>OZ012717.1:30885555-32308030 GCA_963942605.1 Poecilus cupreus | reverse complement strand
CAGCTGTAACTTTATCATTTTTACACTCATGGTAATGCTTTACTTTACTTTTATGTATCGTAATGAAAATTATTTTATAAAGATCAATGTATGAATTATGAAATCCTGAAACATTTTCCAACTTTTCGCTCAAATTCAACCCAATGGTCAATTTCCGCCATTACGATACCAAAAAAATAAATTTCTTATTTGGTTAAACATGGAATGTTTCTTTCATTATAATTTACTATTATTAATAATCCATAAAAATAATCCTTATGTTTATTTATATAAAAAAAGTTTTGATACATTGCTGTCAATCACATTAATTGGACATCCCTACATATATTGATAAGAAAAAACTTCCAGTATAATTTAAAGTTTTTAAGTATTATTTATCTTTTTAGAAATCACAAGCAAAACGAGTAATCACCAGTCAAAAATTAAATTGTAAATGTTTATTACCAAAATTAAATAAAATGTTTGACAGCAACGAAGAATTACTTATGACGTCTAAAAATACACATTCATTTTTTGTTTAAGCAAAGCTTAATATGTACTGTTTAAATTTTAAAAAAGCAACTAGCCGTTATTTGATTAAATGCAATGAATGCAAAATAATAGTAAAATTGTTTAATTGTATTCGCAAAGAAACCATACACCTGAAAATGTCTATTAATACATTGGTGATTGTATTGATTTATAAACTACTTTTATTATGTTTGTATTCGTCTTGGAACAAAAATGTGTGTAGTATTATTACAATTGTTATGTTAAACAAATATCAATACATATGGAAAGTTTATTAAAGAACAAAATTAGATGGAATTTATTTCTTGCAATAAACCGAACTTCGATAACGTGTCCATAATAAAGTATAGTTGATTAATTTATTTTGACATTTGTGACTTGGTGCACATAAAATTTATTTCGCATTATTGTAATTAAACTAAATAAAGTTTGCATATGTAGATACAGTGCAAAAGAAGAAATCTATGAGTGGAATATTCATTAGCATGTCATAAGTGGAGAACAAGGTCGAAATCTCAGTAGGCGGTGATAATACCGCATACGAGGTGCTACGCGTTCAAGAACCTACCACTATAGATTGAGTCTGACCATATTTGGACGTTCACTTCTGCTGCTGAAGGTTCTCAACAATCGAAATCTCGACGAACTGTAATCAAGGTGTTCAAACATTTCATATTTTAATATTTACACAAGTCAGTCAATATTTGATCATAGTTTTTATCAAATAAAAAACGAAAGAAATCTAAATAAATTGGAGCTACGGAAAATGTGACACTAATGTCAAAATAAAAAATAGTTTTTGGCACTTATCAGTGAATATAAATATATCAGTTGTTGAAGTTTCAAAATCACAATGAATGTTCAATTTTTAGAGAACCTAGAACACAACAAAATTTTCCAGAATAAACATAGACATAGATCAACAAAATTAGCATGTAAATAAGCGTAATTGAATTCATCACGCCAATTAAAATAGACATTTCTAAGTCACGAAATCGTCATCAGAGCGCGGGTGTGTTTTTCTATTTGACAGTGACTCATTCAGTGGTTGATTATTAATTTTCTACTATAATTAGATCGAAGATTCATGTATTGTTGTCGTTTTTGTGGGATTCGCGCCAAAATAGCAAATTGAGACGGTTTTTGTGGTCGTACGTCATAAGGTATTTACATGAGGTTTTGGACGCGAGTCTTCGATATCGGGCCAATTCAGACGCGACGAATAAAATGCACAAGACAGTTTACTTTGGACTTCAAGTTGTTGCTAATTATATGAGAGATATTTTAGTGTTTCCAGACTCTGAGCCAATGTTTTTGTAATCTATTGTTTATTGGAAATAAACTAACCTACTTTACGTTTTCAAGGATTTGATTTTGAAAAAAGAATTTCTGGAGACTGTTAAACTGTCACTTTTGGTTTTGTAAGAATGGTTCAAGAATTTGTTCCTAGAAATGTTTTTTCGGGAAAACCTTACAAAATACTTTAATTTCGTCATAATGAAGCAACCATTTTCGAAGACGATTATTTTAAAGTAAAATTCAGAACTTTTTTGAGTTCATTGTTGGTTTGTTTGCTTTTTTGCGTACACCTAAATTTAAAGTTATATTTTCTGTTAAAATATATAAAGAAAGTTTTTGGAAATAATAACTTGACAGGTGAAATATGTCTCAGTGTTATTTTCTAACTGAACTGAACGTAATAATTCTATTTTGTTTACTAGTTCAACCTGCAAGTTATGAACTAAAAATAGAAAATGCACGGCTTTCTAACATATAATTTACAAATAGCAAATATGTTTATAACTACATTCGCAACAATAATAAATAATATATCCTGGATCTAAATCTATTCGAACCATTCATAATTGTCGATACTACTAATCTGATACTGGTGATAATTAATAGGGAAATCTGTACAAATAAACACAATTTATAATCATAAACATAAAATGAAAGCTTTGGCTTATGATATCGAATAAATACATAAATAAATTCTAGATTAGTTATTCTACGGGTTCAGAATTAATGTTTTCTCGTAGATCATACTATTTTAAATTAAGGTGCAACAGAAATGAAGACAATTATAAATTGCTGAGACTTTTTACTGCCTCTGTAGTCTAAATATACAGTACAATTAGAAATAATTGGATTAGTGTTTTAGTTCATGAGAAATTGTATTTATTACTCTTTATACTCAATGAGTCTTAAAAACAGAAACGAATTCAATTAGAAATGTTAGAAATTAATAATGCTTCTCTAATTTATGATATGTGTTGAAAGTGAATAAGTGGGGAAGTTTGTGAAATAAAACGAAGCCAAGTGAAACAACCCCACGAACGAAATAAACCACTTAACACGTATATCATACCAAATTTTATCTACGATCTTCCTAGTGTATTAGCAAATCTAAAAAATGTAGAATGATATTTTGACAGGTAGGGTTATATGACGAATCAAAATTTTCAATAGTAGTAGTTTTCAATAAGATCTTTTTGAGGTCCTAGATTCGATTTATCTCTGTCTGGGTTTGTGTGACTATTTTTTCGTCCACGATAACTCAATATACAATGAAACTACCAATGTCAAATTTCAAATTTACATTTTAGTTGTTCATGTTACGAGCTGATTAGATTTTGGGAGCAATCAACCGGAAGTGGTAGTTTATTAGAAGTCCTTTCAGGTTTTTTTGGGTATATCTAAGTAAATAAATGAGTTAGAGTAAATTTTATTGTCTTCGGAAAGATGTAGAATAAAATTGGCTACAATTTTTATTTGAAACTTTTTTCTATATTTTGTACCTTTTAGAAATTAAAATGGACATCTTCAAATTTTAATTTAGAATTTGGATGTTCAAATTACGTGCTGATTAGAATTTGATAGTAATCCAACAACCGGAAATGGTAGTTTACTTGAAAGCCTATAATATATTTTGAACATATTTCAGAAAATAATTGAATTTGTTTTTGGGTGTTTTTAGAGAAGTGAAGCCTTGGTTTTAGCTCTGTACAATGTTCTAAAATTATTTTATAAAAATATTCTTCGACTAGAAGTTATAGAGAAGTATATTATCTGCCACTTTTATTTGAAGTATTTTTTTATAAAAGACCTAAAACCGAGGCCAAAACACTTCTTTCAAAACACCTAAAAACAGTGTTCGTGGTTTTTGTGTTGGACTAGAAACACAATTTGGAAAGGAACACATCTTTATGACATTTTTAAAAAACCAATGTAATTTATATATTTGACATTTGTAGTACATTTGTTCTTCAATTTAACAGTCGGTGAAATGTTCATACATTAACAAAACTCAACGTAGAATGTGACAAAAAAATTAAATTTGTATCTATTAAAAAAATAATAATTTCACTCATGATCTTGTTAGATCTAGATAGATAACATTTTATTTTCCTCGAAAGCTGCTTCTTATTTAGTTTTCTTGTAAAGTTTGTCGAACAATTTTAAAGTAGTAATCAACCATTTAGCAAAAAGAAAACTGAAAGGTGCTGCTTTTTTGTGTCTTGTAGTAAATTGTAAAGTATGTCTGCACGCATATTAGCCAATGTTCTACAAGCCAGTTTTGCGTGGTAGTACAAACATTATACGTGGCATCGTTATGTGAACCGACATCGGGCGTGTTAGCGTCGTGTCCCGGTGGCGACGCCGATGCTATTTTCGTGACGCACGAGCACAACGGCGGTCGCCGGCAGACGCCGGAGCCGCAGCTGTTGCGTCGCCGCCGGAACGCCCCTGCGCCCCTTGCCATGTGGACAGAAATAGGACTCAAGCTAACAGACGTGCAGAGATGGACTGGAACTGGATTCAACATTTATTCACTGGACTATTTAGAAACTTCTACACTGCTTTCAGTACAAAACAAAATACACTAATAATTAATTTTGTTAATAACAATATTTTTGTTTTCAATGTAACTTTTGGTGCATTACGATTCAATGGACTGTTAAGATGTAGAATAAATAACTTGCTGTACTTATCAGTTTATTTAATGAACAATAATTGGAAATAAAATTTAAAATTTACAAAAATTAGAGCAAGGAGAGGCAACACGAAGTATTGAAACTTATTCATGGTTATTTTAGTTCTTTTAACCTTTTTTAAGTTTATTTCGGAATAATGTATTGTCTTATTTCATCTAGTATTCAACTAAATTTCAATATCTATTCATATTGTTCTGAACACTAATGGGGTCTTTCACCATTTTTTTTATTTTTTTTTATTTTTATGAAACTTTATATTGAAGACTATCTACACTTTTAAAAAGTCCTAATTATTATTCATTAAGCCACAATGATTTTTTGAAAAATGTTGTGACGTCATAGTAGAGGTGTTGCTGGATCTAAAACAGTAGAGATTTAAATAATTTTTGTTACATATATGTTCTATTTAAAAAATCATTGTGGCTTAATGAATAACAATTAAGACTTTTTAAAAGTGTAGATAGTCTTCAATATAGATAAATTTTCATAAAAAAAATGGTGAAAGACCCCATTGTAACTTACTTCGTAAAATATCAAACGCATTTTAAAAAAAAAAAAAACTATGGCATTAACAAAAATTAAAAAAAATATGTCCCGGTTTTTGTTCGCTACTATATTTTAATAACAAAATAGGTATGTTCATAATAGTCAGAAAAAAGGAACATTACTGTCGAGGAGCACTGTGTGCCGAATATTTTACGGTTTCGGGTGAAGTATAGATATTTTACTGTCGAGTTATGTATTAATTTTCTTCTGAAACCATTGATAATAATAAAAATTAATTTAAAATTTATAAATTAAATCTGATTCGTGACTCGTCAGGGAAATACTACTTTCATGCTGCATTTTAAGCACGAAAATAATACTTTCATTCCGGTTTCAGCAAAAATTATTTTTATCTGTTGCAAAACTTTTATCTAAAATATTACTTTGATAGAGTTAAAAATAGCGATTTGTCAGTATAAAACTTTCATCAAAATTTTAAATTAAGTGACAAAGTTCATCAAACAATATTTATTAATATGTATGATGTGTAGTGAAACCACAAAATGACAATCTTGAAGTTCAAAATAAATTACATCAGTAAATATTCTTAAAAAAACTGACATGACAGAATGTTCTTCTTAATGGAAAACAATACAAAAAGTTTATCAGTCAGAAATGTGATACTATAATGAAGGATACTTTGTAAACATTTTACATCGCTAAAAAATTTGATGTCACATGTAAGAAATCATTAAAACATTTCACGTACGTAATTAAGCAAAGGATAAAAACAGGTGTGGCAAGTAGGTTGAGTCCTCAGTACACAAAACATGTCTGTAGGTGTGTATGTATGAGAAACATGGCAGGTAGCACCGGAAGTTGAAGTTTGTACGTTATTTGCTAGCAAAGATACACCTGAAATTCAATAATATTTTGAATTATGTACTGTTTGCGTGCCTAATAATTCAATTACTTTTAAACAAATAAAGCTAAACAGCAATAATAATTATATGTTTATTTTAATGATGAATTTGTTTTATTCGTACACAGGAAATAATATAATTAAAATTAGCAGTCGATTTTGGTCGCACACTTATTTAATGTAAAACAAAGTTATTTTACGACCAGGAGAGAAACTGTATGTATGTTTCTATGATACCAAAAGAGACAGAAACATATGATAATAGTATATTCTACAACAAGTAATGGAATGGCACATATTCCACACGAGCAAAAAGATTGTAGGACTACGGTTTGTGAGTGTGGGATATGCCATTCCATTACGTGTTGTAGACTATACTTTTTATAACAAGATTTTGGAAATTAAACAAAAAATACAAATACAAAACTGTTGAAAACGTCAAACTCAAATAAATAAAATTAAAACAAACAGACGTAACCATAGTAACTGAATCAAGATACTTTATATATCGCGCTAATATGCGGCTCTGATTCGTCGAATTCATTCCATACGCGGCGTATGGAATGATAGTTATATACAGTTTTTAGTTGTGGAATATATAATTTCCGAAACAGTGTTATAGAAATCATATTACAATTCAAATAATTTTGAAATACATAAAACCCATCATAAATATTGGGGTCGAGAAAAAAAATACTATATACACCGTAGGAAATAAGTGCAATTTGCTCCAACTTCACTTTTTAGGAATTTAAATCAATAAATTTGGAAAAATATCGATGTTTCATTGTTTTCGGTTGAACAAATTTATACTAGAATTACTAATAAAATATATTAGCTATAATCATTTAATGAGTAAATAATAACTTTTGCGTATAAAAATAATATTTTTATTATACTATTTGGATTTACATAGCAATAAAATATAAGAAAACAATATTAAATACATTCTTTAAAATTTTCCTTAATAATTAAATTAGTTTATGGTAACAAAATGTTTACAAATACGCAGCAAACACGTAGAAAAATATAATTATGTGTAAAAAAACACGATTAACTCATTTTTATAATAGCATGTTTTTAGAAAATGTAATTGCACTTGACCTAGGTACCTCAAAAAAATAAAACTTGATCATTTCAGTGATGATTCATACTTAAAGTATTTACATATGTTGCATTACTTGGCAACAGATAGTAAAATAAGCCTTTCATCATTATTAGAATTATCTATTTTTGCTTTTTGTTAATATCAAATTTATGTCTAGAATTACGAACGTGTTCAAGAAAGTTAAACAAATGTTTTATTTTCTTTGCAGAATAAATATATTGCTTAAGAAAACATAAAAAAGCTATATATTTCACATTTTAAGACTGCGATGATAGTTATAGTTCCTTACCTAGCACAAATTTATATTTTAAACTTTTTTCAAATTGATTCCTACACAAATTCAATTCATGTTGTCATTTTACGATATCTTTCGTCATATATTTGACGCAATTGTTACGTATGTGCAGCATCATAATGTGTGTTTCTAATTATGGGTAAGATGAATGAATAATATGTTCAACAATCTACATTACTATTTATGGAACCTAAAAAAAAGTATGTGGGCATCAAATTATATGAATATGTTTTATGTATGCAAAAGACAGGTAGAAAATATAAACCCACACAAAATTGTTTTATTAATGAATAATAAAATGGTAGTCCATTCAGTTAAATATTATATCAAGTATATTAAAAATATGTAAGTATAATATGTATTAAATACAAATAAAAATTTGTAAATAAAAATTTGTATTTGCCTGTTGGCTGATAAACTTATTTACATGGTTGTATTGTTGGTTGCTGCCAAGAAGTAATTTTTCTTTTCTCTATAAATTGATTTTATTAAATTTACTTTCATAATCTATATTTTATCTTTGGAAGTCAGTGTATATGTGGAAATATATACTTGGGAAATACAGATGAGTGGGGTTTTTATTTAAATTTCGCGCTTCATATTTCACCTTGAAATACAGAAAATATATGTACCGATAAAACCAGAGTGACTGTGACAAAATGGGAATTTGCAATGGCAGTTCTTAAAGATTTTAACACAATAAATAACATAAGAAAATTGAATGGAAACTTTTCAAATATATCTATTACAAACAACAACAGTTTTACAATGTCGACGGATAGTGAAGACATGGATCCACTGCAATATGAACTTAAAAATATACAAAATGTTATCCACTTCACTCGTCAAAATATCGACGCTTTAAATGCAAAGTTCGCGGATTTTCAACATCCCCCGTCCATGTACCTGTCGGAATATCAAGAATTAACCTCGAAACTACATGAATTTGAAGTGGAGGAACATAAATTGATAGAACAAATCAGTAACGGGAGAGACAGCCCCGAAGAAAGTATCTCCTGTCATTCGGAATGTGATGTTCGACAACAAAAGTAGGAAAACCTTTACTTTCATAATAATGTTACACTTATTTTTCATCTAATTAGTTTATGCTAGTGACATTTCTATAACTTTTCTTATTTATTTTCTACAGGTCAAAAGTATTCCTTCGTGCTCATTTGCCGAATCAACAAAGAACAAGTGTACAAGTTCGTGAAGGTTTAACATTAAGAGAAGCCCTTTCAAAGGCATTGAAATTAAGAAATTTGGTTTGTGAAGTGTGCTGTGTGTATAGAAATGATACCGATTTCCCTATACCTTGGGATATAGATATCAGTACGATAGATTGTGAAGAAATTACAGTTAAAATATTGGATAAGTTCCCAACACCTACAAGTATATCACATAATTTCGTTCGTAAAACATTTTTTTCTCTTGTATTTTGCGAATGCTGTCGAAGACTACTGTTTCAAGGCTTTCACTGTCGCACTTGTGGATATAAATTTCATCAAAGATGTGCTACTGGAGTCCCTGCCCTGTGTCATCAGGTGAGAAATTTGTATTTATTAGATTACTAGAAGATTACACAACTGCTTGAAAAATGAATTATTGTTTTGGTACTTGGGTTTGCTGTTTGGAAGGAAATGCCCAGTGGTTAGATTAGGATGTTATGGTAAATTGATAACACATTACATTACATACTGTTTCTTCAAAATTATTGTAATTTTCGTCACATGTTTTATTTTTTACATAATAGTCAAACTTTTTTTTTAAATCTGCAGTATTGCCTTTAAGAAATATTCCTTATTACTTTATTTTATGATGCAAAGATATATTTATAAATTTGTATAGGAAATTTAATTATACTAATATGTTTAGCTGTTTGTCAAGCATTAATTTGATTTTTAAAATTCTCTAAAAAGTTACTACCGTTATTACTTGCAAATTGTGACAAAAACGAATCATTCTATGACAGCTAATAAATATTCTCCATGAAACATGAAATTCTGATATGATTTTGTAACCTTTAGCAAGTTGCTAAGATAACAGCTTTGTAAGAGAATTAGGCCGACTATTTATATTTTTACATTTACTATTTTTCGTTCTAATTTTTTAAGGATCGCATGGCAGACACCTACTACAGAATTCTATTAGCCCAACCTCACGAATCAAGCGCCGGGATACTTCATCTTCACCCTACAAGCATAAGTTTAGTTCCACCGCGACAATCACGTCATCCCCGCAGTTTGGGCCAGCAAGACCGTTCAAGCTCCGCTCCAAACGTCTGCCTGAACTTAGTTCGGCCACTCGGCGAGGATGTTCCTCCGCGATCTCTCTCCTTGAATCGGTCAGGAGCTGGCGACTCTCCGCCGCATTGCCGAAGCACCCAGGCCTCACCAACTGGTTCATTGCGACCCCGACGACCTCGAGCTCGCTCCGCTGACGAAAGCAAACCCTTACTCGCACCGCGTGAAAGCATCGAAGACTGGGAGATCCCGGCAGATGAGATCCTAGTTGGACCTAGAGTTGGTTCTGGTAGTTTTGGAACTGTTTATAAAGCTCATTGGCACGGTTCTGTAGCTGTCAAGACCCTGAATGTGAAGATACCTACAGTTGCTCAACTGCAAGCGTTCAAGAACGAGGTGGCTGTGCTAAGAAAAACACGACATGTGAATATTTTGTTGTTTATGGGCTGTGTGAGTAAGCCTCAACTTGCGATTGTGACTCAATGGTGCGAGGGGTCCAGTCTCTACAAACATCTGCATGTTTTTGAGACGAAGTTTGAGCTCTTCACGCTCATTGAAATCGGAAGACAAACGGCGCAAGGCATGGACTATTTGCATGCTAAGAACATCATTCATAGGTTCGTTCGCTATTCTTAAGTATTAATTAATATCTTTATATCTGCTTCTTGTTCCAGGGACCTGAAATCGAATAATATATTCTTGCACGATGACCTGACTGTAAAAATCGGCGACTTTGGCCTGGCGACTGCGAAGACTCGTTGGTCTGGTTCACAACAGTTCCACCAACCAACAGGCTCCATCTTGTGGATGGCACCAGAAGTAATTCGCATGCAAGAGGATAACCCATACAGTTTCCAATCAGACGTATACGCATTCGGAATCGTTGAATACGAACTTCTTGCAAGTCAACTACCGTACTCCCACGTGAACAACAAAGACCAGATCCTCTTCATGGTGGGCAGAGGATACCTGCGACCTGATTTAAACAAACTGCGATCGGACACCCCAAAAGCTCTTCGCAGACTCGTCGAAGATTGCATCAAATTTGACCGGGATGAACGACCGCTGTTTAGGCAGATCCTCGCTTCGCTTGAAGGTCTGATTAGGAACTTGCCGAAGATTCATCGCTCCGCCTCGGAACCGAATGTCAATCGTACGCAACTACAGTCCGATGACTTCATCTACACTTGTGCTAGTCCAAAAACGCCAGTCAATTTCGGTCCCTCGAATAATTTTCTGTTTTATCCCGCGGGAACCGGTAACATTTAAGCTCAACGGAACACGTTCGATTGTTCGGTTGGTGTCCTGACTTGACAACGAGGCTTGGACTCGCACTCTGCTGCAAGTGTGGTGTGCTTGTGTGTGAGACTGCGACGTTGTGTGTGTAAGTTATTGTGAACAAATGTATCTTTCAACAAGCAAAGTGACTGAAGCCGCTTTCCAGAAGAATACTGACTGAACGTGTGCAATGAACACTGACTTGACGATGTCTTACTTTTTTGTTATCGTATTTTTAAGTCAAGATGAAATTCATAGCAGTAGATTTTTTTAAATTTAGGTTTCATGAACAAGGATATTGTCAATAGTAGTTGAATTGTTTTGTTTTTATTATTATAAATAGTACTGTGATTACATTGGAAAGATGCTGAATGTTTAAATTTCATTCCATTGAACGAACGCTGCATTTGCTCTAATAATCTGTTATATTAATATAAACAATCGTACTTGTGAAAATAATTTTACTTTTATCTGTTGGTGACATCACAGTTCAATAGTCAACGGTTCACTCTTAAATAGGTTTGAGTAACATGAAAAATCACTACTATACCAAAGGTACATGTAGGAGTGAAATTACAAATAAAATTGTGAAATATACAGGCTCATTTCTTTCCATCTGAAAACCGACTTTCTGGTGTCATGCAACAAGATTTTCAAACAAGCGCTCCAGCACAGGCTGTCCCATAGCAATAATTTATTCTATTCTGTTGGCAACATAATGAAGTACGTGCTTGTTGTTGAAATGTCTTTTTTACAGCAATGTTTGTTGATCTGTGAAACGGTTTGGTAATATTCAACAAAAAATAAAATAATCTGTATAAAGAGGATCATATTTTATATGATGTCAGAAAACACTGATACGGAACCTCTGAAGTCATCAGCAGAAATTTTATCGGAATTATTTAGTACTTTTAATGCTTTGCCACCAATCTTGAAAGACAAAGTTCTTAAAAAGCACAAGAAAAGTAAAAAAAAGCATAAACACAAAGATAAGAAACACAAGAAGAAATCTAAGCATAAATATGGTTCTGATAGTAGTGATGATTCTTCAGAAAAGAGTAGTAGACATAGCAAAAAGCGGATTAAAAAGGAAAGTTTATGTGATGAAGATTTGACTGCAACTTCTAAAAGTCCAGTATGTGAGCCTAATACATTTATTAAATCAGAGCCTAAAGATAAAGGATATGAAGTATTTGAAACTGACAAAAATGCCAGCGAATCTATTGAAGAAAACGTTACAAAATCTAAAGACAACTGTACTGCGGACGAAATTGTATCCGAAAAACCAGATGAAAGTACTGATAAAGAATCATCTGACAAACCAATTTCTGGAAAAATAACAATAAAAAGTTTAAAAAACAGCACGGTATATGAAGCAACTATTAAAGAAATTGAGGATAAAGCCCGAGAAAAAGCTGCCAAATTCGAAGATGGAGAAGTTACGACTGAGAGTGAAGGTATTCTTCTTTTAATTGTATTATTTAAAATGAATCTCCTTCAAACATTCTTATCCTGGCACACCATTTTCGCCTTGTCTACATTCATACATGCTCGTGTATTTTTCACACTCGCAACAAACCATCAATCATACCTAACCACTTATTCCTCAGACGCCTACACAATCATTCACCCTCAATTTCACCCACGTATAATAATTTCACTAACCTTTAGAGAATGCTAAACTACCTCAACTGAGTGAATAAGATGGTAAACAAATTATAATTGCAGATGATATAGATGGTAGTTCTCCAGCGACCATTGAAGTAACAAAATTAATAGAAAACACTTCAGATAAAAATGAAAGAAAAAGGAAACACAGTCATAAAGATAAAGATAGCAGTAAAGACAAAAGTAAGCGTGATGAATCTAAGAAACATAAAAAGGAAAAACACAAGAAAAAAAGTCGTAGTCGAAGTAAAGACCGAGATCGACATACCAGTAGACGAGATAAATCAGACCATTATTATAGTTCGTCAAGATCTTATAAAGATAAAGAATTCTCAAGCTATGATAGAGATAGATATAAGGACAGATATAGAGATGAAAAAAGATCCAGAAGATCAAGATCTAGAGAAAATAGGAGGTCAAGATCCAGAGACGACAGAAGATCAAGAGACAGATGCCAGGTAAATTCCCATAAAGATCGTTCTAATCATAGATCAGATCGCAAAAGACGTTCAAAATCTCCGTCTTCTTCAATAGATAAAAAGAAATTATTGGAAATTGCTCGTAAAAATGCGATTAATATGTTGAAATCTGGTACTTTGCCTGAAGCGCTCACGTTGGGTCCTCAAGCTCAAGAGAAGGTCATTGCTGCAATCAAAGCTGGAGGTAAAACCATTGAAGAATTAACAGATTTTTGTAAAAATTTATCTAAAAAAGAAGAACTTGGAGAATTGTCCAGTGTGTCGTCCAATGAAGATGATATAGATAGCAATAGTGAGGGAGAAAAAGTTTTTCATCATCCCTTTCAACTCAAAGAAAAACCCACTTCCATCGTTATGAATATAAAGGTAAATAATAACATCAGTACATATAAGTAGAATAAGGTTGAAAAGACAATTATTATTGACCACAATGATGTTCACAATGATATTCACAATCGAATATTTATTAGACTTTCACGTTATTAGTTTTTGTTCTTGGGATATCTGAGTTATCGGATATTCCTACCGGCTACGAATATCGGTTTATAAGTTTTTTTTTTTTTAATTGCAGAATGCAACACCACTCCCAGTGAAAACACCGAAAGAAAAGTCAGCAGAATTACGGATGCAGTTCCCTGTTTCAAGTGGACAGCTGCATAGAAAAACGGAGAATGAATGGGTACCTGTATCACCGAAAAAAGCGGAGCCGGTAGCTCCACTTGCAATTATGCCGCCACCGCCGCCAGTTCCGGAACCAGTGCCGCAACCAGTTGCACCACCGGCTCCTCCTGTAAATTCTATTTTACCTGCTGTTTTGCCAGCGAAACCGCCAGAGGTACTTACAAAATAGATTGAGTGAATAATAGTTTATTTGGCAGAAAATTTACATTATAATTCAAACAAAGGTATATAATAAAAGAAAATATATAAAGACATTACAGAACATTTAAAACTATCATAATTAATTGTGTTGTTGGACGAAACTGAAGAGTAATTGAGAAGATAATAGTGAGCATAAAAGAAATAGGGAAAGGTTAAAATCTGTTATTGAATGTCGATAAATGTAAAGTGTTTGTGTTTGAAAAAAATGATTTGGTGACAGATTGTAACGTTTCAGTGAATGGTGTGAAACTGGAACAAGCGAATGAATTTGTATGTTTGGGTTGTATGTTTTCGATGGATGGACGTATTGACATTTGCTGGAAACGTGAATGTTTCTAGAGATGCTCGATTAAGTGTTTATAATTGTGTATTAGTGCCTTCATTGATGTATGAATCTGAATGTTGGGTGTGGATGAAGAAGCACGAACGACGTATAACAACTGTAGAAATGAGATATTTGAGAGGAGTGTGTGGGTCTACAAGACGTGATTGTATCCGAAATACATTGGTGTACGTTGAGTGTGCGATTTAGATGAATGTTGTCTAGAAAGTGGTGAGTCAGTTGAGCTGATTTGGACATCTTGAGCGAATGTCGAATGAAAGGTTGCTGAAACTAATATATGCGGATGAGATTGAAGGTGAACGATTGCGTTGGCGTCCGAGGAATAAATGGTTGGGTTTTTATCTGGTATCTTTTTGCAAAGATTTATTGGCAAATAGTTTGTTAACTTTTATTTAGTTTAACGAAAGGAAAATTAAATCGCTTTGACTTTTCGTATTGATTGATAGTCAATGCGGCATATATCATAGTAATTAAATAATTTGAAAATTAAATCAAAAGTGACAAATTATATGCTTTAATTGTTATATTTTTGTGTTGTTTCAAAGGTTGACATTAGCTCTATTGTGTCACAACGACTGAACGCCATGCGTAAACTTCAAGAAAACCCCAATGATGTCCAGGCATTGACTCAAATGTACAATGTGCAGAAAGAGGTAAATTTATATCCAATTAATTAAAACCATATATGTGATGGTTTCTGGTTTATTTCATTAGATGCAGTCCTGGGCTGCAAGTAAACAACAAATCGGACAGTTTACAGGATCTACAGGAGCTCAAATTTTAACACCAGCTGAACTGTCATCAGGGTACCAAGCTTGGGCGAGAAAGGTATACATTAGTTATTCTTGCATGTTTGCGGTTTTAATTTTCAGGATAGAGTCAGTGTTTATGTGGAAAGTTTAAAGTTCAAAATGAATGACTTTCTTCTCGTTCATTTTATGCTTTAAATATTCCACTTGATTTGTAGTTAGACCTGTGTATGAAATATTAAAGAGCAGAAAAAATGTAATTGTTGAAAGAAGTAACGCCGACTTATTGAAAGATAAATAAAGTTTTCATGGACTAATGATAGTTTGGTATGAATTAAAAGATTACAAAACTCATTCTCAAGTTAATTATATTTTTTTCCTGATTAAAATAAAATTAACTTATCTTTCAACTCACACCAAACTGCCACTGATCCATGACAACTTTATTTATCTCAATGTAATGTTTATTATACATTATCATAATTGTTTATTAACTTGCATAATGCAAAATGGTGGTGTTTTCAGCTCAAACCAAGCCTAACTATAAATCAATAAGTAAATTGTTTGTAACAAATTTTCAGGTACCAAATAAACGTTTGGCAATTTCGCAGGCACAGACCATTTCTCGCAGATTGAGAGATGGATTCTGTGGCTGTGAAGCAGAGCTTGTGGCGATTCATTTTTGTGTTGTTACTAAATATATAACCATAGTAAGAATATTCAGGGAACCATCACATGCTCTGTGTTCCGCGAGTAAAACGCTGAGAACGGTTCAGATTTTTACTCGCGCAACTGAAATTACCTGAGAATTTGTTCCAGACTTTTAGATCTTCTGCTATTTACCAGTGTTGGAGGTTGTTCTAAGCCGAACTGGCCGTGTTTGTGTTGTACCCTTGTGGTAAGTACTTCGTTCGTGATTGGGTCGGAATTTTCTACCATGATTTAAATTTTTATATTACATATTTTCAACCTGTTTTACATTGTACTTTTAACCAAAAATTTGAAATGATAACGAAAACTTCTTTGAGATTTAATTAAAACTTTAACTATTTTTAAGATGCAAATTTCTGGAAAACAGTTAAATGTAAAATAGATTTTTGTTTAGTGAGCTATTAATTTCACAATTTCCATATAATTCATTCATTTGATTTACTTTTAAGTTAACTATTCAGAACGCATTTTAAAACATTAATATCTCTTTAATAGCTATTCCTTTTTATAACTAATATCAGTTGAAATTGAATAATTAATATTTATTTTGAATTGCTGAAACAACGAATTAAAATAAATTTTCACATCACATCTACGAATTACTTCCAATTAAGGCTCAGTTTTTAACACACTTGATTCATGTAGGACCAGTTACAAAACGCTGCCCCAGTAACTGGAGGCATGGGAATGCATTTACTCCAGAAAATGGGTTGGAAACCCGGAGAGGGTCTAGGTAAGGAAAAAACAGGTTCGTTAGAGCCTTTGTTACTCGAGGTGAAGCTTGACAAAAAGGGTCTCGTGGCCAACGAGGAAGTTAAGAATAAGAAGCCTGTTAAGGTGCAAAAGAATACCGTGACGACGAAAACATTAGCAGGGAAACATCCGGTTTCATTGCTGGGGGAGTTCGCTACGAAGAGGAAACTGGGAGTGCCGCAGTATGAATGCTGTTTTGAGTGTGGGCCAGACCACAAGAAGAACTTCTTATTTAAGGTATGTAAGAACAGAAATGTATTTCACGTATTCTTGAAAGTATATTTATATACATGAAATTATATCAGTTGAATACACTGGAGCGCTAAGACAGATGTCGTAATGCCAGAGACAGTTGGCCTTACGACTGGTTGTATCTCTCGGTTCACATTTTGAACGTCGTTTGGCGTTCCAATTCCAGTATTATTAAATTTCAGTGGTTGAACATCAAATGATTTGATAGTATATTTATTATTGTTGCTATTTGGCTAAAATACATTTTGATTTTGGTAAATTTTGAACGTGGACTGAAATCAAATTCAAAACCCATAATCAATAATTATGAAATATACGAGTATAATTAGACATAAATTCGTAGAGATAGAGTATGCACGATTTTAGTAGTTAAATATAACATCGAAAATACTTTATTTCTAGGTCATACTGAATGGTATAGAGTACAAACCTAACGTTGCTTCATCAACGAAGAAACAAGCTAAAGCTGATGCTGCAAGTGTTTGTCTACAACAATTAGGATTATTCACTTAAACAGTTAAAGTCGTTATACTTAATTAATTAATTGCGATATATAATATTGATTTCTATTTATACCAATATTTTGTGGTGAAATTGCAGTCATAAGATTTAAGTTTACTAAAAGAAAAAATAAGCGCCACTTAATGAACTGTCTAGTTTTAATTGAATAATGTATATTTTAAAGGTAATTATCAGATACGTATAATTAAGATTTACACATATACCTACCTGTATTAGTTTATTTTATTATACTATTAATAAAAACATTGGATAATACTTTAGTACTTTATTTAAATAATCTTTAATTATTTAGAGTAGAAAATAATGGTTTAATTAAAAAAAAGTAAGGATGATACTTATAATCCAATCAATTATTCTTTTACGAAAGGTTTCAATTAAATTTCAGTTTAAATAAATATTTATTATAAGTTACTATTTCAGTATTCGAATAATATAATTTACTGTTATGGAAAACTGGTAACTGGGTTAGCTTTTTATGTTTACATATCATATTTTACCTCTATTACTGAATTATCTTTAGATTAAAAACGATCTAAGTTAACAAACAGAAGCAAACTACAATTTCAACTTTTATTTGCACATTGCTGTAATGAATTATAGTATGTTTAATTAATAATCAGTAATCATACAGAATTCATATTGTTTAATTTTTCTCTATGAGTTTTAAAGAGATTTGTACGCGCTGATACTTATTTGGATTAAAATTGAGTAGAGTCAAATAAAAGTAAACAAATTAACTGATCCACTCTGATTGAATTGAATATTGACATCCTTACTGTTTTCTAAATAGTTTGTCAATACTAAATTTAATTCCTTTACAATCTTGGAAGCGATTAGTAGCTATTTGTACGCTTCTGCAAATGTATTTCAAAAATTCATAAAAGGTATATTTAAATTTATTCAACAGTGACATCGTAAATTAGATAAAACTATTTGAACTTTATAGTCTTAATAAACTGCATAACTGTTCAAATATGTGGATTATAACAGAAATGTCACGGTTATGACAATGTGTCACGAAAGTATTTACATCCTAAACAAATATGCGCCCTTATTTCACGGCAACTATGTGCTTAATTTATTTTTATTTAGTCGTATAAAACTAACACCGAAATGATAAAATATTCAATAGTCGTATAAATGCCTACCTAACAGAAGAAATCACTGACAATTTTTATTGTGTTCCAATTCATTTCGTAAACGATGTTGTGATAGCGCAAAAGAAACAAATTAAGCACTTAAAGTGATTTGTTTACTTTAAAAGGATATAAAAAGAAGTAACATGATTCTTTATTACTTGATTGGATTGTGTAGGGTCTTCAGTAGCGAATAAGTACTGAAGGTGAGTACTTTCTATCTTACAATTTAAATTTTAATTTACTGAATTTTTGCCTTATAACACGAGTAATTTACTTCATTTTTATTATGGACAGTTGTGACTAAATACTTTACAAGGAACGTTAGCGGGTTAACTACGTCCGAGTAGATAACGATGTCAAATAATTGCTCGAGAGCGCTAAAAGCATTTCGCGTATGTAGCATAAAAAATATTGACTGCTACCACGAGCTCTGTTTTTGGGTATACTAAGAAAAGAGTTTTAGCGCTATACAATGTTCTAAAATTATTTAGTAAAATAATACTTCAAATAAAACTTGTATTTATATATTTCTCTGAAACTTTTATTTGAAGCCATTGTTTCTGGAGCAGTATTTTAATAATATTAGTCGATTTAAATTATTATTTTTTTGGAAAATCGTTTTTTTTTTTCGTCTTATTGAAAAACAAATAATTTCGGGACTTTGTGAGTCAAGAGATAGAACCTATAATGTTTACTATTGGTTCGATATGTAATTAAAACGTAATTCGTGGGCAAATAAATCAATGTCTATTAATTACTGTAATTTAATTAATTTAAAAGAGTCTCATCAATTTATCTGTGACAGGTATTACTTCGAATTACAATTGATTATTTTTCTTGCATTAAAAGCAGTCTATACAAATCTTGTGTAATAAAATAATAATTTGTGACAATAATTTTAGATTATAAAATAACTAAATCATTTCAAATATGATGCGATCTGAAGTAAATACAATTCGGCCTAGAAAAAATAACGATAGCTGGATAAGGAATCAAGGAAAAAGGTATTCTATAAACAAGAACATATGCATCCAAATTTATGACAATATTTTACAGAATTACTATTACGGACGATCCCATTGTAGTAAATTTAAACGAAATTGGATATCAAACAAAATATATTCCTTTAGGATTTCCAAAGTAAGTTAATTATTTATTAACATTTCGTTTGTGTAATACAAAATAATTTAAGTAGGCAAACAGTTAGAAAACAAGAAGAAAATTTGCAGAAACATACACCTGAATATAAATATTTTATCGATGCTGCAAAACATTATGGCGAAGAATATTGTACTAACTCAAGTTTGCATGGTCTTCGGTATATTGGGTCTCAGGGAATCTCAATCTTTGAGAGGTAAAGAAAAAAACTAGTTTCTTCATCAGAGAAAATAAATGTTTCCATATTTTTAATTTAATTAATATTTGTTTCCAGACTTTTCTGGATCTTCTCATTTCTTGTTGCCATTGGATTCGCAGCATATTTTATAAATAATGTGTACACGAAATGGACTCTGTCTCCAGTAATTGTAGGCATAAATCCAAAATTCAAAACTATTTCAAGTATACCGTTCCCAGCAATAACAATTTGTAATATGAATCAGGTGAAGAAGTCTGTAGCTTTGGAAATATTGAGAAATAAGTAATTTCTATAATCATCTATTATGAATCTCATTTACAATTTTGAATTTATTATTTTAGAGATGAAGATGATATGCTTCTTCTAGAAGACGTGTGTAAAATAAATAATTTATCTTTCGAAAATTTTTCTGATGAGATTTCTTCTAAGTGGGACACAGTGAAAACTTTTATGTTGAGGGTAAGACTAATTATTCTAAAGTATTTTAACAAATTGAATTTACTTTTTATATTGGTAGGTGAGTCAACCTTGTGATGAAATGATAGTATATTGTCTATGGCAGGGAACTAATATACCCTGTAATGAAATTCTGAATCCAACATTAACGGATGAGGGTTTATGCTGTACTTTCAACAGAGTTGATAGCAAATACATGTTTAATCATCCGTAAGTAAATATTTTTAGTTTGTTTGACAAGTTAAATTAATCAAACAAGTTACACAAAAACTTTAAACATTAAATAAAATATCACATTTTACCATATACTGAATCGTAAACCTACAATTATTAAGCTCGGTCTTAAGTGGTTAAGAATCTTTACGGACTAAAACATATTTCGATCGAATAGTTTAATGCAGTGTGCTCCAATAAATGTAAATTTTTAAAGTTGGGAAGAACTAAAAAACGGAGTTGTAGTCAAAAATTTATTTAAAAAACTATGCCAACGTTTTTTAAATAAATTTTTGACTGCTACACAACTTTCCGCAACAGTCGATCATTACATCCTTTCAGTAAATTTTTAAAATCTTTTACGGTTCAGTATATCATAAAACATTGTACAATGCTCGACAGTAACCCGAATTAACTCGCCTGTAATAGTTATTTACGTAGCGAGCGTAGTAAATTAATCTTTACGGACAAATTGAAAAGTTTGTGGAGCGAGCGACGAATAAGTGAGCCTTCATAATCCAGTGAGCCCAGTAAAGATTATCTTCTATAAGCCCGTAAAATTTTACCAGTCTCTACAACAAGTCTGTAACACTTTACAGGCCTATGCACTGTAATTACTCGTTTACTTAGTTACTAAATCTGTAAAATGTCATTTACATAGAAGGTGGAAACAAAGTAATGTAAATTACAATATTTTTTTCCGTTTTGTGATTAATTAATGTATTTACAATGGATAAACGCTATTTTAGCGTATTATAATTCGAAGTAAAAACTGGATAAATCACTATTTAATATTATTAGAAACTAGTTTTTGTTTTACACATTTATTTTCATATTGCGTTTTTAGTTGGCAGCTTGCAGACTTTAATATAACATATCCAAAAAATAATATTGACTGGACACCTGAAGTTGGATATCCTGAAAATGTTAGTAATAAAACATGGCCCTTTAGACCTGAAGGTATGATTTTAAATGAAACAAGGTTTAGTTAAAGTAATAATGACACAAATATTTTAGGTTCCGGATCGCATTTAGGTTTAACATTAGTGACTGATGTAAATGCAAAGGATTATTTTTGTTCTTCAACTAATAGTGTTGGGCTAAAAGTATATGTGTAAATGTATTACAAAAACCAGTAGAAACATTTATTTAAATTTAAGGTTCGGCTTCACAGTCCAGTAGAAAGTCCGATGGTAGCAGATTTTGGATTTTTCTTACATCCGCGAAAAGAGAACAGAATTGCTATCACACCTACAGTAGATGAAGCTGCACCCACTATATTCGACATACCCGTCAAACAAAGACAGTGTTTGTTTTCGAATGAGAGGAAGTTACGTTTTTATAGAACTTACACACAAAATAATTGCGAAATGGAGTGTATTTCAAATTATACACTTCAACAGTGTTCTTGTGTACCTTATTATCTTCCAAGTAAGTTGATAAATAGAGCCCTGTAGAACCACTGATAATTTTACAAATATTTTATGCGGATGGTATATAAATTCGGAATAATATGGAGTAAATAGTTTCGTGGTAACGTATAGGACTGTGGATAATAAGATCTTAAGTTTGAGCTTCACAACCGACAAATAAAATTACCCATAAATGGGTAGATGGCGTGATATATTTATTTTATAAATTTTTGAAGAAAGTCGGATTTGTTTATAAAACTTTTTGATGCGGATCTGTTTAGAATTTGGTAAACTGTGAATGCGAATTGCTTGCGGATGTAATAGATGAGGCGCGGGCCAGATGCGAACACAAAAAATTCTGCGAGCAGGGCTCTATTGATAAAATATCTATAGAGTATAGATTACTGAATATTATTGTCACTTTCAATTAATTTAGAAAACGTTAATACCAAAATATGCGGAAAGAAAAAGGAGTCTTGTTATAAAACAGCAAAGAGTGAGTATATTTTTAAATGTAGGTCTCCAAACCAATATGTCCCCGGCAGGGATGTGTGTTAACTTCACCATAGACATTAATTTGAAGTTGTACATTCTCAGTCAAGTCAAATTATATTCGAGTGAATTATTTATGTTGCAGATATATTTTTAACAATTTTATGAAATCAAAATTAATTTTATTTCTCCTATTGTTTTAATTTACTTAAACACAAACCTGCCAGGATTATAATTGGTTTCCTGATCTGTATAAATTTAAGAAACTTTGTTATATGTTGTAATATGACACATATCTGTTGCAGTGGAAATGGAAACATCAATTGATGCAAATGCAGAGTAACAACAAATTGTATTTTAAAATAAATTTAATATTATTTCTTATATATTTTATAGAGAGTACTGTAACTGTTTGCCGGCCTGCTATGAAATTTCTTATATAGCAGATGTATCTATAGGAGATATATCTAATCCAAAATTGAGAAAACCTTACACCATTCAAACCGAACCGTAAGTTACAAGCATTGATAAAAAATTGTTCTAGACTAAAAATACTTAGTACGTAATTTCTTCTAGTAGCGACTTAATAGTGACACATTTCTATTTTTCCCACACCCAGTTCCGAAGTTACCAAAAGAGCGAAATATATGGTTTTACGGAATTTTTAGGTAATTAATGACATAATTACTTGCATTTATTTAATAAATATTACTGATTTGTTGTTGCAGCGAACTCTGGAGGCTTACTAGGATTATTTTTAGGATTTAGTTTTTTAAGCGCAGTTGAATTTTTCTACTATTTAACTTTGAAACTTTGGTGTGTTTATTACAATAGGCAAACAAGAAATACTGTGTATCCTTTTGCAAAATAATGTTCTTTTATTTAAAGGTAAAATTTATAAAACTGCTCTATATTTCCCACTTGCACATTAGATCCACACAAAATAAGTAGTCTATATTTCTATATGTATTCATCGTTTAACATGTGTTTTAAAAGATTAAAGATATATTTTTAATGGTCATGTGTAGTTGATTCAAATATATTAATTGCATTTATAATTATAGCCATATGTACCGTAGGGTCTTATTGCTTATTTTTGTATCTATAAACTCGATGAGTATTTTCAGTCATTTTGATTGTTCTGTATGTCTGAAAACCGCCAGAAATACATTTATCAATATTAGGACGAGATTCCTTCTGCCATCTCCAGTCGTATTCTTAATCTAAAACTTGTGCTCCACTTTCGCATATTTCAAATTCCAAAGTCAGCTTCGTAACTCATGCGCATTGTGGATCAATCGATCAAAAAATCAATAATTACGATTCGGCGCAGATGATTCAAAATTTGAATAGAAGTGATTTGAAATAATTTATTTCATGTAGAACTCAGTTGAAAATATTTTTGAGACTTGGTTAAGACAATAAGTGAATGTTAAAATGTTATATTGAATTTAACATAAATAAATATGTCCAAATACTTCTTTAAATTAGGCATTAATAATGTATTTTATGTTTGCGGTCAACCTTGTAAATTACAAAAGATATAATGTACAAAATAGGTTTCGTAAAGCTTTATTTGTTTATTGAAATATGTTTATTTTATACCAAATGCCCGGGAAGTAGATCAGAGGATGGATTCAGGGCAAATTCATTTGTAAAATTATGTTTGCAAAATATGTTTGTCATATTGTTTCAAACACCCTTGCGTCATCTGCAATTAACTACAATGACATTGATTGCAAAATGGCTGTGTTTGTTTATTCATTTCGTTGCAGTTTAATGTCATTTTAAGTGTTTTAGTTATAAATTATATATGTTTAGCATTGAAAATATGCTTCAATGTAGTGCAAAGACCTTCAGCAATATTTGTAAAATAAAGCAGACATTCTAATATTTCCATATACGGTGAGAATAGTTTATACCGGGAGTTTTTTTTATCAGTATACATAGGGATGCGTCATTACCATAGTTACAGTCAAAATGATTGACAGCAATGTATTAAAGCGTTTTTTTTATGAGTGCACATAGGGATAACTTACAGTTATTAAAAATAATAATTCCTATCAATTCAATGTAATTTATTAAGTACTAAAGCAATTAAAATAAATTTCTTATTTGTTTAAACTTGCATTGTTTGTTTCAATATGATTAACTATTATTAATAATCAATGTAAATTATCCCTATGTTCACTCTTAAAAAAAACGCGGTAATACATTGCTGTCAATCACTTTAACTGTAACTATGGTAATGATATATCCCTATGTATACTGATAAAAAAAACTCCCGGTAGTTGATATTGTTTGTAATTTTGTTTCTAGTTTATTTTATGTACAGCTGCTATATAAATAATTATTTTGTTTTAGACCTCTTTTAGCGCAGTATTTAAGCTGTTAAATAAATATATCATCAAGTCATTCACTCAAATGTTGATGTTGCAAGTTTGCAACTAAAGATCTGGACCAACAACATTTTCTAGCGTGATATTTAGCTATGAGCTGTTAAATTAGAACCTAGGGAATGAAGTACAAGGATGTTTTCAGATCTGGTATTAAATCCAGAGAATCCAGTTAATCAAAACTTTGTTTGACTGTCAAATAGCAAAAAGACGTAGGTAAATAAATCAAAATAAACATTTAACCTATTCATTATTTGAAAATAACAAACTAAGTTTCTGTTTTATTCTGTAGATTATAATTACAATTATTTCTGTCAAATGGAACCATCTTATTAATCTTTTATGGCTGTAATGACCGTTCTAAAGCAATCTGAAACAAAAATTGTCAAATATTGTTCTGAAGCTTCTTCGTGTTTCAAAATGTAATTTGATTATTCCAAGATGTATTAACAAATAATTAATTTGAATATTGTTTTAATCAGTTTATTTATTTATAAAATTGTTTATTTACACTTGATTTATACTTTTCAGGGTGCAATGTGCATAATAATACACGCTGAGTTCCTCGGGATTCTGCTGAGATCTTGCGATACAACGGGCCAGTCGATCAACCACTAGGTAAACAGCTACAGCATCTTCGAGAACTATCAGTGTCTGTACACACGATCAACCACTAGGTTACAGCTACACCATCTTCGACAACTATCAGTGCTTGTACACATGGAAGTATGTCCAATTGTTTAATGTCTCATAAAGTATTCAAGTTATATTAGTTATTGAAATTATAAATTTGAATGTTCCAGATAAAAATTTTGTACTCTAGATTAATTGTAGAGTTGGGAAATATCACATATGTTAGCGTAATTTATTAAAAATTCCAAGATAGATTAATAAATAATTTAAATATTGTTTTAAATCTATATATTTATTTATAAAATTGTTTATTTATTTTTCATTTATACTTTTCAGGGTGAAATGATGATAACATTGTACACTGAATTCTTCGAGATTCTGCTGAGTTCTGGTGATTCAACGAATCACCGGTCATCTTATAGAGCCAATTGGTTTCTGATTTCACTTGCTACATATTGACAACATCTGCGAGATCGAGATAAACAGCTGTAGCATCTTCTTCAAGGATTAGCGCCTGCACACCTGGAAGAATGTCCTCAACTGCTACTGTTATCATTTCAATGATTGAAATTATATATTGCTTGGTAAATTAGCATTAAGAATTGATATATTTATTAATAGTTTGTAAAAAATACTTGATTGTACGATTTGATGTCATACTAAGTTTTTTTATTTCGTTAATATCTGAAACAGTATTGAAATATTAGCAACAATTTTAACTAATATGGACAAAACACAGTATCTAGTATTAAGAATTATTAGGTTTGCAGAAATTTTGTAAGGCATTATTGACTTACTGCCAAAATTATATAGTTGATTATTCTTAAAATTTCTGAGCTAGAATTTTGTAGTCTCAATTTCTCATCCCTATTTTGATTGTAGAGTTTGGTAATATCTCAATTGTTAATTTATTATTATTAATTAAGAAGATACTAGCGATGTAAAATGATCATCTATCTGTCATGGCGGATATTTCTACATAGTTGATTATTCTTAAAATTTCTGAGCTAGAATTTTGTAGTCTCAATTTCTCATCCCTATTTTGATTGTAGAGTTGGGATATATCTCATTTGTTAATTTATTATTGTTAATTAAGAAGATACAAGCGATGTAAAATGTTCGTCTATCTGTCATGGCGGATATTTCTATATAGCTGATTATTCTTAAAATTTCTGAGCTAGAATTTTGTAGTCTCAATTTCTCATCCCTATTTTGATTGTAGAGTTGGGATATATCTCATTTGTTAATTTATTATTGTTAATTAAGAAGATACAAGCGATGTAAAATGTTCGTCTATCTGTCATGGCGGATATTTCTATATAGCTGATTATTCTTAAAATTTCTGAGCTAGAATTTTGTAGTCTCAATTTCTCATCCCTATTTTGATTGTAGAGTTGGGATATATCTCATTTGTTAATTTATTATTGTTAATTAAGAAGATACAAGCGATGTAAAATGTTCGTCTATCTGTCATGGCGGATATTTCTATATAGCTGATTATTCTTAAAATTTCTGAGCTAGAATTTTGTAGTCTCAATTTCTCATCCCTATTTTGATTGTAGAGTTGGGATATATCTCATTTGTTAATTTATTAGTGTTAATTAAGAAGATACAAGCGATGTAAAATGTTCATCTATCTGTCATGGCGGATATTTCTATAGAGCTGATTATTCTTAAAATTTCTGAGCTAGAATTTTGTAGTCTCAATTTCTCATCCCTATTTTGATTGTAGAGTTGGGATATATCTTATTTGTTAATGTATTATTGTTAATTAAGAAGATACAAGCGATGTAAAATGTTCGTCTATCTGTCATGGCGGATATTTCTATATAGCTGATTATTCTTAAAATTTCTGAGCTAGAATTTTGTAGTCTCAATTTCTCATCCCTATTTTGATTGTAGAGTTGGGATATATCTCATTTGTTAATTTATTATTGTTAATTAAGAAGATACAAGCGATGTAAAATGTTCGTCTATCTGTCATGGCGGATATTTCTATATAGCTGATTATTCTTAAAATTTCTGAGCTAGAATTTTGTAGTCTCAATTTCTCATCTTTATTTTGATTGTAGAGTTGGGATATATCTCATTTGTTAATTTATTATTGTTAATTAAGAAGATACAAGCGATGTAAAATGTTCATCTATCTGTCATGGCGGATATTTCTATATAGCTGATTATTCTTAAAATTTCTGAGCTAGAATTTTGTAGTCTCAATTTCTCATCCCTATTTTGATTGTAGAGTTGGGATATATCTCATTTGTTAATTTATTATTGTTAATTAAGAAGATACAAGCGATGTAAAATGTTCCTCTATCTGTCATGGCGGATATTTCTATATAGCTGATTATTCTTAAAATTTCTGAGCTAGAATTTTGTAGTCTCAATTTCTCATCCCTATTTTGATTGCAGAGTTGGGATATATCTCATTTGTTAATTTATTATTGTTAATTAAGAAGATACAACCGATGTAAAATGTTCATCTATCTGTCATGGCGGATATTTCTATATAGCTGATTATTCTTAAAATTTCTGAGCTAGAATTTTGTAGTCTCAATTTCTCATCCCTATTTTGATTGTAGAGTTGGGATATATCTCATTTGTTAATTTATTATTGTTAATTAAGAAGATACAAGCGATGTAAAATGTTCATCTATCTGTCATGGCGGATATTTCTTTATAGCTGATTATTCTTAAAATTTCTCATCCCTATTTTGATTGTAGAGTTGGGATATATCTCATTTGTTAATTTATTATTGTTAATTAAGAAGATACAAGCGATGTAAAATGTTCATCTATCTGTCATGGCGGATATTTCTTTATAGCTGATTATTCTTAAAATTTCTTAGCTAGAATTTTGTAGTCTCAATTTCTCATCCCTATTTTGATTGTAGAGTTGGGATATATCTCATTTGTTAATTTATTATTGTTAATTAAGAAGATACAAGCGATGTAAAATGTTCATCTATCTGTCATGGCGGATATTTCTATATAGCTGATTATTCTTAAAATTTCTGAGCTAGAATTTTGTAGTCTCAATTTCTCATCCCTATTTTGATTGAAGAGTTGGGATATATCTCATTTGTTAATTTATTATTGTTAATTAAGAAGATACAAGCAATGTAAAATGTTCGTCTATCTGTCATGGCGGATATTTCTATATAGCTGATTATTCTTAAAATTTCTGAGCTAGAATTTTGTAGTCTCAATTTCTCATCCCTATTTTGATTGCAGAGTTGGGATATATCTCATTTGTTAATTTATTATTGTTAATTAAGAAGATACAAGCGATGTAAAATGTTCATCTATCTGTCATGGCGGATATTTCTATATAGCTGATTATTCTTAAAATTTCTTAGCTAGAATTTTGTAGTCTCAATTTCTCATCCCTATTTTGATTGTAGAGTTGGGATATATCTCATTTGTTAATTTATTATTGTTAATTAAGAAGATACAAGCGATGTAAAATGTTCATCTATCTGTCATGGCGGATATTTCTATATAGCTGATTATTCTTAAAATTTCTGAGCTAGAATTTTGTAGTCTCAATTTCTCATCCCTATTTTTATTGAAGAGTTGGGATATATCTCAATTGTTAATTTATTATTGTTAGTAAATAAGATATTGACAAATTAAAAATAATAACGGCAGACATGTTATATTGTTCTTTATTTTTATTGTTTATATGTATATATTGTATGAAATATTTAATTTAATACAATGAAATATTATAAATTATACTTTTATTTAATATATTTATCCTTCTCTTTCCTTGTTTTGTTTAATTACCCTTTAGATTGAGGGATGTCTTACAGTGCTGAGAAAATGACGTCATGTTTGGCAGAAAACCCCTGAATTTTAACTTTGTATGCAGCAAAGACTGGCAGAGCCCTTGGATAAGAAACTAAACCCCTAAAAACTTCAATGGCGGTCTCAAAAATTGGCGCTCACCCTTAAATTTGGGGCAATTCATATCCAGTTTTATATGCTTTATGTAGCATGTATATAAGGTTCATTATTGCATGTCACGTTTCCTCAGCGTACCGGCAATTTTATATATTATGAACAACAAGTCAGCAATGATATAAATTAATAACCAAAAGTCTGCAGTGGGTCATAACATATAAAAGTTAAATGCGAATTACGTAAGAAATACTAACCCTAGGCTATTTTAAATCACAGATTCGGAATCTACAGACCCTAATGAAGGGTGTAGCGCCCTTATCTCAATTTTTTTTACCCCTAAATTTAATCGTAAAAATACCAAGACTATAGTCCAACTTTTTTTTGGAAAAACCCCAAAAAAATCGAGTTAAGGGTGGATTCCTATAGATTCAGCCCTAAAAACTCCAATGGCGGTCTCGAAAGTTGGCGCTCACCCCTAAATCTTATGTAATTAAATAAAGCAAAGTAAATACTGCTCTAATTATGTAACTACACATCCTATCGCAAAACGGTTGGTGAAATCATATTCAGCACATTTTATAAGGGGTATACAATCATTTCTAGCTCTTTAAAGTTAATATTAAGGGTGATTTCTAAGGGAAACTCTTTTGAAAACTTTAAAGCGTCATATCTCGGAAACGGTGAGAGATATCGCAAAAATAACGAAAAACCGCGGTCCCTCTATTAGTACCCTGAAGAATCGACCCTTCTCTACAACATTTGTGAGTATGAAGGGCGTAGGGCGAAGGGTTAAAAAACCGCTAATTAATCAAGGTCACAATATCAAAAACGAGCATCTTCAATTAGTTTTAATTAACAAATCAAAAAAATGTGAGTGCCGAGTTACCGCATCTAGGTAGTGCTGCCATCTCTCATAAAATTTGTGAACTATTGTTGTGAATACAGCGCAATAATATTTTCAAATTGCGATGATTTTTTGTAGTTTGGGAACCTGTACTTCTAAAATAAAATAATAGATGGCAGCACTAAGATTAAAATTGAAATGAATAAATTAAAATTATGAATTGCGATTCATTAAATGACAATATTAATTTTAAACAATTGTATTGCATATTTTAAAGTAAATAAAACAAATAATTTGTTATAATTTTTTTATTATCTCTATAGATAAATACATGTTATTATATTTCGTTTATTTAAGATACTTATTTATATTATTTATAAGATAACAGCCTTCTAGTTACAAATAACATATATGTAAAATAAAAACTACTACATTGATGTTGCTGGCAGCGGATGTCGGTCCAGATCATGTTTCTGTAAACATCCAGAGCGCTCTGGTGATGATGCAGGGTCCAAAGACAATGTTGAAGGTGGTCAAGGCTCCGGTGACGTTGTCCACGTGTCGCTATTAACATAAAAACAATGTATTAGATAAAAGAATATCTGGGAACCTGAAGAAACATTTATGCCATGGTTAGGAACAAATATTTGTTGATTTCTAAAGAAATCTGAGGCAGAAAAAAAATTAGAACTTAAACATGAAATGAAAATTGTGATAATTTTTTTAAGAATAAAATTCGTTTTCTTACATCGTAGTTACTGGCAGCGAGCATCAGTCCTGATGAATCTGATGCCGGAGGGTTTTTGATGATGCAGGCTCCGATGACGATGATTAAAAAATGAGCTTTAAAACGCACTACCGCAGCAAAAGCTGGTTACCTTTGACCTGCTTAAAGCTAGGCGCGGACGCAAACCCACATGGTCGGTTGGGGTGATGTTGTCCACGAGTCCCTAAAAACATAAAAACAATGTATTAGATAAAATAATAATTGTGAACCTGGAAAAAACATACTATAGTTATGAAGAAATATTTGTTGAAGTTATCCACATGTCCCTAAAAACATAAAAACAATGTATTAGATAAAAGAATAATTGTGAACCTGGAAAAAACATACATGTTGTGGTTAGGAAATATTTGTTGAAGTTTGATGATGAACTGGAACATAAACTCAAAATACAAGGCAGTAAATTGTACAAGAGAACAAGTTATGGTAATCATTCATTCCACAGCACACCATTCATCCCACAGCACACCCCCATCGTTGGCTTCAATGATGACTTCAATGATGGTTTCTTTTCTAGACTTGTATCTTGCCTGTAACCCTACCTAAGTGTAGCTAACTTATAAACTAAGGCGCAATGACTCTAATGACAAACAACCGGTGTTGTTGTTGTCAAATTAGCAAAAACGTTCGACATATGCCGTGTCGACGACCCACTCCGGGAGCTCCTAGTTACGCGAGCGAGATCTGAAGGTTTCACGCCTACCCGTCAGGTTGACGAGGGGATCAGACCTCCCCTGGACTCCAGGGCCCACAATTGGTGGGGACTCCCCCCGATCCCCCAAAAGGTGAAGACCTACACGCTAACACAGACTCGCTTCCCCAATTGGGGCCCGAGACCCGGTTCTCCATCGCGAATAAGCGCTTAACAATTGGCTGCACTACGTTGGTCCCGGTGGACAGCGCTTCGACGATCGCCCGAGCACGCGATAACCACCCCACGAAACGGTTGCACCGAATTTAACATATGTTGGCCCACCTAGTGCGGACATAAAGAAAAAATTCGCGGAGCAGATGTCTAGCACATCCGTAATGGCGGAGATGATGCAGCCAACTGGCCTCAGAAAATGGCGCTGGAATATTCTACTGCGACGTCTCAACTCCGCTACGACGTACGTCCAGCAAACTAAGCCTATGCTTACAATGCAAAACAACACCAGTAAACGTAGTGCCAAGCTAGTCACGCACGAATGTATTTAATTGAACTTAATTGGACAGACTTGTTCTGATACTGATATACATTCAATTATTCTATGAAGAATTTATTCATTAGCTACTTTTTAAATATAAAATAAAAATACAATATTTGTAGTTAAGGTACTTGTATAGAAATTCATATGAACACATTTTCAAAACATATTCTTTTACATGAGTTATAATAAACTAAATCAGGTTAATTATTTATGAACCGCGCATAAAGTATTGTTATAATGAGAAATTTCTTAATAAATAATATATTCAGTACACTCTGTCAATACGACATTTCTCATTATAACAATATTTTATACACGGTTTAGAAATAATTAACCTGCGCCAAATAATAGTTATTTACTTTACAAGCGGGCAAAGTATTCACAATATTGTGATTTAATATGATGTTAAGTTGTTATGTGGATTTTTTTGCACTGTTTAACGAAGTTTATATGACGAATATTTTTATCTATTTATCTGTTGTCATTTGTACATTTTTTCACTTTCCTCAAGTGTGAGCCGAAACGTCGGACTTGTGAATAAAGATTAATTTTGACTGCATTTCGATTATATTTCTATCTTTATTACTACTACTACTATACCTTGACACTAAAGTATTTTCTATTACTCCATATTCGTAATAACAAATTAAACTGTAGTGCCTTGATATACAAATAAAATAACTGTTCTTATATTAAATTTCTTGTTTAATTCTTTTGGTTGCCGTCTGAGTTATCTAATAAATATTTGGTTATTTATTGAATTATTATCCAACTAATGATCCATAGTAAATGGTTATGTAAATGTGTAGTATTCATATTTATATATTTCACTACATTCATATGTAACTATTTTTGGTTCTGATATAGCAGAAATCTAGTTTAGTTTTTTTTATTAGGTATGTTGTTTGTATAACAGATTTGCCAATTTGCAAATCTTCAACATTCCTTGAAACACGAATTAAAAATAATTTTAATTTGTACGCAAATAAAATATGGGAAATCAATAGCTAAATATAACTGCACCAATTTTTTTTCTGATTTCAAGTGAAGTGCCTAATAAGTATTTACTGGATTTCATAAAATCTAGTAAATCTTATGAATATATATGTAGAAAATTAATACAGCTGCATATGTATGAAATTTATTTTATTATTATAGAACAAAAAGTGCCCTCTGTAGCAAAAAAAAAATTATTTTTTTTAAGTTATAGAATATTAGAAGTGATTTATAACACAGTGAACAATATGAAACATCTGTTCACAGTTTGCATGACATTTCATGGAAACAAAATCTATCAACGCACGACTCTTCTTTATTACTTGTTTGCTAATTGATCGTTTGAGTGTAAATTATCTCTTCGTATACAGTTTAATTTACGTTAGTATAATTAAAGCTAAGTCTTAGAACAGCTTCGGCTGAACTCCAAATTAAATGGATTTTCTAATATTTGTATCAACGGTGTGTATATATATAAAAGTGTACTCGGGCAAATAGCATTAAAATTTAGTTGAAATGTTGATGTACTAAAAAATAAGTAGATACGACAGATCTTCGTACTTTCTACGTCAGAGTTATTTATAATACGACGCACGATACAAAAATTTTGTGTTAGAATAAAATTAGTGTAGTTCGCGATACTCAGTTATAGAAACAATATGTCTGCGTGTATAACATACAAACATGTTAATTACCATTGTTTACGTAAAATGTACACTAAAACATGACACTTTATACTCTAAATTTTTCTCATCTGTGATATCGTTTTCATTTAATTAAGTACATATGTAACCTTCTGAGTGAAAATGGTGCCAATATTTCATTCGAAATTCTACAAATATTTCCAATCTTTGGAAAATAGGTAACTACTTTTCTTATACATGTGTTTGTTTGTATATTAAAAATAAAACCCTTGCTTGCATCTATGAATAATTGCTTAATATTAATTCTACTAATTATAAATAAGTTCTACTCTTGCTAAATAAGTAAAAATAACTTGAATGTTCTTAAAATGTATAATTTGGTAAAGATCGAGCCTACCTACTCCCTAAATATAAGTTTCTCTGCAAAAATAGTTATTTGTTAAGAGAGTTTTAAGTAGAAATAATTAAATATTATTTGCATATTCAATACTGTGTTTTGATTCTGTACGGTACAACATTCATCAGGACAGTAAATTTATTAATTAATATTCAATAAATGTTACAAATATTTTGCTATTTTGTTTCTGTCCTGGGACAGCAACTGACAGGTTTACTTCATAAACTTACATTATTTTAAGTTACTTCCCCAATCTACTAAAACGATGAATATAGTAAATTCTAAATCAGTTAGATGGTCTGTATGCTAAATTCTGTCAGTATCTGGGAAATAAATCACTTGGACATCAATCAAAAATTTGTTACAAGTGTAGAGAGTGGTTGGACACAGCCAATAAATTATAATAGGATGTACTGACAAAACATAAAGCTGTCAAGTAAATTTGGCATCCTATTCCTGTATAAAGTATGACCAAGGTTATGTTGACTTGTAGTCTAGGATCTATGTTTGGATTTTATTCTTGATGTTTATTTGTTTAACCAGGAGTGTCTCTGCACCTGTCTGGTTCACGTGAAAAAATTTGGACAGTTATTTCACAGACTAAAAATATTCTACATGTATCGTTTTCTTCCGACAACCTAAAATCAGGTCCTGATGAGATTTCGAAAACGGACTCAGAAGAAATGTACTTATAATTAATTCTACTGTCTGATGAAATGGTTACCGAGAAATAATGATATGAATAATTGGAACTAATTTAGGACTATAAGTATTTCGGATGAAGTTACTTGGTGTTCTATAACGTTAACAAGCAATTAAGGCCAGATGAATAAATTAAAACGAACCTTGTTCGCAGTTTCATGTTTTTTTTATTACTTATAAATCTGCAATGTTTTACGCAGATGGAACTATTGCGTAAGATAACATATCTGTATGGTATCAATTACATTCAATACTGTAGCATTACATATTTTTATGCTTTTTACCGGGAATGTGGTGTATAATAAATGCAACAGATCTATTACAAAGTTTTTCTAATAATAAAAAAACAAAAAACAAAATATTGACGTTCCACATTATGATGATCAGCAAATAATGTTTAAGATTAAATTATTAGCGCTATACAAATCTTCTTTCCGAGTTATATTTAATATCTTTTTCGTATATAGTTACTTTTATTTAGTACCTAACAATTTAAATGTTGTGCTACAAGTTTACTTTGTCGTAATTTTTTTCAGACTGTATCGTCAGAGAGTAGGTACCTAATGCCGGTGCCGGTTATAGTGTGGACAGTTCATGCATTTAATATTTACCTAATATACTTGTATATTTATCGGATATACTGTTTCATCTAGTTGTTTCCATCGTTGTGTTAGCTTTGACCGTTATTTTTCATGAGACGTGAAAAAATTATATTTTATGACCATTCTACATTACACTGTAGACAAATAGTTTTTTTCCAACGTCTTCTTGTAAAATGGTATTTTATCCACTGAATTCTCAATACTAAAATAATACTTTAACAGTAACGATGGATAAAGTAACATTACTATAGTAATGACAAAATGTGGATGTGTATATTTTCTATATTTTAAGCAAAATTACATCGCAATAAAGAATACAAGAAAGCATTGCTAGCAAGAAAAGATGAAACAATATTTTGTAATTAAATGTTATTTTAGTTTCATTCTAGAAGATAATAAAAGAAAGGTGTTGGAAAAATAACGTAAGCAACACGTGAATAAAGACAAATTAACCACTCGCGTAAATTAGGTCAATCGGCTAACTGAATATCAACGCACTAAAGTATTTTTTTTTATTATGAATACGGAAAATAAACCATATGAGTAATAAAAAATACTTTAGTGCCGACTGTCGTGATACACATTATTATTTTTTCCAAAATCGTTAATTTATTAATTAAAAACATAAATAAATAGCATTATGTATTTATAAAACGTCATCTAGCCATCAAAAGTACTGTCAAATTTTCACATATTTGTATAATTTTCATTATTATTTAGATGTTCTTAGACGTAGTCTGCATGTGATCTGCATTAAATCCGATAAATTATTATCAAAGGTAAATAATAAATAAATTCACCAGTAGTATTATAGAATAATATGTTTGTTATATTAGTGTTATATTAGGTAGTATTAAAAGTTTGACAGATGAGTCCGTAAAGTTAAATTTTGGCATAGAGTCTGTAAAGTTTCAATTTAGTATCGATTTCGGAATTTTTTGTTGTGTTTTTATTATGTTTTATTTATACCACAATTAATTACTAATGTAAGTATTTCTTAATTGTTACAAGTACCATTTTATCTCCAACATGTCGTTATTGTTACCCTGATGAAGACACAAGGATGTGTCGTAATGCCATTTTTTTAGTTAAATAAAAATCAAACTGACTGCAGTCCCGAATTTATACTTCCTAATCTAAAACATCCAGTCGACTATTACAATCCAATTAAGAGTTATGTTGGTGCTTTTATACGAGCAGAAATTCATATAAGTTCGCCGGTATCAAATAGTTCGATTAATGTTTTGAATATTAGATAGCAAACTTCCATTGTACAACAAAAAGTTTTCCAACCGTACAATTTATTATAAGAGTTTTATTGAATGTTAAATGTAAGTAAAAAATTAGACAATTTAGTAAAAATAAGATATACTCTTTATACTGGTCTTTCGAATTTTGTAAAACATTTAAGCGAAATTTTGAAATGGGCAAACTCATGTGAATCTCGTATATATTCTTAAATTTCAAAACATTCTACTACTAAATTTGGTAAACTGTTTACTCATAATCTTGTGACTTTATCTTACCTACTACTAGAATTGTAAATATAATTTACAATATCTCATCTGTGACTAGGTGAGACAAAAATAAAATAATATTTAAGCCCACAATAAATATATGCCTATGCTATCTGTATAATAATTTTTTCCTATGAATGTTAGAAGATAAATATTTAAAAGGATTTTAATAATGTTGAAAAATATTATTCTTGAAGAAGACAATTTCTGTTGCAATTTAGCAAGAAAGAAAATGACGACGATTCAATTATTGTTTATCACAATCCTCAATTATTGTTCTGTTGTTGTTGTTAAATTATATATTGGAGTGTACACTCATAAATTTCCTGATAAAATGTAGTATTTTTGGTTGCAGGGTACCGAGAAATTATCCGTGAATGAAAGATGACAGCGTGCAGATAAATTTCTTCATTCATTGTTAGTTGTTCAACAATGAATACTACAAGAGACAATGCACGCACTCAATGCGAATTATTCAGCAGATCAGAAACAACCGGTACCTTAACATGTGAAGTGAAAACGAGCGAAGAATACTTTTTTGCGTTCGTGTCCTATGGGATCTGTCTAAACATCGTGGGATTTTTCGGAATAATAGGCAACATAATATCCATGATCATCTTAAGCAGACCTCAAATGAAGTCCAGTATTAATTACTTGTTAATCGGACTGGCACGTTGTGATACAGTTTTGATTGTGACCAGTATGTTGCTGTTTGGATTACCTTCAATTTATATGTACTCCGGAAACTTGTTCACGTACTATTACAAAGTAATGCCGTACATAGCAACAGTGATATATCCATTGGCGATGATTTCTCATACGGGAAGTGTTAACCTGACGCTGGCGATAACTCTGGAAAGATTCCTTGCTGTGTGTCACCCGCTGAAGGCACGCTCGCTGTGCACTTATGGACGTGCTAGGATTTACGTGTGTGTAGTCATTGTGTTTTCTGTGTTGTACAATTTACCACGTTTCTGGGAGAGCACTTTGCATTCAAGTTTTCTGTCCACTTTCAACACGACCATTTACTGTGTGGTGGCTTCCAAATTGAGGAGGGATCCAATGTATATTGCAGTGTATATACAGTGGTGTTTTTTTGTGTTCCAGCATATTTTGCCCTTTTTCTTTATAGCGATATTTAATGTTGCTATTTCAAGACAAGTAAGTTACATCTTTTCAGCTACTTACAGCCATGATCACTATTAGTTTTTGATAAATAACTAATCGAAGGTGGTAGATTTCTTGAAGGCCTATCAGGATTTTTGAACGCATCTCAGTAAATAATTAATTCAGGATAAATTTTGTTGTAATCGAAAATAAAATTTGATTTTTTTTTCTCTATTTTATATCGTTTAAACGTTGTATATTCCTATTGTAAAAAACCATTTTCTTCCGTGTATAAGTACGTTTTAGAACCCAAAGAACTTATTTGTACTATTTACACGAGGATGTCTGTGTGTGTGCGCGTATGTGCACTCGAGTGGATAGATGGATTGCTGTATGTGCAGAATTTCGTTCAGACGCATTTTCTCAAGTACCACTAAACAGAAATTTTAATTTCACATTTGTACACGGAAGTGGTATTTTACTTGAAGCACTTTAACAATTTTTGTAAAAATCATATGAAATATCGTGTTTATTACATTTTTCATATAACTATAACATTATGAAAGAAGTTAATAAAAAATTATCAGACTAAAGTGATAAAGGCGATAAGATATGCTTTAACAATGTAATTAAGAATTATATTTGACTACTTCATACACTGATATTTAATTTTAATTAATATTGTGCATTATTTACATAAAATTAAATTTTTCAATGGAGTTCTATTTAATTCTACAAATTCTTGACTGTACACAGGTACGCAAAGCCAATGCGGATCGCCTGCGAATGTCCCGATTGCAGCAGCGTGAGATTCGTCTTGCCACCATGCTACTGATCGTCGTTTCCGTGTTCTTTCTCTGCAATTTTTTACCCCTTATTAACAACATCCTAGAGTTGTTTTACTGCATCATTAAAGATTATCTGGTTTTTATCTCCAACTTACTTGTCACTGTCAACTCAAGTGTTAATTTTATAATTTATGTGACTTTCGGTGGGAAGTTTAAGCGGCTCTTCTTCGAGCTTTTCTGCAGTAATAGACTATTTAAAAGTGTTTATAAACATTCGCGGGATGATACGACACAAACACAAGGAAGTTCTCAACGAAGAAACTATCAAGTGAATGTTCTATGTGAAGATGAAAAGACCAAGACTGAGCATACAAGTATATTATTGAAATGTCGTTAATATGTTCGTCGTTATAAGATTAAAGCAAGTTTTATAAATATACCCAGCTGGAAAAATAAATGGGACACATTTACGATTTCCGTTAAATTTTTAATAGTTTATATACAATAAAATGAAAATAATTAACTTGGATTTCTCGACTGCGAGGTTGATTGAATGTAACATTTTGGCATCAGTCATGGAAAGAAGTAAATTATAAACTTATGTGTGTAACCTCTACGGATTTTTACATGTTATTTTTGTTCATCATGTGCTAATTATCATTACGTTATACATTGCAAGGTTTCTTACACTGATGATGACTGTTATACAGCCGGAACGTTTGCTTAAATTAATACCTACATAAGTTTGTAATTTGCTTCTTTCATTGACTGATGCCAAAATACTTCTTACATCCAATAAAATGAAAGTGTAATAATTTAGTAACAATATTTTAATTAATAAACAAATTTAGTAATTTAAACAAAACAATGAAGTGTCTCATTTTTTTACACAAAGTTATTCTTGTACATTACAGATTTTAGAGTATCCAGTATTATAAAAACTATACAACTCCCGTCTAGTTAATCTAAATTTGCCATAATACCAAAATAACAGAAGTCGCATTTAGGAAATTAGGTTAATACAAATAAAAATAATTTTATAGTTAAAACGCATGTGTACACAATTTATTAAGTGCATTCAAATTCATGTACAAGCTACAAAAATATTTTATCGACTCTTTTCCGTCAATGCAGAAACGAGGAAATGAGGTGCGTTGAACCAATCTTTCTTCGTCAATGATGTAACGAGGAAAGGATGTTCGTTGGACCAACTTTTCTTCGTCAATTCAGTAACGAGAAAAAGAGCTACGTTTGACCCATCTTTCTTCGCCAATGCAGTGTCGTGAGTAGAAGGAATGTTGGGTCAATCTTTCTTTGCCAGACTAGTGATAGGTAAAGGAATTTAATATTAAATCGTCATGATGTTATCCACTGAACTGTATATGGTCTGGTATCTTGCACTTCATTATTTCCAATACTGTCTTTAATCCAATCAACGGTAATATGACGACTGGAAGGTAGAAAATTCTTCCGTGCTTCTTTTTCACTCACAGAATCTTCAGTGTGAACTACGTGGGTTGCTGATTCCCATTGGTCTTCATTTAATAAATCACCATCACAAGCAATAAAATGTCGTATAAGTGCTTCATTATTCTTTAAAACATTATCTAAAGGTAATAGTTTTATATTTTTAAATATGTCTGGGTAACGAATTATGTGAGATGCACCTTTTTCTGTTTTAATTTTCTTTGATGGCTTGACTTCTTGTACGTCGCTTGATCTTTTGAGTTTATTAGGTTTTTCTTCTATAATTTTATCTTTTTCAGCTTCCTTAATTAATTCTGAATAATTATTTATTGTCTTTTTTCTTGTCTTGGATGGCCCGGGTTCATCCTTTTCTTGTTTTATTTTCTTTGGGGATTTTTCGTTTTTAATATAATCATCCATTTTAACTTGTTTGGCTTTGGGTGGTTTTTCATCGTCATCATCATCATCTTCAACTTTTAATAAAGAACTGTAATCAGCATTTTCTTTAGAATTTTTGTACAATGTTTTTAATTCTTCTAAACTCGTTGCATTTTCCCAAGTTTTATCGCTTCGAATTCTTGTCACCCTTGGAAACCGAATGGAAATTCCGTTGGCCGTATGAACAACATTTTGAGTAAATTCAGCTCCAGTTATTTCCCAAATAGGTTGCTTTTTTGGGTCGCGCGCAACAAAATCCGGAATCATAGTTTTTGTACATTTCAACCAGCTAGGCATTTTGGAAGGATCAAAACTAATTTTAATCATATCTAACTCGGTTTGAAGTTGTTCTAATGTTTTATCATCATGGCCTGTGTGTACTTTAGTAACAGTACAATATTTTTTAGAATATTTGTCATAACATCCCATTAGGAAAACGGACATCATACCACCTTTTTTACCTGTTCCATACCATGCTCCTAATACAATTAAATCGGCCGAATCAGCCATTGCTCCGCCTAATAAATAATCTTTCTTAACTTTTAACCAATGCCGTTTACCAGGTTCGTAAATACTCATAATATCTTTAAGTACAAGACCTTCCAGTCCCAAGTTCAAAACTTTAGCTATCATTGCTGCTAAATCTTTGGGTTTATGTATTTCTTCCATCTCGGAAAACATTACGTGATTTTGAATTTCAGTCATGTTTTCCTTTAAAATCCTGCGTCGTTCTTTAATTGGTTTGTGTCCGAGTGATTCGCCATTATAATAAATACAATCAAAAACAAATAAACATACATTTGCGTCCTTGAATTCTTCTTTTTTGTGAACTCCAAGAGAACCAAAAGGCAACGGTTTTCCAGTTTGGGTGTCAATAAGCAACACCTCGCTGTCCAGAATCAAATCCTTCGCGTGCGGAAATGCTTGAGGTATGTACTCTTTAAAATGATTTACTTTATGTGGTAACACAGGCTTCAAACTTCGGGAAAAATATTTAAACTCTGAACCGCATTTATGAACTTGTACTCGTTCACCATCATATTTAATTTCACTATACATACCATTTGGACATTTTTTCATTGCCTGTTCTACTGATTTACATGCTTCTGCCAGCATTGGTAGCACTGGCGTCATTAATTTAATTGATGCTTTTATTTCTTTAGAATCAGAAGAAGAAATGTCGTCTTCATTGCCTAAAATTTTCTTTAGAACAAAAGATAAATCACGTGACGATTGAAATGCACTGTAGGCATCTGCATGGACAGCATCTAATACATGTTTAGCTCCGGCGTTCATTCTTAAATCGTGTTTTATTAAACGTATAATTATTTTTAAATCATTGCCAGTACATTTTTTAATTATTTTCTTGAAATGATTTGCTTGTTCATCTTCTTTAGTGAGCTTTGAAAGTTCTTCTAAGAAGTTATCAATTTCTTGAATACTTAGCAAACTTTTTTTACATGGTTTAATTTTATTACTATTTTCAAAGAAATGTAAAATGGTTTCTCCAATATCTCCTTGTTCTAAATGTTCCATCATATCTTCACGATCAGTATCAAAAAGAACGCTGAATAATTTAATTAGTTGTTTGCTTTGTAAATTATATATTCGTTTAATTACTCCTGGTATCAGTAATCTGACCCATTGTATCAAATCACCTTTGAACCCTGTACCATCTGAACCTTTCGTAAACATCTTGTTCATAATTGCAGATTTTTCTAAGTAACTACTTTCATTTGTTACTTCTGCTACTAAACGTCGAAATTCTCTGAATAAATTATCTTTATGACCTGGATCAGTTGTTGATGCCGAGGTTGCTGCTGCACTACTAGTGTCATTTTTGTTCTTTTGCTGTACTATAGGCTTATCTTTCGGTTTCTGTTTTGCCTTTGGCTTCTTCGGTGAATATTTAACACCAAGTTTATCGGCAAATTTCTTCTCTGATTCTTCTATATGTTTAAGAAGTTCCTGTTTATCAGCGTCATCAAGATCATCCCAGCCATCTATGTCGTCACTATCTTCTATTCGTTTGGTAGTAGCTCGTTGATTTAAAAATTGTTCAAATATACAATTTACGTGGTACCATTGCTTCATCAAACCGTCGCCAAATGGATTAGAAACTAGTTTTGCTACTCGTAATTCTTTAGCAACACAGTTTTGTTTACATTTCTTGCATTTGGCTCTACCTTGCTTTGCCCGTTCCACACAAAATGGTTTTCCAGCGTTTTCATTATTTTCATCGTCTGACATTTTAAAACTATAAAAATGGCAATAATTATATAAAGATAACAATAATTATACATATGTACTTACGTGGTCTGTGATGGTTTACGAGATACATAAATTATGAGTCATTATTCTGACACTGACGTTTCAAAGTGTGGTTAGGGATCTACAGTGTGCATGTGTCACTGTATGTAAATATTATAAATAGTTATTTAAAATGGATATCAATGAAAAGAAAAAAGTAACAAATAAAAATATTGCACATTGCAAGCATTTTGTAGCACGTAAGAAAAGATTTTGCCGTATGACAGTTAAATCTGGATTTCAATATTGTGGAGAGCATGAGCCAAAATCGGAAAACACATCAGATTCACGACTTCGAATACCTTGTCCATATGATAGTAAACAGTTAATATAATAGAATATAAAGATGTAATTTATATCACTACTTAATGTTATGTTTTTCAGCACCTGTTTTGCAAATAAGTTAGCTAAGCATTTGAAGAAATGCAACGCTCAGAGAACTACATCCGTATCGTATTTAAAAACTAACATAAATGTTGAAGAAGCTCAAGAACAATCATTAAACAGTAATAGACAATTATCGAATATACCTGTAAATGAAATATTGGAAGTTATAAAGAAAGTTAACAAGCTACATACAGGTAATATTATATATAAAAATAAAATGTAAACTGTAAAATGAATTCTTATAGATATTATAAAAGAAACAGTAACAAAGAAGATTTTGCATCATGAAATACTAACTGAAGAAATAAATAAACCTGAATACGGAGACACAACTAGAAAACATCTGATCCAAACAGCATCAATAATCGAACATTTAAATAATGCTAATTTGTTGGATGGAAAGACATGTTATGTAGAATTTGGTGCTGGTAAAGGACAGCTAAGTTATTGGTTATCGAAAGTAATTCAACCAATTAAAAATTCTTCAATTCTGCTTGTGGAACGAGCCTCCTTGCGCCATAAAATGGACAATAAACTAGATAAATCGGAAAACAACATTCATCGTATAAGAGCTGACATTGCAGATTTAATTTTAAATGAAGTTGATGTTATTAAACAATGCGAGAAAGTAGTTGGAGTTACTAAGCATCTTTGTGGAGAAGCAACAGGTTTAATATTTATATAATAATTATTCATGTTTATTTTATTTTACTTTATTTGTGTGCAGATTTAGCATTAAGGTGCTTAATTAACGGAATGAAACAAGGAACGAATGTGCAAGGCTTAGTTATGGCTTTTTGTTGCCATCATCGTTGCTGTTGGCCTAATTATACCGGAAAAAGTTTTTTTAAGGTAAGTTAACATAAATGTCACTCTTGCATTAACGTAAAATTACAAAGTTTTTCTTCATTTTGTAGAACTATGACATTTCAAGCTCAGAGTTCGACATCATTTGTCGTTTAGTCAGCTGGGCAACTTGCGGAAGTGGTCTCAGCAGAGAAGCACGGAAAAATTTGGAAAATGATAAAAAGAAAAATCACGAAGCCAATGAAACTAGAACTAGGTATTTTGCCTGATAATATAAAATTCTTGTAACAGTTCATTATTTTGTTTTTGCAGAGACGAGGAAATTGGTCTTTCACGAGAAGAACGAGAACTGATTGGGAAGAAATGTAAACTATTAATTGATTATGGTCGAATGTTTTATTTACAAGAACATAATTTTTCATGTAGATTATATTATTATGTTGAGCAAAGTGTAACTTTAGAAAATGTTTGTATTGTCGCTTTAAAATTATAAATTAGTTTTTATTATATTCTGTATTATTTTTTAAATAAAAATATTTTACGGCATAGTTATTATGATTCAAAATAACCCACTGAAAAAAAAACAGTTCTTCGCATAACTATGAGAATCCCAGTTGTAGTTACTGAATATTTCAATTATTTGAGAAACAACTGAATTTATCAGTTGAGCAGCGCGTAACTAATATTTCTCTGTTAAAATAACTAAAAATTCAGTAGAATTGACTGATGGTCTCAGTTGAAACAACTAAGAGAATTATGAAGGAACTGACATGTCAAATCACATTTTGATTCAAAGTTCCATAACTTAAAATTATTCGGTTTGAACAGATTTTTAATTGTTTAAATATTATTTTATAAAATCTTTTGATATGTATTAAAATTTCAGCATCCTAAGCAAAAATATGAAATACGAATATTTTTGAATGAATTTAAAGTTGCTATTGCGTTTCGCGCTACTGGGCAATTGTTTTTTGAACTGTCAGTGAGTTGTGCGTTTATGTGCGCAGAAAAATCGAATTTTCACCTAAACTATTATCGATTACGTATTTAAAACTTATATCAATCGATTTTAGTTTTGCTCATTGGAAAACAGCTTCAAATGTAAGTATTGTTTATTGTATTAGTATTATTACTGCTATAAAAGTTTTCGATAAGGAAAATATCTAAATAAACCAGCAACAAATTAAGTATATTGAAATAGAATAATAGATTTTGGAACAAAAAATAAATTAATATTTGTTTGGTGTGATTTTAATTCACCATGTGTAGTATGTATATGTATGTAATAGCTATGTGTTCATGGATTTTGATGGCAATTAATATTAGTATACATTTTGTCGTATTTCAGGATTCAATAACGATTGTTGCAAGATGCGATTGACATTCGAGTTGACGAGCTTCGCTACAGAATATCCTTAAGCTCTTGTATTGTCCAGATGCAATGAAGACATAAAAAGATAAGTTTTTAAAATTTATTTGCCTCTTTCAAATTATAACGTTTAACTGATTCGTGCGTTCAATAATTATACCACGATATTTTACTACATATTGGAGATTCAGAAAGACTTGAAACAAATATTCCTAAATAATTTAAACTATAAATGCTTCATGTAAATTTTCTTTATTTTACAATATCACTAATTATATATTATTTATATAGTCGCTATTTAGGTTAAGTTAGATATAAGTAGCTATCCCTCCGTTCCGAAATATACACAAATACACATGTTAGTTGTAAGTTAAGCGATTATGTAAATGTTGAACGACGTTTTAACAATTATTTTAACAACAAAAATAAAATTGCACGTTTTATATGAAGCATTGTTCAGACACAATTTAAATTCAGTATGTATTTCAAGAGTTACAATTGTTTAAACGTTATAATTTTGCTAATTATTGAAACAAGCTTGAATGACTGAAGAGCAACTGGACAGTGTGACTGATGCCATAAAAATGTTTCAGATTTAGAGTTCGAGAATCTCTCAGACAGTTTCATCTGAGTTGCCGAATTTTGCTGCAGAATATACTCAGGCTCTCATGTTATCCAGATGCAAAGAAGACATAACAAAAGATAAGTTTCTTTTTATTTATGTACCTCCTTCAAATTATAACGATTAACTGATTCGTGCGTTCAATAATTATACCACGATATTTTACTACATACTGCGGGTCAGAAAGACGGGTCAAATATTCCTAAATTATTTTAACAAAAAATGCTTCAAGTAAATTTTCTCTATTTTTACGTCAGTAAATGAATTATATTTTATATAGTCGCTATTTAGTTAGTTAAGTTAGATATAAGTAGCTACCCCTGCGTTTCGAAATATAAACATATTAGTTTTAAGTCAGGCGGCTATATAAATGTTCTTTAACAATTAGTTTAACAACAAAAATAGCCAGAAATATGCAAAATATAATAATACGGCACATTTTATTTGAAGCATTATTCAAACACAATATAAATTCAGTATATATTTCGAACGTTACAATTGTTTAAACGTTATAATTTTGCTAATTATTGAACAAGAATGTCTGAAGAGCAACTGGACAGTGTGACTGATGCCATAAAAATGTTTCAGATTTAGAGTTCGCGAAGCTCTCAGACAGTTTCATGATAGTTGTTAGGAGGTCGTGGACGTTTTCCCTGGAAAAGTGACCATCGAGAACGAAGACAGCAACAACGTTCAAGGAAAGTAGATGTTTCCGGTAACTATGCTCCAATTATATTTATTTAACACTTAAACACATATACTTTGAATTTCGATATAGTAGATGTAATTACTTAAAATTTATGAAACATTTTGTTTAGTTTGATTCCACGTTTTTCAACTCGACACACAACCAGCCGTCACATACAGTGCGTAAGAACTCCCGGTGATCCGCGTCCACTACCAGGAGTAGAATTTGGTCCTCGAACATGTACGTCTTCAGCAGCAAGAACGTAAAAGAAAATTTAAATAATAAAATGTATTATATTATCTTATATTTATTGTAATTTTTGTTTGTAAAAATTATTGTATTTGACGACGGACCGATCCAAAGAACAGATCGAGTCCGATATTCGATAATTCTTAAAAAAAAAAATATGCTAGGGGGGTGTTGGGATTTGTTTTATTGATTTGCCTGTGAGCAAATATGCATGAATCAAATAACTTTTCGGAATTATCTTTGCGCCTCACGCAAACATTTTTTAACTTCAATTTTCTCGTAAATTCACAAACAAAAAAATTTTTTGGGAAAATCGTCCACCGTCCCACGCAAATTTTTTTTTGAAATTTAATTTTCACTAAATTTTTGAACAAAACTAATTTTCGAAAAATAGCACACCGTCCCGCGCAAATTTTTTTTAATAATTAATTTTCATTATTTCGACCAGCGTCCTAAGCAAAATTATAATATATTTAAAACATCGTGAGAATTAAAAATAATTTCTCAAGAATATTTCAAATTTAAAGTTTTATTGGGCTTCGCGCCACGCTACTGTTCAATTGTTTTCTATCTGTCAGTGAGCTGTGGAACAAAGTTTTTGTGTGCGTTGAAAAATCAACTTTTCACCCAAAATATCGATTACTTATATAGTCTTATATCAATTGATTCAGTTCATGGTCATTTTAGTGTATAAATTATTTTTGAAATCAAAAACTTCAGTTTTACTCAGTGAAAAACATTCAACATCGCTTCAAATGTAAGTATTGTTTATTGTATTATTATTACTGCTATAAAAGTTATCGATAGAGAAAATAATGTTTATTTCTAAATACATTAGCACTAAAATAAGAATATTTTTAAAGAACTAAGATTTTTTAATGCAAAAAATACTTGTATTTGATTTTCGCAATTTGTATTCAACATGTGTAGTGGATATGTGTTCATGGATATTGATGACAATTAATTGATATTAGGATGTATTTTATCGCATTTCAGGATTCAATCCATTTCTGCAATGTGAGATTCACATCCGTGTAGACAAGAGTCGCTGTAGAATATACTCGGGCCCTCGTGTTGTCCAGATGCAATGAAGACATAACAAAAGATAAGTTTCTTTTTATTTATTTACCTCCTTCAAATTATAACGATTAACTGATTCGTGCGTTCAATAATTATACCACGATATTTTACTATATACTGCGAGTCAGAAAGACGGGTCAAATATTCCTAAATTATTTTAACAAAAAATGCTTCAAGTAAATTTTCTCTATTTTTACAATGACAGTAAATGATTTATAATTTATATAGTCGCTATTTAGGTTAAGTTAGATATAAGTAGCTACCCCCACGTTTCGAAATATACACATATTAGTTTTAAGTCAGGCGGCTATATAAATGTTCTTTAACAATTAGTTTAACAACAAAAATAGCCAGAAATATTCAAAATATAATAACAAGGCACATTTTATTTGAAGCATTATTCAAACAATATAAATTCAGTATATATTTCGAACGTTACAATTGTTTAAACGTTATAATTTTGCTAATTATTTAAATAAGCTCGAATGTCTGAAGAGCAACTGGATAGTGTGACTGTGCCATAAAAATGTTTCAGATTTAGAGTTCAAGAATCTCTCAGACAGTTTCATCTGAGTTGCCGAATTTTGCTGCAGAAAATACTCAGGCTCACAGATGCAAAGAAGACATAACAAAAGATACGTTTCTTTTTATTTATTTACCTCCTTTAAATTATAACGATTAACTGATTCGTGCGTTCAATAATTATACCACGATATTTTACTACATACAGGTGGTTTACAAAGATTTTATTTTGACAATAAATGCTTCAAGTAAATTTTCTCTATTTTACAATGTGAGTAATTCAATGATAATTTATGTAGTCGCTATTTAGATTAAGTTAGATATAAGTAGTTACACTCCTCCGTTCCGAAATAGACACATATTAGTTTTTAGACAGGCGATTATGTAAATGTTCTTTAACAATAAAGTTAACAACAAAAATAGTCAGAAATATTCAAAATGTTATAACACTGCACATTTTATTTGAAGCATTGTTCAGACACAATACAAGTTATAATTTTGTTAATTATTGTAAAAGCTTGAATATCCGAATTGCAACTGGACAGTGTGACTGATACCACAAAAATGTTTCAGATTTAGAGTTCACGAAGCTATCGAACAGTTTCATCCAGATGGCTGTCAGGAAGTCTAGAGGTTTCTAACTGGAGAAGTAACCATCGCGGAAAACGACAGCAACAACATTCAAGGGAAGTAGATGTTTTACTTGACAATTGCTTTCTGCATCAGTAACTACTACTACCGTTTACACATGATAGTTTTTAAGACAAACGAACATATAAAATTATTTACGCATAAAGAATGATAAAATCAATATTAAATTGACAAAATTAGTTACAACTAGACTTTGATTTTCTATAGATACAGTTACTTAAAACTTATGAAACATTTTGTTCAGTTTGACTCCACGTCTTTCAACTCCAAACATAACCTGCCGTCTCATATACAGTGCGCAAGAACTCCCAGTGATCCGCGTCCACCACCAAGAGTAGAATTTGGTCCTCGAACATGCACGTCTTCAGCAGCCAAAACAAAGACGAAAATTTATACAATGAAATGTCTTACATTGTCTTATATTTATTGTAATATTTATTTGTAAAAATTATTGTATTTGACGGCGGACCGATCCAAAGAACAGATCGGATCTGATATTCGATAATTCTTAAACAAAATAAGAAAAAATATGCTGGGGGGGTGTTGGGAATTGTGTTTTATTGGTTTGCCTGCGAGCAAACATGCATGAATCAAATAACTTTTTCGGAATTAACTTTGCGAATCACGCAAACATTTTTTAACTTCAATTTTCTCTCGTAAATTCATAAACAAAACCAATTTTTTGGAAAATCATCCAGCGTCCTACGCAAAATTTTTTTGAAAATTATTTCTGCTTGTAAATTCATGGACAAAACCAAAATTATAAAAAATCAGCCACCGTCTCGCGCAAAATATTTTGAAAATTATTTTTAAATGCATGGACAAAACCAAATTTTCGGAAAATCACCCACCGTCCCGCGCAAATTTTTTTTTTTGAAATTAATTTTCATTTATAAATGCATGGACAAAACGAAAATTGTCCAGCGTCCCGCGCAAAAGTAATTTTCATTTGTATAAGCATGGATAAAATCAAACCTACGGAAAACATTAACAGTACTACAGGATATCTACCCCCCCCCCTGTAAAGGTTTACATCTTTTATTACATATTTAAGCGTATTGGTTGAAATACAGATTTGTGAGTTGTAAGTGATGAAAGTAGGTCGTGATACAATGTGATAAATGAAGAAGTATCCAGAATACTAGGTCCATACAATTAATTTCATATTATTTATTTATGATATATCAAATCTGCACTAATTAATAAAAATAATATGGTTTTCGGCCAACGTCCCACGCAAAATTTATCTGATAAAATCAAATTAGGATAAAAAAAAATGTTGATTTGGGCCAGCATAAAAATATTAAACACAATTTAATTTTCCTCGAAAACATGTAATTTTGTCATAATAAGATAATGGACATATTCAGTAAAAATAATTAAAATGTTGTTTAGACTGAATTCTTCAGTTGCTTTATGTATCAACGTGTCAAGTAAACATCTACTTCCGGTTTTGGAATTGTTTATTTATTTCTTTATTTATTTATTGTTACCAAAATCAACTCAGTTCTTCTCATTGTCATGATACTTATAATTATGAAGTTATTCTATCATTTTTCATTCAAGACTTATAGAACACACATTCATCAATCCATTCACTCAGACATTACGAATATGGTCAAACCGGAATTAGCGGATCTCAAAACATGAAAATCTGTTAAAACCTCGCAATCGATTTTTTTCATGACTGTTATACTTCCTTATATTACGTATAAGAAAGTAATAAATTATTTTATAAAAATTACTGATCTCCAAGGTAAACGAGAACTTGTTGATCAGAGAAACAAACAGTTATAAAGGGTTAGTGAATATTTTTGTAATGGAAAAATATGTTTGCATTTTCTCGTATTTGATCTGACTCAAAGGTAGACTACAATCTACAAATCAGTCAGCGAACTCTATTAATTGACGTGAAAACTGAATGTATGTCACTAAAGTAAAGTTAATTATCCCTAAGTAATTAAAATCATGTATAATTATAAACCGGGCTGTTTGTGTTCCCAATGTTTTTTGGTCGCAAAGTGTTTAATATCAAATAAAAAATAGTGGGCGAACGGCCTTTATGTGCGGAGTTCACCTTGAAATAGTGACAGCGTTAACCATTCTTTTACTAAGTTAAATTTGTAAATAATTAGTGACATTGTAATTTTATTTCATAGTGTTTAAAATTATTAATAAAAAATCTGATGTGTCCAGCACATAACCTCCCGCCCAATACTACTCTTAAACGGTACAAAATAGTATTTGATGATACAGAAACATACCATTTTATTTGTTTATTTTCTATTTATATTTGAGAATTTTAATTTTCTTTCGTATATTTATTTAATTTTTTGACATATATTTCCCTAAGAAAACAGCTTCACAATCACAATGACATGTGTCACATTTCGTAAAAAATTGAAAATTTTTAAATATTTCCATGGTGTACTAGGAATGCAAGATTTGTGAAATCTAATTTCTTTATATTTATTATCTCTAAACCTTATGAAAATTAATAAAATTAGTGTAATCAAAAAACATGTAAAATTAAATATTCTTCAACTTTCAAAATAACATAAATTGTTGAAAAAGGAAATTTAACAATGTTTTTCACGGAAAACTGTTAAGGGCTTCAAGTAAACTGCTACTTCCGGTTGACCAATTTTATCCAAAATCTAATCAGCTCTTCATTTAAATATAAGAAGCAATAATTCATAAAATTGTATTTTTTGGTATTATAGTATTTGAGTTATGCGAGACGAAAAAATTGCCACAGACTACACACACACATACATACATACATACATACATACATACATACAGACATCATCGCGAAAATAGTAAAATCGTATTGTAGGGACCCTAAAACGTGCTTATTCATTGAAAACTCACTACCCAATTTTTTGACCAAAAACAATACCTCCCTTACCTAGAGGTAGGCGGGAGGTAAAAATCTGATAATCTCCCGCCCGATACAACAACGGTACAAAATAGTTTTTGATGATACCGTTAAATACCTTTTTATTTGTTTATTTTCTATTTACATTTGAGAAATTTAATTATCTTTCGTATATTTGTTTAATTTTTTGACATTTTATTATTATTTCACTAAGAAAACAGCTTCACAATCACAATGACATGTGTCACATTTTCTATGTTTCCATGGTGTACGTGGAATGCAAGATTTATGAAATTTAATTCCTTTATATTTTATTATTTCTAAATCTAATAAAAATTAATAAAATTAGTGTAATCAAAACAGATGTAAAATTAAATATTCTACAATTTTCAAAATAACCTAAATTGTTGAAAAATTAAGTTTAACCATGTTTTTTCATGGAAAACTGTTAAGGGCTTCTAGTAAACTGCTACTTCCGGTTGACCAATTTTATCCAAAATCTAATCAGCTCTTCATATAAATAAAAGAAGCAAAAGTACACAAAATTGTATTTTTTTGGTATCATAGTATTTGAGTTATGCGAGACGAAAAAATCGTCACAGACTACACACACATGCATACAGACATCATGGCGAAAGTAGTAAAATCGTATTGTAAGGACCGTAAAACGTGCTTATTCATTGAAAACTCACTACCCAATTTTTTGACCAAAACAATACCTCCTTTACCTAGAGGTTGGCGGGAGGTAAAAATCGAAACTAAGAGGATCTACAATATTATTAAATATTATATTAAACTAATTTGAGTCAAGTATGTACGCTCATTGATCAATAATGTTCAATGTGTAAAGCTTAAAATTTAATAGCAATTAAGCAAGCAACCGAATAAATTATAATATTGCGAAATTGTTGCGCTTAAATCCTGGTCTGGATGATCTTATGGAAATTTCCTACTCGTTGTATATTTTATAGAAAATGATGCAAGGAATTTCAACCGAAATGGATTTCTATTCCTAAAATTTATTATGAACTTTTAAAATGTATTTGTCAATATTGAGGTAGGCTATAATATTGCAAAACAGGTTATGTAAACATCTCTTGCTATCATACTTATTTAATATGAAAGCAAATTTATTTTATGTAATTTGGATATATGTTTATCACCAAAAAAATTAATTTAAATTTTAAATTTTATTTCTATTGGTTCAAATTATAAGAACAATTTGTTTAAATTTAGGAATTCCTATCGTATAGAGATGGATTGGTTTGGTGGGTATATAGGTATATACATAGATATTCTATCATACGTCCCAAGTTTAATCCACCAAACTTAAAACATTAACCTAACACTAAATGATATAAGAAAAGTTCATTTCAGTAAATGTTCGTAAATTTTTACACCATAGATGTTCTTATTTTTATAAGCAGCAGCACAACTCTAAAAAATTTAACAATGAAATAACTAATACATATTTTCTTATTAAGATTAAATTATGGTAGGAATTATGTAATTAATTTATGGGTCTGGTGTGAAGAACCTGTACGTCGACAACTAGTTTGACAGAACTTACATTTTTTAGTTGTCAATGTCGCCTGTTAACAAAATTAGTATTGGATACTTGCCATGCTTATATTGGTGTATTTACACATATTGTGAACACATTTTTTTTAAAAAAAGTTTTTTGATACACTATTGCTTAACTTTAAACAGCAAATAGTATAATTATAAAAGGCTTATTTGACACGTTGTTTAAATACATATATTACAGAACTATAATCCAATTGAAGAATTATGTTCAATAATCCATAAGTCTTTTATAATTTTACATATATTAGTTCTAAAAGTTTTATCAATTTATTAAATTGTATATTGAAATAAATGGATACTACTTAATTTTAATTAGACATGCTGGAGTTATAGAAATAGGAAATCTCTGAAATAGAACATTTATGGGAATTTGCTCAAATCAGTTTATTGTTCATAGTTAGTTTGGCGAATTAAATTTAAAACACCTGTATAATATTAAAGTACTTACACTCTGAAAACCTAATCTTATATGGTTGAACAAATAAAAGATACCTGTTTATTGGATAACTTGGCTTAAATTATTTATTTGAACAAATTAAAATTGTCACTATAATGACTTTTCAACCATGATTACAGCCATCTTCAGGTTCTAATTTAAATTACAAATATATAATTAAGTCGTTATGTTAAAGTTAAGTTATAAAAATGGAAAATATTTTTTAACTAGTTACATTTTGAAATGCAAAATGTTAGAAGTGTATACTTCTAAGAATCGAATATAACAACATTTTTCGGCTTAATAATCTTTTCCAAAAAGTAAAAGATTTTTTCCTCTAGTCCTTTATATTCACCCGTTTATTGAATTTAGTATTCACTCGTTTATTGAATTAGTATAACAGCAGTATTAAAATTATTCTATTTATGTACTTATATGTTCCTCGATTCTAAATAATTGTATATTTCTAATAATTTTAATATTGCTCAATATTTATCTATATAAATATATCTCATATTTTATTTTGAACAACAATCCTTTGTTCCACTTTTATCAATATTTCTTTTTAATATATTATGAACTTCACGGGCACTTTAGAATATAAAATTATAAAATATTAATATTTTATTTATTTATAAATGTGGTGTGGTCACCACAGAACATAAACGACATTGAGAAAATTCAAGAGACCTCTAAAAATATTTGTAAGCATTGGATAAATAAACTGATAATATATTTCCACTCTAGAAAGCTAATAATTATTATAAAAACAAGTGACAATCGCTCAAAATTAATTTTTGATGTTTCAATTTAACTTTCCTCCCGGACACCTTTAATTTGATACTATACTCGTTAGGATTCAATTAACTATTGTCGAAAACAATTGCCAATAGCTAAAAAAACAATATTTAAGTGCAAGTCTTCTCTATGAAACCATTATTTTTATACCTAAGGCTATTAAATTTAATCAATATACATTAAATATCATTCTTAGAAATATATTATTATACATATAATTATGCTGCAATTGTTGAATGTGAATGTTGCTCTATATGTTATTTATTTATTTATTCACTTTTATCAAACACGAGAAAATTTGAAATATTATTTTATATTCCAAATATTATACTAACATCTTTTGATACGTATTACCGCAAATGATTTCATATTGAAAATAAATTAAATTAAATTTTTCTGTGTGTCAAGTAAACTTCCACTTTTGCAATTATGAGCAAAATTAGCTTATTTTTACAAATTGACGTGAAACTAATAATTATGAAGTTTCATTACTGTATCTTCTTTCCTTCGAGAGTTATTGAAGATACGAAATGAGATACACATACATCCGTCCATTCATCCACACAGAGTATATTGAGAAAATGGTCAAAACGGATTGTGGGATTCAATACATATATTTCCGCGAAAATCTCGCAATACATATTTTTCATGGTTGCTATACTACCATATACTACGTTAAGTATAAGAAAGTAACAAAATATGTTTCGAAATATTTTGAATAATTAAAATTCTGACTAAGACGCAATACAGGAACAGGTTGTTGCTTTAAATATTACATTTAATACACCACTAATTGTTTTAATTATTATACAAACGAATTCTCGAATTTAAACTGGGTCAGATTGGTCAAATTTTGTATACATCTTCGTACCGTAATTTTATTATTTTTTTAATGAAATTTTATCTAAATTGAAGACTATCTTTTAAAGACCTGATATGGACCACCAAGCAACTGCCGTCTGACAGATGACATAGGCAGTTGCCATTGTGTATTTTTATGTTGACGTTCTTCAAAGTGTTTTTTAAATGAATTTCGATCATTTTTAAATGTGATTTCCGAATTTATCGGAGTAGAAAAAGTATAGTATTATATTCGGGATTATGGTCATTATTCAGTCGGATGATTTGCAATCTTCATCTTCGTGAATAATAATCAGAATCCCTCATATAATAATATATTATTAAACTTCTATTATACCTAGTACGATGTTTTTGGGTAATGACTTATTTGTCAATTTGTGACATTATTGAAAGACTCCATTTGGAATTATTTTCTGTTGTATATTGTATCAAATAAGATATATGTATAACTATTTTTCTGGGCACGTTTCGTCTATAATTCAATAATATGTAACCTAATTTTTTTGTTCGTATTATCGAATTTTCTATTTACAATACTTTGTATTTATTTTCGTTTCCATCAATAAGCCTGCATGTTATCTAATAATACACTGATAGCAGTAATAGAAAAATTTCTTGTAGAGGAAGGAAATTTAAATATTTATCAATTAACAAGCGAAACCATAATGAATAATTCCATACCGTAGGTGTCATTGCAAAGAATTCAATAAGGAAATTACTCAAGGCTACCCATATCTTCCGCTTGAGACATATCATCCAGTTCAATCGTTTGTACTTGGCCCAGGTGAAATATCTGCAGCGACTCCTGCCACTCTCCAAACCCAAACCTTAAAATCCAACATCCGGTGCGTTCCACGAAGTTTCAATGTTTATATTCGATTCGACAACCGAGGCTCGCGCATTGCGAAACTAAATTACGAGTGTTAAACATCGGCGAACTTGCAACTTTACTTGCAGAGGTACAGTAACAGTGACAGTAGCAGCAGCTGCCGAGGAACGCTGAAATGAAGCGGTTTAAAAGTTTTGTGTTGTGGTTTTTTTTGGTTTCTTTGCTTAGTGTAACTGTAGGAAATGATTTAGATGATGGAGCAAAAAATTATTCCAATTTTATGACAGATTGTGTGGATGAGAATAATAGTGATAATAACACGAATGTTACATGTGATAATTCGACTCTGATTAGTGCAAAATTGATTCAGCAAGAGAATGCCAACGATAATAATGGTAAGTATTTTGATATTTTTATAATACTTTTAATACAGATTTGGTTTTGTCAGCTAAAATAATTCTAAAGTGCACATTAGTTTTGAATATAAATATTTATAATAATCACTGCGTTTGTCTCATGCTAATTATTTCACAATCAAAATGTACAGTGAATAATAATAAAAAAATTAGTAAAGCAAATTAGAAAATTAAAGTTATTGTCTCAATAGTTTTCAGTATTCATAACTGTAAAATTAAAAAGACTTTTGGATTATAGTTCTGTAAATATGTTTATTTAATAAACACAACGTTTAAATTATTAAACAAATGCATTTTTAAACAAATGAATGTTGAACAAATGAAAAGTTGTGTTTAAATAAATATGTATTTAAAGAACTACAATCCAAATGTATTTTTAATTTTAATTCAATGTTTGTTTCCAGTTTATTTATATTATTTGGATGTAACTAAACCAATAAATTGTTGTACAATGTACTGCCTATTGATGTACTGTAAGTATTTTGCTTAAATTAAAATACCCATCATTTGTATTTAATAGAATTTAATTTAAACAATAATATAGGTAGCATAATAAAGAACCAAATATAAAATAATAAATAATAATTTGCCAACTGAAAATGCAAATTAATTTGTATTTCCTATTTAAACGTACATTCTAACATTGCCTCGTTTTATTATGGGTTGTATTATCAAATATCTATTAAAATCTTTCTCTTTACAGAAAATATGAAAACAATTACGCAAAGAGAAGTAATTCAAAAAGAGCATCCAAAATCCGAAATAGAGTACAATGAAGATATAAGATTGTTCTTACCACCTGATATATCAATCATCATTGAAGCTATGAGTAATCTGGAGGATGAAATGTGCAAGGAGCATGTGTTGCTGACCATACAAGCAATGAACAATAGAGAAAAATGGGCCATGCAAAGTAAGATATTTAAATTGATTTCATTAACATATGATGATTAAAATATGAGATGGTCAAACTAGATAATTATTATTGTTAGTTAAATGATAGCTAACTGATATTATGAAGAACACTACTAATTCATTTATTTTACAATTGATATCATAGCAGTATAAAAAATACGCGCGAGAAATGTGTAAAGTTAAATTAATTCTTTAAAATTATAAATGTACATAATGTTAAAATCAAACATATTTCATATACAACTAAATATATTTTTGGATATGAAAAAAAATCAGAATATATTATTATTGATGAAAATATTCTCAATTGAATTTAATTATTAAATAAAACAACTGGTTGAAGATGCATTCAATATAATTAAAAATGAATTAAACAAAGGCTTTTCGATTGTTATTCTGTCTTCCTCAGGGCGATAATTACTAATTACAGTAATCACAGTCAAAGAATAAAATAAAACATTTTCTATTCTATTTGAAGGAAGTTCGCTTTACTGTAACAATAATCACATGTATTTCTTGAAAATTATTAATTATCATCATAAATAACAATCGAAACACCAGTGTGTAATTAATTTTTAATTATATTGAATGTATCTCAAATCATTTGTTTTATTTAATATATCATTTTCTTCAAACGTCATAAAAGAACGTTGTTATATATTTGTATTCAACAAGCAACACTTTTAACCCGGCGGCAGACAAAGTAAAATATTATGAAAAATAGTAATGTTGTAGCTCAATAATTTGACAATTAAAAATGAAACAAATAAATAAAAATAACAAAACAACATATTCTATGGCAATTTGAAATGCTGGATAAGACAGATTATTTTTTAAATATTGTACATTTTTTAATTGTTTATATTTCTATTTTCACTGTTTGAAGAAAAAATAGCATGTGTTATTCGGAGTAAATGCGACTTTGTGTGCTTCGCAAATAATTGTCTGACTCGCTTCGCTCGTTGTTCAAATTAACATACTGAGCACCCCATAATTAATTAATTACATAATAAACTTTTAATATATGTTTGTGGTAAAATATTCAGGTTTTCATAGAATTAATCTGGTCGACAACAACCCATTTATAACCAAATGTACAAACCAATTTTTAAAACTTAAATTATTGATCTAGTTTTTTAAATTTTTATTGATATAACAGGTAAAAAGTGGATAATATTCGGCTGTGACTTTCAAAATATAATTTGAAACGTAAAAAGTATCATCCAGTTGATCAGGTTTAATTACATAAATTTATATTTTTTAGTAAATTAATGTATTCAAATAATATCAAAGATAAACAATCCAACGTGCTATAAAAAAAATAAATACTTTTCTAGTTACTCAGACACAAAACTTCTGATATGGTTTGATGTTTGCTAGTATTCTTTTATTATCCTTGTAGTAAATATTTCTACTATAAATAAGTTGTTATACTGCGTGGTAGAGTCGTTCAAGCAGAATATATATGGTCAATTTATATAGATACTGGGAGGTCTTAGGTGCAATAAATATCATCTATAAAATTAACACGAACATAAACAAATTACTTCTTGAATTACAATGCCATACGTATTTTCCTTATTATTTGTTGACACTCACTCTGAAAGAATACCTTTTTCTTGTATACACTTTATTTTATTATCTTTTTATTATTTTAAAAACCTGAAAAATAGTTATTAAATTAAATTATTAATTTATGGTCGTTTTATTTACCTTATTAAAATTATAGTTAAAAAATAAAAACGATAGTAAACTAATTGGTAAAAATAGCAACAGATTGTTAATAATTATAACACACAAAATGACGTGTTTTAGCGGTCATTGTAATTTATTAATATATTCATGCAGTGAATCATTGACTAATGTTTAAAAAGTTTAACAAGTTTTTGTTTTGTAAACTTTCATTTCAGTAATTATTGGCAATATAGTAAAAACTGAAGTATATTCTTTATTAATTCTTCCTATCATGTTTTTATAACTTATTTTTCTGTTTCATGTTGTAAACAAGGTAATAAAATCATTTTTAAAACAGTTTTAATAGTTTTGACATATAAATTTGAACTCCAGTTATTAAATATTATAAAATTAATGCAAATTCAACATTCAAATTGATCATCAAATTGCTTAAATTATGAAATGAGAAATGACTAACATTACAGAGAAATGTTGTTATTAATTATTGCTGTATGTTGTGTATGTAAATTTATGACAACATAATGTAAGTTAGTCAATAAAAAAACGTAACTTGTTCTTATAATAAATAGTGTTTTATTGTCTTAAGAGTTGGTATAAGTCACACCTTCTATAAGAGTATATAGCTACTATATTAGTGATGTTACCAACTTGTATCAGCGGAATGTGCTACATTGCGATTTGGAAATAAAATTTAACCTAAATTATTTTCATTGGTCAAGCATTTTTAATGTCAAATTTTAATGTATCAATACAATTATAATAATGTTTGTTACTTCTGATAAGATTTGTTACAGTGTTCACTATTTATTTTAATTAAATTATAATTTTAAATAGTTAAGGAGAGGCATAAAATGATTTTTAATTTATCAACAATTGAAATCTACAATTTCGCAATTAATCCTACAGTATACATTTTAAGCAATCTCTTTTTCAACATTAAATTAATTGCTTTACAAAACTGGTTCTAAAACTTCAAATATTATTGCAAAACCGTGTTATTTGTATACTCAAATATTATAATGGAAATATTTCAACAGTATGTTTGGGCAGATTCATTTTAAGACGTAAGGTACAAAATGCGTAATATTTAATGAACTTTCTCTAAATAACATGTTCATCATTTTTTTGTTTTCCCTCGAAAAATAATTGCCTAATTTTGTTTTATGACTCGCAAACATAAGAACATACATTTTAATGATGAAACAAAAAACTAAGACAATCGGGAACTTACATTACCACAGCTTAAAGTAGCAAATTTTCGAAAAGATCGAAAGTGATCTACATTTAACCTAAATTCTAAATTACACAACTTACAACAACAAGTTTTAGAAAAATCAGTTGCATAATATTAAGCACTAGGTCAAGTAATGACACAGTGTCTAACCATGCCTCAGTTCGGGCATTCCGCGTAGCTGGTAATTCGCGCCGAAAGTGAAAAGGAAAGTGGTCGCACCAGTTTCCGGCAACAATGAGCGCAAACCATCGTAATGCTCTGTTACGTGAGCGCTGTCACAAAAACATGCCAATTTGCGTGAGATGTTTGCGCATCTCTGTACAAACGGAAATGGCAAGTCACGAATGCAAACGAGACTGTTTGTTTTCTTCTTTATGGATTTTCTTGTTATTTTTCTTGGTTGTGGGTTCTCAGGTGAAAATTGATGGTTAATAATAGATTTCCAATTAGCAACTTGTAATGTCATTTTATGATAATTGAAAACATCAATACCGAAAATGATTTATACGACGCTATTTATTGTTCAATAAATTGTCAAAGTTTTCTTGTACATTTAATGTTGTGCGTAATATGACAATTTTTTTTTGTCGGTCATTTTATTGACACATCAGAACATGTTCTTCTTTTTGAAATTTTTTAGGGAATTCTACAGGATTTTAGTCATTGTCAACCAGTGAAACTTTTTTTTGCTTAGGTTAGATGTCATTTTTCTTCGTATAATAAAAATTATAGTAAAAAAATGTTAGTAGCATACACTAATAAAAATGTGTTCTTGGTACACACATATTCCTCTTAAATAAAAAGAATAATTGATTTGAATAGCGCCAATCAGATTTTGTTTCCATTGAAAACGTTTGTAGGTTTAATAAATATTCTTATATGAAAATTAATTTAGTTTTGAAGGAACATATCAAAGTATTCAACTAAAACTCATTATGGGGACGAAGTAGTTTGAATAGGAGTATAGTTTTAATTCAAAATGATATCTTTTAAATAAAAACGTTTCGTTTAAAATTAAAACGAATCCTTTTTGATTATTTTAAAAACAAAATTTAAAATATATTCATTTTCTTTTAAAGCAGAAAAAAGAAGATAAATAAAATTTATATTCAAAATTAATACTCTTTTGAATTGAACCTAATCATTTTGAAAGAAATAAAATTTTCTTCAACGAATGCATGCAAAAGGAAAATTGAAAATTTTCTTGAAAAAGAAGTAATTTTTATGTAGTTGACAGCTGATATCATGTTTGCAGAGCTGGACAAGTATTACAATCAAAATATTTAAGTATAAGTATCAGTACTAACAATGGCTAATACTTGTTACCAAGTACTTTCTTAAGTTTAGCTTCAAGGTACTTGTATAAAGTACCACATTTTTATCAAAAATACTTCAAAATAAGTATTTTTAAGTATCAGTACTTTTTTTCTTAGGAAGAATATTTGTTACTAAATTTTCTAGGAACTGATTTCAGATAAATCATTTACGAAGATTTTAGTTACACTTACAAATTAATTTTACAGGTACATAATTTGTGAATTTACAAATTAAATTTTAATTTTTTTAATATCTTGCATTATATAAACATATTTATTATATTAATTAATGCACCCGTAAAACATTCTTACTCATTTAAACACAGTTCATATGTTGCACTTCAATTCCACGAAATATCACTAAAAATTGGCATACACTTTTATTGTATTTCTATATAATATAAACCCTAAAAAATTCACTGGTGTAGAGCGCATCATCATATCTCTTAAATATTTCGAGATATAGCGGTTTTTGTTGTTTTTCGAAGTTCAACTTTGAGGAACTGCAACTCAAAAATTACGCAAGATATCGTAAAATACTCTTCAGTTTTATGTTATTCGTGCATATTATAGCAAAATAACAAATTTTTTAAAAATTGAAAATTTTTGAAATTTTTTTCAAAATTTCGATAAGCGATTACTCAAATAATAAACGAGATACGAACTTGCAGACTAAACCATTGGATTCAGCTCATCGAAATACATAAACCTTAAAAATTTCAGAACATTCGGATGATGGGTTGAAATTTTAGAGCAAAAAGTCAGAAAATGGCCTTTTTCAGGCCAAACGTCAAGGGGTACCCTTTGACGGTTTTCGCCAAAAACGTCATTTCCACACTTTTTGCTCTAACTCTTCAACGCGCAAATCAATTTTAATGAAATTTTACATGCTTATGTATTTCGATGAGCTGAATCGAATGGTCTAGTCTGAAAGTCTGTATCTTTTATATTTATCGTGTTATCGGCTATCGAAATTTTGAAAAAAAAATTAAAAAATTTCAAAATTTTAAAAATTTGCTAATTTGTAGTAATATGCATGAAACACACAGAATTGAGTCCATTTTTAAATATCTTTCATAGATTTTGAGTTGCAGCCATTCAAAGTAGCATTTCGAAAAACATCGAAAATTGCAATATCTCTAAAAATATAAGAGATATGACGATGCGCTCTGAAGCAATGAGTTTCTTAGGGTTTATATTATATAGAAATACAATAAAAGTATATGCCAATTTTTTGTGATATTTCCTGAAATCTGAAATTTTTAACTAATATAGAACAGTAATAAAAAAGCTGCAGTAAGTGTGACAGACTAAAATTGTGAGAATATTTATTTAATAATTTAAAATCAGTTATAAACAAAAAGAACAGATTTTTCTACGATACATAGCATAGAAAATTGATTTCAAGACAAGAAATTCGAATTGAATTAATTTAATCTATTTGAAAGTGAATTTAGTTTGTACTTATAAAACGGATCATTAATCGTATAAAATAGTAGGAAGTACATTTTACTTAGTTTCAATTCATTTGTAAATAGACGAATATTTTTTTCTAAAGCTGTCCATGTAATATGGTATTAATCTGTACTTTTAAAAAACATTTTTACGTAAAATTCGCTTTCTAAAATAATATGTTTCCGCATTAAATTAGTAATCACTGATGTCAAAATATATCTATTTAATATATAGGATGTATAGAAAAATATTAACATTTAAACAGAAGCACCGACAATACAATAAATATTCATGCTATTTTGTCATTTCTGGATTTGTTAATCTGTTATAGAAGTTCTTGGTTTGATGTTTAATTATGTATCTGAATTAATTTAAATTAATTAACTACATAGTTGCAGTTTTGTAAGTATGCACACAAAAAATATACTCAATAACAAAAAACAAATATTAGTAACATTTTTAATTTTGTAAACGACATTAACCTTCTTAATATACTTTTACATTTTTCGATATATGAAAGCCAAGGTCTATTGATGATTAAATTCCCCGCATTTTAGTAATTATTGTTATAGCAAAGAATATTATGTATGCCCTAATATAAAATTTTACAATTTATGACTTATTTTAAAAAGTTTATAGCAATTTGATATTCAAAGATTGTTTAGAAAATTCATTTACAAATTACGTGATGTCATATAGTAGTAAAATAAGCCACTTATTAAATAATATAACAAATATGCAAATCATAAAACTTTTTCAATAAGTGTAAAAGTTTAAATTAGCATAATGCAAAAGAAAATTGTTTACGAGTATTAGTAAACAAGGAAATAAATCACGAATTTTTTTGAGGATAAGTGTAAAAAGTTATTTGCTAAACTTGCCATTTTAAAAGTAATAATTATTTGGCACAACCTTGGTAACTTGACGCATATTATTGGCAGCCAAAATCGTGCGGTAAAATATACAAAAAACACTGACTTTTTTCATGCATTCTACAACAAATTCATCTTAAAAATAACAAAACACATAAAAACCATAATTTAATTTAATTTAATTTTTAATCAAATTCGTTAAAAACTGGTAATTTTAATGAATTTGCTGCTTTTAATCCTGAATTCAAAACTGTGAACAAAATTAAAATATTTGGTGTAGTTTTAAAGATATGGCTAATCAAATATTTTCAACAGGAGTTTTTCTATAAATTTTCAGCGATGTACAACAAAATATTATGAACTCTTTTATATTTTGAAAGTAACTTTAAGTCAAGGTGCGTATAACGCTGTTCGCGAAATTTAAATATCTTTCATAGTTTTGGAGATATGGGTCAACAAATATTTCAGGGATGAAAAAAAAATTGTTATACATAACCTAAAATTTTTTCACGATTATCATTTTATAGATTAAATTGAAGGTGTTCAAATAAAAAATATTGTTTTTAAATATGTAAAGTGTACCATTTTAGGCCCTTTAAATTTTAGACAAATTTTAATATATACTCATGACATAATTATCGAATATTTAATTATGATAAATCAAGGAAAAAGTTATAATGGTTGTAGTTCACAAAATAAAATTTGCAGTCTCAGATGTTACTAATACGTAGTATTACTCAGAGACCGTAAATTTTATTTTGTGAACTAATACCATCTTTACTTTTTCCTTGATTCATCATAATTAAATATTCGATAATTTTGTCCGTGAATATATTTATAAATTTTTAAATTATCTATTTTAATAATATTACAATATAAATAAACTGTTGTGGGCACCGCAATACCTCCTAATTAAAATTGTATTCTAGGGACGTGCTCATCCACTGAAAACTCACTACCGAATTTTTTGCATGATTCCTATAACTCGCTTACAGGATGTAGCGAGAGCTAAAAATCACTCCGAAATTGTTATTTAAATTGTAATACCGTTGTACAAATATATTTTTCGTGAAGCTCACTCGTGCTTCAAATAAGCGCTCATGCAGAAATAATATTTTCCCGCATTTGGTATATAAATAACAACATCGTATCAAGTGCGCGAAATGTATTAAGTTAAGCTACTTCCGAGCGCTAAACGTATTTCAAGCAAGGAGCACAAACAATATTTTTTATCTAATTTCCAGTGCTTGACTCGTCAGCGAAATTTCCATCTGGAGTCCTGACAGGATCCTATTATCAGATGGGAAACTATGATGAATGTATTTCCGTGAAGATGAATGAAAAGGATCACAATATTCCTCGAATTAAGGGCCAGTATTGTTTGGCGGAAGTGCACCCCAATAACATCATGGAGAAGAAGAAACAAGTGGTTAGTTATGTGTTACAAAATAATTGGTATTACAGGTAGAAATATTTAGTTCACCAGTTGCGACAGACGGGTGTAGTAATTTTATGTTATTTGATTATTATTATCTATTATAACTGACCTCACATTTTTTATGGTTCTCAAGATTCAAATCTGAAATAATTTAGGTCATGCTGTATAAGCATCCTTTAAATACGAAAAATAATAATTACAAATGTACAAATTTTGTTCGTTTTCATGCATTAGTGTTAACTTAACTGACTAAAAAGCGCATTAGCAAATACACTGATTTTTATTTTAACCTTGCGTGTTAGTAATGAATAAGTTAGCAAGAAAAATTTCTCTAATTACAATTAAACAAATTATTACAAAATTATACCTATTATATCTAATCTATTCTTTAATTATAATTTATTTCGACAGAAAATGTCGCGAAGCGAAGAAAATTCAACACTGCATTGGGCAATCTGTGTTCCGCATTCATGTAAACCCAGAGAAGTTTCTTTAATACTTGATTTCGTTTTGAACGGGGCCATCGGCTCACCCAACGCCGTTACCGTCAACGTATCGAAAGAAATGTGCCATTATGACCAAAATGTTGCCTTCACCCAGGAAGAAATGATCTACGGGTAAAACCATTTCGGTTACCTGTCAGGCTATAAAATAAATTTGGTTTTTATTACAGTTATGTGATTATTTCGTTTGCATCCGTAATTTGTATAGCAACTTTCTACCACGTTGTGATGTACTACAAGAAAAAGGATGACAAAATGCCGACTGGAGTATTGTCGGATGTGATTCTCTCCTTCTCTGTTATGAATAATGTGAAAAAAATGTTGAGTGTTGGAAAGTCGGACCTTAACCTCAACTGTATCTGTGGCATTAAGTTCTTGTCCATGGTGCTAATTATCAGCGCACATTCATTGCTCTTTCTCATTTCTGGACCAGCCACGAATGACGAATTTATGAAAGAGGTGTGCAATTTACGCAGTTTATTTTGTTTATTAAGTTATTATGCAATATATTTCATAAATTGTGTGAAACTTTTTATTATTCGTTGCTATCATTGTTATGTTTCAATTTGACAGAAATTAACGAGACAATTTCAACATAATATACGAATTAAATTTAAAATTTAGTCCAAATTTTCTACTTTGTTGTAATCATGAAATTTATTAATTTCTTCATAAACGAAGCATAATGAAGTATAACAATAATGAAAAAAATAGAGAATTTTATGGAAAAACATTCTGTTTTAAACATTTTCACAATGACATCTGTTTGGATGGATGAATGTTTGAATGAATGGATGGATGATTGGATGGATAAATGGATAGATGAATGGATGGATAAAAGGATAGATGGATAGATGAATGGATGAATGAATGAATGGATGTATGGATGGACGAATGGCTGGATGAATGGATATATGAATTGATGAATGAATGGATGGATGTCTGTATATTCTATAACTGACGAACGAGAAAAGATAGAGTATGTGAAGAACTGAGTTAATCTTGGAAACAAATGCAAAACCTTAAATTTAATTGTCACAAAATAATAAATTCAATTTATTTCGAATATGAAAAACAGTTTCAAAATGTTAATTGCAATTTTTATGTATTTAAAAATGGCATGTACATAATATTTATTAAATCCTATTGAGTGTGGTATCAAATTGAAGGTCTCATGTATTCAATGGTATTTTTGACAATTATCAATTGTTTTTAATACAAGTTAGATAATTGAATTCTACCGAGTTTGGTGTCAAAATAAAGATGACCCTGAATAGAGTTAAATTAAAATGTCAAAAGTTAATTTTTAGCGGTCGTCGATTGTTTTCTACAATAGTTAACTTAATGTTGTCGAGTTTGTTGTCAAGTTAAAGGTCTTAGGGAGGAGAGTTAAATATTTAAATGTCAAAAATTAACTTTGAATGAGTGTCGATTGTTTTTTACAATAGTTAATTAAATTTTGTTGAGTTTGATGTATAAGAACATTGTGCAGTACCATACCAGATTTTTTATTAATAAAATTCAAATTTGAGAGTAACTAATTTGGTCGTTCAATGAAATAATTTTTATTTTTCAATTAATCATATTGTCATATTGGATTTTAGTCGTAGATATGTTACAAAATTGCCCTACTTGAAACAAGTTTTAGAATGTCAATTATACCGAACTTATTTACATATTTGATAACGAAATAAATGCTGAAAAAACTTTAACTAAAATGTCACTATTATGTTTAACTAACTTAATAATAAATATTTGTTTTAATATATTTACAGGCGTTGCAGAAGGTGGAAAACTCAATATTCTTGAACAACCCTTTACTGGTAGACACATATTTATTAATCAGCGGCTTTTTGCTTTGTCGGCTGGTATTTGTAGAATTTGAGAAAAGAAAAGGACGAGTAAACTTCCTTGTTTTATACATCGCTCGTTACGTAAGGTAAGAGTAATTTTCATTTGATATTGGTGATATATTATAGATGAATTGAAGTATTGATTAATGATAATTCACTTCAGATTAACACCAGTTTATTTAGTGATAATTGGATTTTATTGTACTTGGTTGGCTCGTTTGGACCAAGGCCCACTGTGGGATTCAAAAATTACTGAGGAGCGTGATCGATGTATCAATTCTTGGTGGGTTAATATTCTATACATCAATAATTATGTGAATGTCAATCAAATGGTACGTTAATTTTAAAAAATATATATTTATTATAGATTATAAAAGATATTGAAATTATCTTTTTTGTTTCAGTGCATGTTCCAGTCCTGGTATCTTGCCGTAGATACTCAGTTGTTTATGTTAGCTCCAGTAATAGTTTATCCTTTATGGAGATGGAGAAAAATCGGTGAACTATTACTTGGAATGTCTATTGTATTAACAATATTAATACCTTCCATTATAACCTACGTTGATAAACTGGATCCTACATTCATGCTGTTCGTTCCGTAAGTATAATCATTTAGTTACACTAATGATATTTTAGAACATGAGACTTCATACTACGAAAAACCAACCTTGTATTTCTACTTTGTCATTACGAGTAAAATTTCAAGTAGCGAAATTTCGCAGTATAATAATACACAACGAAATATCGTAACGTGGAATTTTACTCGAAATGACGAGGCAAGAGTATCTGTTTCATAATTTAAAATTAGACAAATCTTATGTACAATTAAAATTAACATATGTGTGACAGCAGTTTTAGTTACCTATGGTCACTGAAATAAAATAATACTGGAATGCGCACTTGTAGACTTTTACGAAAGCGAACAACTAGCCTGAGACAGATACATGTTTTAAGGCCAAGGAAGGAGTATTATCTGCGCCTAGCTTTGCTGACTATTAGTCAAGTCATGCATGCATGTAGAACCAGTTACAGAAACATTGCGCTGTGTGATGTCTGTTACTTATAATAATGTTTAAGTTTAAACAGAGACTGGTCTTTTATGTATCGTTTGTTTTCAGAATACTTAAAAGAAATTAATTTTCGAGCTGCATTAATTTGAATCAAATATTCTTAACAAAATTAAAAATCTGGTGTGGGCACCACACTACTTTCTTATACACATAAAACTAACTGAACACGTATGACTTGTTCCTTTTGTATGACTTTATTTTGACAATTATTTGACATACAGATGTTAAACCTGTTTAACTTTCTTCTCAATATGACTATGATTTTATTTAAAAATAGGTATTAATTAATATCTAGTCTTTAAAACTTTCTAACTAATAATGCAAATATTGCTTTTATAATATTTCAAACGACACATATTTTTGACACTTCACATTTATTTGACACGTTTTACACATAGATGTCAAAAATGTTTTAGTTTTTGTTTCCATTGTAACTAAGATTATTGAAATATATTATTAAATATTTAATTTAGTTTTTCTCAAAATTAGAAGTATGTGCAAGAAAAGTGCAAATATCATTCTATATTCAAAATATTTTTCTAACATCTTTCATTTGAAACTTTTTCTCACAGCTAGTTCTATTTTTGAAAAAAATGGAATTTATTGTTTTGTGTCCAGTAAACTTCTTCTTTCGGTTTTTCAATTTTATTCAAAATCAACTCAGCTCTTCATAATTCATGAAACTTATAAATTTAAAGTTTCGTTTACATATCTTGTCTCGTTCGTGAGATATTGCACACACCATCCATCCATCCTCACACACAGACATCATTGAGAAATTGGTCTTAACGGATTCAGTGGACGTCAAAATATGTATTTCCGCAAAAATTACGTCGACGATTTTTTTCAAGATTCCAATGCTTCCTTATACTTTGTATAAGAAAATAAAAATTGTAAATAATTCAATAATTTAATTTTGAAACATTTTCAGGGAAATCCGGCACATTTTCAGCAACTCCTACTTCATTAATTCGTATATAAAAACCCACATGCGAGCCAATTCCTATTGTCTCGGTTTATTCTTTGGGTACATCGTACACAAACTTCAGTCTACCAAGTAAGTGAAATTATATGCCTCAACTGTTTAATTAATAATGTTCTTTGGATCGAAATTCATTCTCACAAAACATACATCATTTAAGAAATAATGTTGTCTGCATGTATATAAAATTTTTACAACTTAAACTCAACAAAACCACAAACTAGATAGAATGCAAACTTCAAACACAACACGAAGACTTTTATAATTATTTTCATCTGCATAAATGTTTACAATTTCGCAAAAAAATGAACTGAAACAAGACCAGTTAAACAATAAAAATCATCGTACTCGTACCCATTAATGTTTACAGTTGATTTTACTATTAATTTCAGCGAAACATTTCCATAAACTGTTATAATGAATGTTTCAGTTACAAATTCCCGAAGATAAGCGTAGCACTTGGATGGATTTTCTCTGGGCTGTTCATGTTGACGGCAATATTTTCCGTGACTTTATTTTACAGTCCAGACTATAAATACAACGCTCTTGAAGCAGCAGCGTACAGTTCGTTACATAGAGTTGTTTGGTGTCTTGGAGTTGGTTGGGTTTTGATAGCTTGTATTACCGGAAATGGAGGTAAGCACAATCATTTTTTATTTTATAACATTAGCTATAAATTAATTTTTTATTGATACCCTCAAGTAGTAATGAATATTCTATCATAATAATTTTTAATTGAATCGTGTCCAAATTCTGACTACTACTTTTTTATCATAATAATATATTATCACGCCACTTACCCATTTTGGGTGTGGCACTCTGCTCAAAGCAGATCTCGGTATTATGATATATTTTTGCGCGTGAAATGCGACTACTAGTCGTCAAATCATAGACCCCAAGGATGGTGTGGGGGAAATTTTTGTGGTGAGAATTTTAGAAATTTAATTTCTAAGAATTGGTAGCTTTGAGGCTTAAATTGAGGATCTTAAGATCCACAGTCCGATGCGTTATCACGGAGCTATTTATCTCATATGGGGTATATATTTACACGCGCAATTCTTTTTTTTATATCCGTCTGCGATGTTCACATGTCAATATTAAAAAAATACTTTTTAAAAATTGATTTTATCATATTGTTACAAGCAATTACGAACTAAGTATATTTTATTTGAAATTATCTGATGTAATAATATATAAGAATTTCTATTATATGCTAAAAATAAAATGATAAAAAATACGATAGGTTATTATGTACGAATATACAATTGATTGTAATACGCAGTAACACCAGACAAACATAAAAGAATAATTCATTTAAAAATAGCAGTGCTATATTTATCAATTATGAAATCATAATTTAAATCAAATATAGTAGACCTTTATCTTACATTTTAATCTCTAATACAATCATTAAATTATCTTTGAATTACTTTCAGGTCCTGTGCAAAAATTCCTATGTTGGAAGCCTTTCATTCCTCTAAGCAGGATAACATACTGCGCGTATTTAGTAAATGGAATTGTAGAACTTCATAGTTTTGCTACAATGCGACAAGCCAGATACTTGAGTGTCTACCATTTAGTAAGGAAACTAATTATTATTTTTTATTTTTAGGTAGAGAATATCTGTACCTATTCGAGTATGTAATTTGTTTTATAAAATGTCCTTCAATAAAATTGATGCATGGTTCTGAATGTTGGGTGTGAATGAACAAGCATTTAATGACGTTTAACTGTTGTGGAAATTAGGTATCTAAGAGGAGTATGTGGGTTTGCATCTGGAATAAGTTGGTGTACTGTGACGTGTGAGTGTGAGTTTGAGAAGAATGTTGCTAAAAAGTGGGAGTGAGTCAGTTGAGGTGGTTTGGTCATCTCACAACCATAAATGTATTCGTACCACTTGAAAATTTGCTTTAATGAAATATAATGAATTATTTTCACACTGCTATTATCACTTTATTCTTCTAAATTATTAGGTACATAGCTTTTGTCAAAGTGTATTTAATTTTAATATATTATGTATTAAGTAGTTATTTCTTAGTATAACAATATATTATGCGCGATTCAGACAAAAATAACCTGCGACATATAAATATATTTGTTCATATTTACAAAAAAACTGATCTAATTTATTCTACGTAAAAATCTTTACCAATTAATTGAATATGGTTTTTAATTATTCAACATTCAATATTATAAATAATATCCTTGAAAAATAAATAGTGTGTTAGGTGTAGATTTACGAAAAAGTATTGTGATCCAAATAATACGGTAAATCATATAAATATCTTTCGAAGAATTATCAATTATCTAAGAGTATAGATAATGCAATAAGTGGGTGAGTTTGAGGACGAACGATTGGGTGAGTGTCCGAGGAATAAGTAGTTTGGTATGATTAAATGAATAATTCCGACTGTGAAGAACAGACGAGGTGAAAGCGATGTACCAGGATAGGAATGTATGGAAGAGACTGATTGTTGAATGTGTTTGACGGTTATGCTAAAAAGAAAATTAGATCCAAAGAGAACTGTTTTATATTATGTACAAAAAGCATATGTGAGGAAAAAAATTAAGATTGGGACATTATGGGAATTAATAAAACAGTTTGAAACCAACAAATAATTTCACAGTTTACTATTTTATTAATATATTTTATCGTTCATGGAAAATTAATAGCAATTTAATGTTATATTTATGTGGAAGTGAGTAGTAAATCAGCAGCAATTAATATAATATTATTTTCAGGCTTGTGATTGTTTATCACATTTAGTTTTAACGTTCAGTTTCGCATTTATACTCTGTATCCTGTTTGAGTCTCCCATTAATGGATTTGAGAAAATCATTCTTAAAAGAGGTAATCAATTATTTCATTATTGAAAATTGTAAGTTTTATTATTTAAATTTCATGTTTCAGAATCGAAACCAAACCAAAACCAGCAGACGAATGAAGCATAACCTGTGATAAAATAGTGTTTTTTTTTAAATAGAATTATAATTATAAGAATATTTCAATTTAGAATTTAAGTTGTATTTACATTGCCTTATTTATACATATTTTTACTTTTTGTGTACAAATACTACAAATATATAGAATGATGTAAAATCATTTATATTTTATATTCTTGTTATCAAAATGTAAGTTTTGTTTTGCATTTCTCGTATCTGCTTCTACAAAGCCTAATTCATAAAACAGGATTAGTATTAGACGGTTATTGAACTATATAATTAAGCTAAACCATCTTGTCAAAAAGTTAGCAAAGTCTGATCAAAAGATTAACATTTTGTTTTTGGAATATGGTGTATATTGTTAGTATAGCTTGTTCGGAAATATAAGCACATGACTATCTGCGCTCTTGCCTGTGGGAGGTAGTTTAAATATATTAGACAAGAAAGAAGTGCAGGAACGTATTTTTTTTGTATTTGTATATAAATTTTTGTTCTATAGGAAAAATACGTATTTCTAACAATTTATTGTCATTACAGTATCTACATATAAAAATAATATTAGCCTGCATACAATTATTAAAACATTGCAATTTTTATACAAACTGTTATGTTCTCTGTTAAAAAATAGTTTCAATATTTAGGGAATTTTGTGTTAGTTGGTGACACTTATGTGTGGTTTAAAAATTCAACACCTAACCTTACATTTTCTATCTTTTCTTCTTCTTACTATTTTTAACTTCTGATTTAAATTCAAAATTATACAAAAATAACATTATTACAATTTGTATTAATTTATTTAGAAAGTGTGAAATTTGATATTTTTTGACATATGACATTTCAGTAGAGTTACCAACCTTGAAAATATAAATTGTACTGATTTATTATAACACTGGAATGAGCTGTTTCAAAAATCCTTTGAGTGTCGTAACAGCTTTATTATAGAAACAAAATATAAAAATAACATTAAAAAGTTAATATTAATTACGGTAAATTATAACTATATTTGGATTTTATAATAATATTCTTTTCCTTTGCAAATAATTATCTTTTAAAATTTTGAAATCACTAGCAAAATGTCGTGCTGTAATACTGTTCTTATACGATATCACTGAACAAGCTATACCTGATTAAATTAATGTTCGACTGGTTTTATTTAAGATCTAATTAAGGCAATTGTTTATGTTTAAATAACAATGTTCATAATTAATTTATAAATATGTTTGTCTATAAATAAAATAATGCAAATAGTAAGTAAAAATATGTTTGTAGTAATAATGAGTTAATAAATGTATTTTTATTTTGTTATTGATTGATACTTAATGCATTGGATACAATCACAAAATGTGGAATACTTGTAGTTAAAATATAATGATTTATGATAGCACTAAAATATGCTAGGAAAACGTTCTACCGATATGAATAATTAATAAATTACACACAACCTAATCCGTGAACACAAGTACAAATTATGATAAGAATTAATTTACATATGTATCGCTTATCGTTCCTGATATACATATTCACAGTGCAGCCTCAAAAATTGTGTTATCTATTATCGTCAAAAAATTATCTGCGTTTTTATTATAAATAATCGATTTTTGTTGTTGGTATTATCATTTGTTTTCGGTGATTTAGACTCCAAGAAAATTGACATTGATATATCGTGCGATATCTAGATAATGTATCTTTGTTTGGATTTAATGTAATTTTTATCAAGCCCAGAAAACTGAGATTGATCGGATCTCCAATAATTACTTGATTCGTTGATTTTGAGTGAACAGGTGCGCGATTCAGATGCGGGAAGTTCTGGTGTTGCATCATGAAGGTAAAGAACTTTTCAATAATTCTCATTGTTATACTAAGCATTAGTTGTTAAAAAACAATAGTATTGTATCATTAATTAGGTATAAAGATGCAGATTTTTTATAACGTAAATTATCTGTGAAAAATCTAGTAAAATGAAATAGAAAATCATCAATTTATATTTCCATGTATAGTTTAACTATAAAATGAAAGTTTATGGTCGTGGTTTTTTTATCATAGGAACTAAGAGTCTGTTTTCAGTCAAGTGTTGGATTTGAAAGTTCCAGAAAGCATTAGCATGCCTGGATTTACAATAGGGTCATAACTTATAAGGTCCTCAGTTCGAGTCTCACAATTTTCTCCAGATAAAATTAACCCAGTGGCTCCTCCACCACACAATACCGAGATCTAATGCAGAGTGCCACATCCAGAAATGGGTAAATGGCATGATGATATATTTATTTTACTACAATGACCCCTCTATTTTGAGTCAAATATGTTAAAGTGTTTGTGGAATTTTCGTATCCTGTGCTCGACTGGGTAAGAACAGACATTATTTAGGGTTTCTTACAATTGTAGTTCTTCATATTACTTTCAAACCATTATTTTTTTTAATAGGAAACCACAAAGCATAAAATAATTTGAACGTTAACTTCCATTCTCTAACAAATAACAATAACTGGGTTTAAGTTCTGTAAATATTTATTAATAACACAGCAGCAAAGTGCTGCCTTCTTCAGGTGAAATATAAAATATAAACAAATAAATATATAGTCAGGATACAAGTTGACAAAATAAAATCAGGGTAACATGGATCAAAGTAAACAAATTATAAACAGAAAATTAAGGAAGAATAACAGCTTCTCTATTGAAATCAAGAGATTGTCAAATAATTTGAACTTGAATACAGGCTTTAAGCTTAATAAGTCATGGTTAACTGTTATTCTTCCTTAATTTTTTGTTTATAATTTGTTTACTTTGATCCATGTTACCCTGATTTTATTTTGTCAACTTGTATCCTTGACTACATATTTATTTGTTTATATTTTATATTTCACCAGAAGAAGGCAGCCCTTTGCTGGCGAAACGTTGTGTTATTAATAAATATTTACAGAACTTAAACCCAGTTATTGTTATTTGTTATACCATGAGTTCTGAAAGCTTTTTTCAATATTTTCATTCTCTAGTTGAAATATACTACCGAAATTTTTAGCATGTAAACTATATAAGTTTTATTAATTAGATACATGAATTATTTATATAATTGAATTGTTCAAAGACGAAGTTTAACTATATTACTTAAAAGAGTACACAATTAAATTTTTATTTGTTGTAATCAAACGAATTTTTACAATTCTTGCCATTTTGCTCCAATGAAATATAAATGTTCTCCGGCTTAAATAATTAAAAGCAAATCAAAATAAAATGTCACTTGAACTAATTTACTGTTGTCAAACATCCGATTTGATATTGTCCCTTTACACCTTTTCTATTTAAAAGATGTGAAAGGTTGAATAGACAATTATTTCTATTGACCCAAGGTTTTTTTGTAAATGAAGGCCATTTTTGCGATAGGCTAACAATGCAAAATATTTCAGTGATTCGAACTATTCGAAGTCTTATAGTTTCCTTTATCTCAATAGTGGCAAATAATACTTTTGTAAAACGTTTTCTTCTATTTTATTTCAGACATCAAGCGTAATATTTGCATTAACTCTGCTAGCCGTCAACGTAACTTCCGAATCTTTACCATATAAAGAACTTTCATCTATCTTCAAACTTAACACATATGATGTCATCAAAGGAATAGAACAACATATTAATAATACAAAATGCAGTACAGACTGCTGCATACAATTCAACGAATATTCCTACAAAATATTTGTAACGGATTGGGCTACAACTAGTAAGTTTTTTTAAAATTTTTGTCGATATTAATTTATGTAATCGATAGGACAGTTTGTGACCTTCATAGTATTTCCCAGATTCGCGTAGACAATTGAAAAGATAAATTTAAGAGTTTGCTTAGATGCATATCTTTGTACCGGAATTCGAAAAATATTTCTAGGTGTGAACCTCTTATGTTCTAATACTTGCTCGATTTTTTTGGAGGTTATCTAAATAGAATGTTATACATTTGAATGAATTGAAATATTTTTATTCGCACTTAAAAGATAAATAATAGCTAAAAAACTCGAACTGGAAAAAAATGTTAAATTTTAAATGATCTCACTTCAGGCGTTTTCCATTTATATTCTACGAGTATTCTGGTATATATAGATACGAATATCAAAACGAAGTGATCCTTTTATTAGTTTCGAATCAATGTCTATCCCGCTGAAATATAAGAAAAATAAAATATCAGTATGCCAGCTACTAATCTGTGAATGTGGCACTTCTTTTAGAAGACATCTCGGTGTATGACATATTATTTTGCGTTAGGAGCGGTTACCAATCGTTGAATTATGGTACCAAGAACGGTAATTTAAGAAACGAAAATCGAGAATTTGCTGGCTGTTTTGTTATAGTTCATTTCACTAAAATCTGAAGGATTGTAATAAAACGACTAAGCATTCTTCATATTAAAAATACAAAAGGTATAATATTCGTAATACTTCCAATGCAGAGTGTCGGATTAAACGAAAAGATATTCTTGTTTTAAATACACATTTTTAATATTATTGTATAGTTCGGATTATATAAGTACAGATTAAGTAAATGTCATTTGCAAAAGACAGTATTTACTTGTACTTGTTTTTTAAGAAATGAGAAATTTATTTTCTGCATAAAATTACTAGCAAAATTACTTCGCATTAATGTATCCGGTATTGAAAAGGTAAAATGAAATTTGTTTTTTGAGTCAGACGCAGATATTAAATCTCTTAAACTTTTTATTTTTATAAATTATTAGAATCTGTGTTTCTATTTACTTTTGTATTAGCAAGATTTAAAAGTGCTCCAACTCTGTGATAAACCTGAGAAACCAGTGACAGTATTCATACTTTTATTTATGACACATATAATATAAGGTTACTTTGTAATAGTTATTTGTCAAACTAGACCTGTCTAGCTTCTTTTTCCCCCTCGAGTTCGAAATGCCTCACTCGCTGTGCTCATGAGGCATTTCGAACGAGAGTGGAAGAAGAGCTTTCCTCTCGTGTTAGATACAACACTTTTTTCACGACATGTTTCTAAAAACGATTTGCTCGGATCTAAAATACACTTTGAGAACACAACTGACAAACTGACACTTTAAAAGTTAGGTTATCAGACACAAGGCGGTGTAGCAGTGTTGCTAATGGACCAATCTTAAATATCTTGTCAAATTGTGATTTAATAAGAAAAAGAAAAATATAAGACATAATAAGATAATTTAAATTATATATACCACTGAAATAAGGATTTTCAATCAAATTAGGAATTTATTTATAATTTTTGTAATATATTTTTTGTAAATAACGTTCATATTGGTAACACTTCTATATTTTCCCCTCTAGAGAGGAACAACACACTTTCCTCACTATTTCGGGAGAAGAACGGTGGGGTTTCCTACCATGTCGTGAAAAAAAGTAATTGATAGGTGTTTAATCTGTTTAATACGATCCTTCGAGTTTTGATGATCTGAAGTATACAGCCGAGCTATTTATTTTGGAACAGCATAAACTACTACTTATTTCCCTAGCAAAAGGAAAACGTCTCTAGTTCACGAATTCCCTGTCGAGCTGTACAAATAAATATGTATTACCGAACCGATCATACTAATTTTAAAATTAAAAAATAGTGTTTGATGCCTCGTCAAAAATCCAAGCTGGAATATTGAAGGGCAATTTATACGAGCTGGGCAGTTTCGACGAATGCATTGCCATCTCGAAAGACACTACCATTGGCCACATGCAAGGCAAATACTGTATGGGCAAAATAAAACTCCCCGATTGGATGTTTCCCGACAATTGGAAAAAACCCGAACTAAAAATTGGGCAACCAAACATTCAGAGTAGAGAATTGCTGTTACCTGCCGAAGATTTGTCTCTGAAGTTGAAGTTTGCTTTGTGTATACCAGCAACATGTGCTGCTCAAGAGTTAAAGGTGTTGGTGGATAGTGTTATTAGCTATTGGAATCTGAATGCGGATTTCGTGGAAGCAGAATGTAGGCAGGATACTAGCCAGGAGATTGAGGGCGTTGACATTCTTACCATGTAAGTATATACAAAAAGTTACAATGCAAGATAAGAAAATGACAGATAATAAATAAATATAACTTTAATTTTCAACGTTTATGAAGAGCGATTCGAACTGAATTAATTATGTAAGTTTCGTAACCAAAATATATGTTTTTGTGTATTTTAAGACAAGTTTTTTAGCTTTGGTTTTAGCGCTGTATAATGTTCTAGAATTATTTTATAAAAAAATGTTTCGAATAAAAATTATACAGAAATATATTGTCATTTAATAATACCATTAGTGTTACAAGTTATGTCGACAATTATTGTTGCATTATCACGAATGGGTATTACGCTTGATTTTAAATAACAAGAGTGCGCAGCACGAGTGATACTTTCAAGCGTAATAACCATGAATGATGCAGTCCTACATAACTTGCAACACGAATGGTATTCGGAGGACAATTCAACGAGTCAAAATGTATACTTTCTTTAAAATGTGTTGCAAATAGATTCACTTCCACAGCAACAATGTAACAAATTAATTATTTAAAATTGTCGACGTGATCCCTATGAAAATTGTCGAAAAAAATTTCGATGAAATCACTAGAGAAAAATGTCAGTATAATTCTTTTCAATTGGTGGAATTATTTAAATCCTCAAAAATCTATTGGATCATTTTTGACAGATTACATATGATATAAATTGTCTACCACATTCGTTTAAAGTATTTTTTAATAATATAATTTAAGAACATTGTATAGCGCTAAAACCAAGGCTAAAACACTTCTTTTAAAACACCCTAAAACAGAGCTTGTGATACCAGCCAATGTATACAATTAAACTTTGAGTTCATTTTATAAGAATTTAACAAAGGAATCGCCACATTTTTCGAGAATCTATTTTATTTACTAATGAAAATGTTGCATTGGTTAATCAATACTGTCTCAATAGATAAGTTGAAATCCTTCACAACAGAGGTTACTACTTGATACTAGTGCATATATTTTATATTTATCGAAAATGTATCTATTGGATTTTCACTTATTTATAGGACATAGGAAATACAATTTTAAATTTTTCATTAGGTGATAGTTCACTCTCTATGAACTTTAGAATAAAAGTAAAAATACAAAATAAGATCAGAATCAATAACAGCAACCTTGAATTTATTAATATAATACATTAATAAAATTCAGCGAATTCAATAACTAAAAAACTCATACAACATTGCTAATTTTCTAACGTTATGGAATCGCATTCGAATCTAATATTCATCCTTTCTTTAGTCATATTTAAAGAAGCTACTTATGAGTAAAATAATAAACATTGTGACGTACATTTGATTAATTGATAAACGGTAAAGATAATCTGCAGGAAAATAATTAAAACATAAGTACTATCAATTTGATTTGAAATTATTTGCAAATTATTTTTTAATCATATTGTTTTGCTCGTCGTATATTAATCTATTAATCTTTTGTTTAAAAATTTAAATACAATAAGATTTGGGACGTCATAGAGTGACTTTTCGTTTCAGATTTTATTGCCAAATTTGATAGAATAATTCAGATTTATTTTTCAATAAATAGTTATTTTCCGAAATCGATACTAAATTACTCGATATTACTACGCGAAATTTTACTTCACAGACTCTTAACTTGAATTATAAACCTAAAGCAACAATCAAATTATTTTATAATACTATTGGTGAATTTATTTATTATTTACTTTTGACAACAATTTATCGCATTTAGTACAGATCACAGATCCCTAAGAACATTATAAAAATTATAACCTTTGACACTTTGACAGTACATTTGTTATTACAGCCATCCTCGTCTCAACAGCCAGCTGACGTTCTACAAATATATAGTGCTATTTATTTATGTTTTTAATTAATAATTTAACGATTTCGGAAAAATATATTATGTATACCTCATCACTAACGTATTTTTTATTACTCATATGATTTACCTATTCGTAGTAAAAAATTGTACTTTACAGCCTTGATATATAAATAACTATTGTTTAACTAGGCACCAAAATACTATATTTACAGCAGAGGCTGCCGTCAAGCTATAAATCTGTGTTTGGTGCCGGGTTGAACACATAATTTGGAATTCATATTAATTTAGTGATTATTTTATATACATATTTTGAAGGTTATCGCTGTCAAATTACGTTGCCATGTGTTTGTTGAGTAGGTGCTATGTAAAATATTTTTCTGCCTTAGCATAATAGTTATTTACTTTACAAGTGGGCAAAGTAAGGAATTACTCACGAGATAAATTTTAGCTCACGAAGCCGAAGGCTGAGTGACATAATTTTATCGAGTGGGTAATTCCTCTTTGCCCACGTGTGAAGTATAACGTTTTATCCAACACTTCTTAATAAAAGAAAAATTTATAAAAGAAATATTATTTGACAGTGACATATGCTTTAAATTTTTTAATTAAAATGTCAATCGAAGTAGTTACCACGGTGTTGTGTGTTATTATTATTGTTATAAATAAAAAAATACTCACTAGTGGCTTTCCTCAAAATTATACCCACTAGTGGATAATCTGTTACTTTGCTTGTTTAAAATCGCCATAGTTATAGAGCATTTATTGAGAGGTGTTGGATAAAAGTAATTAATTTATATTTTTTTTCCAACAGTGTCATTTTAAGTGCAATCGGATTATTTCTAATACTCAGTACTATTTACGATTTGTACCTAAATCGTACAAATTCAAGTAAGTATTCATGTTTAATATAAAATAATAACAACCTGATAAATGTATTGTTAATTTCAGAGACGAAATACCCAATATTGATATGCTTTTCGTTGTACACCAACGGCTATCATTTATTCAAAATTACCCCACTGGTGGAAAACAGCGGCACGCTGAACTCCTTAATTGGAATTCGGTTCTTGAGCATGGCGTGGATCGTATACGCCCATTGTTACTTTATTTCTGCTGCATTTCCCGTTTTCAATTTTATGGACTCGGACAAAGTAAGGATTTATTAGAAAAAATAAAAGTTTATTCGATAAATCTTCTCGGAACATAAGAACAAAAATATCTGAGATGCACAGTTCCATGTTCTCGAGATTTTTTATCATTCCAATCCATTTACTTCTGAGAAGTTTCCATGAAATCTTACACTAGCTAAACACATCTCTCGCGAAAGTTTCTTACTCAGCAAATGTTAGCAAATAATTGTAAACCTTTTCTCGAAACTCTGAACATCGGAGTAGTTTTTATTGCGTAAAAACTGCGGAAAAGTACCTGCTAGTCTGACACAAGAAAAATGTAGAACAATGATAAAGATAAATTTAATTGGCTGCAAGGAAAATTGATTTTTATTATTCAATAGATTACATTTATAATCATTTGTTTATTTACATGATTAGTAACTTTCTATTGTTTATTGATTTTGTTTTCACATTATTTTGTTTTCTTATCTAAGCTTCCAAATTGACTGATCATTTTTTTCTGATCAAATATTATTTGATATTTGCTTAGTAACTCATCCATGAATAATGTAGAACTTCTTATACTCGATTTTATTATCGCAGTATAAGAATTCATACAGTAATGACACTCGCTGCCGGCAGATGACCTTGAGTCAAGCGGCCATATTGACAGTAGCTGTATACGGCGGTAATTTTAATAGCTGTCCGTTGTAATTGTAAATGAGATAAAATAAAAAATATTATTTGAAGGCCTATCAAGGTTTTTGGGCATATCTTAGTAAATAAATGAGATAGAGTAAATGTCATTGGGCTCAAAAAGATGTAGAATAATATTACCTACAATCTTTATTTGAAACATTTTTCTAAATTTTGTTGTCGTCAGATTCAAAAATAATGTTCGTGGTGCCATCCAATAACTTTGGACCAAATGAAATATTTATGTTAGTGATTTTTGTTAATTTGTTATTATATATCTCTTACCGAGAGCTGCAAAAGTAGATTACCAAATGGTGTGATGATAGTTTTTGTACTTAAAAAGGAATACTGAAATGTTAATGTTATGTTTTTCTGCACAGTTTGTGAGAACTTTTTCTGGCCAAATGGTAGTTGGTAGCAGTATAACCGTAGATACATTTTTGGTTATGAGTGGTTTGTTAGTTTCTTACACATTGTTGAGACAATTCAAAAAAGGAATCAGGTTTATAGATATTCCCTTCATATATATTCATAGATACATTAGGTAAGCTATCAATATTATTATTGCAAATACAGAATAATAATTATTATTTAAAATTCAGAATAACTCCACCGTATGCGATAATGATCTTACTGCAAGTTTCGATTGTCAAATTCATTGGATCTGGTCCCTTGTGGGACACGACGTTCAGTGCCATGGCATCTGGATGCGAAAAATATTGGTGGTCGTCTTTGCTTTATGTTCAAAATTACGTAAATCCTAACCAGGTGGTAAGTAGAATTTAATTAAAATAAATGTGTGTATAGGTTTAGGAATTTATACAAAAATAGATTTATCTTTCTTCAAAAGTTACAGCAATTTCTGATGTCTGAAAGGACGATAAAAATAAAGCAAAATCAAAAGAGATATGTAATAAATAAAAATTGCTTTGGTTAGTGTCCATACAGCAGATCAAAGATATCTTCTCTTATAAAGAAATATGAGAAAACAATTTTTATTTTTATTTCTTTATCTCATTCTCAGACAATACTCTTGAAATAACTTTCGTATCAACCGATATTTATTCTATTTTTTCGTTTCAATTTTGCAATTATATTTCCATACAAAGAAATTGAATAAACAAATTTAATTATATAATAATATATCATCAAATTTAAATGAGCCATTAATTTTTTTATCCAACACCTCTCAATAAATGCTGTATAACTATGGCGATTTTAAACAAGCAAAGTAACAGATTATCCACTAGTGGGTATAATTTTGAGGAAAGCCACTAGTGAGTATTTTTTTTATTTATAACAATAATAATAACACACAACACCTTGGTAACTACTTCGATTGACATTTTAATTTAAAAATTTAAAGCATATGTCACTGTCAAATAATATTTCTTTTATAAATTTTGAATTTATTAAGAAGTGTTGGATAAAACGTTATACTTCACACGTGGACAAAGTGGAATTATCCACTCGATAAAATTATCTCACTCAGCCTTCGGCTTCGTGAGCTAAAATTTCTCTCGTGGGTAATTCCTTACTTTGCCCACTTGTAAAGTAAATAACTATTATTGGATACAAGTGTTTGAGAGTAAAGATGTTCTTTTTTACATTTTCCAGTGCTTGGGTCAGTCGTGGTACCTATCAGTCGACATGCAGCTATTCTGGATAGCCCCCCTGTTGATGATGTTCATAAAGAAATTTAATAGGTTCACTTACCTTATAATTGGAGCGCTGACAGCCGTTTTGGTCATTACGACGTTCATTATTGCTTATGAAAACTCTCTTCTCGCGGGGTTGATCGCCGGAACGTAAGTGTCGTTGGCACATCCATAAATATCCTTCTGCAACAAAATATTCATAATTAGATTTCATCTAATATTACTCATTAATTAATGCAACTACTACTTTGAATCTATTTTATTTTATATGAAGAGACAAATGAATACTACATTTTATTAAAAGTATTAGTTTAAAGCCAATATAACATTGAGAGTGAACGATTGCACGGGCGTCTGAGGAACAAGTGGTTAGGTACGATTGATGGTTTGTTGCGTGAACGAATTATTTTATAAGAATGTGGTGTGCCAGGTTAGGAATGTTCAATGGAGATTGATTGTTTCAAGGTTCCTGCTACCCCACTTTGTGGGATATAGCGTATGTAATGTATACATGTAGGTATATGATTGTACGACATTTTTTCTAACCAATTTTTTCCGTTGGTAATTTTTTCCAATAGTTTTTCTTCCAATGGACAGATTTTTCAAATTTTTCCAATTACAAAAATTTGCACACTTAATACAACTTCAGTCAATTGTTTCAACAATTTGTACAATTCAAAATTATGGTCAAACCCCAAACCAATACCAAAACTAAATCTAAAATTAAAACCAATACCAAAAACCAAATGAAAGTGGAAAAAATTAATCTTGGAAAAATGTATTACTGGAATATAATATTATCCTCAAAAAAGATTTAGTAGGTACCTACCAACCTATTAAAAAAATATTTTCAAGGTTCACATTATAGTTTTAAAAAATTAAATCCAAATTTATATTGTATACTATAGATAACAGATACTGAATTCTAATTGGTTGAATATTCATATCTTATGTCTGATAATACTTTTGATTCATGTATATGTCTGAAATTCCATTATGATATTTAAGTTCAATTAATCCCATTTTTAATTTTATTTTTGAATACAGTCGCCAGATGGGAGTAGATCGCCAAAAGATGATGTACGTCCCAACACACGCCAGAGCTGCACCTTGGCTCATAGGGTTAGCCCTGGGCTACTTGTTAGATAAGAACCGCGGAAAACGCATCGTAATGCCCCCGGTAAACAATCATATTTTTATAAATTAAAGTTTCTTGGTTTAGGTACTGTAAATTTTTTTATTCTTATTAGTATTCAAGGTTTCGAATTACTAAGCGTAATTCAACAAATAAACAACATAAACAAGTAAATAGAAACAGTAATTAAATAACAACAAAATACAACTTATAAAAAATCTGTTGTGGGCACCACAATACCTCCCGCCATATATTTCTTACCAAAAAATGTAGGAACACGGACTACCACTATCAAGAAAAATTATGACACATGTCAAAATATTTTTCTAACGTTGTTTTGTTTAAAAAAAATACAGGTTAGCAGATTTAAACGAAAATATCAAAATATAATTTTTCTTTAACGTGTTGTAATTCGTAAATGGTGACAGTAAGAGGAAAATGTTTTAAACAATAATTGTAGAAAATAATATTTGAAACATTCAAGTAAACTACCAGTTCCGGTTATTGGATTATCTACAAAAACTAATCAGCTCTCTTCTAAAGGGGATACAATTGATATATACAAAATATCAAAATTTTCAGTTTAGTAGTCTTTGAGAAACCGAAACTGCAGGGATCCACATAGATTGACAGACTGACAAATTCACTACCTAATTTTTAGCATGATTCCTATACCTCCCTTACAGAATGTGGCGGGAGGTAAAAAGAAGAAACTATTTCTTGTTCAACTCTTGACAGATTTTTCTAATTTTGTTTGTAACATTTTGGACATAGAGTAGAGAAGAAACTTCTTCTTTTAGGAAGAAAATATATTCTTTTCTTCATAGCCATTTATTCGGCCCAATTCTCTAACGAAGTTGTTACCTTAGCAACTTGCTAATTGTGATAAAATGTTTAATCGATACCATTTCATTAGCTAAAGCGATTAATTTTTCTCACAATTAGCAAGTTGTTACGTTGCAATTATTTTAGAAAGTAAACACAATCCGAGCATATTCTTTAAAAAAGTCTATATGTAATTACTTGATAATTGTGACAAAAATGAATCGTTTTTGACTGCTAATTAAATTTTCTCCATTAAACATGAAGATTCGATGCGATTTTGTCACCATTAGCGATTATGTTGTTTAATTGTATGTCTTACAGTAATTTGTGTACTAATTCGAAACGTGGAATTTGAATTAAAAAATTTATAGAACTTAAACAAATAAATCATTTCGCATATTGCTATTAGTTGTGAAAGCGTTTCAACTATTTGAATAATATTTTGCTTTCAAGGAAATCTACTATTTTTCTTTTCTTTTTTTTTTAGTTGTTAGTAGCAATATGCTGGATAACTTGTATCCTAACCATGTTCGCTGTGATATTCGGCATGTACCCTCTCATGCAGCGAGGTCACGAGCTGGACCTGGGTGACCCCACGTTCCTGGCGCTCGCCCGACCGGCGTGGGGTGCTGCGGTGGCCTGGCTTATCCTGGCATGTGAGAACGGCTACGGGGGTAAGGAATGAAAATAGACTTTTACCGAGATCACCCCACACTCAAAAATGAGGTCAACCTTGCGATGTGCTACTTCACCTCCGATTTGGATGACACTTTGTGAATTTATCTTATCTTAAGTTAAATACTTGTACACATTGATGGACGTTTCGTTCGACATGCACACATCATCAGTAACGTAAAATTCATCTAAGCTTCTGTGTCGTTAGTAAACCAAGTTAATCGATTACCGTTTTAGGTTTATCAATGGCATAGAAGCATGTCAACTCGATTCAGAACAATTTAATCAAAAATTTGTATAGAGGAACGTTCCCAAATATGAAATAAGGAATAGGAAATATGGAATACCGCCATTTAACATTGCACAAATTAAAGACATTTATTAGTAATCCTAATCAGTCACACATTTTCGCTTAACTTAGTAACAGTCTTAAAACGCCTTTTACGCATTATGGGTATGGGACTCTGCTTCTCGATCTCGGTAAGTGATATATTTTTGCGTATGAAGTGCATTTACTAGCCGTCAAATCATAGCCTCCAAAGATGTTAGTGGAGGAGGAACCACAGGGGTAAATTTAAATTGGCAACCGCCAGCTGTGGGATTCGAATTGAGGATTTCATTATCCACAGTCCAACGCGAGTAACACTCTTATGTTTGAAAAATTAATTAACAGTATAATAATTGTATGAAAGTCTTAATAACAATAAGAGAAAGGGTGGTATTCCATATTAGGATCATATTCCATATTTGGTTACTTTCCTCTATTTCTTATGATGTCTAGCAGACGAAACGTCCATCAATGTTAATATCTTAAGGCCATCTAAATTTAGAAATATTTCACAAGAATCACATTCCGACATATTTTACAAGACCAGAAAACGTAAAACGATGTAGATCAGATCAAAGATCTTACTAGTTGATCTAGATCAGTCACAACACTGCTTTCAAGTATTAAGTTGAACAAATAAAATGATCTATTAAACTGTGTTTTGAAGATGATCCGAGACCGATTGTTACATAATATAATTTTTTTATTTAATTGGGAATAAAATAGGATACAAATAAAAAGGAATAATCCATTTTGGAGGTAAAGTAGTACATCACAAGGTTTATAGAAAACAAGTAAATGGTGTAATGGCATGGTAATATTTAAATGTATTGAATTACTTATAATGTGCTAATAATTTTACAGGCCCGATAAACTGGCTGCTATCGTTATCGTTCTTCCAGCCGTTAGCCCGGTTGTCATACTGCGAATATCTCGTTCATTTTGTTCTGCAAGCATCTATAGGAGGCGTTGCACGAGCTCCTATATATTTCACAAATTTCCAAATGGTAATAAAAATAGTTATTTATAACCCAACATTATTTATACTTTTATTTATTGTTTCAATTTCAGTTCTACAAAATGCTGAGCGACTTATCTTGTTCTTTGATATTTGCTACATTTCTTTCTTTAACATTTGAATCTCCAATGATAATAATTGAAAAATCTATTTTCGGGAGAGGTAATATTTTATAATAAATAATAATTATTTGCGGATTATAATATATTATTCTTTTGTAGCTAAAAAACCAGCATCTAGTACAACTCGAGATGAAAACAAAAATGGCGTCAAAGAAGAAACACAGTGCAATATGGAGGGATTTGTTAAGACTCAGTTGTAAAGTTTCATAAAATATTTGAAGCGTTCGATATTTAAGAAATGTGCTTTTCTAAAGATTTTAAGTTCAAAGTCGCTTGTAATCTCTTATTAATCAACAAGGTTATATAGTTACTATTTTTACGGTTAAACAAAATTTATCTGGATAACTTATTCCAAGGTTAGTTGGATAACTATCACAAGTGATTATGAACTTTATATCTTTAGTATGAGCGTTACTTGATATTCGTAATACTGTGTCATACGTTTGCATTTTACATCGAAAGTTGTAAAGGTATAATAAATAAAAAAGCTGATCTCGAGCAATCTAGAATTGCGCTTGTATAAAAATGTGTAAATTATATGTAGACTGAAATAAATTAACTATAACTTTTTTGACAATTTTGACAATTAATTAATAATAATCTAGCCGTCTTGTTGTTCATCTAATTTGATTCACCTTTATACAACGTTTATGTAAATTGATATGCTTACACACAGAAAATAATTTGTACCGTTCATTCAATTTAACTGAACAATAAGTTAATATGCGCACAACTGATGAATTCAGTCAAAACAAAACTGAATACTTCAGTTATTTTTACTGAATATTCAAATTAAATCGTCCGTTGTTTTATTATGACATAAAATGGTATCCAGGTTATGTTTTTGAACAAATTTTAATACCTAATATATATATTATATAAAAAATATTTAAACAATTAAAATTCTGCACAAACCAAATATTTACAAATAATTTAAACTTATGAAACTTTGTCGCAAAGCGTGAGTGACATTTCGTTTTTCGTTCTTCGTAACTAATTCTTAGTTGATTGAACTGAAACTCTCAGTTAATTTAACTGAATTTTCGGTATATTTTAACTGAAATATGTCAGTTGTGCGATGCACAACATTACATTCAGCTGTTACTCGAGTAACTAAAATACAACTGAAGTTCATAGTATATAACAGATTTTCTTCTTTCAGTTAAATTGTTTGAATAATACAGTAAGTGTAACAAATTTTTTTTTACTAACAAGATTTCTCTGTGTATTAGGTTTTGTCAAACACAACATTTCGGATAATTTTATATAAGTCTTCATCAGTTATTCAGTTGTTTCTTTCTTGAAGAATTATGAAGAATAATTCGAAACGATGTGTTTAAATAAAAGATTACAGAACTTAATCCAAAAGAGTTCAGTAAGTTTTTTCAAGGTAAATATTTTAATTTATTGCATTATTTATGGTGTTATAAATAGAAAATTAGGATATCATTTTCCGTATCATAATATAGATTTAAAATAGCTATTCATAAAAATGATTTATTGCTTTTGATCGCGTTATGTTATAAAGAACATTAAGTTAGGTTAGTACCCAGTGTGATATTTTAATCGAGTGACGTGCCAGTTTCGTAACGGTTGCGGCGTCGGATCGTAGTTCCGGCGTTAGCGGCCAGATGTCGGCAGCACCGGCGTCGTGACGCACCGTCGCAGCCACCCTATGACGTAATCAACTGCGCAGATCGGCCAATCAAGCGCCAGTACTACGTGGACCGTCGCCGACGTAACTCATCGCACGCCATATTGTTCGACGTGGTTCGCGCTGCCGCTCAAAGCCGTGTCACAGTGACCGAGTTCTTCCTGCACCGTGCATTGTGCAGGAACACGCGTGCTCTCGTGACAAGTGCTGTGCAGTGACAAACAGTGCTCGACGACCGCGCGGTTGCGCACGACAAACAATTGAAACGCGGATCGCCAACAAAACCCACCGACGCCTCTAGGAAAATGCCTGTGCGGAAACAAGGTGGTAAGATTTTAGTTCTGAGTGGTAAATTCGTGATTCGATCCTGAGAAAGAATGTCACGGTGGTTTTTACAGCGCAAGGGTGCTTACTCTGCAACTGTCACTTTTTGTCGATATCGGCGTGGGTCTGTGCACGTGTTAGTAACCGGAGTGGGGAGAATATGACGTCATGGCTGCTTGTATACAGGGGCTCTCCCTTTCCTCGTTGACGTTTTGATAATTTATTGATTGATCAGCCTGCCTCGTGTTCTCGTGTTCTGTAAATAAGAATTTTGGACCCGGAGAATATTGTTGTCAAGTTCAAGATTAGGTTTTATGAATGAAATTTATTTATAGTCGCACGGGAGTAATTATAGTGCGTGCGTGAGTGTGCGGAGTTCGTGTCCCGGAAAGGAATTCTATTTGGCCTTGACATAGTGTTTAGTTCGTTACTAACGATATTGTTTATTATGATTGATAGAGTCGCCGTCAAAACAAACGCTAGCAATGTTGTTTGAGTTTCTTGCTTACCTAAGCATTATGAAAATTTCTAGTGGAACTCATGACTCTGGCAATTTGTAGAGTCGTTAAACTATGAATTATTGCTCAGTTTCGATTATCGTAAACGCAAAACATACAACGTCGACTTGTTTTTATGTTTACTTATCGTTATTCATAGCTGACTCACACAAACACAAACTGAGCGTATAACAAAACGTTGTTTGAAGTCATTTTAAGATAAGAATAATTTTAATTTAGTCCGTACTAGAGTTAAACAATGTATACTGAATAAGTTTTTGTTTGGCGGATACGCGGGCATTTTCAAAACAGAATGCGTAACGTTAAGTAGGTCATTCCACCGGACAAATATAACATGCGCAGTTATTTCCGTATCCACGTGATTTAAATTTAGTTGTCATTGACGTTAATAAAATATTCCACATCGTTTCGCTCAGCACATTGAACATTGAAGTAGTATATGCTATGAGTGTTAAATACCTTCATACATTCTGCTTATTGCAGTCGAGTTTAACGGCTTGAGCGTAGTTGGCAAGATTCTCCTGGTAGTGTATCTTATAATATTAAAAACCATTTAAATAGTGATACAATATTAGTAATATATTTTTCTATTTTGCGTCTATAACAAAGCCATTACAGCATCTGAAAGGGTTGGTGATACTGCTGAAATATCATAATGTCAAAATATTAAATGTCTGTACTTATTTTTAAATTTTGATAGAAAGTATAAAGAAATCACTGACGACATTTGAAAATTTCTCAATGTTGTCTGTGTGTATGGGTGAATGGATGTGTGCTCGAGTGTACATGAAAATTAAAATTAATTTTTTTTTCAAAAGTAGAATCAACTTTGAAAATGAGTTTTAAATAAAAGATGTTAGAAAAAGTATTTGGAATTTAAAATGTTATTTGCGCTCTTCCTGTATATGTTTCTAATTTTGAAAAAAAACGAAACTTTATATTTAATAATATATTTCAATAATCAGTGATAATGAGAACAAAAACTAAAATAATTGTGAAGTTTCAAAAATATATGTCGTTTGAAATATTATTCAAGCAGTATTTGTATTATTATTTGGAAAGTTTGAAGACTAGATACTAATTAATATTTTTAAATAAAGTTCATTTACAAATACATGTTAAGAAAGTACTACACAATATCAGATTTTACGAAATATCACTAAAAATTGGCATATACTTTTATTGTATTTCTATATAATATAAACCCTAAGAAACTCAATGCTGTAGAGCGCATCGTCATATCTCTTAAATTTATAGAGATGTGTCAATTTTCGATGTTTTTCGAAATGCTACTTTGAGTGGCTGCAACTCAAAATCTATTAATGATATTGAAAAATAGACTCAGTTCTGTTCGTTTCATGCATTTTATTACAAAATAGCAAATTTTGAAAATTTTGAAATTTTTCGATTTTTTCCCCTAAATTTCGATAGGCGATAACTCGATAAATATAAAAGATACAGACTCGCAGACTGCACCATTCGATTCAGCTCCTCAAAATACATAAGTATGTAAAATTACATTATAATTGCTTAACGCGTTATAGAGTTAGAGCAAAAAGTGTGAAAATGACGTTTTTGGCGAAAAACGTCAAAGGGTACCCATTGCCGTTTGGCCTGAAAAAGGCCATTTTCAGACTTTTTGCTCTAAAATTTCAACCCACCATCCGAATGTTCTGAAATTTTTAGGGTTTATGTATTTCGATGAGCTGAATCCAATGGTTTAGTCTGCAAGTTCGTATCTCGTATCTCGTATTATTTGAGATATTGCTGATCGAAATTTTGGAAAAAAATACAAAAATTTTCAATTTTTAAAAAATTTGTTATTTTGCTATAATATGCACGACTAACATAAGACTGAAGAGTATATTACGATATCTTGCGTAATTTTTGAGTTGCAGTTCCTCAAAGTTGATCTTCGAAAAACATCAAAAACCGCCATATCTCGAAAAATTTAAGAGATATGATGATGCGCTCTGCACCAGTGAGTTTTTTAGGGTTTATATTATGTAGAAATACAATAAAAGTATATGCCAATTTTTAGTGATATTGCGTGAAGTATGAACTGTTTAAATGAGTAAGAAGAATGTTTTACGGAAATAAGAAATATAATAAAGTGAATACCGTAAATATTATAAATATTTTAATTGTTTACTAATATATTAGACAAATTAATTTGTGTGTTTATATTTATAGTGCAACTTTGACAAGTATCAAAAGAACTCTATGAAGAACTTCATTTCTTTGTATGGATTGTTATTAGTTCTATACTTTTCGTACAAAAAATATTGTACAAACCTCTTGCGTAAACTCGGTTCCCGCATTTGGTATGTAAATAACTATTTTATTTAACCTTAATGTACTTGTTGCAGTAATAAAATATTAATCGTAATTGGAACTATAATTTTAAAATTGTTTTTATGTTAGCAAGTAATGGATAATTTCTGTTTATTGTATTCTGGTTTGGCTAGAGGTTTTATGTTTGTTGTTATGAACTAATAAAATCGCATAGCAGGAAAAAAATCAGTCGTAAGTTTCTCCCCGAATTAGTTTTATGCGACATCGGGGCCTGATGGAGACAGACATAAATATCATGATCTCTTTTTCGAGTAACAAATTGACCGTCCTTTCTACGCTGCTGACCTAGTCCTTCCGTTGTTTGGCAACCGTCCATTTCCATGAGCGTCGAAATGGGTTAGAAATTATTGGGGTCGTATTCACATTATTTAAGAATAATAACCTAACTTTATTTTACCAACAATTCTCTGGAATGTACCGAAGCTTTTTGTCGAAATGAAACAGGTATTTATTCACCAATCCCTGAACTAGGTTCGTTATTTGCCCGGATAAGTTGCAAGGAAGTAATCCGAAGGAAATTGCTATTTTTGTTAATATTTCACGGAGAACTGCTTTCTCCAGGCACAGAAGACATACGGGGTTTTCTTTTTACCAGTAATTTCAAGGGTGACAAAATTAGTTTATTTCTTGGGGTAACATACCAGATTGGGGATATTTCATTCTTTTCTAATATCTTTGGAGGTTCCACTCTTCAATTACAGAAACCTGTCATATTTATTAGAGATAGGCGAATATCATACAACAAATTCGAATACATAGAATATTGTGCAATATGTATATTCAGCAGACATGTATAGTTTTTATATTTATATATCTTTTTCTTTAGTTATATTTTATAATTTACACCTTGTTGGATAGATGGTATTATTCGGAAAGTTTCCAAAATTATATAGCAATGTTTGTTGTCTCCATGAAGTCAGATAGCAGAAATTCAATTTGTTATATCTGACGTTACAGAAATTATCCCATGTTAATTTATAATAACCCTCTAAAGAAAAAAAAGGTCGGCAACTTTTCTGAGACTAGACCTCCCCCCGAAAGTAAGGTCAGCTACGCCACTGTCTGTCGTTAATGTATTACTATGGATACCATTACTGGGTGTCTGATTTGAATTTTAACACAGGAATATTTCGAAAAATTGACATCGGATTCTAAAATGTTTCAGACAAAAGGTTGAATGCTTGGAAGAGGACAATTGATTCTGTAAGAATTTTGTGCCCCACTCTAAAATTTCAAACGGAAATCCCAATTTTTCATGGCAGATCCAGATAGAGTGGAAATAAATAGGTAGAATTTACCTGCAAAGTTTATTTTTATTTTTGACTGATAGCGCAATCGAGAAAGTTAATTTATTGGATAAGAATGAGATGAATAAATGTTTTCTTACCCAAAACTATAATCTATTGCCCGAAACATTTTGTCATTCCATGTCTATTTTTCTAGATATTCCTATGTTATGATTAAAACATAGTTTTTCAATGTTAAATGAATTTGTCATCATAATTTACTGATTTATAAAAATATTATATGTAAATATATTTGTCAATCTATAACAACCATTGTACCAAGCATCAATTCGTATTTTTTAATTTTCTATGAACATATCTAAATTATTAACACAATTTCTTTTAACATTGACAATCAGTGTTGTAGATTATGTGGAACATTACGAAGATATATAATTTGTAAAAAGTAAAAACAAGTAAATGTTATAGCTGAAACTATCGGTATGTATTCTTTTATCTATGTTAATGTTAATAAAATATATAAATTTTGTTCATTTATTACTACTGCTAAAAGCATCATTAAATATAATTTAGTTGCCATTTTAATGTCATTAACTATATATTTTGATATTTTGTAAATATAAAATGTACAATTACTCGATTATATTTGATCGAATTTCTGTATATTATAAGCTCAGATGTCACTGATGAAGAAGAACGCCTATAGCACAGACAAACCATGGTTTGTCTGTGCCTATAGCAAGAAAGCACCATGGCTTTGGGATGGATTTCTGAGAATATCTCTGTTTTAATATACGTGCAAATATATGGCCAAAATTGGCAAAAAGATGGTAGTAATAATTCAATAGTTCAGAGATTCCGCAGACGTTAAGTTTCCGTCATACGGGTGGGGCCCAAATTTTGCATTCAACGGTTCATCACGTTAGGAACTGCGGACATCGGTGGGGCGAGACGAAATGAGGGATGTAAAGAGGAATGCGGATAAGAGACGCAGGGAGGAATGCTTTCCGATGATATAAAACACATTACAAATTGGAGGTGTGCCAGAAACACACGCTGTTAGCATCTACATAACGTATTCTATCTTTTTGCGTTATATGTTAGAAATATAAGGCATTAATTTTTATACGGAAGAAATAAAATTATAATTGTTTATTGGTTTTTTTATTTTATTTGTAATTAGCTTCATAAATACAGATGACCCAAATTAATTAAATTTCATGAACAAATTAAAATGAATTATCGTACATAGTTGTCCACATTTATGAAGTACACAATGGTTTAGAATTTATTTGTAAAATATTACATAATTATATAGGTACCTAATTATCTCTCCGTTAATATTAAATTTATGTGAGGAATGCATTTTTATAATACCAGACAAATTAGTTGCGTTGATCTCTGGAGTTAGTGTCAAAAACTGCTGAATTGTAATGTTTCCTTTTTGTATTTTACATTTGTATACCGTTAATAAGAGCTGATTAGATATGGTGATAATCTTATGACCGGAAGTTTTAGTTTACTTGAAACCCTATCAGGTTATTTTAAAATGTCACAGTGAATTATGATTGTATGACAATTTTTGATATTAGAAAATATTTCAAATGTTATCTAGAATTTCGTTTTGGAACATTTTTGTTAAAGAATTTCAATTCATTAGAAACATTGAATTCTGATATATTCTTAAATCTGCTGAATTGTGCTTTTTGAGAAGAAACAAAACAACGTATGAAAATGCCATTTTATGACGTCTCATAATTGAAAACTAAATTATTTGATGGGACGAGCGTTTCTTTATAGTGGTGGTCCGTGTTCGTGTATTACTTGATAAAAAATCTATGGCGGGAGGTGTTGTGGTGTCCACAACAGTTTATTATAAGACTTCAGAAAGGAGTTAAATTTTAACATACCATTTTGGATCAAAATGGCTTCCAGCTATCTTTGAAACTGCTCTTATTTATTGTACATGTTATTACGCTTTTTACCATGCTTTTTACCCCAAGGTTACATGTAACTATCATTAAAAATAAATAAATAAAAGAAAAGTTGTTTGTTTGTTATTTGATTTTTTTTCTTGTAAGACAGTCAAAAAGTTTTGGAATCAAAATGTGTATACATATACACTACGTATACGAAGAATGACTTTTTAAGACAAATTTAATTGCTGAGGAAACACTTAAATTCTAACAGGCAGATTCATAAAAGGATTTTACGCTAACTCCATTTTTTTAAACATCTGTAACTTAGTTTCTAAATTAATTGAATTAACAAAATGTGTCAAATCTTGTGCTAACTACAACCTTACAACCTTAGTTAAAATAAATATATTCTGAGAATGGAAAATTAAGTTACGACTAATAATAAAAATAGAGTTAGCGCTAATCCCTTTTGTAGGTCTAATTGTAAGAGTAAAAATTACTGACACTGCTAAATTGTTTATTTACAAAAAATTTAAACAATTGAAATCTTGTTTCTTTTTTTCATGTGATTACTCTGTCGGTTGGCTATATTTATATCTATAATATGAATGTATATTTTAAATATTAAAATTAATCGTAATTATGTATTCATTTGTATACCTTATGACGCGAATTAATTGTCCCACTTGCACGATTCCCAGAAAACAATTGACGCTGAATAATGAATAATTTACTGGAATAATAACTAAAGAATATCTTGACCAAATAATGGCAGTTGCAGCTAAAACGGTACATTGGTTTATGCTTAGAAATTCCACAGGTTTATTTAAGTCACCAATTCCAGCTATAACTAATGCCTATAAAAATAAAATTATTTAATTCAAGTACTTTGTGTGATATTATTTCTTATATACCCATTTGAATGCCGGGGCCCAAAAGAAAACAGTTTTAGGACCTATAATACAGACATTTTCTTTATATTCTAAATGAATTTTGACATATGATGTGTATTACCTGCGGGATGTTCCCATAATGGACGTAATTTTGTAGGTACGAATTTATCGGCAGCGGAAATGATACCTTTATAAATTGCAGACATTTTACAATAATTTCACTTAACAACCTTCCAATTTATGTCCAGATATTATAAAATTTGTCCATCTCTTGAAATTTAAAATATAAAATAAATATATTTTTGACATATGACAAATACCTGACAATATTCGTTATCACAGATCGTCTTTTTTCATCATTGCTTACTTAATACTTTTCGATTTTGCTTTACGTCGAATATTATTTACATGAAACGAATTTCGGTTTTATATACAAAATATAAATTTAAGTAATAATAATTTTAATAAATCAAAATCGCTAAAGTAGAATTTATTTCTAAGGAACATATTTGATTTCATAATTGGTATTCTCAGCATGGGTTGCTACTAGTTACAAATATTTTAATGCTCTTAGTTGAACAAAGCTTTGAGCTCTTCTTATCACAAATGTATAACTGCAATATAATAATCTTGTTCAATATACTATTTCAATAAGCTTTCTCATTATTGGTAAATTTTGTATTTGAAGAGGTACGAGGTTGGTTTAATTAGCAATATTGTGCCATTGTAAATAAGAAAATTGATAAAATCGATAAAAAATTAATTGCAGGTATTAATGGTTTCTAAAATAAGGGATATAATTTATATTTTTTAAATTGAACGTTACATTTTATTCTTTTATTAAAGATTATTACTTTAAAATAAATTTTTAAAAATCTGATGTGGCCACTACATAACCTCCCGCCCAATACAACTCTTACACAGTACAAAATAGTATTTGAATGCCTTCTTATTTGTTTATTTTCTATTTATATTTAAGAAATTTATATATTTATTTCGTATTTTTTTACATTTTTTTTACATATATTTCACTAAGAAAATAGCTTCTCAATCACAATTTATATTTAAATTCACATTTCACATTTCGTAATTAATTTCCATTCTGTACATGGAATGCAAGATTTAGGAAATTTAATTTCTTCATATTTTATTATCTCTAAATCTAATGAAAATTAATGAAATCAGTGTAATCAAGCAATATTCTATAATTTTCAAAATACTACATATATATTAATTTTAACCATGTTTTTTCACGGAAACTGTTAAGGGCTTCTAGTGTTACTTCCGGTTGACCAATTTTATCCAAAATCTAATCAGCTCTTCATATAAATATAAGAAGCAAAAATGTACAAAATTGTATTTGTTTGGTTATAATATTTGAGTTATGCGAAAATAGTAAAATCGTATTGTAGGGACTCTGAAACGTGCTTATTCATTGAAAACTCACTACCCAATTTTTTTGACCAAAAACAATACCTCCCTTACTAGAGGTAGGCGGAAGGTAAAAATAATAAGTTAAAAAAAATTATTTGCTGGAATAATGTAAGTGTTTTAGCCTTGATATAATATATTAAAATTATTTTATAAAAAAAAACTTCAAATAAAAATAGTAGACAATATATTTCTCTGTAACTTTTATCCGAAATATAATTTTTTATAAAATACATTCAATAGATTCTGAATAATATAATAATAGAATATATAAGAGACCCTTCCTTTGTGTTTACACCCATTTTCCGTTTTAATGAAACAGAAAAACCATCAATTTAAATCCCCCCCCTCCCCCCCCTTTCCTCATCACACAGTTTAATTGCAGATACTTTCGTCCTCTTTAAATATACCGAGCCAATTAGCAACTTCGATTGTTGTTTATTGATTCAAATTTCAAATTCAGAACCTCACCCTAAAACAAACAAACGAAACTGTAGCAAGCATCAAGTAGATTACTCGTCAGCTCGAATTAGGAAGTTATAAGAAGTTCTACTAGTTACACTAGTTAAATTTTTAATGCTCGTAGAAGAACGAAAACAATATTTTGTATTAATAGTCTGATCATCGATAGGGTACAAATTTAAACCTTTGTCGGATTGTATTACACCAGCCATCCATCGAAACCCTTTCCCTCGTTCGAATCGCCCCACCTGAATGTATACGCAACTTCCGGTGTTTTATTTGATCGTGCGGTACGTGTGACTCGTTTCCGTTTTATCGATACGCTAGAGCGGTGGGTAATGTAGTAATTAGTCGGTTCCCATGTCGACAGGGTGTTGGTTGTAGGTAGCAGAAGGGCTATGCGCTACGCAAGCAAAGTGAAATTAAGCAAAGTGAGTTGGAACGATGGAAAGTGGAAACGTTTTGTAAATATCTTCTGTAAAATTAATTTCACTACTGGAATTTCAAATGGTATAATTATTTTAAATTAGGTATATGGATTTGTTATTCTTTGGCTTATATTTGCTTCTTTGTTTGGTTTGCTTTGGTGGTGTTGAGAAATGAGAACAAAAACACTCTTAGGATTTTCTTTCATTGACAGAGATACGTTAAGTTTATTTTGATATCTTATTTAGTTTAATAGTTATTTATGTATCAAGGCACTGAAGATTGAAGTTTAACTTTTTAAATATACCATGTGAGTGATAAAAATGAACTTTACTTCAGTTTTTGAAATCTTAAATTCAAAAAACTGTAAAAAATTATTATATATGTTAAGTTTATATATCCGTCAGTTGTCAATTGGAACTGACACTCAGTGTTGCTAACCTCGAACATTCAAGTTCTCGTAAATAACACTCAAAATGTTTTGACGTATAATGTGTTACTTTAGCGACGATTTCGGAGTTTTTAATGGCGATTTTTGAGCACTTTAGTACCGATTTCAAATAAAACTTGATGTATAGACCAACAAAAAACTTACTGTATAGAGGAAAAAGACTCAGAAATAGGAGAAACCTGGAGCAAGCGAGAAAAGCTATACATAAAAGGAATGGAAAAGGCTTGCAACCTTGTTCTTTCTCTCAGCTACTAAAACACCTATGGATTTCTTTGGATAAATAAATAAATAAAAATTAAAATGCAACGGCCTTGGCAGGTATCGTTTTAGCCAGTTCTCTCGATAACGCAAGTTAAGCAGCATTTCCCGCGGTTAGTAGTTGAGTGGGTGACTGCTTTGCAAAAAACCAGCGAACACTGCGCGCCGTTGTTACACCAAAACGAATGACGTTAACGTCTACTTGTAAAAGTTTAAATAGTATATTTCCAACGAAAAGTTCAATATTGTAACCCACAAGAAATAATTCTCCGAAATCATCGAATAGGTAGACTTATTCAAACAATTGCCAATGGGCTATGATTAGCAAAGATTCACTTCCCTTTCCATTGAAGTCTCCAAATATTCAGCTCACAAAATGGCCAAAATTTAATACCGGTCGTATCTGTCGAACCTCGAGTGAAATACTTTGTAAATCTTAGCAACCCAAACAGAAGCCTTAACCTAAAAATAGTTTCTCCCTTAAGGTTGTTTGAACTGTAAGCTCTTATTGATTTTCGGCGAACATAGAAGGAATTGGTTAAGTCTGATTCTGCTACTACTGGCTTCTGAGTGCGATTCCGACTGTAAGCATAAGCATCCTCCAGAGCATGCCACTTGTAGAACTATTCACCCGGGATGTACCTACTTCACCCGCCGTTGCTCTGGGTTGCTTTCTATTGCGCATTTGTTCATCGCCTAACTTGGTTCCAATCACACAATTATAAGTTTTGTGAGGAAGAGTCACAATGAAGATTGTTGTTATTAAACCTGCTAGTGTAGTCGGTGTGAAATCGTACTGTTATTTCATTTGAGATGTTGGGAATTGTTTTGGAAAAGTTCGGTAGATTGAATTGTCATGTCGTCAAGGAATTTCTATTGAGCACTGCGCTAGATAATTTCAATAAAATGGTGTATTTACTTATTGGTGATTGTAAATTTATTATTACAATTAATTTGTACGCAGTTTCATGATAATCTAGGTTTTTTTAAAATTTAATGTCTCCAGCAATAACAGACTGTCAAAAAGGTTTCAAATAAAAATTACAGCAAATATTATTTTATATCAATTTTATTATAAATAAACTGTTGTGAGCACCACAATACCTCCCGCCATAGACCTCTCATCAAACAATCTAGGAATATGGACCATCCCACTCCTCCAAACATTTCTATCCTCTCAAATATCTCATTTCTACAGCAGTTATACGTCGTTCATGCTTCTTCATCCACAACCAACATTCAGAACCATACATAAATGTAGGCACTAACACACCATTATAAACACTCAATCGAGCATCTCTAGATACATTCACGTTTCGAGCAAATGTACCCAGAGCATCCGATATCTTGCACCCTGCAGACACTCGCCTTTCAATCTCACGGTCAATACGTCCATCCCTCGAGAACATACTACCCAAATATACAAATTCATTCACTTGTTCCAATCTCACACCATTCACTGAAACATTACAATCAGTCACCAAATCATTCTTCTCAAACACCAACACTTTACATTTATCGACATTCGAAAGAAACGCTCATCCCTTAAAAAATTAGTATTAATTATGATACATGTTAAAAAACGACATTATTCAAGCGTTTTTTTTAAGCACATGTTAGCAGATTTAAACGAAAATGTCAAAACATAATATTTTTTAATTTAATATATGGTAACAGTAAGAGAGAAATGTTTCAAACAACAATAGTAGATACTAATATTTGAAACATTATTTTAATCACAAAAATTGTCTTTAATCATAATTTACTTTAAAATGACTTGAGTAGCTCTTCACTTAATTCACCTGACGAGCCGCCACTGAGGTATTCTAGTAAACTACTATTTTTGATTGATAGATTGATAGAGTAAAATCTAATGAGCTTGTAATCTAAACATTTAAATTGTATATATGAAAATTCGAAATGTTATCTTTATTAGATTTTGAGTTATCGGGGACACAGATGTCAAAATTAGGGAAATCATGTTCTAGTGCATATCCATTTAAAACTCACTATCGAAAATGTTGATCCGTCACAATACCTCCCTTATATTATATGTGCGAGAATTAAAAAGGGAAACAAAATTAAAAACCTCTTACTTTTATTGCAGTTGAATGTTTCTGCTGAATTTTTCATCTGATTATATTATGTGCAATATTTCTAAGTCTTGTTTGCTGAACGAACCCCTTGAGAAAGTTTCAGAGAGAAATTTATTTGAAAATTAGTGAACCATTTGAAAGTTAACAAAGTTGGTGACATTCTATTCCAGCTGTTATTTTCATTAAATAAACTGTACAACTCAAAAGTAATGTTTGTTTTAACGAAGTGAAGTCATTTTTGCGAAAGGAAATTTCAGACATTTTCCTCGTAATTATCACTTAGTGCTCAAGCGTAAAATACACTCATAATAGAAAATATCAGTAAAGTTTAACTGTGATTCCTTTAATGTCTGATATATTTTGTGCTAGTCTTTTAGCTTTTCACGTTGGGCCAAAGAACTTTCGACACAATTGAAGGTTATTTTTATGGTGTCCACGAATTGACTTGTTAAATTGGCTGAGAAGTTTGAAAGTCACTAGATTATGAACATTATTATTTTTGGGCAATAAATAAACTGCTGAACTTTCTGGACAAAAAGAGGGACACTTTTTTAACTTTCACTGCATACTGGGTTTAGGAATCATGCTAAAAATTCATAGTATATGCACATTTTTGGGTCCCTGGAATATGATTCACTATGTTTAATATGATGTCCATACAGATTCACATACCGATAGAAAATTTGAAACTCACGGAATATCCTCACTTAAAATTGTAATATTTTTTTATTACATTTCTTTATAATATAAGCGCTAAGAAACCCTTTGTAGCAGAGCGCATCGTCAGATCTCTAATATTTTTCGAGATAGGTCGATTTTTAGTATTTTTCGAAGTGCAACTTTAAGGGTCTGTAATTCAAAAACTACACGATATATCTAGAAATTCTCTTCAGTTTAGTATTTCTGGTGCCTTATATAACAAATTAGCAAATTTTTAAAATTTTGAATTTTTTTTGTATTTTTGTTCAAAATTTCGATCGACGATAACTTAATAAATATTAAAGATACAGATTTGCAGTGTACACCAATCGATTCAGCTCGTCGAAATACATAAGTATGCAAAGTTTCATAAAAATCGCTTTACGGGATGGAAAGTTAGAGCAAAAAGCCTGAAAATGGCGTTTTTTGTCCGAAAAGTCAATAGGTACCCCTTGGCGTTTGGGCTGAATTTGGCCATTTTCAGGCTTTTTGCTCTAACATTTCAACCGGTTGTCCGAATTTTCTGAAATTTTCAGGGTTTATGTATTTCGTCGAGCTGAATCGATTGGTGAACACTGCAAGTCTGTATCTTTCATATTTGTCGAGATATCTCCAATCGAAATTTTGAAAACAAAATCGAAAAAATTTCAAAATTTTCAAAATTTACTAATTTATTATAAATGGCACGAAAAACACAAAACTGGAGATATTTTTCGATATCTTGTATAGTTTTCGAGTTACAGCCGCTGAAAGTTGCTCTTAGGAAAATACAAAAAATCGTCATATCTCGAAAAATATTAGAGATATGACGATGCGCTCTACAGTAATGGGTTTCCTGGCGCGAATATTATAAAGAAATGTAATAAAAAAATTTTACAATTTTAAGTCATATTTGGGGAAATTTCCGTATTTTCAAAAAATATTACAAATTGCCATATTTCGATAAATATAAGACATTACGATGCGTACTACAGCAATGAGTTAATTCATGTTTAAATTATACATAAGTAATAAATTTCAAGTTAAGTTTGGAGGAGTATTTAATTTATTTTCTAGTAAACAATTTATTTGTACAAGAAAGTAGTGTGGTACTAACCTTTTGATACTTATTATACGTTTCTTTCTTAATTTAAATAATTTTCTTAATTTAAATAATTAAATATTTACATAAACATAAATAAAAGAAAAAAAAAATGAAATACTTTCTATGTAGCAGTAACAATTTTTTTACTGCTGGCATCTGATAGTGTGTGGTAGAAGAAAATTACTGGGAGGAATAATCATCTAATCAATAACTGTATTTTTTGTGTGATTGTCAACAACTTTTTCGTTCGCTCTAATTGTCAATAATGGTCAACATGGATTCGTCCATTACCGAAAATCACAAAAACTCTTGAAAGAACCAAAATTAAGCCCCGAAAAACGATTTCTAAACCATCTCAGTTTTGCTTGCTGCCGTTTTTCAAGCTACAAGCGATCATCATTATCGTAATTGCAGTTTCATCACGCTCGGGTTGCGATCAGCCTTGGCCGCGCCGCGGGTGTCGGGGGCGATCGGTTGCACGCAAAACTAGATCACACGGATGGCCTGTCGTGCATTCAACGTCGTGTATACATCATAGCTACTCATCGCTACTATCAACAAATTATCATAGAGTTTCTTTTATGGGGACGCCGAACAAGCCGCTAACCCGGACGCTTGCAACGAAATTTGATTGGTTTTTCTTACAACTTTACTTAATCCTTTTATGATAGTTTTAACCCTGGAATGCTACTCTGGGATCTAAGACACCCCACAATTTTTATTTAATTATCCACAAGACAACCACACACAACTAAAAATTGTACACAGCAAAAATTTGATTTGCGCTTTGTTAATTTGCGGTTGTTAAGTATTTTTAGTTAATATTGACAAATATATTGCGTTAAATTAACAATTTGAACAAATGTTACAATTTGTTAAATTAAAATTTTGTCAATTCTGAATTATTAACAAGAAAAATTGTTGATTTTATTTATTTTCTGGATTTATAAAATTTAACAAATAGACTTGTCAATAATAACCAGGAAATTTAGCTAACTTATCAATTTGAAATTGTTAAAGAAAGTTTGTATCCTGTGTAACAACTTAATTTGTTATAATATCTATGATTTCTAGTTCTGATTCAATATAATTATTAACATATATTTAGTCAAAAGCTCAAAAAATAAATATTAATAAATAATAAATCACCATATCTAATCAGCTCTTCCTAACGGTATACAAATGTAAAATACAAAAAGGAAACATTACAATTCAGCAGTTTTTGACACTGGTACTCCAGAGATCCACACAACCGTTTTTTTGGTATAATTCCTATATCTCCTTTATTTTTATAACAATAATAATAATTTGCAACATTTAGCAAAGCTAATTAGTACAAATAAATAATAAAAAATATTTAAATTTATGTTTAATTGTACAAAGTGTAAGTGAATTTCTATAACATTGTTTTGGAAACTACTCATTCCACAACTAAAAATTGTATTGAAACTATCATTCCATACGCCTGGTTTGGAATAAATTCGACGAATCAGAGCCGCATATTAGCGCCATATTTGAAGTATTTTGATTCGGTTGCTATGGTTGCGTCACTTTTTTATTGTATTTATTTGAGTTTGTCCTTTTTTAACAGTTTTTTATTTTTTGTATAATTACCAAAATCTTGCAAATCGTAGTCCTCGCCTTCGGCTCAAACTACAAAATTTTTGCTCTTGTGGAATATGTGCCATTGCATTAGGTACTTATTGTAAAATAATATTCTATTATATAATCCTAAACAAATATTCAATGTAAAATCCTTATGTTTTTGTTCACTGTAATCCAAAATAAAATGTTAAGTATTGGTAAAATGCCCCGGGAGAGTGAACCTATTTTTTAATGACCCCTAATTTCACCATATCAACTGTAGCCAATAAAAATATTTTTACTGCCTGGCAGTAAAAGAGACATTTCACAGACTGTCGAAAAATCGCACTTTAAATCTCAATCAGAAAAAAAGTAATTTGAGTAGAATTTCTTATCTCTTGTGAAATTCATTGAAATGTGTCTACATGAACTGGCGAAGTTGGCGGATGTGAATGCAAGATTCTACATTCACGAGTATATGGTCTTCACCCGTGCTTTATCTTCCCAACTGCGGCAGCGTGCTGATGCTGAATCTGCTGTCGTGTGACGAGGTTTACTTCCTGCTGCTGACGAGATGGCCGATGTTGCAAATCTTAAGTTACAATCTGGCTCTTTGCTATGGTTTGATAATTTGATGCTGAATCATAATTTATTACTTTCAACAAAATGATGCCCAGGTATTTTGGAAAATGTCCGACAACCAAATAACACCTTAGGGCGTATTATTTTAACGTTTGCTATTGGACACAGAATACACAAACACTGACTTCTATTGGCTGATAGAAGATTTTAAATAAACACAATCGGTAATATAAACAAATAAGAATACTACGTTACCTAGTTACAACTTTAGCAAGCAAATAGATGAATCTTTCAAATAAAAATCACAATGATTATTTTATGACGTTTCTTAAAACCAATGAAATACTTCATTGTATGTCACGTGTCTGTGTTTTAAACAATCCTTTTATTATTATACTGAGAATAAAGCTCTGGTGCTGATTCCCGGGAATAATCTCTGTAGCTTTTTTGTTTTTGTTGACAAATGTCAGATAGTTATCATCAAAACAAGCAAAATGACCAAAAAAGATAGATTTAGAGGCGTGCCTGATGATAAAATCAAAAAAATAATCTAATTAAATATAACTCGAGAGTTCGATAAATTAGAATATAATTCTCCAGTATCTTTCAAAAACTTGTTGCCTTTGGCAATAGCCACGAAAGCCCGTAGTGCTTGAAGGGAACAAGTTTTCGAAAGATCTGTCAAATTATTTTCAATTTATTCTCACTCTCTTGTTATATTATTACTGGAAATTTTTAGATTAAAAAAATATCAAATCTAACCCCCGAAGTAACCAATCAAGTCACAATTCCCCGGGAAATTAACACTTATTGCTAAGTAACAGTTGCTGACAGTCGGTTAATAGTTAATTCAATACCTATTTGAATTTTTATTTCTGAATGTCATTTTCACGGTATGCGAATGAAAATAATAATAATTATCCCTAAAAATTTCTCATTGAATATCCCTCGAGCATTGATAAATACTTATAATTTGATCACAACTACCTCAAGAACGTTGCTTGAAGGTAACAGCCCTCCGCCTACGGCATCGTGCGGTTACTAAACAACGTTCTTTTGGTAACTGTGATAAAATTATTTCATAATTATCAATGCCATAGGGATATTATAGCTGATAAGACACATCAATAATAGTCTTTATTAAATAATATATTCGTTGGATATTCAACGTTGAACGCTCCACGGGCGTTAAACAGACGACAATGTCCAACTCTTATGCTGAATTTATAGTTTGTAGAGAACACAGGAATAATTTAGCGTTTTCCGTGTACTCTCGTTGAAATTCGTAGATATTAGTTCGAGTAAGTACTTCCTACTAACATCTGACATTTACAAAGACATGTTTTTTTGTCACTCGTATGTCATTTTTAAAATTTATAAAATCCCGAATGAAGTTCTATTTTAAATTGATATGTTAAATTAGTGTGTTCTATACAAACTATGAACCCGTTTTTATATTCGAAACTACATCTGAAAGAAAAAAGAACTGTCGATAAACAGTTTTCGTTATAATCTAGCAAACTGTATAAATTTTTAGAATAGGATGTGCATGTTTCAGACAGTATCACAAAAAAACACTCTCAATAGTACGGAACGAAAATGAAACACTCTGTACAGGATGTGTGTATTGAATTAAACTATCGTATTTCTCGTATTATTCAATGTAATGATGACGGTTCGAGTGGCCTACTTGCAGGAGAATTAAAACAAAACACTGGGCCCTCGACGCAGTTGACACTCGACAGCTTTGTACTAATATCGCTTCATGCGCGATCCGCGCCTATCTGTTCCACCGCGGCAGCAATGCATTTCCGCTGCACGCTGCACCGCCATGTGGACTTGCTGCTGAATGCATAATAAGCCATTATTGTAAACCGGCGCATAAACAACGCCGGCCAGCCAGATAAGTACGCCAGCGATACAGTGGCGTACGACGAGCTTTCTATGCCGGGGAGAAGATACGAATACAATTAACTTTGTTTTGTATAAATGTTTGCTTAGATGTTTGTTGGATGAAACTTACAGTTGTGTAACTTTATATAACTCTGCATATGTTTCTGTAATGTACGCGCATTTAACAGACAAGATTTACGTAACAAATATTAGTTATTTTACGGTTTCTCATGAAATATAATCGTACCGAGATATAAAAATGTTTTAGTCATTTGTTTTCTCTCACATTTTTCCCACAATTGGAAGTAGATTCAAATAATTTATAATTAATTATTCCAAATACACATTTTTGCAAACATTTAATCTGAAAGTTTTTTTAATTGTGAAATAATATATTAAGTTTAAAGAACTCAAAGTAAAATTGTGCTTTTTGGTTAAGTTCTGTAAATTATTTAATTTAAATATACGTTTCGAATTATTCTACATAATTCTTCATTACGAAAACAGATTAATAATATTATTCATAATAATAAATAAAATAAATACATCATCACGCTATTTACCCATTTCTGGGCGTGGCACTCTGATCACAGTAAATTTAGGCATTATGTTATATTTTTGAAGTGAAGTGCGATTACGAACCTCCAACCACAAGGATAATTTTATTTTTGAAAATTTGCCGGCTGTGAGGCTCGAACCGATGATCTTAAGATCCATAGTCCAATGCATTATTGTTCATAATAACAGAATAGTATATTATTATATGCGGGATAATGACCATAATCCTGAATATAATACTGTACTTTTTCTACTCATGCAAATTCGGAAATGACTTTTGAGAATGATCGAAATCAGTTGAAAACACACGTTGGAAAACAGCAACATAAAAATACACAATGCAAATTGACAACTGACTACATGTCAACTGTCAGATGGCCGTTGCTTGGTGATCCACATCACGACTTTAAAATAAACGTGAATTATGCTTTTCTGGCTCTTTGATGGGAGAAGAGTGAATTATGGGTACTATAATTCATCGAAATAATTAAAATAATGGGAATATATTTATACAGGAGTAGAAAAATAATATTAGGTATTCATTTGTTTTTCTTTTGAAGATTTATGTTGTTTGAAACATTGTATTTAAATAAAATATTTTTTTCAGAACATAATCCAAAAGTTTTTTATATTGTGTTGTGCGTCGAGTACTCTTCCAATGACATGAAACATATTACTCATCCATTCACACACACAGACGGCAGGGCACTTACGGAATAAATGAGTGGCGAAAGAGAAAATATTTTGAAGCCTTATAATTGTGCTATATCTACGTCCATGTTCATTTAACTGCGAAAGCAGTGAATGAAATTAGATAGCATTGTGTGAAGTATGGTGGCAGCGCACACTGTCATCCATATCGCACTAGCACTGCTGTGTTGTTATATGCGATGTTGCCAGTTCTAGCACCTGATGTCTCCACCGCCGACATTGTTGTTGTGGGTTTGTAATCGCTGCTCGCTTCGGAGAAGTCGAGGGAGATTATTACGAGTGGGGATATGTGCAAAGTTTATTATTACGACAGCGTGCAGCAAAGTAGGGTATTCACACTTTTAGTTATTGTTGTACATATATGATTGTTTATAACTGTTATTAAATCCCTTTCCTCCTCACTAACATCGCGTAAGAATATATCATGAAATATACGAAAGCGAAATTTATTGTTGATTGAACTCAATGATGTGAAAATGTAATTCAATTAAAATTTGTTGATAGCAACTTATGCATATTTTCAAGCTTTTATAAAGGTAAATATTATTACAAGGAATTAAGGCCAAGGTAATCTGCACGCTTTTAAACACTTTCCGGAATTTGTAATCATGAGATTGAAGCCTATAGTCTCATTGGAATTCTCTGTACTTTGTTGATTAATACCTGTACGTATCCGCTGGGAAATACTTTGAATTTGCACAGGGAGAATTATCGACAACTTAATTGTAACCTGACTGAAATTCATGGCATTGTTTTTTGCCGAAAATAAATACACGTTGGGAAATATAAATTAATACGCTTTTATTTATCCGATACTGATATTATTGTTAAATGTATGGACCTACGTCTACGTATGCTTGTTTAGAATGACAAGCTCAAGATCGGATTCTGTAGGAACTATAAGTAATGTTTTAATAAATTATTTATTATACGACTCTCAAAATATTTGTTTATTGTAATTTTTTTAATCCACAAAAAAAAAGAATTCCGATTTTGATACCTCGAAGATCCATTTGAATTTGAAGATAAATTCCACACCTCTAAGGGTAAATAGATAGCCACAAAAAATTAAAAAGTAAAAGAAGCGAAAAATAAAATAAACCTTTTAATTCTTAATAACTAAGTTCCTAAACTAATGTAAGTAAATTCATATCTAACAGTTTTGTCAAAAACGATTATGTTGTTTCATAAACTTTCGCCAATCTATAAACAATTTATATCTCACATGATATTTTTTATGAAAAATAATATAGTTTAATTTTTGTTTTGTAACTAGTTTCTGGGATACTTGTCAAACTAAAGTAGTGTAATGAAGACATGTTTATTATTAAAATATTAATAAATTAGGCATAATATCGTGATCGTAGAAAATAGTTATTTATGATATAAGTGTTAAAAGTCACATTTTATGAGTAAGTGGAGAACGATAAATCAATTTTAACGCGAATGTCATAATAATACAAAATATTATCTACGATCTTAATAGTTTATTAGTAAATACAAAAAAAAGGAGAATAAATTGACGGCCGGTATCCGCATTTCATACGCAAAAATATATTACACAACGAGATCTGCATAAGCAGAGTGCCACACCCATAATGGGTAAAAGGCGTGATGATATATTTATTTTATTTTATTTATATTTCGACAAATAGGGTAATTTTTGTTGATTTATTAATACAAATTATTAGCAAAGTGTTAAAACTTAAAAGTAACAATAAAATCACTTTTAACACGTTGCTATGTTACTTTTAACACTGGTGTCAGAAAGTGACACTTTTTACTTGCTACGAAACCGCTAAAATGGCCACTTTTAACAACGATCGTAGAAAAAGTATATTATTATATTGTATAACTCGCCGAAGGCGAATGCTACTATCTTTAATAGTCGTATGAAATGAGTACCATTCAGTGCTTTGTAAGTCTCATCACCAAAATTTTATTTTTCTTCAGTAATCTATTATTTTGTCAGATAATTAATAAAATAATCTTGCTAAAAGCCACATGCAAGTGCACTGGAGTCTCCAGTAAAAGAATTTGTCACTCACCGGTTTTTGCGGCCGCCACAATGGCAGGTTCTGTGAGTCGAGCCAATAAAGAACACTGCTACTTTCACAAGGGAAATGGATTTTTCATGCTTTTGCAGTTTTATTATTGTTATTTCCTCACATTCAAAATGAGCAAAACTTTTGAGCTACAGAGTTGCCCTCCTGAAATCTTTTGTTTAGTATGAAAAGAGATATTTGCTTCACAGATTGCGGGTTTTGTTTCGGTCGTGTTAATTGTATTTTGCGATGGGATAAATAGCGGTTTATTGTTATTGCAGATTATTTTGTATGGGCTACATCGCTACATGGATTAGCGGCTTAATATCTTTTACTTTTCATTAATGCCTACTATTAATTGTTTTAATATCCATGCTATTTATCCGTTCAAATTTTATTGAAATAATAGCTCTCTAAATAGGTATACTATTTTCATGTCAAAATGTTTTTATTTATTTTTTCATGACCGGGTTGCAATTTTACTGATAAATATTGATTTTAATTCAATTGATATATTGTGAATTACTAATGTTTGCACGCTTTTATAAATTTTGAACATTTTTTGTATTTACACTTTTGCTGTAAAGTGAGTAGCTAAAAACATACATACATAGCGTCACGCTATATCCCACTCAGTGGGGTAGCACAAACTCAGAAGCACAGTCATCCAACAATTAATATCCTCTAAACATTCCTATCCTGACACACTACTTTCGCCTCGTCCACATTCATAATGCGATTTATATATACTCGTCTATTCTTCACGCTCGGAATCATTCGTTCACACAACAAACCATCAATCATACCTAACCACTTATTCCTCGAATGCCTACGCAATCGTTCACCCTCAATCTCAGCCTTATATATTAGTTTCACCATCTTTTCTTTCGACATTCGTTCAAGATGTCCAAACCACCTCAACTGACTCACTCCCACTTTCTTAACAATATTTTTTTCAATCTTACACTCAACATACACCAATGTATTCCTGATACGATCACATCTCGTATACCCACACACTCCCCTCAAATATATCATTTCTACAGCAATTATACGTCGTTCATTCTTCTTCATCCACACCGAATATTCATATATTTTCATTAATGTTATTTTGATTTTAAATATCACGAGTGCGCATCAGAAGTGATATTTTCAAGCGTAATATCTATGAGTAATTCAACCCCAAAAATTGTCTACATAACTTGAAACACGAATGCTATTCGGAGGACAATTCAACGAGTCAAAATGTATTCTTTCTTTAAACTGAGTTGAAAATAGAATCACTTCTACAGCAACAGTGTAACAATTCAATTATTTAAATTATCGATGAGATTACTAGTAAGAAATGTCAGTATAATTTTTCTATTGGTCTATTTTTGACACAAGAGTTGAATTGTTATAACTACACATCAAAGTAGGCACTAACACACTAATTGTGCATCTCTAGATACATTCATGTTTCGAGCAAATGTACCCAGAGCACCCAATACCTTGCACCTTGCAAGTACAGTAAATAAATATTTACAGCAATATAAAACAAATAGCATTGAAATCCCTATACACCAGTATTTTTTTTTTCGTTTTTGTAAATATACGTCAATCAATTCTACTAGCTATTTGTCGTGTTACTAGGTTTTTATTAACTTTTACTTTATTAGTATTGCATGTTCTTAACCAGAATCAGTCCAGTGTGTTTCAAAATATGTGAACTAGTTGAATAAACAGAACGCAATCCGCCAATTTCCCCGCGTGTTAAATAAATTATCAGCAGCAAATAAAAAAGCTCGCATCGATACGTGTACCTCCTTCCGCCGACCGGAATTGCCGGAACTAACCGGAATCGCTGGAATCGGTCGACGCTGAACGAACATACAGGCGTGTAGTTTTACGGTGATCCCACAAGGAGCTTGCATAAAAGGCCGTTAATAAATTATGTGTAAATGTGGTGCTTCGGCTGTCAGATACGCCAGGCAAACCAAAGCACGCTGGATCCCCGGAGTGTCGGTATTCGAGCCGAGAGATTTTGTCTCCGTGGCCTACACTGATTTCGTTCGTGTGGGAATTTATTCGGTGAATGTTCGGGAACAGAGAGGTGATAGGTTTCCAAGTTTATAACAGTAAGGATTTTGGCTGGAGAGTGGTTTACTGGTTTAATGTGTTAAATAACTTATTTACTGAAGAAAAGTGTTTTGCTAACGGTAATGTCGTTACAGGTAGGGGTGACACTCTATAGATAGCAAGCGTTCACTTTCACTCATAACTGAAATACAACTACTCCTGTAGAGATATTTAGAATACCGTCTTGGTAAATAAATGCGTAGACTTCTACGTTTTAAAATTTTAAATCATTAAATATATACGACTCCCGAGGTATGACCGTACCAAAATTTGAGAGCTCAACATTATAGAGTCGACAGGAAGAATAAAAAGAGTTAAGTTAGGTTATAAGACAACTCTGAAAAAGAGAAATGACCTGATTCTATATTTATTTATTTACATGCTTAAAGAAGCGAAATATATGAAGAATTAAATGTAAAGTTTTTTGGATTAAGTTCTCTGTACACAATACAAAAATATGATTTGCGATTTGTTAATTTTGCGGTTGCTAAGTATTTTTAGTTAATATTGATAAATATATTGTATTAAATTAACAATTTGAACAAACATAACAATTTGTTAAATTAAAATTTTGTCAATTCTGAATTTTTAACAAGAAAAATTGTTTTTTTTTAAATTTTTTTCAGGATTTATAGAATTTAACAAATAGACTTGTCAATAATAATAAGTACATTTAGCTAACTTATCAATTTGAAATTGCTAAAGAAAGTTTGTATCGTTTGTAACAACTTAATTTGTTATAATACACTATGATTTATAGTTCTGCTTCAATATAATTACTAAAACATTTAGTCAAAAGCACATAAAAATAAATGTTAATTATTATTATATTCACAAATATATTTAGTTACGAAATACAAAAAAATAATTTGTTACTTGCTAACAAATTTTAAACTTGTTTAATTAACAAAAAGCAATAATGGATCGTCTGGGACTAAAAATTTTGTCAATTTTGTCTATAAATATTTTACTGTGTAGTTTCCGTTCAAAAAAAATATTATGGAAAGTAGTACTTTACCAATGAATCAATGAGTAGGCAGATTATAGAATGCGTTAAAGCAAACGCGAAAATATATAAGTTCAGTACAGATAATTTCCGTTCAATTTCTTTTCTGTTGATTTTCTGTCACCATTGAAGTAGAGAGTTGGTTGAATTATAAAATTTAAAAATTTGTGCGTAACATAAAAATATAAATTGTCAAATAAATAATATATGTATAGCGTATGAATTTGAAACTGATATTTTCGTAATTATATTCAAAAATTAACATTATTCCTCGTCTTGTCTGCTTACAAAATGGTTGTCATGATTAAAAATTCTCTGTGTTTATTTTTCTTTCACGTAAGTTTTTCGAACCGGAGACAAGAAACCAGAAGTAAGGCAGACATCGTCCTTACTGCAAATGCGGAGCCCAAATTGACTTTGTTAGAGAGTGCGCCCAGAATCACATATATTATTACAGTAATATTATCTTCTCTCACTCGACACTGGAAGAGATCAAGATTATGCATACTAGAGTTATTTTCTCACAGCAAAAATTTGATAAAGTTTTTCTCTTTTGTTTTATTGCATGCCAGGCGTGATGATATATGTGTATAATCTTGCGAAAAATAACGAAGTTTCTGTTTTTATTTATTTTGCTTTTGTATGTCCTGGAAATTCATTTATAATGTTTCAATTTGCTGGAAACTGGATCAGGCCAACTAGATTTTTTGACAGAACAAATGGAATTCGATGTTGATTAATTGAAATTTCGTTGAGATTTGATATTTTCATTCAGAATTTGAAATGTATTTTTTGACTCTGCAGTATTATGTTTCTATATTTATATCTATCAAATTTTTCAGAGCTAAAATTTTAGTTTCATTGTTGAAACAAAATTTAAAATAGTGCCTCTGTATGCATTAAAATCATCAACGAGTAGTGTACTTATTCTCTTATTTTTAAGGGTATGACCCCAAATTCACATGATAATATTCCGTTGCTGACATGACCAACTAGAAGATCCGATTTATCCCCAATCGAATAATGACTGTCAAAGACTTGTAAATACTAAGCAGTTTTAAAAGTACAGTGGTAAAATAGATAATATTACATAGATCAAACATAATTTTAATTTCATGTTAAATGTACTTAAAAATATTGGAAATTAATTATACAATTAATTAAATATAAGTTTTATTGCATTTATAATTTCTCTGCGGTAAGGTAAAGTTATATAAACCATAGTCGCTCAAAAAAATATTCAATTTAAATGTATAAACGTTACAAAAAAAGAAAACAACAATGTCAGGTACCAAAGTCAGATTAAAACTAAAACGTACCTAAATATTTTTTCATGAAAAATTCGGTTTCTACAAAAAATCATGACAGAAACAGCCAATTTAATAACTACGGGAGATTAGTGCACTTTCTCTCCCGTCGTGAAGGAAAGTGCTCAAATAATGTGAAAAATAAACAAAATTAATCCACTTAAAAGTAACTATCATACATTATATTACAATTGAAATAATTTTAAAATACATACAAGGCATCCTAAATATTGGGGTCGTGAAAAAAATAGTATATGCACCGCAGGAGAGAAGTGTATTTTTCCCTTGTTGTATTGTAGCCCTCGTCTACGAGTCGTGCTTCAATTTACTCTGCGTTAATTTAAAAGAACTTTAATTTCTTGTAACTTTTTGCTATTAAGTTTTTGTCAAAAGTTTATTAAGGAAAGAGCATTAATTTAGCCCCCCATAGCAATACTTTAAATCTTTTTCGTACGTTATGGCAAGTGAATAATGGTATTTATCTTAAAGGAATTATTTTGGAGGAATATTAATAAAACATTCCTGAGGAATTTCTAAATGTAAGAAACCCAACACCGCTTTTCTTTATTTCTTTAAGCTGTTTACTTTTTTCTTTGCTAAACTCTTGTAAAAAGTATTTGAATATCTTGCCATGTTTATAGATATGACAGTTGCCAATCTATAAAAAAGTTGACCCAACATTGTGTTTTGAAGAATTACAATAAAATATATCTCATATATTATTTTCACAAACACAATAGCTACTCTGTTAGTGCATGCATAGAGGTATATGAGATGTATGCAGATTTAGTAATCAATTACCCAAATCTGATCATTGTGTCTGATCAGCTTGAAATGACAGAATATCGCCACGGTGATTTATTGCCGGTATGCCGCTGCTATTATTGGAAGTTCATTCAATATAATATAAATGCTTATTACGTTGAATACAATGTAGAGTATCGTTGCGTGATCTTGTTTAAGCATTCAAATTGCTTGCGTTAGAATGATTTTGATAAGAAGAGGGTAGAGGAAATTGAGGACAGCCATCTTAATATAGAATAGAAAATGACCTAGAAGGAGTTATCCATTTATAATAAAGCGACTGTGTTCAGAATGTCTCTGATGCTACATTATAAATTAGTTTTTTGCACAACCCATATAGGTATTATGAAGGGATAATTATACTGTTTACTAAACATGAGTAAACAATATTAAACAAACAATTTATTGAAGCAATTATCAATTATTTAATGACCTACTTTTTTATGATATCGGCGGAAATATCTTATGTCATGGCCCATTTTTTGCGAAGTTGTGCAAAGTTATAGACTGTGAACAAAATTTTGTATTATATTTATATCTTAATGGCATTTGAAACACGAAAGAAAAATTTTAACACGAAACCGAAGACATACGTATAATAATTAACTATTACGATATTCTGAATTGTAAACCTACTATTATTGAAGTCTGTCTCTAGTTTTAAAGTAACGTTTACGATTTGAGCCCGGTAATAGTATATTACATAACGAAATGGAAAGTAATTTATTACAGCCTAAGACTGTAATGAAACTTTCTACCCGGGTGAAATATTTTTGGGGGCCAACTCCAGGGTTACAATAAACATAAGGCATTACCTATCCTGGAAACTTACATACGATCCCAGAATTATATCATTGGCCCAATTAAGACTTTTAGAATAACTTAAAAATAAATTGGGCTGATCTTACAAAGGGAAAATTGTTGTACTCAATTTATTTGTATCTTAAATTCTGATATTTTTAAGAATAATATAACAACTTAAATAACAACAAATTAACAATACTCAATAACATAAATATTTAATTTGGCCCAAAGGTATTGGCTAATACCACGAGCACTGTTTTTTGAATCTGATGACAACAAAATATAGAAAATGTTTCAAATAAAGATTGTAGGTAATAATATTCTACATCTTTTTGATTCCAATGAAATTTACTCTATCTAATTTATTTACTAAGATATGACTAAACACCCTGATAGGCATTCAAATAATCTACCACTTACTGTTGATGAATTGTTCCCAAAATCTAATCAATTCGTAGCATAAACATAATACCTCCCTTACATATATGAATGTGCACGAGATAAAAATTATAGAATTTAAGTTATACATATGGCGATTTAAGGTGAACCATACGGGCTGAAGATAGCGCAAGATGAACATGACTTTTTTGAAACAATATATCATTATTATAATAAATGAAACATATAATGTTTTATACCTACGTTTGTGGATAAAAGTCCAAAGTTTTGTAATAAATTTTAAAATGCCAATTTTGTTTACATATTATACATGAACATAATTTTCAAAGTAGTCAAATATATGTCACACATTCCCATGAACGACTACAGTAATACAAATAATGTGTATATTTATAAATATGATCGTCTATAACATACTAAAATTATTTCTCAAAAACTGTAAATTCTAATGTAAAATAATTTTAGTATGTTATAGACGATTATATTTATAAATATACGAATTATTTTCATTACTGTCGTCGTTCATGGGAATTAGAAATTCAGTATCAAAATTCTGAATTTTTGACCAACTAGACTTCAACGAATATTTTTTTATAGTTGAATGTTTCAGTTATCCTTTTCATCCACTTATATAAATACTAGAATGTTCAAAGACTTCACAGTAATAATTGTTTTGTTTTTCGATAAGAATAATTGTAAGAAATAATTTATTGAAATTTGAATTTGCAAAACAAAATTCATGGGAGTGAACGAACCCAACGAAAATATGTTCTTCATCTGACATTGCAATGTACAAGTCACTGTAAAAAATCCATGATATTTTGACGAATGGAGGTAGTTGGACCATAAAGAACATGAAAATAAATTAAGAATACAGAATTTGCTGTTTTTTAAAAAAATAAAGGGTTCGTTCTTGCGACGCGTATGTTTGACCTTAATAGAATATTGTACAACAAGCATGGAATGGTACTCATTTCCTAGGAGTATGAAAATTTGTAGCATGAGCCGAAAGCGAATGCTGCAAATCATACGAGTATGAAATGAACATTCCATGTGAGTTGTACACTATACATTTTCTACGACCACGATATTATTTCCTAATTAATTTATATTTTAATAATAAATTTGTCCCGCTTTCACCATTCCAATATTTGACAATTCTAAATAAGTATCCTAGCAATGGCACCTGTACTGAAATGAAATGACCTATATTGAAATACTCACAAAACAAATCCATTTCATACGATGCTTGCAATGTACCTCATTTCCCTAGCAACAACAAACATACAATGAGCAGATTTCTAAGTGGTCGTAGAAAAATAATTTCCCTTTATATAATTTAAACTGGGCTAAATAACATAATTCTGAGATTCTATATCAGCACAGATAATATCACAAAGCGAAATTTTTGAAAATTAGTCGCGTCTCAAATGACGTCGGTTCTGTATAACTAAAAAGCTAACAAAATAAATTGAAACCCAAGAAATTCCTGTTAAACCTACTTGGAAGATTTTAAGTGATAACATATTTTAACACTTACATATTTCGAAGCCGTTTTGACAGTAAAACAATAAATCATACTCGCCTAATCATCTTGTTATAATACATTATTATTAAGTATGAGAAGGTAGGTACAAGATAACTGGAATATATATGATAAACTAGAAGCTTTTATGAAAATTACCTTGCTGTCTATACTTATCTAAATATATCTCAAAGCTTTATACATTACTCGTATATTATGCTTGCTCAACATTGTTATACCATCCAGGCATAGACTTTTATTTCAGTGGTCTTTAACTTTAATTCATGTTCTCTCGATAAATTTTCAATCATTCCATTCCATGTACTTCTCGGATGTCAGCGTAATCTTTTCCAAATAAATCTTTATTATTATAATTATCTCATAATACTACATTTGTACATCGTACCTTACCTATAACAGTTTTATTATTAATATTGAAATTATTTTAAATAAAGTTTGACTGATCAAACTGCATAATTATTTTTTAAAAGCTTTAAAAAACAATTTCAAAACTTGTACAACACTTTTAAATCCTTTTAGTAAACTTTCTCGGTCTTTCTTCAGTAGAAACTGGCGCAAAACAATTTGGGAGAAATTACATTTCATTTCTGACGTGGGCAAAATAATTACGACCCAGTGTTTTAGATAGAGATCTTATATTAGTAATTTTAGGGGGGAACCAAATAATCTGAAGTGTGAAAGTGGCTCATTCTCGTCACGTGATTCATTTCGACACAAGAACGGATACGCTGAAAACGAAATCAGCGGAGTTATGGCCATTGCGCGCCTGTCGCCAGCTTGAAGATTTGTTTGGGAAAGAAAATGAATTTTCTGAAGAAGTAACCTTTTGTGTTATATATTTTCCTGTTTATTTCAACGACGTGTATATTTTAAATATTATTTTTTGTGTATTCGCTCACAAAAACTATTTTAATACATCTCAAAATCGTCCAGACCTGGATCGAAAAACCAAGAACTTTTGCTAAATTAGGTTTGGTATCAATTGGCTGTCAATTTTAAACGTTGTACCGGCCTGACAAAATATCCTCGTATTCTAAAAAGTGCAGATTCTGCCCTAGTGATACAAATAAATATTGTAAATATGATTTTAATGGTTTTCCTCAATTAAACTTCCATGTGTGAGCTAGGAGTTATGGGGGTAAAATACGTTGGTAAAATGGCTGGGGATGGGCTATAACTTCACCAGTCGTTTAGACAGCAGACGCCATTCGTTTTGAAACTTGGCAAACATATATATTATTAACGAAATATTGCTCACGATGCAATCAAATATCTCAATCTTGGAAGTTTATTTCGCGAGGGACCGATTTAATTGCCACCAGACACCGAGAAATGGCACACCAAGATCCGTTCCTCACTTGCTACACAAATTGCTTCTTCTATTTAACTTGGCCAACTTTTTTGGGATATTAGCGGGCTTACTGGGAATTAATGTGATATTTAAGGTAGCGGAAAAATTATTTAGCAAGCTATCTCACACGTTTGAACATTTGTGTAGTTAACCAACGGTTTGTTTTTATTATTTTCTAATCTATTCATTTATTTGCTTTGGAGAAGGTGTATCGCGATTTCACAATGTTAGTGTTTTCCAGTATTATTGATTGAATGAAGAGGTACTTGAGAAATAGAAAATATTTTTCGTTGATATCTTCAATCTTCGTTACAAATGCGCATTTGAAGGAAACTGCGTACCATGGAGAATTTATACATTATTTATGACGTTGCTTTACTGAATAATTTTATTATTGATATTTTATAAGCCATTTTATTGGAGAGGTATTTTAGATCTATCTAAAAGGATTTCTGGAGCACTAGAATAATATTACCTATATTGTTTTGCGAGTATTTCTGAATTTCAATAATAAAATTCATTTTGTAATATGAGTGTTAGTGTAGTGCTCGCCAAAATAAATGGCTACTTACCTGCTAGACCCTCGCAGCAGGATTAAGTTATTGTGTTTAAAAAAATCAACGTTTGTTAGGTATTTAAATAGGCAGAGCTCGTAGTACCAGCCATTATATCTTGGAAAGCTAAAGCTAGTAAGGTAGGAGTCATATTGCTTGAAACTTGTTCAAGATGTTAACTAACATAAAATTTAATAGGATGTTGTAAATTACTTTGTTATAATTAATATACGTAGAAGATAATATTGCATGTATATTTACTAGTTTTTTACATGTGAAATTATTTGGTAAACAGAATTTATAAATTACCAAAACCAAATACAGTATTTATGTAGGTATCTCCCACAGTAAATATCACAAAAATATCCTTGATGAAATGTGTTCCATTTAAAACATTAAATTCACAAAGGTATGATAAATCTGTTAATTAAAAAGTTGAAAACAATTCATCGCCGAGGGAATACGAATGCGACTGTTAGGTACATGTAATCTCGACTCTTACTCATTTACAATATAAAATATGTATCATCTTTCAATTCGCCATCACAGTATGTTTCACTGACGGTTTGAGGGAATTTTTATATTTTATTTTGCTCTCGTCTTCGAATGCTTGGACGTACCGCATGCGTTCTTTGCAAAAGAGCAATGGATTCCTTTTCTGAGTTATGTAATATTTCAGTGGTAGTGGAAACATAATCTTTTTGTTAAACAAAAATTGGAAATCGTTTTTTTTTGCCTGTGTTTGCATTAAACAAGAATTGCTTGAAGCAGAAACAAATCTAATAATTAAATTTATGCATTATTGTGTTTAATAATATATTTATTTAAAATTATAATGTTTGTTTTAGTCGCTGATTAAGCACTGTATAATGTTCTAAAATTATTTTATAAAAAAAATACTTTAAATAAAAGTTGTAAGAATAGTTATTTGTCCAACTAGAGAGGAATGCACTTCTTTTCCCCACTCGAGCTCGGAGTTCGAGCAAGAGTGGAAGAAAGGCTTTCCTCTCGTATTAGACACAACATTTTTTCACGTAATGTTTCTAAAAACGTTTTGCTTGGATCTAAAATAAACTTTGACAACACAACTGACACATTAAAATTTAGGTTATCAAACGCAAGGCGGTGTAGCAGTGTTACCAATGAACCAATCTTAAATTTAAAATTAAAAGTTGCCAATTTGTGATTTAATCTGGAAAATGGAAAATATAAGACATAATTGTAAGATGATTTAAAGTATGTATATCACTAAAATTATAATTTTCAATAAAATTAGGAATTTATTTATAATTTAAAATAATAAATAAATAAATATATCATCACGCCTTTTACCCATTAAGGGTGTGGCACTCTGCTTGCGCAGATCTCGGTAGGTGATATATTTTTGCGTATGAAATGCGGTTACCAGCCGTCAAGTCATAGCCCCCAAAGTTGTTAGTGGAGGGGGAACCACAGGGGTAAATTTAAATTTGTAACTGTCGGCAGTGGGATATATATATATATATATTTTAATAACATTCATATTGGTAACACTTCTGTATTTTGCTCTCTAGAGAGGAAAAACATATTTTCCTCACTATTTGCAGAGAAGAACGATGGGATTCCTTACATGTCGTGAAAAAATATATTTCTTTCTAACTTGTATTCCAAGCAATTTTTTATAAATTAATTTTAGTACATTGGGTAGCGGTAAAACAGCGACTTAAACCCCCAAAAGCAGAGCTTGTGGTACCATCCAATATGGTTCGATTATAAGTCATTGAAGGTGAAATAGATTTTTTTTTTCATAATTCTGTTCATTATTATTACCCTTTATTAACTAAATTTTTTCTTAACCTAGAATTGGGCATATTGACCACTGGCTTCGTGAAGAGAGATAAGTTAAACATCTAAAAAATAATTTGGTGATGGCTTCTATGTACCTCGCCATCGAGTTTATGAATGTTATATTGGCCGAGTCGCTATAAATAGTCTTACACATATCGGGGTCGGCGCGTCACCCGGCGGGTCGGATCCGGACAACCCGGAGCATCCAGGCGTTGGATGGCTTTATGTTCGCGTTCTGTAACATTATTTTCCGGGAGCGAGGTCAACGCCAGCCACAACGCGCCACGTCATGAATCCGGGACGCGTCAATAGGAACGCTAAATGGGTACGGAGCAGGTGATAATTTTATTTAATTAAAGTGTAAGGTGAGTAATGGAGTTTTATTAGAGGTTGTGGCAGATGGGGGTAAATTATGGCGGAGGAAAGTTGGATGATTTCTAAGAGGAATTTTGTAGGTACATGGATTTGTGGCAAGCTTTTCATTAGTGATATGAGGATCATTTTATCTTAACGTTTTTATTACTGGGTCGTTACACAGTAGCTTTCTAACTCGTTAATATTTAAAACAGAAAAACTTAAGAATACAGGATTAATGCACTTTGCTGTTTAAAACACACAGGGAGTAAATTTTCGTGCGATCAAAAAAAAAAAACCTATTACCGGGCTGTTATCAAGATTGTCACAGAAACAAACAAATTCGATTTATTCTATGACTTTGATTTCGAGTAAATAAATTATTGCAAATAATTTATTTTTATTTTTTATCTGTCGTATCGGAAAGTTAAATATATGCGCTAGATGAATATCAAGACACACATTTATTAAAATTGTGATTGAATTACATAACAACAAAATAAGAGAATTCATACATATGATCATTTGAACTTGTGTGTTAAAGGGAATGAAAACTCAATTATTCACAAATACAATAATGACATAGGGATTAGGGTGTTACTTTTCAATATTCACGAATAATATGTACTAAATAATATTTAATAATGTTTTTTCACGACATGGTAGGAAACCCCACCGTTCTTCTCCCGAAATAGTGAGGAAAATGTGTTATTCCTCTCTAGAGAGGAAAATATGGAAGTGCTGCCAATATGAAAGTTATTTATAAAAAATATATTATAAAAATTATAAATAAATTCCTAATTTTATTGAAAATCCTTATTTTAGTGATATACATATTTTATATAATCTTACAATTATGTCTTATATATTTCTTTTCGTTATTAAATCACAATTTGACAACTTATTAAATATATTTAAGATTGGTTCATTGGCAACACTGCTACACCGCCTTGTGTCTGATAACCTAACTTTTAATGTGCCAATCTGTCAGTTGTGTTCTTAAAGTGTGTGTTAGGTCCGAGCAAATCGTTTTTAGAAACATGTCGTGAAAAAAATGTTGTGTCTAACACGAGAGGAAAGCTCTCCTTCCATTCTCGTTCGAAATGCCTCACTCGCTGCGCTCATGAGGCAAACTTCGAACTCGAGCGGGAAAAAGAAGCGCTTTCCTCTCTAGTTTGACAAATAACTATTTATTATTTTTATGGATAGTTTCAGGCCTGTTTATTTAATACAAAATAAATCATGAACAAAATAATAAAATTCTTTGTTTATTATTAATGTACATACAGCTACAACATACCTAAATATTTTTATGCTGGTTAGAAAAAAAAATATTATTTTTGTTTATAAATAACGACTGGTACAAGTAAAATATGTTGTTCAAAAAGTGAAATCATGAAAATATATTTGAAAAATAATATAAAACTTATTTCATTATACATAAGTTAAATAATACAGAAACTAATTTTAACAAATACAAAATACTTAGAATAGTTAGGACTGTGGATTATAAGTCTCTTTAATTTAATTGACATCTTATATTGTGTTTGTCAGCACTTCACGCGCAAACATTCATGAAACATCAAGATCTGCTCAAAGGAGAGTGCCACATCCAGAAGTGAATAAATAACCTAATGGTATATTTTTCTACAAATGTACAGGTTTTGTGTGCATTTCACCATGAAAGTAATTAAGAGTTGCGGACAGATTAATAAACGCGTGACACGAACGTCGGTAACGAAGTTTTCTTCCTTTTCCATTTCACGTTGCTGTTCACGCGCTAACCTTAATGCCAGTTTATCCGACTTCACAAAACACGGCTTTTTTATTTAGCGACGAATTAAAAATCTAGTCGCACTTGAAAACATTTAATGAGCTTTCCTTGTTGGCAATTAGAATTATTTTATTTGTTTCCCTGTAACTTTGAAGTTAGCACCTAATTTTATTTTCCATTTCAGCGTTAATTATTTTTTTATGAAATAACTTTGTAATGCTGTTTCAATATCAGTAGAAGCGGGGTATTTTTTTATGTTGAAATGCAGTAATTTCTCTTTAGAATTTAGATGCAGGTAATTCCGCAACACGAATTTTTAGTAGCTCAATTATATTCGCTATTCTTCCTAATTTATTTATCTTATAATAGTCAATAAAATTTATCTCTTTGGCAGTAGTATACATACTTCTCTAATGTCAAATTACCTATAATTGTTTCAGTTTTTATTAGGCTCATTTTGAGTTTACCTAATGACTATGTAAACAAGCAAAGTTGCCGCCTTTGGAGTGAAGGAAATCCACAATCCATTATTGAATGCTGTTACATGAACAAATCACTGTACGGTGTGCTTTACTGTTGGAATCATTGGTCCATATTTCTTCAAAAACGATCCCGGCCACAATTTTACTCTAATGGAAACGGCTATAGAGTCATGATTATTGTCTTTTTCGTCTCCCAATTGAATGTCACTAATATGGAAGAGCGGTGTTTTCAACAAGGCGGTGCAACATGTCACACTGCGTGCACCTCAATCAATTTATTGAGGGACACATTGGATGAGTGCATAATATCGCGCAATGAACTTGTGGATTGGCCTCCAAGATCTTTTGATTTAACACCTTTGGATCATTTTCTGCGGGGATATTTGTCGCTAGTCTACGCCGATAAACCAGAGACGATGTACGACATGGAAGCCAACAACACAAAAAGTGATAAAAAATTAGACTTTCAGATTGTGCTGATTGAGCCTGCCACGGCATTCATTTTCCGAAATCATATTCAAACACAAATTGCATAAAATTATCTTTCCAAATAGCCAATACCATGGTAATTACCACGATTTTTATGTGTGTTATTCCATTTTAAAGTTCTATACCTCTAAAAAAAAAAAACACTTGTTATAGATATTCGTGAATATGTACTGAAATGGCATCGAGCTTCTGGAATATATGTATTTTCGAGGAAAAGAAAAATAAATTTGATATTACCTTCAACATTTTATTAGGTTTCCTGTTTCGAATTATGGATCCGTTAAATTTGTGTACTTTTATTGCTTAGCCTGATAAGAAAAATTCCGTTTTTCTGAAGCAACACAATATTTGTTTCGGATATTTTTCAATATAAACATCTAAATACGTGAATGTTTATTTTCGATATATCTGAATTCATATGTTTCTAATGGCAGGGCTTGCTACTTTTATAGTAGATGATTTTGTTCTGTGAAGAGATAATATAACTCCCAATTTTGGACATTGTTATAATAACAGAACATTCTGTATGAAAAAGTGTAGGAAATGTTTTATTGATTGAGATATAATAAATAATTAGCAGCAGTAAAATACGTGTACTGTGCCTGTGGATGATACAAGGAAGTGAACGAATATTTTTACACACTAAAATGCCAATAATATAAGATATTTTTAGGACTGATACTGAACACCATTATCCGATACGATTCTAAGCGGGATTCCGATCATTAAAAATGTATCATTTCCCAAATGTTTAATGATGCTTTTTGTATTAGCTCGCCCAAGTGGAAAACATAAGTAGAATTTGTTAAAACAATCAACTACAACCCAGATATAGGAATAGCCGTACTGTGATTTCTCTGGAGGTTCTACAAAATTTGTATTGACTACTTCTTACGGTCGTGATATTTTGGAATGTCCACCCAATTGACCGGCCAGAGCCCTCTTTTCAGGTTTATTTATTGGGATTGATATATCATAAGTATACTTACAGTTTTTTTATTAAAATTAATTGTGTGTTACTGTGGATATATTTTAGCAGTGGTTGATGTTTTGTATTTTGATTGTGGAAATTCTGATTTTACACTCGCAAGCAAACGTACATTTAATCACTCATCCTGTTGGGAACCTGGCCCCCACTACTTTCCTCACTAGTATTAAAAATAGCTATTATCTACGACCGATGTTAAAAGTTGCTCTTTTAACGGTTGCTTAGCAAGTTAAAACTGTCACTTTCTGACACTGGAGTTAAAAGTAACATAGCAATGTGTTAAAAATGATTTTATTGTTACTTTTAACACGTTGCTAACGATTTGTATCAATAAATTAACAAATATAACCCTACCTGTCAAAATATCATTCTACATTTTTTAGTATTTACTAATACACTAGGAAGATCGTAGATAAAATTTTGTATGACATACATGTTAAAAGTGATTTATTTCGTTCGTGGGATTGTTTCACTCGACTTCGCCTTGTTTCACAAATTTTCCCACTTACTCATGAAATGGCACTTTTAACTTTATATCATAAATAACTCTTTAGTTCAATGTAAAAATCTTAAAAAATAAAAATTGTCATTTAACAAACATTGTAGCTCTTATTGCTCTCGAAAGAGCTATGGTGTCTCACTAAAATTTAACAACTTATAGCCTATACATTTCTATGATCTCCCTGATAAGCTAGAAGCCTTTAATTAACTTGATAATTAGTTTTAAGAACATATACTAAAAATACATATTTTATTTAATTTCTGTGTGATGAATTTCGAAAAACTGAATGGTGCAAAAAACTGAACAAACATGTCCAAAAATTACTTCGTTCTCAACGTGATTGCATATTGATTCCGAGCGAATTTAGTATTGGCCATCATCGTGTCACCAGCGCGAAAATATTCGATGCGTCAGTTTCGCACGCGAGTGTCAATCTCGAATCTCGAGCTCGGCCTACTGCAAATCATTCGCTGGCTCCTGTCGGTATTCATCTGTCACCGGTGAAAAAAGAGAAACAGTTTTTTTCGGCCATAGCCGGAGACAAAAACAGTGAAGAGGATGCTTTTTATGTTTCTCTTTTATCCTGAGGTATTGCAGGAACGTGTGCGAGGAATTTTGATAATATTATTTATTTTCCTGACTTCGGATTTGTTTTCAGCACTTTTTTGGAGGATAAACTACTTTTGTGGGTTTTATTGTACTTTTTTCAGACAAGAAGAAGAAGGAAAGAATGAGAATCGATTTATTTTATTACGTGATATTGATTGCCGAAATCCTGAACAGTTATTTTTTTCCTTTTATTGCATTTTTATTTTATCATAAATCTTTCCTAAACGAAACTCGAATATAATCATAGTATTATAGAACGATATAGTTATTTGTATCACTAGTTCAGAAACTGCACTTTCTCAGTTTCTAGACGTGTGATTCACATTATTTTTCGTGACGATTTTGTCATAAAATTTTAAATTAAATTACTGATGTATCTGTCAAATATGCGACATTAGGATTTGTTTTTATGTTGGTAACAATAATACGAGGGATTTATAAATTTAAACAAATCATTTGCTTTTTTTTAAATTGTCATTTATTTAGTTGATATTTATTTGTTGGTTGTGCACTATCATTATTTACGTTTGAGCTTATAATTAACGATTTAGCTCTAAAATTAATGGAAATTTCTAACCTCCAAGCACTTAAACACTGAACGAAACCAACGCACAAAATTGACAGCCAGTTGATGCCAACCGTTATCTTACATAAGTCCCTAGTTTTTGCCGCCCTAGGCCTGAAACCAATCAGTTTCTGGATGATTAAAGGAGATATGTAAAACTAGTGTTTCTTTCATGGAGGCACGAAGAATAATAGAAATTTTAAATAAATTTATAAAATTTATTTATTATTTATTTATGATACTCTGTTATATCGTACGGGACTCTTCTGTACGGAAACTGTCGATACTTTACAAGCAATAACAATTTTGAGTATGCAGAAGACAGCTGTTAGAATAATTTTTTCTCAAGTTAAGCATTGTTACATGTATACGTTGAATACAATATTTTAACTTTAATATCTATAATCATATTGCATTCTCTACTTGAAATACATAAATCTATCTATCATACTAGGTCTGTTAATCTCTTACGTAAAGCTCATTCAGACTGAAAAGTCAAAAATTCATTCTCTAAAATTTCAATCTTTACAATATTTTACTAGAAACTATAGGATGTTAAAGGTTTAGATATGAAACAATTAAAAAAAAAACTTTCTTTTCTATATCGATGACTACAAACATGTAAAAGTAAGAACGTTAATAAGTAACTCACTTCTTAATATGTATTTTTGAGATTTTAATTATATTTCGATTTGCCACAAACAATTTTTACTTTCTTATACAAAGTATAAGGAAGTATTGGAATCACGAAAAAAATCACGAGATTTTTGTTGAAATACATATTTTGACGTCCACTGAATCCATTTTAATATCTATGTGTCAAACGTCTCAAATAATTGTGAAGTGTCAAAATATGTGTCTTGTGAAATATTCTAAATGTAATATTTCTATTATTAGTTAGAAAGATTTTAAGACTAGATATTAATTGATTTATCAAATAATTGTCAAAATATAGTCATATGCAAGGAACAGGTCATACGTGTTCCGAAGGTTTTAGTTGTATAAGAAAGTAGTGTGGTGCCACACCAGATTTTTTTTATTATGTGGTTAAATATTAAATAAATAATGTAGATTACGATTTATTGTTTTACTGTCAAAATGACTTCGGAAGATGCAAATACTATAATTTTTGTAAGAGTATCTTAGGTTTCAATTTATTACTACATTTTTTTTATTTATTTATTTTTATATGATATAAATCTAGATTTTTCGGTTTATTCTTTGATTTATTTATTAGTAATTATTAGCCACTCTTCGAATGGATAAAAAATTGAAACATACAGACAGTATGTATATCAGATGTAATGAGAGTATGATTATAAATTATGTAGAAGTACTAAAAATTTCAAAAGAGATTTTAATTAAAATTAACTAGAATATGAATGAGCTGCAAAGTACGAAATAATCCAAAGTAATATTAAACATTATAATTAAAAATATTTATTTTTTCTTGTAGTAAATATATTATAAACTTCCCGTTTCAGGTTAATCTAATTATAATACAAAATTTAAAATATTGACTGTAACTTATATTTATTTTTTGCAAAATAGAAAAACTAAAAGGATGAAGTTACTTAATAAAAATATTTGTAAAGATTTTCAAAGCAAAAATATGGGTGTATGTGTTTCAGTTTTTTGTGTATATTTCAATAAACTTTTGTACAAAATGACAACCAAGCCAGAAATATGAATACCTAACAAGTTAGCCCACACATCCTGGCAACAAAACTTTCCCTTTCTAGTCTTTCAACATCTCATAAACAAACTTATCTCGCCTACTATCAACTTCCTTCGCTCCGCACATCATTAAAATCCCATAGCCTACGCCAGAAAGCAAGAAACACAACAGATAGCAGGAACAGCACCAGGAAATATTAACTACAACTTAACTCCAGCTAAACAGCAACAAGCGGTGTAAAGGCTGTATAGTTTCATAGCCACAGGCGGCAATAAAGCGTCATGAGATGTTGAGTTGTTTGACCAGTGAGTGCAGGACGCAGAAGAGTTTGATAAAAGTAGCTATTTTGGCCAGTGGATCTTGATGACATGACGAGTAAGAAAGTATTTAGGAATTTTATTCTCCAGAAATTTCAGGAAAACGAAATAGTAAAATTTATGGTACATTTCCATGTTCTGCAGGGTATAATTTCTGTTGGACGAGATGAATTCTCCAGGCAACGAAATACCGAAAATAAATTTCCCTAAAAATAATTATTATGAAATTACTGCTGGACGAAATGTTTCAATGTGTATTTGTTTTAGCGATGAAATTTTCACTTTAAAATGCTCGGGTATTTTGGCAATCTAATACGTATGGTGATTGATCAAAAGTGAGGAAATTAATTGAACCAAATGATTGGTTTATTTTGTATATGGGAAATAGTGTAATTTTTATGTGATTGGTTACTTTTACAAACGTGACTAAAAAATTTTCTTTGGAGATATATGAAATGAAATTTTCATAAAAAAAAAATATATCATTACGCCTTTTACCCATTAAGGGTGTGGCACTCTGCTTGCGCAGATCTCGGTAGGTGATATATTTTTGCGTACGAAATGCGGTTACCAGCCGTCAAAATTTTCATTTGGGGTAAAATTTTCTGTTTTTTTGTTTTACTGGCGTAATTATCCTTGATGAATTAAATTCAAGTTAGAAACATTCCAATTTTTTTAAGGACGAAATTTCAAGGCATGGATATTCAAAAGGAGTCAAATTTTCTTTGGAGATGGTTTTTTACCGCCCCAAGGAGAGTGAAATTTCTGTTTGGAGTGAATCTTGGACTGGAGAAGAATTTCACTAGTTATACACAAATATGAATATTTTAACGATTAAAATAAAATTAGAGAGAATTTATTTACCGCTGCGGATGAAATTTAATTTAAAATATGTGTCAAAATCTGTTTTTGATATATTTCATTATTTAATTTATTACTATAGTATCAATTTATAACGAAAATTTTAAATGTCTATAAAAACTATATATAATGAATGTTACAAAAACTAAAAAGAAATTGAAAAGCGAAAAATAAAATAACCCTTTTTGGTCTTATTAACTAATTAAATTAGTTATATTAGGAGGATATATAAATTTAATTTTACTTGACATATTAATATCATACAGTATTTTATTATTAGTAAATTGGTCACACTTGTGTGTGGAATAATTGCCCACGCTATTCCACACGACTGTACGAAATATACAATTTTCAAGCTTTGTTTATTGTGGAGAAAGTGTAATTTTCAGTAGTGATCATAGAAAAATGAATTTTCAACCAAACGAAAACATACTTTATATAATATTTCATGCGTATTTTGTAACAAGATGACTTTCATCTGTTACTTTCTGTGCTATCGCTATCTCGAGCTATTTTTGGAAACGATAGTTCAGATTCGATGACACCCCCTTTCATCCCTTAGACAGACAACCCCTGGAAATTTGGGCGTCTGAAGTCAGTTCTGCGTTGGTCGTAATCAGCTAAAAATTAAAAAATGTAGTCGTGCTACGTGAAATATGTATTTTTACGTAGATTTAAGTTAATTAAGTAGTTTCATTTATTACATAAGTTAGTGCAACGTTAAGTTCTGCATTTAAATAAAACCCCAATTTTTACATTATTTTGAGTGATTAGTTTAGAGTGTCATGATTTACCAGTTCCCATTTAATCCGATCCCAATTTAACCACGACTGGTTTGTTCCCTTTCCTTCAATAAAGTTTCCTTCCTTTTTATTATCCCTATCCCTATAGCCACCTCCGCATTTGCTACAATTTCTTTATGTAGCATTGAGCACTGCTTTTAATTTAATACTAATTATTTTCTCTCAACCGTGTGATCGACGATTTTACGCACGGCTGTGTGTAAGAAGAAACTTATATAATATAAAGATTGTACAGAAATGCTCATTTACAGTAGTGGTCGTAGATAAACATATACATCTCTTCCTTCTTTCGCCAGTTAAAAAATTATTTCGTTAGAAAATCGATGAAAAATGAAGTTACAGTTGAATAATAGTTTACAGTAGGAGTGACGCAAATGGGAATATAATAAGTGTATATGTGTATACTTTAAAAATTGTGACTTACTATTGATTATTTACGATTAGATAAAATAATAATTTTCCTTGTATTATAAGTACAAAACCATCCATATTTCCTAGTTTAAGCAAAGTGATATCCTTCCTCGATCACTAGATACCCGTTGTACACACGCATCCGATCACCAAGTCCTGAGTGCTGCGTTGACGGGTTAACGCTACCGTCGGCGTCGCGGCCTCCACTGCGCAGCTCGGGAGCGGAGGCGGGATCGATGCCGCCGCGAGTGCTTCTCAAACTGGGGCCCTACCCGACAAGCGACACGGCAAACAGCGCTTGTTGAATGTGGATCACTGGGTCGAGAGAGCAATGCAACTTCGTGCGTTTGTAGAGCTGGTGATTTTAATAGGTGCTTCATGGTTACCCGCAAATGAAATGGAAGTGGGGAGTGAATTGGATAGTTTGGAGGGATAGTTGTCATCATTGTGTGATATTGCCAATATCACATTTGAAGATCATACGAGGTTCAAAAAATAAATAAACTTTATTTTTTAAACTTGGTTATTTATCTTAGTACTCCTCAACGATATTCACACACTTTTCCCAGTGGTGTTTCCATTTGAGGAGCGTTTTTACCTCTAGTAAGGGAGGTATTATTTTTGGTCAAAAATTGGGTAGTGAGTTTTAGATTCCCTACAATACGATTTTACTATTTTCGTCATGATGTCTGTATGTATTTATGTGTGTGTATGTGGTCTGTGCCGATTTTTTCGTCTCGCATAGCTCAAATACTAAAATACCAAAAAATACAATTTTGTGTATTTTTGCTTCTTTCATAAATCTTGCATTCCATGTACATCACTTAAAATTTTTTATTTTTTTACGAAATGTGACACTTGTCATTGTGATTGAGAAGCTGTTTTCTTAGTGAAATAAATATTAAAAAATTAAATAAATATACGAAACTAAAACGAAATTAAATTTCTTAAATATAAATAGAAAATAACATTTTCCTGTATCATCAAATACTATTTTGTACCGAGTTGTATTGGACGTTAGGTTATGTGCTGGCAACATCAGATTTTTTCAAAAGGCTACAAAAGCAAAAGCGAATTTTCCAATATTGAGTTATTCAACCGAAACGCCGCACCAATAATATTATAGAATATAGAGCTTTGATTGCGAATATAGTGTTTTTGTGGACATATGAGAAAACCATAATTTTTCTTTTACTTTGTATTAAAACTTTTGTAGTATTTTGTTTTATAGAAAATGCACCTGAAAAGTTATTATAATAATTTTGTTTAGAAAATCTATATACATTATGTGAACAGAAAAAATTTTGTTCTGAAAATTACATGTTTTGCTTTTGGTGAGTTTAAAAGAACGCTAGTAACACGTAAACACGTTGCACTCAAATAACAATATCACGAAAACTAAACGAGATATCTGCAATTCAAGAATATGTGGTTACAGAAGAGGTTACGTATAACGCAATGCTGCCATTGGCATATCACTAAATATCTCTGTTAGCGCATAATTAAAAATGTCCGGTTAAACGATTACTGCTAGTGTTGGTTGAATGCACGAAATACTTTCAAATGATAAATATAATAATATACGTAGGTACACATAAAGTTATTTCCATTAAACATGACATTTTTATAGTAATTTCAAATTGTTATTTTCTAGTCGAAGAATTGACATGTAAAGGGCAAACCACGCTATATAGTATTTAATTATTAATATGATATACTCTACTACACAATCGATATATTCCTAACGTCATTGTACCTTGAACAAGACATCAAATTTGTAAACATTGAACGGGTAACCTAATGCCAGCAGCCATTTATAGTAATAAATTCAATTCCGACATTTAATTAATACTCATTTTTATTTGTGTACATACTTAATGAGTTTAGTTTTTATGCTATTTTGGTTAATTAATTATATTGGTATGTGGGGATTCTTAAATAAATATTATAGTTAAACAAATAACTGTAAATAATGATGTAAAGTAAAGTAACATAGTTAAGAGGGTTTAAATATGAAAGAAGAAATGAAAAGAGTATGTGAACAAAATGGGCGAGGACAGATTGGCCAACATTTAAATGAAGAGACGACCAATAGGAAAAAGGACATTCCGGACAAAAAGTCATGAGAACCAACTTTATCCTATGCTGGTTCTTCTTGTCCAGAATGAGGAACAACATGGACCATTCCTTGACGAAAGCCGAAGGTGAATTTTTGTTTTGTTTTTTAAACCGATCTCAACTGCTAAGGTTATATGCCGTCTCGGTCCCTCGATTTCGGTGGTATGACAACGGCACGCAGTGTTCGCTGGTATGGGTTTTCGCATAGTGGTCATCCGTCAAAATACTAACAGTGGGCAGTGTTGCTTAATTTGCGTTATCGAGTGAATTATATTGATTGGTACAACAACCTCTGTTTTTTGGTATAATTATAGGTACTTATCAACATTCTAATACTATTTCATAGATAATTATTATAGGATAAACCCTACTACACAATCGATATATTTCTAGGTTTATTGTACGTAGTGGTTGTATTCTCGTACATTGAAAATGACATCAAATTTGTAATGAATGAATAATCTAATGCCTGTAGCTATTTATACGAGTAATAATAAAGTAAATTCAGACATTTAATTAATATTTATGTGCATTTCTACTCAATGAAGTGTAGTTATTTGTATATGAAATTTATCTAAATTAATCATAAGGTTTTGTTTTGCATTGTTAAATATAATATAAATAAACAAATAATGCTACTCAAGAGAAAGATGCAAAAAGCTTAGTTAAGTGGACTACAATAAGAAAGAAGAAATTGAAAGAGCATGTGAACAGTTATGGGTGAGGACAGATTTGCCAGTATCAACCAATAAAAAAGAGACCTTCCGGACAACCATTCAACCAACGACCAGAAAGAATAGGGACCATTCCTAGACAAAAACAGAAGAATAAGAAACAGATCTGAAACATTTCTCGTGTTGTTGCCATTAAGTTTGAAGATGAGAAATTTCAAAAATGAAATATACAAAGATTAAGCCTACTGTCTTTGAGCAATTTATTATTATTTATTGTTAATGACAGTTCTATTTGGTAGCAACATTAATTTCTGGTTATTTATTAGAATTATTTGCGTAATCTTCAGTTGGTCGTGATATTGATAAAATAAAAATTAAAAAAATATAGCCGATCACAGTGACGTAGTGACTATGTTACTACCCTAGCACGCTAGGGGTGGGTTCGAATCCCACTGAAGAGCATGGTCGTTTGTGTTCACATAAATTCACAATCATCAACTCACTACGCGGCTTTTGATCAATAGCAGTTAGTCCGCTTAACATCATCATAAAAAAAAATATATACCATTTTTGATGTGGCTTTCTGTTTTCGCAGGTCTCGATAATTGATATATTTTTACGCGTGAATTGTGGTTACCAGTCGTCGAGTAACATCTCCCATAGATGTCCTCATAGATGTCGCAGTATCAAAAGGAATTAATGGAGTTTATTGCTTCCCCAATAATAAAATTTACCTTACAATATTGCATCGGACATGCAAATATTTCATGTTAATATATTCCATACGTAATTATTTATAGCCCTCGCTGCAGCTTTGCACTTTGAGTAAATTTTTGAGCTCACGAAACATTGTTTAAATGCGCACATTATAATTTTCGCCGATAAAAAAGATTTATGCTCCACGCATGCAAATTCGCAGTAATATCTGGAAGATATAGCGAAAGAATGACATTTATGTACACTTTAGCTCTCGTTAAAATAATCCAGTTAAATGTTTTGGTTCTAATCCTCGAGACCGAAGTCCGAATAATGCGAAATTCACAATATTCCATTTTAAGAAGGGATGAGTGCTCTGTTATAATATGCTTTTCAATTCCAAGCGTGGGGCTATTGTTAATTCACACCCTGCATTTAGAGAACGTTGTGGAAGAGGCATCTTAAGAGTTTAAATACTGCATTTTCAGTATATGAATATCTGCTTTAAATATGGATTTAAATATTGAAAGGATTTAAGATTCTTGAAACATCTATGTAGGTTGTTTAATTTATTTTTCTGTAACATCAAAGCTTGACTCAAAATGTTTGTGTGGTTTTTCTTAGTAATGTAAAAGAAGTATCAAAGGTTTTCTATGGTTTTGTAAAAATGAATGAAGTCAGACGTATTTCAAAACATTAAGAAGCTCAACAATATTATACCGTTAGTTTCAGCTAAGATCAGTTTGTCACTGTACTGTTCCAGATAAACACGTAGGTTGTGGAAAGATCTAGGACGTTCAGAAAATAAATTAATAAACATATCCAATCAAAATTGTACGAAGTAATCATTCTTCATTAGTAAAAATCATACTTAAAGAAGTATATTAAGGAAGAGAAAATTGGAATGGTTATGTTGTACAATTCTAGTTGTAGTTTGAAAATTTTTTATGATATGATTGTTAATTTATTTCCTAAGCAGTCTAGATTCTTCTTCTTGTTCCATAGTTGCGAAAATATTTTCAAACTTTAAAAGAGATGAATGTGTGACTGCAACAACATTGACAACCTATGCTGCATTTTATGTGAAACAGTACTGTCATATATACAGGGTAATCAATTTTTAGCTTCCCTAATTATTTTACACCAACAAATTTAAATAGTTTATTGATTTCTGCATTTTATTACACTACTATTTATGTTTATTGGTAATTTTCGTAAAATCACCAATGTCATGAAATAACAAAATAAATGTGATATTAATTCAGAGTTTATTTTAATTAATAAATGATGGATTGAAAAAATTACCAACAAACACTTTCGTATTTTTCCTTTTCCAGGTAGTATAAAATTATAAATATTAGTGTCAAAATGCAGAAATTTTTCCTCGATAATAAGTTATTTAACTTTATTTAATCCTGCTATTAAAACTTGTTGTTTCTTATTGGATATAGAGCTCGAAACCTTTTGTTTTGTCCACTTAACTTATTCCTATGGCATCGGGTGGAAAATAACAGGTGAATGGGTGAAAGTTCATTTTTGCTCACTACTTTCGCCCACTCACCTGTCATTACAAAATTAACTGATTCGTAACATTGGGTATGTGGACTACAAGGCTGGAGCACATACTTATAGTAGCAGGATTGAACGTTATACAACATATATTATTGTGTGGAACATTTCAAAAATAGCATTGGAAACGCTATGGTGCGTCCTGTATAACTGGTATCCATAGTAATACATTAATGATAAAGTAATAAAGATATGTACAGGACAACAGTATATATTTATGATTATATGTTGACAAACATTCGACCGTTCATCGACAAGTACGACTTCATCAGGAAATAGACAATATGTAAGAATTTCAACAATCATCAATGACACAGGTTACTCTTGCAAAAAATATTTAAAATATATATGTGATGTCGATGGTATGAGAACCGGAAACCTTAATGATAGATTAGTTAATATTGTTTATTAGCTAAAACTCATGATCCATGTTACATTTGACAGAAAACTTAATATTGCATCTTAGCTGAAACGGATGGTATATAGTCTGGAGTATTTTAATTGTTGCTGTTACCATTAACCTTGGCAAAAATGTAACTTTACGGGTTAGATGACGTAGTATCATATTATAAATGATGTGTTTACTATTAAAGTACCTTCAGAGTATAGATGACAGAAAAGTGAAGGAAAGTAAATCATCATGTGACACGACCGTTCATCTTAAACGTATCAAACTAACTGGCATAACGTGCTACTTCAAACTCTGTCGACAAACAAAAAATTTATCAGAAAAAGCAGACTGTATGACGTTTTTACTATAACTCACTGTGCAGGAAACTAAGAGTTTTACGAGGGTTCTTACGCCTCTTATATTTAAATAGTGATCTTCGCTGATTTCCTGAGGTAATGGTTTATTGTTCAACAACTTGAACACATACACTAATGTAAGTATTCAATAAATTCGAACATAAAACATCAATACTGGCGTTCGCGTTTCTACATGAAAAATATGCTAATATAACGGCGTCTAATATGAATAATGGCATATCACTCTAGCTATAGTCGTAGAAAATATGTTTTACATTACAATCGCAATCCGAAAAAGAAAGAAAAAACATTTAAATTTGCAGATTTCAGCAGCTAATGGTCCGTATTTAAAACTCATTTTTCACGGATTTTAAACATTGTACAACCTTCATGAAAGCATTTTTTTCGTTTTAAAGCGTACGAGAGGCTTTTGAGATCTAGACGTAATGAGACTATATTCATTTTGTACGCGAGTAAATCTAAATTTAAATCTCGTTAGGGTGCGTTCAAATGTTCTACAGTCAAATTACAGATTGGGGTGGTTTACACCCGTCTTTTGATGATCGGGAGGTGGATACATTTTATGTTACGAGCTTATGCCACCTAGCTTGCTGATGTAGCCTTCACAGGAACAGAATTTTAATCATCTTTCTGTAATTCTATTCATTCCTTTGAAACACATTTTCAACACCTAATGCGATCAAGATTTTTTAATAGTTCATTTGCAGGTTTTCACGAAATATTCATATATAATATCCCAAGTGCATGTCAAATTATTATATTCGAAGGACTATTTCCCGATTAAAATTTAGCCAAACGCTGTTTCTCTCATAAAAAATAAAGCAAAATTTAAAAACTTCATTTGACAGTAAGTCAGTATCACATTTGTAATTTGCACTAGTGCGAATTATCGATAACAAATTCTACGTTGATTGGACGACATTCAGAAATGTCAGAATTCTGATTGGCATAAATTTTATGAGGGAAATAGTCCATAATATATGAAGGCTACTGATAGCTACTCAATTATCAATTATGATTAGAAATAAAAAGTAACAATTGTGCTATGATTTATAGGAATTAACGCTAACGTTCTCATCTAGAAAATTAAAGTGATAATTGTAAATACTGATTCAGAAACGTAAAATAAAATATATGATTGTAGCTATTTCCAGAGTGCCATGGTAAACAATACATACAAACAGTCGTATTGTTTGAGTTTGACAGATGATATTTGGTGTAGTTTTAATGATTATTGAATTATTTAAATTATTTATAAAGGCTAAAGTGTCCATGATTAATGAGAAATAAACATTAAAATTATGCCAAATGTTTTCTGCCAAACTCAAACAATACGACAGTTTGTATGTTTTGTTTACCATGGCACTCTGGTAATAGATAAAATTATAAATTTTATTTTACATCTATCTCATGACAGAAATGTATCACATTAATAAATTTAGGTTCATTTGGTGCAGCTTTTGTTGCTGAACATTATTTATATTTACATTTACGAACAATCGCATAATGAAAATTTTAACGTTGTATGTCCTTTTAAACAAGTAGACATTCGGTATAACAGTTAAGCATATATTTATCAAAATAATGCAATTTTTTTATTAAGTTAATACAAAAATACTACTTTATCTGGCACTTTAAATTCAATTATAAAAATAGAATAGATGTCAGTTCCACTAAGTGGTATTTTTAACTTGTCTCAGTACATAATTTAGTTGAGAAAATTGTTATAATAAAAAGACGTAAAATAATGTTTGCTACAATTTTTATTTAAAACTTTATTATCTATTTTGTACTGTTTAAAAGTTGTTTACATGCATGCTTCTGTAAATTTAATAAATTTGAATTATGTATATTATTTTCATAATTAATATTGTATACATGATTCAATTTTAGTAAATTTAATATAATTGAAACGTATTTAATAACTCAAATACTCTGTACACAAACATTATTATTTATAATAATTTATTTTCACTGCTAATTAATTTTTAATGGAATACCTTTACACCACATAGGTACCTATCTAAAATAAATATATCATCGCAATATATTTCAAACCATAACCATAAAAAGTCGATAAAAAAGGTAAAATCTTAAATGTCCGAAATTTTCCACGCCTCCACCAAATAAGCGACCGGAAAATTTCTACGAAAACGGTAATATTTCTATAGTATTTAAAAAAACTATATAATAAAAAAAGTATAGTATTTCAAACACCCCTTTACATAATATTATTTTTAACAATGGTGGAATATAAATGAAAATTTATTTTAAAATAATAAATTTAGTGAATTTTGTGAAAAATATGAGACTAAAATATGGATTTTTAATAAAATTAGACATTTATTTATAATTTTTACAATAACTTTCATATTGGTAACACTTCCATATTTTCCTCTCTAGAGAGGAAAAACACATTTGTCTAAAGGTATTTTGCGGTATCAAATACTTCTATAATTTTAACAAGAATATTTTTAGGGTTCATAGATTAGGAAGAACTAGAAGAAGATAAGTAGTATTTATTTTAAGAAAGCTCTTAGCTAAGAAGTATTATATAATTTATCGTGAGCTTTTATGTTCATTTAAACTAAACTTTTTATGTTTCCTATTCGTCTGGTAGCTAAGAAAGTAAATGTATTATTTTTTGTAAATAAAAACTTGTACCATTGCATGTAAAAACAAAATAGCTTTTCACAAGAAGAACTATCAAAGAAAATAACCCTAAACCCGGGCACAATTACCCCAACGAGCAAATCGCATGTTTCTCCGCTACGCTCGCACATTTTGACTACCACTGGTCCGCTCATTCGGCGTCGGGGCGCTCGGCTCTCGCTGAGAGTTGCGGCAAGCGTCGCGGTGCCAGTACCGCCAGCGCAGTGTCCTTGACGGCGCGGAGTCGACCACTCGTCTCGCATGGCTGCGATCTGAAGCTCCGTTCGTCTGTCACGTGTATGTGCCGCACCGACTTTGATATGAGCATTTACTTCGACGATGGGCCGCTCTATCACGCGAGGATCTACAAGGTCACAGGTATTGAATCCTGTGTCAATTTGCCCAACCGGAGAATGAAATTATCGGTGGTGTTGTGAGATGTGATTGCAGTGAGGGTGCTAATAAAGTGTGGTTATGTTAGTCACTGGAATTTAGCTGGGAATATGACGACTCGTATTCAGGTTATTTCGTTCCATTTAAGATAATTGTAGCATAGTATCGCGTCGTCTATTATAATTGCATAACTTTAACTTTGGTTATGATTTAATAACTGTTTTGCATTTAAAATTAGTTTTGCTTTAATTACTGTTTGCCAAAGATTTAACTTTGTTAGATACTCGCGCTGATTTATTGCTGATAAAATTATAGTTTATGAATTTAATCCAAGTTAACGCAATATATCGTAAGTACTACGGCTGATAATATTTACATTTACAATTGACAAATATTCTTTAATTATTTTTATAGAAATGAACCTTGTTTTAGCTACTATTGTCCTTTTATTTACAATCAGGTTCCAGATGTATTTGAAGATCTATTATTTAAATAACAAAGCAAATTAAACAATATCCATTATTTGTTCAAAAACTAGGAGGATCTACAATTGTTATTTATATAAATAATTGCATTTATATGTTTGCTATTATAATGTTTCGAATATGCTTTATAAATACATGTGCCATCATGGACGTAGTCATATTTAAATGTTGTTGGGGGCATGAGGCAATGAAAAACGTATAAATAATTATGTATTTGAATTTATTACCTACACAAAAATAAATGTCATTCCATATAAATATTAAATTATTTACATTGTTGTAGCAGCAATCGAAAATAATATCATATTGCTAATATAAATATAGATATTGTTATTGTAAATATCTAAATTGCTGTCACTATATGTAAGATAACTTTTTTACTATTGTAACAATCAATTTTTTTTCCTCTGTAGGTATATTTATATAGCGTGGGCAAAGTTGAAAATGTGTTCTTCCCACCCTTAAGCTTATTCCAAACAAATAAAAGAAAATACTCTCACACCTCCAAGATCTGTCAAACGACGCTTTTAACAGGCTCAAAATTTGCATGTAGCATGAGAAAATCGCTTTTTTAGACATTTTATGGAATAAATTTATTCGTGTTAATTTTAAAAATATTTCAAGATTAAATCTTATTAAATACGTTTATACGGAGAACAAGTAATTTCGATGAAAGTTAACCAAGTGACGCAAATTCCAAATTTCGGATTACTGACACCCAAAGACATGGGTTGTCGAGATTTCATATTTTTAAGATTTTCATTCAAATATGATGACTTTTTCCCTCTAAAGACGAAATACGTACACTGAAAGTTTTCGATATACGAATCAAGAAGCATATCATTTGGTCCAATTAAGATTTTTGAATAACTTTTTAAAAAAATTGTTCTGATTTTACAAAGTGAAAATTGTACTTAATTTATTTGTATCACTGTTATTTTAAAGAAAAATAACAACTGAAATAATAACAAATTATCAAAAATCACTAACCAAAAGATTTCATTTGGGCCACAGGTATTGGCTGGTACCACAAACACTGTTTTTGAATCTGATGACAGTAAAATACAGAAAAATGTGTCAAATAAAAATTGTAGGTAATATAATTATACAACTTTTTGATTTTAATGAAATTTACTCTATTTCATTTATGGTGATACCATCGATAATTTTAAACAATTGAATTGTTACACTGGTGCTATAGAAGTGAATCTATTTGCAACTCAGTTTAAAGAAAAAATACATTTTGACTCGTTGAATTGTCCTCCGAATAGCATTCGTGTTACAAGATATGTATACAATTTTTGGGACTGTATCACTCATGGCTATTACGCTTGAATATAACACTCGTGCTGCGTACTCGTGTTTTTTAAAATCAAGCGTAATATTCATTCGTGATAGAGCAACAAAAATTGTCGCCATAACTTGTAACACTAATGATTATTATACATGAAAATTCTATTTGAATTGAATATTTGTCGATAATAATTTAGTGTTTCTGTAAGAGTCTGAAGATTGTATGTATGGTTTACAGTGTTTCGGAATGTCAGTACAGAAGTAATTAGTTCATATAATTAAAAGTGCGGTTAGGTGTGTCGTCAACGCGCTCATTTTCGGCAATTGCTAATATCCAACTTGCGTTCTTGCGAGAAATTAGAGACAAATTAATTCATTACGAATTCAGATCATGATATGCGATAATCAGGAATGAATGTTTTGCTAGCTATTAAATGCTTAAATATCCTTTCGTGTTTTGTGTTTTGATGTTAGTGTAACGCGTTTAGTAATTTCATGCATTAACGCTTATAGCTATAATTTATAAGCAGATAAATGTTTAATGAATTCAGATTTTCGTATCGTTATATTCTGCACGTGAAGTATTTTTCTCTTGAGTTTTCTGAGCGGCTAGCACATTTATAAATGGTGCATAAGTTATAAGTTAAAGTTACGGAGTGAAATGTGAAACCAGTGCTTCATGATGTTATGTGATAAATGTTGGGGTATATGAAATGTACTAAACTTCTGATCTCTGAGGAAAGTATTACAAATAATGTACTAACTTTCAACATGATTAATAGTTCTTAATGTGGAATAAAATGATTGGTGATATTAAATTCCGTCCAGGAAGTAAACGTTTATCAATAAATCCGAAACAATTTATTACCTAGGTAGGCAAAAAATAAAAATACTTTTTTATTCTCATAACGTATTATTAAAGAGGAGGGTTTTTCATGCATTGCCGAGAAGAATTTGATAACCTTTATGTCAAATTATGACATCTACATTTGATAGCTTTGAAGCTTTTTGTATAAGGCTTTGCCACTCGTAAAAGGAATGCAGGATCGGGTTATAGAAAATGTAAAATATTTAAATATTTATAAAGGTGTATATTTTTTTAGAAATGTTTATGTCCGGTACTGTAATAGATATTTATGATATAAGTGGGATAAGAGCCCAGTTGTGTAATCATATAATTAAAGTAATATTTTATTTACACCCGCCCAAAGTTAAAAATTTTAAATAATTTTACTTTATTTTTTTGACAAGTAGAATATTTATCCAAATAGTTGCTGTAAAAATGTTTTTATCCAACACCTCTCAATAAATGCTATATTACTATGGCGATTTTAAACAAGCAAAGTAACAGATTATCCACTAGTGGGTATAATGTTGAGGAAAGCCACTAGTGAGTGTTTTTTTATTTATAACAATAGTAATAACACACAACACCTTGGTAACTACTTCGATTGACATTTTAATTTAAAATTTTAAAGCATATGTCACTGTCAAATAATATTTCTTTAATAAATTTTTCATTTATTAAGAAGTGTTGGATAAAACGTTATACTTCACACGTGGGCAAAGTGGATATAAAAGAACCAATTTCAAAAAATTTAAAGATTTGGAAAGATTGCATTATTAACATTTATAATAAATACCTAGTACGTTAATGAAAACGAGTGCGGTAATGAAGCTCTTAACTCATGCAAAATGAGTGGGATAAGTGACATTTCACTCACAGGCGTAGATAAAAAAAATTAACTGGCATTTAAATTTGAAGTAAATTTATTTGTTTTAAAAAAAATACACATCATTTGAAATTATATTATGACAAACATTGCCTTCGATAATTTGATTGTTTAACATAATAATATTTCTCTAAAATTGCAGTGTTATATTTCAAAAATGATTATAGTAAATAGCTACAATTCATTTGAGTTAAAATGTTGCATTTGAAATATGCACTTCGTTCATTTTATTCTTTCGGAATATGCATAATGTAGTGAACCTCAGCACACCTTCCGTAATGTACTATTATGTCTTAAATGCGCCAGGAACACTTATATTTTATACCCGGTTGTTAAGTTATTTTACGTTTGCTTAAGTTCTTTATTTTCGCTATAAATCAGTTTAATATTCGCAAAAACCTCGCCGTATTTCCTAGTTTATATTTGTCGTTGTTCATGCGGTTCTAATTATTATAAAGATACCATAACACAATCGAAATAACGTCATTAGTCCTGTGGTATGGTTATTACTGCAATTACCGCCGCGGTTGCTAACAATAACTCTGGTAATTACAGTTGTTAAATGTGGGACTAGTTGAATTTTTTATGTAAAACATCACAGGTGCCTTTTTGTAAATAGTAATACGATTACTAAAAAAAAAATAAACAGGTATAAAGGCTGAGTTTTTTAAAACATGCAACCATTTTTGCTGGCAAACTAATAACTTGAAAGAAAAAATAAATACACTGGATTATACAGCAAAGCCGGTAATATAATTGTATGATGAAAAACTTAATGTCACTAGGTTTTAAATTCTTAACATCTTTAAGATGGTAAATAAAACTTCAAGTAGTCTGTTAAACAAAACAAGTTATTGTTTTTTTTTATTACTACTCCTGTCAACAATGGTGTTGCATCGACAACAATTGTTGACAAATTGATGACTGGACTATCAATAAAGAAAAACAATATCTTGTTTTTTCTACGACCACTTAAAAATATGCTCATTGTATGTTTGTTGTTGCTAGGGATTTGAGGTACATTGCAAGCATCGTGCGAAATTAATTTGTTTTGTGAGTAGTTCAATACAGGTCACTCCATTTCAGTACAGGTGCCATTACTAGGATACTTATTTAGAATTGTCAAATATTGGAATGGTGAAAGCGAGACAAATTTATTATTAAAATTAAATTAATTAGGAAATAATATCGTGGTCTTAGAAAAAGTATAGTGCACAACTCGCATGGAATGTCCATTTCCTACTCGTATGAATTAGAAACTGTCATACTCGTAGGAAATGAGTACCTTTCCATGCTCGTTGTACAATATACTATTGTTCAACAGCCTACCTGAAGTTATATTTTCCATCTTAAAAATGAAAATGTTTTTAGAACTTTGTGACCTTAAATTTTATTTATGAAAATGTTACTTTAATTCTCCCCCATCACATCCCCCTAATAACTTTATTTTAGCAACAAAAAACTCATCCCCTGTATATTAGCAGAAAATAAACTTTCTGAAATATGAATACATTTATTGTCATTAAAATACTTGAATTGTAAAAAAGCTTTAAAAATTAAATAGGTTAATGAAAGTGTTAAAATGATAAAATATGTGTTAATTAAATACAGAATAAATCGAGATGTAAATATAAAATACTTTTCATTTACACAAATACTATTTAAATAAAACTTTTTCCTGAATAATCGCATTTAATAGAGTTGCATTATTTCGTTATTTATGAACTGTTTATAAAAAACGACTACGTGTATATTTTCCAATATTTCATATCATTTTTTATCTAAATCGAATCAGACAATAATGACGTTGTTTCGATGAACTTGATGGTGTAATAACCCATTGTTTATGACAAGTGACAAATGTCAACGAATTTTATTGTTTTTATTGCGCCAACATGATTGATATTCAATCATTTACTGATTATGGCGTAACCAAGGGATATCACCCGGCGAAATACTGAACTAACTTGATACCTGTAGTTAATGTACATTTTCGTATTTATTTAGCAATAAAGCGAGCAATGTTGTAATGAATTGATCAATTATATACGTGACATCAAAACATGTATGTTACAAAAATTCAAATTTTATCAAATATCACTAAAAAAACGAAGTTCTTTTATTGCATTTCTATATAATATAAGTCATAAGAAACTAATTGCCATTGAGCGCATGATCACATCTATTATATTTTTCAAGATATGCCGAAATTTGATGTTTTTCGAAATGCAATTTCGAGGGGCTGCAATTCAAAAACTAAGCAAGATATCGATAAACGGCTTCAGTTTTGTGTTTTTCGTGCAATTTATAACAAATTAGCAAATTATTAAAATTTTGAAAATTTTTGATTTTTTTATTCAAATTTTTGATCAGCGATAACTCGAAAAATATAAAAGATACATTCTTGAGGTGTTGACCAATCGATTCAGCTCGTCGAAATACATAAGTGTACCAAATTTCAATAAAATCGGATAACGGGTTAAAAAGTTACAGCAAAAAGTCTGAAAATAGCCAATTTCGTTCCAGAAGTCCAGGGGTACCCCTTGACGGGTGGGCCGAATTTTGCCGATTTTTGACTTTTTGCTCTATCTCATCAACTCGTGGTCCAAATATTTTGAAATTTTGCATACTTATGTATTTCAACGAGCTGAATCCAATGGTGCATGTTTCATTTTGGTAAATTTTATATTTTTCGAGATATGGGAAATCAAAATTTGGGGAAAAAAAATTAAAAAATTTCAAAATTTTCAAAATTTGCTAATTTGTCAAAAAATACATGAAAGTATCAAAACTGAAACCGATTTTCGATATCTTGCGAAATTTTTGAGTTACAGCTTGTCAAAGTTGCAGTTCGAAAAACATGAAAAATCGACATATCTCGAGAAATATAAGAGATATGACGATGCGCTCTACTGCATAGAGTATCTTAAGGTTTATATTATATAGAAATACAATAAAAAAAATTTCCTATTTTTTAGTGATATTTGGGAAAATTTTTTATTTTCGCAAAAGTACAAGTTTTTAAAATCTGAAAAAAGGAAACTATATGAAATACGAAGATGCGGTGAACGGCATTATGGTTTAATTAATTTAGAAATATTAAAAATACAACTTCGATAATTTAAATACTTAATTCCCCATACATAAATATATTTCGATAACTAATATTGAATCCGAAATTTATTTTATTTCATTTGAACAATTCATACTAAATCAAAAACTAATGAAACTATTATTTTATATTTATAATTTATTTGTACAAAACATTTCTAATTAGGTTTTTGATGCAAACCATATACGTAGGTATACCAGAAATTGTAAATTAGAGAGTTAATAGTTTTTTTACATATCCTAATAAATAATTTACTATAGATAAATTGTATTGTATTAAAAAATATATCGAGCAGTATTAACTACAAATTTTGTTTGTGTATATTTTGCAGATTAAAAATTTTAAAAAATCATTAATTAATAATATTTTTGATAAGCTGTCTTCTGAATTGGCTGAGAAAACGTAAAACAAATAATTTTTAAATAATACACGCCTGCTGAAAGGCAAATACTTCGTACTGAGAACTGGTAAAATGATTAATATGGTATCAAGTTAATCATGGTTAACGCGAATGTCTAAATAAAATCGTTATTATTAAGTTGTCAAAGTTTACAGAATGAATAATGCGTCTCAAATATGTTTCTAGTCAACACATTAAGCCAAGAATACAAAACGTGAAATTGGGACCTAAATTGAAACTTCAGTTTAATAAATGTGTTTTAATCTTAATTAAAGCATATAATGATATCTAAATGAACATTAACAAAACGTTAAAGCATTCGTGATAAAGTGTGGAAAGACTTAAATACCTCAAATCTGCGAAATGCGAAATTATACCCATAATGGTCTAATTACTCTTTGACGCCTTAACGAAAACGAATGGCTTTTGCGAGTTTAAGTTGAAATCACATTTTTTATATTCATTATTACATGGACATTTCCTAGAACTATAGCGTAAATTAAAATGATTATAATATTCCTACCTTTTATCCACTGCAGTGTCCGGTTACTCGCAGTTGCTGGTTCTTCGTACAAAGTTGTTTCATCACTAGGTTCACTTTATTTTATGTTGGAAACAAGGATAAAAACAAACGGATTCATATAACGTAAATGATGCTGTGAAATTTTTATTCACTAGTAAATAAAGTACCACACTTGTTTCACTGCAATTGTATTCATTACCAGAAATATTATTAAAAATTAGCACCACGCAAAACAAAGCGTCCATTTAACACAAACATCAAACTTACAATGAAATACTGAGTACCCTCTTCCGCACCACTCAAGTCTATCACCGTCCAGCATTCAATGTTGAAACAAGTCAATTTATATTTCTGGTTAGCACTGGTTAATTTACCTACAAAATAATGTAAAACACATTGGAATATTCTGTTCATTGAGAGTGCACAATAATACTACCGCCAATGATTTGCTTTTTAAATTATTTATTTATTATGATAGATGTTTTTAAGATGCAATAATTGTTTGAACACTAAATTTATTATAAAAAATATTGTGTTATGCACACAACTTCTCTTTTACTGAGAAAAACATATGCTATTTTCTCTTACCCATCATTTCGAGTTGCTTTAGAATATGCTATTTTGTTATTTTTATTTATTTATTTATTAAGTATATTGTGTTTGTGTTATGCACACAACTTCTCATTTACTCCGAATAACAAATGCTATTTTCTCTTATCCCGCATTTCTTGTTGCCATAGTTTATGCAGTTTTGCTTATTTTTGTTTGTTTTTGTTTATTTGTTTCATTTGTAACTGTGAAATTATTGAATTACAACCTAACTATTTTTCATAATATTTTACTTTGTCTGCAGCCGATACTTTTATGCCGGCGGCGAAAAAATTAAACTTCTGTTTGTTGAATACAAATACATAACAAAGTACTTTAATGACGTTTGAAGAAAAAATTATCCACGATTTTTATTTGAATTTGTTTGAGATATAAAAAGGTTTTCTGAATAAATATATTATCAAGCTATTTATTCATTTTGCATGAAGAACTCTGCTTTCGCAGATCTCTATGTAGAGGAAAAGTTAAAATGAAATCTGTTGGTTATAGGATTCGAACTGAGGATGATGTACAGCCAATGGATACAAAACTATTTCCTCATATGATTTTCATCCTCGTCACGTCAAAAATATATCACTTACACACTCGACGAAAGCAGAGTGCCATACGCAAAATGCGCAAATTTTTTGATGATATATTTATATTATTAAACCAAAACGTTAGATTTATATCTATTATATGTATTTTATTAAAGAATTCATAGTGTTTCATGGCTATCTACTTGGTATTTGAATACAGAAACGCAATAAAGATTTGTTAGAGAACAAAGACTGTAAAATTCGCGATTACAATACCTCCCTTTATGTGTCAGGGTGTTGGCGTAGTAAAAATGAATATAATCCAGAATGATATCCTTGCTGGAATGTATGAAACTCAAGTGAGAATGAGAACTGTGAAAGAAGAAAAAATTTCCCTGGCTTAATAGCCTTTTTAAGTAGCGCAACATTAGCATTCTTCAAAAATATGAGACTCGTTTGTGAGTTTTAACTTCCTCATGTTGGCAGTTCGGAACAAGCGAACGCGATTTTTTCAAGGCTTACGCGATGGAAGAGTGAAAAAATTGCTGTAGTCTGATTTTACTTGGAATTTTAATTTTTGCTCGAATGTATTTTGAGAGGTACAGCATAAAGTCTCGTCTAATTTAAGAGGATAAAGAAACGTTTAAATTAGCAGATTTGTTGTTTTTCTTTTATTAAATTACTGTACAAGTAAGAAGAGAATTATTGTGTCTGCTTTGTTCCATCTTGATGAGCTTTATATTGGCTTGATACTGGAAATTTTGTTCAACTTATTTACTGTGACATTCGACTTATTACATCAATGAATGAAATTTTTTTTTTAATATAATTTAAGATCATTTCGTACTTCCCTATCGGTATATGTATCCAATAATTTGATAGTTTATGTGTACATTCAACGAGCATTAGTTTATGTGTTGCACGCATAATTATTTATTATTAATTACTAACAGATTACGTTCGTGTGACCATCCAAGTATGGATTATTGTGTTTCCATTTGAGATAATTACGTTACAGATTATTAATACTTGCGGAAAACAATATTATGGTAAATATTGTGATAGTAATATGTTTAATAGATCTTTAATCCCGGTCATTACCAAAACTATATGAATGTTTTGGATTTGTTATTTTTTTTTTAAATATGCTCAACACAGAAATAGATAAGTAGCGCCATGACTTATTTATTTCGTAAAAATAAATTACAGTTACAAATATTTTATTCGTTTAAATCATTATTTTCATCCTTGAATATCATTATGTATGCTGACGATCTTGAGCTACATAAAAATTCTGTAGTGAGTTTTTAGTGGATGAGCACCTTTTAGGGTACCTACAATATATTTTTAATAGTTTCGCGATGATGTCTGTGTGTGTGCTGACTGTTTGTCTGTCTGTCTGTCTGTTTGTCAGTCTGTTGATCTCTGGAGTTACGGTTTTCTCAGAAACTACTAAACTAAAAATTTTGATATTTTGTATATATCTATTGTGGCCTTTTTGGAAGAGCTAATTAGTTTTTGGTGATAATCCAATAACCGGAAGTGGTAATTTACTTGAAGCCCTATCAAGTTATTTTGAAATATCTCAGTAAATTATAGTTAAATGTCAATTTTTGTTGTTTGAAACATTTTTCTCTTACTGTCTCCATTTACGAATTACAATACATTAAAAAATAGTATATTCTACAACAAGTAATGGAATGGCACATATTCCACGCGAGCAAAAAGTTTATAGTCCGAGCCGAAGGCGAGGGCTGCGGTTTGCGAGTGTGGGATATGTTAATCCGTTACATGTTGTAGACTATACTTTCTATAACAAGATTTTAGAAATTATACAAAAAATACAAATATAAAACTGTTGAAAACGTCAAACCCAAATAAAATAAAAACAAACAGACGTAATCATAGTAACTGAATCAAACTACTTAATATATCGCGCTAATATGCGGTTTTGATTCGTCAAAATAAATCCATACGCGGCGTATGGATTGATAGTTGTTCCAATACAGTTTTTAGTTGTAGAATGTGTTTTTCCAAAAAAGTGTTATAGAAAATTATATTTTGACATTTTCGTTTAAATCTGCTAACTTGTGCTTTTTGAAATATCAGAACGTTTGAAAAATGTCTATTTTTGACATCTGTCATAAGTGAAAACTAAATTTTTGAAGGGATGAGCGTTTCTTGATAATGGTGGTTCGTGTTCCTGCATCATAAGAAATCTATGGCGGGAGGTATTGTGGTGCCCGCAACAGATTTTTTTTAAACATATTTATTCGTAACCCTAGCGTTTAAATTTTATTTTTGTCCATTCATGTATTTTGTAGTTAGAAGTATTTGTTATTGTATAATATACTTTTACTGTGCTGTACTTATATTGGGCTTTTATCTTCTCTCTGAATGAATAAAATAAATAAACGTGCTTTTTTAATTACATACCGTGATTAATCCGTGTTAAAAAAATTAAAAATTAATCTTTGCATGGTTTAATAAAATTTCAACTTAATTAAAATAAATTTCCCGCGTGCATAGACTTTAGATATAGGGTATGTAGAATCTCATTTTGCTAAAATGCTGAATAGCGAAGGCAGCGACATCTCTGAACCCGCGACCCGCTGTAATTGAGCACGCGCATAAGCGCAGACTCAAGCTCGACTCCGGAATGCTCCCCTTGCATAATTTATGGAACAACTTAATTTCTGCGCTGATAAAACGGCCATATTTTGTATCCAATGGAACAAAACATCTGCATTAATAAGTAGCCGTGGATCCCGCGCAAAAACGGGGTAATGTGCTGTTTTACAATTGTGTCAAAAGACAGATATATACACCTTATTTTTTGCAAGGACAATAGCGATAGGGTTGGTGGACTTTTAGAAAGTTCTAAAAGGTTTTGATTTGTTATGATTAAACACAGGGACGGTTTAACCTATTTTAAGGCCATAGACATTTTTTCTGCCGGGCCCCTACACCTGGGGTGTTATGTATTTTTACGAGAACTTTTACATTTTTTTTATCAAAGTGGACGGTTTGACCGGGCCCTAAACATTTGTCTATGCTATAGTCCGGCCCTGATTAAAAATAAAAAAAATGTTATAGCTATCAGGGTTGCTATTGTTTTGTTTCAAAAAGTATTGTTGTATAAAACAATATTTAAAAGTACGGAATCGCCATTTCTCCACTTTGAATTTTTTTTACGTAGTAAAAGGAAGTATAGGTAAAGCAATAATGAAATAATTGATTGCGAGATTTTCACGGAAATATATGTTTTGAGATTCCCTAATTTAGTTTAGATCATTTTCTCAATGAGGTCTGTGTGGATGGATGAATGGAAAATGGAAAATCGTATTCTAGCAGCTCTAAAACATGCTCATCCACTGAAAATTCACTACCGATATTTTAGCATGATTCATATACCTTGTGATGATGTGACGGAAGGTAAAAATGATTTATTGACGATCGTCATTTGTTTTTAATAGAAGTTAATTACAGTTTGGTATCAAATTAAAGCTATCTGAAGAGGAAATTTATATTATCAGGTCATTTATCCATTTTGGACTTCATAGTATACATTTTTTGAAACATGTAGATAGTGCCCTAAAGTTTCTCAATGTTATTTGTGTATATATTTATAGTTTAATGATCGCAGTTATTATAAGAGTACTCAAAAAATAAAATACTTTAGAATTTGCCGAACTATGCGATTAGTTAAGGATTTAAGATAAATTTTCTGAAAATTTACTTGTTATGCCATTACAATTAATTAACTTAACACGATTATTTACTAAGCAATTAGAAGTATTACCAAACTTTTGGTAAATTTTCAGAAAATACATCATATATCCTCTTACCGAAAAGTTCGGAAAATTCTAAGGTACTTTTTTTCCGTGTATGACTACATATAGTATCAAAACACAATCATTTAAAATATATTTATTTCGCCCGAATCAAACGTTAAACATTTGCTAAATACATATAAAGTCGTTTTGTTTCATTCCTCTAGAAACATTGGAGCATAGATGTATAAAGCGGGACTGCAATTTAACTTTACCACAAATATATTTATAGCAGCATTTAATGTGAAAATAAAATTCTTCTCTAAACATTTAATTTACAGCCAGAAAATAAAATACATTACTGTCATTTAAATACAACAGATATTTTATGCAAATTTGATTTCAATTATTTTAAATCTTTTATAGATGTTTGCTGATTTTAATAAAATTTGGACTTTGATATAGTACCTGTTTACTACGCATCATACTTACAGAATGTAAGATTATCATCAATTTGATACCTACAACTAACGGAAACTACTATCTCTTTAAATTTACCTCATGGTTTATGGTTGGCTGCTTAGCTGGCACTGAAATATAGTAATACTGAAACGCTAACTTGTAGGCTTTTATGAAAGCAAGAAACAAGCCTAAGACAGATAGATGTTGAAAGGCCACCTTTCTTTGTCTAACACTTATTTGAAGAACAGTTGCTATGTAAAAACGTCAGTTAGCTTTCTAGTATTTTTATATTTCATTGTTGGTTGATAAAAAAAAATTAGCAAACAAAAATTTATTAATATACAGCAAAGTAAAACTTTTTCGTGTCCATTGTTTATATTTATTAAATCGTACAATTTTTCGTATAAAAATTTCACAATGGCCTGTTTTGTGAGTCCACAAAGTTAAATATAGAATGTTATATATTTCCAATTTTCAGCAGCATAACCTAAAATCGTATAAAGCCAGGAGCCAACACCGTTCCATGTTTGAAACTTTATAAAATATTAACCATCAAAGAGCTTTCCGTAAAGTAAAAATCAAATTTCGTTTACCCCACTTTCTCTAAAACGAAAAACCTTCCCAAAATAACACTCGCACATAATTACAATCTCGTGAAGTGTTATTCTTTACATTCACATTCCACTCCTGGTGCTGTTCCCTCGCACGGGTCTGCCTCGCGTTCGTTTCCTTTCCGATCAGTCTTTCACCTCACTTTCAATCGCCATCCATCTACTGACTGACTGAGCGGGAGCAGAGCCAGAGCTGGTCGGGGGAGACTGCGGATGCGGACATTCCACGCGTCGCATTCGTCAGTGTTCATTTCTTCCGCGAGAATGAATTGCTGCTTTGGTTTCGTCCTTTCCTGCCATTAGTACAACCTAATATATTTACTCATTAGGAGTGGATTATCAATTAATATTATGCATTCAATGTTATCTGGTAGCTGTAGCTGAACAACAACATACTAATTGATTCAGCCATGAGCTTATAAACTGATTTGGCTTTTGCGTGGTGAATATTTCAACTCTTTTCTTTGCCTCCTTATTAAGCTCCTGATGATGGTGACATCAATATTGAGCCAGTCTCATTTTTAATTTATAGAAACAATTATAAAATAGCATATTAACACTGATTTCTATATAACACTAGATTGGGCATAAGCCGCTATCTTTATATATTTAAAAATCTATCTCTCTTGTCTATGGGTATGACTATCCTTCGTGGTATGACCTAAAGAGAGGTGGTGGCAAGCGCAGTGTAGAGAGAGTGAAGGCACTTAACAAAAAACCTCAATTTCACCGTTTCAATTAGGAACGCTTTTAGATGGCAGAATATAGCCTATGCCCAATCTAGTATTATATAGAAATCAGTTCAAATGAAGCACTATAAAAACTACATATTTTGTGCTATTTTGTGGTACTCATATTTTCAATTTGAAATAAAATTTATAGCACACTTTTTTGTGCAATAGTAAAAAATATGTAATGGGGTTTTTCATCATTTAAAAAATATTTTTTTTTATAAAACTTTATCTAAATTGAAGACTATCTACACTTTTAAAAAGTCTTAATTGTTATTCATTAAGCTGAATTCTTAAGAATGTTGTGACGTCATTATAGAGGTGTTGGTGGATCTCAAACAGTAGAGATTTAAATAATTTTTGTCACATAAATGTTCTATTTTATTTTAATAATAATAATAAAATAAGTAAAAAAATATATGACTACAATTATTTACAATCTCTACTGTTTAAGATCCAGCAACACCTCTACAATGACGTCACAACATTTAAAAAAATCATTGTGGCTTAATGAATAACAATTAAGACTTTTTAAAAGTGTACATAACCTTCAATTTAGATAAAGTTTCATAAAAATAAATTAAAAAAAAAATGGTGAAAGACTCCATTACAAATCTTATTAATTTTAAACAGTTTTATTATAAATAGAAAGTGGTTATGGATATATTATATATTATATAAGTGTCAAAATGATTGGTTTTTACCATTAAAACAGCCGCGAAATAGGGTGAAAAACAATCATTTTGGATTAAATTTCGAAGCCGTATATTGCGGCTACGAAATGCTTAGTTCGCATTGGGTAGCACAAAAATATATTTTCGTATGTTGTTTACAATAATATAATAATAAAATAATAATTGTTATTTACTTTACAAGTGGGCAGAGTAAGGAATTACCCATGAGAGAAATGGCTGAGTGCGATAATTTTATCGAGTAGGTAATTCCACTTTACCGTGTGAAGTATAACGTTTTATCCAACATCTCTTAATAAATGCAAAATTTATTAAAGAAATATTATTTGACAGTGACATAGGCTTTAAATTTTCTAAATTAAAATGTTAATCGAAATAGTTACCAAGGTGTTGTGTGTTATTATTATTATTATAAATAAAATATTACTCACTAGTGACTTTCCTCAAAATTATTTCCACTAGTGGGTATTCTGTTACTTTCCTTGTTTAAAATCGACATAGTTATAGAGCATTTGTTGAGAGGTGTTGGATAATAATATATTTGGCCGTTGTAAATTATTAATAACTTGAGTACGTTAACTGTTTATTCTATACAGAATTAAGATCACTTTGATCATATGAAGCTTGCACTAAATGTTTAAACAGGAATGTTTACAACATTCCCAAACATCGTAGGTTCAATAGTTGTTAAAAAAACTTCTGGACTCTAGGTTATGTAGGGAATCACACTTTTATAATTACAAATACGATTCATATTCTGCCACATCATCTCAATAACATCATGCCCGCTTCAAGTATTCTAGACCAGCACTGCCAATCCATCTTCATCTTTTTCCAGACAGTTGGTTGAGGTAACAAGAATCACACATTCAACACATGCAACTAGAACATGACACAATGTGTTATTTAACTACCCATGATGCACTGCAATCATCCCATATAAACGACCATCTTCCACCTCCAGGCTAAGTCACAGAACGCGCGGATAAATCAAGAGATCACGACCGGAGTTCGGTCGGTCACACCGCATCCTCTATCAACACACCAATCTCACCTCGCACCATTCCGGCGACACAGAGATGTACTGATGCTGCTCTGTGCCCTGGTGCCGTGTCACACCGGATCCATTATTTTTATCAGTTCTTTCCATTAGCGATATCCGGTTCCGTTGATTCCGTCTGGGCTGGGCAGGGCTCCAGCAGGAGGGCTCTGTGTGAGAAGAGATATCGTGATCTCGTAATGTGATTGGAATGTGAGTTTTTGAAAATAGCTCAACCGGAGACTCAATTAGAGGGTTTACTGTATTATAGAATTTCTTTTTGGTAGATTTAATTACGGACAGTTCTTTTTTTCTTTTTACAGCATTCACAATAACACATACACAATTTTGCTTTATGAATCTAGTCCACCATATTCTTTTTAGGTTATTTCCTTTTCCTGTATTAGAATGACATTATTATTATTCACAGTTACAATGTTTATTTTACTGTAATAACCTTTAAATATAACGTAGCTGACCAAGGAACAAATGTCAGTTTGATTACTTTATATTTTATGCGCATGCTCTTGGCGCATGCGTTATCACGAATTCGAAAGTATGATATGTGAAGTTAGTAAGAATTCAAGGAATGTATTAAGTAAAGATTAAATTGTGATGAAAATTGTCAAAAATAAAATATTTCCAGTACTGCAATACGAAGGTGAGTATATAAGGAATATAAGTTCTTGAAGTCATTCGGCATGTGGTCCGCCATTTTGTTTGGGTCCTATCGTGCTTCATTTGGAATTAAACAATATTAAGTATTAATTTTAGTTATTCTTATGTACTCTTTAGTGAAATACAGTAATTGTTCTTGGCAAGTAAAATTGGTAAAATAGAATAAACAATACGGCTGATGCTGGATTCACATATATTTATTCTTCTCGTGCCCGGTATTATAAAAAATTTAAGCTCCAGTTAAATTTACTTCCATAATAAATTGACATCAAGTTATTTATATGATAATCAAATCAATTATCATTTTGAATTAGCACTTAAAAGTTTGAAGCATCTTAAAACTGTCTATTTAAAACATAAATTGTATGTAGAATTACGACTTAGTAGCAGTGACATCTATTGAAATATAGTTGAAATAATTATAAATAATTTACAGTGATAAATTCCTAAAACTTGTTTTTAACCAATCATGATGCATAATACTTGAAAATTCAACCGATGGGAACAGTATTATAATGGAAAAATACCGTTACCCCAAGAAAACTCCGTTACTGCGATAAAATCCCGTTACCCTGATAAAATCCCGTTACCCCGGTAAAATCCCGGGACCAAGTAAACAAACATCAGTTTTTACTGTTAATAACTGTTAGAGTGACAGTTAATTAATATTTCAAGTTTCATTTTGCGTTATCTTTGGAATTTATCTCATCAAATACCACACGACCTCTCTGATTTTCTCAGATAAATTTTTATTTTAATGCACTGATTTTTTTGCTTTTAAGCAAAATCACTCAAGCAAAGACATTAGGTAAAATCCCTCCTCCTTCGGAGTTGGGTTATACCATGCAGTTTGCTTTCGTGTTTGTTGCTAAGCAAAAAAATTCTTGCAAAATAAAAGTTTATCGATAAAATCAGAAGGTCTCGTGATATTATCCCCGATAAATAAAGTAGTATTTGTTGTATATGTTCGAAACTTATATAAAAAGTTTTCTCGTCATGCTATTTTCTATTTTGTTAAATACACTGCTTAGGTTCTATGCTGTTTGATATTTAAAGCCCAAAAGAAAGAGAGACATGATATATGTATGCTACTAATTATAAATGGTTTAGAGTTTGCAAGTTTCCATAAGTCAAAGCACAACTGTTAATTCTAATCGCTATCGTAATTGATAAATGGATAGCTCTGAATGTGAATTAAAATTACTTGAAAATGGACAAATTTTCCAGTACCTTTATTGTTGCAAATATAACAACTTTTATATAGGAACAACTTGTAAATTAATTTTGTAAAAACCGTTCCGTTTATATTTACTAAGATCAAACAACATAACCATAGAGACACTACATACATGCTAAGTCATTTTACGGGGCGTTCAGAGCATTCGTTCGACCCAGTTGTAATATAAAAGTTCCTGGCTCTATTCAAAATAACTCGTTTATATTCCCATCTCATGCGAAGCTCCGCCATTTATTCTTCACGGGACGGAGACGTTGTCATAGCCTGCTTCGCATGCATGTTCAGCGAGGATGTGAGTGTGTGTGTGTGTGTGTGTGTGTGTGTGTGTGAGGTTGAGTACACCTTGTTTGAGAGGTAGTGTCGATGTAAGAAGACGCTTGGCTGCACGGTTTATGAGAGCAATGTTTTGTCACTTGGAATTACCAAGTGCCTGTAAATGAGGGATGTAGACGGAGGAGATGATAAGTGGAGTGCAGTGATTGTTGAGGTTGAGATGGAAATTAAAATAAGAATGGACGCCGTTCATATCGTAAGCGAGCTGGGGAAATAAATACTCTACTATTGTACATGATTTGGAAGAATTTTAGCGACAGTAAAATTCTCGTAGCCGATTAGCGTCTGAAATTTGTACTATTGAATGGTGTACTTTTTGTATACTGCGGCATTGTATTGTAAAATTTGTGTTATATATTATTTGAGGTTATGGGTTATTTTGCTATTGTTGTCTTGTTATCAAATGTTCTACTATTTAGAAGGTGTTAATTCATTTTTTAAACAAGTTTAAATACTGCTTTACTTTGTATCGTCTTTTATTTTAGCACTGTTAACCTATTTCTGCTTAATGTACACTTCAAATAGGCGTGTTTCATCCATTTTTTGACATTTTTATCGAAAATTATTATGGACACCATACAAAAACGCAGATTTGCTCATAAAAATTATTGTAGCAAATTCAAAATCTAGATATAGTAATCACCAGAATTTGATAATGACAATTTAAATATTGTCAGTAATGAAAATTGATTTAAGTAACATTTTAAAAACTTAATTTTGCTATTTTTTACCCTGGAACGTCACACTGGGGTCTAAGATACCCCACGATTCTCAACACTCTCTTCCACATGTGCAACATTCGCATAGCTTCGAAGCTACCCCGTTTTAAATTCAATTTCTATAATAATAAACAAATATTCACTATGTAAAATCCCTATGCTTTTGTTTGATTCGATATTTGTAAATTAAGCAATTGTTAAGTATTTTTAGTTAATATTGACAAATATATTGCGTTAAATTAAAAATTTGTTAAATTAAAATTTTGTCAATTCTGAATTTTTAAAAAGAAAAAATATTGTTTTTATTTATTTGCTACATTTATAAAATTTAATAAATATAGATAATAATAATTTTTTATAATAACTGTGACTTATTGTTCTGCTTCATATAATTACTAAAATATTTAGTGCAAATCACATAAAAATAAATGTTAATAATTACCATATTCACAAATATACAAATACACAGAAATAAATTTGTTACTTGCTGTAACTGAAACTTGTTATATTAACAAAAATTAACGGTGGATCGTCTGGGATTAAAATTTTTGACTATAATGTTAAGTTTTTGCAAAATGCTGTGTTTTGAATAAAATATGTGGTTCAAAAAGATTATTAACGGTTTAATGTTTTTCTATAATCCTAAACAAATATTCCATAGGTAAAATCTCTAGAAAAATTACATCAGGTTATGGGAAAGCAGTTGTTGTTTTTTTGAGGTTTCCCGGACCCCAGTGTGACGTTTTTGTAACTGTTAATTTAGTGTGACTGTCCAAGGTTAAGAATATTTTGCTGCAAAATGTACAAGGAAGACAGTGTGTTTTATATTTTTTACCGCACAAGTGCGGGAATTAAAAGTTCAATAGCGTGTGTCAAATGTTATTTCCAAAGTTGTGAGTACAAAAAGCAACTGTATAATTTATCTCACGGGTTAGACATACATGGAGGGTATTTGGCAGTTTTACTTACACATGGGAGTAGGTATTCCCTTGTCCTGTGAATTGGTATCCCTGATATTACAACGTGTGGGTTTTTCTCCACTAGTATAAGGCCGTGAGTAGACTGCACAAAAAAGCAAGTTTTCATTATTTATTAAACAGCCGTTTAGTTTGTACTGTGGTACTTTCTTTCCAATATGAAATAAATAAGTATATTAGTGACAATTCAGTCAGAATGTTTTCAGCCGATAGTGCAAATTAGTTATTCCGTAACAATTAAAGTCATTAAATTTCAATTCCAAATCCGAACTAACAAATTTGAATATTCAATTCTGCAACAAATATATGCCAGCCATATGAATTACAATAATTATGCTAATTCGGCGTGTAATGAATCAGATTCATTATTTGCGCTGGCAGACGCAGGGAAATTTCACAGTACTAGAACTTGACACGTGTTTTAATTCTACACTTGGCAACATTGTTGACATGCAGGATTTTTAATTGAAATTACAAAAGAGAAGCACTCAAGTTTCACACGAACCATAAAAGCTCATTTGCGAAATTGTGTTCGCTACATTTTTTGCAACTGTACGCATGAAAAAATTCAGCTCATTTGGAGCAAATATTTTGATGCAAATAACTTCACATACAAGCATACACATCCCCCCCGAAGTTTCTCTCAATTACCCTTGGGTTGGGATTGAAAATTTATTAGGCTGTACACTTCATTACACTCAAAAATCTATACCAATTTACATTATTATCTGAATTTCGTATTGCAATGATTAATCTTTCAATAGAATCTAAATCAAATACTATCTGAGATAAATAAATAAGTTCTACAGTATTGGATTTCTGATAGTTTCTTTGATGAAAGTGGATTTTTAGGTTTTGTTTCCAATTTTTTTTTAAATGTATGTTCAGAAAATTACCGGACATTTAGAATTACGCGCCAACGGAGATATTTAGTGATATGCGGTTGGCAGTATTGCGTTGCGTATAACCACATGTTTCGTTTAGTTTCCATGATATTGTTATTTGAGTGTAACGTGTTAGTAGCAATTTTTGAAAAGTTTGATTTTCTGGAGCAACGAAGAAACATAAAATTTTGCGTGAAACTGGGGAAAAATTTCACAGAAATGCAACAACTCATGGTTCTTGCAACACTTCAATGCGCCCGGACACTTGGCTTTATCAATTTGTTAGTTTTGTGCCAAAAATCATATGACTGTCCTTCTTCAGTCTCCTTACTCGCTAGATCTACCGATTTTTTCTTATTTTCGAATTTAAAGTTTTAGTTTTAAACCTTTGTTATTTTAACTTGTGTTTTGTACTATGGTAGGTGTGTTATACAACAATTTCTATTTATTCACTGACGATTCTAACAATTCATGTTATGTTGCTTTATTTGAATGTGTTACCTATATTATATTATCCAACACCTCTCAATAAATGCTCTATAATTATGGCGATTTTAAACAAGGAAAGTATCACATTACCCACTAGTGGGTATCTATAATTTTGAGAAAAGTAACTAGTGAGTATTTTTTTATTTATAACAATAATAATAAAACACAACACATTGGTAACTACTTCAATCGACATTTTTTTTGAAAATTTAAAGCATATGTGTCAAATAATATTTCTGTAATAAATTTTGCATTTATTAAGAGGTGTTGGATAAAGCGTTATACTTCACACGTGAGTAATTGCTTACTTTGCCCACTTGTAAAGTAAATAACTATTAATAACTAATTTAGATATTTGCCCTGATGAAGCCATAAATGTCGGCTTTTGATTAAATAATATATACAATTTGACTGCAGTCCTGAGTATTTTTATATCCTTCATTAAAATGCATTAGTGCTGAAAGGACAACGTTTTCAATAAAAGTAAATGCGGAACAGTCCTTAAAAGGCATTTTAAATGGAGCTATCCAGGACTGCTTAGCGAAATGGGAACTCTGCTGGGAAAAGTGTGTAGAGTGGACAAGGACCAATAAGCTTTAGAATTTATAATGGAGTTTAAAAAATAAAGTTTGGTTATTTTCTGAACTGAATGTGTCAAGTTGATTTTTGTAAAATCACAATTGCTCAGTAATTAAAACAGATGTAAATTAAGTTTGCAATATTTTATTTGATGCAGTTTTATTATAAAACAACATCAAAAACAGATTTTGAATACTTTAAAAGTTTTAAAAAATATCCCCCAAAATTAGAAATTTATACATTTGTTGATCAATTTCATATTCTATACAATTTTTCCATGATTATTTATAGCAATTAGCTAAAAAAATTTTATGTACATGATGTCATCAACATGTGTAAAGAGCATCAATATAACATAACCATAACAACCAAACTACACGCGTAGCATGTACGGCGGCGAGTCATTTTCTATAGACTGTCAGCGTGTAATATGGTTACACCTACACGTGACATTACACGCAGAAACGCAGATTCTGGTCACACATACGGTCCGGGTTTCAAGCAAAGCCGGCTCCTGACTCGATCCAATCCCAGCTTAAGCGCGGTGGTGGGTTTCATAAAAAAAATACAACATGAGAGGGCATTATAAATCACTGTAACCCCTGCGAGTAGCCCTGGTCGAAACACTAAATCCGCCGGAATCTAATATTGAAAAGATGGTTCTGATATTGGGCAACTGATGTGATGGATACATACAATAAGCTATAACTAGACATGATGCTAGAAATTTATTATTATTTCACTGTTTATTGTATCGGAAAAATGAAAGCAACACAATGAATTTGACGCGTAAATTATTATTTGGTTGAGGTTTCTTCAGAGGTTTTCTTGTGCTTAATCTGTAAATATGATTGGCAATCTGTAAATATGATTAGCAATCTTATATTTTGTGTAATAGTAATTAACGAATCAAGGCTTGAGATATGTACGCTGATCGAAAGTATTATTGTCAGGTTCAACATTTAATGTCCGACCGATATATTTTACCGGTTTCAGGAAATTAAACTTATGTTTACATGCTCAAAGTAGGCTGGTAAGTAAGTAATAAGTACGTAATAATAATAATAAGCTGTACGGTAATATTACTATACTAATCTGTCAAAAAAGTCAAGAAAATGAAAATAAAACATAATGATAATATAACGCTATTTTCAGGCAATTCAGCATCGCCAAAATCCATTTTTTATACACGTGTGACGTTTCAGTAAAAAAATATATTTATAATTATGATATAAAACAACTGTAACCATATTGTTAAATAAAAACAAACAAACCTACTTGATCAACTTCTAAAATTATGCAGGCGATATTCATAAATTTACGATAAGCGAATGACAATATGTTGTAATTAGTAGTATATTAACAAATATAAATAATTTAATTAGTTTTTTTTTTCTTGAAAACAGCTCCCAGTTCGAGTTTTAATTTTGCACGACAATTATTTTAATTTAAATATGGTTCGTAATTACCAGAAATCCTATAACATCACAAAATATTTTTTTTGAAAAATAAACCTTATCTTAATATTGTTCAAAATGCATGACATTTTCAATCATTATATCTGCGCAACGCTAAGCAATAAAGCCTTCTGTTCTTCTTTTGTTATGCTTACAACAAAGAAAATGTCTTCCTCAGAGACTCCCAAAGCATAAATAGCTTTCAAATTGTCCTTATTTTATCGTTCTTCCCCGTCCACAATAGCTTCTAATTCACAAATACATTTGTTACGAACGAGCGGAATACTACGCTAGAGTCCACGATACTTAGTAAGAACATAGAAATAAGAGGATTACTTGTTTTTGTATGCCAATAATCAATATTCTCTAACGCTTTTATTTCCTATTTAAATAATTGTGTTATTAAGTTTAATAATTAAATGAAAAAAAAATGAGTCTTGTCGTGTTCATCCCGCGATCATAAGTAGTTTTTAAATTAAAACGAAAGTATTGATGAGCCACGTATCGGCATTATTGTGAACTATCAAATTAAAGTTGTATTGGCAGCACTATTTACAGTGAATGACAGTTCGTTGACCTTCAAGCTTGAAGCAAGGAACAAAAGTTTGCTAGTATAAGTGCAGTGGTTAGTGCAGTGATTAGTTATTAATTATTATTGCTATTTGCTGTTTGTTTTTCTCGTGAAATACTCGTACAAGGTAAGAAATTATTTTAATATTAATACTGCAATATGTGTCTAGTATAAACTTTACTCGTACCAATCTAACCTAAAATAATGTTCATCAGCTGTTAAAATAATACAATCAAATAACGCTTAGAATAAAATATCGTATATGATAGGGTTCATAATTGTGCAAGAGACAAGTCTGAAAATTAGAACATTGAGGTTAAAAGCTTCTACTTGTTCAACAAATTACAGAGTATATAAAAATATATACGCAATACTTAAGCAAATAAAACGCATATCAAAAGGTATTTTTTCCTTGAAGCTCTGGTGAAATCGTTCACCGGAGTGACGCTTACTGCTGGGCCAATCTAGTCATCTGGGAGTATCCTAAACACTGTTAGCACATAGGGCATGGCGCGGACTACATTCATACTGAATTGTATTGTTTAGAATATTAAAGTTGACGTTTAAAATACTTTATGAACATGATTTCTTTTCATAAGATCTGCAGATGTGTTTTCAGATACTTAGTCAAGTGTTGGATTTGTGAATTCCAGACAAACATTAGCATGCCTGACTTAAAATAGATGGATCATGACAGTAAAGTAATATAATCTCAAAATATCAACACAGGGATGTAGGCAAGTACTACAATGGCCCATCTATTTTGAGCTAAACTTGCTAATGTGTTTGTGGAATTTTCAAGTCCGGTGCTTGGCTGGTTATATACGAGTATATTACACCTAGGAAAGAACAGGCATTATTTAGGGTTTCTTACAATTATAGTTCTTTACAAATTCATAAAAGTCTTATACTTTCAAACTTTTTTCGTATAGAAAACCTATTTTACGTCTAATAGATTTCCAAACTTTTACAAGTGACTCAATTGAAATTAAATTGCACATATTTATCTCATCTTGTATTTCTATTTTTCCGTTGTTTCCTCTGTATTTTCTAATGGCGAGAAGATAACAAAAATCAAAATTGTTGCCCGAGTATTAACTCTAAAATCATGTTTAACGAATTTTATATTAAAAATAACAAAGGGGCGCTTTTTGATATAAATATTCAAAAACTAAGTAGGCCGAAATAAAATTCTTTTGCTATATCTAACATTTCATGTAGGAATACTTTCCTTGAGTGTAATGAGATAAATAATTCAGAAACTTGAATTGCCTTGAAAGTGGTATTTTGCAGTTAATAAGAATTTATTGCTGGTTGTTCTTTCGGTTATAGCAAATTTCAAAAAAAAGTCAATAATGGCATGTTGCTAGGCTAGTATGAAAAATAGTTATCTGTATACCAAGGCCGCGAAATCGCGCTTTAGATAAGAGAAAATGGCCGCTTGCGACCGAGGCAGGACAATCTCGAGGGCTCTAAAGGATTTCGCGGATTAGGTATACACACTAATTTTTGTGCATTCGTAAAAAATATGTAATTACAAATTTAATTAATTAAACAGTTTTATTATAAATTGTAAGTATATAATAGTAATGGGATTAATATTTGATTAAAAAAAAGTCATTTCTCAAGTGTTACAATGATTGCTTATCCTATTTCGCGGCCATTACCATAACTAAATTCAATTTCGCGACCTGTATTGTAGCTGCGAAATGCTAATTTCGCATCCGGTTGCACAAACTACTTACCTCTTTGTATACCAAGACCGCGAAATCATTCTTTAGAGTACCGAGAGAGGCAGGGCAATCTCGAGGGCGATAAACCATTTCGCGGACAAGGTGTACACACTATTTTTTGTGCAACTGTAAAAATACTAATTACAAATTTTTAACAATTTTATTGTAAATAGAAAGTGGCTGCGGGATTGACATTTGATATTCAAAACAAAATGTTTTTTACCTTTACCGTAACCATAACAACAGCCGCGAAATTCAATTTCGCGGTCTGTATTGCTTCTGCGAAATGTTTATTTCGCGTCCGGTTGCACAAAAAACTATTTTATGTAGTTTTATGTTACAAAACACCGTATTTAAATTACTGCACAATATATTTTTTATGAACATTGCAGATTTACGTATTTCATCTCATGTTACAAATATTTTAAGTATAGCAATATATTTGAGCTTCTATTATTTAGTATCAAAATTATTGCCTTTTAAAATTGAAAGAACGTGTCTAATTTATAGTTTTTTACATTTCTCTATAACTGTTTCTCCAAATGAAAATAGTGTTTCCAGTTATTTAGAGAGGTCTTTAAATTTCTTTCCAAACCAATAATTTAATTTAAGTTCCGCTCATCTGGGAGTTGCGATTTTATTTTAAAAGAATGCGTACTCCGTGCTCTATTCCATATATCGTGTCTTGTAAATTCTTCGTCCAGACAATACACTAGGGACTCATAAAAGTTGTGTGCAGTAGTTTATAACTGATCTTTTATTATTCTAGCAAAAAAGATAACAGTAGCTACATTTAAATTGCACTGTGCTTTATTTTTCAGAAGTTTCAGATAACAAAATTAACGTGTTGATGATCTATTCTCTTCTTTTATATTTTTGCTGTGCGCTTCTGTTTTATTCTCATGTCGGATATAATTTTTCATTGTAAAAGCTTTCGTCCTTTTATGATAGAAAATATTTGCATACCAATGACTTATATTCTATTACTGATGCCAGGGAAAAAATGAGTTTTATACAAGAAAATGCAATTTTATAGAAACGTTGATATGAAGGGACGTGTCTGAATGCAACGGGAGATGTCCTAAAACTATAGAACGGACAACGTGACATGAATGAGATATTTTAGATTGCTATAAAATTCCTCATACGTTCTTGAAGCTCTCGTATGTGTGCTCCCAATAATTTAGTTTCCAATTTTACTTTTATTGCAGTTACACTTTAAAGAACATTGCTCCCACAATTCAAATAGTTTTAATTAATTTAATTCTTTCATGAATTATTAAGTTCGTTTGAATTTGTGTAATTGTTTTTCTTTACTGCTTTTTTAATAATGGTCCATAATTAATTAGGTCTTTAGTACCGGTCAATAACGATTATTGGCGTAGGTTAATAATTAAACTATAACTTTTCAAAGACATTTAAGCTGCTGAATTTACATACTTAACTCAAATAAAGTATTAATTTTAAATTTAAAATTACAAAGAAAGCATTAGTTATGAAAAAATTACTCCGTAATTTTAAGTTGGCAATTTAGATTGAAATTTAACTTATTTTTTTCCTGTCAAATTTTACATGAGTATGCTTTACTTTTATATTGTGAAACATATTCTTACGCATTTATTATTGAATTACTTATTGTTAAATTCTCGATAAATATTATTTTTTGTAGATTAATATTAAAATAGACACTTTGCGGACTGCTAATAATCTGTAAAGCATCAATTTTACTGCCTCATTATTAAAATAATCACTAAATTAATATTAATTCCAAATCTACAAAAAAAATAATTTGTTCAACATGGCACTAAACACAGTTTTACAGCTTCGGCAGCATTCATTTCGTCGGTTGCGCCTTGTCAATGAAACGATATTTTCTGTTGTAAATCTGGTATTTTGGTGTCTAGTTAAATAACTATTAATTATGTATAGTTTTTTAAGATTAAAATTACATTTCTATATAAAAAACACAAAACATATGCAGTATTTATTTACAGTAGTAATTTTCTTGAAACATTGTTTTAATAATAAATATTAAGAGTTATTCATGTCAAAATGCTTATGTTATTATTAATATAAAATAAGAGTGAATTTAAGAGCCAGTAGAAAAAACAAAACAGATATAAACCACTAATTAGAAGATCATTATTGACCAAGATCTTGTATCCCTCGGGCTTGGCGCTGGGTTTATATTGATCTCAATCTTGATTTATAATGAATTATTCACCTACTCGAGTATAAATATTTTTTTTTAAATAGGTTAATATTTTTAAGAAAAAAAAAAAACAGGATTTCATGATCATAAACCTGTATCCTGCTAATTTCATTTGACGGATTTAGTCATTTTATTTTTACTATATTGCCAGGGATTTTGTTTAAAAAACCTTTTAATGGAAAATGTTTTCGCAGTTAAAATTTAAAATTTTAATCACCTTTTATTACTAAAAATACAACTGTAGAAAAAATTTTCGTATCTACTGCCTAGTATATTTAAAACACTTCATTATTTATTTATTATTATATTATACAGTATACACAGTAATATTGTTTAATTAACTCACATGAAATGAAATATATATTTAACAAGCTTCAGTTATGAATACAGTAGGAAAGTATTAGCAATAAGTTTTTTATTTGTTTTGAAGTAGACTGGATAATTTTTATTAAAATCATATTTTGCGAAATATAATGAAATGATTATTTTGAGAAATTTATATTACTTTTGTTGAAATTGAATTGAGTGTTTTTCTGTTCTGTTGTGTGTGAATATAGCTTGAAGAATTTAAAATGAGAAAAATCGAATATTCACTTTGACAAATTCCTCTTTATACACAACCGATCCCAATACGAAATCACGGAATGATTAATAATTCATGTCGGAGATAATATTTAAATTGGGTATTTTTTCCTTCTCATTTACCAAACTTAAAACCGCCAAAAACGTATCTAATTCGATTTGAGTTAAGTGGATAAGACAAAAATGCGTTCCTGAGTTCTATATCTCCTTGGAGATAGCGCATAACGAATGGCTGTTACACTCAGGTATGCAAATCCAATTTATGCTTTCGTTTTCGTTGGATTATCAAGCCACTGTATTTTTATGTAAATCCCGCTGGTTTTTTCTCTGGAATATATTAATGTTTACATTTTCGATGATAATAAATGCGCCACATTATAATCCCAATCGTTTTAATATGTATTATTTAGAATGTGAGCAGTCAAAACTTTAGGGTTTCCATATCATAACCTCAAAGTTATTTACTTCATTCAAGCGGGCGCTAATGATTTCCGCGGGTATATTTTGGGAAGCTACAAGGGTTTTCAATTAATATATACGCACACATTGGCTGGCGCGAGTATATTTGTTATTTCATATTACTGTGCGATTTACAGTCGCAGGATAAAATCGCGGATCATTTGTTACTGCCAGTGTGCATGTCAGCTTGAGGCGGTCGTGCGCAATGCGCAGACCATCGTATGCAGATAACGGCGCCTTACGCTCGTGTTCCCACTGCAAACATTTTATTTAGAACATTCCTGAATAGCCTCTGTTATTTTGAAACTTTGTATATGATTCTAAACAATAAAATGAAATATCCTTGTGTTTGTAATTCTATGAATTATTAATAGTTTACTAGAAATTAGAATAAGAGATATGTGCTGTAATTTCGGTAGTAGCTAAAAGAAAATATTTTTAACGAAATGTCACCTGTATTTTCATATTAGTATGTTAGAGTAAGCAAGTTCCTATGGTTTTATTATATAAATCATAGATCAAATAAAATGTATGGAAGGAGTATAGACAAAGATAGTCTGTAACCAGCACAGCGTGATAGAGATGACAAGAACTTGATTTGACGTTTGACGTGTTAGTAGAATACTATTTTGATAGATTTTTGTGCAAGCTTTTGTCCCTAATTTATAATTTTGTCAATTATTTATGCCATGTTTAAATATATCAAATATAGTAAAATCCTATTGTGCATATAATTGTACAAAACGAATTACAAAAGACAGTGTTTTATTTGATAGGTAAATATGTCACTTTTAGGTTAAAACGCTATATATGTATATACATATTTATTACAGTTTTCCGAACAATGTGGAATTAAGCAAAAAAAGGATATTACTTATTAGCTATAAAATGAAGAAATTTCAACCTAATGAAACTACATGAATTTGTGGAAAACATTTTCTTGATTTTTACATAAAGCAGTTTAATGCCAACATAAGAGAGAGATAGTCATATCTAAAAATACGCAGTCGAACATAAAATATTTTATTTCACAAGTACATAATACAGTTTTATAGACTAACCATAAAACCCTAAATAATGTAATTGTTATATAAATATCTATTATTTCAAATTATTGTATATCAATTATACCTAAATGTACTAAAAAATATATTTGGTTACATCAACCGATATCTATGCGCTATGACATCATACCTAAATTTATGCTCTGTTTTAAATTTAATTTCAAGTTGAAAGTGCCATAAATTATAAGATTTTATGTAGTTTTTATTATTATGGGATACTTAAAATTGTTAATTTACTCATTTTATAATTTTTTCTTTAAATTCAACTTCACAGTTTTTTATTTGATATTGACAAATATATAAAGCACAAATACACAACAATAATTTGTTACTTGCTAACTGAAACTTAACGCTGAATTTTGTCAATTTTGACTATTAATTTTTTACTGTGTATGATTATAGACCCCATAACTCAGAAAAATACTTACTGGTGTAAAATAAATTAAATAAATATAATATCACGCCTTTCATTCATTTTTTGGATAGCGTTCTGCTTTTGCAGATCACCTTAAGTAAATAGAATAATAGAAAAAAATAATGAATAAATGGGTCATCCCTTCATTTTTAAGGGCTTATAAATTGAAGACTATGTTACAGTAACTTAAGAAATGTTTATCAGCGCAGTTTGTAGGTATATTTAAAGCTTGACGAAATGTGACCGGTCGAAAGGGAAAGATACTTTCCTAGGACGGAGAACGGCGTCGACTGAAGCACGGAACGTACCAACGTAACGTAGATAACGCTTGGCAAATGCCAGGAAGAATCTCTTTAACCTATTTGTGACAAAATTTTTTCTCAAATGGCTTTTTTTGTTGAATGATTTGTAAGGACCCTACGGAGAGATGAGAGATATCTTTTCATGTTTTATGCTCAAATTTGAAAGATTTATTGATATTTATGTTAAGTGGATACGAATTCTGGTTAATGTGAACTTATTTTTCATCTTGACAAATGGATGATTTATTTCATCAAACATATTCTGCAAAAGGAAGAACATACCGAATTTTATGTATATGAGCCCAACCCCAAATTTATTCCTATCTTCTGAAAAATATTCTATAATCGAATATAATTTTTTTTTTCGCGCTGCTATTGTCCCTATACAATTATAAATCATCACATCATCTATGTAATTGCACTTTTCTCTTAGGGTAAATGATAATTTTTCTAAAGATATTTATGCGATTTTTGATGGTATCACAATACTCTTTCGTAAATCTGGGCCTAATACTCTTACACGGACAATAATGAAAATATTTTTCAACAATATTGTTTATCCAACACCTCTAAATAAATGCTCTATAACTATGGCGATTTTAAACAAGGAAAGTAACAGATTACCCATTAGTGGGTACAATTTTGAGGAAAGTCACTAGTGAGTATTTTTTATTTATAACAATAATAATAACACACAACACCTTGGTAACTACTTCGATTGACATTTTAATTTAAAAATTTAAAGCATATAATATTTCTTTAATACATTTTTCATTTATTAAGAGGTGTTGGATAAAACTTTATACTTCACACGTGGGAAAATTGGAATTACCCACTAGATAAATTTATCACACTCAGCCTTCGGCTGCTAAAATTTCTCTCGTGGGTAATTCCTTACTTTGCCCACTTGCAAAGTAAATAACTATTATAATACTGAATTAACTGAATGTACAATATTTAAAACAATATTCAATTAATTAGTGACTAGATTTTTACGTGGGCTAATACATTAGATCTGTTTTAATGTAAATACGAATATCTATGTTTATTATACGCACGTTAATCATTTCTGAACCGCGCCTAATAGCTATTTGTATATCTAGGAACTAAAGTATAATTTTTCAAGTATTACGAATACTTTTGAGGGTTGGGCTGTAATACAAAATGTTGCATTTAGAGGAAAAATTTCTATTATAAAAATAATTAGCTACGATCGATGATAACTGTGGTAGTAAAATAAAAATAAAACTATAGTTCAGTTAGTTGCAAATTAATTCAAGTATTTTAATGAAGTATTGAAATTAAATTACCATGCTTCTTTAACTATGCATTTCTTGAATACAAATGAAATAAAACTTTCAATATTATTTTTGCTTTTATATAAGAAAAACTTTATGGAAAAAAATCCCAGTTGCGTGCTTTTCTTTCCATTATGCTATGATAGAAATATATTCCAACTTAGTGCATGAAAATTCTAATATTGTTAGGCATTATTGATATTTATTACTTGGGAAAGTACGTGTTAAATTTGAATATTCTTTGGTAGAAGCGTTTTCGTGTACCTGGAATATTTGATGTAAAATGTGTTATTTAAGTATTTAAAAAGTGGCGAATGAATACCGTGAAGCGTAAAATGTATTTAATGATCGTGTTTTGTTACGTGAAAATATAAAGCTCGTATTTCGCTTAATTCATTTAACATTCTCAATGGTAGACGCTTTATTTTATTTTAAATTACATTTCACAATTTCAACAATAAATAATTTATTTAAGCTTTGTTAACTATTATTATGTTTACTATATTTATTGAAACATTTGCAAATTAAATTGGTAATGGAATAAAAACTCAAATATGGTAAAACCATTTTGTAAGGGGAGTGATCAATTTATAGGGTTCATTAAAATGGAAATTTAAATCAATTAGTTGCTTTTAAAAGTCAATAAAAATTATAAACTGCCAATGGAAATTTAAAGAGCATTATCATTTCAAAACGGAAGTTGAAAAGTAGGAACATTTCACGTCATACCTTCTTTCTCATACATCAATGTTTTAAATTCTACAAAATGTATTACTTCGTTGATGATAAAGTTGTATTGAATTAAATGTAGCAACTAAGACGGACGAATACCATCCGCGATTACCTCGAATAATGAAAGTATTCGAGATTTCGGATATTAACATCAAAACAACAAATTCTAAAACCTCGAATAATGTTCAGTAGACAGGAATAGTTTTTATTTTTATATATATTTTAAAATTTTTCTTTGGTTTCTTATAGTTTACACCCGGTAAGATAGAAAGGCTCGGTATTAAGTAAGTATTATAATTTATTAATTATATTTTATTTAATAAAAATATTCGAGGTATTCCAGTATTCGAGATTCAGTTAATATTCGAAGTCAACATTCGAATTTGAAGAAACTGATATTCGCCCATCTCTAGTAGCAACGCAAATGTCAACCTATAATATAATACTATTAACAGTGGCGTCTTCTCCATGCAAGCAAGGCAAGCAGTGCTTGCCTTCATATTTTATAATTTTTAATTTATTTCAACAATATATTTATTTAGAATTTTAGTATTTCGAAACTTAAAAGCAGAAATACACATTTATGTTTAAGATTGCCTACCGCATCGCTAATGTAATACGAGTACATTGAATGACATACGAACTATTAGGATCTTAACCTGTTGTTCAAAACCTGCAAGCACAACTTCGATTGCTTTCACCGCACATGCTTACAGTATACCGAACATTGTCGAACATGTAGCTTTCCATACTGGAAATAATGCGCCGTAAACGTTCAGTTAAAAGCAGTTTTTAAAGTGCTTCTATGAAGATAATTTACTAGTAAAAATTAAGAAAGGACAGAATAGAAGTAAATTTGATTTATAAGGTATATTGCTGCATTAAATTTATTATAAATACATTTTGAAAATAAAAATAAACTTTGTATTTTTATAGAATGAACGACATTTGTGCAATAAAAAAAACTTGCTGGAAAAACATTTCGGTAGTTGAAGAAAAAGCTTTCATTCCTCTTATGAAGTTATTGACAACTATTGTTAAAAATGCAATAAGATATTTACATTATTTTTCACAATTTTTTTTTACTTCCATTTGTCATTGCTTGCCTTATTATAAAATCCACGAGACGCCACTGACTATTAATAATGATCTAACATAATAACAATAACTTATATTAAGTAGGTCTATTGCACAGAACTTGGACAGTAATATTGTGTACTTATATATAAAAAAAATATTACGAGAAATACTTATTCTGAATACTGCAATAAAAGGTGATACGTAAATAGTTGCCTGTACTTATTAGTAATGCATGTATTATTGTTTATTGTCATCATAAAGTTTTACTCAAAAGTTTATGTTAATTCCTATCTAGGTACATAATTCCACGACTATTTACGGTAGTAGGTTACTTAACTATAAATAGAACATTTCTGTGGTATATGTTCGTGCCTCCATCGTTTCCTTTTTGGAGTTTCAGATTTAGGGCCATTGCATGTTAATAGTCTAGAAGTACTAGAAGTCTAGATACACTGACAGTTATGCAGAAACCTGTAATAACTACTAGAACTTCCTTAAAGGAAATTTCAAAAACATTTAAGTTTGTAAGAAAATCTATATTAACTTTAATTTTTCACAACAAAATAAATAATCTGATGTGGCCTTCAAAATGTAATCAGCTCGTAATTGGAATATCCAAGTTCTAATAGTATATTAAGTATCAAGAATGGTAAGGACAGTTTAGCTATGGAAGAAGAAGAAGAATGTTTTAATAAACAAATAAGTAAGAAATCAATAAATGTGTATCTTTTTATGTTATTGTTCTATATAAATGTTCCATTAAGAACCGTCTATCTACACTAATCCTCTCAGTAATTAAATTTCACGTTAAAATGAATTTATTCGTAATTTGTTATTAATTTATGTAGCAACAATATTGTTTATACACGAAATTCAATTAAGCTGGCGGACGCATCATGACAGAATTAAATAATAAATACACTATAATTTGTTGCTATTTTGTTATCATTATAACAAATTTATTACCATTGGTGGAACCCGATATTCAGCTATTCCGCTTATTTGCAAATAAGTTTTATTAAAAAATGAGTAGCAGTAGGTATTGTGATTTGAGTTTGTCGAAAAATATTCGGAGCAGTACACGAAGATGGAGCATGGAGAATTCGCGAGAAACTACGAGCTAGAGCAAGGATTTAAAGACAATATCATAAATAATATATAATAATTTGTTTCTTTTCTCCTATCGCGGAGCAAAGGGCCGGAATTCCAGCAGTTTCATTGACCAAATGTTTTTACTTGCATTAGCAAAGTTGCTGATGGTCAATCAACAGACAACACAAATGGCAAAATGACAGTATCATAGGTGTTATTAGATTCAAGAAACGCTAACAAAATATGTGAATCTAAAATCTTCTTAAGGCAAATGAAAGGAAGACCCAGAAAAAGATGACCGGATGAAGTGGTGAAAAATATAAAAATATGGAAAATATAAAATTGGAAAAATGCACCTAGAAACCGAAAACAATATTATATTTGGATAGAATAGCCGGGAGTGAAGAAGAAGAAGAATATTTGTGTAGGTTTAGGGTTTGTTTGAGAAAAGTGCGATCGCAGCGAGTTTACTTACAGATAAAATCCACATAAACAAAATTTTTATTTATATACATTGTTAGGGTGTCGCTGAAAAAATACTATTCCAATTATTAAATAATAAATACAGGTTGATAATGTCTTTTACAAATGACATGTTAAATTGAAATCCGGGTTCCGCCAATGGTAATAAATTATTTGTTATGTTTATTGTCCCATATTTATTTTGAATTTTACTCATATACGATCCATCTAAATCAACCCAAACACTCTTAATATCTCAATATCGGCGGTCCTGTCCATCTACTCCTCGATTACGCCCATAAATACTAGTCAACAAACAGTAGCACGAAGCACCACGATACAGAATTCCCTGATGCTGCATTGAAGCTGAGGTACCGGTGTCCGGCCTATCCGGCCGCCATCCTCCCATAAATGATAAATGATAACGCGATTAGCGGGACCGCATTGGGTGATTACGCGCGGCCCTGCCGCAAAACATCACGTGCCCAGCTGTAGCGTCCAGTGTAGCGTGCGTAACGCAGGACGGCGCTGGCGGCGCGGAGGCGGCAAGCGGTAATTGGGGGCAGGATTGAGATCGCGGGATTAGTTTTGGGTGTTGGTTTTCATGTTTTATCAATTTTCACGGAATTATAATCTATCATTAACCCAGAGTTTCAGTTAAGATGCTATATTTACTTTTCTGTCATTAAGGGGTATACCCCCGTTGTAAAATAATAATATAATAGATATTTACGATATAAGTGGGATAAGAGCATTATTAAGATACGCATGTGTTGTACAATATTTTATCTACATCCGCCCAAAGTTAAAAAATTAAAATAATTGGAATAGTATATTCTACAACAAGTAATGGAATGATACATATTCCACACGAGCAAAAAGTTTGTAGACTAAATAAAATAAATAAATATATGATCACGCCTTATACCCATTAAGGGTGTGGCACTCTGCTTACGCAGATCTCGGTAGGTGATATATTTTTGCGTATGAAATGCGGTTATCGGCCGTCAAGTCATAGCCCCCAAAGTTGTTAGTGGAGAGGGAAATTTAAATTGGCAACTGTCGGTACTGGGATTCGAACTGAGGATCTCACGATCCACAGTCCGATACGTTACCACTGACCTATTTACCTATTGTAGACTATACCTACTTTCTATAATAAGATTTTGGAAATTATACAAAAAAATACAAATACAAAACTGTTGAAAACGTCAAACTCAAATAAAATTAAAACAAACAGACGTAACCATAGTAACTGAATCAAGATACTACATTTTTCGCGCTAATATGCGGCTCTGATTCGTCGCATTTATTCCATACGCGGCGTATGGAATGATAGTTATTCCAATACAGTTGTGGAATGCGTAGTTTCTAAAACAGTATTATAGAAAATTAATGAAAGTAGTTGTAAAAATGTTTTTAATCCGTGACGATTACAATTAAACATTAAACAATTATGTAGTTTTTTTTCATAAAATTTTGAAGCATTTCATAAAAAGGATTGATTTAGAAAGTATTTCGTCGGTTAAAGAAAAACGAGCTTAAAATATTATTAATTAATTTAATATTAATTAATTGAAAAATTGTAAAGAATGTATTATCAACATTTATAATAAATAGTACGTTAATGAAAACGAGTGCGGTAATAAATCAGTGGAATAAGTGACATTTAACTCACGGGCATAGATAAAATATATAAAACACCTCAACTGTTAATCCTCCTATAGATAATAATTTCGGATTTCATACCACAAAAGAAAAATATCAATATCTCCTCCGCAATGTCTAATACTATAGTATCCTTACAAATCCTTCAGCAGTCATCTAGCAATCGCAACCTTACATTCCTCGGTGGCTCGAATCACAAACTTGCTCCTTGTCTCCGCGGGTCCCAAGTGTATCGATCCCCAGAGTACAGCGTGTCCTCGGCTGTTAGCCCCGCGGAAACAGAACGGAAACCATTCAACGTTCAGTGCTGGTTAGCAACGCGTGTAACTGTAGCGTGACGCTGTATTGCTTGAGTAAAAAGCGTGGCCGATAGTGAGTGAGGAATAAGAGGAGGCGATTCAGGGAAGTGTTATAGTTTCGGGAGAGGATTTGGTTGGATGGCAAAGCACTAGAATAACAGAAATTAGTGCTTTGTATGCTTAAACATATACTGGCATGAACAACATGGATCAGCACTCAATATTTCAGCAAATGGAACGTTGACTGTATGCTGTAAATGTATAAAGTATATATCTGTTTTGAAGTGTGGCACTCTCCTAAGAACAGATCTCAGTATATATTTTATAATGCTATTACCTGCTATTAATTACGGTCTCCAAATATAAACGAAACAATTAAATAAGATTTTGCAAATAATTTTGTTTTCACGACATGCCAGAAAACTCCACCATTCTTCTCCTAAAATAGTGAGGAAAATGTAAGAAGTGTTACCAATATGAATGTTATTTACAAAAAATATATTATAAAAATTATAAGTATATTCCTAATTTTATAGAAAAACCTTGAGTCGTTGAGTCTGATAAGCTAACTTTTGACGTGTCAGTTGTGTGTTGTGTTGTCAAAGTGTATTTAAGGTCCGAGCAAATCGTTTTTAGAAACATGTGAAAAAATGTTGTGCCTAACACGCGAAAAAAGCGCTTTTTCCACTCTCGCTCGAATTGCCTCATGAGCGCAGCAAAACTTCGAGTTCAAGTAGGAAAAAGAAGCGCTTTCTACTCTAGTTTGACAAATAAGTGTTGTTAACTGCAAAATAATTGCTGTTACAGTTGCGATTAGAGCTACTCAATTACAGTAAGAAATGACAATTAACAGTCAATAATGATCATTTTAATCTTGGCTTTATAATATACTATATACTATTATACACTGCATAATATAAGTATTAAAATAATCTGAAAGAAGCTTAAAGATGTTAAAATATTTGTATGATATAAGTTTTAAATATAGCTGAAGAAAAAGAAGTTCAACAAAAATAGAATAAAAGGCAAAATAATATTACTGGACTTTTTCTTATTTCCCAGAAAAATTTATGTATGTATGCAGAAAATCCTGTGAAAATTTCTTAAATGTGATTCGTTTGTATTTTAAAATATGTGAAAACTTTTCTTTTTTATTTTTCAATCAAGTGTTACCTCGTTTGAATCCGTGTCATACCAATATTTTCTATAAATTGAAAAAGATTTCAGAAGTCATAGTAATACATGAAAAGATTTTCTGTTTTCTGCAAAATTTTATTATAATTCAACGTTGCACCATACTACACGTAATTCTTCCTCAGGAAAACAAGTAAACGACATAAACAGTAACTAAGTAACAACAAATTATGATTTATAACACATATTTGTATAGGGCCGGTAATTCCAACTTTAGATAAACTACAGAATAAATTAGTCAGTGAAATAAACAAAAAATATCGTTTCAAAATCATAATGATTATTATTCTAGTTTTCATTTTTTGATGCTAATTACCGACTGTAAAAGGAATGCAAATTGTGGAGAAAAATGTATTGTAGTACGGTCCTAGTTTTGTGTCAAGACACTTATCTGTTTTAAAATATCAAATAAATTTTAATGTTATCAACGAGATGTCCTAAAGTTAAATATTAGTTCGTATTTTTCTTTATCTTTATGATTCACTTTTTAATAGTTTGAAAGTTTGTTCGGGCCGAAGGCGAATACATTTTGAAGTAAACTCATAAAAGAATTTTGTGTTCCATTGTGTTTATTATCGCTGGCACATGGCGAAGCTCTTCTTTCCTAGAACAATAACCGCAACTCCTGGTGGCAGTTGTTAACTGAAAAGCAAACTTGTGTATCACATAAGTGAACTATGCACAGCATACATCGTATGTGCGGGTATCTGCAATCTCTATCGACTTTCAAAAGTTGTATACAGCAGAGGAACTTTCATAGGTAGGTGTGAAATTGTTTCCTATCTGCATGGAATATCAGGTTCAAATGGAAACTAGCAATTCACATGAAAAACAAGTTTTTTGAAATAAATGTTCAGCAAATTTTCATGTTTACATTAAATGTAAAACAAAATTGTATTTAGTCTTTCGTAGTAACATGTCTATTTCGTTTAAATTTCAACTAATTTCAAAGTTGTCATTGTTCAACAGATTTACTCTTTATATTGAAATTACATATTTATTATAGTCACTTATAAGGATATTTTGTTAATAAATCTATAACACATTTATATATTTGTTTGAAATCGGCACTAAAGTGCTAAAAAATCGTCATTGACAGCTCAGAAATCGTCACTAAAGTAACCCATTATACGACCATTTTGAGCAACACAGTGTTGGCAACCGATAAATAATTATTGTACAATTAGGATAATTTTGGCAGATATATTGACGTACTATAGTAAATTTGGACGTAACATGAAACAAAATTTGCAAGAAGAATTAACTAATTAATTCCGATGACGAAATTGAGGACAAAACACATAATTTTGAGTGTTATTTACGATAACTTCACTTCTCGAGGTTGTTAACACTGACAGATGTATAAACTAACCTATATTGTAATTTTCTTACAGTTTTTTCGAATTTTAGATTTTAAATAAAACTTAATATGTACCTCGGCACTGAATTTCCTTTTTATCACCCACATGGTTTATTTTCCTCAGCCCTACGGGCCTCGGCAACTTAATTCCATATTCGCGATAAAAAATTAAACTTCAGTGCCTTGATACATAAATAACTATTATTATATAGAAACAGGGCATAAATACAAAATTAGGCTCATTTTATGAATATTGCATTAAAGTAAATTTTAAGATTTAATACATTTTATTCATAAATTTTATAATAAACTTTCGCGGTTGCAAATTCGTGAAGTCATTTATTTCTACATGTACAATAATACTTTTCATTTACACATTTACGTCAAACGTCTAATAATATGTATGTGTAAAATCCAAATATTAATATCTACATACAATATAGGAAATATGTTTGTTAAATATTGCAGTATTCTCCAGTTAATCAGCTGTTGTCGAGAAATGAGAAGACAGCTAGTAAATTTTGTTTCAATTTTGCTCACTAGAGTGATATTTTTGTTATTGGTCACAAATAAATGACGTAGCTCTGACGTACATCACATCGAGAAATATTTAAAATGCGATACTATTTTTGTAATGCGTAAAATATGATATACAGTTTTATATATTCTTTTATAAAAGAAAACAACCTAAAATGTGAAATGACCCCATTTAATATTATACTCCATTCGCCTTAGCGAGAGAAATTTGATCTAATTCAGGAGAAGCCGACTTAAAAACTTTTTGTCACAAGGCGGGAAAATTTAAGTTTAGGTTTAAATGAATATCCTTTGATGGAGATATTGTTTTTGAAGGACTTGCTTCGCCTCCTTTATTTTAACTTCGCTTAGTACTTATTTTTAATCTAACGAACCGACTAGCCATTCAGACCAATAGACAATCGCTGTCGATTTTGTGTTTGATGCATTCGACTTGAAAATTATCTTTTTCGTGCAATATACATGACAACTCAATTATGAGACTTTCTCTATAGCGAAAAAATTATTTAGAATTAATAAGTGAAGATATTAGTCATAACAATTACATAGAACAAGAATTGGAAGGAGACGATATAGTGCAGAAGATCAAACAACAGAGAGTAAGATGGTTTGGATATATATGAAGAGTAGAAAAAAGGAAGTAATTAATTCAGAAGTAGAATGGGAACAAGGAGGAAGAACACGAAGCAGACCCAGATCAACATGGCCAAAGCAAGTAGAAGAAGATTTAAAGGCAAATGGAAATAAAACTGGCAAGGGGAAACAAAAAATAAGAAGATGTGGAGAAACCTATCAACAAGGATTTATAGAAAAAAAAAATGGAGATTGATCTATATCAACTAAAGGAACTATAGAGCTTCATAAAAAGCGGAGTGACCCCATATTAAGTTACTATAATAACCTGAGATTAGGTTGATCGAATCCAGTAAAAACTTAGATCTGTGCGATCTGAGTTTTGATAATCACGTATTATATTCAAGTGTGAATTACCCAAGTTGGCATTTGTGGTGAATCCGTTATTTAAATGTCACAAATTCATTTCATAAAACTTTTTAAAACCTATATAAAAGGGCATAAAAACAAGTTTATATAATGGTATCACGTTCATGTAAATATTTTGTTTCCAGTTTTTGGACTGTTTTCATGTGTTCTCAGTTTTCATTTAGAAAGCTTATTTTTGCGTGAAATCAGTTAATATTTGTTGTTTGTGTTGGGTCCATGAGTTCCGATTTTATCGTTTTTCAATACCTCAAATATTGGTTTCCACGACAAACCAATACGAGTAATATTTAGGTTATGATATCATGTATTTCGAGAATATAGCTAGTCAAATATTACATTACTTCATTACCTTTATTCTTAAATATCTTATGCGATATGAGGTTTACTAATGGCTATTTCTGTAGTGAATTTACTATAGAGCACTGAAATGTTATTACTTGTAGTTCCTTACATCCAGTTTCACAAAAGGAATTAACGCTAACTCCATTTTTTCATCATCTGTAACTTCGTTTCTAAATTAACTAAATTAACATGTGTCAAATTTTATGCTAACCAATCTTGACTACAACCTCTGTTAAAATAAATATGTTCTGAGAATGGAAAATGGAGTTACAAACAATAATAAAAATGGAGTTAGTGCTACTCCCTTTTGTGATTCTATTTATAAATATCATTATTCTTGTTGAATTGGTATATAGGCATAGCGATGAAGAATAACTTTGCTAAGAACTTGAGAATTTGAAGTTAAGTTTATATAAACTAGGTCATGTATATCGGGTCTGGTAAAGCAACTAATCTTGAAAGATTCTTGAGTGTTAATGTAGCGTAGGAGGTCTAAAATGGTTCCTTGCAGGATACCGTTTTCTAAAGCCATTCTCACAATATTATGAAACATTGTAGCAATACCGAAATAAAAACAATTTATACACGTATTATATTGTTATTTCGTACTGTATCACATTTGCATGTTTATCGGACTGATTTCAGTCTGGTAAATAGGACTTTACTGGATCACATGTTCAGAAAGGCGAGGCCTGACAATATATACTCGCCCTCACAATAGTACTGTTTCTGGACCTGTCATATAAATAACTGTTTCCGTATTCATTTTAAAAAAATGTTGTTAAGAAAGTGGGAGTGAGTCAGTTGAGGTGGTTTGGACATGTTGAGCGAATGTCGAATGAAAGGTTGATGAAACTAATATATGTGGGTGTGATTCAAGGTAAACGATTGCGTGGGCGTCCGAGGAGTAAGTGGCTGGGTGTGATTGATAATTTGTTGCGTAAACGAATGATTCTGAGTGTGACGAATAAACAAGCATGTATGAATCGCACTATGAATGTCGTCGAGGCGAAAGTGGTGTGTCAGGATAGGAATGTTTTTAGGAGATTGATTGTTGGTTGACTATGATTCTGGGTTCGTGCTACCCCTCTGAGTGAGATATAGCGTGATGTTATGTATGTATGTTTACAAATCAAAAATTGATTCTTTCATATGTTTTCATTTTTATTAAGACAAAAATGACATGATTGTTTTTTAGGATGAAGAGAAAGAAAGAAAGCAAACAAACTTTAGTCCAAAAATGCGTACGTCGCCATCTTATTCGTACAGTAAAAACTCATTTACCAGATTTGTAACATAAATAATTATTATGGCACAATGCGGGTGATTGTGGTAAAAAGTTACTAGCGTAATATCAAAGTTTGAGGAATTGCAAGGTTATGTGTCACCTTGTAATATTTCTAAGTTTCCACGTGCAGCTTGTACAATTACAATTGAGTCCCCTGCCTCTTGCCTTTATTCCAGAATTCAAGACTCTCACCCAAGCGTTAACCGTTAGCCATTGATTGTCCACGCTCACCAGCGGATAGCTTCAGTAACTCGATACAAGCCCAACTCGATCCGGGTCCGAGCCCAAACCCTGCAGCACTCCACTTCCTTCTCGTCGACCGTCATCTGCTCTCCAAAGTCAACTCTGCGCCTTGTGATAGTAATGATAACCTCGCTGTGCCGAGCACGTCCCACCGCACCTAATTTCATTACCTGAATGTTTAATTTAGCAACTTGAAGTGGAGTTTAAATGATACCAAAGAGGAGTTTGCTTATTGTGATAGGAGAGCTCCGATTTTATTGACTGTTTTTCTATTTGAGCGAGTTGTTGATTAAACAGGGTTTGTATTACGGCTACAATCGGTGAAATACATCAATAGGAATATTTCATTAGTTTTCCAATAACACTCAACTTTCAGAATGTTCCAAATGTATTCGTACCACCTGAAAATTTGCTATAATCTAATATAATTTATTTTCACACATAATTGGTATTACCATTAATTTCCCCACTAGTTTCTAACTTGTCAACAAACAATTTTAAATTTTTTCGTGAAATAAAATGTAACATTATAAGTTATACATTTTATGAAGTCGTAAATTCAACAACGCAATTATTATAATATTGCAAAGCAGGCGCCATCTATTGACAATTTTTAAAGCAAGAGTGAGCAAAAATCTTTTTCTCACTTGTGATAAAATAGTATATTCTACAACAAGTAATGGAATGGCACATATTCCACGCGAGCAAAAAGTTTGTAGTCCGTGCCGAAGGCGAGGGCTACGGTTTGCGAGTGTGGGATATGCTATTCCGTTACACGTTGTAGACTATACTTTCTATAACAAGATTTTGGAAATATACAAAAAATACAAATAAACTGTTGTAAACGTCAAACTCAAATCAAATCAAATTAAAACAAACAGACGTAACCATAGTAATTGAATCAAGATACTTCATAAATCGCGCTAATATGCGTCTCTGATTCGTCGAAAATATTCCATACGCAGCAGCGTATTGAATGTTAGTGATTCCATAATAATTTTTAGTTGTGGAATGGCTAGTTTACGAAACATTGTAATAGAAACATCATTTTCTCATTAGTGATTAAATTACTTCGAGTGAGCAACCAACATCAAAATTAAACGATTGTGGTAGAATGTTTATTTATTTAGTGATAATCAAAATTTTGCGTTGTTCATTCAACAGAACACGAGTAACTAGAAAAAAAAATTAAGTAACGCTGTTTAGCATTTTAGTTTTGATATTTTTTCACAGACCCTAAAAGTTTTCTAAATAGTCTCATTTTGGTAGTTTTGGATCTGCAGCCAAAAAAGGTTGCCGAAGCGTGTTCTAGATAAATTATGTGGTTATTCTGGGAATTATCATTTAAATTCTAACTAGCTGTTAATTACAAGGGCAAATAACATCACTGATGTATTACCTAAATGCAAGTTACAAATAGAAACGTATACCCTGGGATGTGTTCGGATTGAAATGTGTAATTTGTCCAAGATGAGTTTCTATTCCCCGGTCACTCATATCATAACTGGAAATCAATATCTTGCAGAACTTTCATTAGCAGAGACATCGTTCCTGATTTCTAATCGGAAAGTTCCAAATCGAACCTTTTCTGCCACGAACCTTGCTTCCGTTTCCTTAGATGAAGATTATTTCCCTGTGCGGATATTTCAGTTCATACTTCAGCGAATTTTCCTCGAGGCCAGGGAATATTTCAATTTATTTTTTACAGTTTAGATCAATAGGAAATTTTGCATATGCGTGCATGCATTGGACTTGGATATATTGCATATTTATTTTACTGTTCAAATTTATACAATAAGATCAGATAATGCAATACCATTTTACCATCGCAATGTGTTCGCGATTTCCAAAAAGATATTTTCTGCCTTCTAATGTTTACATTGCGTTTATTTTATTTATCTTGCTATTGACTTTATTTTATAAAACCATATTTCAGTTATTAAAGGAAATTTTGAGATTTATTGTTTATTTACGATTGTTTTTTTTTTTGTTGAACTTTCCAAAATTTATATTAAGCTGAGCTTGTACATATTCTAATCTTAATCCTGTAATTGTACTATTGGTCTGTTAGGTTTATTTATTTTTCTTGCGCACATCACTGTTTCTAAATTTATTTCATGCATTTGAAGTAAATTTCTTCTGTCGGAAAAAGAAATTTATATTATCGTCTGTACACATAAATAATCCTATAGTTAGTCGAGCGAAATGTTTTGCATGTTTCTGAAATGTGAAATGAAATACTTAAGTAAAAATATATTGATTTCTTTGAAAAATACCAGAAGGAAATAATGTAACTCGAAAGAAAATTCATGCAGGAAACAATTTCTTTTACAACATGACATTTCAGTGAAATATGCATAATGTTACTGAAGAATTAAATTCAATTTATTGTCGGAAATTGTAATTTTTTAATTCAATAAAGTTTAGAGGTTAAGGCGACGTAAAACATACCTGATCTTATCGGAGAATGTTATTATTTTCCTCATGATTATATTTTATGTTTCATATAATTATTTTATGAGAAATATTACTTATCTTAGTCTAGAATAATAGTAATTTACTTTACGTGGGTAATTCCACTTTGCCCACGTGGGAAGTATAACGTTTTATCCAATATCTCTTAGTAATAAAAAACTTGTTAAAGAAATATTATTTGACAGTGACATATGCTTTAAATTTATTAAATTAAAATGTCAGTCGAAGTAGTTACCAAGGTGTTGTAAATATAAATTTAATCATTAGTGACTTTTCTCAAAATTATACCCACTAGTGGGTAATCTGATACTTTCCTTGTTTAAAATCGCCCTAGTTATAGAACATTTATACCTGGTGATCCATTAACTTAACTAATATGGAAAAATACTCAACTTGCGAAAAAAAAATTGTCGTATGTCTCCTTTAGCAACGAGTGACAAAAGTTCGTATTTTTTCTTGTTTTACTAGGTAATTCTTCATCATGAATACGAAGCAAAAGAACAGCTACATCAATCTATGACAAGAAGACAGGAATGTCATACGTGCGTTTATTTTAATGAAATTATATCAATATTTCCCTTTTTACAATCAGTCGTTGGAATAATATTGTGTATAATTCTGTCGCTCAAGGTAGTGGATGCTAGTCAAATTTTCCGTAATTAACTTTTTATTCGAATTTTTTTTTCGTAGGATACCTTTTTCGAGACATTTTGATATCTCGATTTAAATGGACTATCTGCTATAAATTCTGAACGTTATCTCTGATGTAATCCAACAACACGTTTCTCTAATCGGTATTTTTAAAATCCAGGAATTTATCCAAAATGTATTAGTATCATAATTCAGTTGATATTAATTCTGATTTGTCTATTGGAACTACAGATTCAAAACATCTACAAATTTGATTATTTGAGATTAATGGTATATCTATATTTGAACGAGTTGTAAACGAAGGAAATGAAAACTGCATTTTTATGTGGGTGCTACTATAAATAACATTAGGTAATTTGCGAGATAAAATTCAATTAATTTCTCCTGGCAATATAGCATCAAATGTTTCATATAAAGGGCTTGATCGCTGATTGATCCTTTACGTTGTGGTTGGGAGGAACTTAATAAACAAACCGCATGAAAATCGCAGCGTCCGATTCACACAAATTTCCCTTAGCGATGGGCAAACACCACTTCCGGATTCCATAGTTCCCCGATCCAGCATTCAGCTGTTAAACCGCCATTGTTGCAAAGTTAGCAGGGCTCGCTGGATTTATGCGGACTATAAAAGTGACCTGCGGCCAATGCGACCGAGACCGACCAATGGCCAACGCCTACCGAGACCTGCCGACATAAATTCACACGCTATCCACTGGTTCCGTCTCATCAGCCGGTCGACGCTCGGCCCTTACCACTCACTCCGTTACGACGCCCCCGTCTGGGCTGGATTTCCGCCAAAGATATTTTACATGTGGATGATCCACTTTAATCTTGCCTTTAAAACCCCTGATTCTTCCTTTTTTTCTTAGATTACCCCAACATTTAATATAATTTATCACCTTTTACAAAAATCGTACCTCTGCAAATTTTCCTTTCTATTTCTGACGATTCTGTCCATAGATAGAGCACGTCGTATCGTATGAATAGAAAAATTGAAGCGCAGCTTATTTTTAACATTCGTTTCTGTTCACGTTGCATTTGTATCATTATTATAAGATTATTTAAACGCATCGGACTGTGGATTATGAGCAGATTTGTAATTTTAATGAAGTTATTTCAGATGTTTTACTTTAGTAAATATTCATAGGTAGAAGAATTACAAAGTACGGCTTCTAGAAAGGCTAAAAAATGTGCCAAAATCTTACCCTTCTGACATGAATTGGCAGGGAAGGACTTTGATCTAGGCTAAAGAGACAATTGATTCGAACTACGAGTATTTATATATGTATTAGCAACTTGAGGACTATGTTGAATTAATCCACAACTTCCATAATCAACATAGTCCTCAAGTTCTAATTTAGCTGTCTGTTATTTCTGTTTCTCTGTATCCGGTCCTGAAGATGGATGTTTAAACTTTCGAAACCGATAGACTAATTGTATTCTTTATTAAAACGTGAAGCTAGACGCTCCAATAAATAAACTTTGGGTTTTATTTATTTGCTTCGTCCATATCATATTCAATCACAGTAATAATAATATATACAATTAAGAGTACCTTTGCCAAAAACTGATAGAAATATATAAGAAAATGTAAAAATATAATAAAATATAAATATTAAATGTCACTAGCCTAGCTCGCCAGGGGTCGTGGGTTCGAATCCCAATGAAGAGCATGGTCGTTTGTGTTGTTCACATACTTTCATAATCATCCAGTCATGAGGCGGCATATGACCATAGTAGTTAGTCCGCCTCTCATCTTCATAAATTAAAAAAAAATATATTAAATCCAAAAACAAAAGTATGAATATGCAAGCTGCAACAAACTAGAGGTTACTTAACATAAAATTTATTTTTGAACACTTTTAAATTTGAATTATTCTGAACATCCGAGTTTAAGCTATTCAAACTTACAATGTATTCATAGAAGATAGATTTAATAAATTTGCTCAGATTTCGAACAGTAAACCTGATCGCAATTGGCATCCCTTTATATTATTATAAAATTCGGTTTGCTGGGATTCCATTTCGTTTTGTTATTGTTCTACTGAATTAGTTGATGCATCAAACTATTCCTACAACCACTGCTCCTTATCAAATTCCTTTCCAGAATGTCATCGTTGTCCATCCCTTGAAAATCCTTGATTCTCGGTATCAAGTTCGTTGGTAGTTCGCTGGGGCTGGTGGCGCTGGCATCGCTGCGTTATCTGCTTGCCCCGAACCCCGGGGAAATAACGCGCTTTTTGTTAGTGATTCCCGGCAACGTGCGAGGTTATGGAACGGTTGAGGTAAGGATGGATTTCTTTTGAATAAAGGCACGTGTCCCACATATTCAGCAGCGAAGAGTGTTGCATGTGTTAGTTTGAGTTTTGACTTTGAAATTTGTTCACGGCTGGAAAATTTCAATTTTTCCTTGGCCATTATAGAACTTTCTGCGTCATGTGTTGTACCGGTAGATTCTATGTAAATTTATGTTGAAACCATAAAGATGTTGCGCTTTTGGGAAATATGTGTGAATTTATTTACATCTTCATTTACTACACGTTAAAATTTAGCAGAATCCAAAATATACTCTGTTTTCATTAGCAGTAAATTTCCTATACATCGTCAAAGGTAGGCTCAATGGCATTCTTCAATAGAGTCACTTATATTATAACTACACCCAAAAACATCGTACCTTTCATACATACATATATAACATCACGCTGTGTCCTACTTAGTGGGTTAGCACGAACCCAGAAACACAGTCAACCAACAATCAATCTCCTCCAAACATTCCTATCCTGACACACCACTTTCGCCTCGTCCACATTCATAGTTTGATTCATACATGCTCGTTTATTCTTCTCACTCGGAATCATTCGTTCACGCAACAAACCATCAATCATACCCAACCAGTTATTCCTCGGACGCCCACGCAATCGTTCACCTTCAATCTAAATCCACTTAAAATAGTTTCACCAACCTTTCACTCGACATTTTCTCAATATGTCCAAACCACCTCAACTGACTCACTCCCACTTTCTTAACAACATTCTTCCCAATCTCACACACATACAGCGCAACCCCAATGAAGGAATAAATTTAATATTTGCCTTCCTGGAATATACATTCGATAATATTGAAAATTTTTATGGCTTCCAGAATAATCCGTACTGGAGCACGTTTTTAATCTATCCGATTTTCCAAAATAATCCGCTTTGTAGTATTAATCGGTAATTATTGTTTTTTTTTTTGTCCAGTTCGATATGTTCTAAATTTTGTAATATTAGAATAAAAAAGACTAACATTAAAACGATAATCCCTTGAATAATTTTATGTTTTAGGTATATAAAATTAATTCCATTGCTCTGTAGGTTTGTAGAGTAAATGACAGACAAAAAACAAATTAAATTCCTTTGAAGAAGAATGGGGTAAATAGCTCCGTGGTAACGTGTCGGACTGTGGATCGTGAGATCCTCAGTTCGAACCCCACTGCCGACAGTTACAAATTTAAATTTATCCCTGTGGTTCTCCCTCCACTAACAACTTTGGGGGCTATGATTTGACGGCTGGTAACCGCACTTCATACGAAACAATATATCACCTACCGAGATCTGCGTAAGCAGAGTGCCACACCCGTAATGGGTAAAAGGCGTGATGATATATTTATTATTTATTATAAGAAGAATCATGATTGCCAACCATCCCAGTATTTGGACACATATTTGTAAATGAGGAAAAAATACCAATGTGTGCCAACATTTTACATTTTGTGTAATTCGTTTATGCCTTAGTTTGTACCTACCTTCATCAGGTATTTGATTTGAAAACAGAATTTCAAAAAGTATTACAGCTCATATTTAGAAAATTTTTACTGGAAAGATGTAAAGTTATTAAAAACTTTTTAATAAAAATTAAAAATTTTTAGTCTGAATAACTTAGCTACCAAACTAATGTGATTAATTTTATAGCTTAGATTAAGATTAAATAGGTTTATTTTACTTTTAGCTTTGCGGTTTCTTTTTTCGTTTTTTCTACCCTCCGAGGTGGATTTAAAAAAAATTCAAATCTAACCAACTTCGAGGTATACCCTATTCAATAAAAAAGATTCATCGAAATCGGATAACCTAGTACAAAGTTATGCGTGGTAGAATCGGTTAACACGTAGAAATTCAGTGCGAGAACAATCAATCATCCTCTATTTGCCTACTGTTAAGAGAGGAATTTGAATCAAATTTAAATGGGACCAACTTCGAGGTATACCCTACACAATAAAAAAAGAATAATCCAAATTGGTCTACTCTGTAAAAAGTTATGCGTGGTCATGCAAAATTATAAGCTTCGACTTGAAAACCTCCACCATTTTTCGTCGGTTAAAAGAAAAGACTTTATCGACTATGAGAATCGATTTAAGGAACTCATGTTCTACAGTCCGATACGTTACTATGAAGCTATGAATTTTATATACTTGCCTTGGGCTTGAAATTAAAAAAAAATCGTAATAAGTCCGATATTAAAAATGAATACCGAATTTTTTTTATTTGCTGTTACTTTTAATAAGCGACTATGCCTAGTAGGTCTAGAGTATTAACAAAATGGGGTAGTAATTATTATAGAACTACTGAATGCAACAGCACGAAAGAAAACTTTATGTTTAAGACATTGATGCACTGCTACTACTAACTGTAGTAATGACACATGTTGTATACTGTTAAAATGGACTCCCGGTATTTCATCATAGTCTTCTTTTTTTTTAATCATCTAAAGAATTCAGTTTTCATTTCTGTTTTAATCTAGAACTCCTCTTATTTCTACAATTTGCCACTACTTCTCATTCCCTCACCAAAATGAAAGATCTCTTACAAATATGTAAGTATTAAAATAAAGCTGAAGAGATATCACAAATTTTGTTAGAGAATTATACTGGTGGTGTACCATAAAATCTATAGACATTAAAATTTATTTTATATGTATTGGAGAGCTGTGAACAGTGCGGGACAAAATCACATATCGTGTGTAGAGTTCTCTAGATATGATTCAGATAAGTGAAAACAAGGCTTTTCTAGCAAATCATAAAATGATAAGTCCATAAACGATTGTCGTTTTCTATCGGAGTTCCTATAACTGGAGGTAATAAAAGCCTGCGGAACCGGCACTTTTCGTTGGGAATTACACGATTGGATGTAGTAAAAAGATTCGATTTTTTCTCTCTTTTTTTCCAATACAATCAAGTTGTCGGCAATAGTCGCCAATGAAAAAGACGAGAAATAGAACACTTAAAAGGAGCTTCTATTTCTTTTGATGATACTTGAGAAAAATTCAATTGTTTCAAATTCAATTTTGAAGCAATAATGTACGTAAATAGTATCAACGGAACGACGGAGAAATGTGATTTTCGTGATAAAAGTACTGGTTTAAGTGAGTCTAAATGGATTGCCGCCAGAGTTCTGATAGAGAATATTAATGTTGTTTGAACTTTAGCAGATAAAACTATCTTGTTCACTTATTCTATAAAAGCTCACTTTAAAAGGATATCACTGTATTTTAGCTTTGAAGTTTAAATGTAATTGCAAAGTGTTCAAATGCAAAATAGTTACATTTACTCATTTTTGTAAAAATTGTTGTGTTTATCAGAGCTAAACCTAAGAAATACCATAATCTATTTCATTAGGACTAAGTAATCTGGTAATAGCATTACATATTCCGTTAAAAAATATCTATGATAAGTGTCTTCGTTATCCCAGCAAACACAGTTGTAACATTGATGTACCTGGTATGTAATATATGAATCCTAAGTAGTATATCATTTATATACGTACCAATAACGTAATATACATATACCAAGTCGGACATCTCTTGAGAGAGTGTAAAATTATATTGTTGGTATGTCACATTGGTCTTTGACATGGTACATACCTACAACATGTATATGTTATGTTACCGTACTTATTACATATTCACAGTTAATTAGAAAGTTTTATATATTTTATATAAAATATAGCAAAGAAATTTTAAATATTTTATAGTGTACACCAAACAACTTTGAAATATATTAAATTTAATTTTGCTAACTGGTTATATATTTCCGTATTGTAATTTATGTGAAGGAAATTGTTAATTTATAAATAAATAAACATTTTCAAAGAGATCTTACTCAAAATGTACAAAAACAACTATTCCATTCGTATAGGCAAAGTTGTTTATACCAATAGTATTGTTATGTACCATTAACGTTACGATGTCTACATACATGGGATGTCATGTCTCATAGACCGTGTTGCAATTCTATCCATGTTATGTATATATAACATACACGCGACATAACTGTATTTGCTGGGATGTATTGTGTTATTGATATTGCAATATTAACAAGTGCGGCTCTTGTAAGTATGCCTAGAAAAATCGGTACAAATTGTTAATTTTCCAGGTTAATTCTCTATATTTATCATCTTGCAAGCGATTATGAGTCGAAAGAGCTTGTAAGTTCACCATACGCGGTTTTCACTATTGTAGTCGAAATTGCAGGGATTATAGAAGTCAAATTTTTAAACTTGGCGTATAATATACCTGTTACACTATTGTATTAATCGATTGTATGAAGAGTTTGATAAATAATTAGTTTAAAACTCAGTTTGCTAATTCACCATCGTCTACTATTACAAGGCTTTACAAAGGAATGTCTGCCTATTTGAAAATGCCTTACAAATATCATACAATATCATGTGTATTTTGCAGCGCGCAGAATTGTCCAGCAATAAGATAAATATCATCCTAGAGTCCAGTATTTCAGCTGTCAGTGCTGCAGGATAAATCTGAAAACATCTCCGTTTATTCTAGTGTCGTCTGCTCTCAGGACTCGACTGCTTTGTGCGTCCTTCCAGGGCTCCTGAGCAGGGGTGCGGGGTAAGGGGCGTATTCTTTGACGAGTGGTTATGGGCACTTAGCGATCTCGTTGTTGTTGCGAGCTCGCGTCATAAATTTCACTCAGGAGCTCGCAAAATGCCTAGGAGTGTTTCCGCTAGCCTGATAGATTTTAAAATCATTTGCGGTGATTTTCTTACGGTAATAGCATTATACTGAAGCTTCTTTAATGGTAATTGTGTAGTTAGCAAACTAATAATGGTTAGGAAAGTATAGAGCTCGCGGGAAAGTTTCTGTAAAAAGTTTATTTGCTTTCTGTATTAATTAATTTTCGATTATGCAAGAGCTAATGCTCCAGCACTATTACTGGGTTATATTAGGTATTATTAAACTAAATGGTGCAGGACAAAAAATGGGCTGGGAATAAAGATGCATTTTCTGAAAATGTCGTAACAATTAATTAGAAGTATTTACAAAAAAGTATGGTAAATTTTCAGAAAATGCATCTTATTTACTCAATTTAGAAAATAATTCAGCAAATTCTACCGTACTATTTTTTCCGTGTGTTATGTCCAATAAATTTATTTGTTTTATTTTATATTAACAGACAATAAAGGGTACGAATACATTTTTTGAAAAACATTTCACTAAAATACATTTCTCGAATATACAAATGTCGAAAATTAAATGTACATTTATCGAAAATACACATGTCGAATGTTGGAAATATTACAAATGACGAATGTTGCAAATCTCAAAAATATATTTGTCGAATTGCTGGAATATGAAAAACCTCGCAAATACATTTCTATAACACTGTTTTGGAAACTACACATTCAACAACTAAAAACAATATTGGAACAACTATCATTCCATACGCCGCGTATGGAATAATTTAGACGAATCAGAGCCGCATATTAGCGCAATATATGAAGTAACTTGATTCAGTTACTATGGTTACGTCTGTTTGTTTTAATTTGATTTATTTGAGATTGACTTTTTAAAAAGTTTTATATTTGTATCTTTTGTATAATTTCCAAAATCTTGTTATAGAAAGTATAGTTTAGAAGAACAAGTAACGGAATGGCATATACCACACTCGCAAACCGTGGCCCTCACCTTCTGCTCGGACTATAAACTTTTTGCTCGCGTGGAATATGTGCCATTCCAGAATATACTATTCCCGAATGTTACAAATGTCGAAGATACAATCTAGAAAATGCATTTGTGGGCAACGAACATTAGCAATTGTCGAAGTTATATCTAGTGAGCAATGATTACAATTCGACATTTGGTGATATACGTTTTGGACAAATGTATTTTCGAGATTTGTAATATTCGACATGGTGATGAATTAGTAAAAAATAAAAAACCAAACCTTTGTCAACCGTTGCTATTGGAAACGAGCGACAAAATAAAATTCTTCAGAAATAATCTGACCTGACAAATGCAAGCGTCAAAGACAACTTTCTATAGCAGTCGTCGGAAAATATCAATTTGGATTGTGTTACAGATAAATTTACAATGTTATATCCTAAAATCCGTACACTCAAATAGATTTTCCTATCAAATTATCATCTCAGAGTTTTAAACTGCAAATCTAATCAATCGGACGTGCTTTAGCCTTTAGGTGTTCGACAATGGATTATTTTGTCTTGTTCGCTGTTTAAAAACTAAATTAGATATGAAAATACGCTGAAATACCAAGAGTATTGAAATCAAAATCATACCGCCTCTGGCCTGTCAATAAATCTCTATTCTTAGTCAGGCGTACCATTCCAAAAGCAATAAATATCTGATCGATCCGGCAGCCTTTATGATCAAGTTACCGTACCTCGAACATCGATTATTTTACTTACAAAAGCCGTCAATTACTTGTTAGGTGACAAGCATTCCATTACCGTATTGAACTGTATGCAAAATATGCCATAATTTATCCACACAAACATGTCGATCGCCGTAATAACTGCTCGTGCGCCAATTCCTCGGCTGCCTATGATGATGATATGTCACAGAGCTGCCCAAACTTTTCCTGAATAGCTTTTCCATAATGGTGCAGTTTCCTCCTTGACAAGAAGTGCTGGTTTAAACCGCAGTCAGTTTTTATGTTGATAGACATTAAAGGTGACACTGTACAGACTGCTAGCAGTCAGTTTTACTGTGTAGGCTGTAAAAATATTGTACATACCAATTGCTCAATAAATGCATAGTAATCATCAACAAATGTATAGCAACACTTCAACAAACACATGGCAACGTAATCTGATGGCGATAATCTTCAAAATATGTATTAAAAATAATTACAAAATTAATATTCATTCCAAATCGGCAAAAAATAATGTATTCAACAATCAACACAGCAGTCTCTGCTGTAAATCTGGTATTTTGGTGCCTACTTAAACAAATAACTATTTAATCACACCTTGATAAGATGTGGTTTCGAACGTTTTAGTCACGGCGTGAAGTTAGTAACTCACTTATGAAGCACCGACTGAAGTTTAGCTTTTTCAATTAAATTGATAACATGTTCAAATAATTGATAAAATAATACATTTTTTTGTTACTTAATTTGTATTTGTACTGTATCTGTCATTGCACTGTAAATATTAACTCTTGAGTAAATGTGCGTTAATTAAACTTGTTATACACAAAACATACTATTATAAATCGGTATAATATGATGATAGTTTATATTACATCGACAATCTATATTGCATTTTATCTGAAATACTACGGTAATATATCCATAGTAATACAATAATAATAACAGAATCATAAACGTTATATCTTAGCTGAATCTATGGCCTATTCTGTAACTTCGGCCCAATTCTCTAACCCAGTTGTTAATTTTTAACTACTTGCTAAGAATTTAATCCAATGAAGATTCTTAACACACAAGAAAAAATCAAAATGTCACCTGTAACATTTGTTTCTATTTGTTAAAAATATTAGCAAGTGGTTAAAAGTTAACAACTGAGTTAGAGAATTTAAACAATGATAACAGACATCACTGAATAAAAAATGAAAATTTTATTTGACACATATATTTTTGTTGGTTATAATTTTTAACGGGGCGTTAAAAATTAACAGGCAAGTACAAAATAGTCCCCACTTACAACTACTATTTATTTATATGAGTATTAATTTAACAAAAAAACTACCAATAAATTTCAAAACGAACTGCTGTCAAGTTAATAAAAAAAAACATATGTTTATTGCTTTTCTTCTTCCATTTAATTGATTCTAGCCGCTAACTACTATGCAAAAGTTTGGAGTTTGCAAACTTTTGCGCTAACTAAAATTAGCAGAACGTTGAGCTAATTTCGTTGTTGAAAACGCTACGAGTTAAAAGCGTTTGTGTTGTGAACACCACAGCTTTATTGCGCTTGCGTGAAACGGTAGGAAACACTTTATGATTACACTACAAACCGAGCTACTATGCAAATACTACTAATTATTTGACAACATGATAATTTTCTTGGTTCTTGATTTTGGTGGCCCTGGCAGGTGATGCAGGAATCAATGGGCGCTTTGAAGCTGATGTCACGTTTTGTAGCGCGAGTGACGAACGAACATTGCGGTGGCACAGCCCTTGGGACTGTATATCTGGCTCAGGTATGCGTTAAATGCTTGGTAATGATGGCAATTAACGGCTGATGATGTAGGGTTTGATGACTTGACCAGTGATTTGTTCTGTTGTTACACGATGATTGAATTTGCGTGAGATATTATATTACACTCGGATGGGGTTTCGTTGGGGGATGAATTGTGAATTGTTATTTAATTGCAGTAACATTTAAAAATATTTGTTCTTCATATTTTCATGAAACTTTTAAATTCCAAGTTTAGTTTACATATCTTATCTCGTTCTTGAGATATTGCGCACTTGGACATCCATCCATCCATCAAATTACAAATTCTGGGCATTAATGGGTTATTTGAATAAAGAAAGAAACGTATATTAAGTATCAGAAGTTTAGTACTAGTAAATTGTTTACTAGAAAATAAATTAAATACTCCTCCAAACTTAACTTCAAATGTATCACTTATGTATAATTTAAACATGAATAAACTCATTGCTGTAGTACGCATCGTAATATGTCTTATATTTATTGAAATATGGCGATTTGTAATATTTTTCAAAATACGGAAATTTCCCCAAATATGACTTAGAATTGTAATTTTTTTTTATTACATTTCTTTATAATATTCGCGCCAGGAAATCTATTGCAGCAGAGCGCATCGTCATATCTCTAATATTTTTCGAGATATGACGATTTTTTATATTTTCCGAAGAGCAATTTTGAGGGGCTGTAACTCGAAAACTATACAAGATATCGAAAAATATCTCAAGTTTTGTGTGTTTCGTACCATTTATAATAAATTAGTAAATTTTGAAAATTTTGAAAATTTTGGAATTTTTTGTAAAAATTTCGATTGGTGATATCTTGACAAATATGAAAGATACAGACTTGCAGTGTTCACCAATCGATTCAGCTCGACGAAATACATAAACCCTGAAAATTTCAGTAAATTCGGACAACTGGTTGAAATGTTAGAGCAAAAAGTCTGAAAATGGCCAAATCCAGGCCAAACGTCAAGGGGTACCCCTTGACTTTCAGGACAAAAAACGCCATTTTAAGGCTTTTTGCTCTAACTTTCCATCCCGTAAAGCGATTTCTATGAAACTTTGCATACTTATGTATTTCGACGAGCTGAATCGATTGGTGAACACTACAAATCTGTATCTTTAATATTTGTCGAGTTATCGTCGATCGAAATTTTAAACAAAAATACAAAAAAAATTCAAAATTTTAAAAATTTTCTATTTTGTTATATAAGGCACCAGAAACGCTAAACTGAAGATAATTTTTAGATATCATGTGTAGTTTTTGAATTACAGGCCCTTAAAGTTGCACTTCTAAAAATACCAAAAATCGACGTATCTCGAAAAGTATTAGAGATCTGACGATGCGCTCTGCTACAATAGGTTTCTTAGTGCTTATATTATAAAGAAATGTAATAAAAAAATATTACAATTTTAAGTGAGGATATTCGTTTTTTCTATCGGTATGTGAATCTGTATTGAATAATTAATAATTACAGTTTCTGTTATTTGTTTGTTCCCATAGCAACTAAAATTAGTTTATTAAACATATAATTCAGTTTTGTCAAAAGAAGCAAATAAAATGCGGCGTGGGCACCACACTACTTTCTTATATAAATAAAACCAACTGAACACGTATGACACGTATGCAAATGAAAATTAATTTTAAACAACTTGTCATTTTTATACTTTTGCGCGGTATATATTTCCTTGACAATCACCAATCGAATTTTTTATTATTTCTATACTTTTCCTTGCTGTGTTTATGACAGTAAACAGCACATTTTTATTTTCTACATTAGATGAAAGAAAAACTAATAATTAGGAAGATACAGCTAAATCAGTATCTCAAAACTATCTTGAGTCCCCTTAAAATATAAACCTGACGACGACCATGAATATTACACTTAAAATAATATATTTTTTACGAAAGAAATACAAGCGTTAACCTGAAATTAATTTGCTTGTTCCGACAGAGTGCTGTGCATGAACAGTGTGCTTTGTTAGTCAGTCGTATTTATGTTTTGTCGTAGACGCTTGGTTTTGGTGATAATTTTTATTAAAATCGCGAGTGTAGAGAAACAAGTGCAGTATTTTGTTTACTAATGCGTTTAGATGTTACAGCAACATTGGCTTTATATGCATACACATTTGTTATTTTAGAATTAACGAAGAGTTATAAAAAATAGTGATAGGGATATGAGTGAACTTAGTGTTTGACACAACAAGCCTTACAGTAAACATGAGGTAGGAATATCACCAATATTCATTTGTTATACATTGTTTTTGGCTGATAATGTTATAGTGTACATCTCCCTAATGAATCAAAAAGTGTCAAGTCTGATAATTAAGTAAAACGTTTTGTTTCTTGAAATTTGGGTCAGTGCCGGAGATGGCTATGATATTTTTCAAATAAAATTATAATCCTGACACTAATTTTTCGAATCTGCCATTTGATTGTAGTGTAGAATTCCCTGAGAATTTGTTTGTTATAATTTTTATAAATGTTTTTATTTTTTACACACACAAGAACAACTAAACCATATACATTATTTTTTTTCTCTCTAATCCACACTGATTCAGATGCAGATATTAAATCTCTTAAATTTTTTTGAAAAATATTTTTCCTTAAAATGATTAAGGAAGCAGGAAATTGCATAAGTATTAAAGTATTTTTTAACCTGTATACATTTAAATAATAAATAAATTAAAAAAAATAGTATATTATACATTAAGGGAGAGAAGTGTATGATTTTTTCCCGCGGAGTAAAGTGAAGCTGAAGCCGTAGGCGAGGGCTACAATACGACAAGGGAAAAATACCCTTTTCACTATTTTTTTTTACTACCCCAATGGTTTTTAGGTATTTCAAAATTATTTGAATTGTAATATAATTTATGATACCTTTGATTTGTTTAATTTTGTTCATTTTTCACATTATTTGAGCACTTTCCCGCACGCCGGGAGAGAAAGTATACAAATCTCCCGTAGATATGAAACTGGCTATCCCTGTCATGATTTTGGTATCATAGAAACCGAGTTTCTCTACCAGTCGTGAAAACAATATTTATATTTTCATGTATGTAATGGATTTAAAAGTACTAGAATTCTTGAGCAACTTGAAACCAATAAACTTCACTTTCGCGGCAGTCACTATATGTCTCTTTGTGAACTATTTGATTGTCGAGTTTAGTATGAATTATGTATGAATCAGAAGTTTTAGGCTCCCGTTTTTTTGTTGAAAAATGTAGAAAAGTTTCCAGCAAAAGCTGTGGAAAAAATTATTCAATATGTTGGCGGAAGTACCTGGGCTTGTATTATGGAAATTTTTAGTTTTTAACCACACGCCATATATCAACATTGACAAATGTGTGACAGAACATTCATTACTTCACAGCTCTCTGGCTGAAATATTAATAACAAGATTGGAAAATGAAAATGATAAATGAGCTGATACATTTTGACACCTGTGGCTGTTTTCCACCAACTAATAATTAATTCTCTATTCATAATTAATTTCATATTTTAATTATATGTTTATTAGACTAATTTATGATTCTATATTCCTGAGGGATTAATTAACATTTCATATTCACATACGTATAATACTTTTATGGCTTAAATTCATTAATTTTATTATTTTTAAATGTATTAAAATTTGGATGAATATAATTATGTAAATACGTACATACATGAAGTTTTGTAATGCAAGTTTAAAAGTCGCAATTTTTGCAAGCAAGCAACAACCCTTAATAAAAAAAATCATTAAGGTTAATAATTAAAAAAAAAAAAAAAAAAATTATGTATCAAGGCACTAAAGTTCAATTTTTTATCACGAATGTGGAATTTAGTTGCCGAGGCCCGTAGGGCCGAGGAAAATAAACCATGTGAGTGATAAAAAGGAACTTCAGTGCTGAGGTACATATTAAGTTTTATTTGAAATCTAAAATTCGAAAAAACTGTATAAAAATTACAATATAGGTTAATTTTATACATCTGTCAGTTGTCAATTGAAACTGACAGTCAGTTTTGCCAACCTCGAGAAGTGAAGTTATCGTAAATAACACTCATAATTATGTGTTTTGTCCTCAATTTCGTCATCGGAATGAATTAGTTAATTCTTCTTGCAAATTTTGTTTCATGTTACGTCCAAATATACTATAGTACGTCATTATATCTGCCAATAATTATTTAACGGTTGCCAACACTGGGTTGCTAAAAATCGTTATATAATGGGTTACTTTAGTGACGATTTCTGAGCTTTTAATGACGATTTTTGAGCACTTTAGTGCCGGTTTCAAATAAATGTAATTTTTTGACATGTGTCGTAATTGAAAATTATTTTTTTAATGGATGAACGTTTCTTGATAGTGATGTTCCTGCATTGTTTGATAAAAAATCTAGGGCCGGATCTTTTTGTAGTAAATTTTATGTTACCTGAGGGTTCGATTTATAGTAATTAAAAACAAAACAAATGAAATGTAACCTTAAAACAAACGTCATTTTGTTCACTTTTGCGTGTCAGGCGCTTGTGCTAACTAAAATTAAAATGGAAACGATTGGATCCAGCCAACTTTGAAGCGGAAATTGAAATTCAGAATTGAAATTAGTGGTTGTGAACATTTAGCATCAATACCAAAATAAATCGCGTAGCGCTTTTAACGAAGAGAACTACCACTAACCACTACTTCGAACTACATACACAGTATTATTACAATATTCACACGCTAGGCTGGCCGCAGTCTTGCCTAGAGAGCCTGAACGGTATTTAATATTCTCCGGAATTTGTGATATTGCGTTTGTGCATTGCCGTGACACTTCATTAGGCGGCCATTCTAGAGCGCTGCTTTGTGGAAGGCGTCACTGTAAACGCCTGCAGGATCTAATTACACGCCCCGCGTCTCTCTCGAAAAGTGGGGCGAGTTGGAGGCCTATGAACTTCGCGGCGAATCACGACAAGATGAACTTTTGCGGTGGAAAATAATTGTGCGACTTTGTACTTGTGTTTATACATTTATTATGGTTGTATGCTAATTATTATAAACGAGACGAGATGATGAAACAGTGACCGTGTTTTATTTTATAGTAAAATATTTTTTTATTATAATTGCCATTCTGATTTCCTTCGAAGCAGCATTATTTCAAAATGTATAATTTGTAATGGGGTAAATAGCTCCATAGTAACGCATCGGACTGTGGATTATAAGATTTTCGTTTGAAGCCTTGCAGCCGACAAATTTTCGCACATAAAATTATCCCTGTGGCTCCTCCACTACCATACTTAAAGGCACTGATTTGACGGCTGGTAACCTCACATCACACTCAAAAATGCATCATAATACCAGGATCTGCTTTGAGCAAAGTGCCACATCCAGAAATGGGTAAATGGCGTGATGATATAAAATATATCTCCATTATTTAATTATTTCATCAATTAATGTACCCATAATTCAGTCTTCTCGACCAATAACAGAGCCAGAAATCCATAATTCACGGATATTTTAAAGACGTAATGTGGATCACCAAGCAACGGCCCTCTGACAGTAGAAATATAGTCAGTTGCCAAGGGGGGATTTCAATGTTTTTTTTTGTTAATTTTTGTTTCATTAGTAATGCAAATATGAAATTTTAAATGAAAAAAAAAAATTCTTATTAAGTGAGACATCATTTTTTAAAGATTTCGTCAAATTTTAAAGAATCAGACTGTGACGTCACAACGCCTACAGCTGACTTCAGGATAAATAAGCCAGTGCTCATGATTATAATGTTATCAATGTCAACATGTCAGTGTCTCACGAGAGTGTTTACAGGTTTTGTCTAATAATTATCAAGTATTTGAAAAAAATTGATCAAACCAACAAATACCTGGAATCAGAGTATCAAAATGTTCAAAAATAATCTTTGAATTAACAAATATATGCGCTAAACTAAACATATAGGCTTGAAGTGAGCGGTAGGCGTTGTGACGTCACAATTTTCAGGAGAGTTTACAATTAAATTTTCTAACATAGAATTATGAATAAAAACTTATTTTTAATCATGTTTTATTGTATTTTCCCATTATATTGTGATATAAACTATACAAAAAAGATATTATTTTGGATAAATTCAATTATACTGCAATACCCCATTGTCATTGTGAATTTTTATGTTGCCGTATTTCAAGGAGTATTTTCAACATCTATAAAATAGTTTGGGATTTATCCTATAAGGTGTTTTATAATTTTGCTCTAAAAACGTTTTGTCGCTTGCTTAAATCACAATTTAGTTCGAAGTACTACATACTCATTTTTCTAATAGTAATACAGCAATTAAGTACAAGAATACAATATTTAAAGAAATGAATTGTTTCTTGGTATAAGAATTATGAAGTTTCTTTGCTACTTGGGTACTATCATTTCGAGTAATTAATTAGCAATATTAATTTTTCTGTAATGAACTTCAAAGTGGTATGCACGAGTGCATGTGCAGTTTTCATTATAACAAACTGCATCGCAGGGGACAAAATAATAAATTGAATAGTAAAAAACAAATTAGATGATCATGAATGCAGGAGTATTCTGAGGAGTATACGTATCTCGCGCTCTGAATGCGAGATGTGATGCTCTATATGTAAATAAGAATAATTCTTATTAGGATTTGTCTTCAACTTTCTTGAAATAGAAAACTGCAGCCATATATTCATTCTCTACAACAATGGAACATATCGCATGCATATCTATTCTTTTAGTGAATTTACTATTTAGGAGCAGGCAGTAAGCTTTATCGTTTAGTATTGGTAGATATGGTTAAAGAGAAAAGAAATATTTAATGTATTCTCATTGCACTCTCAAATTTACATAGAATTGTTTATTTTCGATTAATGCAAAGTGAAATGTTCTTTCTAGAAATTGCTGATTTATATTGGATTTAATATATAAAGTTAGATTTTAAATTTATGATTTACTGGTTTATATGGAATTTATTAAATTAAAAATCTACCAATCTGAATTAGACTTCAGATTTTTAACATATGTAACAACAACAAAAATATCCTTAACTTGTCAACTTTGTTTTATGTTGTTTCTCCACATTCATGTTACAATAATTTTTTATGACATTTACAAATAAATCAATTTAACTTACAATCTTAAGTTGGATTTATAGTTTTCCTACAACACACAATAACCTAAAATAATTTAGCACAGCACACGAATTTGAGCAATGTTGAGTTTTCTGTGTTTGTGCTATGCATTCTGTTTTCTGTGTACTTCGTTATATTTTGTGTTAGTTCGGGTCAGTGCTTACAATAACATCCGGGAAAATATCTGATATAAGCAAAGACAGATATATTTTATTCTTTCACTTCATTTAGTTCTGTGCAATTTAAAATGTAAATTTTTAATTTCAAAATGTGTAAATTCTTCATTAATCAATAAAAGTATTTATTTGTATTTAATATTTTAAAACCAAAGTTGTAAATAAGATAAACCAGCCATAAGAGCACTAAAATAAAAATGGTTGATTAGAATTGGAATATACTGTCGTTTAAAGGTTGGGTCTGATAAAATCCAAATATCCAGAGAAACAACGCGAAAGCTTGGTTTATATTGGATTTGAAGGCTTATGTGATTCGGGAGAACCCGAGGGTACTAATGTGTATTTTAATACAATATCGTTAGCTTCGTCAACGTAGATATATGTGAAATATACAGAACGACAAATCGATATGCACCCCCTAGCAAAAATTCGCATTAACTCTCCATAATCTCAAATACAACACGAATGGTGATAACGTACGCTTGTACTAGAAATTATAAATTATTATAAAACAGGAGAATTCATATTTTTATCTACGCTCGTGAGTTAAATGTCACTTATCCCACTCATTTTGCGTAAGTTAAATTCTTCTTTCTTCTTAATTAATTCTTAAAATTAATAAATATTTAATTAATTAATAATTTTTGAAGCTTGTTCTATATACGACGAAATAGTAAATACTTTCTAAATTACTCATTTTCAAGAAATACTTCAAAAATTTATGAAAAACAACTACATAATTGTTTAATGTCAAATTGTGGTCGTTATGTATTAGTAAAACTAAACTTTCTATAACGGTTGTCGGAAATGAAACACCAAAATGCCTAAAACGTCGATTTTCTCATTTTTAAATTTGGATTAAGTTTAGAGGGTAAGAGTAACAAATATCAAAAATTCGTCAAAATAAAGACCGTGTAGTAAATATTTATATAAAATGACATTTATTTTTTTGTACACTTAATCAAATATTACAAATATTAATCAAATATTACAATAGTATATTGTGTTATTATAATTACATTTGACATTTGGGTGCTGACTGCTTAATGTGTAAGTTTGAACGACGAGCGAAGCAAGTCGAACAATTACATTCGAAGCACGCAAAGTTACATTTACTCCGAATAATGCATGCTATTTTTTTTTTCAAACATATAAAATAGAATTATAAACTTCCCAGCATTACTAGTTGCCCACTAATTTCTATATAACACTAGATTGGGCATAAGCCGCTACGGTGCGTTCCCAATTGAACGCCGCCATGATGGTGAAAATTGAGGTTTTGTGATACTTCAATATTTAAAAATCTATCTCTCTTGTCTATGAGTATGACCATAATTCGTGGTATGGCCTAAAGTGAAGTAGTGGCGAACGCAGTGTAGAGACAGCTTCAGATTGTGCACTTTACTTTACAAAAGTGCCACAAAATCTCAATTTCACCCTTTTCAATCGGGAACGCTTTCAGATGGCAGAATATGGCCTATGCCCAATCTAGTGTTATATAGAAATCAGTGTAGTTGCCATAGACTATGTTGTTTTTTTTACCTTACTATTTTTCATAATATTTTATATTTTACTTAAGGAGACGATACTTTTATGCTTGAACGGTGGCGAAAAAAATTGGATTTCTACTTGTTTAATACAAATGTATAACAAGGTACATTTATGACGATTGAAGAAAAAATTATTTATACTTTTATCATTGCTCCATGCCCCCGAGGAAATTTAATTAAGTCTACGCTCATGACTCGGGGTTGGTTTTTCTGTATAACGTCCAATTTAATCCTGCCTTTCTCTAGAACGCAAACCACGGGGCTGAGCTTAACTCATTGGCGACCATTTTCATTTTGGGTTCATTTGTCACAGCAGAAGTGGATGCTCACAACGCACCCTTGAAGTTTCATCTCAGAGAATACTTGCACATATGACTTCCATAAACGCCGATGAACTTGGATAATGTCTACGTATCTAGATTATGTACTTACATTCAAAATTAACTCATAGATCACTGGGATTATAGCTTCACACGTTTGGATTTATGGCCGATAATCCTGCAAGATAAATTAATTAAAATAATAGTTATTTATGGAAGGAATGCGGCAGATCATTTTGGAAAATAAATATCAATTATTATATTACAATGTTTATTTCTGTCAGTTACTGCAATATAGTTTAAACTTTTTGTTGAATTTTATACAAATATTTTCTGGTTAAATAAATAGTATATTGTGTATCTTGTAGGAAAAGTGATATATTCCTGCAACACCAGGACTCCAGGAAGTTTACTTTTCCTACGTGGTATACATACTTTTTTTTTTCGATCGGTTTATGATCAATAATTAGATATTTTGTATTTCATTTATAAATGTCAGACAATCAACAAGACAAAAATATTGCGTTGTTTTTATAAAAATATCTCAGGATAGCGTACTCATGGTTTGTTATTTTCACAAGTGTCAAATTTATTGGAATGGCACTCATTTCCTACGAGTATGAAAGATTGTAGCATGAGCCGAGTATGAAATGGACATTCCATGCGAGTTGTACACTATACTTTTTCTACGACCACGGTATTGTTTCCAACATATTTAATTTTAATAATAAATTTATCCCGTTTTCACCGTTCCAATATTTCACAATTCTAAATAAGCTAGGAGCAATGGTACCTGTACTAAAATGAACTGACCTGTATTGAAATAATCACAAAACAAATTCATTTCGCACGATGCTTGCATTGTACTTCATTTCTTGAGCAACAACAAACATACAATGAGCAGATTTCTAAGTGGTCGTAGAAAAAAGATATTCCCGTACTGTTATTTATCGTAACCTAGCAACGACACTAAAATACCGGATTAATGAACTTTGCGGTTCGAAAACACACCGGAAAGGAGTCAGTTTTCGTCCGATCGAAAAAAAAATTTTTTGGTATAGATCTGTAATTTTTTATATAATAATAAATCTCTCTGTTGATACAGTTCTATCATAATGATCCTATCGCATCACATCAAAGACCTTTTTCCGTATAAAATAGCCAACAAAACATCTCCTCAAAACGGGATAAATGATCCTACCCTATCAACATCCTCATTAGAATCTCACGATAACGTCTTAGACAAATCTATTAAAAAACTATTGCGTTAATATTAATTGCTTTGTTTTTGTGACTGCCAATGTATTTGTGTTGGTAACGACAAGAACCTGAAACTGAGATGCGAGGACATTTCGGTTAATTCTATCGTTTGCTGACAGAAACGATTTTCTTTGATATTGATTGTAATACGCATGTGGATATGTATGACTGAGTAATATAAAATACTATTTGAAATATTAATTTAATTTTACGGAATTGTAGAATTAAGGAATAAATTAAATAATTACTGGATTTCAATCCTATTAATAATATATTGCTTAACGTTTCGACCTTACATACATCACCCTCAGGAACTGAAAACATCATTAACCATATAACATAGTTATAGATAACAAATTATAAAAAACTTACTAATATGTGAAGGTTCAAAATTAAAAATTAACTTGGATTTAGTTTGTCAAAGATTAAAATAGTTTTAGATAAGTCAGTTATTAACATGAGAAATACAAGTGGTTATTAATTATACCGACGTAACGCCAAAAATTTAACTAATGTTATGGAATAAAACAAAACAATGTATTTATAAATGAACTTCTTAAGTGAATTAATTAATGAATAATTAAATAATCGTAAACTGTGTTAAGGTTCATTCCATCAGTTCTGTTATTTGATTTGCATTGTTTGCGTGTTCTTTTATATGTAATAATTCTAAAGTTTTTCTCTTGTAAACATTTTCTTCTATTACTAGTATTTTTTCTCCTTCCTGAGTAGACTACGCGGGGTCGAAACTTTGAGTAATATGTAGAATGTTGTGATAAGTTTCAGGTAGAACGATTCTTTGCATAATTATTCTAAGTCAACAATCCTAATGCAAAAAAATGTACGGCCCTTCGTAAAGCCACACGGCATCAAACTTGTAAATGTGCAATAAGAATTAAAAGAATTTTTTTTTAAGAAATATCATTGCTGTTTACTTTCAAGAAGGATTGTGTAAAATTGCGTTATTGCGTTAATGTAACTAATTATTTAATATCAATACTTTGAGTTTTTAGCTCATCTTCAAACGAATTTTTCATATTTTATTACGCAATGCAACCTTTTACAAAAAGTTTTTTTGTGTGAAAAATAATTGTCAAATTCTGAAGTTTAACATTTTACTTTTTAAGGGGCCTATTTTGTAAATTACCTGTTAAGTTGTAATTACCTGTTACAAATTTTAACCAATAATAACAGACGTCATTAGTAAAACTTGAAAAATTCACTTGACACATTTTTATTGGTTAAACATTTGAATAGGCCACTTAAAACTAACAAGTTAATTACAAAATAGGCCCCCATAGGGCATATTCTGTAACTTATCTGTTAAAAAAAATTAACCAATAATAACCGACGGCACTGAATACTGAATAAAAATTGAAATTTATTGATTTAAATTTTTAAGGTAAGTTACAGAATAGGCCCCTAACACTGCTATAACAATTGGAAGATTCGGTCTTGCCAAATTTAAATTTCTTTTAAATAATTCATGTGGGTTTACTAAGGGCCGTACAAATTTTTTGCATTAGGTTTATCGACTCAGAATTAATCAAAGAATCGTTCTACCTGAACTTTATCACAACTTTTCCGAACACTGTATTATTAATAGGGTTGTAATTATTAATTTTATTTACAAAATATTATGTATGTTCGTGCACTGATTTCTTGTGTTTTTCGATAGAGGCGCACCGAGCGTTGGAGCTGCTGGAGGACTACCACTCCAAGCTGATCAAGCCCCAGGACAAGCAGCTGCGATTGGCCATTGAGCGCGTCATCAGGATATTCAAGTCGCGGCTCTTCCAGGCTTTGTTAGGTGAGTCGAATTTTGAGCCCTTTGTTATAGCGCCACTCTCTTGTTTTTCCCACGGATTTTAAGTTATAATTAAATGCTGTAGCAATTAATCAATTTAGGCTATATTTTACTGACACGCCGTTAGGGTGTTACGGACCTATTGTATAGTGATTTTAATTGTTCGCGGCCATAATAAATACATCAGCTATGAAATATTTTTAAATTGATGCATATGCTTCAAAACATTACAGTACAATTAACAGAAATATTTATTTGTAATTGAAACAATCAAAATGTAATATTTTGAGGTTTTTTATTGTCTATTACTATATATTCTTCTAATTAATACTGCTATATAAATTAATTAATAAAAGGTGGTGAAGCAATTTATATTTAAAATAATTATATTCATTATTCAGCGGAAAATTGTGCCTATAATAAAATAATAATTTATTTCAAATATCCTATCTGACTAATTTTCATTCAATATTATTTTATTAAATACAACTAGTTGAAAATGCAGTCTGTGTAATTAAAAATTAATTTCATACCGACAGTGTACTTTAGTATGTTGAACAGGAAGATTGATATGTGTTTTATTTTATTCCTTAACGATAAATTACTATAACATTTTTTTCATGTATATCTTATATAAGTTATTAATTATCACCCTGAAGAAGACTGATTAACAGTCGAAATATCGGTGTGAAATTAATTTTTAATTATATTGACTGCTTTTACAATTAGTTGGATTATTTAATAATTACAGCCAGTCGAGAAAATTCCTTCATCTTTATTATTATTTATTTACAACCAGAAATTCTTTCTTGTTAGAATATTTATACACCACTGAACAAAAAGTAGGACCCTTCTTTCATCGTTTTATTTATATTTTGTTTAAGTTGAATATTTGACTTTAGCTTATGTTTATAAAGTAACATGTTATTTCCACATTCATTTTGTTGTCTTGAATCTTTTCACAGTCTAGCATAACCATTTTATTAAAATTTAACGCCAGTCATAAAAACGTCTTGTTTTTTTGTCCAGCAGTGTATAATTTATAATTAAATACATTAAAATTAAACCCGTATATAATTTTAAATATTTATTAAATTTAATTGGAAATTTTTAACCAGGTAAAATTTTATTAAAAGTAACCTGAAGCAATAAAATAATTTTTTTACCCCTGTATAAATTTATCCACATTATTTCAATTTTTTTCATGAATTATAGTACCCATAATTCACGATAATGAATTATGGATTCATAATTCACTCTTCGCGACCAATCACAGAGTAAGAAATCTATAATTCACTGTTATTTTAAAGGCGCAATGGCTGTCTGACAGTTGACATGTAGTCAGTTGTCATTTTCAAAAGTTATTTCCTAATTTACAGGAGTAGAAAAAGTATAGTATTATATTCGGGATTATGGTTATTATTCATAATGACTACCATAACCCTTCATATAATAATATAATTTATACTCTTGTTGAACTATACGAAAATGCAAAATCAACTGTTTGAACAACACGTATGTTTTTTCTTTTCCTTTGTGTGTACATTGTACGAAATGAAAACATGCACCTGTATTCTCTCATTTTATTTGTCATATTGAAAGCGTTAAACTTAATACTTACCTAATAAAACTTCGCAAGTTAAAAGCAACCTCTAAACCGGATGCTAGCATCCGTCAAATGCATAGAAATGCGCTCATTGCATGTTTGCCTTGGAGCAAGTAGGAAACTTCGTCGTTATTACCTCAGAAATAATACGATTTCTGTTAAAAACTGATTTATCCGACAAAGTTGGCGTGAAAACTTTCATGCTAAAGTATAAAGACTAGCAGAAAGGGGGCAAGAGCAGAATCCAGCGCAGGAGCAGCAGCATGGAGCAGCTATCTCCTCGTTGGCTTCCGCAACATGCGAGCGCAATATAAGACCATGTTTCACTGTGTAAATTACTTTACGTATCTTCTATTTAAAATTCATATCAAGTTTCGAAGCGCGAAAATTAAGTTTCAAACTAGATTTACGTCAGCATTGTTTTATGAACGAAGGCGTAATTAACTGGTAAATTATTTACAATAACTACAGATACACTTTTGTTCGCATCACAATATTTTGTTGAACTGTTTATTAAACTACAAGTACTGGACTTTCCACGATAGATAAATACCGGATGGTATTTTTATTTTACTCAATTATTTTAAGTATTATCGAATATATTTCCAAACTTTCTTTTAAATTAAAATATGCCCACATATCTGCAATATAAGTTATTCTAACTGATGTTCCAGTTTTACGCATTTGTTTATTTTTTAATAGTACTGCCAATATATTTTTTCAAAATTTTAATATTATTTTGTTTCTCTTTAATAGTTATTTGTCAAACTAGAGTTCAAAGTCGAAGAAAAATATAAGACATAATTGTAAAATAATTTAAAGTATGTACATCACTAAAATAAGGATTTTCAATAAAATTAGGAATTTATTTATAATTTTATAATATATTTTTTGTAAATAACATTCAAAATGGTAACTCTAGAGAAGAAAAACACATTTTCCTCACTATTTAGGGAGAAGAACGGTGGGGTTTTCTGGCATGTCGTGAAAAAAGATGTTTTTATTTAGAATCACACACGAAAGTATGCAATGAAATTAAGAACAATAAATTTTATAATTAAATAAAATATTGCAACGAAAATTTTATATAAACTAAGTGAAAAAAGAAATAATAATTATTAAAGATCTGGGAGCAACTAATCTAATTGTTTAAACATTCAAACACAATTCGTGGCATTCTTTTACTTTCTATATGTGAATATATTTGTTGATTTATTGATACAAATCGTTAGCACCGTGTTAAAAGTAACAATAAAGTCACTTTTAACACGCTGCTGTTACTTTTAACACTAATGTCAGATAGTGACATTTTTAACTTGCTAAGCAATCGTTAAAATGACTACTTTTAACAACGGTCGTAGATAAAATAAATTTTGTAGGTAAAAAAAATTCGGTAATATATAAAATAAAAAATACAGGTCGATGAACTAGCGGATATATTTCAAGCCAGAAATATATATACATATATTTCACACATCAACAAATGATGATTTAGCGTTAAATACATATTTATGCGTGCCATTATGTACATAGTTCCCTTAAATATTAAATGGACTACAATATAAAAATTCCTGGTGTCATGTTATGTACATGCATCTAATGAAATATTTATTCTATAAATATTTGTGTTGGTGGTGCAAGCTAATGTGACGAATAGAATATAATTCATGGCACATGACATATTTTTCGCCAATAAACATTGAGAATCTCTTTAGTTAAAAGTCTATCACAACGATGATAAAAAACAAATGAAATTATCACCTTGTTTTGGTCTGTTGCTAAGGGCAATTTTTCTTAATTTTCATCTAGTTTAACTTAAAGTATCGTGCCTGTACTTGCAAATGTCCTTTTTATTACATCAAAACTTAAGTTAGTATTCCCGATGTGTTACGTACAGTAAATTTAGGGTGCGTTGTCGTTCTCAATTCGCTTCACAACAAATAATTATTCATTATATTCTCTAATTAAATATAAACTTGCGATGTGATTAATAATCAAAGATATGGCTCGTGAAACCCAAACAGCACATTTCATCGCACAGCATGTCGGAAGCGTCAGTTCCTCTCGAAAATATTATCAAAGATAATTTTGGAGTTTCGTTTGCTTAGAATGTATTCTGTTCTTATCTGCAGATCTTTTGAATTTTTCCAATTACACAAGTCATTCTTGTGAATGTGAACCTCTAACTGATAAATTTAACGAGATTCAAGATAAATATGTTTATTTTCAATTCCATTGTTTAGTTTAAATTTAATTATCTAATATTTGGAACAAACATATTTGCTATTGTATTTTATCATATTTCTGTGTACATTGATAGGTCTGTTTTAATTTATAACTCATTATGATGTTTCATCATATTCGTATTATGATTGCTCCAAAACAAATACGTATTATAATATTAATTATTTACTCATTTGATTTAAAAATTAATTTTGTCTATAGCTATAAAATAACTACATAAAACAGAAATAAGTAAGGTTATGTTTGTACTTTTTTGATTTAGTATTTGACTAGCACACATGTATAAAGGGTTCCTTGAATAATACGTTAGTTCTCTTCTTCTTCGCGCATGCTGTTTAACACTGCGAAGTAAGACCAAGACATCCGAAGAATCTGAAACGGAATAATTTATTGTAACTCTTACTTTGATATTCTGGGTTGGTTAGGGACTTACTGCGGTGAAAGTAGATAATGAAAGAAGGAAGAATTTTCCGGCTGTCGCTCGAATTGGCCTCTTCGATCGAACCATGAGAAGTATTATGTTACGAGAAAATTTGGGAGAAAATTCGTACCATTTCGAATTGTAAATTGAGTTTGAAATTGAGTCGCTCTGTAATTACCAAAACAAACAAAATGGGAAATTAATTTTGTTTTGTGTTTAAATTAGTTATTACAGTTTTTAATTAAATTTAAATTTATTCACATCAACATTTAAATTATTAGGAAAATACGTAAGTACCTATATTTAATTACTATTTATATTGATTTTGAATACAAAGAATTTCAATGGTACACTAATTGATTGTTCATATAAACATAAATATACAAATGTTAATATTGTTTAACAAACAGACATATTTATCTAATAACTGTATACGTAGCTAATCATGCTAATTAGCAAGGTAAATCGGATATTGTAAACTTAGTTTAACTAACTATGCCGAACTATCTATAGGTAGGTTTCTTTGTTATTGTTACTGCTGAAACAAAGTTCATTACACAATCACTTACATGAAATATAGTATACACGGAGCTTTTATAATAAGTTTTAGTTTTGAGTTGTTGGTATCATATATCCTAACCTAACTCTTTTAACGGATCCAGAATGCCTAATGCCCGGGAGATGCTGTCACTTGCCGGTTTTACTTAAAACGAATGAAATGAGATTTTTATTTTAACATATTTTTAGAATTCACGATTTATAATTTTATAGTAAAATAATATAATGTATAAATGAGTTTCGGTACGGTAGAAACATATTATTTAGATATAATTTTAGGTTTTTAAATGTTGCGCCGAGAATGAAAAGCGATGTTTTTACAATAGACGATAGATGTTGAAGAACATGGCGGATTGAAGGTTGTGTAAGTTGAAAGTGCTGTAAAGAATTTGTTACTCTTTTGTGCAAAATAAATCAGTATCAACGGAAAGAAAAGTTACCGTTATAACAAGAGATATATTTACTTTATAATATTTAAAGCTGATGATAATGTTTATTTGTGGTTGGTTTAAAATACTATGAAGGTATTTGGCAAATGGCGAATACACATACAGTACTAAAAATGACAGCTTCAAAAAATAGCTATTAAACAATTCAAATACCGTACCCGCAATTAATATTGTCAGTAAACTTAGAAAATTAAAATTAAATCTTGAGAAAGGTGTGATAATTAATTTATACCTCAAGAAGCAACAAAGCTTTTAAGAATATTGGAAAATAATGAACGTATTAATATAATCCTACTATCATTATCATTATTTATGGCACGACAGTTCTCAGCGAACTAGGGCTTTGAGTACCGTGGTATTTGATCATAACCAATTCATCCTGGTACAACTGTCTTTGGTTACTAGGTTATTAGTGTGTGCAACCAAAGTGGCATCAGAGAGTTTCTTATGCGGTCAGCACTACATTTAGGTGACAATATTACTACTATTATACTACAAAAAAGTTTTGGTGGAACATAATCTTTTACCTAGTTAAATAACAATGAATTTAGCTTGGTGTAAAATTGAAATCTCAGGTAAAAAAATCTAATGCACCTCTTGCAAATAACACAATAAACATAGATGAACTATTTGATGAAATGGTGATTGCAAAAGCACTTTGGGGAGACAAACTATGACATCGGAAAAATACAAGTTTCAAAGAAATATGAATAGAATATTCAGTTGGCAAGGAAAGGAATATTTACTTGTTGAAAGAATATTTAAAAAAATGAATAACATATAGTCTGCAGAAAGAGGTAGAATGTCTGAATCAACAGTAAAAGTTTTATAGTGAACTAAATAGTTGTTAGTAATTAATAATTTTGTAAATAATTGTTGGTTTTATAAGTATTTTGCGTAGAAAGCACTATATATATATATATATATATATATATATATATATATATATATATATATATATTTTTACAGAGTAGTCCAATTTTAATGATTCTTCCTTTATTGGATATGGTTTATCTGGGAGTATCCCATTTAAATTTGAAAAAAAAAAATCCAACATAAAATAATTATATATAATTAAGTTTAAAAAAGTTAACTGGGTCACAAGGAGTGAAGTGGAGAAAATAGGAGTAAAGATGTTATTAAATATGCGTTTGCATAAAGCAAATTTAAAAAATTACAAACTAAGAAGTAAGAACCTAATGTTAGAACTTATTTTAACAATAAAACTAAATAACACTAAGAATTCTGACAGAAATTTTGAAGATTATTATGAAATAAAAAGCAAGAAAAGTATTTTTAAATAAAAGATAACAGAAACAGAGTGATAATTAAGTGTTATTTGGGGTAGGAAACTAGTGGATGATAGATTGCTCACCCACTGTTAACCTGTGTCTGTGGTATTAGGTTATCTGATTGCGATGATTTTGTTTTCACCCCTAAGGGTAGAAAAATAGGTAGCCACAAAAAATTTATAAGTTTTTTACAAAAAATTAAGCCAACGAAAAAAAAAAAAAAAGAAACTGGTAAATATAAATAAATATAACATCACACCTTTTACCCATTATGAATGTGGCACTCTGCTTACGCAGATCTCGGTAGGTGATACATTTTTTCGTATGAAGTGTGGTTACAAGTCGTCAAATCATAACCCCCAAAAATGTTAGTGGAGGGGGAACCACAGGGGTAAATGTAAATTGGCAACTGTCAGCTATGGGATTCGAACTGAGGGTCTCACGATCCACAGTCCGACACGTTACCCCGGAGCTATTTACCCTATGAAGAAACAGAAAAGCGATAAACCGTTTTAGTCTTATTAACTAAGCTCCTAAAGTAAGTAACTAATTTTGAGTCGGCGCCAAACAAAAAAATCAACGAACGCAGAATTAAAATTGGGTTACCTACATCAATTTAGGAGCTTAGTTATTACTAATAAAAAGGTTTATCGCTATTTAGTTTCTTTACGCTTCGATTTAATTTCGCTAAAAAGTTTTTATGATTCCTAAGTCTATTAGGTAGGATGCTGTGTTCTCTTATCATCGGATTTAAATACCGTAGAATTTAATAAAGAGCTATTATTTACCTTCAATATCATCTCGTTGCCATGCCAACAATAGAGCAGAAGTTCAAAAACAATGCAGGCTTGATATAGGACAATAGAGATGAATTCCAGCGAAAATATTGATTGTACCTAGAGCGAGAACAAAATTATATCAAGCAATGTTTGTCATCAACTCAACATTGTTTGTTTCACGAACCAGTGTCAGTTTGAAGAGCGTCAAGCAAATTATTGCAACTGAAGCTGAAAACTGAGCTAGGAAAACCATGTTAAATATTTCTTCGATTTTTCCGGAATACCTGCCATGTTAAAGAAAAATTACTTAAACTGTTATTTTTAACATTAATCGTACCTGATAATTTCCTCATGGTGATTGATACATTTCTTATAAATAATATGCATCTCATTTTCTAATTCTTCATGAGTAAAAGCAACATTATCATCAATCTCTGAATTGTATCCAAAATCAACTTGAGACAAACTAATTAAATTTACTTTCTGGTGTTGTTTCTTTTGTGTTAGTGACAGAACTGCATTTTCTTTCATATTTTCTAAAGAATCTTTCAGCATATCTATTTGACCACAAATATGAATAAAGAGCCCAGTCGCCGTAGTATCCATTGATATGTTTGTCAATGCGTTACTTGTTACAGCCAACATTTGATAACAAAAAACTATTTCAAAATAAGGACTCACAGTAGTATCGACTGGAAACCATCCAACAAGTGGTAATCGAATATTTTCGTCCGTTTTCTCGATGAAAGGAAACAAGGCCCATAGAAAGCAAGTGGCTATTGCCATACTTAGTAAAGTTACACTATCGTTTCGAGCTCGACCCATAGCCCATTTTAAAATTTCCTTTTGTTTTTTATTTTTTGGTGTAAACACTTCATGTTCTAATTGTAGAAGCATATTAACTAATTTATCACCATTTTTGTAGTAATAAAAGTTTTTGAAGATTTCTGCTGCGTGAGTTAAAAATAAAAATGATGCATCGACCATTTCTTCGATGTTTCCAAAGACTGTTATCATCTGTGCGAATTCTGACATCGTGTATAAATAGAAAAGGGATCCTATAAATAAAATACGAAATTATTTAAACAGTCATGAGTACCCATATTTTTTAATCGAAAAATTATTTATAGTTTACGAGAAATTAATAAAAAGTAGAAGGGATACGTGACGTAGTTTTTGGTGAAAGAGAGATAGACATAATTGGACTTTCCGCTGCACGTGTATTGTGTAGGATATACTATCTGTTATCTGACGTACATCATTGTCACAACGTGTATGACATCATGGGTTCTTGATTGGCTCCACCAAAACTACGTCACGTTGAAACGCGATTTACATTATTTGAATATATATAATTGGAAATACGATAAATCTGAAAGATTTTACCGGGTATTGAAGTCAAATATACAACATGGGAAATACAATCATATTTTTTAATATAGCGTGCTTCTCTAATTAAATTGAACCAAAATTGTAAACATTAAAAATGTTTAGAATTAAAAATTGTATTCAATAAGTATCTACTTGTTGCTCAATTGTTTATTATGCAACAGTAAGAAGCCAACGAAAAACTGATTTAATAAATAAAATTACAGATTAAGATTTCTGTGGAAAACAATGAAACAAAATAATTTTTATTATAAACTTTGATCTTGCTTTGATAGTTACTGGAATATAGATTTGGTTGACGGATTAATTGTTGTGAATTTTTAAATATGGAAAGAATAATAAAATTTTATGTAAAAAGTGGTATTTTGCGAGAAATACGTTGTGTCAAAGTTTGCAATAAAAATTATTTTGTTTCATTACTTCTTTCAATCCGTAATTTTCTTTACAAAAATCATTTTTCTTTTGCTTCCTACTCTTGTTTAATAAACAATTAAGCAATGATTAGGTGTAAAAAAATTTTAAATCTAACTTAGCCCTGATGGCGAATCTGTAGCTCACATAGGTATAATTTTTCACTTTTTTTTATTCTTCACATATTTCCTCATCAGTTGATCATCGCATCTTTTTCATCAACAATTAGATACACATTTAGTCTATTTCAATTGAGGAATCAACAATCACTATATTAAAAAATATATTCTTGTATTCCCTAAGTTGCATATTTCAATTCAACACCTAATATATAGTTAATTTAGTTTTTTTTATGGAGATGGAAAGCAGACTAACTACTTCGGTCATATACCGCCTCATGAATGGATGATTGCGAATTAAATGAACAACACAAACGACCATGCTCTTCAGAGGGATTCGAACCCACGACCCCTAGCGTATTAGGCTAGTGACACTTCACTACCGAGATCGGCAATTAATTTAGTTTCTTTAAATTTGAATATGATCACAGACCCCATTATTGCAATGTACAATACCTTGAGTGCAGATGGCGTAAAGAACGTAGGCTTTGCTCCTCCAAGTTTTGGGCTGTTCTTCGGGAAACCAAACCCCGAGCAGTCTGAGCACGCGGATGTTTATTGACAAACACGTCCTGGGCTTGACGTGTACATTTTCACCCGGGCGGCCGTCTTCAGCCATTCGTGGCACGCGCCTGCTAAAAGTGCTGTCAGATGCTGTGTAAATTGTACTTCTTCCCCGTCTCCACGCCACTGGATTACGGGTTGGGATCCTTAAGAGTTTTATGCAGCACGTCGTAGATTTTACGGAAACTTTTTAAGCGTTTGTATAAACAGAGATTTAAAACCTTTCCAGTCTGTTTAAAAGAGATATGGAGAATCTGCAATCCTTTTTAGAGATTTTGTTTCATTGGTGGCAGAAGGTTACGATAACGGCCGTAGCCAGAGCCGGTTTTATATATTTAGAGGCCTAAGGTGGAAAAAAATTAGAGGCCGAAATAAATATCGAATTTTTTTCCATCCTAGTTTCGCAGCTCATCCTTCAAATTTTATTTTTAAAGTACCTATTAAAATATACAGACAAGAGACACACTTTACCTCTGACCCGCGGGGGGTTACCAAAACGGGAGCGCATGCGTCTTCCTAAAATTCAATGAGTACTATCAACTTTCCAATCCCTCGAAACTTGTCTAATGTTCATTTGTAAAATGTGCAATAAACTAAAATGACCGACTTAGAAAAGAGATGAACCAAAATGAGTTTATTTATGAAAAGGTTCCAATAAAAATGCGTTGTGTGATTCGAGTTTGTCGGGCGTGAGTTCTGCGGGCTTAGGGCTTGTTTAGAAAAAGCGCGAGCGAAGCGAGCTAATCTAACAAAGAATTTTGCTTCGTATCTCTACTAACTCACCCATATTAGATCGTTTCGAAACATTGGAAATTGGATAGTACTTATTGAATTTTAGGCACGCTCACACCCTTCAACCAAAACTATATTTCACGAGCGGTATAAAGTTAATATTATCAATTTACTAGTAAACGTAAATGATATTCCCTATATTCCTCTAAGTTAGTGACGTTACCGTTGTAAAAGTACGTAATTAAGTGGCGTGAATTTAAATTATACATTCAAAATAAAATTATTTAACGCAGAATACAAATGAAAATGATATTTCGTTTCGTATAGTATCCATCGAATTTTTAGAGGCCGCTTAAAATCAGAGGCCTAGGGCAGTCGCCCAATCCGCCTTATGGCAAAACCGGCCCTGGCCGTAGCCTAGTCGGTACTGAAAGGTTTTAGTACTTCTCTTAGAACCTCACGTTTTTTGAATCTTTGTACATACATTCTGCCTACCTTTGAGTAAGGGAGGTATTGTTTTTGGTCAAAAATTGGGTAGTGAGTTTTCAATGAATAATAATTATTTACTTTAAAGTGGACAAAATAAGGAATTACCCACGAGAGAAATTCTTTCCAACATCTCTTAATAAATGCCAAATTTATTAAAGAAATATTATTTGATAGTAACATATGCTTTAAATTTTTAAAATTAAATATCAATCAAGTGGTTACCAAGGTGTTGGTGTTATTATTATTGCTATAAAAAGAAAATTACTCACTAGTGACTTTTCTCAAAATTATACCCACTAGTGGGTAATCTGTTATATACTTTCCTTGTTTAAATTAACCATAGTTATAGAGCATTTATTGAGAGGTGTTAGATAAACACGTTTTGATGTCTGTATGCATGTATGTATGTTTGTATGTATGTATGTATGTAGTCTGTACCGATTTTTTCGTCTCACATAACTCAAATACTATAATACTAAAAAATAAAATTTTGCATATTTCTGCTTCTTATATTTATATGAAAAGCTGTTTTTAAATTAAATTGTTTACTAGAAGCTCTTAACAGTTTTCCGTGAAAAACAAGGTTAAATTAAATTTTTCTAAAATTTATATTATTTTGAAAATTATTTAATTAAAATTTTTCATCTGTTTTTATTACACTAATTTTATTATAATTATTATATTTACAAATAATAAAATATAAATATATTAAATTTCATAAATCTTGCAATCTCTGTACACTATGTCATTATGATTGTGAAGTTATTTTCTTAGTGAAATATGTCTAAAAATTAAATAAACATATGACAGAAATTTAAAATTCTTATACTATATGTTGTTTTGGTCGGGAGGTAATGTGTTGGAAACATCAGTTTTTTTTTATAAAATAGTTCTTTCAAAAACGATGATATTTCATAAACTATAGGCGTTACTTTATCAGCGTCTATACCTAAAACCCGGTGGTGTTAAATTAAGAATTTCTCTCTTATTACATTTTTCATTTTAGTTCACAAAATTTTAAAACTTTTTATGAAAAATAATACTATTTAATTTTTGTTTTTTAGCTAGTCGGTCGGACTATATGTATGTATGTATGAAAATTTTACGGAGACGTAAATCAGGAAAAAGTTGGTTGGAATACACTGCTCGATAAATATTGTGTTAAGATGTCAGCGTCTTAAAGCCAAAGGTCTTGAAATTAAACTCTCTTTCTCGTAACTACAGACTGTACAAGCCTTGCAGGTGACTACAATTAGCTATAAAAGCAATTAACCCTTCGAACTTTCGTTCAACGTCTCTGACAAAGACATCAGATTTACTGGAAAGAATAGAAAGGTTTCTGGGATTCGCTTTGTGTACAATGCTAAACATGATGAAAGAGAAATTCAGAAGGGATAAGGTATATCGATTTCAACTTTGTGCCATGAATGGATAGTGGTGCACAAAATTTTATTATTTGTCTCAAAATTGTGTAAAGTACTGAAAAACTACTACGTGAAGTATCTCCAAGTTTTAAGTGTTCGTCTTTTTGCTAAACCACTTTTCAATTTGTTCAAAGAACTAAGCTTTTAAAAGTTACCGTTGGACATAAAATACTAGAAATTTGTTGAATAATCTTTTAACAATTTGTCGTATTATGGTTTGAATTTGAAATAATTTTGATGTGGTTTATTAATTTTTTTTATAAGCTTTTATAAACAGTATAATCACGATGAACTAAATATAAAATATGCTCTTAATTAATTAACTTATTGAAACCTGTACAAGTATTTCAAATTTAATTACGTATTATTAAAATTTACATTTTATCTCCATTCAATTTGTCAAAACATTGGAAAAGCAATTCAAAATATTTAATTTTAACAATGCTGTCTGAATAATATTAATTAAAATATTATAAATTAATACACAAAAATATTACCCCAAGTGACAGGGTATACAATTGAAATGTGGCGTATAGGGATAAAAAGCGATGTCGATAAAATTAAAATCTATATTTATTAGAAAAATTGTTTTCTATTAAATTTATTGTTGTGTGTAATAACATGTAATACGATACTGCGCCAATTTTTTTCTTCACCAATAAATGAGTCAATTTATTGACGAATTAGAACATGTTCTATTTTTCGACAATTTTTTAGGGAATTCTAGCAATCAAACAAACTTGTTTATGTTTTTACTCTTTTACTGTAAAGTGAATATGTGAAAATTTACAGCAATATAAAAAAATGTCATTGAAATCTCTATACACTACATTTTAATTCTGCACCTGTCTACTGCAACTAGCAGAAAATTTAACTACAACATAATTTTGGCTAATGAATCCACATTCGCACATATTCTTCTATTCGTAGAACTCACCCTTCACTTCCGTTCAAACTGTCCGAACTTCCTCAACGGGCCTCCTTCCTATAATCCCTAGATTGTCGACATTGTCCAATCACTAGTGTCAATGGTGTTAAAAACAAAGAAATACCTCTTATCTCTCCAACAAAGTGCAACTTCCGCAATCAGCTCTCAGCTCACGCTCAAAATATATAAATAAAAAAATCCGGCGCTCAGTATTTCAGTTGATTAAGCTGTTCTTGTGGACATATACGTTTTCTTGTGTCGTCAACTCAAGTGAGTAATTCGTTTGCAACGCGATTGTTAGCCAGTTCATTGGGTTTTTGCTGCTCTGCGAATGACCAACGCTGGACTGCTGTTGGTGCCACGCCGGTTATATAGCCATGTCAGAGTTGCTCAGCTTTGCCGATGACGATACTGGATGCGCTTTGTTAATAATTTAGCTTTTAATTACATGTAATCGGGTTGGTAGCTGTAAATGCTTTGGCATCGCCCACTGTAATAGAAGCGGGAGTGGCAGATGGATTAAGATGCCTGTATATTTTATTGCGAGCTAATGTGATTTCCTGGTTTACTGCTTTGTTGCTTGATGATAATTGCACGTTTATTGACAGGTTTTATGCATCCTAATTGTTCAATTAGGGACATAATCCCTTTCGATGAGCGATATTAAACATTAAACGTAACTAACACGGAACACGAGTGTGTACTAAATACAGACAAGTCATATGGAAAAATGATGATCGCAACCTATAAATAAACCTAAACTTACGTTAATGTTACATAATATTTATTTTTATTTGAAATCGGCCCTAAAGTGCTCGAAAATCATCATTAAAAGCTCAGAAATCGTCACTAAAGTAATCCATTATACGACGATTTTGAGCAACGCAGTGTTGACAACTGTAAAATAATTATTGTAAAAGTAGTATAATTTTGACAGATATATGACGTATTGTAGTAAATTTGTACGTAAAATTTAACAATATGTGCAAAAAGAATTAACTAATTAATTCCGATGAAGAAATTGAGGACAAAACACATAATTTTGTTTGTTTGCTTTACGATAACTTCAATGTTCGAGATTGGCAACTCCGAGTGTCAGTTCCAATCCAATTGACAACTGACAGATGTATAAGGGAGAGAAGTCTATGATTTTTTTCTCGCGGCGTAAAATTAATATGCTATTTTTTACGACCCCAATATTTATAATGTTTACTATGTACTTAAAAAATATTTAAAATTATTTGAATTGTAACCTTTGTTACCTTTGTTTTATTTTGTTCATTGTCATTTGTTCCGTCGGAAGAAAAAGTGCACTTTCGTGTTGAAATGAAATTCAATGTTTCTGTCTCGATTTTGGTATCCGGTCGTGAAAAACTATATTTAATTGTATATGATTATACATTATGCTTAAAAAATTAATATTTTTATATACTATATATTGACTTTCAGTTTTTATTTCATATGAAAAAGGACCTCCACCAAATTTTCTTGCAGAGGTCCTCACCAACGTAAACCAAGCCCTAAATATAACTTGTATGCTGCACTTCATTATAGTATTTTAAGCGTAGTTTTGTTTAATGTACCTTTTTCTGTATGCACTACCATTATCACGTTCCTTTCTCTTCTGCACTGGCAGATAACATAAACTTACATTTACTTAAAATTTTATTCTTTACATGTTGAAACGTTTGCATACAATATTGCTTGAATTATTTAGTATAACAATTCGTAAAGGATATATAAGAAGCTGTGGAAATGTGTAAGCTTTTATTAAATACATTTTCCTCTTTTGCACGTTGTGTTTATACTACATATTGGATTGTGAATAGTGTTTATTCAGCAGTTTCTTCAATGTTAACCTGGCGAAGTAAATTAAAATACGACCACGATGATTTCACAATCTGAAAAAAATATGTACTTACAAATCAGTTATGCACATTATTCCTGGGGTATTTTTAAAAATAAATACAGATTGCTGCATTCGTAATGTATTTTAATTATTAAACCAGCCCCCGTAACTATCATTAATGTAAGAAATAAATCTTCATTTAACTAAACAAAAAACATCGTTTAGCTTAAATGCACGAAGTAAATTTTCAGTACCTAGTAACTGTAAGATATTTCGCTATAAAGCCAGTTAATCTGCAGTAGTTAGCCAGCCTTACCGTCATGAAGGTTTCTATCGAAAGAGGGATGAAATTACCAGCCTTAACTACGATGGGTCTTTGTAAGCGCACCATTAGCAGCAACAAGATTCGCCTGTATTTCTTATATCCGCAAACATGCCAGTCACATTTGTAAGCGGCTTCCGACACTTTCGAACTCTGAAATCAAACAGGTTATCTATTGAAATACCATCACACATATAAAGTAAATTCCCTAGGGGAATAATTTTGCACATTATTACTCTAGGAATAAAGTGTGGCGTTTATATCCTTATTACCGTTCAACAATTTGATAACGATAACATTAAAAATTATCGCTAAATTAATATTAATTCCAAATCGGCAAAAAATATTGTTCAACACTGTACCAAACACAGATTTGCAGCTTCGGCAGCATTCATTACCTCGGTTTTGCCTCGTCAATGAAACGGCAGCCTTAGCTGTAAATCTGGTATTTTGGTGCCTAGTTAAACACTTAATAAACTACTGCACCCTTTTTTCATAGTTTTGCTTAAATTTTGTATAAGTTTCATGTTAAATTGTAGATTATGTTAATTAATAAAAATGTTATTGTTCCTTGATTATGCCACTTTCATATAATTTTTAAACTTTTTTATCATGAATAAGTGTTGATTAAAATTTAACGGCGATCGTGAAAAACAGGTCCCAGCAGTATGCTTTAAATTTGACTTTTTCTACAATTCTATTTCAGAGTTTACTCAAAGATTATATGTTTTTGTAAATTTTGAAAATACTATATTTTTTAATTAAATTTCTTTTCATTAGAACTCATATACAATTCATACAAATACATTACAGCACACATAACTTCAAATAGAAAATGAAGATATAGAAGAAAAAGTTCTGTAAACACGCGTTTTGCAAATTAACTGTTAGTTACAAAGTTGCTTGCAGAGCGTTTTCATAGTAAACAACAAAATGTTGTGAACTACGAGACTACGTCTAAAAAGATTTGCAGGTTTTTCTATTGACAAACACGTCCACAAGTTTTAATAAAGATGTGTACGGGGAAAGTTAAGAAGTAGCTAATTTGATGAGGAGCTTTCATTACCTTAAGTGTAACTTCGTTCCCGAACCAGCAGTACACAAATAATTGATACATTATGCACGAGAAGTACGACGCCAGCATTATGAATTGAAAACTTATTGGAGAGACCTACGAACAAATATTTAACTTTATAAATAAATATTTGAACTTGGTATAATATAGAATGCAAATACAAATACACCCAATTATTATTAGATCTCTTTGTTGAAATTTTTACCTTCCGCCACATCCTGTAAGGAAGGTATAGGAATCATGCTAAAAATTCGGTAGTGAGTTTTCAGTGGATGATCACGTTTTAGGGTCCCTTGTTTCGCAATGATATTTGTATGTGTGTGTCTGTCTGTCTGTCGCTCTGTGTGAATCTCTGAAGTTACGTTTTCTCAAAAACTACTAAACAGAAAATTTTGATATTTTATGTTTATGTATAAACTGCATCCTTTAGGGAAGAGGTGATAAGTTTTAATAACCGGAAGTGGTAGTTTACTTGAAGCCCTAACAATGATTGAAAAATGTCATTTTTTGACACGTCATAATTGAAAAGTTATTTTTTTAAGGGATGAGCGTTTCTTAATGTTACTAAATTTAGTACCTATGTACTATATAGATATATTAATAAAAAAATATTACCAAAGTGATTTGGAATAACGTCACGACAAGAACGATTCCAGCTGCGCAGAACTCTGCCATAACTCCGCTAGAAAAAACATTTTCCATTTCCGCCGCAAATCTGAAAAGGAAATAGGTAGTTTTGATAGATTTCGTAAAATTAAAATCTACAACTTTCATCTCAATATTTGTAAAAAATGCTGCAAAAAATTAACGAGTTCATGGAATATGTAGCTATATATTTTATTCAATTTACTTGTTACATTTTAATTTACCTACTGGTGTTATTAGGAAATAATTATTAGATGTTCATTATGTCGGTAATTTTCAATACATCATTTTACAACATTTTAATTGCTCGGAATACTCCAATACCATTCTTTAATTTTTTTATAAAAAGTATTAATTCAAGTCTCTAAAAAGTTGCTACCGAAACAACTTGCAAATTGTGACAAAGATGAATCGTTTTTTGAGAGCTAATAAAATAGTCAAAATTAAATATGAAGTTTTGATTCGATTTTCTCACATTAAGCAAGTTGCTACGAAACAACTTCGTCAAAGAATTGGGCTGAATATAATATTTGTCCAAGTTGCTATTTAACTGTAGTATATTGTACAAGTATGGAATGGTACTCATTCCTGCGAGTATGAAAGTTTATAGCATGATCCGAAGTCGAATGCTGCAAATCATACGAGTATGATATGGGCAATCCATGTGATTTGTAGTCTATACTTTTTCTATGACCACGATATTATTTCCTAATTAATTTATATTTTTATAATAATTCTGTCCCGCTTTAATTATTCCATTATTTGACAATTCTAAATAAGTATCCTAGCAATGGCACCTGTATATAAATGTAAAACAAATTTATTTCGCACGATGCTTGCAATATACCTCATATCCCTAGCAATACAAACATACTATGAACAGATTTCAAAGTAGTCGTAGAAAAAAATAATAGCTTATTACATTTATTACGTTTTGGTATAAATAGGTAAGCGATTTATATATTTTTAATTTTTGGCTCGTCCCACCTCGTTTTAAATTTAATTCTACAATATTCCTTACCTTAAAATATCGGTATGCTGTTTAACACAATTAATAATTTTTCCCATAAATTCTTGCTCCAGCTTTAAATTTGCTATGTCATATTTAATTTTAATATTGGCCAATGAATCAGATAGAATATCCAGTTGAATAGCTACATGTATCATAATGCCAGTTATAAACGTATCATACGCAGCATTCACAAAAGCACTCATCATAACACCACAATACGTATACACATAAACACAAGGGTAAACATTGTTTGCAGTTATATCAAAAGGCATCCAAGTTGCCATTGGTAGTTTATATTCCTTGTAAGAACCATCCAGTATAGGATATAGTCCCCAAAATGATGCAACAATACAGCAGCTAACAATGAAGAAAACTGAGTTCATTCTTGCAGTTTTCATTCCATTTCTGAGAATACCTTCCTGGTTTTTATTTGTTGGTTGAAATCGAGGATTTTGTAGGTCTTTTAGTAAGTTGTTAACCCTTTCTGGGGTAACAATTAAGGGATACATTTTAAAGTATTCCCCAATAATGGTTACCATCAAAAATAAAACTCCAACCATTTCTTCTATGTTTCCCCATACTACGATCATGTAAATAATTTGACTAACTATGAATGAAGTGTAGAATATTCCAATTATAACTGCACAATAATATGGATAAATCTTCCTTAAAGTAGAATTTTTTTGCGAAAACCAAAGTCCTATCAAGCTAAACAGTTTGATGTTAATCGAAAGTGAGTCTTTTGCATCTGGTAAACTATTCACAATCTCCATTTTTAAACTACAGTTTGATCGGTTTCTATTAAACTAAATGGTGATTGTGTGAGAATTTAGAATCTCTGCAAGCTGTTTTATATTCCCTCAGACGAATTCATTGCAATTATTTGTTATTAAATAAACTGCTTGTGCAGATTGTAGGTGAATATCTGAATAGTTGCAAATATAGGCTATTAAAGGCAATTGCCATTGCAGTGCTTGTAGGTTGTGGTGAATTCATTGCTATATAATCATGTAAACTAGGCGAATCGCTTTAAATATTTGTGATTTAATCTTCGTCGTGGACCTGGCGCAGCAATGCAAAATATGACCACGAGGAACGAAGAATCTAAAAATGCACTTAATTAATTTTTAATTATTAAAGTATTTCGTAAAATTTTTGGCATTTCGTACTTTTTATTTGATGTAATATAAGTAAATTTATAAAATACTTCAACTTTTATAAAAAATGCTAATGTCTGCTGTTGTTAAATCAATTAAATTCATTTTAAATATTGTTGAAAATTTGTAAACTAATTATTTTAGTATTATACACCTTTTATTTATTTTGGATGTGGCACTCTGCTTTCACAGATCCCGATACGTGATATGTTTTTATGCATGAAGTACGATTACCAGCCGTCAAGTCATGTTCCCCACAAGTTGTTTGTGGAACTACAGTGTAAGAATTCACACAGTTACGACATTTCAAATATTTTTTCTTATACCTGCATCATAATCCTAAACTAAAGTTGCTAAGCAACAACAAAAATTATTATTAATATCTGTCAAAACTTTCATGGCAAATTGTAGAAAACGAATCTACATACGTAGTGACGTAAACAATAAATGCTAACCAATCTCCATTTAAACGAAATACGTCAAACGTCACACGCGCAAAATTATGAAATGAATCAAAAACAAAATGTTGCTTTCCAGTTCTATCACCCAGATTATGATGCAGGTATAATAATAAAAAAAAGCGTATGACACACGTGTACAAGTGCTTTAAAGGACGTTAAAAGCACTCCACTTCGCGTCGTGCTCTTAAACTCATCGTAGGTGCTTTAAAAGCTTACTTATACACTTGTATCATAATATACTATTATGATCCTAATATTTCAGAGGTGTGCTACCGAAAATATGGCTGCATATTTTCCACAAAAAAGGTACCAATAAAACTTATTTGAGAAAATGATTGTTTATCGTAAAGTATTTGTGTTTTTTACATTATTTTATAAATAGGTATTATATTTCTTTTTATGAAATTAATATGCAGAAATTTGGAAAAGAAAGCGGCGAGCATTTTAAGTTAATCGGCATTTAATTGGAAGAAATTGGCCCAGCCCAGATGTACATAAAATTTAAGTTTACAACTTGTTTGCCTCCAAGCCTATTGATTATTTGTTTTCCATGATATTTATTTTTAAAAACCAAATTTTAATCTGTGTATAAATGAATATTAACGCACCGAGGTAAAAAGATTGAGGGACAAAGTAAAAAAGTACGCTCCAGTTATGCTAACAGGAATCGTTGCCCTCATCATGATGAATTTAAGAGTACGGCAATACTTGACTCCCTGCTCGTACCAGTCGGAGAAGTAAGCAGCATCGGGTATCTTGGAGAACTAAAAAATTCATTGTTATTCACTTCGATGCAAGGAAAACTGTTTTAGAATAAATAACATTGAGTAGGGCCGTGTTTTCTTGATCCTTTTATTATTTCTTCATGGTTTGACCAATGAGGGAAAATGTTGTGTACGAGAAATATTTATGTTGCATGAATTTCAAGTTAGAGTAAATAGTCTACCACTAGAAAATTCAAATGTAAATAATGCTATTTGTAAATATCGCGGAGGGCAAATAAAAGCACTCTTAGTTGGCAATTTTTTGCTGTCATTCTGCAACTGCAACTGTTTACTTACCTTTATAGACATTTCGTTTCCAAACCAAGAGTACAAAAATAATTGGGCAACCATGCATGTTTGATACACTACTGTCGATAAGAAGTCAAAACTAGATGGGTCTTGCTAAAATAAATACATTTCTATGAATATGTTAATATTTTGACAATATTTAATTACTTACAACTGATATCTGAAACATTGTCATGCAAATAACGATGCTGCTGACTGAATACTGAATAATAACAGTATGATTTAATATTTCAGTTACCCTCTTCACATATCTGAAAAAATAAATAAAATATAAGATTATAAGCAGTGTATTGGACGACATATCAGGGGTAAAGTTAAAATTAGCTCTCAAAGTATGATATATCAATTATACCGGGTGTCTCCTTTTTTTAAAGGACATACGAAATACATTGTTTAAATTTTCATTATGCGATAGTTCGTTCCCTATGAATTTTAGAATAAAAGTGTAAATATAAATAATGTTCAGCAACAATAACTTTACCAAATGAAGTAATACATACCAAACCCAATATAAACAAATAACTTGATTAATGAAGTCGCGGCAGCCATTTGTTAGCAAGGCAGTATTTAAATATAATGTATAGTAAATAGGAAATACAACTCAAATAAATTGTTATTAAAAATATTTTAATTTCTAAAATATTAAATGGAATACAAATATTACACTTTATCACTTTATTTATTGGTTTGAAAATAATATTGTTTTATTTAATTTGTCTTTTACTCCCATTTTGCCATACTGTTTAACTTTACAATCAAAACTGAATTATATATTGTAATAAATACCTTTAAATTGACACAAATGTCACTGCCTTTTTAGCAAATGGCCGCCAAGGCTTCACTTTTGCGCATCAAGTAAGGTTAGGTATCTAGATAATGTATAAACATCTATAATATATTATAAAAGTTTTCTATTTCGGTATTCTTATAAAGCTATAAAAGTATTGAAAACACGTCGTTTTTTAAGAAAATCTATAAGCGCACTGTTTGTGGCGTTTTTCATTTGTTAATTTTGGTATGATGAATGATTTAAAAATTGACAGATAAATGACATAAGAATCCAAAATCAAATAATTTGGCCCAATTAGGACTTTTAGAATAATTAAAAAAATTGTTCTGATCTTACTAAGGAAAAAATTGTTGTACTCAATTAATTTATTTGTATCTTAAATTCAGTTATTTTTAAGAATATTTTAAGGAAAATAACAACTGAAATAATAACAAATTAACAAAAATCACTAACTTAAAGATTTCATTTAGCCCAAAGGTGGCTGCTGCCATGAACACTGTTTTTGAATCTGATGACAACAAAATATAGAAAAATGTAGTTAATATTATTTTTAATCTTTTTGATTCCACTAAAATTTATTTACTAATGCTCAAAAACCATGATAGACCTTGAAATAATCTTCAACTTATTGTTGATGAATTGTTTCCAAAATCTAATCAATTTGTAATCGTAACACAAACATAATACCTCCCTTATATATATTTATGGGTAAAAATGATAGAATTTAACATGTTAATGTAGTGAATCAAACCATTTTTGTTTGTATGATTTTAACTGGGCCAATGATATGGATTCTGGGTTTGTACATCTCAAAAATGTGAATTTTTGGTGTCGAAATATTACTAATGCAATGGAAATTTATTGTTGTATCAATCAACAATGAATTTTTTCTCAGGATAAAATCTTAGTGTGTAATTATTCCCCACTCCCCTCCCAATAATTATTTTAGAGCAAAAGTCTAATTAGATTTTATCTAGAGAAAAAAATTCCTCATCTATTGATACCATTGTTAATAAATATTCATTGTCCAGAAGAGGAGGTAAATATGAATCACACAAAAAAAGTTATACGTACTGAATAATGAGGTCATGCTGAAATGCACATTCCTTTAAGAATGTCATTTTCCGTACTTCCAAATTGTCTTTTATCTTAAGATATTCCAAGTATCCGCTAAATCCTCCCGACAGTCTATGTAGAAGAATATCCACTCTTACAGATATTAGAGTAATGAGAAAAACCGCCATGATGTCTAAAGCAACATCTACCGATGCCATCAGAGAAGACACGGTACATTGTTGAAAATAAACCACCGGATACACGTAAGTTGAATTAGTCTCAAACGGATACCACGCTGAAATCGGTAACTGGTTGTCAATAGCCGAAAATATTCCCCAAAATACAACCGTTGAATTGTACATGTACAATAATACCCAAAACAGTAGATTGCTCTTCTTGTAAACAACTGAATATATCTCTTTTTCCTCCATTGTCCTTGGCATTAGAGGATCATTGTCGAAATCCACCATCAACTGTTTGATCTTGTTCTGTTTGCAAAAGATAAGTATTGCTTTAGAACATTCTAATATAACAGTGATTAGTACAAAAGTTGCTTCTGCAAATTGCTCCAAATCCCCGAAAACCATGTAAACGTTTATTATTTGCATTAAAATGAATGGTATTAGTACGAAAATACGTAGGACATATATGTAAATACGAAAAAGTTTATCTTTAATGTAAGAAAAGTTATTGGAATACCAAACAGTGCCCACCATAAGAACAATAATGACATTTTTTAATAGTATTTTGGAAGTGAATTGCGAATCCATTTTGATTACAATATGATAGATTTTGCACTTGTCCTAATATTTATATAGCAGTTTAATGAATCATTTATTTATATTCATAACAGGTGCCATTTGCATTTAATTATTTATTAATAAATGTTGATGCATTGAATTATATTATTTATATTTAACTAATAAAAATGTTGAATATTACATCAGTCATTTCTCATAATTTAATATTAAAATACAACACAAATGTTTTGATTTTGTATTAATAAATAATAATTTCATGATTGGTAGCAAAATAATTGATCTTGTCAGACTAGAAAGTAGAAGAAAAAGAATTGGGTGTAAAAATGGAAAATTTCACCAAATCTCACATAAAATATGATTTAAAAAAATTACGTTTCTATATAATTTAAGCCATAAAAACCGATTGCTGCAGAGAGCATCGTCATATCACTTATATTTTTTAAGATATGCCGATTTTTGATATTTTTAAATTCCAACTTTTAGAGGCTGAAACTCAAAATTTATACAAGATATCGCAAAATACCGTCCAATTATGAGGTTTTAGTGCATTTTGGGACAAAATAGCAAATTTTGAAAATTTGTAAAATTTTTGATTTTTTTTTTCAAAATTTCGATCGGAGATAACTCGGCAAATATAAAAGATACAAACTTGTGGTGATAACCAATCAACTCAGAGCGTTGAAATACATAATTATGCAAAATTTCAGAAAATTTGGACAACCCTTTAAATACGTAGAGCAAAAAGCCTGAAAACGTCAAAATCCGTGTCAAACCTCAATTTGACATTTTCAGACTTTTTACTATAACTCGTCAATCCATTGTCCAAATTGTCTGAAATTTTGCATACTTATGTATTTCAATGAGCTGAAGAGAATGGTACATGTTTCGATTCACTCAAAAATTTGCAAAAAATTACGAAAACTTTCAAAATTTTCATTTTTTGCTAATTTGTCAAAAGTTACCCGAAAACTACAAAACTGAAGATTATTTTCCAATATCTTGCGTAGATTTTAAGTTATAGCACCTCAAATTTGTATTTTGGAAAACATCAAAAATCGTCATATCTCAAAAAATATAAGTGATATGAAGATGCGCTCTGCAGCAGTGAGTTTCTTCAAGTTTAAATTATATAGATATGGAATTAAATAAATACAAAATTTTAGATATTTTTTGAATTAGTCACCATAGCAATGGTAATTTTTATAAATATGTCATTGAATGTTCAATATTTATAGTTAACATCTGTATATTATATAAAATAGATGTTTAAGTTCTTTATATGTTCTTATAATAACTATAATTTTATAGTAATTAATTAAACTTACAGGAAACGTTGAGTTTCAATGCTTTTTTTGATAGTGCTGTAAATTTTTCCTTATACGCTTTACAGCAAAAGTGTAAATACAAAATCTGTTCAGAATTTAAAAATGTATGCAATAAGGCCCATTTAGTTACATAAATATTAGTATTTCACGATATATTAATTAATTATATTTTATTCTTTTATTACAAAGAGGTAAGCGGACCAACTGCTTTAATCATATGCCGCCTCATAAGTGGATGATTGTGAATTTTATGAATATCACAATCGACCATGCTTTTCAGTGGGATTCGAACCCTCGACCTCTAGTGTGCTATGCTACATAGCCACTACACCACTGAGATCGGCAGTTTTAGATTTATTTATTTAATAGAAAGAGATTGAAAGAATTGAATTCTCAAATTTGCCATTATATCAATACAATCTTCTACGAAATTACTACAGAAAATAATACATGACTGTAATAAATAAAGCCAAAACTGTTTTCTGAAATGTCAAATATTTTTAAAAATAAAATAAAATAAATATATCATTACGCCTTTTACCCATTATGGGTGTGGCACTCTGCTTACGCAGATCTCGGTAAGTGATATATTTTTTCGTATGAAGTGTGGTTACCAGCCGCCAAATCATAGCCCCTAAAGTTGTTAGTGGAGGAAGAACTACAGGGGTAAATTTAAATTTGCAACTGGCAGTAGTGGGATTCGAACTGAGGATCTCACGAGCCACAGTCCGATGCGTTACCACGGAGCTATTTACCCCATATTTTTGATTTTGTTTAATTTTCCATAGCCGTATTACAGTTTTGCTAATAAATATTAATTTAAATTGGTTGATATGTTGTGAAATACTAATATTTAGGGAAAAAAATGGATCTTATTGCATGCGTTAATTTTGAACAACTTTTGTATTTACACTTTTGCTATAAAGTGAATATGTAAAAATTTACAGTAACATAAATAAATTGCATTGATATCCGTATATGCCACATTCAATTCAATTATTGTACACCCGTACATATGTATAAGCATATTGATTTCATTTTTTAATCTAAAGAGAAGCTTTAAAAATATTTGATCATATCAAAATAATATTCTCCAAGTTTAAATTTTGAAACACTGTGCTATTTCCTTTTTAAAAACTCTGTTGAAAAATATAACTGAATCCGATACAACAATAAATCATTCATACGATAATACCTATGTAGTCATTACATTTTGATGATATGTACAACAATCTAGTTAATCAGTGTAATAACATGTTTCGCTATTTCTATACTGCAATAGATTCACACATTAATGTTTCACATGATTCAAACGGAGTGTGTAACCGGGAACACATGTTTCTCTACAGATATTTATCCAAATATATAGCTGGGAATTTAATAGGAATGATTGTATAATTAGTTAATTGCTATTCCACATTGCTGTGTAAGTAAATGTTCTTGTGGGCAGCGTTAAATCGTAGGTGTTCTATGTTTAAATGCGGCCGAGCATTAGAACTAGCTGTACTATTGTTTCAAACCAGGACTAACGGACTTGCTATGTGAATTGTTAAATACACTGGCGGATAGTTGCTGTAGCTGTAGCTACATGTACCTCTGATGAAACTTAAATAACTGACGAATGTGGAATGGTATATTTGCTCATTGAAATTATAAATACAAGGGTCAAAATGCAAACGAGATTTATAGTCCTTCTCTGTGCGTTCGTAGCAGATGTTCTTATAAATAATTTGTTCGCCAAAGGCGATTTAACCAAATAAGCCTTACAACTATAAAAAAAATATCAACCAAGGAAGAGTAAAATGGACCGGCCATCAGCAGAAAAAAGTAGTTCTTTATTATACAACATGGTGATTCGTACATACATACATACATAACATCACGCTATGTCCCACTTAGTGGGGTAGCACGAACCCAGAAACACAGTCTACCAACAATCAATCTCCTCCAAACATTCCTATCCTGACACACCACTTTCGCCTCGTCCACATTATACATGCTCGTTTATTCTTCACACTCGGAATCTTTCAAAGGTATGGAACGTACTTACAAAACCTAAAGGGTCGTAATAAATCGATTAAACACCCTCCAATTATATTTACGAAGAAACCTTAAATTATACCTGTCATAAACAAAAATGTGATCACTGTTACTGGCTTGATAATACAAGGATAATAAGTATAACACATATTATAGTACTCTTTACTGACGTGTTGAGAGTTTTTTTTTTGTACTTTTAATATTAGGGGGTGCTTAACCATTTTATTACGATCCTTCGGGTGCTATGCATCATGGGATAGCATCCATTCTTATAATATCTAATTTGATGACTAGTACTTCACGTACAAAAATTTTACATATACCGAAATATTCTTTAAGAAGAGTGCTACGTATTGTACATACATACATATTTATTTTATGTTCAACGACCTTCGAATACGTAGTCATTCATAAATTACATATACATATAGAGGTAGTCACACAGATCCATCCTTGTTATTGAGATTTATCAAATTACAGTTTCCGAATTTCTGACAATAAAATATCTCTAGCTACGAACGTTCTCGAATGTTTGTTTTCACTTTCATTAATCTTTATCTCGTTTATAGAAACCTGTTTGTTTTCTTCGCTCTGCTTGCCATAGGCAGGAATTATTTGAACAATAAAGATAATAATTTGTTATTTTTATCTTTTCTTTCTTTTAATTTAGCAACGTAGGTAGTATTATATTGTAAATTGGAATAATGCTTTTATAAAATTTAATTGCTATTGGTAAAATACTATATAAACCAACAAACCAATTTTCATCTCCGAATAGAACTACGTAGTATTTACAGTCTTAGTCAAATGAGAATTATTGTAATTGTAACAAAAATTATATTCACAAATATTTTTGTAACATTTGAAAACTATTTGTTTGAAACATTTTCCTCTTACTGTCACCATTTATGAATTACAACACGTTAAAGAAATATTATATTTTTATATTTTCGTTTAAATCTGCTGTGTTTTTTGAAAAAAAAAAACGGTTGAAAAATGTCATTTCTTGATATGTGTCATAATTTTTTGAAGGGATGAGCGTTTCTTGATAGTGGTGGCAGAGCTCTTGAAGAATGTAGGTATTCTCGCCCGGCATTTTGGGTCCAGATGTCATAAATAAAACAAGTTATTGGAATCCAGTTACTTAAAAAATAATTGAAGGAATGATATATCACAATTATTAACCAATATCAACTTTAAATTTGACAGAAAAGAAATAAAAATAAAATAAATAAATATATCATCACGCCTTTTACCCATTAAGGGCGTGGCACTCTGCTTGCGCAGATCTCGGTAGGTGATATATTTTTGCGTATGAAGTGCGGTTACCAGCCGTCAAATCATAGCCCCCAAGGATATTAGTGGAGGGGGAACCACAGGGGTAAATTTAAATTTGTAACTGTCGGCAGTGGGAGCTATTTACCCCATAAAAGAAATAAAGTAACTGGATTTCAATAATTTGTTTTATTTATGACACTTGGACCCAAAATGGCGGATCAGAATACTCATATATTCTAGTACCTTAGTGGTGGTCCGTGTTCCTGCATTGTTTGATTAGAAATCTATGGCGGGAGGTATTGTGGTGCCCACAACAGATTTTTTTTTGTCTAGTAATAGTTATCAATTCGGTTGCTGCAAAACAGGATAAATTTATATACCAGTTCAATTATAATATTGCATTTAATATTATATGGTATAAAAATCAATATAGAATTTTAAAATTCATTAATCTTATTGAACGCATGTGCACCTGAATTTAGCTGATAACGAATACAATACTCGTTCAATGAAAAATCACAAAGCTACACACGGTTGGAAATTCATAAAGTTTTGTTGTAGCGACAGTGTAATGTATTCTATTCAAGCGTTGGTATCGTTGACGGGTGTCGCCATTATTATGTTCTTAACTCTTCTGGTGTCACCCTGAATGCAAACTTTCAGTCAGTTTTCAGTTTTAATTATGTGGTGCATTGTGACAGCGCTCATTTGTAAAGGAATTAATTTAAATGGAATATATGAATGCTGTTTTGTTATCCCGCAAGTTCATTTGTTTTGTTCACTTTGACGTGGATTTTAACGGTTTTTATATTTCAAAACAGTTGGGTGTTTAATTTGCGTAAGCGCTGTGTCTGTACATATTAGCAAGTCGGGATTTTTTCTTTATTTTGTTCAACATAAATCACGTCCTGTGCGCTTTTTTAATTAAAACAGTTGCACGTTTAAATACTGCTAATAAGTTCATTGTGATGTATTACTTTCCAAAACTTATCCTTGCGCATTTCTATACTCAGAAGAGAATAAAATATATCTTATCTAATTAATAATTTTATATAAAGTTTAACATTTAAGCTGGATTTATATTTTGCATAGAACACAGTAATAATTTAACATAGAAACACGTAGAACTTCATTTGGGTGTTTTTTAAATTGCACAGAATGACATAAGAAGTGACAAAAGAAATGTCTATGTCAGATGTTTTCACGGCGGTTACTAGGAAACACTTACCCGAACTAACACGAAAGAACACGTAAAATATAGAAGGCACAGAACAGACACAGAAAATTAAACATTGTTCAATTCGTGTGCTGTGCTAAATTATTTCTATGTTCCATGCAAACTATAAATTGAAGAACATATTTCTATACGATCAAAATTTTATGTTATTCTGTGTTAAATTATATCTGTGTTCTATGTAATCTATAAAGCTGGATTTATAGTTTGCATAGAACACAGAAATAATTTAATACAGAAAATTTAACATAAAAAATATAGAATTTCATTTCGGGGTTTTATAAATTGCACAGAATGACATACGAAATGACAGAAGAAAACACATACCTGTCTGTGTTTATGTCAGATGTTTTCATGGCGGTTACTAGGAAACACTTACCCGAACTAACACGAAATATAACGAAAGTACACGGAAAATATAGAAGGCACAGCACAGACACAGAAAATTGAACATTGTTCAAATCGTGTGCTGTGCTAAATTATTCCTGTGAAGTATGAACTATGTAACTTATAAATTGATGTATATATTTCCATAAGATCTAAATTTTAGGTTATTCTTTGTTAAATTATTGCTGTGTTCTATACATACATACATAACATCACGCTATATCCCACTTAGTGGAGTAGCACGAACCCAGAAACTAACCAACAATCAATCTCCTCCATACTTTCCTATCCTGACACACCACTTTCGCCTCGTCCACATTCATAGTTCTATACAAACTATAAATCCAGATTAAGTATAGCTTGTATAAATTTCCGTGGAGATTGATTCCATTAGTGTTTCTCAGCAGGTATTCCAAAAGAGGATTAAAGAAATTTATGAGGGACTACTTTACAGGGTTGTACTGGATAATATTTTCAAATGAGTTTTACACAAACAGACACAAGTAATATCAAAATATGAAAAATTTTAATAAAATGAATTTTAAATGTCGTTTTCTGAAGGGTATATTTGTATAAAATTATCTTACTTAACAGTTTTCGGGGAAACAATTGAAAAGATAATCGTATTAAAAATTTCGGAGATTGAAGCATCTAAGCCAAAAATTATAATAATCCACTCCTGAACATCAGACAAACTTGCACCCCGCTGGTTAGGGCTGGCTTATCCCATTAGCATGTCAAGTCAATCGCCACGGAAATTTGTACAAGCTATAAGTGTTATACTTATCATCATTGTATTACCAAACCAGCAACAGTGTTTACATTTTTATTTATGACAGGTATAATTTAAGGTTTCTTTGTAAATGTAAACCGATCCTGCTGTTTACCCAATTGTAAAGATTCGAACAGATATTGAACCCTAAATTTGTACGAGAACTTTCACTTTTTTAAGCACATTTTACAACAACTGAATATTGATTGTTTATAGCTTTTAAAATATTATTTTTAGTGCTATACGTTGTTACGAACCAAATATGAAAATAAATGTATGAATTGGGCAACGACCGTGGCAAGTAGCGCAAGATAAGCAGTACTATCCGCGGTCAGTAGTTGGGTGGGTGACCACTTTGTGTGCCGTTGTCAAACCACTGAAAACTAGGTACCGAGGTGACATATTGCCTCAGCAGTTGAGACCGCTTAAATAAATAAAAAAGTATGAATATATCATTACGTCATTTACTTATTTTTAAGGATGTCGTTTTGCTTAGTGTGGCTCTCGGTATACATTTTGTCTGTTTCTGACACTGTAATCACGGTTCCTCTAGATGTTATTGAAGGAAGAAGTTTATGTGGTGTAACATTTAAATATCTTATTTCTTCGATGATGGGTGAAATATTATGTTGAAATATTTAGTAGGGTAATAAGTTAAAGACATGTAGATTTAATTTTGCAAATGTTCTTGTCATTTTATGAGTTGGCAGATAAAGATGTTGCTCATTCAATATAGCAGTACAAGTACATCCACCATCCTCAACTTTTCGTATGAATTTAAATTTGATATTATTATAGTGTGTGGTTAGGAGATAAGCAGCTTCTTTGAAATATATTTGTATGCAAATGGCAAGCAGTTTATCGTTTTTATAAGGCATTTCATCACTTTTAATGTTGGCGGATTCTTCACTAAGCCGTTTTGTCAAACATTTCCATTTTAATGGAAACCTTGATATTTGATACAATGATCTTACATAATAAACTGTCAGCTCGAACAGACACATTTAATATGATTAATGTTTTTATTATATCTCGTTTCATAATTTAATCGTATCAATCAATATCGTGTGTCGAATTTTGATTTGCATTTTGTCATGGTTTATTTCTAGAACATGTTTTGATATTTAAGGTGTATTTTAGAAGTTATAATAAATAAAAAGACATAATTATTATAAAATAATTCTTTATTAGTTGCCTGAACTGTTTAGAGGAAAATAATTACAAGGAAATAAACGGAAAATATAACAATTTTTACATAATTGAGCTATAAACAATCAAATTACCACCCGCTGGAGAAGGTAGTGCCGAAGTTACCGCCTTGGAAACCTCCGTAAGATCCCTGAGAGCTGTGGCTACTTCCTTGGGCAGCATGGCTTCCACCACTGACTCCATAACTTCCACCGCTGACTCCGTAGTTTCCACTGCTGGCTCCGTAGTTTCCACCGCTGACTCCTAAGTTTCCAGCGCTAGCTCCGAAGTTTCCACCGCTGACTCCACCGCTCACGCCGTGGCTGGCAGATTCGTATCCTCCAGAGACCTGCTGTCCTCCACTGACTCCGTGGCTAGCTCCATAGTGTCCACCAGACACTCCGTGGCTGCTTCCAACTCCAATGATTTCCTGTTGTCCGCCGAGCAGACCTTGGAAACCAGCATCGAAGTTCAATTCAGAGTGAGTGTGAACAGGAACGTGCACGGGGTAGGGTTGGGGCACCTTCACGTAGGTGGGCACATGAACTGGGTAGGGTTGGGGAACGCGAACTTGCACTGGAGTGGGGACCTTCACGTACACGGGGGTCTTGACGGCAACTGGAACATGTTTGGTGACAGTAACTGGGTAGGGCTTGGGTACTTCAACGGGGTAGGGTTGGGGAATGTGGACTGGGACGTTCTTGGTGACAGTCACGGGGTACGGCTGAGGGACGGGCACGGCGACAGACTTGGTGATGGTGACAGGGTACGGCTGAGGAACTGGCACTGGGTAGGCCTTGTTCTTGATGCTGTGGGTGTGGGTATGAGTGTGGGTGTTCAATCCACCGACGAATCCACCATCGAAGACGGTGTTCAATCCTCCGTAGTTGCCTCCATAGCTTAATCCGGAGTTGCTACCGTAGTTGCTGCCGTAGTTGCTGCCGTAGTTGCTACCGTAGTTGCTTCCGTAGATACCACCCAGAGCGCTGGCGTAGTTGTTACCGTAGATGCCGCTGTTGACACCGGAGAAACCGCTAAGGCCGCTCAAGCCGCTGTCGAAACCGAAACCGTTTCCGTACTGGGCGTAGGTGTTGAACAACCCCAGACCTCCGTGAAGAAGGCCGCGCTTCTCAACCTTCTTCTCGTCCTTTTTCTCCTCTTTTTTCTCTTCAGCGGCGCTGACGAGCAGGGCGGCGCAAAGCACCAAAGCGATCACCTGAAGTACGACATTTATTAGAATCTATTTTTATTTCGTGACAACATGCAGTAAATGTGACTATTTATAACAGTGGTATTTTAAATATTGTTTTCAATATTTCACAATAAATAGTTTTATCATTCAATCAAATATATAATTATATTGATTTCATAATTCAATAATTTAAAAATTTCCATACTATTCAGTTATGAAATTATGAACTACATAATAAACTTAATGCTATTTAACAAGCACAAGCTTTAAACCAGATTTAAAACTCAATTTAGAACTAGAATAAAATATTTATGATTCGTAATAAAATTGCTACATTCAAATTATGTTGCGCACAATAATTTCAATTAAGCTAATAATTATACTACATAGTAAACAAATATAAATAATGAAAATTTAAAGAAACAGTTCAATAATGCACAAGAAAATTAGTGCTAGTAAAATATGTACATACCGTGTAGGTCCTCATATTCGTACCGCTTCGAATGTCTGAACTCGAATATGCCTGTTTCGAAATCCTCTCACTTATATAGGTGGCCGAGGTGACCACGTGCGATGCTCAGGTGTTTAGGATGATCCTGGTTCTCCGGTTCATTGTCCCAGGCCAGTTTTGCTAGTTCCTGTTCGGGTTGTTTGCGGACATAGAGACTCAGTGAAATGTCATTTGGATGAGTTTACAGCTCTGTCTGTCCGAGATGACCTAATTTTCTTGCTTGATGGAGGAAAATAGGTTAACGTCTTTGCTAATGCTTTGTCTTATACTTGGATGTTTAAAGACGAATCTCATCTCGTAAGACAAATAATAGAATAATGATTTACTTGTAAAAAACATGTTGATTATACATTAACATAGACTTTAAGGGAAACGTGTACAATCAACCATTTTTTCATTCAACCAAGTGAATTAATTGTTGTGCAATATAAAGATCATCATTATTATATTTTTAATATATTTGGTACTAAATAATTAATCAAATTAAATACCTTTAATTATAATTAAGTATTCTGGCATAAAACTATTTAAAAGGAATAATAGAAAAATCTGGTATGGTCACCACACTATTTTCTTATACATATAAAACCAATTGAATACGTATGACTTGTTCCTTGCGTATGACTTTATTTTGACTTATAGATTTTAAACCTATTTAATTTTTATTGTCATTGTAACTATTATTTTAGTTTTAAAATAGGTATCAATTAATGTCTAGTCTTTAAAACTTTCTGACTAACAATACAAATATTTATTTTATATTATTTCAAACGACACATATTTTAGACACTTCTCATCTATTTGATATATAGATGTTAAAATGTTTTTGTTTTAGTTTTTGTTTCCATTGTAATTAAGAATATTGAAATATATAATTTAGCTTTTCTCAAAAGTAGAAACATGTACAAGAAAAGTACTAATAACATTTTATATTCCAAATATTTTATTTGAAATTTTTTTTTTTTTTTTGAAAAATATTAAATTTATTGTTTTATGTGTTTAGTAATCTTTCTCTTCCAGTTTTTAAATTTCAAAATCAAAATCAACTCAGTTCTTCATAATACATATGTATAGTGATTTTCGTCAATTTATTATTATTTTAGTTGTTATTTTGCCTCAAAATACTCTTAAATATAATAGAATTTAAGATTCAAATAAATTGAGTACAACAATTGTTCCTTTGTAAGATCAGAACAAATTTTTTGTTATTCTAAAAGTCTTGAGTTGGGCCATAGAATATGATTCTGGGTTCGTATATTATATTACTGTTAAAAATATTTAAGATACTATTAATTCATTTGCATAAAAAATAATATATAAAATAGCAGGGTTGCTTTTCAAATGTAGGTACTAAAAGAAAGCATTGAGAACATAGATATATTCTAACAATTTAATACATATTAGATATAGGTAATAAATATAAATAAAATAAAAGTATTATCTTAACATTTATACATTTTGTGGAGAAGGAACCACAGAGGTAAAGTTAGAATGACAACTGTCGGCTGTAGGATTGGAACTCAGGATCTCATGAACACAAACAGGTGAATACTGTTTTAATTTTAATATAATTGCAAATGTGGCACTAAAGCACTATTCTCCAATAATTATTGCGAATTTCTTCTTTTGTACAAGGTATAAAATATATAAATACTTTTAAACACGTTAATGTTCTGGGTATAGGAATACAAATATTGTTCAGTTCTGAACTTCTAAGTAAAAGTTACATTTGTATTTTACAATTTCAGTAGATTTGTATGCTAATTTTTGTTTTAAATTTTCAATTGTTAATCTTGGTAGATGTCAATGTCAGATTTTTATCATAACATCAAATTCAAATTTGACTAAAATTTCCATTATTAATTCTATTCCGGAACTGTGCTAAAATATCAGAAAAAAATTCGATATGACATAATCAAGAATCTGAATTCTTTTCTTGTTTTAGCACAAGAATAGTCACTAAATTAGAAATTCCATCTGACTGATTTACATATGGGTATCAGTTTTATTCTACTAGTCGGCAAACATGTAGGCCGATAAAATATCGCATTATCAGATATTTAATAACATTCGTGTGCTAGAAAATGACCATTTGTTCGCATTAAACTATAGCTCTAGGCGTACAAGAACCTCTCTGATGCCGCTTTGATTATACTAAAATCCGGTTCACAGATTGAGATTCTGACTGAACAGGACGAATTGGTTGAGAATCAAATGAGTATAAAGGTATTTTAGGACCTGGTTTTTCTAGGGCTGTCGTATTATTGATGGTTATCACTTTTACTCGGACAAATACAAAACGAGATATCGGTGAAATATATTAAAATTTCGTGAAATATTTATACACTTGATTATTATGTAAATTTCTTCACATATTCTTATGTAACAAATTGGTTTACCGTGTTTCTTATTGATTTTATGTGTGATTATTCGCTAATTTTATGATTATTTTATTTATTTCGAGACAAAATATGTAGATACTATTAAATTTATTAATTTTATTAATAAATTTAAAAATTTTACGAAGTGGAGTCAAAATTTATTACCTAATAACCTAAAAATCCGACGTTTCGGTCATAACAAAGTATTTCTTTAGCGGAAATAGTCATAACAGAAACGTTAGATTTCTAGGAGTTTAATAAATTTTGACTGTAGTTCGAATAATTTTTTAATTTATTGCATATTACAGTCGAGCATCATTTCTATCAATTATTTTATTAATATTCATCCATTCGTATTGCAGTAATTAATTATATAAGAATAACACGATACTGTCGTGTATAATATTTATCTAATGTCATATGAGTGAAAAATATCAAGGAGTGCATTGAATATTATTGATAATTTTTTTTTTGAGATTCGAAGATAAGTACCATTTCTAATGAAATCAATAAAATGTTCGCGTTGTTCTGTAAAAGTATATATTGTCCCATAAAAACAATCAAAATTTCTACAAAACACATTATATAGATCTTATTAATTTGTTTATTGTATGTCAGACAACAGTGTATAATAATATTAAAATATCAACATTTAATACTACATATGATTATTTCTCTTCAATTATCCTGTAAGTGTGTAGGTAGTTGTATAAATATTAATAGCAACAATGGAATTTGTATGCAAATTTTATTAATGAATCTAATGTTACATAATTGGTCTATAAACAATTGAATTACCATGCGTTGGCGAAGGTAGTATCGAAGTTACCACCTTGGAAACCTCCATAAGATCCTTGAGAGATATGGCTCTCTCCTTGAGCAGCATGGCTTCCACCACTGACTCCATAACTTCCACCGCTGACTCCGTAGTTTCCACCGCTGACTCCATAGTTTCCACCACTCACTCCATGGCTGGCAGATTCATATCCTCCAGAGACCTGCTGTCCTCCACTGACTCCGTGGCTAGCTCCATAGTGTCCACCAGACACTCCATGGCTGTTTCCAACTCCGATGAATTCCTGGTGTCCACCAAGAAGACCTTGGAAACCGGCATCGAAGTTCAAAGCAGAGTAAGAGTGAACGGGAACTTGCACGGGAACATGCACGGGGTAGGGCTCCTTCACGTAGGTGGGCACATGAACGGCGTAGGGTTGGGGAACGCGAACATGCACTGGAGTGGGGACCTTCACGTACACGGGGGTCTTGACAGCAACTGGAACAGCTTTGGTGACGGTAACTGGGTAGGGCTTGGGTACTTCAACGGGGTAGGGCTGGGGAACATGGACTGGGACGTTCTTGGTGACAGTCACTTGGTACGGTTGAGGGACGGGCACGGCGACAGGCTTGGTGACGGTGACAGGGTACGGCTGGGGTACTGGCACTGGGTAGGGCTTGGCCTTGACGCTTTGGGTGTGGGTATGGGTGTGGGTGTTCAATCCGCCGACGAATCCACCATTGTAGACGGTGTTCAATCCTCCGTAGTTGCTGCCGTAGATACCACCGAGAGCACTGGCGTAGTTGCTACCGTAGATACCTCCCAGAGCGCTGGCGTAGTTGTTGGCGTAGTTGTTGGCGTAGATGCCGCTGTTGACGCCAGAGAAGCCGCTAAGGCCGCTCAAGCCGCTGTCGAAGCCGAATCCGTTACCGTACTGGTCGAAGGTGTTGAACAAGCCAAGACCTCCGTTGAGAAGATGGCGCTTTTCAACTTTCTTCTCATCCTTCTTCTCTTCCTTCTTCTCCTCCTTTTTCTCTTCAGCGGCGCTGACGAGCAGGGCGGCGCAAAGCACCAAAGCGATCACCTGGAGTACGACATTTATTAAACTCTCATATCATTTAGAGACATTCTTAAATTTATGGGAACGAACTAGAATTGTTCTAAGTATTTTAACTAATTTGATTTCAAATTAATTAATTTAAAAGTCTCATACATTATTCAAGTTTTGAAATTATGAACTGCATAATAAATTCAGAGTATTCAAACAAAATTTAACTCAATTAAGAACTATTATAAAATATTATGTTTCATAAAATTGCTTTTGCGTATAATAATTTTAATTAATTATTAACAAATAGAATTAAATAATTTACAAGAAAATTAGTGCAAGTAAAATATGTACATACCGTGTAGGTCCTCATATTCGTACTGTTTCGAATGTCTGAACTCGAATATGCCTATTTCGAAATCCTCCCGCTTATATAGGTAGCCACCGTGTTCGAAGATGACCACGTGGAATGGTCAGGTGTTTATCCTGGTCCTCCGGTTCATTGTCCCAGGTCAGGTTTGCTAGTTCCTGTTCGAATTATTTATGAATATTGCTATTTCTGTCCGAGATAATCTATTTTTTTTACTTGATTTGTATGTTGAAAGACGAATATCGTATCATAAGAGAAAGAATATAATAATGATGTATTTGTAAAAGATATGTATACAAACACCGACTTTTAAGTGGATCATATCAACCAACCATTGTTCTATTCTACCAGGACTAAGATTGTAATTTGGTATTAAACTGAATTACCCTCTTAAATATATAAACTACTAGTGGACCCGTTAGACAGACTTTCCTTGCCACAGACCTATCTAGCAAAATCTTCAAATAAAATTGTTCAGTATAAATGAAATAAATTCTACTTCTCCTAAAATGCATTAGTTATGAATGAAAGAAAACTATTGTTATACAGATAGACCAAAGGAATTAATTGCTATTGATTCTACCAACAATCATTTTTATATTGGTTTTACATTCAGTATTAAATAAATAATAAAATAAAATCCCTTTAATTCACTGAAGAGCATGATCGTTTATGTTGTTCACTTAAATTCACAATCATCCATTCAATAAGCGGCAAATGACCAAAAGTAGTTAGTCCGCTTACCATCTTCATAAAAAAATACCTTCAAATATAATTTAGATGTTTGACATAAAACTATTTTAAATTAATAAACTATATGTTTTGAAAATCAGAGGCAGTTGATAATAACAAAATATGCTTGAAAAGTGTAGACAAAAATATATAGGATACTTGATTATAATTTGAAAAATTTTCATATAATCCAATGCTACCCTGACAAGTCGAATTATCAATGTTATACATTTCTGTTAAAAATGTTTAATTCTCTTTATGAATAAAATGGAATATATTTTTAATAGCTATGAATTCATTTTCCAATAATATAATTTAAAACAAAAGGGATTATCATCTAGCGTACTAAAAGAAAACATTAAGAACTTGAATACATTTTTTTCTTCAAACATAAAAGTACATTGTTATGTATTTGTATTCATCAAGCAGATATTAAAATATTTTCATCGCCAGAGTAAAAGTGTTACCAAGGAGAAATATTATGAAAACTAGTTAGGTTGTAATTTAGTAATTTGACAGTTAAAAATAAAACAAATAAACAAAACTCACAAAACAACATATTCTAAGACAACTTGAAATGCTGAATAAGACAGAATATTTATTGAAGTTTTGAGTATTTTAATAAGTTTTATATTTATATTTTCTATGTTTGAAGGAAAAATAGTATGTGTTATTCGGATTAAATAAGATTTTGTGTGCTTCGCATGTAATTGCCCGACTTGCTTCGCTCGTAATTTAAATTTACATCTCAGCTCACAAAGTATCACATTTACGCCTAATAATAATATATTAGATTAGATAATTATTTATTTATAAATAAAAATAGATACATCACCGCATCACGTAATTTACCTATTTCTGGTGTTTCGATTTCTCAGATCTCATAATAGACGAAAGGTAAATAGTGTTTTAGTTTTTAAATAATATTTAAATACTTGTAAACGCATACTAATGTATCCTAGTGATTAGACTTGCACTATAAAATCCTGTTGTGCTCTAATTGGAAATTACTTATTGTCGTACTGATGTACAGAGTACATAATATATAAATAAGTAAAGAAAAACTAAGGTTATAGGTACAAACAAAAGAAATTGTACGCTCCTAAATTCTACATTGTGTATTTTACAATTTCAGTAGATTTGTATGCTCATAAATGTTTAAAATTTTAACTGTTAATTTCGGTAGATGTCAATGTCGGGTTCTTATCATATAACATCAATTTCAAATTTGACTAAAATTTCCATTATTAATCCTATTCCGGAACTGTGCTACAATAAAAAATTTCAATATGACATAATCAAGAATCTGAATTCTTTTCTTGTTTTAGCTCGAGAATAGTCACTAAAAATTGGAAATTCCATCTGACTGATTTACATATGGGTATCACTTTTGTTCGGATAGACACAAAAACGAGAAATCGGTGAAATTTATTCAAATTTCGTGAAATATTTACAAGCTTTATTATGTAAATTCATTCGCATATTCTTATGTAATAAATCGGTTTATCGTGTTTCTCTTTCATTTTTTAATTTGATTATTCGCTAATTTTATGATAATTTTATTTGTTTTCAGACGAAATATGTAGATTGTCATAGTTGATTTGATAAGTTATAATATTTTATTCTTATTAATATTCATTAATTTGTATTGTATTAATTGACTATCGATCTCATAAAAATATAAAAAATATTTAAAAAATTTATACAAATATATCGTTTATATACCATACCTATACGTCTTTCGAGATATCAATAAAAAGTTCGTGAGTATTCTATAAAAGTATTTTCCATAAATATAATTAAAATACAAGCACATTAAAAATATCTTATTTATTTGTTCAATGTGTTTTAAACAACTTAGTTATTTATCATTATTTCATACGTGCGTATTCCATATTATTTCTTTCTAAAGAAAAAAAAAATCCGGTTAATATCAATAAATTAGACATCTTTAACCCGTTTTTCAATAACCCTGTAGGTAGTTATTTAAATTTTAATATTAACAATGAAATTTGTATGCAAATTTTATTAGTAAACCTAATATTAATATTAATATGCAAAATATTTAGTAAAAATTATAAAGAAAAGAATTTAAATTTTTTTAAAGTTAAATAGCTAATAAAATTCTTAGTATTTACGATACGATAGAAGAAGAATTAAATAGCTTTCTCAAGCCAGTTTTAATATGCGTATTTAAATTAATATGTTAATTATATTGAAATGTCTATATTATATAGATTATAAATCAAACCATTGATATCAAGGACTATAGGTGAACTAAAATTTTACTATTATTTTAGTAATTCGAATTTTTCTTTGGCATAAAACAAGATAAGACTGAAACATAATGCAGATTATGTACAAGGAAAAATATTTATTCATATTTCGCCTATTAAGTATGAAGGAAGATATTTCTCCGCCCCTACAGAGTATCATAAATACCAGTGCCATTGAAAATTCCTATTTATTGATACTTATTTTGCCATTATTGGAAAATTGCCACCGACTATCAATTTAAAATTTAAATTCTGTGAAAAAATATCGGTTCGTTAGTGTCATGATCTCACACAATTTCTACAAATTTCCATAAATCAGGGTAAATGTCAAGGATTGTTTGTCAGATCTTTCTTTCAGCCTCCTCTTTTTGACAGAAGCATTCTATTCTGCGATGAAATTAAATATTGATTTTTTAAATTTCGAAATTGGGACGTTGTTTAATTGTTGAATAAATAATCATTATATTTTACCTCCCGTCTACCTCTATTAAGGGAGGTATTGTTTTTGGTCAAAAAATTGTGTAGTAAGTTTTCAATGAATAAGCACGTTTTAGGATACCTACAATACGATTTTACTATTTTCGCCATGATCTCTGGATGTATGTGTGTGTGTGTGTGTGGTCTGTGCCGATTTTTGGTCTCGCATTACTCAAATACTATAATACCAAAAAATACAATTTCATGTATTTTTGCTTCTTGTATCTTTATGAAGAACTGATTAGATTTTGGATAAAATTGGTTAACCTAGCAGTTCACTAGAAACCCTTAACAGTTTTTTTGTGAAAAAACACGGTTAAATTTAATTTTTTAACAATTTATTTTATTTTGAAAATTGTAGAATATTTAATTTTACATCTGTTTTGATTACTTAATTTATTAATTTTCATTAATTTTGGAGATAATTAAATATACAGAAATTAAATTTCATAAATCTTGCATTCCATGTACACCATGGAAACATTTAAAAAAAATTAATTTCTTACGAAATGTGACACATATCATTGTGATTGTGAAGCTGTTTTTTTTTTAGTGAAATATATGTCAAAAACAAATATACGAAATTAAATTTAATTTTTCATAAATAAATAGAAAATAAACAAATAAGAAGGTTTGTTTCTTCATCATAATATACTATTTTGTACCGTTTAAGAGTTATATTGGGCGGGAGTGTACTGGCCACAATAGATTTTTAAAATTAAGAAATTGGGATGCTGTTTAATTGTTGAATAAATAATCATTATTTTTTAAAATATAGTTGTGTTTATTTTTTGTATAACGCAATACAAAATGATGTGTAAAATAGTACAGGTAATTAAGTATGTATTTCAATGGTAAATGATTTAATAACCTTTCTTCCATCCATGGTTGTTATTTTCAAAGTTTCCTCCTTGAATGCCAGCGGCTCCACCGGTAACTCCAATATGACCACCTTCAACGCCATGACCTGTTATTCCAACTTGGCCTCCTTCAATATGGCCTCCCTGAATATGACCTCCCTGAATATGACCTCCTTGAATACCTCCATCAAAATGTCCTCCCTGGATGCCTCCTTGAATGATTCCATGTGAACCACCAGATATTTGCCCTCCTTGAATGCCCCCATCAAAGTGTCCTCCCTGAATCCCCCCTTGAATGATTCCATGCGAGCCTCCACTAATTCCAATCTGGCCACCCTCTATTTGTCCACCAATGATTCCACCTCCAATTTGTCCACCAACAATTCCACCTCCAATTTGCCCACCAACTATTCCACCTCCAATTTGTCCACCAACAATTCCACCTCCAATTTGCCCGCCTTCTACGCCACCGATAACTCCAATTTGTCCGGTCTCCACGTGCGAGTTGGAATGTGTGTGTACTGGCACAGGAACAGGGTAAGGCACCCTTACGACATGTGGTACTCTGACAGGGTAAGGTTGTGGCACTGGTACTTGGACGGGGGTAGGCACTCTAACATAGACGGGTTGTTGAACGGGAACTGGTACATGTTTGGTAACTGTAACTGGGTAGGGTCTGGGCACTGCAACGGGGTAAGGCTGAGGTACAGGCACAGCGACTGACTTAGTAATGGTCACAGGGTATGGTTGAGGTACGCGAACTTGAATGGTACGGACAACTGGAACTGGGTAGGGTTGTGCTACTGGGTATGGGACTGTATTTGTACGGGTGTTTTGGGTATGAGTATGGGTATTGGTATGAGAATGAGTGTGGCTTTTTACTCCTCCGATGATGGTGTTGGATGAGATTCCTACGGGACCTCCTCCGATAATACCTCCTCCGATAATTCCTCCTCCGATAGGACCTCCTCCTACGATTCCTCCCCCGACGATTCCACCACCAGGTCCTCCTCCAACAATTCCTCCAATGTCTCCACCTGATACTCCACCAAAGTCGCCACCGTGGATTCCGCCATTTATTCCTGAGATTCCACCGACAATACCGCCTCCATTTATTCCCCCATGATCTCCTCCGATGATGCCGTGGCCAGCTTCACCACCTATGATACCACTTATCCCACTGGGACCGCCGCCCGAAGGACCTGAGATTCCAGCGCTGTGGGTATTGTGGCCGTTGATTATTCCACGTTTCTTCTTTTCGGCATCTTTGTTTTCTATACCGTGGACTAGTGTAGTACAAAGTAATGCACCAATTAACTAGAAATTAAATTAGATTATATAAATATTAAATAAATAACATTATAAATTTGTTTCATGACCGGTTTCTGTGATACCAAAATCGTGACAGAAACATCTAATTTCTTATCAACGAAAGGTTTGTTCATGGCATATTTTGTGAAAAATGAACAAAATAAAACAAATCAAAGGTTAACTTTCATAAATTATATTACAATTCAAATAACTTTTAAATACCTACATTATAAATATTGGGGTCGTGAAAAAATTTGTATGTACACCTCAGGAGAGAAATGTATTTCTTCCCTCGTCGTATAGCCTTCGCTTAGGGCAAAAATCATACACTTCTCTCCCTTAATGTATAATATAGGTACTACTATACTTACTATAAATGTCTTCATGGTTCTTCTAGTTAGAAGACACAAGTGTGAATGATACAAAAATTTCTAAATTGTTAGTATTTATACTGATGTTAGTGGGGCCATCGGCCATCAGATTCACCTGTACCATTGTTGCAAAACTATGTTATGCTTTTTCAGAATTCACTATCATCGCTAAATTTATTTTTTATGTAAATAATACTTGGTCTCACGGTGACAGGCTCTCGCTTGCTAAACTGCATTTTAATTTTGATAGTTCCCATGTAAAATATATGCAGGAGAAATTTGGAGAACTTTCTTTAATAAAAGATATTTACGGTTATTCTAATATACCACAAAAATGTCCGGGTCATCTTAAAATAGATTCTGATATAAATTTTTACTGGAACTACTTTGCAACTTACCTGCAATAGATACATTATTGCACTACCAAACTAACTTATTTGTATTTGTTATGACTCTACTACATACGAAAGTGTGTATATGACATCCAGTTTATTTTGAAATAATTACAATACACTTGGAGTAAACTTCTTCACTTCACAATTTTTAATACACTCTTCATATCATTGAGATATACTGAAATATTGTAATTAACAGATATCATAAACAAACTTTTGCAGCCGGCTGAGTAATTTTGTGTGCTTTTTGTAACGAATTAAAATACTCGAGAAATTTAATTAAATTTTAAAAATAATGGTACAAAAAGAAAATTGTTATATTGAATAGATACTTAATAAATTAATAATAATAGCATTAAATTCTCATATACTACACTTTATCGGAATTTTCAAATATTTTGAATATATTACGTTGCTGTAAATCGTCATTAAAAGCTCAGTAATCGTCACTAAAGTAACCCATTATACGACGAATTTGAATAATCCAGTGTTGGCAACTGTTAAATATTTATTGTACAAGTAGGATAATTTTGGCAGATATATTGACGTACTATAGTAAATTTATGCGTAACATGAAACAAAATGTGCTAGAAGAATTAACTAATTAATACCGATGACGAAATTGAGGACAAAACACATAATTTTGAGTATTATTTACGTTAACTACACTGTTCGAGGTTAGCAACACTGACTGTCAGTTTCAATTGACAACTCAAAGATGTATAAACTTAACCTATATAATAATTTTTTACTGTTTTTTTTTTTCTAATTTTCGATTTCAAATAAAATTTAATATGTACCGCGGCACTGAAGTTCCATTTTATCACTCACATGGCTTATTTTCTTCAGCCCTACGGGCCTCGGCAAAGAAATTCCATATTCGTGATAAAATGTTAAACTTCGAGGTTACATTTTCTAATTAAAATAAAGTACAGAAAACAGTTTTTAAATATTTGGTATACTTATACTTTTACATCTAGTGGGCTCATATAATATTTATTCTTCTAAAGACATTACAGAGTCTTGTATAACATGTATATAGTATGTGGAATAAAATAGTTGGCATGTGTACAAACAATGTAAATCTAAAACAAATGCAACAACCAAAGAGAACATAATTAATAGAGTGAGTACCTTATAATAATGACACACAGGGAGCTTTAATGTTGTGGTTCTTTAATCAAGTTTTGCAATTATATAAGGATCAAATGTCAGTAGAAGCAAAGAGCAGGAAAAATAATGCTTTATTAAAATTACTATATAATTTTGCATGTAAAGCTACATTTTACAAAAGAGTAGCAAAGCATCTACTGTTACTTTTACAGTAATAACCATAAAGACTAACTTGAATTTTATTAAAGTTTAAACGGATTATATCTAGCAAGATTAACATAGAATATTTACATATTTGATGAGTGAAATCTTGCGCATCTTCTGTTGTAATTTAATAATTTACATTTTCCTTAAAACAGATTTGTAGTTTTTTAGTGAAAGTAAGACACTGTGAATTAATTTAAATGGTGTAGATTGCTCAGAGGTACTGAAAAGGTGACATAGTATATAAGCAACGAAATTTTGTCATAAGTTCATATACATATGAATTCTGAAATATATCTGCAAGTATTTCAAATAGTACGTAGGTGGACGAAGAAATTTATGGTGCTTTTTCGATATTTTCAATTTGAAAGTGAAAGTAAAGTAGACTACACACTATCATATTTATTACAAAGTATATTTTTGTATAATTCTAACATATTATGAGTTATAAACTTGTTTATAGAAATAGTGAACTAGGTTGAAATTAATATGTACGTAGGCTCAAACTATATACAGCAGTTCTCAAATTAATACAATGGAAAAACAACACTTTTTGTTCAAATTTTATATACCGGGAATTTTTTTTTTATCAGTATACATAGGAATGTGTCATTACCATACTTACAGTTAAAGTAAATACTCGGATAAAGACATGTATTTCCAACCTCGGATAAACTACACAGTAAAAAATTTAAAGTCAAAATTGACAAAATTTTAACAAAATATTTAGTCCCAGAAGTTCCACCGTAAATTTTTGTTAATTTATCAAATTTCAAATTTGTTAGCAAGTAACAAATTATTTTTGTGTATTTCGCAACTAAATATATTTGTGAATATAGTAATTATTAACATTTATTTTTATGTACTTTTGACTAAATATTTTAGTAATTATATTCCAGCAGAACAATAAATCATAGTTATAATAACAAATTAAGTTGTTACAAAGGATACAAATTCTCTTTAACAATTTTAAATTGATAAGTTAGCTAAATTTACTTGTTATTATTGACGAGTCTATTTGTTAAATGTTATAAATCCAGAAAATATATAAAAACAACAATTTTTCTTGTTACAAATTCAAATTAGATAAAATTTTAATTTAACAAATTGTCATATTTCTTCAAATTGTTAATTTAACATAATATATTTGTTAATATTAACTAAAAATACTTAACACCCGCAAAATTAACAAGTCGCAAATCAATATTTTTACTATGTAAAGAATAAATTTGTCAGTGGAATAAACAGAAAATATCTCAGTAAAAGATGATAGCTAGAATAATAATCATTATTTAAGCTATAGCTTTGATGTAATATTGTTCATTAATGTTACTGATAAAATTATTTTCTAGTTTATCTGAGGTTGGCAATACCAGCCCTAAATGAAAAGAATTTTGATTTAAGTTCTGTGAAATATTTTCATTTATATTATGAGTTCTTAACGCTTTTTCGAAGTACTGGAATATAGGGGGATAATTTGCAATAATTAAAAGTAATAACTACCTAGAATAATATAATTTGGTACTAAAATAATTTAAATAAATTTCTTATTTGTTTTGAGAATGTTTCCTTCACTATAATTAACTATTATTAATTATTCTTGTACATTTATCCTTGTTTACTTATATACAGAGTACATAATTGAAATGTGAAATATACGGATTCCAATGCTAATGTTTTAATATTGCTGAAATTTTTACTTATTCATTTTACAACAAAAGTGTAAATACAAAAGTTGTTCAGAATTTTAAAATACATGCAATGAGGAATGAGGCCCATTTGGTTACCTAAATGTTAATATTTCACAGTATATCGATCAAATTAATATTTATTAGAAAAATTGTAGTACCGCCATGGAAAATTAAACAAAAACGAAAAATATTTGACATTTCAGAAAACAGAGTTAGATTTTTTATTACAGTGTTGTATTATTTTTTTTAGAAATTTCGTAAAAAATTGTAATGATATAATGTCAAATATAGGAGTTCATTTCTTTCTATTTCTTTCTGTTAAATAAATAAATAACCCTGAAACTGTTACGAAATGTCAAGTATTAATTTTAATTTGATCGATGTATAGTGAAATGAACCTTATTGTATACATTTTTAAATTTTGAACAATATTTGTAATTATACTTTTGCTGTAAAGTGAATAGGTAACAATTTAGAGCAATATCAAAAAACAGCATTGAAATCCCTATATTCCACATTTTATTTCTATACCCGGTAAATGCTTTACTGTATAGCTGTCATACATTGTAACTGTAATTATAGTAATGGTGGTACCCTATGTGAACTGATTAAATAACTACCTATGAAATGTAAAATTTCAAATCAGCATAAATATAAATATTCGAATACATCTCTGTTCTTTTAAGTATTTTGTCCTCTTCTAATATGCTGATATCCTCTTCCAATTTATTGAATAATTCCAATATTCTCAGAAATATGTTCAATTCCTCTTTGATCATTTCTTTGATTCATTTCCCACGCGTTAACATTGATCCCATTAGATATTTCAATTTAAAATTTTCGAACCTACTTAATTATTACTACCTACGTAGAATTTAACTTCATTTTCCTTTTCATTCATTAATTAGAACGTGTATACCAATAGAAATTTAAAGATATTGAATATGCTTCAAGAAGATGACTGCAAATTTCAAGGAAAAATAATCTTATTTTCTTATTACATTAATTTATAATAAAGGAGATCCGAGTTTATACTGGGAAAATTTAATTAAAAATTCCTCTAACAAAAAACTTTTTTAAATGAATGTAACATCATCCCTGAACAGCTGAAAACTTTTTCCCTTTAAACATTTTTTAACTTTGATTTTATAAACATATAGGTTGCATCTAGTACATACAGTAAGTTTTTCTTTCATATTTCTCAACTTAATTCATTATTTTTTTTGTTAAAAAATAGTTTTCTTTCTTCTCCGGATATAAGGTGCATGTAGTAAATATTTATTAATTAGTTTCTGCAGTATTTTCGAAATCAATATCAACTTCCATCTGGTTAAGAACTGCGTAAAATGAATAAGCGGATCTCAGTATCTGAAATAATATATATTGACTAATATATAAAAATTAAAATCATATTAATATTGAAATTTATAAAGTAAGGTTGAAAAAGATAAGAAAAAATTATATATTTATTTTGATAGCTTGTAAAACTTAATTTACAAGTAAATGCTAATCAATATCCATAAATATTATAATTTTAATACCTACCGATGTGAAAGTGTCCACCGATAGAGGAAATAGTTTTCCTGCCGTTATATTCATAGGTTTCTTTGATCTTTCCATCATAGTTAACATTAGTTTTGCGACACGAGGACCAAAACGATACCAGTCCGATTTATAAATATCGTCATTTATTGTCATGCTCTACAATAGTATATTGTGTTATTAGGAGTAAATGTGATACTTTGGGTGCTGAGCATGTAAGTTTAAACGACGAGCGAAGCGAGTCAGGCAATTACATGCGAAACACCCAAAGTCATATTTACTCCGAATAACACATGCTATTTTTTCATCAAACATAGAAAATAGAATTATAAATCATTAGAAATACTTCAAAAAGTATTCTGTCGCATTCAGCATTTCTAGTTGCATAGAATATGCTGTTTTGTTATTATTGTTTATCCAACACCTCTCAATAATTGCTCTATAACTATGGCGATGTTAAACAAGCAAAGTAATAGATTGCCCACTAGTGGGTATAATTTTGAGGAAAGCCACTAGTGAGTATTTTTTTATTTATAACAATAATAATAACACACAACACCTTGGCAACCACTTCGATTGACATTTTAATTTAAAAATTTAAAGCATGTCACTGTCAAATAAAATTTTTTTAATACATTTTTTATTTATTAAGAGGTGTTGGATAAAACGTTATATTTCACACGTGGGCAAAGTGGAATTACCCACTCGATAAAATTATCACACTCAACCTTCGGCTTCTTGTACTAAAATTTCTCTCGAGAGTAATTCCTTACTTTGCCCACTTGTAAAGTAAATAACTATTATTTGTTTCATTTTTATCTGCCAAATTATTGAAATACAACCTCCTAACTATTTTTCATAATATTTTACTTTGTCCGCCGCCGGAATAGAAGTGTTGCCAAGGAGACACTGCTACACCGGCATCGACAATATTGAACTTCTGCTTGTTGAATACAAGTTTATAACAACGTACTTTTATGCGGTTTGAAGAAAAAATATAATATTATTAAAATTAAAAAAGATATGGCGACGAGTAAATAAAGATACCTTAAAGAAATATGCAAACATTTTATACGTGAAAGTATTGTTCAGAAAATAAAATACATATTCCGAAAAATCGAAACTTATATTTAAAAAATCCAGCTTTGTTATATTTATTTGTTTTGGTAAGTAGATATTTTCTGCATGCTTTCGTCAAGTACCTATACGATTTAAATTGTTGAAATAAAACTGATTTTTATTCAACATTGAAAGAACTAAAGCAGACCATTGAGAAGATTTGTAACTGATTTTAAAATTTAAGTTCAAGATCAGAGATCAATTTCCATTTAAAATTATGTGTTTGGAATGAGAGATTGGAAAGTTATGGAAATTTAATAGTTTTTAACATTTTATAGTTTGATAATGCTATGATCATAAAATTATTTAATTATGTACCAACATATACTTTTATAATTTTTTTGCTTGGCTTTATCTTTTAACCTTTAAAATGTCAGGCTTATATCATAAATTTAAATAAAATTCATTGGACTTTATTTCAAAATTACATATTTGTATAATTGGTAAATTGCTCGAAACACGGGATCCTCAGATCGATTCTCATAATCACCACATAAAGATTAATAAACATCTTTGGGAGCCAGCACGAAATACACTGAGTTTATTAATATTTCCCAGAAATATCATGTTTTCATTTCGATCTTAAATAATATATAAATCATCCCGCGTCAATATTTCCTACTAAAATTTATTTGATGTTTTCTCAATATCGCGCCCTATATTCAATAATTCAATATTTGTTCCCGAAATATGTGCTTCTAAATCATAGGGAGAGGAAATATTTAGATATCTGTACTGACCATCAAATATACTTCATTTCCGTACCAACAATAGAAGAACAGCTGCATAAGCATGTTCATCAAGTAGAGAAGAATGGATAAATACATCATTGTGAATGGTTTTATCTAAAATACGTACAAATTACAAATAGAATTGATAAATAATGGCATGAAAATATCTTACAACTGACAGCTCGAATGCTGTTATACAGATGACGAGCATGCTCGCTGAAAATTGAGAAAACATGCTTCCTGTAAAAATCTCTTCAATCTCGCGAACATATCTGAAAAAAAGGAATTATTCTTGTTTTTTTTTATTTGTCTCTACAATGTACTCTTCATTTGAAACCTGCATTTATTACTTTTAATAAAAACGTAAATAAAAGTTCAAACAAATTTGAAAGAATTCCATAATGCCATAGCATTTGAATTTATTGCGTGTTGTCGTGCTACTATTAATATCAATAAATTGATCGAATTTTTTGTTGTTACAAATTAAGAAATGTTTGCATACCTTCAAGATAACAAATACGAGAAATTTTTGAAGTTCTTATACATATATTTTATTATTTTGTCGTTGAGAGATTGTTACTCGACAAATTGAATGATAAAATCCCTCGCTTTAGACTATTGATTTTGATCATAACTTTTATCTTGAAATGTTAAAGGTAACAATCTTAAATACATATAAATTATACCTGTAAAATAGTGGAACCGAAATATATTCTATCTACGACCGTTGTTATAAGTTGACGGTTGCTTAGCAAGTTAAAAGTGACACTTTCTGATACTAATGTTAAAAGTAACATAGCAACGTGTTAAAAGTGATTTTTTTGTTACTTTTAACACGTTTCTAACGCTTTATATCAATAAATCAACACATATAACCCATCTGTCAAAGTATCATTCAACATTTTTTAGTATTTACTAATACACTAGGAACATCGTAGATAAAATGTTGTTTGATATGCGTGTTAAAAGTGATTTATTTCGTTCGTGGTTGTTTCACTCGGCTTCGCCTTGTATCACGAAATGATAAAATGTTACTTTTAACACTTATATCATACATAACTGTTAACACTGATGAAAGAAGATGACACATTAAACCAATAACTTTTTTTCACGACATGATAGGAAACCCCACCGTACTTCTCCCGAAATAGTGAGGAAAATGTGTTGTTCCTCTCTAGAGAGGAAAATATGGAAGTGCTGCCAATATGAAAGTTATTTATAAAAAATATATTATAAAAATTATAAATAAATTCCTAATTTTATTGAAAATCCTTATTTTAGTGATATACATACTTTATATAATCTTACAATTATGTCTTATATATTTCTTTTCGTTATTAAATCACAATTTGACAACTTACTAAATATTTTTAAGATTGGTTCATTGGCAACACTGCTACACCGCCTTGTGTCTGATAACCTAACTTTTAACGTGCCAATCTGTCAGTTGTGTTCTTAAAGTGTGTGTTAGGTCCGAGCAAATCGTTTTTAGAAACACGTCGTGAAAAAAATGTTGTGTCTAACACGAGAGGAAAGCTCTTCTACCACTCTCGTTAGAAATGCCTCACTCGCTGCGCTCATGAGGCAAACTTCGAACTCGAGGGGGAAAAAAAGCGCTTTCCTCTCTAGTTTGACAAATAACTATTAATTGGTATATTTGTTTTGTTATTTCATGGCACTGATGATTGTAAGAAAATCATTAATAAACATTTCCGTCATTTTTTCAGTTCCAGGATAAGTAGAAATAAAAATATTAGTGGTAAAAAATGCAGAAATTATTCCTCTACAATCATGTATCTTTTTTGAGGTAAAATAATTAGGTAAGCCAATATTTAAATATTTTAAAAATACCATTGATAACGCTATGTTGCGTTCCTAGTTCTACTACTTTTCCATTAAAAGAGAATATAGAAATTTCAGAATTTTGCAAGTATAGAATAATTTATTATTAACTTCTTCGGGTATTATGTAGAAAGTTGCAGTGGAAAAAAAATGAATGAGTCTAAAAAAGATAAATAATGACATGTTGCTAGGCTACAAGTGAGCTTGATAAATGGTGTGATGATATACTTATTTATTATACATATAATAATTACTCGTACTCATCAATGGCCTGGTGGTGTCTAATGCAATTAAGCATCTCCTGAAAAATTTCCTCCTCCAAAATGGCGTCTGCTTTGGTGAGATGCGATACGTTGTCACATTTCCATTGGGTAGGTCCGTTGTGACACTTGTCACACAGCTCCTCTTCTGAAGACAGCTCCATATTAGCCAAGGCACGGCTGCGTAGGTTCCGTAAAGAATCCTTTAAGATCTCTAGTTGACCGCGGGCGATGACCAAGAGACCGGCCACCAAGCCGTCGATGGAGCAATTCATAAGGGCACCCAACCATATGCCTGACAAGAGACATTCACAATTTTATTCAATTTAACACAAGAACTTGCTTATCCTCAATAAAAATATTGTTATTTTCATTATACTATCATATCTAAAAAAATGTTTTTTGCCGACTGTCTGTAAAGTGTTACTTTTATGCCTAGAGTGTAATAGTAATTTACATTACAAGCAAGGTAAAACAGTTTTTACTGCTGAATTGTGGAAATTACCGGCAAGCCGATTAGGCGAGCCTGTCACCTCCTTGAAGCAATAAGACAGTTTACCTTGCGTGTATTGTACAACTTTTTATTTGTTACTCATTTGTAAATCAAATTAAAATTATAACCAAGTCCTGTCAGTTACACACAATTCTTCTGTCAAAAATTATTTTAAATGATTTCGCATAAGAATTACTGTGGCAACTTGCATTGTTTCCTTGTTTACTAACTTATTAAATTTTGCAATGTAGCTGTCAATTATTAACTTGTAATGATTCATTTTCAAAGGCAATAGAAGGCTTGGGTAAATGGTGTTTACAAGTGAGTAACAATTAAAAATATTTTACATAGTGTCCGCTTAATAAACACATAGTAACCCTCAACAAATGCATAGCAACCGTTCAATAAACGCAAAGCAACGTAGTAACTTGGAATTTATAAGTTACATGAATATATGAAGAGCTGAGTTGATTTTGAATGAAATTTTAAAACTGGTAGAGGAAGTTTACTGGACACACAAAACAATAAATTCCATTTTTTTCGAATGTTTCAAATGAAAGATATTAGCAAAAATATTTGGAATATAAAATGTTATTTGCACTTTTCTTGTACATGCTTTAAATTTTGAGAAAAATTAAATTATATTTTTAATAACAATCTTAGTTACAATGAAAAGAAAAACTGAAAGATTTTTAACATCTATAAGCCAAAAAATTATTGTGAAGTGTCAAAAATGTGTATTGTGCTTGAAATAAACTTTTAAAGACGGGATATTAATTAATACCTATTTTAAAATAAAATCAAAGTTACGATGAGAAAAAAATTAAACAGGTTTTACATCTATATGTCAAAGTAAAGTCATAGGTACATGTTCAGTTGGTATTATGTGTATAAGAAAGTAGTGTGGTGCCAACATCAGATTTTTTATACTTTGAACAAGTTCCAAATTCGAAAAGTTGAATTTTCAGTTTCACCAGTTATTTCAAATTTCCCGAAATTTTGAAATAATGATTTTTTATTTTAAAAGAGGATAAAAGGTGCAAAATAAAATGGCATCATCTACGTTACGATAGTGCTACAGGGAACAGGCCTAAAGTTTTTGGTACTTGATTCTCGACCAATTATTGGTCCTGATGCAGTCAGAATCTCAATCTATGAACCGACTGTTTAGATAAAGCAAAAACAAAATTTTACTAAACACAAGTCCTTAATAAATCTTACCGAAAGATTGATACACGTACGCAACTTCATAATACGGCGATACAGTATACGGAAATGGAAACCAGGCCCTATACGGCAACTCTTTCTTCTTGTACGCCCCTGTAAACAATGGATCCGTGTTCAACAGCCAAGATATTACAGTACAAATTAAAAGAATAGCGGACGAGTTCCTATGCGCTATTGCCATTTCCCTTTTTAAATACACATCCTGATCCCTTGTTTGACTATTCAACGGCTCCGATGCTATCATTCCCAAAAGATTGTTCAACTTCTTCTTATCTAATAAACCAAGTTTGAAAAAGATGCAGAAGATTGAGATCATAAGGCAGAGACCGTCTGCCATTTCTGGTAAATTACCCCAAACCATGATTACGTTTATAAACATTGTTGCTGCGTACAGTATTGATACACCCAAATGTATAATTGTGCCGTAAATTAAATATAATATGCGGAATGGACCGTTGTAATGCCATTCGCCTAAAAATTTTAAGCAATTTATTGGTACTCTTAAACATGTTGCAGTTCTTGGTTTTGATCTTGGTAATTCGGACATTTTTGACGAAATAAATCTTTCGATATTTAGCAGAGATTTTATAGACTTATTTGATATTCTGTTTTGTATTATGTGTAATTATGGGTTTTGATATTTGAATGTATTGAACCATTAATTGCATGTTTAATTTGAAATTAACATAGTTTGTCTCTTCTAATTTACATCGCTAATGATTGAAAATCATATTGAACTTTTTAATTAGTTCAAAGTGCCTTATAATTATTTTCTCAAGATTGTATTTCGTCTGTTTAATTGCTTTAACTATGCATGCATCATTAATGTGAAATCAAAGCCATCAGTCAATTCAAATAATTGCTAGGACATTGAAAAATTAAAATATGTCTGTTTCAATTTTAAAACCAATTAAAAACCAACAAAATATGAAACTCAAGTTTAGAAGCAAGTTACTGTAAATGAAAACGCAATATAATTTCGTAATTAACGATTGACAAATTTTATGTAATTGATTGTCCTCGCAATTATTGGTCGTTTCTGTATCTGCAAAATAAAATTTTGTAATATAATGTTTAAAATTTATATTGGTATTTAATTGTTTTCCGTCCACCTTAACGATAGCGAATTCTATAGAATTCTGTCACTGTTCATTTTATAATTTCGAAACTCACCATTGGAATCTTGAAAACTCTAAGACTACGGTTAAATTAGTCAGAAGTTATCACTTTTGTAGGCCAATTCAATGTTGTTTGTTTTCCTGAAAAATACATAGGTCACTAAATATGGATAAAATACTTATCTTCATCGATTTTTTTTTCATTTATAAATAATTTGTAAACTAATGCATATTTAGAAAAATGTTCCAAAGGTACGCATTTTGACTGTGTCACCAGTGGCGTAGAAAAATATTTTTTTCATGACATGCCAGGAAACCTCACTGTTCTTCTTCCGAAATTGTGAGGAAAATGTGTTTTTTCTTTCTAGAGATGAAAATGTAGAAGTGTTATCTATATGAATATTATTTACAAAAATATATATGGTAAAAATTAAAAATAAATGACCAATTCAATTGAAAATATTTATTTTAGTGATATACATACGTTAAATTGTCTTACAGTTATGTCTTATATTTTTATTTTTCTAGATTAAATCACTATTTGACAACTTTAATTTATATTTAAGATTTGTTCATTGGCAACATTGCTTTACCGCCTTGTGTCTAAAAGCCTAACTTTTAACGTGTCATTTGTATTGTCAAAGTGTATTTTAGGTCCAAGCCAATCGTTTTTAGAAACATGTGATAAAAATGTCCCTTTTTCCACTCTCGCTCGAATTGCTTCATTCGCTGCGCTCATGAGGCAAACTTTGAGGGTAAAAGAAGTGCTTTCTTCTTTAGTTTGACATGTAACTATTGTTCTATGGCTCGTATTCGAGATAAGACAAAATTTTTATTTTCCTAGTACCATATAATGTCTACTCTATTTACTACTACGACTACTTAAGTTATTAGAAGTAAACAAAGTTATACAATGCATCATTATAATCAAAAGAACATAAGCCTTTTACTGTGATATTTTTTGCAATTGGTTCCATTTAAAAACATAACATAAGCTTGTGTCATGTCGAAAATGAGCCACAAAAATAACATATATTTACTGAGATATGTTGAATAATCTGATGATTACAACAATGCAATAACTTTTCTCCTTTAAATGTTTCCTAACTTTGATTTTCTAAATAATTTTTGTACTGAACAATAGTTTTCCTTCATCATATATAAGGTGCAATGTAGTAAATATTTATGAAGTATATTCAATTTCCATGTAGTAAATATTTATTAATTAGTTTCTGCAGTATTTTCGAAATCAATATCAACTTCCATCTGGTTAAGAACTGCGTAGAAAGAATAGGCGGATTTCAATATCTGAAATATTATATTTCCACTAATATACATATATTATAATCATATTAATATTGAAATTTATTAAGTAAGGTTGAAAAAGATAAGAAAAAAATAATGTACTTATTTTGATAGCTTGTAAAACTTAATTTACCAGAAAATGTTAATCAAAATCTATGAATATTATAATTTTAATACCTACCGATGTGAAAGTGTCCAGTGATAGAGAAAATAATTTTCCTGCGGTTATATTCATAGGTATCTTTGATCTTTCCATCATAATTAGCATTAGTTTTTCGACGCGAGGTCCAAAACGATACCAGCCCGATTTATAAATATCGTCATTTATTGTCATGCTCTACAGAAAAAAAAAATTATTAATATGTTATGCACAGATAACATTTATCCAACACCTCTCAATAAATGCTCTATAACTATGGCGATTTTAAACAAGCAAAGTAACAGATTATCCACTAGTGGGTATAATTTTGAGGAAAGCCACTAGTGAATATTTTTTTATTTATAACAATAATAATAACACACAACACCTTGGTAACTACTTCGATTGACATTTTAACTTAAAAATTTAAAGCATATGTCACTGTCAAATAATATTTCTTTAATAAATTTTGCATTTATTAAGAGGTGTTGGATAAAACGTTATACTTCACATGTGGGCAAAGTGGAATTACCCACTCGATAAAATTATCTCACTCAGCCTTCGGCTTCGTGAGCTAAAATTTCTCTCGTGGGTAATTCCTTACTTTGCCCACTTGTAAAGTAAATAACTATTATCTATGTATTTTCATAATTAGGTGTTTTATGTTGTTTTATAATAAGTAGTTACTTACGCAATAGTGTATAACATAAGTACGATAATCATGTACTATTCTACGTATTGCGTACAAAATTTGATCTATGATCGTTCAATATCTTGTAAAATAGTTAAATTTGTATGTTTTTATTGAAAAAAAATTATTTAATTTCAAATCAAAGAAGTAACAGGCCGTGAAAGTTTTTAATATGATAGTAATGCATTTAATATCACGGCAACCAAATAAACGGTTCAGTAATATTAAAAAAACGCACTAGAGCGTTAATGTAAGTCATTACCTGCCTGAAATGAGTGGAAAATGTAGGATATATCTTGCGATAGTGGATAAAATAATTTATTATAGCTTTATAAAAGATTCATCGACGAGTAAGAAAAAAATATTAGTTTTTACCAAAAAAATATTTATAATAAATAAATTGTATCCAACACCGCTCAATAAATGCTTTATACTATAACTATGGCGATTTTAAACAAGGAAAGTAACAGATTACCCACTAGTGAGTATAATTTTGAGAAAAGTCACTAGTGAGTAATTTTCTATTTATAACAATAATAACACACAACGCCTTGGTAACTACTTCGATTGACATTTCAATTTAGATAATTTAAAGCACACTTATGTCACTTTCAAATAATATTTCTTTAATAAATTTTGCATTTATTAAGAGATGTTGGTTAAAACGTTATACTTCACACATGGGTAAAGTGGAATTACCCACTTGATAAAAATATCTCACTCAGCCTTCTATGTGGGTAATTCCTTATTTTGTCCACTTATAAAGTAAATAACTATTACCAATCAACTATTATAAATATTCAAATTAATTATATTCTTAAAATTAAATAATCATATATTTAATTCAAATAAATTTATTAAATACAAATAAGTATTATTTAAGTTAATAAATTTATTTGTTTTAAATAAATCGTTTACATTTATTTTAAATAACTATTTTGTTGCCACAAATAAACTTATATTTCATTAAAATACTATTTTCTAATGAATGTATTTTTTATGAGTGTACAAAAAAATTCTCCGTAAAAGTATTATTCAGAAATTAAAATAAATAAATGTTACACAAAATTTAAAATTATATTTCTACCACCGTACAGTGATCCAGCTTAGCTATATATTTATTTGTTTATTTGTGAGAAGAAAGTATTTTTGGTACGCGAAGATTATTTGTATACGTTATTTATGTTCAAGATCAGAGATCAATTTCCATTCAAAATTATGTTTTTGCAACAAGAGGTAGAAAAGTTTCGTAAATTTAAATAGTTTTAAAGTTTTTATAGTTTATGGTTTGATAATGCTATGATCATAAAATTATTTTTACAATTTTTTGCTTGGTTCTATCTTTTAACCTTTAAAGTCATGCTTATATCATTTTGAATAAAATTCATGGGACTTTATTTATAATATAATGGATAAATAGCTTTCCAATTCTATCTTAAATAATATGTACATCACATGATCCCATGTCAATGTTTCCAATTACCTACTAAAATTTTTATTTATGTTTTCTCAATAACGTGTCCTATATTCAATAATTCAATATATGTGCTTGTAAATCATACAAAATAGTAATATTTAGATATCTGTACTGACCATGGAAATTAATTCATTTCCGTACCAACAATAGTAGGAGAGCTGCACAAGCATGTGCAAGAAGAAGAAAATAATTGAGAAAAATTTCAATGTGAATGGTTCGACCTGAAATACGCACAAATTACAAATATAATTCATAAATAATTATATGAAAGTTTCTTACAAGTGTTAGCTCAAATGCTGTTATACAGGTGATGAACATGCTCGATGAAAATTGAGAGAACACGGTTCCTGTGAATGTTGCTTCAATCTCACGAACATATCTGAAAATAAAAAGAGTTAGACTTTTTGCTTTTACTATGTACGCTTCATTTAAAACCTGGATTTATTACATACATGCATACTTACATACATAACATCACTCTATGTCCCACTTAGTGGGGTAGCACGAACCCAGAAACACAGTCAACCAACAATCAAGCTCCTCCAAACATTTCTATCCTGACACACCACTTTAGCCTCGTCCACATTTATACATGCTCGTTTATTCTTCTCACTCGGAATCATTCGTTCACGCAACAAACCATCAATCATATCCAACCAGTTATTCCTCGGACGCCCACGCAATCGTTCACCTTCAATCTCACCCACATATATTAGTTTCACCAACCTTTCATTCGACATTCGTTCAACATGTTCAAACCACCTCAACTGACTCACTCTCACTTTCTTAAGAACTTTCTTCTCAATCTCACACTCATCATACAGCAATGTATTCAGTATACGATCACGTCTCGTATACCCACATACTCCTCTCAAATATCTCAATTCTACAGCAGTTATACGTCGTTCATGCTTCTTCATTCACACCCAACATTCAGAACCATACATCAAATGTAGGCACTAACACACCATTATAAACACTCAATCGAGCATCTCTAGATACATTCACGTTTCGAGCAAATGTACCCAGAGCACCCAATACCTTGCACCCTGCAGACACTCGCAAATATAAATATTTATTAGTTACATAAAAACGCAAATAGAAGTTTGTATAAATTTTCGAAGTATTATATGGTATTTGAATTTATTGTTTTCGTGTTGCTATTGATATCAATGAACAAATTATTTGCCAATGCAAAACTACACTGAGACTTTTGTGATGGAACAAAAAAATTCCGATTTTACAGGAGTAGGAAAAGTATATTGTACAAATAATAATTACTCATCTATGGCCTGGTGATGTCTAAGGCACTTAATCATTTCCTGATAAATTTCCTCCTCCAAAATGGCGTCTGCTTTGGTGAGATGCGATACATCGTCACATTTCCATTGGTTAGGTCCGCTGTGACACTTTTCACACAGCTCCTCTTCTGAAGTTAGGTCCATATGGACCAAGGCACGATTGCGCAAGTTCCGTAGAGAGTCCTTTAAGACCTCTAGTTGTCCGCGGGCGATAACTAAGAGACCTGCCACCAAACCGTCGATGGAGCAGCTCATGGGGGCTCCTATCCAGATACCTAACAACAAACAATCGGCCATATTCTCTAACGAAGTTGTTGTAGCAACTTACTAATAATGACAAAATCGCATCGAAACTTCATGTTTAATAAATAATATTCTATTAGCGGTCAAGAAGCGATTCATTTTTGTCACAATTTGCAAGTTGTTACGGCAGCAACTTTTTTAGGGAGTTTTATTAAATTATACACAAGAACACATTTTTCCCCGATAAATTCCCACGACTAGTTTTTAACCAATCATAATGCAAAACACTTCAAAATTCTACCAATAGGAACAGTTTTATACTGATAAAACGCCGTTGCCCGGGTAACGGGAGTTTTACCGCGGTAAAACCCCGTTGCCAGGGTTACACCGATAAAACTCCCGCTACCAAGGAAACAAATAATTGTTACTGTCAATCACTGTCAGTGTGACAGTTAATTAATATTTCAAGTTACATTTTGCTTTGTCTTTGGAATTTATCTTATCAAATACCACGCGACCTCTCTGATTTTCGCAGATACATTTTTATTTTTAAGCACTCATTTTATTTGCTTTTAAGCAAAATCACTCAAGCAAACTGACATTAGGTAAAACCCCTCCTCCTTCGGAGTCGGAATTTACCATGCAGTTTGCTTTCGTGATTGTTGCTAAGCAAAAAAAAATTCGTGCAAAAATAAACATTTATCAATAAAATCAGAAGGTCTTGTGATATTACCCTCGATAAAAAAATGCCATAGTACTAATTTTTACCTCCCGCACATATATGTAAGGAATGTATTGTGACGGGTCAATCTTTTTGTGAATTCAAAAAACCGATGTCAAAATTATAGCCTGATCCATGTTTAACAATTGTCATGTGATTAGATTTTTGTAAAAAAAATATTGTTAGTAGTAAATGTGATACTTTGTATGCTGAGCATGTAAGTTTGCAGGACGAGCGAAGCGTGTCAGACAATTACATGCTCAAGAAACGCTCATTTCTTCAAAAAATGATATTTTCAGCTTAGCAGATTTAAACGAAAATGACAAAATATAATTTTTCTTTAACGTGTTGTAATTCGTAATTGGTGACAGTAAGATAAAAAAATTTCAAAATAACTAGATATGGCTTCACGTAAACTACCTCTTCCAGTTATTAGATTATTACCGAAATCTAATCAGCTCTTCTCAAATACATAGCTAGTAACACAACTATTAATTTTCCAGGTTAGTGACTTGTAAAGATTCATTTTCAAATGCAATAGAAGGCTTGGTTAAATGGCGTTTACAAGTTTCATTGGTGCTTTTGTTTGTCGAGTAAATATAGTGAAATAAAATGTGGCCTGAGAAGGAATCACAATCTTACCTATAAATTGATAAACATACGCAATTTCATAATACGGCGAAACATTGGACGGAAAAGGAAACCAGGCCTTAAACGGCAACTCCTTCGCCTTATACGCCCCTGTTAACAAGGGTTCCATACTAAGTAGAAAAATAATTACAGAACAAATTAAAAGATTAGTAAACGAATTTCTATGCGCTATTTCAATTGCCCTTATTATATAAACATCCTGATCCTTTGTTTGACTATTCAAGGGCTCCGAAGCTATCATTTCCACAAGATTATACAACTTTTTCTTGTTTATTAAACCGATTTTGAAAGATGCGCAGGTGAATGTGATTAGGAGGTAGAGGCAATCTGCCATTTCTATTAAATCTCCCCATACCATGATTTCGTTAATGAACATTGTTGCTGTGTACAAGACTGCTCCACTCAAATACATAATTATTCCGTAAATTAAATATAATGAACGGCATGGACCGTTGTAATACCATACTCCTACAAATTTTAAGAAATTTATTGGTATTCTTAAACCAGATACTGTTATTGGTTTCGATCGTGATGATTCGGTCATTTTTGACGCATTAAATTTTTCTTTATTTAGCAGGTATTTTATAGACAAAACTATTTGATACTCTGATATTAAATGTAATATGGGTTTTTATATTTTTATGTATTAAACTATTAATTGCATGTAAAATTTTAAATTAATTTCGTTTCCCTTCTAATTTACATCGCTAATGATTGCAAATCATATTGAATTTTTTAATTAATTCAAAATGTCTTTTAATTATTTTTTTAAGCACTTTAACTATGCATGCATCATTAACGTGAATCATAGCCATAAGTTCAATTCATAATTTATATGCAAATTGGTTTTTACTTAGCAATTATTATAAGAACATTGAAGAATTAAAATAAGTCTGGTTTAATTTTAAAAGTCAGCGTTTCATTGTAATTTACAAAAATCATTATAATAAAAAAAAATTTATAAGGAGTAACTATTTAAACGATTAGCAAAATATAATTATTAGGGGAATGTGGGTGGGGAATTAAAGGTATATTTTCTTCAATGGAAAAGGATACTTTTTTATTGCAATGGATAGCCCGAAGTATTTGAACGATGTAACATGTTCCTATACCTAAAAAGTCATAAAGCTCAAAAACAAACGTTTTTAATATAGAAAATAAAACAGGTAGGCTGTTAAACAAAATACATTATTGTTAACAATGGCTTTGCATTGAAAACAATTAACAAATAAAGATAATAAAACAAAAAGAAACAATATCTTGTTTTGTTCAACAGCCTACCTGAAGTTTTATTTTCCATGTCAAAGATGTTAATGTTTATTTTAACTTTATGACGTTAAATTTTATTTTTAGGCATAGGAACATGTATCATCATTGAAAAGGAAATACTTTATGCTATCCATTCCAATAAAAAGTACCCCTTTTCATTTAAGAAAATATAACTTTATAATCCCCCGCAATATCTCCTTAATAATTTTATTTTACCAATGATATAATTATATTCCTCTCCTTGCTATATAAGACTGAGTATATATTTTTTCTCTAAAGTTATTAGTTAGCGATGGGTTGCTTTAAAAAATTCACCTTGTTTGGAATTCTGTTTGTCCTTATTCTAAGCTGCATTTCTGTATTTATAATAGCTTTTATCGTTAAATGTGTAATACTATAATTTTCCTTGTAAGTTGTCCTCGGTATGGATTTTTGTCCTGATGTTAGTGGCGCCATCTCTGTACGAGAATATTGTTCCTCTGGCGTGATGCTGCTGCCATCTCAGTTCGAGCGGTAGCAACGTAACTAGGGCAGGATTGTACAGGAACATCCTTGCAGCAGGAATACAAGGAGCACAGGATGAACACAGAGGTCGCCTATATAATTTCTTGCTGCCTTTTAGATATAGATAGTTTCCAATTTTAATTTTTTTTAATTCTGTTTCAGGTAAGTTCCATTTATTTCTTGGTCTTCAAAAGTGGTAAGTAATCTTAGTCTTCAATTTTTTTCAGTTTTCTGTAAAAAAATTAAATGAACTTTATGGCGTTAATGATTTTATATTTGTCTCAAGATGGTAAAGTGCATAATTAATAACTCGTGTGAGCTTTAGATAACGATTTTTCGATAAAATTAGAATTACATTAAATTATGAATTATTCTGCTCGCTCAAGTTTTTAAAAATAACGTTCTTTGCTTCACGGAAATGAGATAATGGATATCTATACAATGCACGATGGATGTAATTTGTTATGCATCAGGTTCTGGATATAGTGCTGATTAATAAAATATAATTAAGATAGGATATAATGGAACATATTCTACTACATACAGTAGTACGAAAAAGTAAATATTGCGTTACCCATTTTAAACATTTGAAGAGAAGAGTAATATTTCTCTGTCGAAATAAAAATGTATAACATTAATGTGAAATATGACACAAATTTCCGTAGCATAAAACAACAATAAAATATAAAACTTTCCATTATCTATCAGTCATAAATTTTCGTTACTGTTTTGTGTTCATTCTCTCGTTTGCCTTAAAAAATCCTACCAAATATTATAAGCTTAGCGTACCAGAGGTCGTGTGTTCGAATCATCGTTTCGAGGGATTGGAAATTGGATAGCAATCATTGAATTTTATGATGAACTACATGTTGAAAAACTCAAATTTTATATATTCAAGGAATGGTAATACCACTAGAGGTGAATATTTTTGAAATTTTTCTGTGCTTTTGCAAATTGTTACGTCAAAACACCATGAGACCGAAGGTCGAGTGGTATTTGAGAAATTTGTAATAATTTAATAATTCTAAAAAAAAATTCCCTCGAGTGGTATTTGGATAGATTATCCTACAAAATACACTATTTTCATTAATTTTATTAAAATACAATAACTTCCAAAACGTAAATAATCACATATATTGCGAAAAAATAACACTGACGTATAAGTGAAAAGAATTATTTATTTAAAAAAAATTATGGTAACTGGGACCGATATATTCGCTGATATACTGCTTTGATTGGTCATAATAAATGACGCATAAGCCTCTTATTGGGTTATTTACTATGGCGTTAAATAATCACTGATATTCAATTGTCTTGGTCGAAATTCAGAAAATACTGTAACGTGATGATTGGTTGAAATTTTTCGAGTGAAATATTCACTGACATATTTACTGCTAACCAGAACCTGAATCGATTGTAAAACAGGGCCTTATTTCGCTTACAATCTTCAAAAATAATCCTTGAATTTAAATTTTTGGACTTTGCTGTGTTAGGGCCGTAAAATGGTAATGTTTGAATGTGAGGTAGTAGTAATTTTCCGCAAAATCAGAGTTCTGTGTTCGTGTGAGCGATCCGCGCTAACGTGAAGCAATTTTCCGCTGCAAATTGCATGCAACATTGGTGGAAACACTCCACCCCCGGCGGAGTATGCTGGGCACGAGCGAACGAACATTGCCAGGAAATTGGGCGATGCGATTCAGCTTTTCTACCGCGGGACTCGCACGCCTGATGGCGACACTGTCACTTGAATGTAAATCTATTTGCAGTTTTTTCGAGTTTCACGTTTCAACGACCAGGAGAGAGTTTATCTAAGATTCGCGAAGGCGACGGAGTCGTGCACTCGCAACGAGACGTGTGTTAAATGTTGAGATGTTTATGGGAGACACTGATTAGGTTAGAGTTTAGCTGACAAAGATTTTTTTAGCGCTGCTACTTTGTGGACGAAATTTTATGTATAGGCAGGTTTCGTTTTACATTGGCATTACTTCCAGGAGATTATTTGACGTTCTTGTTGCATCTGTTTGAATTTTTTACATCAATTAGTAAATTAAGAAAAAGTTCAGGCTGTACCAATTTTATATCCCTTCCTACAACTATAGGAATATACAGGATGTTTCATAACTTCGAGTATATACGTTAATGGTATATGTTGATTGATATGCTGATTACGAATCTAAAACAATTTTTTTAAATTCTAAAAATTAAGGGTTGCTTACCTAAAACATTTTTTGTAGTACTGCACTGGATTCGATTTCCTATTAAACACAAACAATGAAGTAGGTAATCATTAATTTAAATTACATAAACAAACAAAATTTAATTATTTTTAATGAAACGATAATTAATAATATAATCATCCACCCAGTGGCAGCGGCAACGAAAAATTTTGGACTGGGAAACATGGAAAATAATTTTCAAAAATCGAAAACAGTCTATGAAACATTTATATTAAAAATATAAAGACAATAAAAATTGTCAATTGAAACACCCTGTATTTGGGGACGAGCTCGTATTATCTATAAATATAATGAGCACCAAAAATCTGATTTAACAAATTGGTCATTGCAGAGTAACCTACAGAGCTTCTTTGACGTAAGCTCAAACCCAATTTGCCATTCTATTCCGTAGCACAGTTCGTGCAAAAAATGTAAACAACTTTATTTCAGATCTTGTTTCATATCTCAGTCTTACCCTAACCATCTTCGTCAGCAAATTGCGTCTGTACGTCTGCAGAAAACAGCCAACTTGGAGCGTGCATAGCTCATAAACAGAGCCAGCTAGACCAAATCCAGTTACAATGGTATATTTGCTGACAGTCGGTCCGGTCTGTCATCGTCGTGGCCAACGCGCGACGCAGCTCATAAAAGTCTCGCTCGAGACGTCTTCGATATAGGATCGCACACAGAGGAGCAAATCGATGTATAGTGGAGCGAGTAAATTCAAACAAATGGCAGGGGATGAGACCGATAAGCACGGAAAGTCGCTAGACGCCGACGACAGAGTTCACGTGCGTCGAGCCAAAATATATTTCTCCCGGTCTTGGTTTCGACGGTGGAAAATACATGGAGGTACACGACGCGTTAAAGATTCAAGTAACACTGGAATATTCTGTGAAATGTTGAAAAGAAGTAACGCAGATTTGTTGATTGATAAATAAAGTTGTCACGGATGAGTGACAGTTTTGTTTGGGTTCAAAGATCGCAAAATTCATACTCAAATTAATTAGATTTTAATCTAATATTTTGTTGCTTCATCAGGGAAAAAATTATTTAACTGTTTTGCCAAAAATAAAAAAAATAATAGTATATTCTACAACAAGTAATGGAATGGCACATATTCCACGCGAGTTTGTAGTCCTAGCCCAAGGCGAGGGCTACGGTTTGCGAGTGTGGGATATGCCATTTCGTTACATGTTGTAGACTATACTTTTTATAACAAGATTTTGGAAATTATAAAAAAAATATAAATATAAAACTGTTGAGAACTTCAAACTCAAATAAATCAAATTAAACAAACAGACGTAACCATAGTAACTGAATCAAAATACTTCATATATCGCGCTAATATGCGGCTCTGATTCGTCGAAAATATTCCATACGTATGGAATGTTAGTGATTCCATAACAATTTTTAGTTGTGGAATGCCTAGTTTCCAAAACAGTGTTATAGAAAAATACATTCCCATGAAATGCCAAGAATTAAACCATAATAGTTATTTATGATATAAGTGTAAAAGCGACATTTTATGAGTAAGTGGAGAAGTTTGTGAAACGAGGCGAAGCCGAGAGAAACAACCCCATCAGCGAAATAACTCACTACTATAATTCATTACTATTGATGACATCAAAGCATATGCATCACAGATATTAAATGCCATTTTAAATGAAGCTTATATAGGACTGTTTCGCGAATTAGAAACACCGCTGAGACACACCCTAAAAAAATTTTGGTTATTTTCGGAACATATCTCCTACATAATTTTTAAGTAGAAAAAGATGTATTAGGAATATCTACACAATGCCTTTGTGTTTGAAGTTTGAATGAGAAGAATCATGCCTTTTTGAAGGTTTACAATACGATAATAAAGTAAACTGAATGAAAAGAAAAATCCTGTAAAAATTAAAAATAATATATGAAAATATTCCATTGCTTTAAAATGAAATGCGGGTATGAAAAGTACAATATAAATAATTCTGAATTTTAAATGTATATTTTATAAAGGAATAAAGATTTATTTAGAATTCAACCGTTCAAGTCTAATGACGCTGTTGTAATTGTATCTCTAGAGTAAAAGCCTAAATTTGACAAACTTTCCCAAAATTTGAGGAGTTTCACGCAGATGCCAGAGTTCAGAACCATCAAATTATACATGCAGAAATTTTAATTTAGTATTTCTAAATTTTTACCATACATATACTTGCGGCAAGGTTAATGTGTATATTATTTCAGGAATAATTTTCTAACACCCAAAAAAGGGTTAATATAAGGCTTATAACTAATATTTAATTATTGATACATTGCACTTTACTACATATTATGTATTTACAAATCGAATAAAAATTTTAAAAAATAAAGTACCTATTGCAATTTTTAAAAATATTCTCAAAAATTAGACTAAAATTTTATGTTGTTGTTGTTACAAAAATGAATAATTTTAGAAGAGGCAAACACTTTACACGTTGTTGATTTCAAAGTTACCAAAATTTTTTCCGTGAAAAAGCACTTGGTTTCTAAATTTCTTTTTTATTTCTATGAAATTAACAGTTTATCCATTGTTGACTAGATATACTATAAAAAAATATACTTTAGTGCCTTGATATACAAATAACTATTTGATAACAGTTGTGAATTTATAAATATATAAATTAAAACATTTGCATTTATTAAAGCGCAATCACGTCATGTCAGCAAAACAATAACACCTTAGTTAAATGTATTGCTAAACCCTGAGTCTCAAGGGCTTACTCCTACGCTGGGGCAGACTAGGACCTCCATTCCGGTTTCTTACCTACGAATGGAGAGGGGCCACATCAAGATGCGTGGCCACGAACTCTCTTGGGGTGCCATCGCCTAACTCATAAATATCAAGAGAAGTGACTTTGTCGCTAGCTTAATGCACTCGAGAAAGCTGCTTATCTTGCCGGGCTTGGCTGTGATGAGAAGCAAATTTATATTGTAAATAAATTCAGATTAATAATTTGCTTTCGCGAACACATATAGAAACAGTATATTTAGAATAGGCAACGAAGAAAAATCTGATGAGCCCAGCACATAATCTCCTGCTAAAACCTTTTAAACAGTACAAATAGAAAAAGAGTTTCAAATGTAAATGGTAACTAATATTATTTAACATCTTTTTTATTATAACAAAGTTTACTCTAAGTCAATTATTTACTGAAATATACTCAAAATACTTTATAGGCCTTCAAGTAAACATCCGGTTAATGGCCAGACACTAAAATGTAATCAGCTCTTAATTTGATCATCCAATGAGTAAATATAAAATTTGAAAATGATATTGTTTTTCTTATCTCACCAGTCACCACAAAACTTCAGAAAAATTTAATTTCTAACAGGCATATTCATAAAGGGATTAGCGTTAACTCCATTTTTTCATCATCTGTAACTTCGTTTCTAAATTAATTATATTATCTTGATCACAACCTTAGTTAAAATAATTATGTTCTGAGAATGGAAAATGTAGTTACGAGTAAAAATAAGTTAAAAAGTTAAAAAAAAGTTAAATAGTTAGCGCTAATCCCTTTTATGAATCTACCTGTAAATAGTTCAAAATATCTAACAAAAAAAAAAAGTAGCCAATAATATTCTGCATCATTTTTAATAAAATAAAATTTACTGTAACACAATTATTAACAGAGATATACCCAAAAAAATCTGATACTCCAAAACTCACTATCGAAAATTTGGACCCCTCACTATACCTCCGTTACATATGAGTATATGTGCTGGAGGTAAAAAAGAAATAATTACTGGACAAGATACGATAATAGACAAGACAGAATATTAGGAAAGATTTTTAGAGAATAAATCACCGAAGAATCTAAGAAATGATAAATCTACACAAAAGATACACAACGAAAACCCAGGCACTCTGTGATGAAGAAAGTACTTTGAAATAAATTAAATATTCGTTAATAGTGCATACCAGTATTTGTTTCTTAGTATAATAAATAAATGAAATTACCGCAAAATAGTATAAATATAGTTAGATAATAAAGAAATTTGGACACCACAAGGTTACTACTATTACTATATATGGAAACAGTAAACTTCTGATTGAATGAAACGGATTATTTGATCCCCAACTACCACTCAGCTCTTTCCCCAAAAAAGAAAGTTGCAAAAAGGATTTTCTGTGATGCAGCGTCAAGTTTTCGGTTCTCATAAACAAGTGAGTTAACGAAGTGTGGAATCATATCGGGGCATTCCCCTAATCTGTTTTAAGAAGTTCGTAAAAAACAAGCAAGTTCACTCATCCGTAGTGGGAAATCTCTCTTTTATTTCTACTGGCCGCTCTTCTGCAATTTCAAAAGTCATACGTCAGGTTCGGAGACAAAAGATGGCAGTGTCGAACACAGTAAACTAGATTAGGGTCGGTTTTATTTTGTTTTGGGCAAGCCGCGTCGCATATTGATGGCACTACCGTCTGCGGAATCGGCCAGGCTGGCTTCCGTTTCCGATTTTCCGGAATTTTTACCGGCACTTTCAGACAGACTTTGTCGCGATTATGCTATCGTATCACGTTTGCCAACCGATCTGAAGGGAATCAAGTTTTCCCTGCTTGGGAAAGGAATTTATAGTTTCACTAATATTACTATGGAGACAAGCAAAATTTTCTACAAACTTTTATGCGAGGAACACGCTTTGTATATATTAAATATCAATATATTAAATGTTGGAAGTAAACGTTGCTTTGATCAAATTAGCAATATATTTTAATCTGTATCAAATGCGTTGAAAACGCATTGGGAAAGTAAAATTTAGCCCGTAAAAAGTCGGGTATTCGCTTTTTCGAGAGAGTAGATTATTTTACGATTTATTGCCGTGTTTTCTTCTTCCGAACTGACCCCGTCTTAATTCTTTTCAACCCTTGGCCCCTCTGATTTATAACAGCAATTTTTTCTCTTTCTTTACACAGTGTAAGTGTAAGTTTCTAAATTTATTTTCAAATAAGATATAAATCATTGCTTTTATCGACTTCATGTATTTGGAAGTTTTCTATGAAATGTGGTGTTTTATTATCTGAACAAAGTTAAAAATTACAGTAATGTGTTCATAAAATTAATGTAATGTATAACATTATATTTAATTTCTCTAATAAAATTTTCCAAGTAATGAATTTCGCAATTTAAACACGCGCGCTTGCTCAAAATAACCAAAACTTTCTTCTGCTATCGATTCAAAATACCGCGCAACTCAAACCATGCGCGACGTCGAATCGACTAGTGCTGCTGTCTACATTTAGTTTTGTTTGACGCTTGGTAGGTGTCTGTGAATATTGTGTTGTCAAAATACGAATTTAATTTATGATTGGTATATGTAAATAAGCATCATCCTTCCGAATGCCATAAATATACACAATAGGTGAATATTAATTATAGTTTCTTGAATTATACATTGTAGATGTAAATAGAAACTTATACCTAACCCTACTTTCCGGTGATAAATTTGTTATTTTACAGATTTGAGCACTAAAATACATTGAAATGGCTCATATGTCATTGACACATTATCTACAACTAGTAGATCGTTGCTGGAGAACTCAAGATGGCCCAATTGTCGCAAGTTTATTATCATTGCGACATGATCACGTATTGAGTCCAAATCTTCATCTACAAAAACCAGACACGATGGTTGAACGATTCATAGAACCTCCTTTAGATGATATAGTTATCTGTCATCTTAAATGTTTATCAAGTTTAAGCGCAAAACTATTTTTAGACGCTTATCAACATCAAAGCAACATGATTCAATCATTGACAAAAGTTATTCAAACACAAAAGGAAGAAAATTGGTGTTTACCAGTTATGTATGCAGTTTGTTTGGATCTCCGCTTGCTAGCACAAAAAGCTGAAAATGTTAGATCTGGTGGTTCTGATAATCCAGGAGAAATTCTGGAAAAAGCTGCAGAATGTTTAATGGGCTGTTTTCGTGTATGCGCTGCAGATAATCGATCATCAGAGGAAGACACAAAGCGATTGGGAATGTTAACGCTTGTGAATCAGTTATTTAAAGTATATTTTCGTATTAATAAACTGCATTTGTGTAAACCTTTAATTAGAGCAATAGAATCATCAGCATTCAAAGATAGTTTTTCCTTAAGCCAGCAGATAACTTACAAATATTTTGTTGGGCGTAAAGCCATGTTTGATAGTGATTACAAATCAGCAGATGAATATCTGACATTTGCATTTGAAAATTGCCATAAGTTTAGCAAAAAGAATAAACGGTTAATACTAATATATTTAGTGCCTGTTAAAATTTTGTTAGGTTATATTCCAAGCCGATATGTGTTAGAAAAATACGACGTTATTCAATTTTGGGAACTTGTACAAGCTGTATGTCAGGGAAATTTATTACTTCTAGAGCAAGTCATTGAAAAATATGAAACATTTTTCATTAAATCTGGTATTTACCTAATTGTTGAAAAGCTTAAAATCATAGCATATAGAAATTTATTTAGAAAAGTGTATTTAACTTTAAATACACATCAGATTCCTGTCGAGGCTTTACAAACTGCTTTACACATGATGGGACAAATTGATGTTGATTTAGATGAGACACAATGTATTGTTGCTAATTTAATTTATGAAGGAAAAATTAAAGGTTACATTTCACATCAGCATAGGAAAGTTGTAGTTAGCAAGCAAAATCCTTTCCCAGCGTTAACTACTTTAACATAATATGTAACTGTTTTGTACGAAAAAATGTTTGTATATTTTATGCGAATTAAAAGTTAAAATGTGGTAGTTTATTTTATTGAACTTAATTTGTAACAAGTTGTATTGCTCCAATTTTCTTTTTGTAGTACCGTTTAAAAGTTATGTAAGCGGACACAACAGATTATTTATTTTATGTTCATAATTACGATTTTTTAATTAAAATAAATGTTTTGAAGTCACAGCTCTGATTTCAAGGAATAGCTTTTTGTATTTCGATTAAATTCTTTTTTGTGAAGGGAACAAGAAAGAAACTTTTACAAAGAGAAGGTAGATTAATGATTTTGTTTGAGCATTAATATTCATTTTATTTTCTTCTCCGTAAAAAGATATTGTTTGTAACACAAAATAATATTGATTCAAATATTTCTCATTTTATACATGAATAATGATAAAAAAACATGTTAATAGATACTGTTTGGTATTTTATTAATAAAAACAATTTTGCAAAATCATATCGCTGCACTGGAAATGGAACAGCATTCCACATAAAGCGAATTGGTTGCATAGATTGTAGTTGTTTCGTATTTTCCGTTGGGATTGCCAAATTTGTTACAAACATTTTAGAAATTGTTATTGTAACCATTTTTGCAATTTTACTTTTTGTAAAATATTTGTTTAGCGGCGTTAGTTTCAAATTCACCGTTATTGGAAAAATACTTTTAACTAGCAATGAAAGAATAATCTGACAGAACAAAATAATGGGATATGCCATTCGTTATCATCCAATATTTGTTAATATGTGTGTAAATATTTTTTTCTACGACCACTACTGTAAGTATGTCATTACAGAACAAATTACAATCAATGTAAGTGCGTTGTTACGAATAGTGTTACGTAATGTGCATTACGTAAATTTTGTTTGCTTCTTTTGACAAAACTGAATTACATGTTTAATAAACTAATTTTAGTTGCTATGGGAACAAACAAATAACAAACACTGTAATTATTAATCATTCAATACACATACCGATAGAAAAATTTGACTCACGGAATATCCTCACTGAAAATTGTAAAATTTTTTTATTACATTTCTTTATAATATAAGCGCTAAGAAACCTATTGTAGCAGAGCGCATCGTCAGATCTATAATATTTTTCGAGATACGTCGATTTTTGGTATTTTTAGAAGTGCAACTTTAAGGGCCTGTAATTCAAAAACTACACGAGATATCTAAAAATTCTCTTCAGTTTAGCGTTTCTGGTGCCTTATATAACAAATTTGCAAATTTTTAAAATTTTGAATTTTTTTTGTATTTTTGTTCAAAATTTCGATGGGCAATAACTCGACAAATATTAAAAATACAGATTTGCAGTGTTCACCAATCGATTCAGCTCGTCGGAATACATAAGTATGCAAAGTTTCATAAAAATCGCTTTACGGGTTGGAAAGTTAGAGCAAAAAGCCTGAAAATGGCGTTTTTTGTCCTGCAAGTCAAGGGGTACCCCTTGACGTTTGGCCTGAATTTTGCCATTTTCAGACTTTTTGCTCTAACATTTCAACCGGTTGTCCGAATTTTCTGAAATTTTCAGAGTTTATGTATTTCGACGAGCTGAATCGATTGCTGAACACTGCAAGTCTATATCTTTCATATTTGTCGAGATATCTCCAATAGAAATTTTGAAAAAAAATTCAAAAAAATTTAAAAATTTTCAAAATTTACTAATTTATTATAAATGGTACGAGAAACACAAAACTGGAGATATTTTTCGATATCTTGTATAGTTTTCGAGTTACAGCCCCTCAAAGTTGCTCTTCGGAAAATATAAAAAATCGTCATATCTCGAAAAATATTAGAGATATTACGATGCGCTCTGCTGCAATGGGTTTCCTGGCGCGAATATTATAAAGAAATGTAATAAAAAAAATTTACAATTTTAAGTCATATTTGGGGAAATTTCCGTATTTTGAAAAATATTACAAATCGCCATATTTCGATAAATATGACATATTACGATGCGTACTACAGCAACCAGTTTATTCATGTTTAAATTATACATAAGTAATAAATTTCAAGTTAAGTTTGGAGGAGTAATTAATTTATTTTCTAGTAAACAATTTATTTATATAAGAAAGTAGTGTGGTGCCCACACCAGATTTTTCTTCATTTGTTGTCATCAGATTCAAAAACAATGTTCGTTATACAGTACCTTTGCGACAAATGAATTCTTTATGTTAACAATTTTTGTTAAATGCGTAGATTTGATCAAACTGATCGTGAATGATAGCTAGTACCTGTTTTCTAATATTATTTTGATCGTAATATATTTCAGAAAGATAAAATTAAATTGTAGAAACAAACATCGTCCTTTCAATAATACACTCAGGGCAAAGATTCCTCCCTTAAAATTCTTTGTTAAACAAAGCTAAAAACTCCTTCGTAATCCGCTTTGTTTGTTTCACAAATCGCGGAAGGGACCTTCAGACCTTGCTTCGTCCATTCGCCTCTCGTGCTTTATGCATCTTATCCGGGGTATCTCCCGAACATTATATTCGTCGCGAATGCGCGGAATATCTGCCAGCTCGCATTCGCACAGCCGAGAAAAACGTTAAAAGATTCAGCAAGAGCATAAAGAGAAACCGCAGAGCACAAAGACTGAATTGTATAGAGCGGATAGCGGAGGCAACAATCACGTCTCCTTATCAGAAAACGCTTTCATTACCGACACCTCACGTTCGAGCTCCGAGGAACCGAGCTGTTATGGCTGCCGAGAACTCTCTGCCATTTAGATAACGCTACGCAGATTCTAGATAACTTGTAGACACCTTTGTCATAACCGAGTTAACTTGCATTTCCATATTATTCTATTAATGACATTGTTATCAGCGTCAACCTATCTAAGCGATTGATTTTGCGGGACCTTTTCCAAATTTATTCTCAACTTATACACGAGCTCTTCTAACTAATTATCTACACAGTATTTTTAGAATAATTGAATTGACAATTTTCTTCTTATTTTGTTAATTAGTGTAGAAAGTAGACAGGGCCTCATTTTATTATTTCTAACATGTACCAAGATCTACAATTGCACATCCGTGGAGTTCTTTGATTTGAGAAAATTGTAGTTGTGAAATTAAAGATGAAAATAATTATTCAAATAAATCATGCCTATGGATGATACAAGAAAGTGTTTCACTCATATAATGATAATAACTTAAGATATTCTCTGGTGCGATACTGAATACCAGCATCCTATATGACTACACAGATTCCGATCATTAAAAATATATCATTTTCCAAATGTTTAATGAAGTGTTTAGCATTAACTCACCCAAGAGGAAAACATAAACAGAATTTGCTAAAATACTCAACTACAAGCATGATGTAGTAATAAGCCTTACTGTGATTTCGCCAGAGGTTCTTTCAAATTTGTACTGATTACTTCCCACGGTCGTTATATTTTAGAGTGTCCACCCATTCGCTCGACCAGAGCCCTCTATACTGGTTTATTTATTGGGATTGACATATCATAAGTATACTTACAGTTTTTTAATAAAATAAACTATGATTAGAGTGATATGTTAGCAGTAAGTCAAACCAATTATGTATTTAAAAAAGTCAGGTCTTGTTACTATGCTTATTTAATAAATACATAATTTAATTTATTTAATAAACCCGCTAGAATTAGACCTGAAAATAGAACTTCACTTAACAAAGAGGTAGATGCAAAAATATAGTTTCTATAACAATGTTTTGGAAACTACACATTCTACAACTAAAAACTGTGTTGGAACAACTATCATTCCATACGTGTATGGAATAATTTCGACGAATCAGAGCCGCATATTAGCGCGATATATGAAATATCTTGATTCAGTTACTATGGTTACGTCTGTTTGTTTTAATTTTAATTATTTGAGTTTGACGTTTCCAACAGTTTTATATTTGTATTATTTGTATAATTTCCAAAATCTTGATATAGAAAGTATAGTCTACAACATGACATAATCCACACCCGCAAACCGTACAAACTTATTGCTTGCGTGGAATATGTATCATTCCATTATTTGTTGTAGAATATACTATTATTAAACTAATTACGAATATGATCATAATCAATTGATTAACCACCTATATTTTTCACTGATTATTATAACTATAAACTTCATACTGTTAGTTTTGTAATGAACTGATTACATTTATGTTAAAATAGGTGCATTCAAAGTAGTCTTCTGTAACTTAATCGTAATGTAGGTAATACATAGTTAAGTTTATTAGAAATTAGAATACCTAAACTATGAAAACTATAAAATGAAGGAGGGATTTTAAAACTCTAAATTCTGCTCAATATTACATTCTGTTTTTTTTTTGCAAATAATAATAATTTAAATTATCTGGATTTTTTGGTAACGCATCGAATTGTGAAACTTAAGAACCTCCAGTCGATTTCTATAGTTGTCAACTCGACTATAAATTTAATCAAATAGATATTACACGCAAAATAAATGGATTGCTACAATAGCAATAATTTATCTTACGTATAGTGACAGCATTACTGCATTACTAATATAAATTAAAATATTGTTATTGTAAATATTTAAATTACTGTCACTATACCTAAGATATATTATTGCTATTGTAGCAATCCATTTTTTTTCGGGTAGCCATGTAGTTACTTCGACATCAACATTTTTGGACACTGTGATTTGATAACTCTACTCTTGCAAAAATATATCTTGTATAACATCTAAACAGAATACTACAATCAGAAATGGGTAAATATTTATTTTAATTTTAGGAAGAAGCTTTCAGAACTCATATTATAAATAAATATGTAATATCCGGGTATAGTTTTATATAATTTTTATTAAACAACGATGTTCTGGCAGCAACAAAAATAAAATACATGTACTGTAGGAACCTGAGAATAAAACGTAGTTGATTAATAAAATAATAAAAATTATACATAACTATACCCAGATTTTCTACATTTATTTATTTTTGAATTTAGTGCTGATAGTGTGCTATAATAAACTTTTGGTATTCGTAGATTTTTGGGTGCTCAAACACTTTAGGCCGAAAGCAAAGTATAAGAATTCTTATACTGTGCCGAGAGGCAGTGAGCTCTTGTATTTTATTTCGTTTCCCTTTATTTGCCACTGCTATTGTCCTGTAAATATATATAAAGATATCGGTATTATTTATTTAGTGTGTAAATGAAATTCTGTAAATTCAGTTTCTGATTGCTTTTCTACTTTGTAGTCTTGGTTGCTTTTGTGTTTAGTCCCAGTAGTTTTCAGAATAGTGGGTAGACCTAGTGTATAGCCAGGATAAAACTTCCACAAAAGTAGACAGCTCAATTCAGGAGAGAATTGAATCGAATCGAAGAGAAAACACATAATGAAACTGTTCTGAAATATATGCCTTGTGGAAATACGTGAAGTAAATACTGTGTTAAAAATGACTCATGCCCGCGCAGTAAAGTGAAGAGTATGATTTGATTTTCAACATTGGATAATGAATAATAATTAAATGATTAATGCATCCTATATTCCTGTATTGTATTATATATTAACGATATTTCAATAGGTTAATGTTTAATATTATTGTGTACCTACTAACATAAATGTAAGCTGTAAGCATTGCAGCAAAATAGGTATAGGTATTAGGTATATCATATGAACAATGAAAATGTGTATGTGTAAGTATATAATTGTTATAAATAATCTTCATATGTTCAATAATTATTGTAAAACTAATTGTGATAAATTTGTGCCACAGCCATTTTCACCAAAAGCACCCAAATTTAATTATAATTTGTTTTGTTTTAATATTTGTTGTATTGAGTATTGTTGTCATTCCCGATACGGTGTTTAATAGGTGGAATAAATGTTATAATTAAGTTATAATGTTTATATTCAAATTTTAATTAAATTATGTTCATATATTAACAGTAAATAGTAATAAAAGCACTCATGTTTACAGATTCAAAAACCGCAAAATTTATTGATTTATTGTTAATAATAGTTTTTCATTTTAATTAAAATGTATTAACTAAATAATTTCAAATGGAAACTCGAAAACAATCGCTCTTGCATTAATACATAATTCAGATTAAAGAGTTTATAATACAACAAATAAAAAATAGATTTTTGATTCGAAATATTAATTTAAATTCGCGTTATTGCGATTCATTATAAAGAAGCAAATTTTATTATTTCATATTTCTTTTTAAAGATATTTCGGGTGGTTGTAGTACTACGGAACCTTGAGTTTGCGGGTTCTAATCGCGCCATTAACGTGAAGTTAAATAGGTGCAGCATAAACATTGACGTTTATCGGCTATCGGGAGATATAACTTATATTGTACAAGTATATATATTTGGTATTATGCAAAAATTTCGAATAAAATTATATACTTTCCAGGATTATAAATATTTATATAATATAATAGAAGTATAAAACTTATCTGTTGCAGAATATACCAGATGTAGAATTGAAATGTGGTGTATATAGATTCAAATTATTCTATGAATATTGCTGTATTTTTTACTTATTCACATTACAGTGTAAATAAGTTGTTCATAATTTTGATATGCATGCAATAAGTTCCGTTTGTTTCCTAAATATAAAACAAATTTAAATTTATATATATATATATATATATATATATATATATATATATATATATATATATATGTATTAGAAAACTGTAATACGGCCATGGTAAATTTAACAAAAAACTAACTTATTGGACATTTCACAGAATAGTTTTAGATTTAATTAATAAAAATGAATTAACTTTTAAAGTCGCCATTATATCAATGGAATCTTCTAGGAAATTTCAACGAAAAATAATAGAACACTGTGCTGAATAAATCTAAATCTAAAATACCTAAATTTTGCGTACATCTTGAGGGTATAAATGTAAAATGCAAAGTATTATAATTTTCTGTTTAGTAGTATATTAGAAAATGTTTCAGAACGAAATTATACATCCATCGATCTACATGAACACATATACGCACACACATACATACATACATCCTCATGATAATAGTATTCCTTTTGGCGGAATTACCTCCAATACCTCAGCATAAACAAGCCCGTGCTAATGGTTGTCATATTGCCAATGTCTATCTGTCAGTTTGTTCGTATATTTTGTCAAATAATTATCAAATATTTGAAGAAAATTGGTCATAACAATGCACACTTTAATTAGAATATCAAAACGTTCAAAAATAATAATTGAATTAACAAAAATTGCAAAACCAAACATAAAAATTATGAACGAACACATGTCATTAAGCATGTTTTATTTTTCAATTGTATTATGGTATAAATTATATAAAAAAGTAATTGCTTTGTATAAATTCAATTATACCAGACTACCCCATTGTGAAGAATATCAAATAAATCTAGCAAGAGAAAATGCAAGTGGAGGAGCTCGTGGCCTGCTAGGTTCCTTTAATTGCGCGTCAGCAGAAGAAACCAAAAAACGAGCTAAACTAATCCAATAACCGAAAGAGGGAACGTATAAATAATTCCTTCATTGCGAATTATTTGCTAACACAAAGATTTCTTGCGTCCACGCGGCTACAGAAAATTACTCTTGTTCGTTTTTCTCGTTTTGGTCTCCTGCTTCATGTATTTTTAAGTTCCAAGTCGCACGCAGAAAATTCGCGAATTCGCGCATGCCTGCCCAGATACTAGCGACATCTGCGCGCGCCCTGCAGAGAGTTTCAACACTGGATGGCCAGTGTCGTTCCCGCGCTGGCGGTTAAGGGTGCACGGCGTCGATGGTCCTTCATGTAGTGACACGGGGTAGCTATCGACACGCTTGTTAAGGGAACATTTACTTTGACTTTTGAAAACTACTTTCATTACTTGTGATTTGTGTAGCTTTAACTACAGTGACAAGTGATTTTTAATACACAATATTTGTATTTTTATAGTGTTAATTAATAAACTTGTGTTGTATAGGTGTTGCATGTGATTAAATGTGAAATAAGTATTCTTACCTACAACGAGGATTATTTTATCCCTTCTAGTTTTTGTGGTGAGTCTTACAAACATTCACATTGTTTATTCAATTGTTTACCGATTACGACAGCATATGGTTCAAATTAAATTTAAATTGAGAATTAACTCCTCAAAATGATTGCAATTTTAGTGAATACAACAGAAAACCTGTAGAAAATTAAAAAAATAAAGTATGCATTAATAAATACCAATCATTTTTATATTCTCCACGATGAAAACAAAAACTATGTTTATGAGATTTATAATCTGACATGTATATACCTGTGTTATAGACCGATAACTTTTTTGAAATATTCAGTTTTTATGTTTGATTGGCAGATGTTATATCAACTGCTATATGGTTCTAAAGCTGGGATTCAATTGTTTGCGAGCTATCGATGCTATGTATTTTTATTGTTTTCATTGTCTGAATCAATCAGTTCATATCGAGCAAACTGTTAATTGCTTTTGAGATTGTATTCTTGTTGAAACTGTGGAAAAAGGTTTAGAAATGAAACCAGTGATATTGATACAAAACAACTAGTATATTTTAAAATTAATAGTTAAAGACTACTGTTAAATTTTAGTAAAATAAAAAAAAAATAGACGCGAATGATTAAACTGATGTAGCTATAGATGATAGTCTGTTCTGTGTATCTTTCAAAAATACCGTGTTCATTTTTATTGGATTGCTTTTAGCCAAGCAAGAAGGATATTTCCTACATAAAATTTTAATGTCCATTCATTTTGTCATTTAAAGTTAATGCATAAATAATTTTATAATGTTTACAAGAAATGCGAAAAGTCTAATTTCATAAGAAACCAATAACAATTTTTTGTATCAATGTAGGCTTAGAGATAACGATCAATAATTAAAGATAATTCATTATTACTCCCAAGTGAATCAATGTTAGCTTGTAACTGAATTATTCAGGCATTTATAGTTTAAGCTGGTACTCTAGAGATCAGAATTACATTTCCCTTCCTGGTTTTATCTGAAATACTGTAGATTTCAGCAAAAACATTTATGAAATTATATTTCACGACTGCTATTTTAGTACTTTATATTATGTACAATATTTATTTATTTAGTAGTGTTATTCCATTGACTATATTTTTAGTCAAATATTTTAATCGTACAATTGTCATATGTAAATACAAAATTTATTTAATCAATAGTCGTGCATTCACTGAAATATTTTATTTATCTGTAAGCATTAAATATGTATCAATATCAACGATATACTTACCCGTATAGTACATTTTGAAAATAGAGTCTTTTACTGTTTGTTTTTGAAATATACTCGTATCTTCTGTAACAGAATCACCAATAAAAAAAAAATAATATTCCTAGATTATCATGAAAAGAGCACATGTCGTTTAGAAATCTAGTGTCGCCGACTTATTCCTAATCGAAATTTTGTAGAATCAATTAAAATAAAAACAAAATAGCGAAATAATCCTGCAGGGATACCTACTTGAAACATTGCGTCACAGGCTGCAGGCAATTTGGAATTTTTTCTTCCGAGAAAAGTACCAGGCTTGTGGATACTAAACAGTTTTAAAAGTAATGATGGATTCAGTGGTACATTATATAATTATATAGAATATACTCACGATGTACAACAAAAAAAGTTTTGTCAGCTGTATAGTTTAGAAGTTAAGTTTTATTAACCCTTTGTTAGTGTGGTGGAAAAAGTTACACGGTTAGTGATTAGGGGTATGTTTTACCCCGAACTAGAGGTTAAATCAATGATCAAACATGTTTCTAAACTTCGTTGTGGATCATATAAATCAAATAAATGGTACTTAGTAATATTTATTCTAAAAATAGCAATTCGTAACTAAGTGAAAAAAAAAATATAAAACTTTTGAATATAGTTTTGTAGACATAAGTTTATTTGTTTATTTCTTTCTTTTGTTTCCTGTCGAAAATTATGTTTAATAATTCGAAACGTTGAATTTAAATAATTTTATATCTACAAAATTATATCCAAAAGTCTAATTATTTTATTAATAATTCTTTTTAATGAAGATGCTTGGGTATGATATAGTATGATATACCCCATCACATTAACGAAGGGTTAATGTTAAATGTAAATGTGTAAGTATTAGAAATTAATTGAACAATTTTGTAAATATAAGATAGGTACACATTTAAACAAAAAATTGTAACGAGCGAATTTGAAACTTTATTATTATTTCAACAATATTTTGATAGATGTCACTTCCATTAATGGTAATTCTAAGTATAATTTTAATTTAAATCGGCAGTTTTTTTTGTGGTTCTATTCATTTTTATAATCTATCTGTACAAAGATATTAAATAAATTTAATGGTAGATTAAATGACACGAGATAGTATATGCCCATTGGCAGTACTTTACTTACATTTACGTAATTATTATAATAAAGTAAGTACTTAATCATAATTTTAATTATTTATATCAGTCCGGTAAACCAAGAGGGTGGTGTCACTTTAGTCGGTAGTTTTAAGTTGCGAATGGCTAATTTTAGTGGCTATTAAGTGTACCCCATTCATAATTTCTATGGTAAAAAGAGAGTTGGTCAATTTGTAATAAAATAAGGAAAATAAAGTCTAAAAAACAAATAAATACGTACGTAGATTGATTAATTAAAGCGTCGTGGAAAAGCCATTATGGAATTATTAGCATATTTGCGTAAGTAAATAAATCGTTCCCATTTCTTGAAAACTTAATCCTCAACTAGCAATAAATCAAGTGGATGTTAGAATCTTTCAATTCCTTTAAGTACACCGTTCCATATTCATGCTCCCTCCGGATCACGGCGCGCGGAGTTCCGTTTCCGGTTGTCAGTGTCCGTATCACGGCGTGTCGGACAACCATCGCCAATCACCCGGAGCAGCCATTATACTTTTTAATGTACCTGTGCCGCTCGTGTGTTGCTGTGTCTGTGTGGGTGGACGCTTCAGTCGCAGATTCACATTAATCTTGCTCATATATCGCCGGCAAAAAATCTTCTTTTTAATTTCAACACGTCCCCGATATGATGAATGTATTTTCGATATAGTGTGCTGTGCGTCGATGACGATGCGAGCCGGGAGAGATCTCCAGATCGCAGTGGAGCGTGCTGGATTAGACGTTTCTGTTGGATGGATTGCACGAGCAAGGATTTAGGAAAATGGAAACTTTGGGATATCGGTTGTGATTCCAATGTTTAGCATACATTTCAAAGCGAAATGTGAGTGCAGGATTAATTTTTTAACATGATCACTACAAATAATATTTGATGACATTGCCTGGTACCATGCGTGAGCTCTGTTTTTGGGTGTTTTATGAGAAGTGCTTTAGCCTTGATTTTAACACTGTACACAGCAAAAAATGTTAAATATTTTCAGTTAATATTGACAAATATATTGTGTTACATTAACAATATGAACTAATATGACAATTTGTTAATTTTATCAATTCTGAAATATTAATAATAAAAATTGTTGTTTTTATGTATTTGCTGGATTTATAAAATTTAACAAATAGACTCGTCAATAATAACAAGAAAGGGCAACGTCATGGCAGGGAACGTTGATTCCGGTTCACTCGACAACACAAGTTAAGTTAGGCTGCCCGCGGTTAGTAGTTGGATGGGTAACCGCTTTGCAAAAGCCCATACTAGCGAACACTGCGTGCCGTTGTCACACCACCGAAAACAAGGAACCGAGGCGGCATATAACCATAACCTAAGTAGTTGAGTTTGCTTAAAAAAAAAACAAGTAAATTTAGCTTATCAATTTGAAATTGTTAAAGAAAGTTTGTATGCTTTGTAACAACTTAATTTGTTATAATATCTATGATTTATTGTTCTGCCCCAATATAATTGCTAAATATAATTACTAAAATATTTCATCAACATAAAAATAAATGTTAATAATTACTATATTCACAAATATATTTAGTTAAGAAATACAAAAAATAATTTGTTACTTGCTAACAAATTTGAAATTTGTAAAATTAACAAAAATTTACGGTGGATCGTCTTGGACTATAATTTGGTTAATATTTTGTCAATTTTGACTATACATTTTTTCTGTGTACAATGTATTAAAATTATTTTATAAAATAATATTTCGAGTAGAAGTTACAGACTAATATATAATCTACCACTTTTATTTGAAGTATTTCTTTTATAAAATAATTTTAGTGCATTGTACAGTCCTAAAACCAGGGCTCGTAGTACCAGTTATTTTCTATTGCCTTTATTGATATATCAGGCTTATAGTTCGAAATTTATCCAAATAGTTTGATTATACACTGTGATATTTGATCCGAATATATTACAGTAGTACCAACTTGATATCAGCTGTCACCTATGCTACTGATATTTTTGGTTCAAGCTGTACGTACAAAAATGACAAACTAACCAAAGCATAAACAAGTCTGAGTGGTTGGCAATAAGTAAAATCCTCGGGAATTCCCTAAAAAATTGTCGAAAAATAAAACATGTTCTAATTCTGAAATAAATTGACCAATTTGCTGGTGAATAAAAAATTGATGCAGAGTCGTTTTCCCCCACAACAATAAATTACAAGAAAACTTATTGACCAATAAATTGCGTCGCGTAAAACAGGCAGATAATTTTAAATAATATTCAAATTCCGAGGAGAATTCACGCAATTTCATATTAAATAAAACAGCATTCAACATTCAATGTCTTTCCGCACTGTTTATGATTTCTATAACTTCTTATGCTATTGTATGCGAAAATTAAAACAGAATACAATGTATTAAAAACTAAATTTAAGAGTATTTGGCTCTATTACTACTATAAATATCTTGTTTATTCAAATTCGAAATTGAGCTGTTAGTGTTTATTATTTAACGTAGCGTATTAGTTTATTGTTTTAGCCAAACAACTAATAATTTAAGCATAAAATACACAATATGGAATAATATATTTGTGCTTATCATAAACATAAATTTTCGCAAATATACATATTCTCAGGATTATGTAGGTATTAACTGTTACATTAAATTAGCATCCAATGATTGTGCCGCAACATCATTATAACTTTACATTCCTCGTTCAGTGAACCAAATATATTCCATTTGTTTATTCCATACCAAATATTCAAAATTCAAACTCGTATGGCAATGCTAATAATTACGAATAGCTCTTTTATTTGCAAATGAAATAATTAACAATAATTTATAAACACATATTTACTCAAGTTTGCCATAATACCTATACAATATTTATTTCAATATTATCGTGCAAATTAATTTAATATTAACATTTTGTTTGTTTGTATTTTTAGCCCGTTAGCTCTGTTTATAATAATATAGTTTTGTATTAATACGAGATTTTGATTAGCGAAAATAAACATAGTTGTTTCTATTTTAAATAATTGAAATAATTATATAATATTCCTTAATTTTGTAAGGGATGAACATTTTTTTTTAGTTAAAATAAACATTATTTTTCAATAAGTGGAAATAACTTCAAAGCTTATAATATAGAAGTAATAAGATTTTGGGATTATATAGTTCTATAGACATAAGTTAATTTAAATTCAAGGTTTTGAATTATCAAATATAATTTCAATAAAGTTACAAAATGGCAAGTAAGTCACTTATATTATAACTAGATCTAAAAACATCTACTAGATATATAATAGAAATTTAAAAATATTATTAATTATTAAATTGTTTAGATTTTAAAAATAACATCAAAGTATTTTGTTTTTTGGCGTAAACTTCTTTCTCACACATCTATTTCTTCCAAATTCTTTCTATTTCTCTTATTATTGAGCTGTCAGATTGTCGAAGTGTCAAATGGTTGACACCTAATTTGAAGATTTTTGTTTTGTTTTGAATTCGTATCCAAACACAAATCTACAACACACAACAAGACTGACGTCATAACATTATAAATAAATATGTTGTTGGTATCACAATACCTCCCGCCATAGATTTCTTATCGAACAATGCAGAAATTCGGACTACCACTATCAAAAAACACTCATCCTTTCCAAAGTATTGAATTTGCAAAATGACATTTTTTCCATTTTTCAGCCGTTGTTTTGTTTTTATCAAAAAGCATAGGTTTGCAGATTTAAACGAAAATATCATAATATTATTTTTCTTTAACGTGTTGTAATTCGTAAATGGTGACAGTAAGATAAAAATGTTGAAAACAATAATTGTACATAATAAAATTGGAAACATTATTCTCATAAAATTGTCATTAAATCATAATTTACTTAGATATTTCAAAATAACTTGATATAGCTTCAAATAAACCAACACTTCCGGTTATTGGATTATCACCAAAATCTAATCAGCTCTTCCAAAGGGGATATAATTGATATATACAAAATATCACAATTTTCAGTTTAGTAGTTTTTGAGAAACCGTAACTCCAGAGATCCACACAGACTGGATTGACAGATTGACAGACAGTCAAACAGACAGACAGACACACAGACACAGGCATCTTCGCGAAACTACTAAAATCGTTTTCTTGGGACCCTAAAACGTACTCATCCACTGAAAACTCACTACCGAATTTTTAACATGATTCCTATACCTCCCTTGCTTGCACCACCTTTTGGAACCTTGGGCGACTCATGCACTATAATTTTATTGTAAATATTGTATATAGTTATTGTATTATGTTAAACCTTTCCTTATGTATTTTGTATATGTTAATTTATAATTTTTGTAATCTGGAGGGTCATCAGACATCCATTGTTTGTAATAATAAAGGCTATAAGAGTTGAGAAGGATGAACTATGTTGGTTGGCTGATTGTGTTCTCCTTCTCTCTCTTCATAAAAAAAAACCTCCCTTAGAGGATGTGGCTTAATGAATAACAATTAAGAGTTTTTAAAACTGCATATAGTCTTATTATTCGTCCTATTATTCGTCAGGAAACAAAAGAATGACATAAACCAAGTTCTGTATATATAAGTTTATTTAAATTCAACGTTTCGAATGATTAAACTTATGTCTATAGAATTATATCCAAAAGTCTTATTATTTAATCATTATTTTGTTTATCAGACAGCAACAAAAACAAGTAGTGCTTAAATCTATCATATTCCAAATTCCAGTATATTATTCCTCGTTCTCTCCCCCAACAATGTCATCCGGTGCCACATCTTTCTCTCTCGTAGTAGATGATTTACGTCTGGCTCGCAAGGACGTGGTTGTAGCAACTCTTGACCCGTGACTTTGGTTCCGGGCGTTCCGGCGCGCCTCCGGGTGATTCCGGGGTTGATATTCGACGTTCTAGCATTTGGTTCCCCGTCCAATCTTTTTACTTGCAACTGTGTTGTTTGCCCGGAGAAAAATTGCCGAAAGACAGTTGTTATTGGGATTTAATAAAAGATATTGGTGAACGTGACAAAAGAGGTTTCGTGATAAATGTAGACTCGAACTGTTATTTTTGGTGAAGGGTATTTCTTCTTTTTCTTTTGCAATATATTGGTTAAGTTGCAAGTTCAAATTCAACACAATTTAATAATGTAATTAAATCAAGAACAATGTTGATTAGAGGTGAAATTTAATTACAACCTGAAGTCAACTTTGAAACTTCTGAGAAGAATTTATTGATATCAAATTTTAATCAATCTGTGCCTTGTCTCCTGCAGCAAATTTCAGAGTGAGAAATAATTATACTTTGTCATCGTTTATACGACTAACAAGAAAGTAAAACTTGGAAATTTCACCAAATACCATTTAAGATTTGAATTATTTTCTATATAGTATTCTCATTGCTGTAGAATATAAACCATATCTTTTATATTTTTATGTTTTGAGACATGTAACTTTGAGGAGCTTTAACTCGAAAATTATGAAAGATATTGAAAAATTGGCTTCAGTTTTATGCTTTTTGAACCTTTCATGACAAACAAGAAAATTTTGTAAATTTAGAAAATAGGTATAAAATATATCAATTCGGCTCGTCGAAAAAATCTAAAACTGGGATTTTTAGACTTTTTGCTGCAAAATTTGAACTCGTTGTATATAATTCTGAGAACTGAAACCAATAATATACGAGCCCAGAATCATATCATTTGACCCAGTTAAAATCATACTAAGGAAAATTGTTTAATTTATCATATTTTGCACATACATATATGTAATGGAGGTATTATGTTTATGTTACGAATTGATTAAATTTTGGGAACAATTCATCAACAGAAAGTGGTAGATTATTTGAAGGCCTATCAGGGTTTTTAGATCTTAGTAAATAAATGAGATAGAGTAAATTTTATTGGAACCAAAAAGATGCATAGAATAATAAAACCTACAATCCTTATTTGAAATATTTTTCTACATTTTGTTGTCATCAGATTCAAAATCAGTATTTGTGGTACCAGTCAATACATTTGGGCCAAATGAAATCTTTATTTCAGTAAATTTTGTTCATTTGTTATTTTCAGTTGTTATTTTCCTTAAAATATTTAACATACAAATAAATTGAGTACAACAGTTTTGCCTTTGGAAGATCAGAAATTTTTTTTTAAAGTTATTCTAAAAGTTTTATATGGGTCAAATTCTGAACTCGTATATGTTCCATGTAAATCTTTTATATTTTTCGAAATTTCAGCAAACAAAATTTTTAAAAAATACTTAAATTGCTAGAAAAACACAAAACAAGATTTTTTTTGATATCTTACATGATTTTAGTTAATACCTTTCAAATTTCATTTCCAAAAACAATCAGAAATTGCCTTGTCTTAAAACATATAAGAGATATTTCGATGCTCTTTACGCCAATATGTTTCTTTGAGTTTATACTGCAATACAAATATGTATATTAAAATTTTATGTAAAATTATACTGATTTGATTTCTCTTAACAGTTTGTTATTTCGAATATTATTTATTCATGCCTTCAAATAATATATTATGAAGCAATTAAATAATGTGAAATGTTACAAATTTAATTAATCAAAAACATATTTAACATAGTCAGAATAAATTTAGAAATACCAAACATCTTTTGAAATATCCCATGAATATCATCCCTAAAATAATTCATTCAGGCATGTCTCGTTCCGTTTGATAAAATAAAAAAAATGTAATAAATATTTAAATTTATGCGCAATTATTGTAATAATTTCATAACTGCTAATACTGTTTGTAGAATTTACGCGAAACGATCAGTAGGACAATATCAACAATCAATATTAACTCTCCACTAAATTCAAATGTTCTCAATTAATGCTGCCATTAAAATATCGCGCAATGGTACCTGCGCGTCATTATAATAAATCCCGCGCTGCGTTCGTAACGCTAAGGCTATAAAATTGCGTGGAAAATCCAATTTGTAATATGAAATAAGCGGCAATGACGTACAAGTGTTGGAGATAATTTAATTAGTATTTGCTAATATAATCACATTAAGATATGCGCTAGGATACAGTATATCACGTAAGTTTCCATAGATGGGCTTAGTGTAGTTGCCACACCCATTCAGCCATTCGATATTAACCGCTTAACCAATCTTATAGTAACCTCGATGGTTGTGGTTTCTTCTGGTACGTGTGATCGAGTTTTGATTATTACAAGAGTGTTTCTATAACAATGTTTTGGAAACTACACATTCTGTAACTAAAAACTGTATTGGAACAACTATCATTCCATATATAGAAAAATTTCCATATATAGAAAAATTTCGACGGATCAGAGCCGCATATTAGCGCGATATATGAAGTATCTTGATTCAGTTACTAGGCCTAGGGTTATATCTGTTTATTGACTTTGAAGGTTTCAACAGTTTTATATTTCAATTTTTTTGTATAATTTCCAAATTTTACAGAAAGTATAGTCTACAACATGTTACGAAATGACATATCCCACATTCGCAAACCGTTGCCCTCGCCTTCGGTTAGGACTACAAACTTTTGCTCGCGTGGAATATGTGCCATTCCATTACTTGTTGTAGAATATACTATTGTACGACCACTTATGTATGTTTGTTGTTGCTAGGGATATGAGGTACATTGCAAGCATCGTGCGAAATGAATTTGTTTTGTGAGTATTTCAATACAGGTCAGTTCATTTAAATGCAGATGCCATTGCTAGGATACTTATTTATAATTGTCAAATATTGGAATGGTGAAAGCAAGATTAATTTATTATTAAAATTAAATTAATTTGAAAATAATATCGTGGTCGTAGAAAAAGTGTACAACTCGCATGGAATGTCCATTTCGTACTCGTATGATTTGCAGCATGAGCCGAAGGCGAATGCTACAAACTTTCGTACTCGTAGGAAATGAGTACCATTCCATGCACGTTGTACAATATACTATAATTGTACCTGTCAAAATATCATTCTACATTTTTTAATATTTACTAAGATCATAGATAAAATTTTGTATAATGTACGTGTTAAAAGTGTTTTGTTTCGTTCGTGGGGTTGCTTCACTCAATTTCACCTTGTTTCTAGAATTTCTCCACTTATACATAAAATGTCACTTTTAACACTTATATCATAAATAACAGTATTATATTGGAAATAGATGTAGAATTAAAACAAAATATAATAAAATAAACCATTATATTAGTAACACTTATCATAACTTTACTCCTAATTTTACAGTTCATGTTCATATGTGCTTGCAGAGCTGATAATATTTTTCCTTTAATAAAAATTGCTGAATTCCAAGTAGTGAAGATTGCAAAACACATAGTGTCGCAAAGCTGCTTGCATTCGATTTTCTTCATGCATGTAGAATTTTTATTCTTCTTTTCCTGTTCCAGAGTACTCCATACGTTAATATAGATTTTTTGCTGAATTTATATTTGCAGACTTTATAAAATATTACGTGCTTTACAAATTGTACATGTTTTTATTAAAATTTCATACAGGAATATTTGCCAAAAGTATTTGGCAATAGATACGAATATAAAACGTAAACATAACCCAAATTTCACATTGTGTTTATGGTTTTATAAATAATGACACTCTACTTTCAATTATTTAACCCGATTCGTTTAGCAGTGCAGCTAATATCTTGTCAGTCATTTTGCGGAAAATAGTGAAAATGTTAGAATTTTTTGACCCGTCATCCACCTGACAGATTATCTGTTGCAGAGGTTAGGAGGCTTAATCAATACTCGCTATTACACTCGTTTAACAAACGGGTTTTTATTTCCTTTAGCAATTTGTTTTTTTAATTACATTTTATGGTTATCAAAGCCTTTTTTGTGCGTAAAATAACTTCAGTAAGTAGATAATTAAAAAAAGACGGCTTCATATTAAAAAAAAATTCCATCACGTCAGGTAATAATCCGTTTTAATCTGATAACCCACAAAAAAAATCATCAAAACCGAACGAAACTCCAGTGTCATTTGTTTAACCTCACCCTCACTTTCCTACAATGGCGCTGTAATATCACTTCATTATTCTCCTGGAATAACGCGGAATTGACTGTTACTCCTTGGGACTATATATTCAGTGTTGTATTCAGTATTTTCGACTGTAAGTGCGATGATTTGCAGCAACGTTTAACTAAGAATTAATATGCGATTCATAATCTAGTAAATAGCCAAAATCATAGGATATATTTTACACATTATCCAGTTTCTGAAATCTGTTTTGATATAGTTATTTACATAATAGTCAGAAAAATGGTACATTACTGTCGAGAAGCTATATTGAAATACAAAACACTTCTTACGGAATCCGAGTCAAGTACAGACATTTTACTGACTAGTTATTTATTAATTTATTTTTATGAAACCTTTGATTATAATGAAACTTTATTATAAATTTAAAAATTAAATCTGATTGTATAGACAAATTTTAGCAGCTCTTCTCTCATTCCTGAGATAACTGAAACAATTTAGTAAATAATCAAAAACAAATTTACTGTCACTTCTGTATTTTTGATGCGTTTTAATTTTTTTCTAGTACCATTTAGAAATCTGCTCATAATATGTTTGTTGTTGCTAGGGAAATGAAGTACATTGCAAGCATCGTGCGAAATGAATTTGTTTTGTAAGTATTTAAATACAGGTCATTTCATTTCAGTACAAGGTGCCATTGCTAGGATACTTATTTAGAATATTCTAATATTGGAATGGTGAAAGCCGGACAAATTTATTATTAAAATATAAATTAATTACGAAATAATATCGTGGTTGTAGAAAAAGTATAGTGTTCAACTCAGCCTTCGGCTCATGCTACAAATTTTCATACACGTAGTAAATGAGTACCATTTCATGTTTGTTATGCAATATACTATTCTATGACTATCCATGGAAATACAACTTTCGCGAAAATGGTTCTTTCGCTTCGGTTTTAGAAAAATCAAATTTTTAGCACACCTCATTAATTTTTGCATAACAATAAATAAACAATGGGGATAACGCTACAAATCGTGGCTTTACTATGGTAAAGGCAACTTAAACTGGAACAATCAGAGAGAGGCGTTGTTATCTTACTCCTTTTTGATGGTTACTCTTTATATTTGCTTTTATTAGAGGTTCCCGGATTATGGGGTTCCTTGGGTTCAATGAATCTTCGCCACTTTTTACTAATATCTAAAACATTAAATCTAACCATTAAGTCTTGTCTTATAGTAATAAAGAAATATCTATATACGTAATTAAGTAGAAGTAGATAAAATCAAAATTACCCAACTTGTAAACTAAGCTAGTGGTCAAAATTTAATCCCTTGAATGATGATAACTTAGTTATCAAAATTCGTAGATTCATTTTTTACTATTTTAAAGCTTAGGCTTTTGGGGCTATATTTAATTTTGGTTTGTTTGTTGAAGAGGTTTTAACTGCTGAGGTTATATGCCGCCTCGGTTACTTGTTTTCGGTGGTATGCAGTGTTCGTTGGTATGGGTCGGTATATGGTGGCATAGCGGTCACCCGCCCAACTACTGACCGCGGACAGTGTTGCTTAAGTTGCGTTATCGACTGAACCGGCATGGACGTTGCTATTTAATTTTTAAAACTGTTTGTTCTTAGCCTTACAATTTATTCTACTAATATATTTGGAGGTTTAAAAAGACGGCTGGTAACCACGAAAAAATATATCATCACACTCAGAAATGGGTAAATGATAAAGGGTTACATTTGTGTCCTCATTGCGTCCCTGTCCTGTGCGAATCCTACCATCCAATAAACCAGATTAAGTATCTAGCGCTTAAGTTCAATTAATTTATTCTGCGAAGTAAGTTCCCGTGGCGTTGTTCGTAGTTCCCGGCCTACTACCACTAGGCGAGTTTTACAACAGGGGGCGCGAGGTGTGAGCCATAACAGATATATTGCTTCCCTAACGCCGGTAAAATGAACATAAAGGGGCTGAATAAACCCACCGAAGCAGTCAAATTACATGTGAATTATAAATCGGACTTTGACCTCTTCCCAGCTTATGTTTCTCAATATTTAGGTTACCTAATTTTCGACGGTTTATTGCGCCTCGCCATAAAGTCAACAGATATTATTCGGTTCATAACATATATAAGTTCATTTAAATTTTATTCATTGTTATTTGATGAATCTTGACTGACCAATTGAATTTGAATTGGAAAGTAATGATCTTAACATACGACACTCGGTTATCAAGCAACAATCAACAATTTTTTTTATAATAATAATAAACTTTTATAGCATTCACAAAAAAACACAACATCTGTGACTATTGGGATTTCAAATTATCAAGAGATGGTTTTGATCACAATTCCCAAAAGGTACATGTCAAATTCATTTTGTATGATATCTTATGATGGCGAATGCTTGCATTAGTATTGGTAGTTTTCTTTTATTGGCAGCAGAACTGTTGCTATACACACTGCAAATTTTCCTGTTTTTATAGGTTTTTTTGTAGAAAATTCAATCTTAACCTATAATCTACAAATACAATGAACCTTTCATTTTTACACCTTATTGAAATAATACGGTTTAAACAAATACTACACTTACATTGAAATACTCTTAAACTAACTACTATTGTTATTAATTTTTAAAAAATAACAATTAATTTCAAAATATAATGAAATTTATGTACCTTATTGTTAGTTTAGCTTTCTACCACTAGCTAGCGTATTATAATTTTGGAAGCCCAATACAGGAAAATTACTGTTAAGCTTCATGTAAAACGATTCTTTGGATAATTAAGTAATTAAATAAGTACAAGATTGCAATTAATTTTTGAAAAAATAAACCGAAGCTTGATACGAAATGAAATAAATAATAAATATTATAACAAAAAATCAAATCAATTTGACATATGTTAAAAATTGACAAAATATTTTACATTTATTTATCAAACAAAAATCAATTTTGCTATAGGTTGCTATATGTAATAAAATTTTTAAAAAATACATTGAAGAGAAATGAAAAACTTAAAATTTTGGTACCTATTAAACAATTAGTTACATCAACGCAATTTTACATAATTCATCTTGAATGTAAACAAAATGGATATTCCATAGAAAAAAAAATACAATTTTTTGCATTAGAATGATTGATTATCGTTCTACCTGAATATTGTCAGTACTTTTCCGAACATTCTGTATTGTGTGATTTTCATGTAAATAATTTGTCATATTTTTATTATTTCATATTAACATAACTTTGTTCGGATATGAAAAATATTGGTAGTTTAAAAAAAAGACAAAAAAGGTTTATCATTATTTATTGATTTTAATATGATTGTAATATGTATTAATGTAGGAGTATCAGATATTTATGGATATGTTTTGCTTCCAAAAAAGGTTTTGTGAATTATTTAATAGTTTATTATTACCTATTATAAAAAAATTGTTGTTTGCCATCCAAGTGACATTTTTTATATTCTTTTAGTGTTCTTGAAGGAGATCTCAATTTGCTGAATATTTTATGAAACATATTTTCCTCCGTTCATTTGATAATTCCGCAGAGCGGTGTCCTTTAATGCTCCTATAATTTTACTCAGTATTTTACGTTGAAATGAGATTAGTAAACTTTTTTAATTTCAATTATTAATAAATAATATAGAACTACATCTTAGTTTTGAAAGTAAATAAAATTGAAACTAATGCGGTTGTTTTATAGTAAATATCATTGTACTGAAAATCTTTGGCGCGTTTTGTTTCAATTTTGTATGTTTCATTTTTGATTGTAGTGTAGGTTTTTAATTAAAATGTTATTGTTCCTTGTTTATTACAGTTTCATTTTATTGTCATTAATCTTTTCACAGACTATCATCAACCCTCTTATTAAAATTAAACCGCAATTCTAAAAAAGTACCCTATTATTTTTGTTCCACAGTGTATATAATTGAAGCAGAATATGAACAAAATAAAAACTTGAAAATTTCTTTGAAATTTAATATTTAATATGAGACAGGAGATAATTCCTTTGTACATTTTTAATTTACGTCATTCGTCTTTGCTTGGCAGAAGTTAACTTCAATTCCTGTCAGTATAAAGTACATTGTTTCAGAACAAAAATACAGTAATAGGTACAATTCTCCTGAGAAAATGATGGCATGTTTTGCTGTCAAATCTCATTGAAATAAATACAGTTCGTAGGTAATATATGTAAATAACGACTGTAACGTCTTCAGTTTTGTAAAAGACAGTTATAAATAATATAGAATTCCTGGTAATGTAGCTTTTTATCTTAAGACATTATTACTTTTTGCTTCTACAAAGGATTTTTAAAGAAATTGTAATAAAAGAATAAAGCTTCTTTCACATTTTACTTCTTCACAAAAATATGAAAGTAAAAGCTCGTCATAGAAGAAAGTATATTATTCATATAGTACTTTTCGGAAAGCACAACTTACTTGATTACCTGTATGGGCAATTTAAATAATAAAACAGTAATTATAAAATTTAGGACATTGCCGGTTTAACGAATTAATAACAATACAATTAAGGGTTAAATATTGCGAATATTAGCGAGTAAAACGGCGGATTTGAAAACCCATTAAACGCGAAAGTGAAACGTTATTTTCCCTTTGGTAATTGGTTGCGCTCTTGAACCAAACTTTTGACTGCGATTGCCCCCTGTTTCCTCATTAATTACATGCTTGAACGGTTGTCAAATTTACGAGGCGTAGATGCGTACAAATCGTGATAAAAAGTTGTTGCGGCCAAACGCGGAATCGTTTCCTTCTAATTATTCTCCTCTGTTAACGAAAAATTGCAATTTACCACGAATATTCATTTTTATATTTTCGAGGCAGTTGCATTTATATATTTTTTTATTCATCAACACTTTTCATTGCCTTTTTTTACATCCAAAATCACCAATCAAAAATAAATTTAAATTTACACTATAGTGAAAGAATTGTAAAAAATGAGGGCTAAGAACATACATACATACATAACATTACGCTATATCCCATTCGGTGAGGTAGCATGAACCCAAAAACATAGTCAATCAACAATCAATCTCCTCCAAACATTCCTATTGTGATACACCGCAATAAATCATTAATCATATCCAACCACTTATTCCTTGGATGCCCTTCTATCACCCGCATAATATTAGTTTCACCAACCTTTCAGTCGACATTCGCTCAAGATGGCCAAACCACATCAATTGACTCACTCCCACTTTCTTAACAACATTCTTTTCAATCTCGCACTATACATATACTAATGTATTCCGGACACGATCACGTCTCGTGTACTCACACACTCCTCTCAAAAATGTCATTTCTACAGCAGTTATATGTCATGCTTTTTCATCCATACCCAACATTCAGAACCATACATCAATGTATGCACTAACACACAATTATAAACACCAAATTGAGCCATCTAGATAAGATACATTTACGTTTCGAGCAAATGTACCCAGAGCACCCAATACTTTACACTTTGCAGACACTCGCCTTTCAATCTCCTGGTCAATACGTTTATTCCTCGAAAACATACTACCCAAATATACAAATTCATTCACTCGTTCCAATGGTAAACATTTCCGTCATTTTTCCGAATCCAGGTAGAATAAAATTATAAATATTAGTGTCAGGAAATGCAGAAATTCTTCATCTACATTAAACTATTCAAGTTTTTTGTCTAAAATAATTAGGGAAGCCAATAATTTAGCATTTCAAAAATAGCATTGAAAACGCAACATGGTCGAAAACTAAGTTATCAATTATCATCATCAGTAGAAGAAGAAATAGAAGGAGTGGATAAATCAAGATTATTTGTAGTTAAATTGCATGTAAACATAAAAGAGTATTTTAAACATTAGTACATTGAATTCAACTAAAATTATATTACAAGTTGTGTTATCTTGATTTTATCCCCATTTGCTTCTACTGACGATAATAATTTAATTATCGAATTACTTTGCAGCTTAAAAGTATAACATTTTAGACTATAGTGAAAAAAAAAAACCTTTTTGATTATACTAAGTGTAGTTTGAAGAATAATTTTAATTTTTGAAAACAAGCTGCTTAATGAATAAGTGGCTGGTTTTAAAAATACAGCGTTATAGTAATTATATGTCCAATCTGATTGCTGGGCGTGTAGGAGTATGTACTATGTAGTGTTTTCTCCGTAAGATCAAAAGAATTGCGTCATTTTGCCTCATAAAATCGGTAACAAGTGGAGTTTTATTTTCACGAGAAGAGTAGAATAGCGACGTATCAGCGGTGGCCATGCTCAGGCGCTTGTTAGTTTTACACGAAGCCGCCTTGGATCTTTTGAGGAGAATTCTGAAACCGGATGCGGTTGTTATAGGTTATTTCCTTCATATTTCTGCAGAACGCTTCGTTACAAAGGAAAGCACAGACCAGGGACAAGTGCAGGAGGAATGAATAACGAACCTCTTCCTGTGAAAAATCAGAAGAAAAAAAAACTTTATGTGTGGTCCTGGAATGTCAACACTTCCGAAATTGCTCCGTCTTGTTGCTTCCGTACGTCAAACGCCTCTTTCTCGCGAATTCTTATCAAATTTTCACTTGGTTTGTTTGCTCTACATTGAAATGTTTCAGACATATTTCATATCACGTCGAATGACCAGCGAGAACCATTCAGAAATGAATTACGCCGCGGAATTTGTTTGCGGCAGAAGACGTCTTTATTTGTTGTGATTCCAATAGTTACCGTGAGCCACGTTAATTACATTTTTGCCTAGACTTTCTTTTTTTAAGTGTGTAATTACTATAATTATATATGACTAATAAAAAATACGAAATAAAGTAAATACTTTATCATAAGAATAGTATATTACTCGTATGTTATATACCGAGAAGGAAAGTGTTTCATTGCAGCCGAAGTCTAAATAGACCTAATGAAACTTTCCACCGGGGTTTATATAGTATTTTATTCTCTATTAAATTAATAAGTGATATATTATATTTATATAAAAAAAAATATATAAATTTTTAATGTTTGTTTTTTAGGGTGAAATATTTTTGTTTACTAGGTTGTGAAATGTATATTTGTTTTGTAATCAATTTCGGAATGACATTTATATTTTTAAATTTTCGATCTTTAAATTATTTATATTTCAAAATTAGGGTATTCCGATATGATTGACTCTGAAAGTGAATTCATGGATTGTACTCCACCCGAAGTACAACTAGAAATTTAGTTTCTACAGAAAAGCCTATATTATTCTATTCGCAATCAGTTAGTAATCAAACATGCACTGATTTCGCAGGTTAAAAAGTAAAACGTAAGAGTAATTAATATTTCAACTTTTTAGAAGTTCGAAATTGTAAAATTATTAACCGATTGTGAATAAACTATTTCTATCGGTCCGATAAATCTAGTGAGTTGTGACGTTTTAAACGTTTAATACTTCCGCACTGTACGGGTTTCATGGCTAGTTTATTTTTATGATACTTTAGTCTTTGAATGCCTTAGTCTAGCAGAATAATCCAGTTGAAGACAAACTATGGACCATTGACAATCATACGAAGGATTTTTAACTCAACCTAATGATTTAGTTGTTGGAGGTACTTGCTGATTCCCATAGGTTTTGCTAGATTGTTGCTTTATATAACAGCAATTGGTAGCGGGTGGAGTGAATGGATTTACTGCTCATGAGTAAATATAACTGTTATATCTTCAGAACCAACTGTTTCCGATTGGTCCAGATATATTTGAGTCAAATAGGCGTCTACTATCTATCTAGATGCACTCCTAGACGCCTTAGCTATATTTCTCCAAGCTTTTAGTCAACATTGAATTAGGTTTATATCATCTGCGAACTCAGAATCATATCATTTGGCCCAATTAAGACTTTTAGAATAGCTTTAAAAATGGTTCTGATCTAACAAAGGGAAAATTATTGTACTCAACCCTGATAGGCCTTCAAATAATCTACCACTTACTGTTGATGAATTGTTCCCAAAATCTAATTAATTCGTAACACACAGTACCTCCCTTACATATATGCATGTGCGAAGGTACAAATGATAGAATTTAAGATATAAATATGGTGAGTTAAACAATTTTGTCAAATGTATTCCATATGTCAAATGTACTCCATGTGTCAAATTATGATTTCTTTGAAAATGCTTATTTTGTTCATAAACGTTGTCATGATTACGGTGACATGGGTAACTACAATTTTACTGAATTGTTATAGGCGTGACCAAAGATAATTTTGAAAATTAATATTTTTCTACAGCTTGACAATGTTCAACGATTGTAGAAAAAATATTGTGTGTATCTCGTCGGATAGAGCTTGTGCACTTGTTGAGTTGTTGATCTCGGCTTCGCCTCGATCAACAATTTCTCGCCGCATGCAACAAACAATGCTCTATCCGCACTTGATACACAAATAACTATTGTATGACTTTAACTGGACCAAATGATATGATTCTGGATTCGTACATACGTAGTAATTTTGCTCAGTGTAGGGTTGGAAGATCAGCTGTAGAATTAGTCCAATAACTATTCCTTGTAGTACACCCGATTATATAGGTTAGATGTGTTTTATCTGGAATTGCTGGTTGGTAGTACTAGACTTACATTATATTTTTAAATATTTATCCAAGCCCTTGTTTGTTCGTAGTCGAAAGTACAATGGATGAAATTAGATTATTTTATTGATCTCGATGGCATAGTTGTTCTGTCACTAGCCTAGCACGCTAGAGGTCGAGGATTCGAATCCCACTGAAGAGCATGTTCGTTTTTATTATTTACATAAATTCTCAACCATCCCCTCATTAATTGGCATATAACCAAAGTAGTTAGTCCGCTTATTTATAGTTGAATTTTGTACATGGACCTCAATGTCTAGGTTCTAGCAAACTACGTACGATCCAATCTCAAATAGAGCTATGAAATCACTGAAACCAGGCAGGTGAATCTGTTCCCCGATAATTACAATTCAGAATTTACTCAATAAATCAACCAAACACGCCCTCTCAGCAAACGAATTTTGATGCACAGTGCATTCCACATAATGGAAACGCTCAACAATTTCGCAGACATGATGAAAGGAAAATACGGTTGTATTTATCGTGTCTGAGAAAACAACTTTTTTACGATTCCCCAATTAGGAAAAATCTTGTATTGTTGGTTTCTGATTTTGTTGGAAAGAGCTACTGCTTATACCAATATAAAATGTACGCTCAATTCAAATAGATTTTTTACTATTTTTCAATAAAGAGCTGTAAATTATAAAATATTATAGGAGTAATAAATACCTCTTCAAGTTTTTGTTGTGTCAATAACAGAGCAAATTTTGTTCTTTGCTGTATTAATGAATTTATGCTCTTTATTTTTAGGTAATAATGTTACAGATATATTTTAATGGTGCTAAAAAAACTGCGCTCAAACATCAAAGCCAAATAGCTTGTAATTATGCGATTATTCGCGTGCTATGACTGTGATGAAATACGTATTAGTAGATGTGCAGTTAAGCTAATTAATTTCATTTATAATGTGTCAGCACCATGGTACTTGTAGCTACTACCAATAGCATTCTGTGCAAACCAACACTGCTGAGTTCGTTGAAAATTTGACGACTTGACAATGTGAAATGTGTTACTTTGTTTGTTTTGCGAGAAAATAATGAGCTTTTTCACGTTTTAGTATTACAGTGCGAATTTCAGCAATTAAAGCTATTAAAAAATTTGTTTGAGGTCCTCAGTTCGAATCCCTCAGCCACAGTTGGCATTTTAACTTTTCTCCTTTGGTAAACTAACATTTTTTGGGGTCGTAATTTAACGCTAGTAACTGTCACACTCAATATAAGTAAAAGGTGTGATAATATTTTAAAATATGTGTTATATTATAAAATATTTCAGAACGCTGACAATGAAAATTCATATATTTTAGTAATTTCGAAGAATTTCGAAAACGAAGAATTCATGAAATGTCAACTAGATATTTTATCCAACACCTCACAATTACCCACTCGATAAAATTATCATACTCACCCTTCGGCTTCGTGTGCTAAGATTTCTTTCGTGTGTTATTCCTTACTTTTCCCACTTGTAAAGTAAATAACTATTAATTGTTCTCAAAAATAAATTATTATTGCAGACTGTGATGTGTGAGACACTTCATGTAATTGGTTAATTTTTCATATTTCTAGAGCTATTTTGAAATGTTAATTTCAGTAAATATGTCATCCAGTGTTGTATAATCCTCTTAGTTCATTTGTATATTAATATTGTATTGTGGAGCACTAATAGGTATTTCAATTATTAAATTTAAACAAACATATCACTGCGCCATTTACTCATTTTGGGTGTGGTAGAATTGCGATCTGCAGTTGTCAATTTATAGGCCCCTTAAATGAGCTATTTACCCCATTTAAATCTAAACATTTCAATAATTTTTAATGTTTTATAACAGTTGGCTTGGGAAATGTGTACAATAATCGATATAATGGCATATTTTTGCATGTGTCATGTGGTTAGAAACCACAATCAGCCCTAAATACTGTGAGGGGTGAACCGCAACAGTGTTTGCGAACACGAGAATTTTGCCATATGTATTAACCACACGTGAAATGTTACTTTTTTGCCGCATTTTAATGCTACAAAAAATTAATTAATTATTATTTAAAACTCATTACAAATTTTGATATACGTTTGTCATATCGTGGAGACATAATCACAAACATAATTAGTTTAATAAATACATGTTTTTATTTACCGGGTTATAGGAATTGTATAATATAAAATACTTTTGGATTAAATTCTGTAAAAATATTTTTTCCAACACCTACTTGTAAAGTTGAATTTTTTATTTTATCCATTGAATTCTCGAAACTAAAACATTAGTTTAATAGTAACGATGGATAAAGTATTATTTTATCCACTAGTATATAAAGTAACACGTTGCTATAGTAATGACAAAATGTAGATGTGTATATTTTCTATATTTTTAGCAAAATTACATGGCAACTTATAAAGTATACAAGTAAGCGTTGATAACAAAATAAGATGAAACATAAATATGTCAAATTTTTAGTTAAATGTCATTTTAATTTTATTCAAAAAGCATATGAAAGGAATGTGTTGGAAAAAATATTGTATGCACCATGTGAATAAAGATAAATTAACTATTCGCGAAAGTTAGATCACTCGGCTAACGCCTCGTGAGTTAAACATTCCGCTTGTGCTTAAAATATGTCTTTATTCACTTAATCTATAAATAACTATTATTTAATTAGAACGTTTCGAATTATTTTACAGGGTGGTGACTGACTCAGTCGATATTAGGCGTTTTACAATTACATATTAAATAATAGTTAAATAAGAATCAAATAACCGATTGCCCAAATTATATCCAATTACAGGTCTAACATCATTCTTCTCAATCACACATCAACGAAATCCAAAAGTTCTTAATAGTTAGAACCCCCACCTGCTGGGAATCTCAAAAAAATTGCTTTAAAAGTTCATACTAATTACGTGCTAATTTCGTCCTAAGTTAAAAAATTTCGTGCTATAAAAGAAACTAATGAAAACCATGGTATAATTTCGTGCTCACAACGACTTGAGTGTACCTACCTTTAAAAATGAATTCTGTGATTCGAGTTTGTCAAGCGTTTGTGTATGTTTATGGTTTGTTTGTTAAAAGTACAAGCGAAGAAAAAACTTATCAATGGCAAAAATATCCAGTGAAATTTTAGAGCAATGTACTTGCGATTTCAAGCAGATGGGGGCGCCATCTATATAGAACCAAATTCAGACACAATCTCAACTCACGACTCGTGTACCTAAATCTAAACACTCCTCTCAAATACCTCATACCACCAGTAGTTATACATTGTTCATGCTTCTTCATCCTTTCTCAAAATTAACAACAATACAATATTTATTTTATCAGGCCTAATTTGTCAAACTATTCAATTTTGTTAGACGATTGAAACTTACATAGCAATTCAATTTGAACCTCTAAAATGTTGAATTTTATCATAGTATATATTACATGGCCTTCAAACTTCGGGGGACCGGCAACTATATTTGCATTCGGCCTTATATCCAATATCGATTGGTAAATGTTGAGCTTTCAATAATTAAGTGTTCTGTTTAACACCCCACTGATCAAATATGCCTCCAAAGTGTTTAGAGAACCTAATTATACTATGAAATAATCAACGTCCTGACTGGTAAGTTCCATTTTGAAAATCTAAGGAAATACCTGATCGTGTCCGGAATACATTGGTGTATGGTGAGTGTAAGATTGAGAAGAATGTTGTTAAGGCAGTGGGAATGAGTCAGTTGAGATTGTTTGGCAATCTTGAGTGAAGGTTGGTGAAACTAATATATGCGCGTGAGATTGAAGATGAACGATTGCGTGGATGAGGAATAAGGAGTTGGGTATGATTGATGGTTGGATGATTCCGAGTGTGAAGAATAGACGAGCATGTATGAATCGCACTAAGAATGTGGATAAGGCGAAAGTGCTGTGTCAGGATAGGAATGTTTGGAGGAGATTGATTGTTGGTTGACTGTGTTTCTAGGTTCGGGTATTGCACCACAGAAAATTTAGAACTCGGGTAATTTCTTTAGAGTTATGCTCTATGCAGGGTTATCTATTTAAGGAGTAAAGTTCTTTGAGAATATATAAGAAGTTGGTATCGCTTAACTAGAAAATGACCGGGTTAATTAAAACTATTTATGAAGAACGGTTTCGTCCAGATAAGCCGCAGTAACTGCTCGGAACGTCGCTGCTGCCATCCAACGACAACATAAAGAAGCGCCTCCGCCATTGTTTACGTACTGCACATTTCTACGGCACAGTGAGATAGCTAAATGGGTTTTGCATTGAAGTACTTTTTAAATTTACATTATGCAGATAAATACTACGAACAGTCAAGTGCATCGTGCTGTATAAATCTTTCATAATTGTAAATTAATCTAGTTAAGTACTTCGTGTGGCCACCTTTTTTCCGCTTCAAATTTATTCCTTTGTCTTCTGCCATTTCAGAGTTAATTATTATCTACTTTGAAATTTTTTGTTTTTCATTTGTACCTCTTGTTTCCCGCCTTGCTTACGTACAAACAGATGAAATGAACCTTAATTAAATACCAGCCATGTTTTTAAAAATATAATCTAAACGATTCTACAAAATTATTTAGGGAGAGGAGGGCGATAAAAAATCTTTCATTTTAGATAGAGCATTATTATTTTTGTTTCTAAATATTTTCAATTATTCCTTTTATAAAATCAATAGGTAATTTGACTCAATATATTATATTTCATGTTGTTTATACATGATATAAGGCATAATACATTGAACAAACTGACTCAAATGTCATAACACATTACGATCTTGCCGTTGTTCTCGAATTACTGGATACGGAAATAATTCCGGGTAAAAATTTATCTCAAAATATACTACAATATATTGTTCTAGAATATAAATAAAATTTGATATACATACATTTTTAGAAATTGAAATATTATTTATTTTTTTTTTTTTTTTATTACGAAGATAGAAGGCGGACTAACTTCTATGGTTACGTTTCCTCATGAGTGGATGATAATGTATTTATGTGAACGTTTGTGTTCACCATGCTCTTCAGTGGGATTCGAACCCACGACCTCTGGCGTGCTAGGCTAGTGATATAGCCACTACGCAACCGAGAACATTTGTTTACATATTCTACGTTTGAAAGTCGTGTACGACAAACAAACAATAATAATGTTTTAAATCAAAGAAATCATACCTAATCTAAATATTAAAAAATTTCTCTAGGAGTCACAGTTTGTCGAATCGTTTGTTTTGTTTACCGAGTTGTAAAATTAAACTGACATAAATCAATGGTGGTAAAATACAAATTGCTAATAATAGATCATTCAATATATCTGCTCCATTTAATATGGTATAAATTAAATATTTACTTTAATTATTAACCTGATTTGTTAGGAATGCAAATAAAAGCCTTTCTGTGTAAAAGCCAAAAAATCAATACAGTTTACAACAGATAAAATTTATTTAATTAGTAGCTTTATTGGATTTTGTAACAATTTAATTCTAAATAATTTTGTGGAAATAAATCTGTGATTTTATACCAGCGAGCTTTTTTAAAAAATATAATACCTAAAAATACGAGTATGAAATGAACATTCCATGCGAGTTGTACACTATACTTTTTCTACGATCACGATATTATTTCAAAATTAATTTAATTTTAATAATAAATTTGTCCCGCTTTAACCATTCCAATACTTGACAATGAACTGATCTGTATTGAAATACTCACAAAACAAATTCATTTCGCACGATGCTTGCAATGTACCTCATGCAATGAGCAGATTTCTCAGTGGTCGTAGAAAAAAAAGTTTCAAATGAAGATGTTAGCAAGAATATTTGGAATATAAAGAGTTATTTGTACTTTTCTTGTACATGCTTCTAATTTTGATAAAAACTAAATTATGAATTTTAATATATTTCAGTAATCTTAGTTACACTGGGAACAAAAACTAAAACATTTTCAACACCTGTGTGTCAAACGTGTCAAATAATTGTGAAGTGTCAAAAATATGTGTCGTTTGAAATATTATAAAAGCAATATTTGTATTATTAGATTGAAAGTTTTAAAGACTACATATTAATTAATATTTTAAATTAAAATCATTGCTGAGAACACAAAATTAAACAGGAATAATATCTATTGTCAAATAAATGTCACAATAGTTATACGCAAAGAACAAATAATACATGTACAGTTGGTTTTATTGGTATAAGAAAGTAGTGTGGTGCCCACATCAGATTTTTCTAAATTGAATTACAAACATATGTACCTCGTACAATTAATAATTGGTTAAAAAGTATCCATTTTTGAAATCTATTATAAACAATGTCACATACAGAAATGAACACCACCCGTGATGATAGCTTTTTATTTTGCACCCCTAATCAAGAAAAGTAAAATCACTAACATGGTCAATACCATGTCTACATTATGTCAGATAAAAGTAAATTTTCCGTCATATTTCATTCATCTCACTTGACATCTGCAACCAACATGAAAACTGTGCATTGTCAAACACACGCTTGCAATTGTTTTTCCACCACAACATCGCTCACATATCACAAGGATGACATGATGTGTTGCAGTGCATATTTGCTGCTCGTACTGTTGAGAACATCGTCGGTCTATATATGGCATTTCTAACAACTACTGCTGATATAATAGGATTATTCAACAAGTACAAAGCATGTCTTCATTCTACGTTGGGTACTGCTGCTGTTGTAATGTTCAGAGTCAACCTGTGCCGCCGGCCATGGACGCAGGACGTCAGGACGCCCGGCGTCTTGTATTGTTCGCCTGTTTGGATATTCACTAGGTGTAGTTGGCGAGGAAATATTTACGTGAAGAATTTTGAGCTGAGTTTGAATTGATTAAATACTATAAGTTGTACGAAAAAATGGTGAATCTTTGATTTATTCTTGGTCGATATTCCTAATGCAAAAAACACGTTTAAAAAATTTACATTTTTTATGAAGTGACCATCTTCCTGAAAAAATAAAATGCCATATGCAAATATTTATTTATTAATTATGAAATAAATTTCGGAATATAATGTGTATAATAATAATATTCATTAAAATGAAAATGTTATCTATTGGATAATTACGCAGTATAACAAATATTGGTATATTGAATTAATTTTGTTCCAATTAATTATATATACAAACATATTTTGTTCAATTAATAATTGTTCATGATCTACGTTATTTATTTTGCGTACTACTACCTTAAAATAAGCATTTCGCAGCCGTAAAATAGACCGAGAAATTGAATTTCGCGGCTTTCGTTATGGTAACGGCCGCGAAATCCAAAATGATTGTTTATCCAACACCTCTCAATAAATGCTCTATAACTATGGCGATTTTAAATAAGGAAAGTGACAGATAACCCACTAGTGGGTATAATTTTGAGAAAAGTCACTAGTGAGTAATTTTCTATTTACAACAATAATAATATACAACACCTTGGTAACCACTTCGATTGACATTTAATTTAAAAAATTTAAAACATATGTCACTGTCAAATAATATTTCTTTAATAAATTTTGCATTTATTAAGAGCTGTTGGATAAAACGTTATACTTCACACGTGGACAAAGTGGAATTACCCACTCGATAAAAAATTATCACACTCAGCCTTCGACTACGTGTGCTAAAATTTCTCTCGTGGGTAATTCCTTACTTTGCTCACTTGTAAAGTAAATAACTATTTTTTACCCTATTTTGGCACTAGAGAATTGAAATTATTTTTTCAAAATTATTTGTTTTGTTTATGAAATATCAATTTAAAATTTGGAATTAGTATTTTTTACGGTTGCACCAAAAATATTGTGTACACCTTGTCCGCGAAATCCTTTATCGCCCTCGAGATTGTCCTGCCTCAGCCGGCATCGGGGACAATATTTTTCTCGGTACGTTAGAGAATGATTTCGCGGCCTTGGTATTCAAATAACTAATAATACCGGAAACTAAAAGATTGCAGCTCGGAAAGTGACAAAGTAGAGCAAAAGCCCGCAGGACGGTAATACAAGTTAAACTGGTAAAACCATACAAATTAACCTTGAAGAACACTTAATTCCTTTGGAATGAAATGTGAGTAAAAGTTTTGTAATACATTTTATTCGATTTCACATCGATCCTTCGATTTACCAAGACAAAAATCTACTAAAACTTCCTTAGTTTCTAGCAAAATTTCGTAATGAATTTCTTTAACATTTTCTAAATACTCCCTCGATAACAGAAGAAGCAGCACTGCCCGCGGTCAGTAATTGGATGGGTGATAGCTTTGCGAAACCCCATACCAGCGCATACTGCGAGGTATGAGGTATCGAGGCGGCAAATAAGCTCAGCAGTTGAGACCGCTTAAATAAAAAAAAGTAAAAGTTAGAAATAATATTGTTCGCCTTCAAAAAAGGAATTAAAAGCGCATAATGAAACTGCCATTAACCACTTGAGTGTCACTTTCGTCATTAAAGAATCTTACACGCTGGGCGTGAAGCTCAAACTCTACAACTTAATTAAAGCTCTTGTGTTAGTTTACACTTTTACACTAACAAGGAAAACAAAATAAAACGTGAGTCGGATGTGGCTCTGATTAAAAAGTCCATGATTAATGACCTTATGAAATTTTTCTCATAAAGAGTGGTGATTTTGACATCGCCGTGTTGTACTGACATCTGTGAACGCGCGACGAAGTTACCGTGGGCGTTCGACGTCCCTGATGGAACTGATTCCGTCCCAATCCGAACGATTGATCAACGGTTTCGACACATTAATTCTATGATGCGGGTTCGTCGGATCGCGATTCGCGTTCGCACTCTCGTGTTTAATTTTCTGCGATTTTTTATGTGAGATTAACGAACGAATATTTTGATGCTGATTGAATTTGTTTTGTCAGCTTTGAAAGATTTATGTGCGCAACGACAATCAAAGAATTTCAACTTTGCTGCTATGTATTTGGTATTTGGATCAATGATTATTTGAAGGTTGATAAATTAATATGGTATTTGGAGTTTTATATTTAATAAATGTTGTTTACAATATTAATTCAAGAGTTGAGTGTTTTTACGATTCAAATACATAACTGTAAAAAAATTATATATACATGGAAAATAATGATTAAATAAACACAACTTAAGGATATTTATATGTTTGTTATTGTTCTGCTGTTTTTACCTTTTATACTGTAGAAATATTATTTTAGTTATGAATTATAAAACGTATTTCTATATCTTTGCGAAATTCGTTCACCTGTTGTGCAAATTATAAAACGTTACCGCAGGGAACTGTCACATTTGGTTGTATATTCGTTGACTGAAAAAAAAATATGCGAGAGACACAGATAATAAATACCTACTGTATCATCGATGACAATACTTTTAATTATATACAAGTGTTCATTTTAAGCTAGTGCTAGTGGGATGTGGAAAGGGGAATGAAAGTTAATTAAAAGGGGTACTTCTTTTTAGTGGAATAGATAGCACGAAATAATTTCTTTTCAACGAGGTAACATATTCCTATACCTAAAATTAAAATTAAAGTCACAATCATTCATCATCTTTAAGGTGGAAAATTGAACTTCAGGTAGACTGTTGAATAAAACAATTTATCGTTTGTTTTTATTGATGCTCCTGCCAACAATGGCTTTGCATTGACAACAATTGTTGACAAACTGATGAAAGGACAATTTCTTTATGTCTTGGTTGGTTAGGTTGACATTTTCGCACGTATAGTTAGAAAAAAAAAAAATTTAGAAGTTGTATTGATGGCAGATGATATCATGTTGGTACTACTGAAATTGTCATAATAAATTGACAGAAAATTAGATGTGTGTAAAATGAACGACCATATTTTTGCTTTTGGCAAGAAAACTTGGCCAATTTATTGACCAATAAATTACGTCGTTTAAAACAGTCATAACAATATATAATTAGACTTTGGTATATTTTATTACTTTTATTTCATTCCAACTTTGGGTTTTTGATGCGTGTCATTAAAGTAGTATACTCGTATATCTAGAGTTCATAAATATGGTGAAAAGCTCGGTGAAAAGTATTCAATTTGGTTAGGTGCCTTTTGATTTCGTTCAATTAGCTTGAAAAACTAAATAATCTAATAATACAATTCAGCTTCGTGCGGGTATGCAAATACACCCTTCTCAAGGCTGAAGCTCACTCTCTGAGCGCTCAGACTCCATTACATCCCTCAAATAGGCCGTCCTCCCAGTCCTCCATCAAGTTGCCCCCAACGCCGCGCGAGCCGTACTCAACCGAAAGATTTTACTTATGCGTCGCGGCACCAGACTTCATAGGAATTTCAAATCGACGGCGCAGAGCTGCACGGCGTAAATCTCATACGTGGCGGCGGTGGCGGCGGGGAGTGCAGGTCCCGGACCCGACGGGAATTTAGCTCATTACACAGCGGCTCCTCCGGGATCCGGGATAGAGCCTGCGGAGGAGTTGAACCAGTGAGAAGGGATTTTTCCTTTTCTTTCTTTATTTCTTTCGTTTTTTGGGCTTCGATTGGATGACTTGCTGAATGCTAATGGCTGGTTCCGATTATGATGATTTTGTCACGTACTGGAATTATAGTTTTAAGGGCTTCACATTTTTCAAACGTTTTATTTTATATTTACTACCGCCACATGTGTATATCTACTTACCACAATTTATACTGGGATTTTTATTATCAGTAAATAAACTGTATGTGTCAGTACCGTAGTTACAGTTAAGGTCAAACTAGAGCTCTAGAAGAATGTAGGTATTCTCGTCCGCCATTTTGGGTCCAGATGTCATAAATAAAACAAGTTATTGGAATCCAGTTACTTAAAAAAAAAAACATTTAAAATTTGTATCTGTCAAATTTGAAAACATATTTCTTGAAATTCTGTAAAATCCAACTACACAAATCATACGGTAATATATTAGAAAGTATTCTGTACACTTACCTGTTAGATATGAAATATAATAATTAAGAGAATGATATATCACAATTATTAATCAATATCAACTTCAAATTTGACAGAAAAGAATTAAAGTAACTGGATTCAAATAATTTGTTTTATTTATGACACTTGGACCCAAAATGGCGGATGAGAATACTCATATATTCTAGTGCCTTAGTCAAACATACGCATCAAAGAACGAATCCTTTTTTTTTTAATTGTTATTTTCATTATTTTTTTCATGTTCTTTATGGTGCACAGACACATATCATTTTACCTCCATCTGTCAAATTTTCATCATGGATTTTTTACAGTGACAGTTCAAGTTCAGAAACGACTATTTCCGTTAGGTTACCTTCAGTCCCATGAATTTTGTTTAGCAAATTCATATTTGAATAAATTATTTCTACAATTGTTCTTATCGAAAAACAAAACAATTATCACAGTGTGGTCTTTGAACATTCTTGTAGTTATTTATGTGGATAAAAGGGATAGCTACAACATTAAACTATAAAAAAGTATTACTTGAAGTCTTGTTGGTTAAAAATTCAAAACTTTGGTACTGTGTCTCTCACTTCCATGAACGACTACAGTAAATCAAATAATTAGTTTATTTATAAATATGGTCGTCTATAACATACTAATTTTATTTTCCATTTGAACTTACAGTTCTTGAGAAACAAATAAAAATATACCAAAAAACGCACTTTTTGGAAAATAATCTTAGTATGTTATAGACCAGCGGTGGGCAACCTCCGGCCCGCGGGCCAACTCTGGCCCGCGTAATGTTCCAATCCGGCCCGCGAGATCTTTAGAAGAAATACATATTTTCAAAAACAAAAATTTTAAATTAGGTTAGTACCCAACATAAAGAAAAAGAAGATAAATTTTCGATATAATTCGTCTTGTTTAAATTAAACACATATCATAACATAAAAAGTCGTAACGCAGCAACTTAAAAAAATTATAACTACTGCGGCCCCCGTACGAAACGTAAATCTTATTCTGGCCCGTGTTATAAAAAAGGTTGCCCACCCCTGTTATAGACGATCATATTTATAAATATACGAATCATTTACATTAACAATAATGTAAATGATTCGTATATTTATTTAGTCGTTCATGGGAATGTGTGCCATACATTTTACTACTTTGAAAATTATGTTCATGAACAATTTGTAAACAAAATTAGCTTTTTAAAATTTATTACAAAACTTTGGACTTTTATCTACAAATGTAGGTATAAAACATTATATGTTTCATTTATTATGATAATGATATATTGTTTCAAAAAAATCATGTTCATGTTGAGCTATCTTCAGCCCATCTGGTTGACCTTAAAGTGATTGACAGCAATGTATTACATTTTTAATTTACATAGATTTTGGTATCAGGAAAGTTGTGCAAGAAATATAGAACAATAATGAAATATGTAGACTTTAATTTAGCAACAAAAGGGCACACATATTGTTTACGAAACATGCATTTATTATATGTTGGAAAATTTGGACATTTATTTTATTATATTTTATACTCATACATTTGTACAATGTACCCATTGACTTGAAATATTACTGCTAGTGTAATAATTTTAGTATAAAGTTTAAAAGCAATATTGCAACTCTAGTTTTGCCGTTTTTAATAAACTTCGCGTGTAATGAATCCTAGATACTTACTTCGTCTCTTATTTTCAATAGCTCGAAGTTATTTCAAAACTTGCACCAGCTATTAAAGTTTAGTTTCAGAGTTTCTGAACGAGAACAAATTTTGTTGACAAGTAATAATTGCAGTCTATTTTAGTTTGCGCACTTTCGAAATTTAGTGTTTTAATTACTTTATTTAATCGAAGCATTCATCACTTACCCTTATAGTCATGAAATTCATTGACATTTTTAAAGACTAAAAATAGGAACACATACAAAATATGGGGGGAAAAGTGCGGAGCCCGAGGCGATGACCTTGTTTGCTGTGTCCTAAAAACGCCCTTGTTTACGGATTAAAGGAGGGGTGTCACTGAACCAACCACTCAATTACTTATTTGTGCTACTATAATCAATCATTTTTTGGTCTTTCGTTATTTTGAAGCTTTGGTTTTTATATTATTCTGAACTACATGTATTTTATTAAATTATTTTTCTACTCCCGTATATTAAATTATCCAATTTATATTTATTTATATAAACTCTTTGGATACTCGTTTTTATACACTAGTGACTAAGAAAGGTTTGTAAAACTATTATGCTCTATTTTAATTTAAATATGTTTTTGCCATAATTTGACTAATTTGAGTTATACCGTGAATTTCAGCTAAGATGCAACAAATTCTTTTCAGTCATTAAAGTATTACTATGAATATTAGATTCTATGCATGTGATTCTTAATTAATAAATATATTCAGTACTGATTATTTTAAGACTATAATGAACAAAAACTGTTTTAAAGTGAAACAATAGCTCTTTAAAATTTAGCAAAAATTTAAAAATATAAAGTTGCATATCACTTCGCGAAAATGGAACAGCCAGTAGAAAATCTTATGCTGCAGATGCACGGGTATTATAATCTAATAGTTATTTATCTATCAAGGCACTAAAGTTTAACTTTTGATCACGAATTTGGAATAAATCATGTGAGTGATAAAAATGAACTTCTGTGCCGCGGTACATATTAAATTTTATTTGAAATCTAAATTTAGAAAAAACTGCAAAAAAAAATTATTATACAGGTTAAGTTTATACATCTGTCAGTTGTCAGTTGGAACTGACACTCAGTGTTGCCAACCTCGAACATTGAAGTTATCGTAAATAACACTTATGTGTTTTATCCTTAATTTCTTTATCGGAATTAATCAGTTAATTCTTCTTACACATATTGTTTCATTTTACGTATAAATTTACTACAATACGTCATATATCTGTCAAAATTATCCTACTTGTACAATAACTATTTTACGGTTGCCAACACTGCGTTGCTAAAAATCGTCGTACCCATTACTTTAGTGACAATTTCTGAGATATTTTTTATGATCCCATTAGTATTTACAATCTATCTTTGTAGAGATATTCAGTAAATTTTAGTGATTAAAGACTATATGACATGTGAAAGTAACTGCCCATTGGCAGTACTTTACTTTCTGAGTTTAACGAAGATTTTTGAGTACTTTAGTATCGATTTCAAATAAAATAAACTCTAATTGATTTTTTTTATTATATTGGTATGACAAGATGAAATGCATTCTGTGTTGTTCGCGATAAAAATTTGAAACGAATGTTTGTTGTTTGTGCCTTATGTACTATTCAGAAGTATGGATGTATGATGGACATATAACAATCGAAAAATTATGAAAATTGAATCAAAACACGCCCTAAAACCAACAATAATTTGCTTATAACTGCATTAATGAATCAGTTTCAGCAAAACAAATCCTCGTATGCAAATATTCAAAACCAAAACATCAAAAAACCCGCAAACATACCGTTCAAACAACAACGGGAAAAAATACCCGCAAAGCCCCTAAGTAACTCCCCCGTCCCTCGACGCCATCCCGCCCTCATCATCATCGCCGTAAATCATCAGCGTCCATCGGCGATGTCTGCATGATGATCGAGCAAGCAGCGCCGCCCGCCGCAGCGTGGTCAGGCCTGAAAGCACGGGTCGTTAGAGCCGTGAGTTATAGCACTGGAGTTTATACCCCGCTGTCAACTTGCAGGGCTGCGTGAGCTCCGTAATCGGCCGATGTCGCCTATGTCAGCTTTGATCACGATGACACACATCAAAAGGCCGCTTGATGATTTTGTTATTGGCGATTTTCAACCAAATGGTATCTCTGTGATTTTGTGTTAGAAATGGAATATTTAATCATGGACTGAATCGGATTCATTGTGAAATGAAACGGTTCAGTTTTGTCGAGTGCAATTCACAAAGTGAAGAGATTTTGCCATTAGCTGTACTTTAAATTAACAACATGCTCACATAGGCAATATGAACTTTAAAAAATGTGCTTAACAAAACATGGGGTGAGGATTAAATGGTTATAGTCCAACCGATGTACTTGGTCAGTTGAAGTTAATGTAGAATTTCTCTGCAGGAAGGAAAAGTCTCGGAAAAAGTTAAACTATAGTCGCGCCAAAAAATATTCAGTAGTTATATCCCAAGTGCATGGGAAATATATTCGTGCACTCGAGAAAATATTCTGATTGTATTTGCTATGCACGAGGGATATATTGGAAGAATATTTTTCGAGAAAGATTTCAGTCATTATTTTAAATTATTAAACATATATTTATTTTAATCTGTCACATAAACCCCAGACTTTGATATGTCATTTGTAAAATTAAGTTAAAAATGAGTCATCAGCGTTTTGAAAGTAATTCTTTTGAAGAAATTGATTATAAAATTGAAGATATTACCCTTTTGTCCTTTTAAAACGAAGAAATTAAACTATTCCTCATTGTGTTTACAATTAATATAAATATTCGGGTATCGCACTTGTGCAAATACTCGATATACAAAATGTTCACTGTATTCGATTGTCATTAGTCGAGATTAAGAAAATACTGCAAAGTGATTGGTTGAAATTATTTGAAGGAAATGATATTCTATTGTCGTAAAAAATACTGTAATGTGATTGGTTGAAATTCAAGGGTAAACGGGTGATGAATATTTTTTAAAAATTAAATTCAAAGGTTGAGTGGTATTCGAGAAAGTTCTGATGAACGAAATTTGCAATAATTTTCAAGTTTTTTAATAAAAAATATTTTCCTCGCATGGTATTTGGAAAGATTATTCAACAACATACGTAGGTACTTAGTAAATCAAATAACCTTTTTAAGGTATTTTTATTTACAAATTTTGATGTTTACTTGTAAAAGGCAACAAATAATAATTTAAAATAACAGCACTCAATTATAACGATTGTTTGAAAACACCATGTGTAGTGTTTTCAAGGGTAATATCACTAGGGGCGAATATTTTTTGTGTTTTTGCAAAATATTACGTCAAATTTACGATTCAAATATTTCGTTATTGGTATTTGAGAAGTTTTCGATGAACGAAATTTGTAATATTTTGCAAGTTAACACAAAAAATTGTCTAAAAAAAAATATTTACCTCGAGTGGTATTTGGATATATTATTCATCAAGATACACTATTTTTATTTATTTTATTAATGGAACCACTTCCAAAACGTAAATTATCACACATTTAGCGAAAAAATGACAGTGCTATAAAAGTGAAAAGAATTATTTTTGTTTCAGTTTTTCATATCGTATACAAAATAAATGTTCAATTTATAATTATTTGAAAACTATTAATCGCTTTGTTAGCACACCAAAATTCTAAATAGTTAATTTATTCTAAATTATATAATTATAAATTATGAAGTTTCATTGATGCAGGTGTACCAAATTGATATATAAATGCATAAATTGATGTAGGTAATCATTAGCAAAATCGATGCAGCGTTAGGTACCTCTCATAATGTTTGCTGATCACATATTAATTACAGTATAAATTCTAATACGATTTTGTACTTAATGTTAGTTTAATTCAAAACTTAATCATAAAGTTCTTGATGTGAATTTCAAATATATAGTATGAAATAATAAACGATGTTTTAAAATATAAAATACATAAGTTCTGCTAAAATATATTTGCTTTTATATTTTAATTTGCGTTCTAAAAGTGTTTTTATCTACGCCCGTGAGTTAAGTGTCACTTAGCCCACTCATTTTGCGCAAGTTAAGAGCTTCATTACCGCACTCATACTATTTATTATAAATGTTGATTATACAATATTTACAATTCTTTGAATTAATGAATAAATTTTGAAGCTTGTTCTTCTATTTCCGACGAAATACTTTCTGAATCACTCATTTTCTCGAAATGCTTAAATAAATTATGAAAAACAACTACATAATTGTTTAATGTCAAATTGTGGTCGTGGTCATGGATTAAAAACATTTTAATAGCAACTACTTGGATTAATTTTCTACTTGTCAGTTTAATTTTTTAATTTTGGGCGGGCGTAGATAAAATATTGTACAATACACGTGCGATAATGCATTATTAATATACTTATGTGACAATACAATAATGCTTTTATGAAAAGATGTAATTAATTTTTTACTATAAAGTGCACGCATATTATCCATGTATCTTAATTTAATTTATAAGAATACAAAATAAAATATATATAATCCTCAGCTTTATATTGTTGTTAAATATTCTCTAAGTAAAATACAAATAAAGTTTTTGTGAATTTTCGGACGTAATTATATCTATTATCCAACAAAACAATGAAATTATTTTGAAATTAAACCGAGTTTGATAAACATTTATGTTGCATTGTAATTTAATTCAATCTATATTCAGTTTGGTATAAACAATTTATATACAAATATTAGGTAAATATTGTTTGCTTAAACAAGCAATTTAATTTGTTTAAACCACTCAATATAAACTGTAAATTATTCTTTACCTAGGAATCATAAATGTTTAATTGTAGTAATTATTTTAGAAATTATAATCCTCAAATTATAATTCTAATAAGATTTGCGAGCCTTAATCTGAGTATTCGAAATTCTGTTGTTAGCATTTCTTGTCAAGTTTGTGGTGCTTTTTTTTAAAAGCTTCATGAAGCAAAAGAGATAAATTAAAACTTTAAAAATGTATGAATAAAAATTAACAAATTACAATATCTCATCAAAACTTCAGGGACATGAATTGCCATTATTTGTATTCTAAACAAGACACAAAAAACAACAACGTGCCCCTATTAAGACTGCATAATTAAACGAACAACGGTGATTCATTTTGGCTAGCGTCATAATTGAGAAAACTTTGTTATTTTTACCACGGAAAACAAAATTTACATATTCATAGAGAAAAGCTCGAGCACTGATAAATGATTTTTTCCCGGCGGAAAATCTGCACCAGGCACAGTTAACATAAATGTAGAAAATTTAAATGAGTAAATTAGCCCATGTGACCTGTTATCGTGGCCGTGTTCAAATAAAAGCCCGCATTAAACGACCGCGGCCTGAAATACTAATTTCATTTAATTAAATTTTGTCATCGCTTTTTGCTCCGAGCCATTACTCAAAGAATAGTAGCGAGATCTCCCTATTAACAAACTCAGAAACTGTATTTGTTCTTTAATAATTTTGTTTGAATTTAAATTCAGTTGTAATAGAATTTGCCAATCATGGGAACAGTATTACTGCGAATGCTCAAATATTCGATTACCTGTTTCCGATATTAGATTACTTGTCTCAAGTTACATATGCATTTAAAACCCCAATTAAATTTAATAATGGACCATATAATACAATATAAGTCCATACTCGTATGTTAGAATAATTGTATGTTGACGTACTATTATTATAACTATATAGTTATGAATAATTTTATTTTCGATTTGTTAATTTTGCGGTAGTTAATATTGACAAATATATTGTGTTAAATTAACAATTTAAACAAATATGACAATTTGTTAAATTAAAATTTTATTAATTCCAAATTTTAACAAGAAAAATTGTTGTTTTTATTTATTTTCTGTGTTTATAAAATTTAACATATAGAATCGCCAATTGTAACAAGAAAATTTAGCTAATTTATCAATTTGAAATTGTTAAAGGAATTTTGTATCATTGTAAAAACTTAATTTGTTATAATATCTATGACTTATTGTTCTGTTTCAATATAATTACTAAAATATTTAGTTAAAAGCACATAAAAATAATTTGTTGCTAACTTTCAAACTTGTAAAATTAACATAAATTAACGATTGATCGTCTGGGACTAAAAATTTTTGTTAAAATTTTGTAAATTCATCCAGGATAAAAGTCTGGTTCGGTCAAATTACACCGAAGATGCTGACTTATTTACACATATTTTGAAGCCAATCTTGGATAATCTTTGTATTGGTTCAAACATCGTATTTTATTTTTTCTCAAAATTGAGAGCAGATATTTTTATAATATAATTTTGAAACTTTTTTCTATAGTTTGTACCGTTTAGAAATTAAAATTTTCTGGAAATTATGTATTGGTCACATCAGATTCTAAATGACAATATAATTTCTAAATTTTATAGATTTTGGTAGTTGGCCATCAACCCGCTGTGGTAGGGTTATATTATCAAAAGAATCCACATAATTTCCAGAAAATTTTAATTTCTAAACGGTACAAGATAAAGAAAAAAGTTTCAAATAAAAATTATAGCCAATACTATTCTATCTCTTTTTTAATATAACAAAATTTACTTTAACTCTATTATTAACTATTTTTACTGTCTTAAGGAGGTGACAGGCTCGCCGGTAATTTCCTCCATTCAGCAGTAAAAAGTGTTTTACCTTTCTAGCAATGTAATAGTAATTTACATTACAAGCAGGGTAAAACAGTTTTTACTGCGGAATGGTGGAAATGACCGGCGAGCCGATCAGCCGAGCATGTCACCCCCTTGAAGCAGTAAACACAGTTACCTTGCGTGTATTGTACAACATTTTACTTGTTACTCATTTGTAAATCAAATTAAAATTATAACCAAGTCCTGTCAGTTGCACACAATTGTTCTGTCAAAAATTATTTCAAATGATTTCTCATAAGCCTTGTAAGCATTACTGTGGCAACGTGCATTGTTTACCTTGTTTACTAACTTGTAAAATTTTCACAATGCAATTGTCAATTAGTAACTTGTAAAGATTCATTTTCAAAGGCAATAGAGGGTTCGGGTAAATGGTGTTTACAAATGAGTAACAAGTAAAATACTATAAAAATTATCTTGTAAATTAAAACTGGATGAGTATGAATTGAAATCCTCCTGAACAGTCTGTAAACATATCACGTAGGATTTGCTTGAAAATCGAACTTTTCCGATAATATTTAAATCAACGCGAACATAGTACGAGATCCTTTTTAATCGATAACATAGAAAAATTTCCATTTAAAGAGCAACACGCCCTCCGCTGCACATATTCAAATTCCACGAATCAGAAATGACACTAGCTGAATGAAAAATGAATCCTGAAATTCAATAAAGTTTTACCTTTCCGTTAAAATTCCTCCGCGAACATCATTTATCTAAATAAACCGAAACAGTGTTGCCAAGCGTTGGTGGGCATCGGCGTAGGGTCCGAGGAACTTCATGACAGAGCAGATATCAAAGCGTCAGTGAACTGAAAAAAATCAACCCCGAACGCATGTGTTGTATCGCTAGGTACGACGATTTAAAAGCCCCGCGATGGCGACGCGTATTATATATGAGCAGGGCAAATCCACAGAATCCTGAGCGACCTATGGACCAGTGACGTCGTAGGGTACTTTTTATGGGGCCCTATTTATCTTCGACAGGATCAAGTTGATGTATAACCGAATTTATTAGCATACCATTGATCAAAGAATCAAACTGATTCGTTGATCAACATAAGTTCTAATTCACCAACTTGATACATCGTGATATACTGATTCAAAAATTTTAACGTTTTTTGACAGTTCATCTTATATAATTGCTATTTACTTTACAAGTGGGCAAAGTACGGAATTACCCACGAGAGAAATTTTAGCTCACGAAGCCGAAGACTGAGAGTGATAAGTTTATCGAGTGGGTAATTCCACTTTGCCCACGTGTGAAGTATAACGTTTTAATCAAAAAATTTATTAAAAATATATTATTTGACAGTGACACATGCTTTAAATTTTTTAAATTAAAATGTCAATCGAAGTAGTTCCCAAGGTGTTGTGTGCTATTATTATTGTTATAAATAAAAAAATACCCACTAGTGGCTTTTCTCAAAATTATACCCACTAGTGGATAATCTGTTACTTTCCTTGTTTAAAATCGCCATAGTTATAGAGCATTTATTGGAGTTGGATAAAAGACGTTTTTCTACGACCGAGCAGAAAATATACATTTCCAACTGTCAGTTGAAAGAAGAAAATCTAATTTTTTTTTTCTAATAGAATAGAAAAATGGACAGTTGTTATGGAAAATTTTAATTTTTAAAGAAAACAGTGCATGATAATAGTAGGTAATATTTAACAATAGTATCTTATAATAACAGCAAGTTTACTTTTAATGACAAGTTAGTTTGAACAAGGCACATTCTGAAATTACCCATTCGATAAAATTATCATACTCAGCCTTCGGCAGCGTGTGCTAAAATTTACTTTGCCCACTTGTAAATAACTATTATTAAATTGACTGATTTTAAAGTTGTTACGATTACGGTTGAAAATACTGAAGTTAAATTAAACTTTTTCTTTGCCAAATTAAATAACAATAATGTTATTTTGAATGAAGTACATTTGCTCCAATTTAGTAAACAATAATTATTAAATTTCCTTTTGCCTTGCAGGAAAATAAATATAATAAAGTGAAATTTAAAATTCTCTAATTAGATTCATTGTAATTTTTTTAATAAATGCAAATTATTTTCCCTTCTATATAAAGAATCGTCCAAGCTCGAAATAAGCAGAACAAACTCATAAAATTGCAAATTCTCGTAACAAAGCAAAGAGACCTTTGTGAAAAACGAAAAAATATGAAAAAGAAGACGGACGTCACTGAATTCGTATCGGGAATTCGATCACGGCGATCAGCTAGTGTTGACAGGATCCAATGGATGGCTGATCACGTCGATATTTAATACGAGAAACGTCAGTATTATCTGTCTCCGATTCGAATGCTTTTGATAAATTACCAAAATGAAATCAATCAAACTGTGATATTTATGTATTTAACCAGATATCCATTATGTGGTGTGTTTGTGTTCGGAATCGTTTGTTTCGTATTTTTTACGTATGCGAAGTTCATTTGTTAAATATATTTGTCGCATTTATTTTATTGTTTTTCGCGGTTTTAATCTACCTACTTTAGTATTTGCGTTTTTTATATCCTCTTTAAAGGTTTAAATTATTAAATATTGAAAAAAGCTTTCAGAACTCAAGGTAATATAAATAACAATAACTGGGTTTAAGTTCTGTAAATTTTTTTATTAACACAACGTTTCGGCAGCAAAGTGCTGCCTTCTTCAGGCAGGGGAAATATAAATTATAAACAAATAAATATGTAGTCAATGATACAAGTTGACAAAATAAAATCAGGGAAACATGGATCGAAGTAAACAATTATAAACAGAAAATTAACGAAGAATAACAGTTAACCATGACTTATTGACCTCAAAGCCTGTATTCAAGTTCAGATTATTTGAAGATCTCTTGATTTCAATAGCTTCTCTAATAAGTCTTCTCAACCAGTTATTTTCTCTTACTAGAATCCTTAACCCAGTTATTGTTATTTATGTTTAAATTATTGTTTGAATTCATAAAATTTAAATGCGTAAGCACTACTTTGTTTAGATTTTATTTCCGTATCAATGAAATAAATCTAAACATAATTGGACCTAATTGGCAACCGTTTTTATGGTCATAGACTACTAATAGTACAATAATTATCCACGGATGTTGTGCTTTATAATATATGTACATAAACAATCTTTGATGTTATTTCCCTTAATGTTATTTTGCTAAACCAAAATGTTTTAATTTCAATTATTAGTTATCGATTGGCTTAATGGAAATCTCAATGAGAATTAAATATAATTTATGTTCTAGAAGACGAAAGAAGCTTTCAGAAATAACTTCATAATTAGACAATTATTTTGGTATTAATTCTATTATAATTTTTAAATTAAAATGTTCGAACAGTCTAAATCTGTGTTATAAGATTATTAGGAATAATAAAAGTATTGGTTGTTACTGTTGACACTTGACTAAGAGTGATTAGTCAATTACTATTTTTTTTTGTACCCGAAAACTAGCGCCTCCGCCATTTTTCTGCCTCTTCGGTCTTATTCATAATTACTTGCATACATTTTCTCTTTATTTATTTCTCCCCATTCATATTTTATGTGCCATATTACTATTATTCTACACTTTCTCTTTTGTTTGTTCAGCCATCTTTTGATATAATTTTCTTAATTTTATAATTTTGTCAAGGCATTTATGGTAATGTGGTACCAGTAATATTGAGTTATTGTCTATATTTATGATATTATTTTTTCTTTTATAATTATAATTAAATGAAAATACCGCATGATATTGTAAATGCCGAATACTTATTGTTATGTGTAAAAAATGTAAAAAAGCTAATACTATACACAAATATATAATTCTCTTGTCCAATAATTAGTTATTTTTTCTTCGTTGTCTATTCAAAAAATTGCTATTATTTTCAGATTTTTATTATCTTTTATTCCAGAGTAATTGTATTCAACTCAAATCACGTTTATATTTTGTAAAATTATTCATAATAATTTAAATTGTTTATACAATTGCTTTCATGTCCTTGAGTCATAGTATATTGTATTTTGAAATTTAAATATACTCGTATTTAATTTCTATTTATTCTAACTAGACAAAATGATTTCGTCGAACAAAAGGACCAAACATGCGATATATAATTTCATCTGTTTGTGGAAATTTTCCTAAAGCTCATGATGTCAATTTATACGACCAACACAGCAATTGTTTTATATTCTACTCTGCTACAACCCCTGGAATAATATTGGTATCACATTGGACAACAACTCATTTCGAAACATTTTTATAATAATACCAATAAAGTTATAAACACATATGTTGTCCGAATTTTTTATTATATTAGTAATCACAGTCTACCATCGTTCCTATTAATTAAGAAATAATGGGGTCTTTCACCATTTTTTTATTATGAAACTTTATGTATATTGAAGACTATCTACACTTTAAAAAAGTCTTAATTGTTTTTCATTAAGCCACAATAATTTTTTTTAAATGTTTTGACGTCATAGTAGAGGTGTTGCTGGATCTAAAACAGTAGAGATTTAAATAATTTTTGTTACATAAATGTTCTATTTTATTGTAATAATAATAATAAAATATGTAAAAAAAATATGACTACAATTATTTACAATCTGTACTGTTTTAGATCCAGCAACACCTCTACTATGACGTCACAACATTTTTAAAAAAATCATTGTGGCTTAATGAATAACAATTAAGACTTTTTAAAAGTGTAGATAGTCTTTAATATAGATAAAGTTTCATAAAAAGAATTTTTAAAAAATGGTGAAAGTCGGTTCACTCGATAACGCCCTTGTCACATCATCTAAAACGAGGTACCGAAGAGGCATATAACCTCAGCAGTTGAGATCGCTTAATAAAAAAAAAAAATATTTCTGTGGAATTGGTATTATTCATACTGAATGACTTCCGTAATTTTTCTGGATTTATTTCGACAAATATATATTTAAATAATTTTGTCATTATTTTGCTAATTATTTCCGCCGTAAAAAATAGATATAGGTAGGTACTCTTTCAAAATTGTAGTGTATTATGTTTGTTTCCCGATTGACATCAATTCACTATTTTTTGTGAGACGCATACATTTCCAGATCTAATTCACAATGCCGTCGGTATCAGTAATAATTTTAATATTTCTATTGATTATTAATGCAGAAGGCAGCTTTATAGTAAGTTGTCAAAGTGGTTTTTAAGTATAATAATAAATAATATCCGCATGGTCTTATTAGAACAAGAACAATAAAATATTTATAAATATTCGCTACCTACGAGATTGCCCAGCCGTTGAAAATACACCTCAAGAATTTCACTTTGGAATGCGTATATACAATCGAACATATACTCCGGCCAATATGAATTGGACAGTCTCCGAACCGTTTGATTCCAGCTACAACGTAAGGATCTTTACTTTCGGTTTGGCTGCTTCTCATAATAAAATTATTTATTTAATTGTGCAAACCAAATAGAATTTGAATTAAGATGTTGAAGACTTTTTATGTTTGATTTAGTTCCACTTAGAAATGACGAAATGGGGCGACGGCGGCTGGAAACACAATTTTTTAAATGTAAACAAACCAGATGCATGCAATACTTTCTACTTATTATTTGGTTCTGCCTGGAGGAAACTTATGGAAGAAGCTCAAGTCAAGCCGGGGTGTCCAATTCAACCGGTAATAGTATATTAAGTATCAAGTGCGATAAGGACAGTTTACCGATAAGGCTACAATTTTATTTGACATTGGTAATTCCTTAACGTTCGTTATGCTTATATAATTTTTTGCACGATTGGAGAATGCAAAATTTATTTGAAAATACGCAAATATAAATATGTTAGTTATTAGTAATACTGAAACCAAATATATTAGGTGGCTTTTCTGTAGTTGCTATTAGTTATGACAGATGTAAACAATTTTGCCTATTACGCATTTAAATGACAAGAAGTTATTTAGTATCGCATTTATTTTTTAAACACAAGAAAAATATTTTTGCAATTGGCGATTCGATAGTCAGAAATTATAGAAATAAGAATCGTGTGAAAATACTAATAAAATTTTCAAGACGAGTAACTTACCGTTCAGCGTACGTAAGTAAATTACTTACCGTTCTCTTTAACCTAGCAAGCGGTAAGAACAACATACCGCCTTGGAAACAGGCATGGTAAATTCATAAAAAAGACCAATTGTTTATACACGTCGTATTTTTACGTGTAATGGTGGGTTGCACTTTCTCAAAATGAAACAATTCAAGTGATGTAAAAAATGAATTTATTTCTAACACACCAAATAAAATGATAAATAATGCAGAGTAAATATAACAAATAAACTAAACAAAATAATATAAAAACAATACAAAGCGAACTTGGATTCGTGAATTTTGAAAAGAATTTAGATAAATTAATAGTTGAATATTGAATGGGCTTGAAACTTGAACGTAAACTTGCTTATGAAGTTTGCACGTAATTGACTTGATTGTACGATGACTAAAAACTGACTGACTGAAAGATTCCAAAAAGTTAAAATTTAAAAATGAAAATAATACGCATCATCCCCACCTCAGTGACGTCAGAGGGTGGTTTGTTCGAGTGCGTGAGTGAAATTCCAAGAACGCAATTTCTTAGAACTATACACAAAAAAATGGTTGTATGTAGGACACCAGATTCGATGCACACATGCTTATGTCTAACATGCAAGAGGGATGTGAATGTCAACCCTCTTAAGGATTTTAAGCGGTCCAGAAAAGTAATATAAATTGTTTATTACCGGCACTTGACTTGACACCGAACCAATATTCTTAAAAATGACAACTTTGTAATAATTTATAAAGTCAGGGATACAAACATTTGCCACATGGCCACTGACACTTGACACTACACAACACCAATCGTGCAAAAATAAATTAAAACTTCCATGAATTATTAATACTATCTTTGTAATTCATTTCAGGGATTTTACCATGTTAATAATATGTATATTGGAAGTAAGGATGATGAAGCTGACTATCTCAAGAACTTATTTGCATGGCCCGGAAAATTTTATATTAAAATTTCGGTATTGAAAAAAAGGAAACTTGCAATGTGTATAGAAACTGAGTTGGACGTGAGTGAAGTTTATGAATATATGTAATTTATTTTAATATACTTCTATACCACCACATGCTAAAAGCATATTTATTATATTTACTTATTACACAACTCCACTTCGAGGCATTTGTGATGGAAAAATTTATTATTCAAATATAAAATGTATAGTGTAGAACACATATGATTTGGAACATTCGCCTTCGGCTCATGCTACAATGTTTCATACTCGTAGGAAATAAGTACCATTCCATGCTTGTTGTACCATATACTAATTCAGATAATAAATATATCATTCGGAAATATCAACTGCTTATCAAATAAAGTAAATACAAATTTTCTAGCATTATTAATTCGGAATAAGTATTTTGAATCTGCTATACAACATGATTTACTTTGTTTTTGTAATTATCAAATATATGTTTATATTGTAATTTAATAACACTTCAAATTTACCATATAGTTATTTCATGATACCCAAATTAAACAGATTACTTCATTTGTATATGCGTTTATTTTTCTATAAAATAATTAATTATGATATAAGTTGTTTTCATATCCTTGAACCATAGTATTTTTCATTTTGAATATTATTTTAAATATATATTCATGATGTTATTTTATCAATTGTAACGTATTACTCGTTACTTGTGTTCGGCGAAGTTGAAAGAAAGCACAAAAGTTTAATTATAACTAACAAAAATGATTTATTTATTTCTTTAACACACAAAAATACTAATAAATACATTTATTTACACAAAACTTATTTATTTGAGTCTTGCCAAGTCGAATATTTATCCATATTTCCGACGGTTTAGACTAGACCGTACGTCGTTCGCTCGGCGACCCCTCATATATCTCTGTGTGGCGGCCTCTCGAACATTCCAGGTGCTTTCACGAAACTTCGAGAAGCAGTGACGTCACTTCGGTAGATTTCACCGGTCTGCGTTCATTATAATATGTATAATCAGCACATGGATTGTTTTACATTCTGCTCTACTGCAATTACTTGGAATAATATTAGTATCGCATTATAAAATTTATATAATAACGCCATATTAAAGTTATGTACACATATGTTGTCTGGTTTTCTATACAACAATTATTATATTTTGATGGAATTATTAGAGTTAAAAAAATATTTATTAAGACCGTTGTAATCGTAACAACTTGCTAGTGGTGACAAAACCGCATCAAAACTTCCTGTTTAATGGAAAATATTTCATTAGCTACCAAAAAATAATTCATTTTGTCACAATTAGCAAGATGTTAGGTAGCAACTTTTTTGGAGAATAGGCCCGAATATTGTCATGTATAAAAAATTAGATATTTTTGTCATTCGAATTTACCATCCTTGGTTTTTCTGGCCTTGCTTTTGTCAAACTGTTGCGGACGATAATCATCATCAACAACAACTTGGTTTACAAATCAGGTTTGAAAAGAGAATCAAGGCTTTGTTGGTGATTTTGACTGTTCGTAGAGTATCGAATATTTTCATCTCATATGCAGTTATTGACATAACAAAAATATTAAATATTATTAGATATTTTATTTTTATGGATTTGATATTATTCAGGGCTTAATCTTAATGACTTCCGTAATTTTCTACAATTAAGATTAAAATGTAATATTCTATAGACAAATATATTTTAATGTCATTATTTGTAATCATTCTGAAAATTATATGCGTTGTAAAAAATGTATATATGCTGGCACTCTTTCAAAATTATAAAGTATTATGTGTTTGTCTCCCAGTTAACATTATAAATTCACAATATTTTGTAAAAAAAAAGAATTATAATCGTTTCCAGGTTTAATTTACAATGCCGCCAATATCAGTTATAATTTTACTATCTCTATGGGTTGCTAATATCGAAGGAAGCTTTTTTGTAAGTTTTTAATAGTTTCCAAGTATTATAAAAAAGATAATCCATGTGCACTTGATTAGACCAAGAACGCTAAAATAGACATTCAATTTGCGTATGCACGAGACTGCCCAACTGTAGAAAATAGCCCTCAAGATTTCCACATATCGCTCAAGATATTCAATCGGACATACAACCCAACTTCTTTGAATTGGACAGTAGCTGAACCTTTTGATTCTAGCTACAACGTAAGGATTCTTTGCTTTTGGCTTTGGTTGTAAGATGGATTCCTGTTTGTGGATGTTCATTAATAAACTCGAAAGCACATTTAAATTTAGCAAATTAGTGCGGGTTTTACTATCCTTAAAGAAGATTCAAGTGGTATCGAAGAAAATAAAGATCTTTGACTGTATCCCCGATTATTATTAATGTTACTGGTTTTCAGAAACAAACTATTTAGTTCATTTCAATTTTCGTTCGTATTACAGTGACATTTTTGTAATACGAGTATTACAATTAGGCAATGTTACACGTGTTTTGTGTACTACTTTTGCTATTTCACGTTCACAAAGTCAATTAAAATAAAAATAAATAAGTAGCTCTTCCTATAATATTAATAAAACAAAGTGCTTTATAGTTTGACTATTTATGTTATACTTCAATAAAAACTGCAATGATTTTACGTGACAGACTGACAACTTTACAAATAATAAATTCCCCAAAAACAGTTCTCCAAATTCAATTTTGTAGCATTATTTTTGAAAAAACAGTGTTACAAAAATCGACTTTGTGAACGTGAAATAGGAATATATATTTATATGATTATTCAACGCCATAGTAATATTTTAAATAAATTTTTTGTGTTAACTTGCACAGTAGGTATTACAAATTGTGCTCATCAAAAATTTCTCAAATACCACTCGACCTTCAGCCTAGTGGTGTTTTTAACGAAAATCGCTCAGACCCATCTGTGGCCATTTCTCAAAGCTACAAATTATAATAAATTTTTATAATTCGAGATGTATTGTCAGGCTACAAATTATAAAGCTGAGCGCTGTTAAGCTTGAATTACATTATACTTTTTTCGTCTAGATTCATACTAGATTTTTGGTTCGATTTTCATTCGAGTTTCCTTCGATTTACATACTTTATTTTAAAACCACTCGTTCGAAATCGAGTAATTTCGACATCTTCCGAAGAAGACCAAGTTGACAAACTTTACATCTGAAACTGAATTTTTACATTTTGACACATTGTTATTAAAATTATTTAAACAATGGTTCACATAGAAAAACATTTTTTAAAAAAAGTACAACTATCAAACACCAAATTAAAAACTAACATCTTTATGACAAAACGTCCACAGTTTATGCGCCTCAAAATAAACAGGTTGGTGTACCTGATTTCTGACAGTAGTGCGCAAGCGTAGCCGAATTTAGTATGAAACTCGAATAGAAAAATACGGCAGAGCGTATATTTCTATACTAGAATCTAGTATGAAAATCGAACAGAAATTTCTGATTTACATTATACTAGAAATGACTAGAAATTTCTCGAATGAAACTCGAACGGTAATCTAGACGAAAAAAGTATAATGTAATTCAAGCTTTAGCCTCTGGATCTCCAGTGGCTGTTGCATGTTAATAATTTCAAGATTTTAAATTATTTCATGTCTAATGTAGTTGCATTTTGCAATGTCGAAATGGGGCGACGGCGGCTGGAAACAGAACTTTGTTAATGTAAATAAACGTGATGCATGCAATAGTTTCTATCTTTTATTTGGCCCTGTCTGGAGGAAACTCATGAAAGAAGCAGAAGTTCCACAGGATTGTCCAGTTCAACCGGTAATTAAAATAAAAACAATATTATGTTATTATAATCAAAATCAGTAATCCTATTTTTGAAATATATTTCAGGGATTTTACCATGGTAATAATTTTTTTGTTGGAAGTAAGGATTCTGAAGCTAATTATCTTAGTCGTTTAATAGCATGGCCTGGAAAATTTTATATTAAAATTACAGTAACAAAGAAAAATAAAGTTGCAATATGTTTAGAAAGTGAAATTGATGTGCGTGAAGTTTATGATTAAGTATAATTTAAAGATACTTGAATATTAATATTGTAATAAATATAATATATTAATACATGTAGAATGTTAGTTGGATTTGGGCTTTTTCAAAGGTTTTTTTTTTTTAATAATAAAAGCACAATTTATTAACAAATAGTTATTTGTATATCAAGGCACTAAAGAATAATTTTGTACTACGAATGAACAATATGAGCAATAAGAAAATACTTTAGTGCCGAGGTATACATTTTTTTTTTCTGAAATCGTTAAATTATTAATTAAAAACATAAATAAATAGCATTATGTATTTATATAACTTCAGCTAGTATTGCGATGGGGATGGCTGTGATAACAAAAGTACTGTCAAAGTCTCGATCAAAGTGTAAAATATTTGTGTATAATTTTTATTATTATTTACATGTTCTTAGATATTGTCTGCATGTGGCCTACATTAAATTTAATAAATAATAAATAAATTCACTAACAGTATTATGGAATAATATGTTTGTTATTTTCGGTAGCTAAAAGTTTGACATAAGAGTCTGTAAAGTTTTACTTTAACTACTGTTTTGGCTAACTTCGAGGAGTGATATCATGTACTTTATAAAATTATGCTCTTTACTTTAACATTTGAATATTAACAATAGATATATTCATGGCAACTTAATTCAAATTTTGATTCCTACATACTTAATAATTAAATTGAAAGGAATTTTTAAATAAAATAGTAATAATAGTTTTATTTATTAATATTACGTACACTTATTGCCCATACAGATTATTCTATTATTATAGTATTGTAGCAAAATATCAACACAAAAATATTAAGGAAGGCGTTTTGAAAAAAAATTAAACGTTAATTTCTGCCGACTGATTTTAATATTGTATTTATTTTGTTTTTTATAATTATTGCAATTGGAATATGCATTCAATATTATAAATTAATTGTTAAAACTATAGCGTATCTAATACACAAACACATCCTAAAATTAGTTCGTATAAATAAATAAATATATCATCACGACTTTTACCCTTTATAAAATGATGAATTAACGTCAAAAAGAAGTTCTTTTATATTTTTACAAATATTAGAATTGACACTGTTGACATTCTGTATTTCGTAAACAATTACATAATATTTGTAGTAGAATAATATAAAAAAAAATAAAAAAAAATATATCATCACGCCTTTTACCCATTACGGGTGTGGCACTCTGCTTAGTAGAATAATAATTAGATTTAACGATCTGCAGTTCTTGTATGCCATGTAAAATTATTTAAACATAATCTCCAAGATTTCTGCTACATTTCTGAACATAATTTGTTATATCATCAATAGAAACAACAATACACGAAGGGCTTGGCCATATTTTTAGGATGGTTGACAAAAGACTTTGAAGAAAGACAAATAGGAAAGAAGAGATAAAAGCTGAAATTGAGACAGGAAAATTAGTCTGTGGCTGAACCTCGCCATTAACTAACTGTGATTAGTAGAGATTATTTATTATTATTATTAATAATAATACAAAATTATTTCTAGTCCAGTTTTTTAATATAGAAACGCACGTTATATACTCGGATATATAGTTAAAATAATGATAATTTTTCAGCAAGCGTAAAATTTTGTTTATATCTGATATATATTTATATTTGTTATTTGAACAGATAACCATTCGACAGTTATAAAACTACATTAAAAGTAATACACATACATTAGTAATTTTGTCAATCAATTCCTAACTACGTTGTTGAACAACTATCAACTTTAGTTGAAAATGCATCTGCTCCTTTTCACTTTGTATTCTAGTTCTTCTATTACACAATCTCTTGTCACAATCAGGAATCTGTAGGACTTCTCCAGATATATCAGACATTACAACAATGTGTAGCACTTCCGTTTGTGAACATTTATAAATCGAGCAGATATATTTGACAAAACGAAGTAGTTCCATGGGGCATATTTATGTAAATACTGCAAAACGTTCTCTGCCAAATCATCATCAAGAAACATGAAGCTCCAAAAAAAGAATATAATTTCGCTGTGGTGAATACGAGTGGGCTGTGCAAATACGCATTTCGGCAGGATTATAAGGCGTGTAAATGCGTAGCCGGTAGTGCGTGTCGTATGTACAGCACAGCTTAACTGCGCCACTTATATTTTACGGTTACTCCCGTCCCATAGGCCTCCAAACGGAGTTGTTGTATAATAAGAAATGTAATAAACGTGCTTTGCCATGTGGTGGTATTGAAGTATTTTTTGAAATAAATTACATATATTCATAAACTTCACGTACGTCTAACTCAGTTTCTATACACATTGTAAGTTTCCCTTTTTTTAATACCGTAACTTTAATATAAAATTTTCCGGGCCAAGCAAATAAGTTACTAAGATAGTCAACTTCGTCATCCTTACTTCCAATATAAAAATTTTTAACGTAGTAATTGCCCTGAAATTACAAAGATAGTTTTAATATATCAATGAAGTTTTAATTTATTTTCCTATTTCATGTTCACAAAGTTGATTTCAAAATCAATGTTACAAAATTAAATTTTGTACAAATGTTTTTGGGGAATTTATTATTTGAAATAATTGTCAGTCTGTCAAACTTGGAGCTGTCATTGCTCACGTAAAATTATTGAAATAATAACGCTAATAGTTATACTGTAAAGCACTTTGTTTAATTAATTATTAATATTACAAGGAAAGGTAGGTACTTATTTTTTATTTTAATTAACTTTGTGAACGTGAAATAGGAAAACTAGCAGGTACGAAAATACGTGTCATTGTAACACTAATTGTTCAATTTACTATTTTGCACGATTGACCTTACCATACCTTCTATCAAGTTCAAGGCGGTATGTTGTTTTTACTAATTGCTAGGTTAAAACAGTTTGTGTATCTAGTAGAAAAGCGATATATTCCCGGATGATGGTGGAAATTTCAGGACGAGCCGTAGGCGAGGCCTGCTACACCAGGAGTCCGGGAAGTTTACTTTTTCTGCGTGATACATATACTATTTTTTTATCAGTTTATGTTCAATAATTATTTATTTTATATATCATTTATTAACCTCAGACAACCAACAAGACATAAAAATATTGTATTGTTTTGATACAAAATTTCTGAGGATAGTGTATCCATGGTTTATTTATTTATTTTTACAAGCGTGAAATTTATTTAAAAAGCTAAATCGTACGGGAATATTTTGTCAGTGTCCGAAATAGATATTCCCGTCCTGATATCGTAACCTAGCAACGACACTAAAATACAAAATTAATGCACTTTGCGGTTCGACAACACACTGAAAAAGAGTTAATCCGATCGAAAAAAAAAAAGAACTGTAAGTTAAGTATCTTGAAAATTTTGTTACCTAATATTTTTATATCGAAATTTGGACTTTTCTGGTATTATTGCCGAATATTCAATGTTCTACGGTTTTTGTTCTATTGGAATCGCCCATTGCAAATATTTTTCTTGTTATTCAAAAAGAATAGCTTAAATAACACCGCGACACTAAATATTGGTTGTCATTTAAATGCATAAGCAAATTTGTTTACATAGGTATGCCATAAACAAAATAAACTACAGAAAAGCCACCTAATCGATCCAATTCTCTTACGAAGCTCTTGCGAATGGTGACAAAATCGCATCAAAACTTCAAGTTTAATGGGGAATATTTCATTAGCTGTCAAAGAACGACTCAATTTTGTCACAATTATCAATTTGTTATGGTAGCAACCTTTTAGAGAATAGGCCCGATTTGATTTCAGCAGTACTAATGAAGATGAAATTTATATCTGCGTATTTTCAAATAAATTTTGCTTGCTCCAATCGTGCAAAAACATATTTAAACATCACGAACGTTAAGGAAGTATCGATGTCATACAAAACTGTCCTTTCCGCTCTTGATACTTAATATACTATTACCGGTTGAATTGGACACCAGTGTTTGACTTGAGCTTCTTGCATAAGTTTACTCCAGACATCACCAAATAAAAAGTGGAAAGTATTACATGCATCCGGTTTATTTACATTTACAAAATTCTGTTTCCAGCCACCGTCGCCCCATTTCCTCATTTCTAAGTGAAACTAAATCAAACATAAAATGCTTGTACAATTAAATAAATAACTTCGAAATGAAAAGTGGCCAAACTCTTACGTTGTAGCTAGAATCAAACGGTTCTGATACTGTCCAATTCATAGTGCCCGGATTATATGTTCGATTGTATATGTTGATTTCATAGTGAAACTTTTGAGGAGAATTTTCCATAGTTGGGCAATCTCGGAAGTACATAAGACGGATGTCTATTTTAGCTTTTCTGTCCTAATAAGACCAAATGGATTGTCATTCATTTTAATACTTAAAAACCACTTTGAAAACTTACTAAAAAGCTGCCTCCTGCATTAATAATCACTAGAAATAGTAAACTTATTACTGAGACTGGCAGCATTGTGGTTTAGATCTAGAAACGTATAATAAACGTCTCATAAAAAATAGCGAGTTGATGTCAATCGGAATACAAACACACACTACATTATTATTTTGAAAGAGTGTCTATCTATATACATTTTTACGGCGGAAATAATTAGCAGGATAATTATAAATAATAACAACAATATTTAAATATATTTGTACAGAATAACAACAAACAAAATAAATAGTTCTCAATTGTAGCAAATTACGGAAGTTGAGTTTGAATAATATCAAATCCATAAAAATACAATAATAATTAATATTTTTATTGCGTATTACTATTAACTGAATGTAAGATTAAAATGTTAAATACTACAAATACAACAAAGCCTGGATTCTTTTTACATAGATTTATTAAACTAGTTCTTGATTATCTTGCAAAACAGTTTGTCAATCAGGGTCAGAAAATTATGCGATGGTAAATTAGACTGTTAGACTTTCATAATTCTTACAGTTCCATTAAAATATGTACAATTGTAATAAATATTACCGATAATTTTTTCAAATTTAAATGTCCACATATATGCTGTATAAGTTTTTTTACTGGGTGTTCTATTTTTGCGCAATACGCAGTGATATGCAACTCTATATTTTTAAATGGAACACACTAAATATTATTGCAAAATTTTAAAGTCCTTTTGTTTCTCTTAAAAACAGTTCTTATTCATTACAGTCCTAAAATGATCAATACAGAAACTACTCATATTCTTATTACAAAATTTTCATACACAGAAAGTATGCCATGAGTTGTGTGTGAATGTTCAAACAATCAGATTAGTTGCTGTCAGATCATTAATAATTATTATTTGCTTTTTTTCACTTAGTTTATCAATTTTTCTTTGTTATATTTTGTTAAGATAGTTGAATTTATGGTCAATTCGAACATTTTTAATAAATTTATTTGATTTTAATTTCATGGCATACTAAGTTTGAATGATTCTTTATTACTAAAAACATGACTATCCATTATGTGTTGTTTATAATTTGACATATGGCATTATTATAAAAATATTTTGAAATGTGTTGCAGCAGAGTAGATGTAAAATAATTGCTTTATTGATAGTATAAACGGATATTATGAACTTGGAGAAAATTTCCATGAAACGATGAAAATATTATATTGCATGTATGAACCCATTGTACAACAACATTATTTGCTGTAGCTATTAGTCTAAATAGCTATTAAATATATTTTAAAAATAATAATATTCAAAATGTAAAATACTATAGTTCAAGGATATGAAACAATTGTAAAAACAATTTAAATCGTTATCAATAATTTTATAAAATATATATACTCAAATATATAGTAATCTATTTGATTCGGGTTTAATGAAAGAAATGTGGTAATTTTGAAGTATTATCGGGGGTAATATCACAAGACCTTCTGATTTTATCGATAAATTTTTATTTTGTACGAATTTTTTGCTTAGCAACAAACACGAAAGCAAACTGCATGGTAAATCCCGATTCCGAAGGAGGAGAGGTTTTATCTAATGTCAATTTGCTTGAGTAATTTTGCTTAAAAGCAAAAAAATTAGTGCTTAAAAATAAAAATTTATCTGAGAAAAATCAGAGAGGTCGTGTAGTATTTGATGAAATAAATTCCAAAGGCAACACAAAATGAAACTTGAAATATTAATTAATTGTCATACTGACTGTTATAAACAATAACACCTGTTTGTTTACTTGGCAGTGGCATTTTATCGGAGTAACGGGGTTTCATCGGGGTAACTTTAATACTGGCCTCATTGGTTGAATTTTCAAGTGTTTTGCATTATGATTATTTAGAAACTAGTTGTAGGAATTTATCAAATAATAATGTAAACAAATATTAAATAATTACAGAAACATAAAATTTTCCATGGGATATTCCGAATACTTATTTTAAGTTAACGAAGTTGTTTGTATAACAAGAAATGTAATAAATGTGTTTTAGAATGTTGTACGGTTTCGTATTTTTTTGATTTATTGTAACGAAATAAATCTACATACGTGAAGTAACTTTCTGATATTTTAAGTAATTAACTTTGTAGCATATGCAGAATAATAAAACAACCCAAGCAGCAAATTACGAGATTGCAGTTAATTAAAAAATGTTACGAGTAGCTCTAACATTAATTATAATCCTACTTACAATTTTGTAATTAAATATTAACCTGTTTCAGTACAGTTAAATGCATCAAATCAAATAATTATTAAAATAAAGTCATACCTGTTCAGTTGGTTCTATATGTATAAAAAAGTAATATGCTGATCACACCAGATTTTTTTTATTTTATAAGCTGCCCTTAAATATAACAGATAAAATTTAATTCCAAGTTAAAGGACTTTCCAAGTGAAAATGGCTTCTCTGTTTTTAATGAGTTATAATGATATAAAAAGTATATATGTACTGTAAATGTTGGAATAAATATTATCAATAGTTTGACGGTGTTCGTGTCTATCAGTTGAAATTGCCATCCTTGGTTTTTCTGGCCTCACTTTGTCAAACTGCTATGGACGACATTCAACAACAAAATGGTTTACAAAGCAATTTTGGAAAGAGAGCCAATGCTTTGTTGGTTTATTTTGTTTGAGTAGAAAAATATTAATTATTATTAGATATTTTATTTTCAAGGATTTGATATTATTCTGGGCATAAACCGTAATGACTTCCGTAATTTTATTACGATTAAGATATTCTATACAAATATATTTAAATAATGTTGTCATTATTCATAACCATTCTGTTTGTTTCTACCGAAAAGTATATTTTATTCACAATTAGGTAGCAAATATACACTGATTTCGCAGGTTGGAAAGTGGGAACATTCCGGCCGGTTGGAAAGTGAAAGGTAGGAATATTTGACTTTCCAACTTTTTAAAAGTCCTAAGTTGACATATCATTAACCGATTGTAAATAAAATGATAAGTTGATGTCAACAAGATTTTCTGTAGGTATATTTTTTCTACGACCACTTAGAAATCTGCTCATTGTATGTTTGTTGTTGTTGTTGTGCGAAATGAATTTGTTACAGGTCATTTCATTTCACTACAGGTACTATTGTTAGGACACTTATTTAGAATTGTCAAATATTGGGATAGTGAATGCGAAACAAATTTATTATTAATTAGGAAATGACATCGTGATCGTAGAAAAAGTATAGTGTACAACTCGCATGGAATGTCCATTTCATACTCGTATTTCATCCTTGTTGTACAATATGCTACTTACAAATTATTACAGTTGACAGTGTTGACATTCTATGTTTCGTTCACTAATTAAAATTTGAAACAATTCTATTATATTTGTGGTAGCATAATAATTAATTTTAACGAACTGCAGTTCTTGCATATCATGTAAAATTATTAAAACATAATCTCAAAGATTACTGCTACTATACAGAACATAATTAACTTATTATTCAAGTTCAGAACTTAATATAAAATCAATACGACTTCATTTGTTCTATGCAAGTAGAGAATAGTTAAGTGCATCCCGGTTTAAACTTCAGCATACTGTCAAGAAGATTTCCCGCCAACTTACATAAATGAAGTTTAACTCGTTAATGTCTAAGTGGTGCGCATTAGCTTGGCAAAGCGAGTACTAAGTTCCCCTTGTTTCTTCATCTCTCCTCCGGCGCAAGTCCAGGACTTGCAGCCTTCGGGAGCGGCCACTCAACATGCTCCAATACATGTTCTCTGAGAAATAAGAAAACACAAAGATTGTGGTAATGGCCACGGTATTGGCTTTTCTGGAAAGGTAATTTTATGCCATTAGTGTTTGAATGTGATTTTGAAAGATGGGCACCGAGTCTGGCTCATATAAAGCGCAATCTAGAAGTCTAGTTTTCGATCATTTTGAGACAGCTCGGGCCGTATATCGGCGAATGTTGGATTCCATTTCGTCCATCGTCTCTGGTTTATCCGTGTAGACTAGCAATTTCAATTATCCCCGCAGAAATTGATCCAAAGGTCTTGTAGTTCATGCACTCATCTAATACATCCTTAATTAATCGATTGAGGCGCATAATATGTGACATGTTGCGCCGTCTTGTTGAAACCACTGCTCCTCCACATTAATGCCATTCAATTGGGGAACGAAAAAGTCAGTAATAATGGTTCTACAGCGAACTCCATTGACTGTAACGTTCAGGACGGTATCATTTTTGAAGAAATATGGACCATTGATTCCAACAGCCCCGTAAACCACATCAAACAGTGACTTTTTGTTTATGTAACGTAGTATCAATAATGGGTTGTGGATTTTCTTCTACCTAATGCCGGCAATTTTGCTAGTTGACGTAGCTATTTAATAAAAAATTAGCCTCATCGATGAAGAAAATATTCAAAATAAATTTGAACTATTTTCAAGTACTTAAGTCTATTTATGGTAAATTGGCAAACATAACTGTCAGCTGACAACTAAGCTGTCAATGGAAAAAGTGGTGCCACTTCGAGAAACAAACCTTTTATCTTTAGTTAGAGATTAATACAAAATATGCTTCTTCGTTTAAGCATCACTAAAGTAGGAGAATAGAGAATGTGCACCTAGAATACTGTCAATAATATCCTGCTATTGATTGGTTCTTGGTCTACCGAAGGAAATGAGCAATCATGTTGAAATTACGTCAGTTTATTGGATTTTGGTTTTCCTTCACTGATTGATAGCGTTAACCAATATAAACTGATGATTGGACAGGTGACAGATGTAGGTTGGTTTTTGATGGTCTCTTACAGGAAGTGGTTAGCCAAGATTGCTTGGATTTACTTTGGAGTAACAGTAAAATTGGTAATAAAATTGAAATCAGTTCTAGTTTTATTAGGTACTATTCAAAAACTTTGCGGAATTGTTCGATAGTAGATATATAGGTTTGGAGAAAATTGAATTTTCTTTATTTCTACGCGTAAATTTTTATAGAACACAAGTGTTTTGCAAATCAGAAAAATAACAATAAGATAGTTATAAATTTATATGACGTGTGCAAGTGTAACAGAGGAATGTTAAATAAGAGAAAACTTTTCTTAGGTGATTATTATCAATGAAATTTGTAATATTTTTCACATACACACTGTGTAATTGACAGATTGCTTACCTCATTTAAAGTTAACAATGGCAGAATTTATGGGGTTTATGTGTATGACACTACATTTATCCAAGTGAAAATAAATTTTTTTTTCATATCTTTGTTATACGTGAAATATGCGTCTTCTACTACCTCTAGGGGAAAACTGGAAAATTCGCTGTCACTTTCCCATAACAAATTTAATATATTTTTTTCACGGCCGGGAGAGAAACTAGGTTTCTACCATGTCTTCTGTCATGAAACAGCCAATTTTATATCTACGGGAGATTTATCATTTTCTCTCCCGTCGTGAGCGAAAGTGCTCAAATAATGTTAAAAATGAACTAAATTTTAATTTTTAATTAACAAACCAAACGATACTATCATAAACTATATTACAATTTAAAAAATCTTGAAATACATAAAAACCATCATTAATATTAGGATCGTGAAAAAATTAGTATATCGCAGGAGAGAAGTTTATTTTTCCCTTGTCATGTTCTAGCCCTCGCCTACGGCTCGTGAGAAAAAATCATACACTTCTCTCCCTTAATGTATAATATAATATTATGCAATAATTTGTAAAAACCTCAGTAAATTATTAGTATGTGATTAATGAATCCGCCATTTTGTTATAAGTATGAACATAAATGATTATAATTTTGTTTTATATTCAGTACTGTAATACTGTATTTAACACTCTACATTGTGACAATAATTGTAGTTGTTTCGCTATTTTTTTTTTGACTATAGCTTAATTTTTTTTTTAATTTCTTCTAAAGAGAGAAATATTTTCGATGTGGTTCTTTAATAATAAAAATATGAATAGTTTCTGTACTGTTTATTTTCGGACTATATTACTATTGTAAAGAGAATCAAAAGGTCTTTGAAATTTTGCAAAAATATACTGGGTGTTCTATTTTATAATATTTATTTTATTATAATTACAAAATAGAAATGAGGTTGTCTACTTGAATGAAAATATTGCACTAAATTTGTTGTCTTATTTACTTCACCAAATCAACTTCAAACAAGCAAATAGACAACTCCCTAGCAACAATTATTAAGGAGACTGAAAAATTAATCATATTAGCGAAAACTAGATATAATATATTATTAAATGTATTGCCGCTACAAATGCATTGCGGACTTTATTGAATAAAATGCCAGATCTTAATGAAATAATAATAAAACAGTAATTGAAATGTTATGAGTGGTGTACAGAGCCGGTGCAATAGTAACTCAATTATCCAATGCGTGGAATATTGCTTTTCAATCGTCATATGTAAATAAATTGTGAGAGTTTACGCTATATCTATTTTTAATTATCTCATAAGTGAAATCAAATGAATATCGCTCGATAGGTGTTCAAAATGAAATTATTTAGGTCACTTGACGGGAATTGTATTATTGCTGTAATCGAGGTCCAGGCAAGAGGCGGACGCCGTGACCAAACCAAGCGGAATTACGTAAGAAGCTATTACGGCTTGTAATTAGCGTAATGAAACTGTTGAGAGCCGTTGTCCCTCGGCCCCTCTTATCAAGAACGCTTTAACTATAAACTTTATCATGAACTTCATTTAGAGCATATACATACGTCAGGTTGGACCCTTTATTAACTACATATATCTTAAATGTTAATTAATAATTTCTTGAACGCCTTGTTATGGCTATTGAAAATCTGCAAGTTGTTGAGCTGAAATTTCTGATGGCTACACCAACACATGTATCTACGATATTTTGAGTAAGTAGTTAGTTGTCGTACGTTATTTTGTTTTTAAGTTTCTTTAAATTAAATGTTCCTATTTACAACTGGCCTTTTTTAAAAGCCAACAAGCAAATCTGTTACATTATATGATAATACAATTCATATGTCACGTGACATATTTTCAGCCAATCAACATTGAGAATCTCCTTAGTTACATGTGTACCACAGCGATAGTGTATTATACAAATAAATTATCACCTTGTTTTGGTTCGCTGCTAAGGAAAATTTTTGACAGTAATTTTGTAATTTAAAGTATAAAATGTGTAATAATCGTACACAGGTAACTATAATAAACTCAAACTTAGTTTTATTTAATAAAATTGTGCTTCAGAACGTGTCTGTGGTTATATCCGTCAATTTTAATACAACAAAACTTAGGTTAGTTCACCGGATGTGTTGCTTTCAGTACATTTTGGGTACGTTCTCATTCTCAATTCGCTTTACAACAAATAATTATTCATTATATTCTCTTATTAAATATAAGCTCGTGATATGATTAATAATCGAAGATATTGCTTGTGAAACCGAAGCTGCACATTTCACTAGTCCAACGTTTCGTGCAAAAACACAATATCTTCGATAATACACACGTGTGGTATATATGAATATAACACCCTTTGGTGTATCTTCTTAACCCTCGGATGACCAACCCTTTTTCCAACCTGGATAATCAAGCGGGGTCAATATAGACCCCATTTTTTTAAAGCATTAAATAAATTAAAATAAAAAGCTTTGATGTTCTATGGTTTAATAATATCAGAAACAAAAGTTAAAAAATATATATTTATAGAAATATTAATTCACAAAAGAAAAATATAATAAACAAGAATTCAATTTTACAAAGAAATAATCTTATAGGAAAATGTTTCGAATATACAGTTTTTTTTTTTTTTTATAAAATATTTTATAACATTGTACAGTGCTAAAACCAAGACTAAAACACTTCTCTTAAAACACCCAAAAACAGAGCTCGTGGTACAAGCTATTATGTTAGAAATTTTGCTTCAGAATGCAATTTAAGTGTTCTATTATTCTGCATTTAAAACTTCGGTCTATGAATATGGCATTACAATTGTTACATGTATTTCTGTAGATACCTTTGAGGTCAGTTTATGGTAAATTTTCTTTATTATTTGAAAGTGTAGTTCCTAATTTGCATTTATTAGATATTAGATAATAATAGTATATAATTTATGTAATGCCATATAGATGTAGAATCTACCATTTTGCAATTACAATAATATATTATTTTTTAAGATTAAAATTTTATTTTGTGATTTTAATTATTGTTTTATTTTTGTTTTTAGCTGCATACTGCATCAACATTTAATAATACATGGTTTCCTGGAGTTAGCACATCTGTTTTTCTTCTGATCCTAGCTTCTTGAAGAGCACTTTGGATACATTTTTGGATCAGCTTTGGGCTAATTTAAGTTTGCGAATTCCTGTCAGTTTTTGGGTAATTTTTTTGTTTTATTTGAACTTTTAATTGTATCTTCTTATTACGTAAAAAATTTATTTGGTACAAGAACAGTGCGCAATTGTATTATAAGTTTTATTCCTCATTGTCATCGATCACATTTTATTAATATCTTTTGCAATCAGCTTTCTTGCTTTAGTTTGTTTATTTTTTAAAACATTATTTTGCATGATTTCATTTTATTGTATATTTTGCTTGGCTTGTTGTTGATGCTTGCTTATGCTTTTTTTAACAGTGCTACCACCCAGAATATCAGTTTGAAACTGAGAATGTGAAACTCAAACGGTCAAGAGATGAAGATCCTGCAGACCAGTTGTATCTAATGTGAAGAAACTTAAATAGTGGGAGTAAATAGCTTCGCATAGTACTACCTCTTCTTCAAACTAACACTTAGACACCGCGTGCGGTTTATGTTGTCCAGCAGCTGATTCCGTAGGCTCAGTTTTACAGCATCTTCATCCGATCTGCCCACGATGATCCAAGGGTTCTCAACAGAAGAATTAACTAGTACGTCGTGTCCTCATCGCTTTGATTCAGGTATTTTGTAATTTTCTTTATTCTTTCTGTTCGCATAATTAGAATAATATTTAAAACGAGGTCAATCAAAATATCACGCTAGCCATAATAATAAGTCGAAACAATTTGTTCAATATAAATAGCACAGCAAATTAACAATATGTTCTACATTTTTCAGGCAACAATATGGACTGTGCAGCATACTGGGTTCTTCAGGATCGTGTTCTTGGACATTGTACTCATATTTTGCAACCTGCAGAATCTCTGCTCCTGGTCGCTCGTTCTACATAAATGTCCAACATCATCTGCGTGCCTGAAGTAGTTTTCTACAGCTTCTCTGTCACATGGTCGTCGAGCTTTGGAATGTCCTGTGTGGTTGGAATGATGAAGACATAGTTTAATAATTGTAACTTCATAACTGTGTATTAATATTCGAATTATTGTACTTAGTTTATTTAATTAGGGAAATTTGTCTTTCGAATTTACTTATAAAGTATTTAAGCTAGAGTTAGGTTTAAGAATAATCAGAATTATGTAGATTTTGTATATAATTGTTGAATTTAGGCATGCTATCCGGTGTCTTCGAAAAACGCTTTTCTTTAAGTATGTTATACTTGAATTATCACTTCAATATACTTTATCCAAAACCTCTCAATAAATACTCTATTTCTATGGCGATTTTAAACAAGGAAAGCAGCATATTACCCACTAGTGGATATAATTTTGAGAAAAGCCACTAGTGAGTTTTTTTTTAGAACAATAATAACATACACCTTGGTAACTACTTCGATTGAAATTTTAATTTTGAAAATTTAACTGTCAAATAATATTTATTTTTACTAACTTTGCATTTACTACGAGCTGTTGGATAAAACGATATACTTCACACGTGGGCAAAATGGAATTATCCACTTGATAAAATTATCACACTCAGCCTTTGGCTTCGTGAGCTAAAATTTCTCGTGGGGTCGTGGGTAATTCATTACTTTGCCCACTTGTAAAGTAAATAACTATTAAGAGATACATACTATGTAACCACTTTTAAAATATCAATAAATAATATCAAAATCATATATATTTTTTTATTTTTGACGACATAATAGGGTATGCCCTACGCCCTTGTTCTTCTAGTATGTTATAAAGGGCGGCAATTTCATTATTTTTGCGATATCTCTTACCGTTTCCGAGATATAAGGGTTTAAAATTTTAAAACGCACCCCCTAAAATATTCACCCTATTATCAACTTTTTGGGTGTTTTTTCTAGCTGATTAGATAGAACAGGGCTTTATCACGGACCAATTTTTTCAGATCCGCAATATCTCTTACCCTTTCAAATATACAGCCCTTATAAAATTAAATAGAGCAGTGACAGATTCAAATATCCCTCCATAATAGTTCACAAATTCACTAAGAGATGGCAGCACAATCGGATGTGAATGCTACAATTAGTCGCTTTGCTCACTTTTGCAAAACAAAACACTAATTGATAAGGGTATGCCCTACGCCCTTGTCCTTCTAGTATGTTGTAGAGGGCGGCGCTACAATCATATACGGTTGCAGGGGGGCCGCTAATTTCGTTATTTTTACGATATCTCTTACCGTTTCCGAGATATGAGGGTTTAAAGATGTAAAACGCATCCCCTTAAATATCCACCCTATTATCAACTTTTTGGATGTTTTTTCTCGCTGATCAGATAGAACAGGGCTGTATCTCAGACCAATTTTTTCAGATTCGCGATATCTCTTACCGTTTCAGAGATACAACCCTTAGAAAATTAAATAGAGCAATGACATATTTTAATTGCGAATTACACAAGAAATACTAATCCTAAGCTAATTTATTTCGCAGATTCGGATTCTGAGATCCCTAACGAAGGGTGTAGCGCCCTTATCTCAATTTTTTTTACCCCTAAATTTAATCGTAAAAATACCAAGACTATAGTCCAACTTTTTTTTGGAAAAACCCCAAAAAAATCGAGTTAAGGGTGGATTCCTATAGATTCAGCACTAAAAACTCCAATGGCGGCCTCGAAAATTGGCGCTCACCCTTAAATTTGGGGTAATTCATATCCAGTTTTATGTGCTTTATGTAGCATGTATATAAGGTTCATTATTGCATGTCACGTTTCCTCAGCGTACCGGCAATTTTATATATTATGAACAACAAGTCAGCAATGATATAAATTATGAACCAAAAGTCTGCAGTGGGTCATAACATATAAAAGTTAAATGCGAATTACGTAAGAAATACTAACCCTAGGCTATTTTAAATCACAGATTCGGAATCTACAGACCCTAATGAAGGGTGTAGCGCCCTTATCTCAATTTTTTTTACCCCTAAATTTAATCGTAAAAATACCAAGACTAGTCCAACTTTTTTTTGGAAAACCCCCAAAAAAATCGAGTTAAGGGTGGATTCCTATAGATTCAGCCCTAAAAACTCCAATGGCGGTCTCGAAAGTTGGCGCTCACCCCTAAATCTTATGTAATTAAATAAAGCAAAGTAAATACTGCTCTAATTATGTAACTACACATCCTATCGCAAAATGGTTTGTGAAATCGTATTCAGCACACTCAAGTTAGGGATATACAGTCACTTTTAGCCCTTTAAAGTTAATATTAAGGGTGATTTTTAAGGGAAACAAGTTTGAAATCTTTAAAGCGTCATATCTCGGAAACGGTGAGAGATATCGCAAAAATAACGAAAAACCGCGGTCCCTCTATTAGTACCCTGAAGAATCGACCCTTCTCTACAACATATGTGAGTGTGAAGGGCCTAGGGCCAAGGGTTAAAAAACCGCTAATTAATCAAGGTCACAGTTTCAAAAACAAGCATCTTCAATTAAGTTTTGATTACCAAATCGAAAAATGTGAGTGCCGAGTTACCGCATCGAGTAGTGCTGCCATCTCTTACAAAATTTGTGAACTATTGTTGTGATGACAGGGCGGCAATATTTTCAAACTGCAATGATATTTTGTAGTTTAGGAACCTATGCTTCTAAAATAAAATAATAGATGGCAGTACTAAGATTAAAATTGAAAAAAGTAAATTAAAATTATGAATTTATTTATATTTCTTTCATTATTTTTATTCATACAATGATATTATACTGTAAAGGATATTATGTTGTCAAAAATAAAAAAATATATACGATTTTAAACTCATTTATTGATATTTTAAAGTGGTTACATAGTACATGGCTCTTAAAATCTATGTAAGTAATAATTCAAGTATAAAATACATAAATGCTGATTATTCTTAAACCTAGCTCTAGCTTAAATACTTTATAAGTAATATCGAAAGACAAATTTCCCTATATAAATAAACTAAGTACAATAATTTTAATATTAATACACTGTTATGAAGTTACAATTAATAAACAATGTCTTCATCGATCCAACCATACAGGACATTCCAAAGCGCGACGACCATGTGACAGAGAAGCTGCAGAAGACTACTTCAGGCACGCAGATGATGTTGGACATTTATGTAGAACAAGCGACCAGGAGCAGAAATTCTGCAGGTTGCAGAATATGAGTACAATGTCCAAGACCACGATCCTGAAGAACCCAGTATGCTGCACAGTCCTTATTGTTGCCTGTAAAATGTAGAACACATTGTTAATTTGCTGTGCTATTTATATTGTACAAATTGTTTCGACTTATTATTATGACAAGCGTGATATTTTGTTTGACCTCGTTTTAAATATTATTCTAATTATGCAAACAGAAAGAATAAAGAAAATAACAAAATACCTGAATCAAAGCGATGAGGACATGACGTACTAACTAATTCTTCTGTTGAAAACCTTGGATCATCGTGGGCAGACCGGATGAAGATGCTGCAGAACTGACCGTATGGAATCAGCTTCTGTACAACATAGACCGCAGGTTATTCACACGTTTCTTCATCAATAGGAAAGCAGTTGTATTGAAGGATTTTCGCCTTTCGATTGATTCAGTATCAATTTCTCTGTCACCGATTAAATAAATTTTCTAGGTGATGGCACTGCTGAAAAAGTACAAGTAAAATAAACAAAAATTAAAATTAATAGCGATTACCTATATGTACTGTTTTACAACTCAACAAGAGCCAAATATCTGATAAGCACCTAACCCTAACTTGAATTACAAGATCATTTTAAAACTAATTCAAACAAATTAAGAAAGGAAATCAAATTAGATTTTACCTCAAGGATTCACAAGAAGTTGCAAATTTATTAGTTGATCTAAAAATTTGTACTATTTTCTCTTCAGATCTTCCAATGGACATACTACTCTGAAGACCTTGATGATGGTTCTTGAATTGGAAGAAACATGGGATGATCATCGCATGAAATTTTGTTGTAGTTCCATATCTGAAAAGAAAATAAAACATTATATTTTATTATGATGAAAACTACAAAATAAAATCTTAACCACAGTATTTTGTATGAAATTATTAACATATTAGTTTCACATTTTAATGTAAATAGCAGTCTGTGTAGAAACTCTATACATTAATTGTTTTGAAAACTGCGGATTAAGATAAGTTTATAAACTGTACAGGTATGACAAGGAAGATAACACTTATGTATCATTTATATTTATCTTGGTAATATGCTACAGATGGTTCTTGCTGCTTTTCTGTGGCAGTAAGCGTTGTGAATTACATCTTATTTATTTGACATTCGCTGTTTGTTGTACGAATCTAATTAGTAAAGTTTTCTTTCGTGAAACATAAGGTTTTAGCTGGGCCAAAGGCAGGCAATGATCTCCGGTGACACAAACGTTCACTGACATTGGGAAACTTGCGAAGGAGTTAGTATTATATGTTTTGTTCTAGAATTATTGTATTGTTTACCTGTACAAATACATTTATAACTTACTATTTTAGCTAGTCTTATTTACTTGTTAATTTTATTATACTGGGTGGTGACTTTTTATGTTACACACAATGCCATTTTCGTATTGAAGCCAACACATAACCTCCCGCCCAATACAACTCTTAAACGGCACAAAATGGTATTTGATGATACAGAAAAATACCTTCTTATTTGTTTATTTTCTATTTATATTTGAGAAATTTAATTTTCTTTCGTATGTTTATTTAATTTTTTGACATATATCACTAATAAAACAGCTTCACTTTTACCATGGCATGTGTCACATTCCATAAAAATATTAAAATTTTAAAGTGTTTCCATGATGTACATACATGGAATGCAAGATTTATGAAATTTAATTTCTTTATATTTTATCTAAAGAAAATTAATAAAATTAGTGTAATCAAAACGAACAGATTAAAATTAAATTTATACAATTTTAACCGTGTTTTTTCACGGAAAACTGTCTAGTGAACTGCAACTCTAATCAGCTCTTTATATAAACAAGAAGAAATACACAAAATTGTATTTTTTTATATTATAGTATTTGAGTTATGCGAGACGAAAAAATTAACACAGACCACACATACACATACATACAGACATCATGACGAAAATAGTAAAATCGTATTGTAGGAACCCTAAAACGTGCTTATTCATTGAAAACTCACTACCCAATTTTTTGACAAAACTATTCCTCCCATACTCAGAGGTAGACGGGAGGTAAAAAAATCACTACCCGATTTTAATATTTGATAATATTCTGTAGTTGTATCCGTTAACAGGAATAAAAATTTATTTTTGTAACAGTACATGCAAAAATATTTCTATTGCTACTATTTTTAAATCAAGTAATATTTAAAAGTTTATCCTACGAAATCTGTAAAATTTTCTAAACTGCTTTCACCATCTCAACAGCAGCGAGAAAGTGTTACATACAAAGGTCTAGGGATCGCTCCCTCGTCTACCTACAACTCATCATCGTGGTCATCGCCCCAGGGTTATAGCTCATTAATCTTCCCGAGCTTAACTTATAACTTGGACCGACACTAAGATGCTCCTCTGCTCCTGGAAACGTTCAGCGCTCAAGAGTTGCGCTGTTCGGTTACGATGAGTTTGCGTCAAAAATTCATTTCTCGGGGCTTAGCGAAATTTATCCTCCTAATAATGATGAATTTACTGTGTGATATATAGTATAATTTCCAGAACCACATACCCATTTTGTAATGTCTTTATTCACATCATCGTCGAATAAGAGGTATGAAATTTTGAGAAAGAACTGTTTTGCTGTAAAATTTAAAGTGGTACAAAAAGAAAACTTTAGAGGTTCTGCAATTAATGGTTATAGGTCAATGGCCAGAAAATTAAACTTTATTTATGTTGATATTAAACGGGATTACTCGTATCATGGAACAATAGAATTTAATGGAATATCGGCTGTATTTTGTTTTTTGAATCATAACATTAAACAACTTTTTTTCAATTCAATTTGGACAGCCGAGCAATCGTTTTGAAATGTTCCAGCGGCAGAGTTTCCATAGCTTGTTTTTCATTCACAGGCCATTAGCATTGAGTTGAAACAAAAGATGTAGATGTTGGGTTGTCATGAGCACAGATCAATCGAAAAGTGTCAGACGGGCTCTATCTCGGATGATGTATGACGTCACGCCTCGCTGAGGACATCTGTGCCACTTTGACAGAAACTGAACTGCGCTAACTTCTACGTTGAATCTCTTCCTCGTCGTACATTCAGTCTCCAGCAAACTTCTCAATCATTTTTAAAATGAAGTAAATTTTCAGCGGACATCCTGAAAATGTATTACCACTTTTAAATTAAAACTTTGTTATAGGAATAAATTAATCTCTAACTTTACTCATCAAAGAAAAATGTACAGACAATGTTTAATAAATGAATCAGCAAAAAAACTAGTAGAATGATTGTTCATCAGTCTTTATGGAGAAAAAACAGTAATAGGTTAGCGATAAAATAGTTTCATTGGCCGGATTTTATGGGCAGAAAGCCAATCACAATTCTTGTGATATATTCATACAGATAAACTGCTTAATATGCCGATTTTATTTCAAATCGAAACCAAATAAAGTTTTTTCTTTTTGCATAAAACGCGCATTAATTTGCAAGTATAATATTTGTTTTGAGCTTGCAGTAGAATGTTACAACAATATTTTTGTGGGATTATTATTCATTGTGCTTTTCTAGCATCCTTAGAACTTTTAGTGTTTGGATTATATTACCTTTCAGCTATAAAACAAATACTGTTATCTTTATACTCACATACTTTTTTGCTTCACCACTCACTAGTAATTATGAACTTTTAATTCATAAGCTTGCATACATATATACATAACATCACGCTATATCCCTCATTGCGAGGTAGCACAAACCCTGAAACAATCAACGAATCAACCAACAATCAATCTCCTCCAAACATTTCTGGTACATCACTTTCGCCTCGTACACATTCTAACATGCTTGTCTATTTTTCACACTCGTAACCAATCATCAGTCATATATAACCACTTATTCCTCAGATGCCCACGTAATCGTTCACTCTCAATCTCACCCGCATTTATTAGTTTTGCTAACTTTTTTAGCAACACTCTTCTCAATCTCGCACTCACAGTACAACAACGTCTCGTATACTTACACACTCCTTTCAAATACTTAATTCCCACAGCAGTTATACGTCACTCACATCCAACATTCTGAACAATACAACAATGCTGGCTTCACGTTTACCACTTATTCCTCGAACGTCCACGCAATCGTTCACCTTCAATGTTTAGAATAAAAAACTGCATCTAAAAAGTTTAAATTATGTAAACCAAATCGGCCTCTTTCATGAAACAGAAGCAAAAGAAAATTCATAATTGGAACATAATTATAGATTCCCATAAGAAATAAAACAAATAACTGAACATTTTCAAAAATCTGTAATTTTTAAAAAATATTATTTAACGCATTATATTTTTTCTATTATGCTATATTTTTTTCATATTTAATAACAAATATTAATACTCAACCAGCAACAAATAGAACAGTCTGAAAATATTTAAAATATTTTAACAGATGCTGTATATTTGCTTGAAATGAGAATGAATCTACACAGTTAAAAATGTATAGTCAAAATTGTAAAATTTTAGTCCCAAACGATCCACCGTTAATTTTTATAAATTTAACAAGTTTCAAATTCGTTAGCAAGTAACAAATTACTTTTGTGTAGTTCTTAACCCTGCACACACCCGCCTTTTAATCTCCCTGTCAATACAAAACATACTACCCAAATATGTATATAAATTCATTCGTTTGTTCCAATCTCACACCATTTACTGAAACATTACAATCAATCACCAAATCATTTTTCTCAAACACCAACACGTTACATTTATTGGCATTCAATAACAGATTTACACCTTTCCCTACTTCATTTATGCTCACAATCATTCATTTCAGTTGCTCTTCATGAGCTTACGTACCCTCGAAATTAAAAGTTCTTCCAAAATCTAGATTAGGTCAAATATATTTCATATATTTCTAAACTGTAGCTGTACCAAATTGGTATAATAAATCCCTAAAACCCAAAAGTAAGCACAGAATTGTTTCTTTCATAGCTATTCATATCCAACATGATTCACAATACTACCGCGTGGATAAACAAACAAAAATCCTGGAACACTGGAAGAATGTTCGGCAAAATATCAGATTCATAAATCCATGTAGCGAGTTCACCAGAAACAGTTCCAGCTCCATGTAGCACCGCTCAGTTCAGCTACAGTCCGCTGGCTCTGGGCTTGCCTGCGAACATAGAAAACTAAGTGCAGTAATATGTCAGTGCTATCATCATCATGGGGACATTATCACTGGTGAAATGCAATTTTTTGTGCAGAAACCCGCCCCGACATTAGCGTTGGAATATTTCACTTTTATAAAAATTTCTGGGGCTATTTTCATTGTGGTGCGTAGGATTAAAATATTCATTGTAACTTTATATAAAACAAGTACACAAACATCAAATAATAGAATTTTAGTTTAATTTACAAATAATGTGTAGTCAAAATTCTAGGATCGTAATAAAGTCATGCTATAGAATATCTTTTTGGAATATATTACATATGTCTGTTATTTAACTGATGCCCGGTTGCACCAATGTTAGTTAAATTTTAAACTTGGTTTAAATAAATAAAAGCGTATCTAATTTTTGACATCAATGCCAAATACTCCATATGACATGTAATTTCGATTTGCTTTTATTTATTTAAACCAAGTTTAAAATTTAACTCACGTTGGTGCAACCGGCCCTGAGTGGAGCTAGGCGTATTGAATGTACATAATTTACAATACATATGATGTGTAGAATCTGTGGCAAGCAGTCAAATAATGTTAGTGTTCGCTATATAACATTACCTAACGTGACATATGATATGACAGATAGGGTTTGAAATGGAGAGTTAATTACAGGTAACTATGCGTATGTATAATTTATTAAGCTGTAATCAAAACAGAAATTAGAGCAACACAACTCAATTTGCGTTGTTGTTGAGACTAAAAATTGCGTAGGTTGGCAATACACAAAATATCATAATTTGCGGAACACAAAGTTTGATTATAGCTCGTTAAAATTGTATATGAAAATGCATATTATTAATTGTAAATTAACTGATTTAAATTTAAATTAACGTAATGTTTCAATAAAATATCCAACTTAGCAAAATAAATATATCTATTAATAAAAAAGAAAAGAAGAAAGCTAACAGGAAAAGAACCACTGAGAAGGAAAGTATTGACTACCAGCAGAAGAAAGGAGATGGAAATTATGTGGCAGAAAAGTGCTCAAAAATCGTCATTAAAAGCTCAGAAATCGTCACTAAAATAACCCATTATACGATGATTTTGAGCAACCCAGTGTTGGCAACCGTTAAATAATTATTGTACAATTAGGATAATTTTGGCAGATATATTGACGTACTATAGTAAATTTGGGCGTAACATGAAATAAAATTTGCGAGAATAATTAACTAATAAATTACGATGACGAAATTGAGGACAAAACACATAATTTTGAGTGTTATTTACGATAACTTCATTTCTCAAGGTTGGCAACACTGACTGGCAGTTTCAATTGACAACTGAGAGTTGTATAAACTTAACCTATATTGTAATTTCTTTACCGTTCGAATTTTAGATTTCAAATAAAACTTAATATGTACCTCGGCACTGAAGTTCCTTTTTATCACTCACATGGTTTATTTTCCTCGGTTCTACGGGCCTCGGCAACTAAATTCCCTATTCGTGATAAAAATTTGAACTTCAGTGCCTTGATACATAAATAACTAATAATGAAATATAATTAATTACTTTCCACACTACTAATGTCGCTACATTTATCCTTATTAGGTTTGTTCCAAGTGGTCATTTCTGACAAGTTTGTGACATGTTTGTGACAAATTTCAGTGCGCCTGCGAAAAATGTAAACAAGTTAACTTTGAAACATTTCTTTTTTGTGGCAAAAAATGTATGAATTTCTTTATTTATATTCATATTTAAGGTTAGCTGTCAAAACAAAATATGAGCATGCACATGCGCTTCATTCCATTCGCCGTTCCAGTCTATGTTTCAAACTTAACTTGTTTACATTTTTCGCAGGCGCACTGAAATTTGTCACAAACATGTCACAAACTTGTCAGAAACGACCACTTGGAACAAACCTATTATTACATAAGCTATTGTCTGAGTATACTGAACCTGAATATATTATTTATTAAGAAATTCCTCATAATAACAATATTTTTTGTGCGGTTCAGAAATAATTAACCTGCGACAAATAAACAAATATATTTGTATTTACATTAAAACAGATCTAATTTATTAAACCACGCAAAATTATAGTCACCAAGTAAATGAATATTATTTTCAATTATTTCACATTCAGTATTATAAATAATACCGTTGAAAACCATTTTCATAATGGCCCGTGGAATAGCATTAGATGCAAATTTACGAAAAAAATATTGTGATTCCAGTAAGACGGTAAATCTCATAAATATCTCAAAGAATTAACGTTTACCTAAGATAATAATTTGTACTAGAATAGCGACAATAGCAGTGTGGAAAAAAAATATTATATTTTTCAGATGGTTCTTATGTATCTTCTAAGCCGAAAGGCAAGAATAAAGTATTACTTACGTAGTAAAATATGAAGCAATTTATTTTCTAGACAAATTATTACATTGTTCACGCTCCCGATTAAATAGTTTCGCCAGATACCCTTGACATTTGTATCTGTTGCCAACACAGAATATAAATCAAGTTACCATAAAAGTTAGTATAGCATTTGCTGCCCGTAAATAATACCTATAGTCATAATACTTAACCCCCATTTACAGAAATCCATCACGAATAACAACCCAATTTCGATCGTGGTATCACGATTGCTATAAAGCATAAACCCAAAATATTTCCGATATCCAACAGCTTGCCAGATTATCATAAACGCGGCGATAACCAACACTGCGTTGCCTCGGGATCAGCGGTCGTCGAAATACGCGTGAAATGTGCTCTAAATTTCATAGAACCGCCATTCCAGCGTGGTTTAAGGGTCAACCCTCAAATAATCTGTAAATTATGTATTGACAAACACGTAAGACGTTTGTATTTCTGCTCACGAAGCGAGCAAAGTTGAAGAGTCATGATTCATTTCTTTTTAGTAGCGCGTAGAAACGTGGGTTTGAATTAATCACGGTCACGTCGAAAGGGGGCGAAATTGGAAATTGTCAGCAATATTGTACGCGTTTATAATTTTGATAAATATCTGCTTTGTTTGACAAAACCCAAAAAAATACTTTGCGTTTTGGATACATTTATAAGTGCAAGGAATTGAAAATTTTGAAACGCTAACTTGCAGTTGCAGAGAGTTTTTTGATGCCAATGGAGTCATTTTTTAAAAAGTTGTATATTTCTCAAACTACAACCATAATTGTACAAAGTAACCATTCGTAATTTTTCTTCATTAATAAACATCTTTAAATTATGATGATTATTTTTTGACGTTTCTTTAAACCAATGAAATGCTTTATTGTATGTCATGTGTCTGCGTTTTAACCAATCCTGTCATTATTATACTGAGAATAATGCTCTTGTGATTATTCCCGGCAATTTTCTCTGTAGCCTATTTGTTTTTGTTGACAGATGTCAATGTCAGATAGTTATCATCAACACAAGTAAAAATGAGCAAAAAAGATGGATTTAGTGACGTGCCTGATGATGAAATCAAAAAATAATCTAATTAAATATAACTCGAGAGTTCGATAAATTAGAAAATAATTCTCCAGTATCTTTCTCAAACTTGTCGCCATTTGGCAATAGCCAATACCCCTACGGGCTTTCGTGGCTATTGCCTGGCAACAAGTTTTCGAAAGATCTGACAAATTATTTTCAATTTATTCTCACCCTCTTGTTATATTATTACTGAAAATTTTTTGGTTAAAAAATATCCAATCGAATTCCTGTATTTCTGATCACGTGTGCAAAATTAACCAATAGGTTACAATTACACTTATAATCTCCCCGGATAAATATCACTTGTTGCTAAGTAACAGTTGTTGACAGTCGGTTGACAGTCAACTCAATATTTGATTTGTTTATTTTAAAATGTCATTATCACAATATGTGAATGAAAATAATAATGATTATAGAAAAAAATTGCTGACCGAATATCCCTCGACCATTGATAAATACTCATAATTTAATTACAACTACCTCAAGAACGTTGCTTGAAGGTAACAGCCCTCCGCCTACGGCCTACCTCTATAAAACACCCGATAGATTAATACTCAGATTATGCTCGGTGCAACATTGTCGTAAGTTTAATGCTCGTTTTCAAACATATAAGTCTGTGCTCTTATCACTGTGAGCCATTCCAGGAACATCTTTAAACCGTAAATATTACAGTACCTGTATTATTATAAAATCCATACTGCATCTAGTAATCTTGTGCATTTTATATGACAACGTACATATTAGTTATTTATGTATCTAGAACGAAAAGTGAAACTTTAAGGTACTAGCAAGTTGTTTACGGCCGAGGCGTTAGCTGAGGTCGAAATTACTTGCGAGGACCTTAAAGTCTCTTTTCGTTCGAGGTACATACAAAATGTTATTTCATACTGGTTACTAAAGTTGTTAAATTATAGTATTTAATAAAAAAAATATTAAAAATTCATAGAAATATAAGTTGGATAAATAACAATTTCTATAGAAACAAGAATTTGTTTATAAATAATGAACCAATTAAAAGTCAAATCGTACGATAAATAAATGTAACATAAGTAGCCAGTATCTAATAAAAATTATTAATTTGGCGTGCTGGCTTTTCATTAGGATTTTATTTTGCAAATCTAGATAATTAATTAAAAACTAGTTTTATGCAAATACAAAACTGCATATACGATTACTTTAATTTGAAATGGAAATATGTTTGAACAATTTTATTGGAAGGTAGGTACTTTTCAATAAATAATTAGTTTTATAATTTTATATGCAAATTAATATGAATATTACATTTAATTCCAACATTTTATGAAACATGACGTCGCAGTGTATTGCTTTAAAAAATTAATTTTTAAGAGGTGGAGTGTTCGTATTTTTAAAAAAGAATTGTCCTTTGTTTGTGAGCACGTACAGAGGCGTGTTGCGCAAGAGAGGAAAAATCTTTGCTTTAATGGAATTACTTTCAAGTGAAGCTTGAAATCTGACTGGACGTTATTTCACGCTCTGAATACGAAACAGACACGTCATCTTGCTACATCGCAGGGCGGCAGGCTCGAAGGCAGCTTTTGAATTCCGCGTCATCATATCTCTTTTGTAGTTGCCGAGTTCGGTCGAGTTATAAATATAAACATGACTACAGCGAGCTGTTTTGATATCCGGCTTACGTTAAATAAAGATGAACAGCTCTGTCGTGGCCGTGGGTTCGTCTCTCGTCTGAATGTGAGACAAATGTTTGGGGATGAATAATTTTTGGGTTATGTGCAACTGGGGTGACGCCGAAGACTTTTGATGAAGTGGTCTTTAATATTTTATGGAAAAGCAACATTTCGAAAATGTGATATTCCTTGTTGTGCTATCTACTGACAAATGCTTCGTGTTTTTATTAATATTTTAACACTGGAATACTTCTTTTCAAGTAGTTTAGGCTCTACAATCCTAAATGCTATCTCACACATAGGAAAGTTATTTTATTACCTTTTTAGGGTATTTTTAGTGTGTTTATCTTACAATAATTAGAACAAAGTGCATCAGTCAAAATTGCTAACGCTGACTGACAAAATTAAAAATTAAAAAATTTTCTTTTTCCTTAATTTAACTACACACTTGGGTGATTTTTATTCTAAAATAAGACAAAATTATATTTTACATTTGATGTATTTTTTCATAACATTTCAATTATTTTTAATTTTCTGCTTTATTTATTATGATTTTTATGATTTTGATGATCATTTATATTCTCAACTAAATGTAAGTCTTATTGTATCCTATTAGTGTCATTTATTATTTTGTATTTATTGTACTACAGTGTCCTGAAGAAGGAATAAATTATTTCGAAAGCTTGACTATTTAAAAAGAGCGTTTTCATTTTTTGCCCAAGAGACTACTATACGTGCTAAACATTTCTTATATATGTATATACTACTTCTTCTGTTCTTCTTTCATCGGATTTTTCACCAAGTTCTTATTAATGTAAACATTCTGTCAAGCTTCTTTCCAGCAATAATTTACCGAGAAAGCTTGGTAAATGTAATCTAGATTCCAAATAGGTTTACGAGATTGTAATCTATCTAATGGTATGTTTTCTAGATCACCTGTTATCATAAACATACTCGTATCTGGAAAGAACTTATATTTTTCCTATACGCGTTTAGTTAAGTACCTACTTTCTCCTAATATCATATGGAGCGATATTTGCCAGGACATAAAGCTAAGGGATGTTATAGAGTTGAATATATAAATTAATAATAAGGAAGTAAAATGTAATGTGGCATGAAAATAATAAATCTGTGCTATAGTAGATAATAAATGGCACAGTCGCATCATTTTATCTTCGCTATCTCAACAATAATCCATTCTTAGAGCCCAACTAATTATCAAGCCATTTCCCAGTGGCAATAATCTCAAAACAGCCCATAACGCCATACACTTCTCCTCTAAGAGTGCGATAAAACCATCCGAGAGTCTCGCGGCAAGCGGCATCCTGAGATCGTGAGATTCACGAGCCTAGAGCGGCACTCGGCGTGCCCCACGCATTGCGTTGTTCTGCCTCGGGCGATTCCTCTTTAGCGATATTTAACTTTAAACCCTCGCGCACGCGGAGCGTTCCCGGCACGCGCTGCCTGAATCTCGGCGTTAGCTGGCGCCGGATTACGCGCACGGCCGCTTCAGATAACGGCGTACTTTACGGGGATTAAAGGAATCCCGTTTCGCGGTTTAGGCCACCCCTACTCGACCAGATTCCGCAAAAAACTACCGGTAATTTGCGCCACGGTACGCGATACTGCTACTGGGGTACTGGTGTTAGTTACCACTGATGCCGAACGGAAATTTCATTCTGACTTTGTGATATCGCTGTATTTATTATTGCTCGACTATAAATTTAGAATTGTCTACTCTTCCAGTCTGAAGACCTATATACTCGTAGATCATAGAGTCCAGTGTCAAATATTTTAGTAATAAATAATAAAAAATGTCAAAAAAACACAGTTCTTTATACCGCATATAGAGAAAAAAAGGGAACATTAGTTGTTGATATTAGAAATAATGTTTTCAGTAATAATATAACAAAAGAGTGAGAATAAATTGATTATTTTTTGACGTTTCTTTAAACCAATGAAATGCTTTATTCTATGTCACGTGTCTGCGTTTTAACCAATCCTGTCATTATTATACTGTGAATAATGCTCCTGTGATTATTCCCGGCAATATTTTTTGTAGCTTTTTTGTTTTTGTTGGCAGATGTCAGATGTCAGATAGTTATTATCAACACAAATAAAAATGAGCAAAAAAGATAGATTTAGTGACGTGCCTGATGATGAAATAAAAAAATAATCTAATTAAATATAACTCGAGAGTTCGATAAATTAAAAAATAATTCTCCAGTATCTTTCTCAAACTTGTCGCCATTTGGCAATAGCCACTCAAGCCAATTTATTCTCACTCTCTTGTTATATTATTACTGAAAATAATTTGACAAATCTTTCGATCTGCCATTTGGCAGGCTACGAGCTTTCGTGTTATTCTCGAGTTATATTTAATAAGATTATTTTTTATTTCAACATCAGGCTCGACACCAATCTATCTTGTTTGCTCATTTTGTAATTGTGTTGATGATAATTATCTGATATCTGACATTTGTCAACGAAAACAAAAGAGCTACAGAGGTTATTCCCAAAAATAATCACTAGAGCTTTATTATTAGTATAATAATGACAGGATTGGTTAAAACGCAGACACGTGACATATAATGAAGCATTTTATTGGTTTTAAGAAACGTCAAAAAATAATCAGTATAATTCTGCAGATTCAAGAATTAGAATTTTCGATATGAATCATAAAAGAACAAGATTAAAAACTGCAAGAACATGGACAACCTGTCTTGCATGTTATATGGAACAGTACGGTGATATATAATTGGTATTAGTAACTATTGCATAGCTGAAACTCCCGGTATTTATTTTGATGCTGTCTGATTAAACTAACGAAATAAGAATTTGTTTTATTCATCAATTAATGAAACACAATGCTTGGGATATTAGATTAAGATTACCATAGAGGTAATTACATGCGGTAATTTTTGATGCATTACTACGGAGTTATTTCCTCCCTACATATTTACTATTATTTATGTGTTTATTATGTAATTGAAATATTTCTTACCTTCTTCAATCCAGTACTGAAAGATCAAAGCCAGTTGCAAAGTTTCTTGGAATCTGAATTTCCTGAAAAGAAAAATAAATATTACATTAAACAAATGATTAGCTACTATTGGTCGTAGATATTGATTCAAGCATTAGTTGTATATTTCGGGTAAGGCAGATCTTGTTGCCAACTATTATCCCAAATACCCTACATGTTTACCCATAACCAAGCAAACATTAAGCTATCGTGATGTCCCTTCGCCCGTTTGTGAAATCCTGTCTCCTTGGTTGTATTTGGATGTACAGGACCACACAACAAACACACGCATCGTAACCTCAACCCGGCAGAACGTTCCACGTAATGCGTAAGTAGATGAAATGGTAAATTCCAAGGCCTTCACCGCATTGTAATATGTTATTGTCGTAATGGCGGAGTGAACCGGCCGGATTGTTTATTTATGGGGATGCGAATGGCCAGCGCTGCGAGCTGAACGCCGAGGATTTACTGGGTCATCGTTTGTGAAGCAAACCAGCCACTAGATGCGACTCCCTTATGGCGAATAACGTAATACGTGCTACTACCTCGGATTTGTCTTTAGTGGAACGTAAATTATTTTCCAGTTGCTTTTTCACTGCGTTCGCCGTTCAAAACGGGTTCAATTGCTCCACTGAAATGTGGATATAGATGTAGGTTAAGGGTTGTTTGGAAATTGAGAGAATCTGCACTTCATTTGATACTTTGTACTTTTAATCTTCGTTAACGTTTCTATGTATATCAATGTAGAATAAATATCATCAAGACATATACTCATTTCTGAGTCTAACAACACTCTTACAGCAGACCTAGATGATATTTTATTTATTATTTTAAAGTGTGGTAGTGATGACTCGTTAGAGGATGGATACATAGCAATCCTCTAAATCTGATGTGGGCATCACAATACCTCCCGCCATAGATTTCTTATCGAACAATGCAGAAGCACAGACCACCACTATCTTTTCAAAAAACAAATTAGCAGATTTAAACGAAAATATCAAAATTTAATTTTCCTTCAACGTGTTGTAATTCGTAAATAGTGATAGTAAGAGAAAAATGTTTTAAACAATAATTGTAGATAATAATATTTGAAACATTATTCTAATAACAAAATTTTCATTAAAAATTTATTACTGGGATATTTTAAAATAACTTGATAGAGCTTCAAGTGAACTACCACTTCCGGTTATTTGATTATCACCAAAAACTAATCGAAAATACAAAAGTCGAATGTTGGAAGAGTTACAAATGTTGAATGTTACAAAATTCGAAATACATTTATAGAATAGCTTGGATATTACACACCTCGAAAATACATTTTCCATCTAGTGAGCAATGGTTGTAAAATTACAATACGAAATTTTGTAATTTCGATAAATGTACAAACTCTGAATTAAATTTTCGACATTTGTGTATTTGAGAAATATATTTTCGTGATATGATTTTTCGAGAAATGTGTTGTTACCCATTTCGGAGTCAATAATTTTTCGGTTTCCAAAATCTATTCTAAACTCAAACTTAATAGCTCCAGTTCATCATAAAACGGGTCTACGTGGAAAAGTATCAAAAACTAGTAGCCGTGAAATTTTTAAAATAGGTACTCAGCTAACATAAAATTTATTTTCCCGGATAAATGTAAGAAATGCATTTGGCATAAATTTTGTGGGAATCGGAAATTTACCTACGATCTTAAGAAAATAATGTTCTAGCTTATACTTCGAAGTCGAACAAATATTTTATAAGGAAATTGAATTTCAGTTTTCAAATCTACAACGATGTTTTAAAAAGGAATAGTAAGATAACATTTTCTTTGGTAACGCTGAGAGAAATGAAATGATCTAACGATTATTTAATTGTATCTCACGCAGATGAATTAGAAAATTACATAATTGAATTGCAGTTTTCAAAGCTATGTACATGCTACGCCAATTTAAGTTTTAAAATGTACAACTGTTTAGATAAGTTTTTCATTTATTTCGTTCTCTGTTTTTTACTGAATTAGTAAATACAAAAACAAATGTACTTAATGATAAAACATATTAACTTCAAATAGCTGAATATCTGAATTCAAAGAGACTTTATATTACCATACATTGCTGCCAAATCGAGCGATTAGGTCAAACAAATTCACAATTCCTATGATATCAAACGTGCACATTTCACGTAATCGGTCGCTTGTTGCCCATTCTGCTTATAGTAATTCGTTTCAAAAACGCCATTATGCCACTCGATCTCGCTTAGAGGCATCGAGCGTTCAGCGCGAACGCAGGCTCTGCGCACACGCGCACGCGTATCATCCATGTGAATAGTTAATTTATGTATCGCCCCAGCGCTGAATTTCAACATTGCTCATTATTTTTTATGGCTGCCTTCGCCATATTTCATCTAAGCCTGTTTTTCATTTGTTTTCAGTCATGTAAATTTTCTGTTATTTTTTAACTGGTTTGTGGATTTTTTAACACAAATAATCCTGCTTGCATACAACTGTGACATTCTACTGTTGTTTTTTTTTATACAATTTGATCATTAATATTTTTGTGGTGAAACGGATAAATTTGTATTTTTTCGAAAACACATTGCGAAATTTAATGTAATATGATGTCTTCACAAATTTGTCTACAAAAAAATACCCATTTTAGGGGCTGTTATTTGACAACTGGTACCCGTTTTGTACGCGCAAAATGTATAATACTAAGACGTACACTAAAGCGATATTCCCAGCTATTGTTGTTTCTAAATAAATTTTTGTTTTATTTTTACCTTTCGCACATACCTGTAAAGGAGGTATAGCAATCATGCTTAAAAAATCGGTAGTGAGTTTTCAGTGAATAAGCACCTTTAAGGGTCCCTAGAATACGATATTAATAGTTTCGTAATGATGACTGTGTGTGTGTGTCTATCTGTCTGTCGCTCTGTCTGTATGGATCTCTGTAGTTACGGTTTCTCAAGAACTACTGAACATAAAATTGTGATATTTTGTATATATACTAGTTTTTGGTGATAATCCAATAACCGGAAGTGGTAGTTTACTTGAAGCCCTATCAAATTATTTTGAAATAACTCAGTAAATTAAGGTTTAATGACAATTTTTGTTATTAGAATAATGTTTCAAATAATCTACAATTGTTGTTTGAAACATTTTCCTATTACTGTCTCGATTTACAAATTACAACAGGATAAAGAAAAATTATATTTTGACATTTTCGTTTAAATCTGCTAACTTGTATTTTTTTAAAGAAATCAAAACAAGGGTTGAAAAGTCTCATTTTTAGATTTGTCATAAGTGAAAACAAAATTTTGGAAGGAATGCGCGTTTCTTGAGAGCTGTGGTCAGTGTTCCTGCACAATTTGATAAGAAATGTTTGGAAACAGATTATCTACAATTGCTGTTTGAAACATTTTCTCTTATTGTCGCCATTTAAGAATTACTGCAATAAAAAAGTTATGTTTTGACATTTTCGTTTAAATTATATTCATTCGTATAACATTAAAAAATAAGGTCTCATCATTCAATCTCATGTCGGCAGTTTTCTTAGTAAAATCTCATTTTTATTTTTACACTATTGGTTTAATAATTGTTTTGTACATATTTCAGCAAAATAGCCGCATCTATAGCATTAAGTCTCCTTCTTCATTTGTAATCACAATATATTATTAGCGAATTAACAACGGAGAAGAAGAGTTGACAAACTATTGTTTCTAAAACATAGAACTACAGAACTAGTATAAAAACTAAATTTAAAACATACCGAGGAAATGATGACACACATACGCATAACTAAACTATTTTATGCAGGTAAAACAGAATTTAAAATTACAAATCAGGTTTGTCGTCTAATTTTGTCCACATACGATCAGAGATTTGAACTGATATCGACCTACAAATTTGAACTCAGAGGTACTGTTGAAGCTATGAATATATGGTATTCTAGCACGAGGTTCGCGTCGCTTTAGGGATTTGGGGTTCGTAAATAAAGTGATTCCTTGTTACAGCATAATTCCTTATTATTTATTTTCCTGAAGGAACATATTTCAATTTGGATTTAGCTTTAATTAGGGTTTGGGTCCAAGGGTCTAATGGCTATCTGATAGCAGTTAAAAGTAAAGTTTAATTTTAGGGATTTTCGTGTACGTAAATGGAATCGTGATTAAGTTAAAATGATTATTTTTAAATTATGCGAGTGAAACATACCACAGTTTCTGTAATTGAATATTTCATACATATTTCACAAAATTTATTGCGGGAAAAAGTTTCTTTTCAAGAATAGAAAAGTTTCTGTAATTTCATATTTATTATGAATAGCTTTAATGAAATTTTAATAGCTTCAAATCCGCAGGTAATGTTTAAGTTTTACAATAAAGGAATTTTACAAAAAGGCAGGGTAAATGTAAAAATAATATTTTTTCTTTATACTCTTGCCCAAGTTCCGAACTTTTACAAAACTTGCCATTGCGTTAACTTTCAACCTTAAAGGAAACTTGACTATAACGTCTCTACAAAACTTTATGATTTATATCTTGCTTTATTTCGAAATTACCCAAGAAACGAAATATGTCCTTGTTTTTAAAATAATAGTTTTGCTAATTTCAATTCTTTCATTTAAGATTTCTTTGTTCTCGCGTAAATAACACTTTCTGTTCGCACAGATCTCGATCGCGAAGCGGAGGCGAAATGCCCCTACAATAAACATAACTTCAAACGCCTTCGTATAATGGCCGACCAATTTGCTATATAACCTCAAAAAGCTTCTACCAACACTCAGCGCGAGCTTTCGTTCAGTGGCGGCGGAATAACTATTCCAGAGTTTCTTTTTGTCAATATCCAAAGAACTCGTTAACACGATACATATGAATTATTAAGCGTTCTTTATTCTTTTCAGTGTTCATGAAAACTAAAATTACAATTACTTTGCACTATAAAAATGCTAAAAATTTCTGTAGCGAGTTTTCAATGGATTACCATGTGTTAGGGTTCTTATAATGTGATTTTAATAATAATGACGATAATGTGTGTATGTGGATGACTCGATGGATGGATGTGTGGTATGGCTATATGGAGTATTTTACATTTGTATCCTCTTAGGAATGCCTGATTGGTTTTTCAACTCATATATCATTTGTCAAAAATGGTGCAATAAATTTTGAGGATTTATAATTTTCCACCAATTAAAAAGAATTTAACTGACATTTTTTCGACAATTTTCAATAGTGATCCCATCGACAATTTTAAACAATTGTTTTGTTACATGTTGCTGTGGAAGTGAATCTATTTACAACTAAGTTTAAAGAAAGAATACATTTTGGCTCGTTGATTTGTCCTCCGAATACCATTCGTGTTACAAGTTATGTAGACAACTTTTGGGGCTGTATCACAAATGGTTATTACGCTTGAAAATATCACCCGTGCTGTGCACTTGTGTTATCTAAATACAAGCGTAATATCCATTCGCGATACAGTAACAAAAATTGTCGACATAACTTGTAACACTAATGGTATTCTTTATGATGTTTGAAGCCCTGTCAAGTTATTTTGAAATATCTCAGTAGTAAATTATGGTTTTTAATATCTACGCACACTAGTATCTATCATTTAGGAATTACAATACCTTCAAGAAATATTGAATCTGTACATAATTTATATCTTTATTTATTGTAAATATACAATTTTTACCTTCCGCCACAGCCTGTATGGGAGGTATAGGAATCATGTTAAAAATTCGTTAGTGAGATTTCAAGGGATGAACACGTTTTAGGGACTAGAATACGATTTTAATATTTTCGCGATGATGTCTATGTATGTGTCAGTCTGTCTGTGTGGATATCTTGAGCTAGGGTTTCTAAAAAACTAATTGACTGAAAATTTTCATATTTTGTATATATCAATTATATCTCCTTGGGAAGAGTTGATTAGATTTTGGTGATAATCCAATAAACGGAAATGCTAGTTTACATATTTTAAAATATCTCAGTAAATTATGGTTTAATGACAACTTTTGTTTTATAATAGATAGATGCTTATTGGTGTATAAAATACATCTAAAACAAAAAATATCATTACGCGATTTACCCATTTTAGGTGTAGGTGTATTCAGCTTATTGCAGATCTCGGTATTATGATATATTTTTGTGCGTAAAGTGCGATTACTAGCCGTCAAATAATGGTCTCCAACGATGGTAGAAGTGAAAAAGCCACATGGACATTTTATGTACTGAAAATTTTGTAATTTATTTTCGATCTTACGGCAGGAAGTATTGTATTAGTCACATATAATTTTTTTTTTGTAAAACGTTATCTTATATTGTCAGTTACGGAATTGAATTATAAACAATAGTAGAGACATTGTAGCAAGTACAAAGATGTCGCACCCAATTTTCTTTTATTTTGCAGGAGTTGCTCCATGAAAAATTTATTTTTCAACGTGTACTCTTGTAGAGTGTCCTGTCTCACGTAATAAAAACACCACGTTTGAAATTGAACTCAATAAGGCAGAACCAAAACGAAAACCACGACGCCACTGACATCTTCGGCAACTGTAGTGTCACATCGAGAGGTGCTTGACAGTTGTCCACAACTCTTCTTCGCTGCGGTCAGAACTGAGCTGCGGAAGAAACATTGGCTCGTTTATATTGTCACTGAAACCATTTACAAGAGGTTCGACCATAGCCTCACGTATGAGCCGAGGAGTCTCTCTCCAACGGAAGTAACGTCATCTCGAGTACGGTTTCCGCTCGTAAAACAGCCGCGCGAAATTTAACAGCACTTTGAGACAAAGGAGCTAAGGAATTATTTACGCTAGTTGTGGGGATGTTTCACTGAGAAATATTTGGTGCCATCGGATTTCCGCGCTAATTTATGATCCTGATCACAATAATAATAAAAGATATTTAGTAAATTATAAACGAACCGCAAACTAATTTCGTGTAGTGCTAAGAGTATGGACCTTAAAAGGTATGGGAATAAAACGATTGTTTGAATTCAGTCAAATTTATTATATTTTTAACCTTAACCGGTTTCGAACCCCACCTGGGTTATCATCAGGAGGTGAAAAGTCAATAACTATAAAGCATGGATCATTGGTCAATAATTAAAATAAAAAACAAGATAAAATAATATAAAAAAAGTCAAGAAGTTTTTCATTATCACTTAAAAGAAATATTATTTATACTCCTGTATAAATATATCGTCATTATTTTAATTTTTCTGATTAATTATAGTACCCATAATTCACGAGAGTGAATTATGATTCATAATTCACTCTTCTCGACCAATCACAGAGGCAGAAATCCATAATTCGCGGTTATTTTAAAGTTGTGATATGGATCACCAAGCAACTGCCGTCTGACAGTTGACATGTAGTCATCAGATCATCAGAATGTGTATTTTTCTGTTGTCGTTTTTCAACGAGTTTACAACGGATTTCAATCATTTTCAAAAGTGATTCCGAATGTACAGGAGTGGAAAAAGTATAATATTATATTCGGGATTATGGTCATTATTCACTCCGATGATTTGCATTATTCGCCTTCGTGAATAATGATTATCATAATCCCTCATATGATAATTAAATAAATAAATACCCTAAAGAGTGTGGCACTCTGCTTACGCAGATCTCGGTAAGTGATATATTTTTGCATATGAAATGCGGTTACCAGTCGTCAAGTCATAGCCCCCAAAGTTGTTAGTGGAGGGGGAACCACAGGGGTAAAAATTTAAATTGGCAACTGTCGGTAGTGGGATTCGAAATGAGGATCTCACGATCCACAGGCCGGTGCGTTACCACTGAGCTATTTTTGATTATTTTTAGAAGAAACTTCAATTACAGTGGTTACTTAAGTTTTGAACCCACGAACTGTCACATGGGAGGCAAGCGTTCTCAACACAACTACCCGTGAATTAAAGTATTCCTAGTTAGACGTATTAGTTCGAAGTTTTATTTTCAGCAACAAGTTGTAATTACGAAAGTAGAGTGTAAAATGAAATTTGCATTTTATTGGCGTTAATTACGTGATGTCGCTTCAAAAACTGTATGAGTGTTTTTAAATTTCTCTGGTAATACCCACACGTTAGTAGCTATTTAAGCTCTACGGAGTATTAAAATTAAACCATTTTAATTGGGTCTACCTCGTTCACGTGAACACGTGTGTATGTAAAATATCAGTATAAAGATGTGATGAAATTATTAAACGGTCATTTATTAACATATTCATTTTTAACTTTGCTGCATATAGTTGTTGCAAATTTGTAATTTTACGATACATTTGAAATACAAATCTTATTCAATTGATTTGTCAAACGTACAACAGTATTATTTAGAGATGGGTAAATGTGGCATCAAATAATACTACTAAATTAATGACGTTACTAGCAATTGCGATTATATGGGATACTAATGGGGGATTACGATGTATTTTGTTATTTTTTTTTTCATTAGTTTGGGTAACTAGTAATGCAAATATGAAATTTTAAATAAATATGATTTTTAATAAAATCTCAACAAATTTTAAATAATCAGAGTGTGACGTCACAACGCCTACAGCTAACTTCAGGATATGTTTACCTGTCAATGTCTCACTAGTTTGTTGTTTTATAATTATCAAATATTTAAAGAAAATTGCTCATAATAACACATACCTAGAATCAGAGTACCAAAATGTTCAAAAATAATATTTGAATTAACAAAAATATGGACAAAACCAAACATATAGGCATAAAGTGAGCGGTAAGCATTGTGACGTCACAATTTTCAGAAGAGTTAACAATAGCGTAAAATGGCAATTTTAACATAAAATTATGAATGAAAACTTGTAATTAATCATGTTTTATTGCATTATTCCATTATATTGTGATATAAATTATACAAAAAAGTAATTACTTTGGATAAATTCAATTAGATACATCGGAATACCCCATTCGCCATTTCATTATTGTAGAAATCAAAATGCAATAAATGCATGAGAACGTGCTGTATTTTTTTGAAGTAATTTGTTAGAAATAATTAGAGTGCTAGCCATTTTATTTTTTAATGATATAATAGTTATTTACTTTACAAGTTGGCAAAGTAAGGAATTATCTACGAGAGAAATTTTAGCACACGAAGCCGAAGGCTGAGTGTGATAATTTTATCGAGTGGGTAATTCCACTTTGCCCACGTGTGAAGTATAACGTTTTATTCAACACCTCTTAATAAATGAAAAATTTATTAAAGTAACATTATTTGACAGTGACATATGCTTTAAATTTTTAAATTAAAATGTCAATCGACGTAGTTGCCAAGGTGTTGTAAAAATAAAAAAATACTCACTAATGACTTTCCTCAAAATTATACCCACTAGTGGGTAATCTGTTAATTTTCTTGTTTAAAATCGCCATAGTAATAGAACATTTATTGAGAGGTGTTGGATAAAATATGATTAATTTACACGATCGTAAATTTAAAGTTCTTTTCATATATATATAATACAAGTTGCTATTAAGTTTCAGTAAACCGATAAATGTACATTCGCTATTAATAAGCTCTTCAACCAATATTTTTAAAATTTTATTTTTCGAAAGTAGACGTTAATAAATATATGAATATTTTTCATATTATCATCTGTATTGTAATATAATTAAGTCTAATTAATTACAAAAGTTTCTATATAAAACCGTGTGAAGTCATAGCGACTGAAGACAGCGCTGAAATAAATAATAATTTTTAATTTTTGTTGTTGTTTTCACAACTTGGCACAAAACAATATTTTGTAACCATAAGTGTAATTTTAACGAGCGTAATATTTACTTTTTAAATAAAGTGTTATATTTTTTTGACATTGTTTTCAAGCGTATTATTGAAAATTTGTTTTAAATATACTTAATTTTAAGGTGGTTGAAGAGTCTATTTATTTATTATGTTCTTGGATAAATTATGTTATGTGAAATAAATTGATAAGTTGATAAATAAGCAGATATTTGTTGGTTCCATTTTAATATAATAGAATGTATAAGAAGCATTTCTCTCACGTGACATAAAATGGTCGGTTTGAGTAGGTGAGTTGCCGACTGGTAATAAAATAGACAAGACGATATAAATTTTTCCAAATAAAATCGAAGTCAGCTGGAATTCTCTATTACCTCCAATTTTTCTAAAACTCGTTGAATCCAAGTATTCGTCAGAACACACCATCAATGGAATCCTTTTCCAAATGAATTGATACATGCCGTAACCTTAAAGAAGTTTAGATATATCATCGTTTTCAATATCACCGTCTGCGAATTATTGAAGCAATAACTCAGATTAAAACGACGTGAGGTGCTGTCATTTAAAGATACGTCGTACAACGCTGCACGGAGCAGATAGACAGAGCTGCAGACGAATCTGAGCAGAACTGATCAATATCGCGAGGAGAAGGCTTTGGAGTACGATTCCAGGTACGTATCAGCCTTTGTACCTGTCAGGCACAAGTCATTGGGAAATGTTGTTTTGTTTGTGGATGCGCAATTTCAGCGCTCATGTGATGAGCTTATTGATTATTTGGTTTATGCAATAGTGGATGCTGGGTAGAATAATAATATAATTCGATTACTGTGTCAATGGAATACATTTATGTGTTTATTACACATGTACCCGTTATACACCATTTATTAAATTAAATTATTTACCAAATTCTTGTTATTGCGATTCCATATAAAATAAACCCTGATTTTTTTTTGTAGATATGACAAAACGGGATTTATTTTTATGTTTGCAATGCATTTTATAACAATTAAGTAAATATTCCAAATTTGGAAATTTTTGTTTCAAAGTTTCGATCGGCGATTACTCGATAAATATCAAAGATACCGATTTGGTGTGTTCATTCAACTGCTGTAAATCTAGTATTTTGGTGCCTAGTTAAACAAATAACTATTTTTCACGACATGGTATGAAACCCCATCGTTCTTCTCCCGAAATAGTGAGCAAAATGTGTTGTTCCTCTCTAGAGAGGAAAATATAGAAGTGTTACCAAAATGAATATTATTTACAAAAAAAAATGATTATAAAAATTATAAATAAATTCATAATTTTATTGAAAATCCTTATTTTAGTGACATACATACTTTAAATTATCTTACAATTATGTCTTATATTTTTCTTTTTCTTATTAAATCACAATTTGACAACTTATTAAAGATATTTAACATTGGCAACACTGCTACACCGCCTTGTGTCTGATAACCTAACTTTTAACGTGTCAGTCTGTCAGTTGTGTTCTCAAAGTGTATTTTAGGTCCGAGCAAATCGTTTTTAGAAACTTGTCGTGAAAAAAATGTTGTGTCTAACACGAGAGGAAAGCTCTTCTTCCACTCTCGTTCGAAATGCCTCATGAGCGCATAAACTTCGAACTCGAGGGAGAAAAAGAAGCGCTTTCCTCTCTAGTTTGACAAATAATTATTTATTGGTATATAAACGTTGGACATTTCAGCTATTATGTTAAATTAACGGTCAGCTATAATATTGGTAACATCTAAAATTCTTTGTCTGTTTTATCTAATAACATTGTTCCATTTAACGATGAATTATTTGTTTTATTTATTACTTTCGCTTTGTTTACTAATCGATTCGAAGTTTGGAAGTTAAATTTTACGGTCTTATCATGTTTTTATAAAAAATAATATTTGATATCCTGATGATGGCTACATAATACAGTAGCCGAAACGTCCAATGTTTATATACCAACAAAAGTATTTTACTTAAGATTCTAAGGTCCACTTCATGACAAAATAGGATCGCACATCAAGAAAAAAAAGATTATTAATTTAGATCAATGTTTATTCTTGTATAATCATTCGTCGGAAAAATATTGTGTGTAATTATTAATTAAATGTTCTAAAATAAAAAATAGCCAATTAACAAATTACTCTGTATTCCTGATTCCTGAAATATTAACTTGTCTGTAGATAGTAAAATAACCACACTACAGTAATTGCATAGCTGAAAAGTTAAATGAGATCTGATGAAAACAGTAGTTTTGTTCATTTTTAGTTTTCCCTAACTAGAAATTTCTGTTTTGTTCAATACAACCTCGGCAGTTCATTTTAATTACAATAACCAGAGAGTACTCTGAAATTGTTTTTTGTTGTAAATTTTACGAAACCAGAAAGTTAACTTTAAGTCAACAGTAATTTTCACACGGCGGAAGAAAAGGAAAATAAATTAGCGGGAGTAATTTGCCTAGAACATAGCTTTGTTGTGCTATCTAGTTAAATTTTTCACTGCAGAACGTAATTGCAAGAAAGGTATTTCTCTTTTTATTAAAACAAAACTTAGTAATAAGCACTTGAAATATACGAGCCCGACCCAAATATATTCGTATATATTATTTTTTTCACGTTGCTGTTTTTTTTTTAAATTGAATTTTACAAAAGCTTTTCTAATTTTTTAATATTTTAAGCTAAAAAATCTATATGGAAACTCTCAAAGTATAAAAAAAATTGTAGGCCAGATTGGCTTACTGTGTTCTCTGAAGGTTAAAAATTTCAAGACCTTAAATTTCCCATGAGGATGGTCATAGTGTGATTGAAAAGTTGAAATTTTAGTACATTAATAAATATTTTGACTGCAATCCTACAAATCATTTATTTAAATAATCATACTTGTTTGACTTGTAAAATCTGAGTTAAAGATGAGAGCCATGGAAGTTTTAAACAAGCCGAGGATGATTTAAAGTCTTACGGTAACATTAATTGCTGCTCTAGGATTGTCGAGTAGAAGTGCATATAAATTGCTAGTTCCTTAAATAGGATTCAAATTGTTCTAGAGTTAATGAATTTCGGAAACGTTGTCAACGTTTCAATAATGTCACATCTAAACTCAGAACTTTATAATAAAAAATAGTTATTTTATTTTGAAAGAATGAATAAATTTTCATTATTTCTGCTCAGAAGGACAACTGTCACCGAAAAATTAAAATTGCTTTGGAGCGAGAAATTTGTGTCGCAAATTTCAAATACAGAATTCATAAAACTTTCGGAAAGAAATAAAACTTTTTTCATAATTTTTTGACTTCACACCGTTCACAATGGAGACGCTTTGCTGTGAAATGCCGCCGTTAAGGGGGAAAATAATGCTGCAAATTAAATTACGCTTTTTGCAAGTTTCGAACCCTCTAAACCATTTGCTCGTCTATTAGCGACGTCCTGTTTCGCCTAACTGCGACGTATCCAATAACGATCTCCAGGCGTATAATAAAACTATTATTTTTTATGTACTGTTTTCTGCTGTATTCCGGACCATAAAGTTTTTCGATTTATAAATCACCACGTATACGAATTTTTACATCGATAGTTTTCATATTTTTTTATCTTCTAGATACAAATAAATAATAGATATTTACTTTACAAGTGGGCAAAGTAAGGAATTACTCACGAGAGAAATTTTAGCACACAAAGCCGAAGGCTGACTGTGATAATTTTATCGAGAGGGTAATTCCACTTTGCCCACGTGTGAAGTATAACGTTTTATCCAACAACTCTCAATAAATGCAAAATTTATTAAAGAAATATTATTTGACAGTGACATAGGCTTTAAAATTTTGAAATTAAAATGTCAATCGAAGTGGTTACCAAGGTGTTGTGTGTTATTATTATTGTTATAAATAAAAAAATACTCACTAGTGGATTTTATCAAAATTATACCCACTAGTAGGTAATCTGTTACTTTACTTGTTTAAAATCGCCATAGTTATAGAGCATTTATTGAGAGGTGTTGGATAAAATACTATGCATACATTATGGTTTTTATTGTATCCACAGACTTCATTTCCGCACCCAAACCTCAACTGACTAATAAATAAATAAAGTGAATACTCACTCCTAAGATTACAGTAATTTGATTAACTAAGCACCAAAACTACAGATTTATAGCCGAGGCTACCGTTTCATTGACGAGGTAAAGCCGAGCAATGAATGTTACCGAATCTGTATTTGGTGCCGAGTTGAACACATATTTTTTTGTTGATATGGAATTGATATTAGTTTAGTGATTATTTTTAATGCATATTGTGAAGGTTATCGCCATCAAATTACGTTGCCATGTGTTTGTTGAACGGTTGCCATGTAAAATATTTTTACAGTTACGCAGTAAAAGTGACACGTTACAAACTGTTAGCAGTTCATAAAGTGTCACCTTTAATGCCAATCGGCAAAAATAGTTATTTGTTTAACTAGGCACCAAAATACAAGATTTACAGCAAAGACTGCCGTTTCATTGACGAGACGAAAGCGAGGCAATGAATGCTGCCGAAGCTATAAATTTGGAATTAATATTAAATTAGTGATTATTTTACATACATATACACCGAAAGGTACATAGGCTACTTACATTAATTAAATTAAATTTATACTATCGTTTGAGAGCCACTGGTTGAATTTTCTGTTTGTTATTCCTATTAACTAAGGCCCCTTTTCCTAGTTATTTTTCGTATAAAATAATTGGCTCTAAAGTCCTTAGTTCGCCCAAAAGAGCGCTGGTTGTTTTAAAGAAAACATTATTTAGAAAGACATCCTCATTCGATTCACATCCGCGAGAAAATGTAAAATTATTCGAATCCACAAGAATTGTCGGATATTCGCGGTTCTGCACGATTCTAATTATATATGATTTATTGTAAATTCAAATATGAATTGTCTGGCCGAAGAATTTTACATTTATTTCGGTAAAATAATTTGATATAATGAAATTGAGTATTCTTTTCTTTGTATTCCTGCGTGTTGTGACGTCTGAATATTAAAAATTATTAGGATAAATTAGTCCAAATTGACTATACAAAGGAAATAATGTTCGCAAAATACAAAGATGATAAAGTTAAAGCATAATAATGGACGAAGTTGCATGAAATAAAAATTAAATTTAAACAGGAGAAAAGTATAAAACCCACGCAGAAAAATAATGTTTGTGTGGAAAATTTTCACCGGTGCTTTTTTCAAGCAGCCCTCAGATTTAACCCGTGACCTCGTTAATTTTTTCAAGCATTAAAAATCTGCGCTTACATGAAAACCGTTGGCCAGTGAGGCTGTAGATACAATTTCTTCTCAGAGTTAAAAAATGAACCTTAGGGATTACATATAACTGGTCTTTGCTTTTAATTGAGCAATTAATTTTCCTGCGGAGATCCCAAGCCCTTGGGCGGGATTTATCTGCGGTTTTTATTCCTGCTACTGGGTTTTAATTTACCCCTGTTTTGCGTTAAAAAATGCAAAAAGACAAAATTTAAAAATGTATACATCATTTGTTTAAATGTTTAAAATCTATTCAAGTCGCCGTGTTTTGTTTTAAATACAGCTGGTCTCTGCGAAAAGATTAAACAGGAAAACATCTCTCTTGTTTTTGTTTATTACATTCAACATAAAAATAAGAAACCCACAAAATTTTAAATGTTAAACGTACCCATTAATCCAGTGGTATAAAATTGAATACTTGAGATTACAATAAATTTAGCGATGTTTTTTCAGCAGCATTTATTGTCTTAGTTTAGTCTCGACAATGAAACGGCAGTCTCTGCTGTAAATCTGGTATTTTGGTACCTAGTTAAATAAGTAACTAATGTTGTTATGGCTTTGATGATAACAGCCCTAAAATCTTTTACCAGACTCGGCCCGTAAATAGTGTTTTACATCACTGTCAAGATCAAGCTCCAGTAACTTGTAAAGATTCATATTCAAAAGCAATAAAGGGCTGGGTTAAATGGGGTTTAAAAGTAAGTAACAAGTAATAGTTATTTACATTACAAGCAAGGTAAAACAGTTTTTACTGCTGAATGGAGGAAATGACCGGCGAACCTATTAGGCGAGCTTGTCACCTCCTTGAAGCAGTAAAACAGTTACCTTGCGTGTATTGTACAACATTTTACTTGTTACTCATTTGTAAATCAAATTAAAATTATAACCAAGTCCTGTCAGTTACACACAACTGTTCTGTCAAAAATTAATTTTAAATGATTTCGCATAAGCCTTGTAAGCATTACTGTAGCAACGTGCATTGTTTACCTTCTTTACTAACTTGTAAAAATTTTACAATGCAGCTGTCAATTAGTAACTTGTAAAGATACATTTTCAAAGTTAATAGAGGGCTTGGGTAAATGGTGTTTACAAGTGAGTAACAAGTAAAAGATTTTTTGCTACTATAGACACAGCTCAGTAATAGCAGTTTCACGATTCAGTATCATATCGTAAAATTTAATAACTTGTCAATCTTAAAAGTTGCTTTCTAAATATGTATGCTGAAAATGATGAACTACTAATATAACTTAAGAAAACTGATGTAAAATTCGAGGAGATTGAAAAATTGCATGGTGAAATAATGATGCAAGTTTGAAACAAACCAAATTATGTGCTATTAAAAATTCTCTTAAATAACTGGAGTGCTGGTTAACTTAGAAACTTTGTTTACTAAAATATTATTTTTATAACACTTTACCTTCATAGTACGATGAATAAATTTGTTAAAAATTCATTGCAGAAGAACGGCTACGGGTGACACGAAATCAGAGAAGGGCTTCATTCTGAGAGAGTTGTTAATTACTTTCGCTCTGTCATCCAACTTTTATAAGGGTCATTTTTAAATATTTAATTATTCCATTACAGTCTCCAGTTTGCCTTCTTTATAATAGACGATATTTTGCAGAAAAACCAGAAGATAACACTTATTTGAATATTATTTCAACTGGAATGAATGGCACTCGAGTTTTGATATTTAATGAAAATTCGCAGCTGAAACACCCGTGAGTGCTTTGATATGTTTGGAGAGGAACCACATGTTATGGGATAAATATATCACATTGTAAGTTCTGTTTAAAGAGAAGCTGTCATCACCCACAAATCTAAAGAGCCTGATGAAATTTGTACCTAAATATTCATCATATGTTTGAACGTAATGTTGAAAGAAATTTCTGTGACCTATTCTTGAAGTTAAAATGGGCATTTGAGTGTATTTGTACGTGAAGATATTCTAAGCATTGCATAACATGCTTCTAGTAAGAAGGATCTTTGTCTCCAATGTCGCCAGCTTAAAAGTTTGTTTCTAAAAGTTTTGTTACATATTGAACCCACTTAAAATTTCTTACACTTACTGTAATATTTATTCTTGAAAGTTTGTTGCAGTTGAAATAAAAGCAGCTACACTATTTGGAAGTAGTTGTATCTAATGTTTACATGATAACGTCATTCGTACAGTATGTAATAATTTTGTGTACTTCTCTATTTCTAGGTATGTTTTTATTGTATGTTTTATTCCATCAAACCATGATTTTTAATAGGTAGGTTGAAAGTCTTTCCAGTACGACTCGCGTTACTAGTTATTACTTGGAGTTGCATCTACCTAATTATTTTAATGCGCTTATGCAAGCAAACAAATAAGGTTTATTTTATTTTGTGTTTGTTTCAAATGTATGATTCCTTTTTAAAATAAACATTGCTTCTGTAACTGCGTAATTGAAAATATGTTTTAGTCTAGACACCTGGTATTTTTAACATTTGGTAGCTGCAAGATTTGGTGTAACCCTTCATTGATAGGCTTCTGTGCTGCTCCCTCCAAAGAAAGTTTCCTAGAAATAAAAACAATCTATATATTTTTTTATACTACAAATTCGTTAGTTTTTTAATAATTTTCAGGAGATAACCATGCAAGTCCTAAGATCCCTAAAGTATGATTGTGTAAACTTTCTGATATTTAAAATTTACATTAGGTTTAAGGAATCCAAGAGGACTTATTTAAAACTGGAATGCTACACTGGGGTCTAAGAAATCCCATGGTTTTTATTTAATTTTCCACATGCACAGAATTCGCATAACTTCGATGCTACCTCGTTGTAAATACAGTTTCTGTAATCCTAAACAAATATTCAATATAAAATCTCTGTGTGTTTGTTCTCATAGTCCAAAATAAAGTTTTTGCAAAATGTGTTTTGAATAAAATATATAGTTGAGAAAGGGTAATAATCGTTCAATGTCTTTCTATAAACCTATACCAATATGACATATGTAAAATCCCTAAAAATATATATATTTGTTTATGGGAAAGCAATAATTTTTTTTCGTGGTGTTTCCTAGCCCCAGTATGACGTTTGTGTAACTGTGAAACAAATTTGACTATCCAGGGTTAAAATGGAACATCTATTAGTCTTTATTGAAAGTTTCGGGACCAATTTATAATTAATTATTATAAATTTCATTTTATCAACATGTAAACAAAATAACCGTTACTATCATAATTGTTGCAGAAGATGGAAGGATCAAATTCCGAAATGTTCAATAAAAACTAATAGATGTTTCATTTTAAATAACTATTCTTCGGATTCCTTAAGCCTATTCTAAATTAAAAATTTAAACATTTTGAAATCCTTCACATAAATTATTATAATTTCTGATATATAGTATTTTACAAATTTGCACACTCTGTAGTACAAGTATATTTCGTCCGCTTCGATTCTAGCGGTGTTCTTTTTTTAGAAAAAAAAAAGGCATTATTCCTTTAAATAAGTAAATGGTTTGACTGACTGCTGATACATTTACTCTAGTCTTGTACATAGTTTATTATATGAAAAGTCTATACATATGGTATATCCATCCCAATAAATAAACCCAAACAAAGGGCTCCGGCTGTTCAAATGGGTGGATATTCCAAAATATAACGACCGTACGAAGTAATCAGTACATTTTATAGGACCTTTGGCAAAATAACGGTAAGGTTATTCAAATATCTTGATTGTAGTTGATTGTTTTAGAAAATTCTCCTTGTTTTCCTCTTGGGTAAACTATTCGAAAAACACCATTAAACATTTGGAAAATGATATATTTTAATGATCTGAGTCCCGCATATATTCATATTACATAATGGTGTTCGGTATCGCTTCCGGGAACATCTTTAGTTATTGTTATCTTATGGTGTGAAACATTTGTTCACATCTTTGTTACATATCAACCTTTCCTACATTTCCACTTTGTTACACATGTTCTGTAATCCTAACAATGCCGGAAATGTCTACAACACACTACTATTACAAGTATTTAGTACTATTCCTAATACTTGTTTCTAGAGCTGTCTTATTCAAAAGTGATAAATAATATTTAACAATGTATTATTAAATGAATCCTTTAAATTTCAAACATAATAGTTGAAATCATTTTTATTTATGTGATATTACATTTTTATATTAAACATTTTATTTGAAAATTATTAAATGTTAATTTCTTTATATTTTCTTATCAACTTGCTAAGCGGACTTTACGACAAAGATAGGTTTCCCACGTATTATTTGTCTCTCTCGGCGCGCATTTTCAACATTAGTGGGCGTTCCAAAATCAATATATTTCAGTGACTTGAAGTAATAAAAAGTGGGACGGCATTTTTATATATTTTTCTATAATAGAACGTTGGATAGTTTCTAAACAATTCTCATACCTAACATCGGGGATCGTTATATCCTAACGTGTTGAGTCCATGTTGAGAGGTTGTATGTTGAGCACATCAGTAATGAGTTAAAATTTATCATTTCAAATAATTGGAGTGAAATATATTTGAAGCGGGTGGTATAATTTCGAATGCTTTCAGTGTAAGCCTCTGCATGTTTGACCCATGTCATTTTGATTTCATTGCTATTCCCCAAATCAAATTATAAGTTAAGGGAACTTCAGCGCATTCCAAATTCTTACGCATCGCGTATTTCAAGTAGGTAGTACTCAAAATCAAAGTGGAGTACACAGCACTTCTTCCGTGTTGGTTTGAGTGATGATAACAAGGGATGGGGACAAGGTTGAAGAAGTTTGTTCACCATAACAGATGGGATAATACGTTTCGACCGGCCAGAAGTTGGTGAGTTTCAGTGCTGCCAACCGCGTGGAACAGAATCCCTGATTATGACAGCTTGCTATGTAGTTCGAGCACGTACGAGTAAAAGTTTTAGAACTGTTGTACCAGTTTTAACGTATGCTGTTTGCCAACGCCGTTAATTTTCAAATACACCACTTAAACATTGTACGTGGTATTTTCTTTTCCGGCTCACTAGCTAACTACTTGTTTTTATTTTGTTAGGTTTGCCATTTAACTGCTGTGCACTGAATACCGAATAACTCGCCAACCCTTTTCAATTGCTTCCTTTATTTTGTTTCTATTAAATTGGAGATTATTAAATTACTTCAGAAAATTCATGCAGATTTTAATTTCAGCTGGACCAAAAATGGAACATATTTTTCAATATTTTATATAATTTTTACTTCCAGCCTACCTCTAGGTAAGGGAGGTCATGTTTTTGGTCAAAAAATAGGGTAGTGAGTTTTCAATGAATAAACTCGTTTTAGGGTCCCTACAATACGATTTTGCTATTTTCGCCATGATATCTGGATGTATGTGTGTGTGTGTTCATTAGTGTGTGTGTGTGGTCTGTGGCAATTTTTTCGTCTCGCATAACTCAAATACTATAATACCAAAAAATACAATTTTATGTACTATTGCTTCTTATATTTATATTAAGAGCTAATTAGATTTTGGATAAAACTGTTCAACTGGAATTAGCAATTCACTAGAAGCCCTTAACAGTTTTCCGTGAAAAAACGAGGGTAAATTTAATTTTTCAATGATTTATGTTATTTTGAAAGGTGTAGAATTTTTAATATGTTTTGGTGATAATCAAATATAAAGAAATTAAATTTCATAAATCTTGCATTCCATGTACGCCATGGAAACACAAAAGTTTTTATTGTTTTACGAAATGTTGCATATGTTATTGTAATTGAGAAGCTGTTTTCTTAGTGAAATATATGTAAAATACTTAAATAAATATACGAAAGAAACTTAAATTTCTTAAATATAAATAGAAAATAAACAAATAAGAAGGTATTTTTCTGAATCACCAAATACTATTTTGTACCGTTTAAGAGTTGTATTGGGCGCGAGGTCATGTATTGGACACATCGGATTTTTTACTTTTTATTTATTAGAAGAAATATTATTGTTCCTTGACTATTACATTTTCATTTTATTGTTTTTTCAACCGTTTTAATAAAAATTTTACGGCAATCATAAAAGGAAAAGTGTCTTACTTTTTGTCCAATAATTTAGTTTGGACCATTTAGAATTTATTAATCGCTCGGGTATTGTGTTGTATTAATGTATGATCAAAATAAATGAAACATAACAATGTTTGATGATAGCGCAAAAGGATTCACCCGATGGTGTATTTGTATATGTCAAACAAAACAAGGCTACCAATATAATGTCCTGCGGTAAAACATATTTCCAGTATTGATTATTTTATTTTTTATATTTTTTGTCGCATTATTTTTCATAATTTATAAACCGCTAATGTAACCGATATTTAATTAAACAAATGTGTTAATATTACTTTATGAAACTTTGCAATTTGGAGCGTGAATTAATCAAATCAAAGCATCCATTAATTCAAATTTAATTATAGGCCAGTAATGGCGATTTTCTTCCAGGTTTTTAATTTACTTTCAATTAGAAAAGAAACAGACGGATCAACCCAAGTTCTAAGTCCCTCCCTGACGAAATTAATTCTTTCTTCGGCGTTGGCCAAATGTGTTCTGCGGTATCGCCTTAGAATGGAAGGCAATTACATTGAAACGTATCTTATGTATGCTGCCGGCGGCCCGGCGTCATTTATTTTACACGTTAAATAATCTAATTCCGAGAACCGCGCACGCCTCTGTATTAAATACTCCCAGGAAATTTACTTCGGAGTATCTCATTAAGCTGAGAAAAAGATATTTGTGTGCAGGAGAGAATCGTTCTTCGTTTATCATCGGGGAATGTAGAGAATATCTTCCTGAAATGTAACCTGGCACTTTGTAATTAAAACGACTTTGGAAAATAGATCAACAATTAGCAATTTAATCAACTATTAAATAAATAACTATAGTTCCTTTAATTACAGAATGTAAGTGGACGTTTATATTATTTTATGCTTTGTGGTTTCTTTTCCTACGTTCGCGCTACGAAAATAGTTTTTGCTATGAAGAACTGAAATTATAAGACACCCTAAAGTGTCTAAGTAATGGCTGATCTTTATTGATACTATAATATACATATCAAAATTCAAAATTTACTGGGAGTTTTTTCTTGGCTCATTGTACTGCCTGCATACAATCCTGTGTTATTATTCGAAGAATACAACTTTACTGCAGTGATCCATCTATTTTAAGCCAATGTTTTTTAGAATAATCAAATCCAACATTTAACAGAGTATCTGGAAACAGACCCTTAGTTAATTTGAAAAGAAACCACAGCCATAATGGATATTTATGTAACAAGTACATGATTTAGGGTTTTATGGACGAGGCATTTTAGAAGCCAAATTAGCGCAGCGAGTCAATAAAATCCTATTAGTTATTGTGTTTACTTTATCGGACTAGTCCATACAGAGCCACTTCAAAGAACGCTAAAAAATATCATAAAACAAGTGATTATAATACAGCATACATACATAACTTCACGATATATCCCACTCAGTGTGGTAGCACGAACCTAGAAACACAGTCAACCAACAATTGATCTCCAAACATTCTTATCCTGACACACCATTTTCGCCTAGTCCACATTCTTAGTGCGATTCATATATGCTCGTCTATTCTTCACAGTCGGAATCATTCCTTCAAGCAATAAACCATCAATCACACTTAACCACCTATTCCTCGGACGCCCACGCATTCGTTTTCCTTCAGTCTTACCCCTACATATTAGTTACACCAACATTTCATTCGACATTTGTTTAAGATGTCCAAACCACCTCAACTGACTCACTCCCACTTTCTTAACATCATCAATCTCACACTCACCGTATACCAATGTATTTCGGATACAATCACGTCTTACACACTCCTCTTAAATATCTCATTTCTACAGCAGTTATAAGTCGTTCATGCTTCTTTATTCACATCCAACATTCTGAACCATACATCAATGTAGGCACTAACACGCTATTATAAATACTCAATCGAACATCTCTAGATACATTCACATTTCGAGCAAATGTACCCAGAGCACCCAATAGCTTACACCCTGCAGACACCCGCCTTGCAATCTCCTGGTCAATACGTCCATCCCTCGAAAACATACTACCCAAAAATACAAATTCATTCTCTTGTTCCAGTCTCGTACCATTCGCTAATACAGTCGACCAAAAAATAATTTAAATGCCATATTTCATAATCTAGTAGAACTATAATACGTTAATCTTCATCTCAAAACGAAAAATCAGCTGGTAATAAAGGAAAAAGGAGTCAACAAGAAGAGTAGCTAAATGATTTAAAGTTGATGAAATCTGATAAAATAAAATATTGAAAATTTGCCAGAATTTATCGATTTCAAATCTGGACAAATGTTTAAAGTTTCAACAGATTAATAAGGATTTATCTTCCAATAAATGAGGAAAATATATCTTCGTATGGAAACTTACAAGTTTGTGAAACATATTGTGGTACGCAACTGACATGAAACACCATACTAAACATACTTTCCGAACTCATAGTAAAATTAAATTTTATTAACTTCGAAGAAGAGGTAAGTTCGCTACGCGTAAACTTTTGCCAGGTCAGTTTTATAATAATATAAAGAGAACCAAGTAATTGTAGCAAAATTTAATTAATTTTTCTAGTCGAGCTATAAAAGCAAACACATTGTATGTACTTTATTTCTAAGTACCTAGTAAAGAAATCCAAGTTTAAAACTACACGCTATAAATTGTTCCGCAGTTATTTTATTGTCCGTTCTGTCGACACGTTTAAGAAGAAAATCAATCATAAGCAAGCGGAACACCTAGTACGAGATATTGATTTCTCTTTAAAATTAAATTGAAATTGAAAGACGAAAAAACTCTGAAGAGGCGATTATTCCCTACAAATGAATTCTACTTTCCCAGCAGCGACAGGAGTAGGATTAAATATATGCGGTTTAAATATCCTTGGGGTTTTAAATGCTTGGGATGTAATTTATTTGAAGTAGGCACATTAGAAGAAAGATATTCTTCGCCTGAACGGAATTACGAGTCATTTATCAAAAGGGAAATACACTTCACGCGTAATAAACGCCAAGTGCGTGATGGTTTATGTACTCGCACGGTGATCAGCCAGGCCTCGGAAGTAGTAAAACTAGTTGCGGAAATTGACTCGGATTCGAAATCACTCTGCGCGTAGCTTAACGTCGAAATATTACTACGGTAAATGTTCTTCTAATGCACGAGTTATGTTATTCTCACTCTGTTGTCTGAAACATGCAACATCAACTGGGTTTTCTTGCTATACTCAGACGCTGACTTCAGTAAGTAATTAGGAGGTGGATCAGATCAAATCCTACAGCCATTTTAACTTTGCGAAAGCATAACTGAAATATAGTAATTGTGGAACGCGCACTTGTAGGCTTTTATGAAAGAGAAAAACGATCCTAAGACTGATATACATCATAGGTTATCCGTCTTCGTCAGTTATTTATAAAGCGGTTGTTATGGGTTTGTTGAGCTGTTGCTATGCGTTTGTTGAGCTGATACTATGTGAGTACATGTTGCACAGTCTTATCCAAAAGTAATAAATAATATTTAACAGTGTATTGTTCAAATATTTGAAAATTCCTTTAAATTCACATATATAAGAGTTAGTTAAACTCAACCTCTCGCCATATCCTGTAAGGGAGGTATAGGATTCATGCTAAAAATTCGGTAGTAAGTTTTCAGTGAATGAGCACGTTTTAGGGTCCCTAGGATATGATTTTAATAGTTTCGCTATGATGTCTGTATGTGTCTGTCTGTCTGTCTATCTGTCTGTCTGTCACTCCGTCCGTCTGTGTGGATCTCTGGAATGTCGAGCAAATGATGATGATCCTCGTACAAAAATCTATGAACCTCTAACTTTAAATAATTAAAATTTGTCTTTTATAACTTTACTTGAGAGCGTATACTGTTAGACGTCGAGGACAACAGAATATTTATTATATGAATCCACTTATAATTTATTGGTCGATTAGTCGTCTTGTTTAATTCATATTTATGCGAACGCAATAGGAATGTGCAAGTTGAAGATAATGCTTGATGCAAGTAGTACGGGAGTAGATAGTTTAGGGTGTAAAATAGTGAATCGGTATTTCTCGCACGTTCAAGACGAATTATCGGTTATTAATATTGTCAGGCTTCACGGAAGCGCTTCGTCTGTGAACTAAGCGCGTAGTTCTGTCGACTTGACTATAAATCAGATTTTAATTACATTGTCGTACCGCTGTAATCATAACTTCGAAATTTGGCTGATGGACGGCTCGAATTCAATTTCGTGGTGCTATTAAAAAGAACCGGTACCGCTGCGATTTAAGGTTATGAGTTTTGCGAAACTGGAACGTCATTAGCAGGAGGAAGATGAATGCGGAGAAGATTCCACCATTAATTGAAATAACAGGAAGAGACAGTTTACCTGAATTATATTTTTAAATAATATATTACGTAATAAGAGATGTAAGAAGGAGATTACGCACCACTGAAAAAATTGACACATGAGTTTGTAATTTCACGAAGGCGTAATTGATTTACATCTCGAATTATGTACTATACTTTTTCTACGACCACTCAATAGTATTTCTAAATTAAATTCACATAGGAGTATGTATTTTTTAATCTCCAATCCATGAATTAGTTACACTAATTTGTTTCTATCTCGAGATTTAGTTACCTTTTAAACCGTTTAGCTAAAATTCTGAAATAACGCGTTGGATCTCTATTTTCAGTTCAGGAATTGTCCGTGGTTCGTTAGCATAGACTTTGGACTTTACAAAACCAAGAGGAAAAAATTGCATGGCATCAAGTCGCACGATCTGGGCGGCCTGTTAACGTTAGAAAATGTTATCTTAACAATTTGATGGTTTCTTTTGCTCTATAGCATGTGACGCCATCCTGTTGAAACCATATTCTTTCGAGGTGCATGTAGTTCAATTGATCCCACAAGTTAGGTATCATCATTCTACGAACACAGTCTCCTCAAAACTTTCGCCAAATTTGTAAATGCATTGTAACAATAACAATACGTCGTTCTATTACATAGCGATCCATTTTTAATAACCTCAATAACAAAAGATGACAAATGTCAAACATTAGGGTTACCAACACAAATACAAAAAAAAAAAATGGAGGGAAATTTAAATCAGGCGTACCCGATGGACCATCCTATATAATCCAAATTGTAAAATATTATTGAAAATGTATTGTAAAACAAGAATAACTTTTTGTTTAATCCGTCACTGAGACTTGGAAGTATTTTGTACTTTGATCGGAGGAGTGGCCAATCTTTTCATTGCAACCCATTGGGGTTTGGTGAGCTGTAGTATACTAGAATTACAAAACCTTGTATTGCATTTCGTAATTAATATAACGTCCATGTCGGAATAACACAAACACAAAATATGATGAAATTATAAATCAAACGGATTGGAGTATCAATTCCCTGCATTCTATTTCAATGCATGTCTGGGGTATAAAGATAATTTATTGACTTTAGTTAGATAAATATTCCTCAACAAAACGGTCGATTTATCAACTGCAGCTGAACTTAAATTCCATATACATCTGCCATGTATTCATAGTTCTGCAAAGTTTGACTGGGGCAAAACAAATACCACTAATAAATTCTTGTTTTGTGAAATTCGAAGCTTGAATTAATAGTTGCGATAGTCTGGACGCTATACACTAATTGTGTGGTTGATGGTAATGTTGTATTGATCATTCGCTCCATTAAATTCAATTCGCAATACAGGCTTTTTTCTTTTTTTAAGCGGAAAGAAAAAGCAAATTTGAATGTTAAATTATTTCATTCACTGCATAATTGGGAATATTTAAAAAAGGAAATAGAAGAAAAATACCCAATTAAAAACCACTGATAATACCCCAGATACGGAAGAAAGAAGTTCTAAATCCCCAAAATGGATTTAGCAGCATTTAAATGTCATACAAATCAGGGTTGTTGGGATGATGTTAACATGGTGATAGCTTTTCGAGAAGAATAGCTCCACAGAAATATGACAGTTGACGTTTTAACTATTTTATGGTTGAAGGTTACACTGTTTTCCATTGGATTTTTTTCTTATAGTTTTTTCCACTGACAACTTTCTCCTATAGTTTTTTTTTTCATAAACAATTTTTTTTTATAGTTATATATTATTAAACATATAATTTAGTTTTTCTCAAAATTAGTAGCATGTACAATAAAAGTGCAAATAACATTTTATATTCCAAATATTTTTGCTAACATCTTTCATTTGAAACTTTTTTCACAGCTGATGCTATTTTTGAAAAAATGAAATTTATTGTTTTGTGTGTCCAGTAAACTTCTTCCGGGTTTTCAATTTCATTCAAAATCAACTCATTTCTTCATATTATCATGAAACTTATAAATTCCAAGTTTCGTTTACATATCTTATCTCGTTTATGAGATATTGTGCACACGGACATCCATCCATCCATTCATTCTAACGCGCAGACATCATACAGAAATTGGTCTGAACGTATTCAATGGACATTTCCGCAAAAATCTCGTCAGCGAATTTTTTCGTGATTCCTATACTTCCTTATACTTTGTATAAGAAAGTAAAAATGGTCAGTAAGAAAAATAGTCAGTGGAAATAATAACCGGTGAAAAAAATGGAGTGGGCATTATGAAATGGAAAGTGTACTTTCAATAGAGATGGCCTAACTACCTCAACTTTCTTATGTATTTACCCTGTAATTGGATAACTATTGGGTACAATAAATTATTATTTGTTGTCATCTGTGAACCTCTGCGCTTCAAAGAACCAAAAGTCCCTTAGAATGCTGTCCCGCATACTGCAGAAGGCTATGTTTATTTTGAAAGAGTAAGTTTGCAAGTTAGACAAAGCACATAATCGTAATAATTAATGTGTGCTATCTAAAGGCCCCATATTGTTTTGTTTTGCGACCAATTATGTCCAGTAAAACATAATTACAACCCTCGAGTTTAGTGTTTATTATCTCCCGGAGAATCCATGTTTCCACTTGACGGGAATCAGATTTTATCTGCTCAAAGTGCCTGTATCGAATCTCCGACATAACACACAAACACAAGTCGTGCTCAAATTTGACGACTAGCGCGGACAACCCGACTGTAGGTACCTGAATAAAGCGAACCGGGAACTCAACCGGTAGACGGGGCCAAAGGGAAGAAGTTCGGAGATGCGGGTCGGATGACTTCAGCTACCGGTAACGGTAATGAACTCATGAAACATCGTGCCCGGTTGCTTGGCACGCGGCTCGCTAACGTTGCATGCAAATTAACCTTTCAGTGTCGAAAGGACGAGATGTGACGTAGATGGAGAGCGCTTTATCTCTTTTGTTTTAAAAATCGAGAAGCGAAAGTGAGAAATAAGCCAACTATGAGCTCTGTTGAGAAAATAAGCGAACTTTAATTTTTCTTTTGCCAATTGACATTAAAAGTGACACTGTATAGACTGCTAACAGTCTGTCCTATATCACTTTTACCGTCTAAGCTGTAATTATTCACATTACAAACATGGTAAAACAGGTAAAACTCATTGCTGTAGTACGCATCGTAATATGTCTTATATTTATCGAAATATGGCGATTTGTAATATTTTTCAAAAAACGGAAATTTCCCCAAATATGACTTAAAATTGTAAATTTTTTTTATTACATTTCTTTATAATATTCGCGCCAGGAAACCCATAGCAGCAGAGCGCATCGTCATATCTCTAATATTTTTCGAGATATGACGATTTTTTATATTTTCCGAAGAGCAACTTTGAGGAGCTGTAACTCGAAAACTATACAAGATATCGAAAAATATCTCCAGTTTTGTGTTTTTCGTGCCATTTATAATAAATTATTAAATTTTGAAAATTTTGAAATTTTTTTCAAAATTTCGATTAAAGATATCTCGACAAATATGAAAGATACAGACTTGTAGTGTTCATCAATCGATTCAGCTCGACGAAATACATAAACCATGAAAATTTCAGAAAATTCGGACAACCGGTTGAAATGTTAGAGCAAGAAGTCTGAAAATGGCCAAATGCAGGCCAAACGTCAAGGGGTACCCCTTGACTTTCAGGACAAAAAACGCCATTTTCAGGCTTTTTGCTCTAACTTTCCATCCCGTAAAGCGATTTCTATGAAACTTTGCATACTTATGTATTTCGACGAGCTGAATCGATTGGTGAACACTGCAAATCTGTATCTTTAATATTTGTCGAGTTATCGCCGATCGAAATTTTGAACAAAAACACAAAAAAAATTAAAAATTTTAAAAAATTGCTAATTTTTATATAAGGCACCAGAAACGCTAAACTGAAGAGAATTTTTAGATATCTCGTGTAGTTTTTGAATTACAGGCCCTTAAAGTTGCGTTTCGAAAAATACCAAAAATCGACGTATCTCGAAAAATATTCGAGATCTGACGATGCGCTCTGCTGCAATGGGTTTCTTAGCGCTTATATTATAAAGAAATGTAATAAAAAAATATTACAATTTTAAGTGAGGATATTCCGTGAGTCAAATTTTTTTATCGGTATGTGAATCTGTATTGAATGATTAATAATTACAGTTTCTGTTATTTGTTTGTTTCCATAGCAACTAAAATTAACTCATATCAATGTAATTCGTCCAGAAAATTGATTTTATTTAAAGATATGCAGAAATTAAAATATATGCACTTTGCATATAATTGGTAACATAGTTTTTACTGCTGAATAGAGAAAATGATCTAATTATCAACCTAGGTATCCATTATTGACCGCTACTAAGGAAGCGGTAGATAATAGTATATTATACATTAAGCCAGAGAAGTGTATAATTTTTTTCAGCGGAGTGATTTGAAGCACAAGACCTACAATTACTTCTTAACTGCCAAATATTCCAACTTAAGACTGGTGTATTTTATTGCATGCTTTTGCGACAGTAACTTTCTGTGAAGAGTGTTTGTTTTATTTGTAATTTTGTGGTATATTAAACTATATGTAAACATGTACCGCTGTCTATTAAATAAAATATCAAATACGCTCGAATACAGCATTACGAATTAATCCTGTACAACGTTATGCATATTTTATGAATATTTGAAAGCGTAAATATTTCCAAACGTCGAATAAGAGCAAAAACCAAGTAGGGGCAATAAAATATTACTGCATAAACATACCTTTCGGATTTCATACAGAATATTACATGAACAAGTTCAAGATGAAAACAGAAAAACAACGAAAAACAAAGCAACGCCACTCTTGTACGTGGAAATTCACAAGGGAGGCCATGTACTGCAACTTTGTACAACTTTAGCCCCCTGAAAGCTAAACAAAAGTGCAAGAAACAAAGAGCCAAGCGTGGTTACGGATTTCCAAACAATGTACAGTTGTCCGTCCATTGATAAAGCTGACCATTCTATACTTTATGATATCGGAATACATTTTATTTTAATATATTAAAAGAACTGCATAATTCGAGCATTTATTTATATATACTATAAAATATTTTAATTTAGCGTTGGTGTTGTCATTGTTTTTAAAACTTCATAAGCTGTCAAAAACAATTAATTTTTGTCACAATTAGCAAGTTGTTACATTGCATCTTTTTTAGAGAATGGGCCTGATTGTATAACAAGTTTTCTAAACTTTAGTCACGAGTCCTTTACGAATGAGCGAAGCGAATGTATAAAAAACGAGAATCTAGACTCTAGAGTTTATAAAACGAGTTACATAATTTTTCTACGACCGCAAATTAAAAGATATTTTTTAATGAAGATAGTTTTTAGATGCAGTACGTCTGCAAATTAAGATAATAGAAAAATGTAATATTATATTACTTATGGTAACAGTTAAATTGAAAAAAAATTGGCAATTATTGAAAGAAGCTAACTTTATCCCGAGCTTAATTAAGTCATTTGCCAACTTCACGCAGTGACTAAAATGTTCGAAGCTACAGCCTGTCAAGGTGTGATTAATTGTATATTGTGTTATTAGGAGTAAATGTGATACATTTACTCCGAATAACACATGCTATTTTTTCTTCAAACATAAAAAATAGATTTACAAATCATTAAAAAAAACGCTCAAAATTATTCTGACTTATCCAACAATTCTAGTTGCCTTAGACTATGTTTTGTTGTTTTTGTTAACTGACAAATTATTGAATTACAACCTTACTATTTTCCATAATATTTTACTTTGTCTGCCGCCGGAGTAAAAGTGTCTACTTGGCAACAATTTTGCGCCGGCGGCGAAAAAATTGAACTTCTGCTCTGTGTTGAATACAAATACATAACAACCTAGTTTTATAACGTTTGAAGAAAAAAATGTTATTTAGCGCCATGGAAACCACTACATTAAATATCATTTTAATAACTGGAGTAGAAAATACTTATTTATGATATAAATATTAAAAGTGACATTTTATGAGTAAGTGGGGAAGTTTGTGAAACGAGGCAAAGCTGAATGAAACAATCCTACGAACAAAATAAATCACTTTTAACACGTATATCATACAAAATTGTATCTACGATCTTCTTAGTGTATTAGTAAATACAAAAAAATGTAGAATAATATTTTGACAGATAGGGTTATATTTTTTTTTTTTATTATGAAGATGAGAGGCGGACCAACTACTATGGTCATATGCCGCCTCATGAGTAGATGAATATGAATTTATATGAACAACACAAACGACCATGCTCTTCAGTGGGATTCGAACCCACGACCTCTGGCGTGCTAGGCTAGCGACATAGCCACTACACCACCGAGATCGGCGGGGTTATATTTGTTGATTTACTTATACAAATCGTTAGCAATGTGTTAAAAATAACAATAAATCACTTTTAACACGTTGCTATGTTACTTTTAACACTAGTGTGAGAAAGTAACACTTTTAACTTGTTAAGCAACCGATAAAAGAGTCATTTTTAACAACGGCCGTAGATAAAAATGTTTAAACAAACGTGTAATATTAAAAAAATAACGAAGTTCTTGAATAAAAATTAATAATAATAGATTACAAAGTTTCACTTTCTTTTCATTGTGTCTTATAAGTTAATAAATATTTAGTTCTTTCATAAATAATGGAAGCACGAAACAATGGAATCAAATTTTCGATAAAGAATTAATAATTGTTATGACGATAAGAAGAAAACTTTGAAAATGTTAGCGTGGAATGAATTTTCTAAGCAAAGTTGGAAAAAGTGTGGTACAAAAGTTTGTTTTCATTATTTATTAAAAAAGTTTGTCGTTAATATTTTACGTTGTTTCTTTTTTTCTGTATTTTGGATGAGCTGTCATACTTTCCCAAACAAAAATTGTTTTTAAATAAAATTATTTCATTTCAGACAGACGCAGAAATGAGTAATTATTCAGGAAGGAATACAATTTTAATTAGACGAGGTGCCTTGAAGTTTTTATAAATTAATCAATTACATTTTTTTGGGTAGCTACCTAGCTTCATACGTCAGTACTGATATATTTCTGGGGCGTCATAATTATAATTCTGCTTCATTATAATTTGCTATAGAAATACAAATCAAATAAAAGCTGAAAGAATCAAGTTGATTGCTACGGATGTCACAGAATTATCTTCAGTTTTTTGAACATACAGCGAATCAATACGTACCACAAAACGACGACTTCTCAAATTAGGGTTATTCTTTTCGCATTCTTTCGTAGTTTCCTCTCAAATATACGTCTATAGAAATTTCTTGGAAAATAATTATGGCATTCATCAATAACTTTTCTTGAAGATATTTTTTTACGCATTTTCTACGGCTGTTATATCCGCTAAAAAGGCCATTGTGTTTCTTTTAAATATTGACCATTGTGTTTAATTATGTATTGTTAAAAGTATTCTACCCTTCTAGAAATAAAGAACGGATGAATTTCCGTGAAATAACACTACCCTTCGGAGATTGTGGAATGGGGACCCCGGGGTAAAATCTAATATACTTTAAACGACGTTTTTATAACGTCAAGTAGATGTCTTGGGGAAGTTTAATTTTGTATAAAAGCGAAAAGATTCAAATTAACGCCAATTTTCTTGAATGTATTCTAATTAAATTTTTCTGAAATTTTCTGTTTCTCTTGTTTCTAAAGTTGCTTTTATTATTATCGTGTGTAAAGTAACACTGACTAAAACATGGGGTATTTTTGAAATATTTGTTTAATGGTATTTTTGTCAACCGCTAATTTTTTTTTAATATCGTTTTCTATAATTCATGTATTACTATAGAGCTATGTACATATACTCTTCTAGATAAAATTCAGCATTCAAGTTATCATGTCATCATAAGTTATTTTTCAAACTATAACAGCAGTTTTACCAACTAATAAGTCGAATGATATCTTCAATAATAATCATCTCTATATTTTGATGACAAATTCATTGAACCTTGACAACCGATGTCTCATTTTATCTGAAAGAGTACGGTGATATATAAATTGGTATCATGGTATCTATAGCAATAGATATAAAAGTAAAAGTTTCATCTTAGCTGTAATTCACGATAAGCTGTTTTTATCTGCCATCACATACCTATAAAGGGAGATATAGGAATCATGCTAAAAATTCGGTAGTGAGTTTTCAGTGGATGAGTATGTTTTAGGGTCCCTAGAATACGATTTTATAGTTTTGCGATGATGTCTGTGTGTGTGCCTGTGTGTTTGTTTTTGTGTGTGGATATTAGGAGTTACGGTTTTTCAAAAACTACTGAACAGCAAATTTTCTTATTTTGTACAAATCAACTCTTTCATCTTAGAAAGAATTGATTAGTTTTTGGTGATAATCAAATAACCAGAAGTGGTAATTTACTTAAAGCCCTATCAAGTTCTTTTGAAATATCTCAGTAAATTATGGTTTAATGACAAGTTTTGTTATTATCTACAATTACTGTTTGAAACATTTTTCTCTTTCTGTCATTATTTACAAATTACAATACGATAAATTCTTATTTATGTATCAAGGCACTGAAGTTCCATTTTTTATCACGAATATGGATTTTAATTGCCGAGGCCCGTAGGGCCGAGGAAAATAAACCATGCGAATGATAAAAAGGAACTTCAGTGCCGAGGTACATATTTGAAATCTAAAGTTGCCAACCTCGAGAAGTAAAGTTATCGTTAATAACACTCAAAATTATGTGTTTTGTCCTCAATTTCGTCATCGGAATTAATTAGTTAATTCTTCTTGCAAATTTTGTTTCACATTACGTCCAAATTTACTATAGTACGTCAATAAATCTGCCAAAATTATTCTAATTGTCAATAATTATTTAACGGTTGCCAACACTGGGTTGCTCAAAATCGTTCTATAATGGGTTACTTTAGTGAGGATTTCTGAGCTTTTAATGATGATTTTTGAGCACTAGTGCCGATTTCAAATAAAAATATATATTTTGATAGATTCGTTTAAATCTGCTAACCTGTGCTTTTTGGAAAAACAAAAATTTTGACAATTTTGAAAATTGTTTTGCTATAGCTACTACTTTGGCTAACTTCGCTGAGTGATATTGTACACTTTAGTATCAATTTTGGAAAAAGTAAATTTTTTAAGGTATGGTCATTTCTTGCATTGTTTGATAATAAATCTATGGTACCTACAATAGTTTTTTTACAATACAACCCGAGTGTAAATAAGAAGAAGTCTACGCACCTGCAATTTCAAAATCTTGCTAACTGAAACAATCATTCCCATTCATTGAGCGTAACTATCGGCCAGGAAACCGTAGTTTCTATCGCATCATTTCTCCGCGTAACCGAGATTTCGATAACAGTCGGTTTACATTCACCGCGTTCAACCAGCACAGCATCCCGGTAACCGCTGCTCGTTGCAACAGAATTTGCAGCTCGATTTAACGGCTCCCGGCTCATGGCCCACTAGGCGGCTAGCAACATGAGCAGCAGCGTCCGTCCGGGAAGCTTGAACACGCTGTGTTCTAGTTCTAGTGCAACTGGAGGCTTGGGACGGTCAGGGATACGACAGATTCACCTGGTTAGGGATAAAATGATTGGATTATGTGTATCTATTAATTATGGCCGGTTGATGTATCGGTCCCTATTGTCTGTTGCAATTTGTATAAGATTCATTTGCAGAATATATAAACAATCTAGTTAACAAACAACTTCATAGAATTAGAATGTTTAATAATTACGCTGGACACACGTTTGACTTATAAAGTTGCATGCAGCAACTATAACTATTATAACATATTAAATAAACTGTTGTAGGTGCTACAAAATCTTCGCTATAATGCATGAACACGGACCATCACTATCAAGAAACGCTTATCCCTCCAAAATCAAAAATTATAACACATTTAAAAAAATGACATTTTTCAAGCGTTACCAAATTAACTCATTTGCGCTCAGCGTTGCCATATGGCAACGAGTTTAGAATTATATTTTAATTGTGTTCATTGCGAGTTAATCAAATGGAAGGGTGTTCTATTCTTTATATAAGTCTATATTTTTTGCACCCGTGATTACTGTTTGTAGATTTTATTTATTGCTTGTCTTAAATTATTAGCCTTCCGTGAAAAAACATTTAAGTAAGAACATTTTCCTTATTAACTTTTTTTTATATAATTCTTAACTGTAGTATTAACAATACTTTAATTTATTAATTCATATAATGTTTTGAACATTTTGATTAATTTAAAACGAAAATGTCCGAATATAATTTTTTTTAACGTGTTTTAATTTGTAATTCGTAAATGGTGACATTAAAAGAAAAATGTTTCAAACAACAATTGTAGATAATAATATTTGAAACATTATTCTAATAACAAAAATTGCCGTTAAACCATTTTAAAATGATTTCAGTAAACTGCCACTTACGGTTATCGGAGCTCTTCCCAAGGGGATACAAATAAAATATCAAAATTAAAAAACTTTTAGAACTCATGTTTGTAAAATTGTAGAGAGATTTTGTTTTGCAAAGTATATATGTTTACATACAACGTATCAAATTATTGAACATAATTCTCCATCAGGAAACAAATGAATAACATAAACAAGTAAATTTACTTGTTGTTTGTTGATAAAGAATTATGTTCAATAATTCAATTCGAAACTGTGTATATTTAAACAGTCATATTTACAAAACAATCCAAAACATTTATAATTTTATAAATTAAATATTGTTTTTGGTGTCCAGTAAAATTCTAACAAAATCAATGTTTTATTTGTTTTTTTATTGTTACACTTATTTATACAAACATAACAACAAGCTATATCCCCAAAAAGACTAGCAGTCAAAAATTTATTTAAAAAACTATAGCAACGTTTCGATAGCAACGGTTATCATCTTCAGGGCTAAGTTAAGGTTTAATATAATAGACGTTGTTATCTAAAAGTTGGCATAGTTTTTTAAATGAATTTTTGACTGCTAGTCCGTTTTTTATTCTTCCCAACCTTCCGCATCAGTCGACCATTGCATCGTTTCTTCTTTAGAACTGTTATCTGATTGTTATTATAAAAATCATCATAAATCTTGCGTATTTACAATCAATTGAAAGATCTTTAAGAAAGTACACAGTAAAATATTTGATTTGCAATTTGTTAATTTTGCGGTTAAATATATTAGTTAATATTGACAAATATATTGTGTTAATTAGCAAGTTAAACAAATATGACAATTGGATAAATTAAAATTTTGTCAATTCTGATTTATTGACAAATTGTTATTTATTTATTTGCTGGATTTATAAAATTTAACAAGTAGACTCGTCAATAATAAGCAAATTTAGCTAACCTATCAATTTGAAATTGTTGAAGAAAATTTGTATCATTTGTAACAACTTAATTTGTTATAATTACTATAATTTATTGTTCTGCTCCAATATAATTACTAACATATTTAGTCAAAAGCAAATAAAAAAGTTAATAATTACTATATTCACAAATATATTTAGTTACGAAATACATAAAAATAAATTATTATTTGCTAACAAATTTGAAACTTGTTAAATTAACAAAAATGAACGGTGGAGCGTCTGGGACTAAAAATTTTGTTAAAATTTGGTCAATTTTGACTATAAATTATTTACTGAGTAGACAAAATGATGCCTTCAAGGTGATAGTCAGTTAGTTCGGCTATCAAATCTTCTTTAGAGTCGAGTTGAATGTTAACTAAAATGCGCGATTCTGTACATTTATACTAGGTGAAACAACACCGAAATATAGCAATACTGTGAAATTCCAAATTAAATTTAGGTAATGTCGCACACTCCAGCATTTCATTGGCTGCTTTGTAAATTTCCTTTTTTCATTAAATTTCTCTGTGGAACAACAAAAGAATCGTCCATCAAAGCAGCTGGGAAAGCATCGAAAGGTTCGCCCAATGTGCTCCAGTCCGCACAGCCTCCCTGCGGGCGAGAATTCGTCGATAACATCACACACACCCACTAACTCACCACCCCACGAAATCATAATGATGCTGAACCCAGGCCAATAATAAGAGTGCTCTAACGACATTCACATAACTTTATGCACGAACGCGCAGAAAAATTCGCAACTTTCAAATGCGGATGGAATTCAAACTGCATATTTATGATTAATGAATATCATCCTGTGAATATTTTCATATATCACTGCCCGGGTTACATTTTTCTCGCTTTGCCTATGAATAATGTCTAGGGAAGGAGATGAAGAGCAGACTAGTGGCTTAAGTAAAGATTTACTTTTCTTTTTCTTTTGGTTCTTATGGTAGACAAATGATAATGCTTATTCGAGGGAAATGCATGGACTGGGGATATTATTAGCGTTTTTATCTAGCGGTGCACAGACCCTAGGTTTTGGCTAAAATATTTAAAGATTTTTTTACACAAGCGTAGTTTAGAGCAAGTACATATTTAGAATAATGTTAACCCCTGGACAGTTAACCTTGTTCCACAGTTACCGGAACGTGGCACTGGAGTCTTGGAAACCCCAAGAAAAGAAAAACTACTTTCCCATAACCGGATGTAATTTTTCTAGGGATTTTACCTATGTAATATTTGTTTAGGTTTATAGAAAGACATTAAACAGTTAACCTTTCTGAACCATATATTTTATTCAAAACACAGCATTTTGCCAAAACTTTTATATTTTGCAATATTGAGAACAAACATTTTATATTGAATATTTGATTAGGAATACAAAAACTGAGTTTACTACGAAGTAGCATTAAAGTATTTACACATTTGAATTTACACGGAATAAATGAACAGGTTTTTAATACAAGGATTGAATGTGGACTGTCCTAACGATTTTGTGAAAGAAGCAGATCTTCGTTCATACCGTTAAGTATGTCAGGCGAAGAAAAGAATCATAAAACTATATGGATTTTGAGAAGAAACAGATGAAGATGTGGCATGGATCACAAAATGTATGAATTTCTAGGTTTTTAGAATACGATGAAGATTTTTATAGAATATAAAAAATGTTTTAGTTTTAAATAAAGAAAGTTTCAACGATTATGTATATGGTGTTCTAAAACAAACAATATTTCAATATACATACTGGGTGATTCATAACAGATAGAAAAGATTGAAAGTGTAGCTAGGTGGGGCCAAAATAATGTTTTTTCCTTAATAAACTTTTGACATAAACTCAACAACCAAAATATTACAGTAGTATAATAAAGTTCTTTGAAGTTTTTAAGTGACTCTCAACCTTATGGACAGTAAATTTGAAGCAATAAAATAAGAATTTAAGTAACCCTAACTTTTATGGTAAAATATTACTTTTATTATTATTATTACATTGTTCAACTAACTTTAAAGTATTCCTAATTTTCGTAACACAGATAAATAATTCACTTTTACAAAAATATATTTCGGAACTTCCTGATAAAATAAACAAAACTACCCTCAACGCTGTTCCAGCATTTAATTCCAAATGTTCTTGAGTTTAAAACTAAAGCAAACAAAATGAATTCGGTCCATCTAAACAACTCTCATCTTCATTTGCACTAAACACTCCTATCCACAAAGTTTAAAACATTCCGAGCATCAAGTAAAACACATCGAAACAGGCGAAACGGCAACGTTCTCACATATCCAGTAAAAACACCCAGCACCCAGCAGCAGCTCTTTAAAGAAGCGTTCGGTTACCTTCAGCATACAGCATCGTCCTGTTGGTGCGCAATTTCAATTCAGCACATTCGCGCAAATGCGGCCATGTTAGCGGCTGTGGCCAACATCAGACGGAATCGAAGTTGCTGAGTTGAGATAGTGCAGCAGACAGCTGGCGGAGGACGTGCACGGGTATTTAGTTTCGATTTGGAGCAAGTCTTTGTGGTAAAAGATTACCTGCACGAATATTGGTTACTTCATGCATTAAGCAAACTTCTAGAACTTGGCAGAAATGTTTATCGTTTCGTTGAAGATTTCTTATCTCCATTTCTACTTAATTTGAAATGAGGTGACTTATTCTAGCAATTTTGCTTTCGTGTCCCCATCTAGAAACACTAGTTTTAGATATCTCAAAATCGACCAGAAACTGCTTGGATTCAGATCTAAGCCGGCATTAACTAGCGACTTTTGTAAGGTTAGGGTTGGTATCAACTGGCTGTTTCTAGAATATTCTGGAATGAATATTTCCCCACGGTTTTGAAACTAATGGAACTTTTTGTGTAGACTGGATCGTTCCAGAAGCTTGTAGAACTTTCTAGTTTCTAGAACAATATGGAACATTGTCTAAGCACAAAGAATATTCTGGAAAAGTATGGAATTTTCGTGAAGTTTATAGAACTTTCTAGTAGACTTATTGCACACGATCGGAAATTGGCGACCCTTATTCTGTGTTTTGATAAAATGTGTGGCGAAAAGCAAGCACACCAGTCACATTAATTTACTTGTTGTTGAATGTTTTCTCCATTTATTTCCTATTTTTACTTTCTTATACAAAGTTTAAGCAAGTATTGCTGACGAGACTTTTTGAAAATGTATATTTTGAAGTCAACTGAATCCGTTAAGACCAATTTCTCAATGATGTCTGTGTGTGAGCATGGATGGATGGATGTCCTGTCTCATGAATGAGTCAAGATATGTAAACGAAACTTGGAATTTATAAGTTTCTTGAAAATATGAAAAGCTGAGTTGATTTTGAATGAAATTTAAAAACCGGAAAAGGAAGTTTACTGGACACAAAACAATAAATTTCATTATTTTCAAAAATAGAATCTGCTGTGAAAAAAGTTTCGAATAAAGATGTTAGAAAATATATTTGTAATATAAAATGTAATTGCATGTTTTTGTACATGCTTCTAATTTTGAAAAACCAAATTATCTATATACTTAATAATATATTTTAATAATATTAGTTGCAATATGTCAAATATTATTGTGAAGTGTCAAAATTGTGTATCGTTTGAAATATTATTAAAGAAATATTTATATTATTAGTCAGAAAGTTGTAAAGACTAGAAATTAACGAATACCTATTTTAAAATAAAATACTAATTACAATGAAAACAAAAAATTAAACAAGTTTAATGTCAAATAATTGTTTAAATAAAGTCATACGCAAGGAACAAGTCATACGCGTTCAATAGGTTTTATATTTATAAGAAAGTACACACAAGATTTTTTTTTGTATTTTCATATTTTTAGATTGATTGATTTAACTTTAATAAATGTGAGATTTATCTTAAGCGTTGTTTTCATTCCTGTACCTGATTTATATCATTGTACACATATTTCGACAAATACGCTGGAACAAAACATTAAACCGTACACCGCGGATTGATAAAGTTTGGGAACCCTCGCAATAGCACACTCAAACGTAATACTATTTTTAGTTCCCTATGAGTTAAAATATTGGAGTATTGCGAAAGTATTTAAGCCTCAACAACGAGCAAACCCCCAAATTAGAATAAATAAAACAATTCCAAGCCTGCGAAATAGTTGATCTGCATGGAAATTTAGATTATAACCGTAACCTATCGCTTATGGTAGAAACTTATCAGTTTCCTGTAGTTCGCAACTATTTCTCTTGACGCCGGCGTCAACACTAAACAGTTTCCCGCTTCTGACAAGCACAAGACGTTCGTCTCCGCTCTTCACATCGCCATCACCCTACGTTCCAACTCGCTGGCGATCATTAACTGACCATCGGACAAAGTACGAAGTTTCCTCGACGCCGCTTTCATCTGAGGGCGAAGTTCGATCATGATCAGCGCGGCAGCGGAGAAGGATTTATTTGCGGGTCTTCAAAGCGAGTGCCGAACCCTCGTTACTTGATCACACCATATTCATTAACGCTGTTGTATCCAAACATCGTACATAATATTGTCATTACTGTTATTACGCATTCGCGACATACTGTGGCTTGATGTAGGATATCACAATCAGGGAGGATTCCATGTTATTGCTTTGGGCATTCATTATTAATGAGGTTCGTTGTAATAATATCACCACGATTATTCTATATTTAATGGAACAATGTTCCATCGTTGTCACTTAAATCTCGCTTAAATAATAATGGCTAAGTGAAATTAACTTGATAGGTACAGCTACAAGAATTACCCGATTACACAAATAAATTTTTAACTTTGAACTATCTCCAGTTACGGTAGATTCCAGTCTCAGTTTTATTGATAGTAAACTTGTGTTTCCACTGGAGTTCAGGTTCAACGATTTTTCTACGATTTATTTATCTTATTTGTCTTCTATTCTACCAGACCTATATTACTTAAACTTTCCTAAGGTACGACTAAGTGGAAGTAAAGAATTCTAAGCATTTTTTTAACAAAACTTCAATTGTCATAAGATATCTGAAGGAACAATTTAAAATATCATCTATGCTAATTATTCTTCTCAACCATTAGTAGAATCTTCGTTTTTCAAAATCATTAGCTATTGAAATCAAGAAATCGTCAAATAATCATAATTTGAATACAGGATTTGAGCTTAATAAATCATGGTTAACTGTTGTTCTTCCTTAATTTTCTGTTTATATTTTATACTTTGATCCATGTTACCCTTATTTGGCAACTCGTAACCTTGACTACATATTTATTATTTATTGTTTTATTATTTTACCTACAGAAGGCAGCATTTTGCTGTCGAAACGTCGTGTTTTTTTAATAAATATTTACAGAACTTTTACCCAGTTATTGGTTATTTACTTTATTATGAGTTCTGAAAGCTTCTTTCAATATTTGAAGTTTATTCTATCTCATTTATTTACTAAGATATGCCCAAAACCCTAAAAAGGCCTTCAAACAATCTACCACTTGCTATTGATAATTTATTCCTAAAAGCTAATCAATCGTAACATAAACATAATACCTCCACTACATAATATATGTATGTACGGGAGGTAAAAATGATAGAAGTTAAGATATAAATATGATGAATTAATAGTTACTTACTTCACAAGTGGGCAAAGTATGGAATTACCCACGAGAGAAATTTTAGCACACGAAGCCGAAGGCTGAGTTTGATAATTTTATCGAGTGGGTAATTCCATTTTGCCCTCGTGTGAAGTATAACGTATTATCCAACACCTTTCAATAACTGCAAAATTTATTAAAGAAATATTATTTGACAATGACATATGATTAAATTTTCTAAATTAAAATGTCAATCGAAGTGGTTACCAAGGTGTTGTGTGTTATTATTATTGTTATAAATTTAAAAAATACTCACCAGTGACTTTTCTCAAAATTATACCCACTAGTGGGTAATCTGTTACTTTCTTTGTTTAAAATCGCCATAGTTATAGAGCATTTATTGAGAGGTGTTGGATAAACAATTTTCCTTTGTATGATTTTAACTGAGCCAAATGATAAGATTTTGGGTTCGTATATTCAGTAAAAATTACTGCAGTATTCAGTTGTTTTTTGATTGAATTACTCAGTTAAATTGACTGAACGGTACTATTTTATAAGAGTATTTTCCTCTAATGGTCGTTGTGTAAGGGCGTAAAATTTCAACATTCAGGTATACATATACCTTATACATCCAATACAAATGTCTAACTTAATCGCGAATCCCAAATTCTCCAACATCCCCCAACGTTCCAACCATTCAAGACAACTATAATTATTTGAAACAGTTCCCAAACAGTGTAACCTCACTGATTACAATCCTGTACTAATATGCCAGCACCGCATTCACGCGACATGCACGTAGAACTCACGTTAGGCCTCTAGATGCGAGCTGCGGTCGCTCGCCATAGGGGTCGCTACGCTACTACCGCCGCTGTATTACCCTGATGGTTATTACCTTGTCGCGCTGGTAACACGTGTCCGAGCGCCCAGCAGGACTCGAACCTGGCACGGATCGATGTGTGACAATGCTGGGAGGATTGCTGAGATAACCGCTACTGTGTTAGTGTTCTAATGATATTATACGGCGTTGTGGATATCTTTGTTAAATGTTTATTGTTGGAAGTAGTACAGAATGTGAAGGAGAAAAAGAGTGTTCTGGGAATGTGACGAAGGAATTTTATAATTAAATATTGTGGTTAATTGTAGCTAACTGGTGGAGGGTGTTTTTATGTAAACTGGAGAAGAGCATAACGTTTTAACAAAACTTATTCATTTCATTTCCTGGTAAAACTGCCTTTGGTGATGACTCAAAAATATGTGGAACTCTTGTACTTTAACACCAAACAAATCATTTGAAACTTTATTATAACTTACTTAACTTTGTCGTCAAACATTCGATTGTCATTTGGATAACTTGATGTAAATTTTGTATTGAAGTAATTTAAAAAAATGGGAATTTTGTCAATTTAGACGTTGGTAATATAGCGTAACTGTGATTCGAGTTTGTCGAGCGTGAGTTGTGTAAGCTTAGGGTTTGTTTGTTAAAAGTGCGAGCGAATAGAGCTTACCTACAGATAATTTCCATATAAACATAATTTTGAACATTATTATTTCAATATATACGCTTCTTGACTGTGATTTGTATAGAAATAAAAACATTTTCTGGATTTGTCATAAATTAAAAATTTTATTTCAACCTCTACCGGTTTCTACCCCACTTGGGTCTTCTTCAGGAGGTGAAAGTCAAAACATTAAAAATAAAATTTGTCAAAGATAAAAACATTTTAAAACAATAAATAATTAAAATCGGACACCGTACTAAAAAGAAGACCCAAAGGGGGGTAGAAACCGGTAGAGGTTGAAATAAAATTTTTAATTTGTGACTGAAATCCAGAAATTGTTTTTATTTCATTATTATTTCAGTACAGCTGAAAAAAAATTTCTATTTTTAATAACACACCATAGTGACATCTGTTTGAAACTTCTCAATTATATAGGTATACACACACGATCCCAGACGATCCACCATTATTTTTAGTTAATTTACAAATTTGTTAGCAATTAACAAATTATTAAATAAATAAATAGATCAATAATTTTTGTTGTTAAAAATTCAGAATTGACAAAATTTTAATTTAATAAATTGTTATATGTTCAAATTGTTAATTTAACACAACATATTTATCAAAATTAACTAAAAATACTTTTTACTGCAATAACTGCAAAATAATTTGTTTTTACTGTGCAGTATTATTTTTTCTCAGTGTACTGTCCTAGTTTCATACTACAGTTTTACTAAAAAACCTTCTTTTTTAGGTTTAAAGACCATCATAGACTGGTTTACCCATTTCATTGTGTATAAGAATAAAAATTCAAAATATTCAGCACATTATATGTAGAGTCGCTTAATTGCGATTTCGAGAAAAATAATTTATTTTTTTGAAGTACTTAAAGCTAAAACATTTTATATCGCTAATAAGTTGAATTTTTCCTCTGCTCATCAATTTTCTAAGTAAAAAATCAATGTACCTAACCTACTTTCTTTCTAAAAAGAATCTCGCGCGAAATTTAATACTCCCCTTCTAAATAAAACGAAGGAAAAAATGCGAAACTCGTAATAATAGCTTCTGCAAATAGTTGGTCATCAATGCAGCAGATTACTTACCTTTCCTCAATTTCCTCCTCGGTAATGATACCCAAACACAAGCAGCAGCATAAGTTGTTTGCCGTCGCCGCCATCGCTGTTCTGGAGGCGGCGTTGTGGCGGAGGCAGCGAACGCTAAGGGGCGGTGTCCCAGGCTCCCGTCGCCGATCCTACACACAAGACACTGATGTTTATTTATAGCGCTCGAAAATGGAAAATCAGCGGGATTGTTCTACAGAACTCAACCAGTGTGTGGTTAGTACGACGTGCGAGAGAGACTAATTGATTTACATACATCTAAGAGGAAATACAAGAGGTTATAAGTTAGGGTTGAGCCTAGAATTCATACGTTCTGACATTAGTTCGAACGCAGGATGCTAGTGTATACGAGCCCAACCCCCAATGTATTCATATCTCATGAAATTTTGCTATACTGTAATATAATACTGTATTTCTTCTACTCCTGTCAATTCGGAAATAGTGTTTGGAAAATTATCGAAATGTGTTGAAAACACACGTTGAAAAACAACATCAAAATACACAATAACTCTGTAGGACTGCCGTTGCTTGGTAATCCACATCATGACTTTAAAATGAACGTGAATTATGGATTAATGACTCTGTGATTGGTCAAGAACAGTGAATTATGAATCATAATTCATTGTCCTGAATTATGAGTATAATTCTTCGAAAAATAATGGGGATATCACTTGGTTTGGCATCCTCATACATATATGATATTTTGCAACGACTTCAAGCACAGAATGGGGAATCTAACCCAGATGTTTGAATGGTGCAAGAAGAAGTTGGATGAGGGTCGAAGTTTTCGGACGTCTCGCTTGCGTAAAATTTTTGACCGTTTGCCCTGCTTAAACTTTTTACACCTTTCAAACACCTGAGTTATGATAAGATGGATTCCCCATTCTGTGCTTGAAGTATTTGTAGAATATCATTTGGTTGACACCCTCATTTACAAGAAATCTAATTATTATATGTTGCACAACAGAAATATGTACTGCCTGCTCTGTTCTGTCATTTTGACAATTAATAAATAAAACAATTGAAGTGACGATGACATGCACGTCTTCTAGATACCTTATTACAAAAATGTTAAAGAGAATTGCCACTAGGGGCATTCGTTTGGTTCTGAGAATAAAATTCCGGGTCATATCTGAACTACTCTCGTAATAATAAAGGAAATTGTTGCAAATGCATCCTTGTACAAAATTTTAATTATGTATTAAAGCATGAATAAAAATAAGACAGTCTGCATTTAATTTTCTTATTTTTATCTAATTAAAGCGCATCAGACGCTAGACAAAAATAGAAGAAATTCAACAAATTCAAAATCACACTGTACATTTTCAAAGCAAAGAATAAGTTAAATTTAAAAGTTTTAATTATACACATTTATTATCAAAAGGTTGAAGTTTTATAATAATAAATCCATTATTATATTGCAAACACTTTTTTCACAATTTTCTTAAGTTGTGTATGTTTCATATTTGACTACAATGTATGTATATTAATTAAAATGTTATTGTTTCTTGATTATTACAATTTTATTTCATTGTTTTCAAACTTTTAAAATATCATCAACCCATAAAAATTTAACTGCAATCGTAAAAAGTCTTCCATCTTCTTGTTCAGCAATGCAGTTTGAACAATTCAAAAGTTTACAAGTGCTTTTCTTTATGCTGATCCAATTTTCAATGTGCAAAAAAAAACTAAATGAATTTCAGCGAATTTTAATTTAATATATTTAGGTAATTTATAAATAAACCCAACACCAAAATTATGAATGGGCTGAAGAATTACGTAAATAATTTAGAAATATGTAACAAATGTTTGAAATATTAATGTCATCTCGAAAAATTCAAACATAAGTTTTAAGCGAGAAAAATCAGAAGGGAAATCAAAAAAATTTACTTTAGACAATTTAAATCAGAAATTCAATCGATAATATAAAGCTTCTATAAATTTTAAAGTGAATGAAAAATGTAGTATACATGCTCACTTCGATTCAGGATTCCTGTTTCTTATTCCGCAGAGAATATAAATAAGTACGTGGTTGGTATCACGAAACGAATAACGAATAATATACTATACTAGTGCGCGATTCTGCAAAACGCTATGGGGATACGTACGATAATGTCTTCTTCTTATTATGAAGATAAAGATATTTCTGTATTCATTTTTTATTTATTTTTTTATTTTAAGCGGTCTCAACTGCTGAGGTTATATGCCGCCTTGGTACCTCGTTTTCGGTGGTGTGACAACGACACGCAGTGTTCTCTGGAATGGGTTTTCGCAAAGCGGTCACCCATTCAACTACTGTCCACGGGCAGTGCTGCTTAACTTGCATTATTAAATGAACTGGCTTCAACGCTACCTGCCATGGTTGTTATCAATTTCTGGATTCAGTCAATTCGTTATTATAACAAAACATTTTTACGTAAAATATTACATTTAATTTAAACCCAATATTCAGATATCACAAATGATATTGTGACATATTAAATGATGACCTTTAGCCGAGCAGTCATATTGGCAGTAGCAGTATACGGCGGTAAATTTGAATAGATGGCAGTTGCAAAAGATATAAAATCTAAAATAGTTACTTATGAAATAATTGCGTAAAAAGAGACAGACAGAGTAAGTGGGGAAGATTGTAAATGAGGCGAAGCCAAATGAAACAATCCCACGAACGAAATAAATCACTTTTAACACGTATATCATACAAAATATTATTTACGATGTTCTAGTGTTTTAATAAACACTAAAAAATGTTGAATAATATTTTGACAGGTAGGGTTATATTTGTTTATTTATTGATGCAAATCATTAGCAACGTGTTAAAAGTAACAATAAAATCACCATTGCTATGTTACTTTTAACACTAGAAATTGACACTTTTAATTTGCTAATCAACAGTTAAAAGAGCCTCTTTTAACAACTATCGTAGGTAAATATTATTTCACCAGTTCATTAAAAGTTCCTACAAATTTTCATGGTACAAATAAATTAACCTCTCTATTTTGCACTAATTTTATGAACACGAAAGAAATACTGCGGCTTGATATTTGACAGATATAACTGACACTGACACTGACATCTTTTGTATGGTTACTAAGATATCAACCTATCAGCGGACACTAAAGGGCCATCTTTTTAGTAGCGCGCCTCTGAAATATTGGGATCATGAAATATTTGAAGTGTCGTTACTGTATGATTTCTTATACTGTGATAATACTTTTAAATAAAATATACATAATTCAAATTAAAATATAATCCGATGAATAAGCATTATTTTGGTGTGAATTTGAACCAATTTTCGGTTATTGCCGCGTTAAAAGGCTGAACATAAATTTAATATTCAATCTCAATATTTTTATTTGAATGAGTTTAAAATCAGAAGATTGCAGAATCTCAGAAGGCTTGGAAACTCGAAGCCAAGTCTTGATTGGTTCCCACACAAATTGTGCGTAAACGTGTCAAAAACAAGATATACGGGATCGTATATAAAAAGTGTGCGACGTTATGCATATTTTATTTTTTCCTTTTATGTGAAGAATTGTGCCTCAAGACGGAAAGGCATAATTTTCTTTCTTCCCTCGTCGTACTCCTGCCACGAGTTGAAGCCCTTCCAATGTTTTATTAAAAACAAATACACGTTTTATTGCATTTGAAATGTCTGAGAAATGGATTTTATTCTTTTCACAGACTGGGAAATATTTTACAACGTCCCATAAAATTAGTATGTTACGTTTTTGAAAATTAATTTAACTTCTGTAGAGAAAAAAATATGTAGCGAAAAACGTTTTTCGTACTGTCAACATTTTAATTATTCTCTTTCAAAAACAAAAAGTTATAAAAAAGTTTGTTTTTTCTCTTAAAATGTATGAAATAAATTCATCCATGTAGAAATGAAAAAGTTATTTTTTTTCCATAAATTTTCTACTCACGTCTTTCATTCACGTGCAAGTAGAATTTCGTAATTCTATTAAAACATCTAACATTTGTAAATATCAAAATACACAAATTCGTGATAACGCACTGGATTGGGTACTACTAAATCGTCAGTTTGACTTCCTGAGCCGACAGTTGCCCTTCACTAACATCTTCGGAGGGCGTAACTTGATGAGTTAACTTTTAACTACTTGCTAATATTTTTGACAAATAGAAACAAATGTTACAAGTGACAGTTTGATTTTTTCTTGTGTGTTAAGAATTTTCATTGGATTAAAATATTAGCAAATGGTTAAAAATTAACAACTGAGTTAGAGAATTGGGCCAATATTCCAGCTTCGTTTTTATTTATTTTATTTGTTGTGACTCAGTATGAGAAGTGTGATAGTTTAAAAATTCCGTGTCCGGGTGACATTAAAAATAAATCAAATCCGAATCGTAAACAGCCATTAGGTAGTGCAGTCACTTCAGTTGAAAAACTAATTCACAGATGGCGTAAGAAGCACGCAGCAGACATAGTGAGAACAATAACTCGAGTTGGGTGCCGGCCAGCGATAAGGGTGAGATTTATAGCAACGTCTTACAAACAACACGACTTGGTACACACATGAGTAGGTACACATCGCCGCGCACAAAAACGAAAACACAAACAGATTACATACGGATAAAACTGAAAAGTGGTCTGTGGTTTGCAGCTAATATTCAGCCATAAATACAACGACTAGTCTGACGAAAATAAAATGCCTTCATTGCTTTAGTTGCTGCGAAACTACTTGACTTGATTTCTCAACACTGAGCTTCACACATTTTTCGCGAACAAGAGACAATATTTCGTTGAAGCATATACATTACTCCAATAAATTCAAACCCATATAGAGGTCGACAAACTGATAGCTGTGGCTGCGGAAACCGCTACTTTCTGCTTATATTTGTAACACGGGGTGCTAGCTGTTCTAAACAACATACAAGACAAGATGGAAAATACATAACTGGAGTTTTTTTTATAGGTTTGTTTTTCGAATTAGCCACTCTTTTTAGCAACAGCCAATTTGACAGAGCTGACATCTGTATTGTGCTCAGTTTGGTTTGCCTTTTTACAACAAAGAGACTTACACCAGTACCAAGGGGCATATTGGTTAGAAATAAGCTTGCAAATTGTACAAATTTATTTTGAAAATTTTATTCAGCGATGAAGCAAATTTTTTGTTAAACAGCAAATTTGTTGCCTTTGGGGTGAAGAAAATCCACAAGCCATTATTGAGACGGCGTTACATAAACAATAAGTCACTGTTTGGTGTTCTTTACGGGGCTGTTGGAATCATTGGTCCATATTTATTAAAAAATGATACCGGCCAAAACGTTACAGTCAATGGAGACCACTATAGAGCCATGATTACTGACTTTTTCGTTGCCCAATTGAATGACATTAATGTGGATGAGCGGTGGTTTCAACAAGACGGCGCAACATGTCACACAGTGCGCACCTCAATTGATTTATTGAGGGACACATTCGATGAGAGCATAATATCGTATAGTGAACCTGTTGATTGGCCTCCTAGATCTTGTAGATCTTTTCTGCGGCGATATTTGAAGTCGATAGTCTATGCCGATAAACCCAAGACAATAGATGACATGGAAGCCAACATTCACTACGTTATTGTCGATATACGGTCCCAGCTTCCTCGATAAGTGATAAAAAATTAGAATACCAGATTGCGTTTAATTCGAGCCAACCACGGCTTTCATTTTTACGAAATCATATTCATACACAAATGGCATAAAATTATCTTTCCAAAAGAGCCAATACCATTGCCATTACCACAATTTTAATGTGTTTTATTTAATTTTAAAGTTCTATACTAAACTAAAAATCTAATAAAATTAACACAAACATTTAGGACAGTAAATTAACCCCTAACCTATTTGGAAGATTTTAAACTAAAATCTATTTTAATACTTGCATCATCCGAAGTAATTTTAACAGTGAAACAATCTTATTCTAGTTAATCATCTCGTTATACATTTCTATTTCATAACATTGCAAAAATCCTACAAATATTTTCGTCAGTAGGTCATAATTTAGTCGACATTAACGGCGATATGTTTTTTGGTGCATATCGGTTTGTCGACTACTGTGAGTTGAATGTACACGGAGATATTCATCAGGCATAAAGGTTTTCAATTTAAAACTACATGTTCTGTATACAATATGTGCAGGTTGAACACGGAGCAGATTTCCAGCAATAGAAATGTAAATATAGGGACATTGATATATTACTGTCAATGCTATCCTGTTGTATAATCGGCTAGTTTTAGAGCTGTACCACTTTTCAAATATTGACTCATTTGTATTGAATATCTGAGCGAAGCTTGAAATCTATCCTGTAGTTTATTTAGTCAAAAATAATGAAACAAATCCTACATTTTTAAATGATGATTTTTGTAGTGAGCTTCAGGTTTGACGTAGTGCATTCTTTAAATTCGTATTTTATCATCTCAAATATAAGCTAGGTCATGAAGTCTACTCTATTGTTGTACAGACAATAAGAACAAATATTTACTTATACCCTCAATCTTTCGTATGTGCATGTAAACTGAAATAGATTTGATAACAAATTAAACATTTCTATCACACAATATTATGTATCAGATACATTTCAATCTATACAGCATGGAAATAAGGTTAATAAGAAAAATAAGATGATAGATTATCTTTGAGTAAATAAGAAACAATAACATCAGAGAAATACAACAGATACAACTTAGAGAAGAAGGATAAACAGGATGGTGAGAACATTTCCAAAGAATGAAAAACAGCAGTAAATTATGAAATATCATATTACATACTGTAACAGCTACCCTGCACTAATTGCCAATGAGTATTGACAAGTATTTATTATACTTGACCGAAATATTAACTAAAATAATAGAAAATTAATCAATGAATCGACCAAGGGTAGCGTAAATCCGCCGGTCACCAGAGAACATTTATAATTTCGTTCTGAAGAGTTAAATATGAGAGAAAATACTTACGATGTTCAATCAAAATTGTACTCCATCCGAACTATAATAAATGGCAGAAAAATCAAAATTTGCTCCCACATAAAAGCCTTTCACAATCAGTTAGTAATCAAATATGTCCCGATTTCACACATTAGAAAGTGACAACCTTCAGAACGGTTGTCCGAAATTGACATATTTATAACTGAATGTTGATAAAATATATGAAGCACGACAACGAAAAATAATCAAAGAGGAAAAGCTAGAAAAACTTAAACAGCGGAAGTCAAGAAAGCAGAGAAAAGAAGAGGTGTTATGTGGGAAATAGCAGGACAGTAATTTAATGCGAAACGGAAGAAATGTGTTATGATTAAGTTAATAAGCATACAATATTGTACAATTTATTCATATTATATTATGTTAGTGGTAGAGTGCGTACATGTTAACTTCAAGCCACCAAGCCTAACATATTGATAAGTTAACGTGTACGCACTCTATATTCCAACTCTTTCATTAAGCCACGCTTGTTGTTAAATAAATAAAAGAAATCAATAATTAATAAATAATTAGAATAGATAGTTTTTTTTTTCGCTGGGCTAGTAACATCTGCAGAATGTGCTATTGTGGTATCCATGTGTGATCGTGAATGTCAACAAAATTAATATTTGGGGGATTTTGCGCACCCGAAATTAAAATCTTCATGCCAACTGCGACACTGGTTTCTCGTAATGAAAACGTGTGTGTATACACATTTTAATTATCCTCCTAGCGTCATTTTAATTTTAATACATTTTTTAATATGTATCCAAACTGCAGTAGTTAATTAATGATGTTTTTGTATGTGTAATTATGTCAGCTAATGAGTTTTTTAATCAGCCAAACCAATATTATTGCATATTGCTTATAAAATTATCAGCGCAAACCTATCACATAAAAATTATGAACATGTAATTGCGGTTCATTATGCAGAGTTTTGCATTTTGAATTTACTGATAAAAAAGCAGCGATATATTTACGATTACAGTAAATGAGAATACATTCCGTAACGAATATCGGTAGCCAATATTCAATCGAAACTCAATAATAGACTTTTTCCTATTATCCGTATCGTTACGAAATTCAATCAACATAAATAACCAAGTAATGTTCCAGGTCACAGATTTAATTTAGCGACATCGCGGACTTGTCATTTTTGAGATGATTAAAATCCAGAACAGAAAGTTGAATGGAAATTTATCTACTTTTCCTGCCCAGTCAATTTTCATGAAGCCGCAGGGAAACCTACCTCTCTATAAACTCTCTGCATTTCAAAATGAACATTGAACCACAATTTTCCTTACTTGAGTTAGCTTCATTCATTCCAAGTACACTGTGCGTTATTTCAATAAATAATTAATAAGTTTGTGTTGACGAATTACTTTTTTGTGGTTATGTAAAAAAATAGATTACAAGATTTTTACGGTGCATATATTTTTTAAGGTTCTTTAATTCCGTTTTTACCATTTTCTCCATGACGTCTGTATGAATAAATGAATGAATGGATAGAAGTGTTCTGTAACACACAAACTAAAAATAATAGAAGCCGTTGTCAGACTACTGACTTAAGAAAAGGCAATTTCGAATGAAACTATCCAGTGTAAAAATGAAAGTGAATCTGTAATAGTTATTTACATACCAAATGCGGGAACCGAGTTAACGCAAGCGGTTTGTACAATATTTTTTGCATGAAAAGTATAAAACTAATAACAATCCATATAATGAAATGAAGTTCTTCAAGGAGTTCTTTTGATATTTGTCAAAGTTGCACTATAAATATAAACACACAAATTAATTTGTCTAATATATTAGAAAACAATTAAAATATTTATAATACTCGTATGTACCGTATTTACTTGTAAATTTCTTATATAATATATTGAGATAACTAACATTACATTTGTAGGTTATGTATTTTACAGCTGTCATATCGGGCAGATTTTATTGCCAACATTGGTAACCAAATGCACTAAATTTGTTTTTTTAAATTCAATTTCATTCTTATTCCATCATTGTTTATATTATTATGTAAAGGAATGTTTGAAGTACTATATTATTTTGTTATAAATATAATTAATTAATAAACGCTTCAAAAATAGGAATGTTTTCTTCGAAATTTCCCGGTTGTCTATCTGGTGGAGACCTGGGAAATGGACATATTTCGTACGTTGCTCAGGCAACTGTAAACAGCACCTTTCAATATATGAGTACAAAAAATTAATAATAAAGTTTACAAAATAAAGTTCGGTAACTTTAAACAGGCCTCGTACAATATCAAACCGATTTATTTCCAAGATAGGTTATGATCCATCATTGAATTACGTGTGCTTTCCACTCATCAAAATATCATAACGCTATTATCTCAATACGAAGCTCCGTTTACAGAGCTCTACTAGACACAACTGTATATTCCAGTACACTATCATCATTCAATCCATTCCATATTCATAATATGGTTCATGCACAATTCCACAGGCAACAGGATCACGAGTGTGTTACACAAATCACAGTACATGCATTGTATACGAGTATGCATCATATTGCAACAAACAAACATTTCCATCAAACATCTCTCTATCAATTATGAAGTACAAAGTGGAAAGGTATTGCGCACTGGTCCGCTATTTTATTGCTATAAAACAAGACTGGCAACTTAGAGTTGAAATTTTAATTGCTGTATTTCATAAAGAATTTTATATAATTTAATAAGCTAACCAAGGGCTGAAAGATTCAGATTCAGTTTCCTGATAGATAATAATGAATAATTAGGAATTACGTTATTTCGATAGTGCCGATTTCTCGATTTTGTCAAAAATTTATTACATGAAATTACAGATTTATTTTTCAAATATGAAATAATAGGAACTTTTATGTTGGTAACATCAGATCATTCGTAAACAAAGATTTGAAGGAGTTATAAATATAAAAATTCATTTGCTTTCATTGAAAAATTCGGTGACATTGATTTAATTGGTATTTATTTATTGGTTGTGCACTGTAGCTGAAAATTTGATAATAATTACTTACATTTGAGCTTACAATTAACAATTTAGTTGTAAAATTGACAGAAATCTCTAACCTCTAACCTAAAATTGACAATCAGGTGATGCCAATCCTAATCTTGTAAAAGTCTCTAGTTTTTGCCGACCTAGACCGGAAAATAAGCAGTTTCTGTACGATTTTGAGCTGTGTAATACAAGTATTTTTCGATGTATGCACGAAAAAAATATTACAACCAAAATTAAGGCTTATTTCTAGACAGCGGATTATATGCAAGAAAAAACTGAATTATATGCGCATATATGCACTGATTTTTTGGGAAATTTGCACTATATATGCACAAATATGACAATATATGCAAAAAAATTTTAATTATTAGATAAAAAGTATAAATGAATACATTATGAAGTTTATTGCACAATACCGTCTTAATCCTGATTCACAATTAACAAATATACTACTAATGTGCATATAAACTAAGTCTAGAAACTTGATATTATAAGATTATGACATATTTATATAATTACAATAAAAGATTATTCAAAATTTTCTAAAAAAAAAAAGTGAAACATAAGTAAAAGATATATCCAGCTGAGAATTCTTGGTCTTATATTCATTGTACCCACTTTTACCAGCATTCGTGTATACAATGAATACCTACCGTTACCGTTACAGGGATTTCTCTAGAAATATTACAGTTTATTGGTTTGTGTATTTGCTTATTTAATTGTTTATTGCTTTTTCCGTTGCATTCTTCTATTTATTGCGGTCTCTTCCAATATTTGGGATTTATCAATGTGCATTACCAGAAATTTCAGATTGTTTATCACTAGACAAGGTCTTAAAAATATTGAAATATGCAATTATATGCAACTTTTGTAAAAATATGCATAAAAATGCCCAAAAATGCAATATATGCAATTAGTAATTAGCATTAATTAACTCTAATCAATGTAATTCGTCCAGAAAATTGATTTTATATAAACATGTGCACAAATTAAAATATATGCACTTTGCTTATAATCCGCTCTCTACTTATTTCTCTTAGAGATCAACAGCTATTTCAAAGCAACAATGTTACTTTTTGTAACGTCTTGCGAAAGCAAGTTTTTCCATATGTAAAGTAAGTGAACGTTTTTATAGATTTAGTAGGTGAAGCAGGCATAATAGTGCAATTTTACTTTCAAAGCATTCTGCCGTCTCTCATCTCCATCTCCGGATATGCCGAATACAAGCACATTGAAGTATAGGTGTCAAATTTCAAAAGTAGAAAAAGAAAAATATGCACTTTATAAATGGGCGCCGGAACTCAATTTTCACAGGCAAGTTAAATAATACTTCCGGAGGCATCTCCATATCATTTTTATTCCTATTTTTCTGTCCAACGCGTGAGATGAATTTATATTCGTGTTTAATGCCACAGCCGCCTACTCGCATGCACGCACGCTTATTCGCTATCGGGATCGGGTATCCGGATATCCGCGCTAAGATATCTGTACGTGTCGTCGTGCGCTCATGTCGTCCCCTGCGCCGTGCGCGCATTCAATCCATATCCGAATATTTTATGAGGAAGATATTTCACATTTTGTTCACGCAGTGTCAGGGCCTACGTTGACCTCGGCGCTCGAGCACACCAGCGCTCGCGGTCGAATGTGACTTTTCAAGTAAATAGCTTTTTTGAAAGCTTGAACACGTGGACGTGCCATAACATCGACGTGATTGCGTTCTTTACAGCAGCCTGAATGTTTTAGCGATGCGCCGATAGATTCAAATTCGCTTGTACTATTATTACACGAGGCCAACGCTATTTATACTGTTGGAATAGTTTTTCAATCATTAATTATCTCCGTGCTAACTCATCAAAATCTAGATCATGAGATCCTCAGTTCGAATCTCATTGTTGTAATTTGTAACAAATATATGAATCAACTGGAATTGGTGAAAATATTATATTCTACAACAAGTAATGTAACACGAGCAAAAGTTTGTAGTCCGAGCCAAAGGCGTGTGGGATATGCCATTCTGTTACATGTTGTAGACTATACTTTCTATAACAAGATTTAGGAAATTATACAAAAAATTCAAATTCAATACAGTTGAAAACGTCAAACTCAAATAAATAAAATTGAAACAAACAGACGTAACCATAGTACCTGAATCAAAATACTTTATATGTCGCGCTAATATGCGGTTCTGAATGGAATGATAGTTATGCCAATACAATTTTTAGTTGTAGAATGCGTAATTTCCAAAACAGTGTTATAGAAAAGATTTATTAACTGTTGCTTCTTTAAAATATATAATCAGTATCCCAGTTTTGATACTAATTAGAATTTGAATCGGCGTTTTTTTTTTTTATTGTTTTTCACCATAGCACCAACTCAAAATTAGTTACTTACATTAGTTTAGGAGCTTAGTTATTAAGACTAAAAAGGTTTATTTTATATTTTGCTTTTCAGTGTCTTTTTCGTTGTTTTGTTTTGCTAAATAGTGTATTGTGTTATTAGGAGTAAATGTGATACTTTTTATTTTTTGTTTCATTTTAGATTGTAAAATTATTGAACTACAACCTAACTATTTTTATAATATTTTATTTTGTCCGTCGCCGGAGTAGAAGTGTTGTCAGAGAGATACTTCTGTTTATTTAATACAAATACGTAACAACATTCTTTTATGACGTTTCAAAAAAAATAAATATTTATCTGCCTTATTTGGCCTGAACGGTACTAAAACAGAAAAAGATGAAGCCGATTTAAAAATAATGGAACGAAAAATTTTAAAAACAATATTAGGACCAATAAAGACGTGAGAAAATGAATGTAGAATATAGATGAACATAGCTAATATAAGTAGAAAAAGATATTAAAAGCAGTAAGAATTAAAAACTGACCAAGTAAAACAAAAATAACTGCAAGGATTTAAAAAGGAAAAGAAACGGAGATTGATCCACTCCTGGAAAAGTATCTATAGAGCTTCATAAGTTGCGTTGGAATAAGGGTGTTAAGCAACTAGGAATATTATTTGGCTTCAAATATTAATGTAAATTTCAATACCAAGTCCTGAAATTGTGTTTGCGTGATGTATTTGTGAATTCATTTGAATAACCGGAAGTTATTTTCGATCAACAAATTTTAAAGTGAAGTTTGAAAATAATTCCTGAACTACTCAGCAAACAAATATACTTGTTGACTCATTCGAATTGTAATCAAAAGTCAATCATAGAAAGCTCCAGAGAAAACTATGGCAATTTATTTGTACAAAAATAGCGTACCTAAAACTTTATTAATATCAAATCAAACGTACAACTCCTAGCAACGAAAACTGTAAACTGATTAAAGCAAAAATATAGTGATAAGTGGTGCATAAAAATCCGAATGCAATAAACCATAAATTATACTTAAGTTGCAAAAAATCTGGAGCTATATTTGAAAACAACGGCGGAGAATTCCAGGCAATATCGTTAACTCGGCGTTATTTATGTTCCAATATTTCGTTAATTTCGAATGTAAATATCCGCCTGCGCAATGATTTAGAGCCACTCGGATCTGATTTATAACTCTCATTTATCGCGCTTCATTATCGCTTAATTATAAGAAGAATGTTTGTGGGGTCTTAATCAATACCTCCCCACTTTCAGTTTCCATGTAGCGCGGAAGGAAATTTACTTATTTTGTTCTTCTCCAATGCTTATTTAAAAGAAAATTTATGTAGCATCAAGTCTGGATAAATTGCAAATTTTCCATAAATTAAATGAATATGCAAGAATAAATTCACCCGTGGAGAGTTCGAAGTGTCAAAATTCTGAATATTCATAAAGGTTATAATTGGAAAGCTGAACTCGCAAAACCTAATTATAAAATTGCTAATATGCGAATAATGTTCTTCAGAATAGTAGTGGAAATATCTCAAAATAATTGTGTATTCAGATGGAGCCCGCAAAAAAACTATCACATTTCTTCTGCGATGCTTCTATGAAGTGGAAAAACATGCGAAACGAAAGAGAAAAGGAATATGTTTGTGTTGAAAGGATATTGAATTTTTTCAACACATTCTATTTACATAATAACAATGTGACGATTTTTTTCCTTATATGAGACACTGAATATTTACTTTGAATGATAAAAGTTTTTGAAGTGTGAATCATATTATCAATCATGAGCACGAATTTACTAAACTGCTATGAAATATTCTAGGCTCATTTTTTGTGACTATATAATTAATTAATCAACTCAGCGAAATAGCGCTCACTATTGGTTGGCGAGTATAAAGGTCTACTCATCGATATTCGTCTGGGCTCAAAATACAAAATAATTACATTAAATATTTATCAGGTTCATAAAGCTTTCAAATATTTTTTTAAGCGGTCTCAACTGCTGAGGTTATCTATATGCCGCCTCGGTACCTTGTTTTCGGTGGTATGATAACGGCACGCAGTATTCACTGATATTGGTTATCTAAAAGCGGTTACCCATCCATTATTTGCTGCGTAATTCAAAATTTTAGGTTTTGTATGAGCAGATCTCGTTTTGTTTGCTAAATGCAATTTTTTAATTTATGAAATGGAACAAATGTATTAATAGGTTACATAAATATATATTTAGACATAGTTTACATAGAACACAGGAATAATTTAACATAGAAAAACATAGAATTTCGTTTGGAGGTTTTATGAATTGCTTGTCCCAGCAGTATATCCCGTTACCATGACATTTTTTTAAATAAATAATTCTTTTCACGTAAACGTCAGTGTCATTTTTTCGCAAAATGTTTGATAATTTACGTTTTGGAAGTGGTTTCATTAATAAAATTAATGAAAATAGAGTATCTTGTTGAATAATGTATCCAAATACCACTCGAGGTAAATTTTTTTTTGAAAATTTTTTGTGTTAGCTGTAAAATTACTACAAATTTCGCTCATCAAAAATTTCTCAAATACCACTCGATCTTTGGTCTCGAGATGTTTTAACGAAATTTTTTAATCGCGAAATTTTGTCGTAATAATTTGCAAAAAGTTTTCAAAAATTATCCCCCTCTAGTAGTATTACCCTTGAATATAAAACGACATATGAAGTGAAAGAAGAACATAATCTGTTTTGCGAAGCTCTTAACCGAACAAAAACGAAATATAACGAAAGTATACGGAAAATATACAATTCACAGCACAAACACAGATATTATTCCTTTGCACTTTGCAAACTATAAATGAAAGTATACATTTCCATATGACCAAAATTTTAGGTTGTTCTTTGTTAAATTATTCCTGTGTTCTATGCAAACTAAATTTAGAATTATAAGAAAATTTTGTAAATCAGGATCAAGGTAACGGGTTAGGGAAATTGAAAAAGGGTTCGCAAATCAATTTAACTCATTTAATATAAAGTGCCCTCAGACGAGAGAAATCAAAATAGTTAACTCAAAGTTTCAAGTTTGATCTCTAACAATATGTAATTCAAATAAGATTTAGGTAGCTGAATTCGCATAAAAAGTTATAGATTTGTGAGATCTGTTCCGATGTTGTTTTATGGATAAGCTTACACGAAATGACAGATATTACGAGTAGAATCACATCTACCCATATCTGCGCAAAATAATCCTAAAATCTCGCAATATATCACAGAAAATATTAAAACTGAAAACCGCTGACAAGAGCAAATAAAAATCAAATCGTAATCTCCAAAGTAGGAAATTCAAAGAAGAAAAGGAAAATCAGAAAGTGACGTATATATAGAGCAGTATATCAAACAAGTGTGACAAGTCCCGCGAACAGGCTCAGCGCGGGCAAAATCCGGGACCGGAGTCCGGAATCGGTGAATACACATTGAGCAGTTGAGGTCATAATTCAGCGCCATCGGTCCCAGTGTTTGCGTCCGCGTCCGAGTCCGTCTTCTCTGACAGCCTCCACCATATTGTACCGGAAAACAGTCAAACATTCTATTTAAGTGCGCCTTTCGATCGGCCGACATCGACAATTTTTACGAAATTACATCGATTGCCGACGTATATATGAGCACGAACACGAGCAGGGGTCGAGTTTGGTTGGTTCTGTGGAGCACCGAAATAAATGTGTCAACAGGAAATTGCTGTTTACGCTGCTGAAAAATCAATTGGTTCAGAAGAATTATTTCCAGCGCTCTGTGGAGCCAAATTTATAATTCCCTGTTTGTGTTCATTTTCACTACATACATAAATATTTAAGTATTTAACATCTTAAGGTAAATAATGTAGAAATTGTAGATCATTTTCATTCGGCATTTTCTAACAGAATAAAGATTCAAGACGATCTCGAATTCTATTTCTTATGCGAAAAATTATGGCATCATTAATTATTCAAATTTGTAAAATTGATGTTAAAAACCAAACCATTTGAAGTTACTTATTTTATTTAAACTGAAGATTATAAAAATTTCGGGTATAGAATTTAAATACAGGGTATTGGGATTTCAATGCCATTTCTTTATTACTCTAAATTTTAACCTACTCACTTCACAGCAAAAGTGTAAATACAAAAGTTGTTCAGAATTTAAAAATGCAATAAGGCCAATTTTGTTACTAATATGTCAGTATTTCACGAAATATATATGGTCAAACGAAAGTTAAAATTTATTTAAAAATTTGTAATGCAGTCATCGAAAATTAAAAATAAAAGCGAAAAGTATTTGACATTTCAGAATAAAGATTTAATAGCTATTCATGTATCAAGGCACTGAAGTTTTATTTTTTATCACAAATATGTAATTTATTAAATAAACCATTTGAATGATAAAAAGGAACTTCAGTGCCGCGGTGAAAATAAATAAATACGCTATGCTCAGATATTTTTATCAAAACAATGCAATATTTTTGTCTTGTTGGTTGTCTGATGTTAATATATGAAACATAAAATTACTAATTATTATTTAATATAAGCCCACGGCTCGTCCTGAAATTTCCACCATCGTCCGGGAATATATCACTTTTCCCACTAGATACACAATACCTATACTATTATAAGTTAAGTTTAAATATCTGTCAGTTGTCAGTTAAATAAATATTGGAACCTGCACTCAGTGTTGCCAACCTCGAGCATTAAAATTATCGTAAAGAAAACTCAAAATTATGTGTTTTTTATCGAAATTAATTAGTTCGTTCTTCTTGCACATATTGTTTCATTTTACGTACACATTTCCTATCGTACTTCCTACACCTGCTGAAATTATCCTCCTACTAAAATAATTATCTTACGGCTGTCGACAATGCATTGCTCTAAATCTAAATCGTAGAATACTTTAATGCCGAATTCAAAGCTTTTAATACTTTCTGTAGAAATTTCGTGCAAGATGATATAATTGCGAATTTGAGAGTTCATTTGTTTCCTGTTTAAAACTGTATTACGAAATGTCAAATATTTCTCAATTTTGTGGGCCTTTTTGCATACATTTTTAAATTCCGAACAACTATTTTATTTACACTTTTACTGTAAAGTGAATAGATAAAAATTTACAGCAATATAAAAATAATAGCGTTGAAATTCCTGCACGGCATATTACAGTCTGTATATATTGTCTTAATTTGTGTATTATGAAAATTGAAATATTTATTTCTATTAAGTAAAACACGCTGAAGTTGTTCTGGTATTTTAAAATTCAGCATTTGGATGATTACATGAAGAAAATCCTTTGAATGAATATAACATCAATTATGAAATATGTAATTAATACTTGTGGACTGTAGCTCTGTTGAAATAAAATTCTCGGGATAAAATAATCAGTCAACAAAATTTGATGTCATGTAGCTATCATCTAATAATAAAAATAATTTTAATAGGATATGTAGTTGAACACGCAATGAAATGAAATTGGCAATAAAACAGAAATCCATGGAACGACCAACGGCAGCGTTGATGAAATATTTCATTAAAAGTAATATGCGCTGACAATATGACGTTTTATGCATGTTATTACGCCGTCGCATACTTGATTCATGTATGGAAGAATTGTTATAATGCATTCCTCACGACGGGACGTATTTTCTGCCTGTGAACGCGTAGGCGATGTACTTGGAGTGAACGTTATATTAATAATTCCAGCACTAAGAGTTGATTTTATCTTTTGTCGTCGGGTACGTGACGACTCTATACTGACACTGATAAACAGCTGCATGTGAAATGGAGTTTGGGTAATTCAGCGAGAGATAATATTAGATTGAATGTTTTATCTAAAATATTTAAATATAGAAATAAGATGTTCTGGGGATTCATAGCAATTTACACAATTATTTATAACATGAAATTTTGAACAACTTATTGTTATTACTTTTACATCTCTTTCCTGAAGATTTTTGCTGCCTCATTCCAGAAACTAATTATACTCTTATGTTTTATCTACGTACACATATGACAGCTTTATATTATGTTACCTTTCAGACAAATGTCATTTCCCAAAATTTTAGAGAGTTAGGTACCTTTATTATACGCTACGTTAAGTATAACCAATTTAGTTTCATTACAGATTGTTTTATCACAAATATCAAACAGAAAACTGAAAGGTTTAAAAAATAACTTACATTTCGGAATGAATATATCTTCCGGATATTTCCGGGATAGTGGAAGGATTTAAGCACAACTGCATCTGTAACAATTAAACACACTATTAGGAAATGGCCAAACCATAATATATAATGTAAGGAATGTTGTAAGTGTTTTACTAACATGAATCTTCGAGGTTTTTCAATCGCAAGTGTGTGAAATATGATTTTAAAAATATAAAAATACTACAAGAATAGTTATTTACTTTACAAGTGGACAAAGTAAGAAATTACCCACGAGAGAAATTTTAGCACACAAAGCCGAATAAATAAATGAAAAATTTATTAAAGAAATATTATTTGACAGTGACATAAGCTTTAAATTTTTAAATTAATATGTCAATCGAAGTAGTTACCAATATGTTGTGTGTTATTATAAATAAAAAAATAATCACTAGTGACTTTCCTCAAAATTATACCCACTAGTAGGTATTCTGTTAGTTTCCTTGTTTAAAATCACAATAGTTATAGAACATTTATTGAGAGGTGTTGGATAAAATAAATAATCTGGACTGCAGTATATTTGATTTTTATTTAACTAAAAAATAACGACGTTTCTACGCACATTTGTGTCTTCATTAATTGCAGTCCCAATTATTAGTTCTTTATCTAAAACATCTAGTCGACTATTTCAATCCAATAAAAATACTATATTATATATTTGTAGGTATACTATTTTTTCCACCCGAAACGAAACCATAACCAACCAAATATAAGTACAAGAAAATCGTGTGGGGAATAAAAAATATATTGATTATTCTTAAAAATATTATAAATAATTATTTAAAAACATAATATTGTAGTTGTCATTGGTTTGTTTCTTCTTTTGTAAAAGTAAGTTGGTTACAAGTTCTGTATGTTCATGTATTTATATACGCTGACGAAAAATATGCTCAATAATAAATTCCGACACATTTCCATTACTCAAAGAATATTTTTATAGCTTAAACAAAACAGAAGCAATAGAATTGTGTATGATCTTTCATTATTATTCTGTTATAAGATGGATAATGAAAACGAGCTACATTATATAGATACGTTAGCAAATTAAAAATTTAATAAGAAATTCATTATTCATAATATTTTGTGAAACAAAACATAAACAAAGAATTATGAATTTGGCTTAACAAGAGCGTTGGATATAATTCTCTGTATGTAACTATTGTATTTCTCTTCGTTGTATTTTTATGCCTGTCCTGTTAATGGTCTTCGCCTGTTAGGCGGTGTATTAATAAAAAAAAATTAAAAAAATGAACAAATGTAAAAATTACAATATTCATTTATATGTTGGTTTTTATTTCATAAAAGTATTGTTTTTTCTTTTTTCCTTAATACCGGGACTAAAATAGTCTTAGCAACGGAACTGAAATATTTTAATCCGGTCGTTATTGACAGAAATCTCTAACCTTCAAGCACTGAAACACTGAACAAAATCAAATCCAAAATTGACAGCCAGTTGTTCCTAACCCTAACCTTATAAAAGTATCTAGTTTTTGTAGGCCTAGGCCAGAAACAAGCTTTTTTTTGGATGGGGGCACGAAAAATATTTCATAAGTACCTTTTATTTGAAATCGGCACTAAAGTGCTCAAAAATCATAATTAAAAACTCAGAAATCGTCACTAAAGTAACCCATTATACGACGATTTTGAGCAACCCAGTGTTGGCAACCGTTAAATAATTATTGTACAATTAGGATAATTTTAGCAGATATATTGACGTACTATAGTAAATTTGGACGTAACATGAAACAAAATTTGCAAGAAGAATTAACTAATTAATTCCGATGACGAAATTGAGTACAAAACATATTATTTTGAGTGTTATTTATGATAACTTCACTTCTCGAGGTTGGCAATACTGACTGTCAGTTTCAATTGACAACTGACAGATGTATAAACTTAATCTATATTGTAATTTTTTTACAGTTTTTTCGAATTTTAAATTTCAAATAAAACTTAATATGTATCTCGGCACTGAAGTTCCTTTTTATCACTCATATGGTTTATTTAATTCCATATTCGTGATAAAAAATTGAATTTCAGTGCCTTGATACATAAATAACTATAGTATGACGTTCTGGATTGTTCTATAGTAAATTTTGCTATTTATAACTGCTAAATTATATAGCCAATCATCTTGTTTTTACTTCACCCAAATTAAGATTATATTTCCAATTTGATCTAGCGAGATTCTTGAAAATAGAGTGTCACACCCAAAATGGGTAAAAGGTGAGATGATACATTTATGTATTCTATGCTTCAGATTTTATGCGTTATATTCCTCTGCTCAGATATCTTTTGTTAAGATTGCAAAGATATTAAACGTTATATTCTATCGCAATTTCATTCATGCCAGCATTAATAGATGAATATCTCCTGCAATCCAAACAAATTTCAATGGACTGTCGTCTGTTTTATTATTGCCATTTGCTTTCATAGCTTGCTGACGGCTCCGCGGATGGCGGCATTGACCCATTCAATGACGTTCACAGGGTTAGAGGGAGTGAACTTTCCGAGTGCTATTTATCCACGAAACAGCCCCGTTGTTTTGACAGAACTGCGGACAATGGCTAATGAAGTAAGACGTGGCGGGTGGAAACGAGAACTTTTTCCTTCCCTTTTATTCGATGTATTTAAGAGAGGTTTTTTACTTTTCCGAGAGTTTTTGTTTTGTTTAATTATTGTTTTGCGAGAAGGTGGTATTTAGAAAAAGTTTTCAGTTCCGTTTTGTTCAGGAATTTATTGTATATTGGAAAGTTTCCTAATTTTATTAATGTTCATTGCATCGTTACTTTATTGACTTTGACAAAGGAAATATCTTAACAATCAAATATAACAATGTTTTGTTTTGAAACGCACCAGATCTTAAGCATTCTTATACTCATTACACGCACATAATACAGACACCTAAGTACCAATCATAATGAGTTAGTAAGTCTTTCTAGCACTGCAGGAATAATTTGAAGACTCAAATATGGAACATGCCCGTAAACGTTGGTTAGCGGTTGATAATATTTGCTTTTAATGCAAAAATTGGGTTTTGATACTAGAAAGATTATTTTGGAATTTACATTATCATTGTGGTATTTTATTCATATAAAAACTAATACTATGTACAATTACATGTACATATATTTCGGTAATCTCTCATTTCTCTTCATCCAATCAGTGTCTGCTTTTTCTTCGTGTAGTATCTCTTGTGTAGGTTTATCATTTCTTAGGTCGTCTGTACAGTCTCTTCTTAAGTGATTTATTGTCTCAAAGTCTCTTCCACATATTCTGCATTGTCTGACATCGACTCTTGTCCAGTAATTGTTTCTTTTATCTTCATTGCCTATTCTAAATCTTGCTGTTATTTTCAGATTTTTATTGTCTTTTGTCATATATAGTGGGTCTGCTTGTAATCAATAGGAATTTATATCCTGGATTATAAGTTGATTTATACGTACTAGAATTAATCTCTGACCAACACATAAAAGGTGACGTCAACTTTATAAGCATATAAAGGGAAAATTGAAAGCTGAAACTTTGAAGTATGAATTGAAATTGGTGATGGGCTATGCCAATATATTAGCGTTGAAAATGGAAAGCAGTATCACAAGGAATTATAATTAATGAAATTGGTTCTGCGACTAAACAAAAAACATGAACATGTTTTGCTATTTTTAACAATACAATTATTATCAAAATGTAGGCTGTACATGTGAACGCCATGTGCAGCGAGTTCCCATCAGATTATGCCGAAACTTTTCTTCGTTCGCCCGGCTCTAAATAACAATTTCTGAGCTGTAAATAATCGTGAAGGGTCCTCGCGAGTGCGACATTTACTCACGCGCAGAGCAAAGTTCGTCTTCGTCTCGGCCGCTCGCACTCCGTTCTTCTTCGCTCGTCCTTTTCTTGCTGCGAACGCGACAAACATTTACTGTAAGTTTTGTTTTGTGCTCAGTTCAAAAAGCAACCGTCTGATTTCTCCAAGTTGGATTTTTTGTTTCGTCTTGTTGCTAATCACTCTTATTTAAGACCCCGTGAAGTTGTGTTGGGTAGTTGAGATGTACTTGAGGGCCTTGTTTGAAAGTGAGGACGATTTATGTGGGCACGCACTTAAATAGGATTATCTGCCCTGTGTTTGTTTCACAGCGTTTAGAACGGTAATAACCGTAAGAGACAGATGGGACGCATAGCAGTAAAAAAGATATTTTATTTGAGTTACAGCCAACTTTTGTAAAATCAAAAACAGATGAGCAGTATTTTCTATAGCTGAGTCCACCAAAACTGGAAGCATCGCAATCCCAGAAAACACAGTAATGTCGCGAGTACGTTATTTGTACATAACATGGATAGACCTATGTCCGTAACACGGTCTATGAGACATGACATCCCATGTATGTAGACATCGTAACGTTAATGGTACATAACAAAACTATTGGTATAAACAACTTTGAATATACGAATGGAATAGTTGTTTTTGTATATTTTTGAGTAAGATCTTTTTGAAAATGTTTATTTATTTATAAATTAACAATTTTCTTCAAAAAATTACGATACGGAAATATATAACCACTTAGCAAAATTAAATTAAAAATATTTCAATGTTGTTCATTGTACACTGTAAAATATTTAAAATTTCTTTGCTATATTTTTATATAAAATATATAAAACTTTCTAATTAACTGTGAATATGTTATAAGTACAGTAACATAACATATACATGTTGTAGGTATGTACCACGTCCAAGACCAATGTGATACCAACAATATAATTTTACGCTCTCTGAAGAGGTTTCCGACATGGTATATGTATATTACGTTATTAGTACGTATATAAATGATATACTACTTAGGTTTCAGATATTACATACCAGGTACATCAATGTTACAACTGTGTTTGCTGGGATAAGACTACATTTTTTGTTTGTTTGTTAAAGCGGTCTCAACTGCTAAGGTTACATGTCGCCTGGCTTCTTGGTTTTCGATGGTATGAAAATTTAAGAAATAAGCGTTGAAAGGTTCTTTTGTAATTTTAATTAGAGGTACTTAATTGTTTTATTACTATCCTTCGAGTTTTTGAGCGGTGAAGTATACCTACATTGTTAGTGTAAACAGAATTGAGAAAATATTAGGCGCCAATATCGTCTAACATCATCAATATTAAAACTTTCCGAACTTCAAGAATCAAGTGTTAAATTTAAAATGATGTTCATGCTTCAGCATTATCCTTTTATTTTAATGTACGGTAAAGGAACTACTTCAGACTAATGTATTGTAATGCTTGAACAGTAAGGAAACAAATGCAACAAAACTACAACAGAACAAAGGAGAAAATAAACGAACTTTCTTTGTGTGTTCGACAAGTGTGTACTTTAACAAGTGAAATGTCTATTGTATCTTAGTACATTAAAGCATATGTACGGCGGATCTCGCAATATAGATAGCACTTATTTACAGATAAATGCGTTTCTTGGATATTTACAGAGGACATTTGTTACTCTGGCAGTAAGGAACTTATTTGATCATAAATTTAAGTACTACTACAAATATAGAGGAAAGAGGAAGTCGTCCTTTTACTGTTTATTTCAAATATTTCAAAAGTTATAAAAGAACATGTTTTTCTATCTGTAAATTAAACAAAATATATGTTTCATATATGAACATATTGCTAAGTTTTATAAAGAAGCGAGATATTTGCTGGTTACCTGTAAGGGAGGTACTTTCGATAGTGAGTTTTCTACAGATTAAGCACGTTTTAGGACCTCTAAAATACGATTTCACTGTTTTCACGATGGCGTCTGTGTGTATTTTTATATTCATATTTTGAATTTAGCACGTACGATAACTATGTAATATTTTTTCTACTCCTGTAAAAATATATCCCAATTATTTAAATTTTTTCGATAGATTATAGTCCCACAATTCACAACAATGAACTATAATTAATAATTCACTTTTCTCGACCAATCACAGAGCTACAAATCTATAATTCACGATTATTTTAAAAACGTAATGTGAAACACTAAGCAACGGCCGTCTGACATTTGACATGTAGTCAGTTGTCATTGTGTATTTTGATGCGTGTGTTTTCAACGAATTTCGATCATTTTCAAAAGTGATTTCCGAATTTACAGGAGTAGAAAAAGTATAGTATTATATTCGGAATTATGTTCATTATGCACTCGGATGATTTTCGTGAATAATTCCTCATATAATAATATACTATTATCATTCATTCATAAAATTCGCAAAATTGTTTTTTAAGAACTTTTTATCGATCGAAAATTTTCCGCGCTACAACTTTGAACTCTTGACATTTTCTTCCAAAATTAACAGGAAACGTATAAAACGCAATTATTCAAAAAAATTATTTTTCAACCGTTAAAATAAAAATTAGATTATAAAGCCATAGGGGTAGCGTGCAAGATTTTTAATGTACGAGCAAAAAGGAATAAAATTTAGCGATGAAACGTACTTTTTTCAATTTTTCTGGATTTGGTCCCTGTTTCGTGCAGATTTTTACTGGACCACAAGTCGCCTTGATTTTAGTGAAAAGGCTATGGTAACCAATTTAGTTTTGTTGAAATTTTTAACAACATTTTTCAAAAATTAATATGAAAAACATTATTGTGGATCAAATCCTATTAAAATATTGGTTAACTAGGATACTACGATAAATAATAAAACTCTTTATCCCAGTTACCGGACTGGAATCATTCTGGTAAATAAGTAATTGTGGTACAATATGAAACAAGATAAATAGCTGTGTAACACAACATATTCCTTGAAGAGCATAATAATATTTATTTAAGTAAAGCTGGTACCGTAAGGCTATTTTCTTGAAACAAATTAATATTTGCTTTAATTCAAGTATAAGAAAGTTAACCATTTCGAATTTTCGCTGAATAAATAAAATATTTACATAAAACAGCGGTAAGTAAATTTTTGTTTATCTCTGCATTAAATTACTCTCCCCTGCTGTTTATTAGTAATTATCTTACACCAATAAATTTCCACAACGTTGTTGTTTTGTCTCGTCAACACCCAACACGTCAACAGGGCTAGAACAACATGGCAGCTCAGGCTAAGGGCTGAGGCAGCTTGCTAACATCACTTCCGGTAAAATTCCGCACACAAATTGTCCTTGTACCTTGTGCTTCCGTCGTGAACTTTGACTCTGTTCATGCTGTTTCATGCCACACGGATTTATGCCGACATGACTTTAATCATCTTCAACGGCCAGTTCCACAAAGAAGATTAAGTTAAGAATTTTTTCTTCAAACGTCATAAAAGTCCGTTGTTATGTATTTATAAGTTCAATTTTTTCGCCGCCGGCATAAAAGTTTTTATTTTGGCGGCAGGCCAAATAAAATATTAAAAATTTTAAGGTTATAATCCAATAATTTGACAGTTACGAATAAAACAAATAAACATAAATAACAAAATACATATTTTAAGGCAACTCGAAATTCAGTATAAGATAGAGTATTCGATGAAATTTTAAGTATTTTTTTAATGATTAATATTTATATTTTCTATGTTTGAAGAGAAAATAGTATGTGTTATTCGGAGTGAATGTGACTTTTATTCCTAATAACACAATATACAGTTTTTATTTCAAATTTCATATTTGTATTTCTATTAACCTAAACTAATGAAAGAGCAATTAAACAGAATGGTGCCATGATCTTTATGTTTTGGGTGTTTTTATAAAAGTGCTTTAGCCTCGGTTTTAGCACTGTACAATGTTCTAAAATTATTTTACAGCAAAAAGTACTTTTTACCAGGTTTATTTGAAATATTTTATTATAATAGTATATTACGTTACGAGAGTTGTAACAAGCAAATTACGCGGCTCGTGCGTAATCACAACTCGATTTATGTACTATACTTTTTCTACGATCACTTAGAATTTACATATGTTAACTGTACTGTCACCATGATGTGATCACCATTAGCTCTAGCGTTTCCAATAATGAGAAACAAGTCACTAAAGATAGAAGTGAACCAAGTCAAAAAATAATTTTCAACCAAACGTTAAATATTTCATGCGTTTTTCTTTATGGTTGCACTATCTTTAATTTAATGCTAATCATTTTCTTTCATGTACGTTGTCATCATAATATCGATAAATTATAAATTTCCTACCGTGCAATCGAAGATTTTACGCACAGCCGTGCGTAAGAAAAAGCCTACATAGTACATGGATTGTACATAAATGTTCATTTACAGTAGTGGTCGAACAAAAAATAATTTTAGAACATTGTAAGGCGCTAAAACCGAGACTAAAACACTTCCTTTAAACACCCAAATATGTCGAAATAGCCCATTTCATGAAACTACACAAAAAAAAAATGGATTGTTACAATAGCAAATATTTATCTTACTTATAGTGACAGCAATATTTACATAACAATATTTATATTTATAATAGTAATATTGTTATTGTAAATTTCTAAATTGCTATCACTATACGAAAGATAAATTTTTGCTACTGTAACAATCAATTTTTTTATGTATTTGCGATCATCGTAGTGTTGAACAAAACCGTACTGTACGAAACAGCGAAGGCATGTAGCAGTACACTCAGTAGAGTGGTTTGTCCAGACCCTACATGTACTGTCTCCTTAAATTCTCAATTACCCCAGCGGGCTCCAATTTTATCGCAGATAACGCGAGGGCCGCACGCCTGATAAATTTCCTTGTCGTCACTCTGCAGCAGCATCTCGCAGTCTCTTCCTTCGAGGAGTTATTGCACACTCGATTCTTCCTAGAATGCTCTAGATCTAGATGATGGAATGATACTTTATATATATAGTGAAAATTGCCTTCACTCGCTTCCTTTTCATACAAATTACATTAAGGGAAAGGACGCAAATAAATACAGTGGTTGAATTGGAAAACTTTATCAATAAGAACTTTCAAAATTTCGTAATTCTGTTCCTTTACAAATAAAGTACTTAGAATATAATTCTGAAACCTTTATCGAAGTATCCAGGGGCGTAGCTACGAATTGCAAGGGGGACACCTGGATATCAATTTAAGTACAAATTGAAAATTTGTAACTAAGATTATATATTAAAAAATATAAAGACAATAAAAATTGTCAATTGTTTCATAAAATACAGCTTCAGAATAAGAACTAAGTTATTAATTCATTGAGATCGGCCAAACCAATCAATCGGGAACTACAGACGCGTTTCGCTCTTATTGGAGCTCATCAGTGTAGTGAACCCACCAACTGATGTGATGCAGTGGTACCGAATGACTGGCTCAGCGAGATCTAAGATCCCAACAGATTGGTAAATGGAACTGAGAATTAATTAAATATTCCCAGAGCCATCTACCGTTCTTAAACTTCAACAGAAGTAAATGTTTAGATATACGATACGATTATATAACTTAATAAAAAAAAATGGGTACGAAGCGTGATGATATATTTATTTTCTGTCAAAATATTATGTGTCTTTCTCTGTTGTACACTGCTATATTCAGTATTTTTATTTTTGATGGACATTGTAAAAGAATTTAAATGATCTGCAAACCTACAAAATCATGGAAACGTGCAAATTGTGATACCAATTCATGACCGTTTTTAATTTAATATCAGCGATAAACAATTTTTTCCGAAGGTACGGCTACTTGCTATTTTTATTAAACATTTCACAGCATTCCAAACGGAAATTCTTTCTGCATATAACAAAATTCTTGGCATTATACGGTTTTGGAAGAATATAGTATCAAATTATAAAACCTTGATAAACAAGGCAAAAATGCCAAGAGGTCCAATCAATAATTCTCATTACATTATTTCGCATCGGCCAAAGCAAAGGCCTTGGCGATGGCTTCGTCGGCCGAAGAAGTTTGAAGATAGCAGAGACTGCGAGAACGGGAATAAAGCTTGTGCAATGCAAAGAAATTGAGTAATATTAGTGTAAATATCGTATTGAATGAAACCTGCATTTCCTACTTCAGGAAAGTAAATAACTCGATGTAATATCGCAATATAGTTCGCTAGAAATATTCTATATGAAAGATTTTATATTGATACAACTGGAAAAGTTTATTTTTCGAGATATTGTATCCAAGTGAAGATGGGTTTATTGTTATTAAAATAAACAAATGTATAAAAATTAATTCAATGAATCCTCTTTAGAAAGTAATTTGAAAATGCTTTGTGTTTTGAAATATTTCAGTACGTACGGTAATATATTTCAAAGAAAAGCATATTGTGTGTAATTTTTAATTAAAATTCTATGCCATTGTAATTTTATACATATAACAAAATTTTACGTGTATTGAAATATTTCTATCCCATACGAAAATTAAATTAATGTTCGTTATAAAAAAAAAAGAAACTAAACTACGAAAAGGAAGGGAATTTAATTCGTTTCATTTTAAAACAAGTAATCTTTTAATGAATTGATATATTTTTTCAATTATGTACTTTGGTCTATGACTATTGTCAAATTAAAAGAAACAAATTGTAAAATTAATAAATTGGCCATAATTTTATGTCATAATAATAATAAAAACTACTTATACTCATATAATAATATAGTATTTTCAATTTGAAGTGAAATTTATTGGAAGTCAAGCAATATACGCGAAGGAAAATTGATAGAGCATAAATTTAGGTGTCATAGAACTTTGAAACGGACCTATATTTTACAAGTACATTTATATAAAATTGATATATGTATAAACATTTTTAGATGCTTTAAAAAGCTTAGAGACACACCAACATCCAAGCAAGAAAATATCTATGTCTATTTCTCTCCAAATGTTTCCACCTTTCTCTTACCAAAACTACGTCATGTCATCTCTTTCTTAACTTTTTGGTATTTAATTCCTCATTTAAAGGAATTCTCGAAACGTGAATGTATCTAGAGATGCTTAATTGAGTGTTTATAATGATGTGTTAGTGCCTACATTGATGTATGGTTCTGAATGGTGGGTGTGGATGAAGAAGCATGAACGACGTATAACTGCTGTAGGAATGAGATATTTGAGAGGAGTGTGTGGGTATACGAGACGTGATCGTATCCAGAATATATTGGGGTATGATGGCGAGTGTGACATTGAAAAGGATGATGTTAACAAAATGGAACTGAGCATGTTGAGGTAGTTTGGACAACTTGAGCGAATGTCGAATGAAAGGTTGCTGAAACTAATATATGCGAGTGAGATTGAAGTTGAACGATTGCGTGGATGTCTGAGGAATAAGTGGTTGGGTATAATTGATGGTTTGTTGCGTGAACGAATGGTTCCGAGTGTGAATAATAGACGAGCATGTATGAAACGTACCATGTTTTTAGGAGATTGATTGTTGATTGACTATGTTTCTGGGTTCCTGCTACCCCACTGTGGGAGATATGTCATGTATTTATGTATGGATGAATGTAGGTAAAGAGTTGCTAAACTGTTTTAAATGAGACTATTACAAACTAAATTGTGTTGTGAACAACAGTAATATCATTTTAAGGAGATAAAAATTCAATCAATTATTTCAAGGGCTGAGTCTGTTTATTGGATATTTTTCATTAAGTATTTTCTTGTTTTTCTCATCGGAGTACAAATAAAAGACAAATCTAATTTCTAGAATGTTCAATCTCCTGCTGAAAACACATTTCGCTGAGTGTCGATAATTGAATTACTATTAAATTTACGTTCCGTTCAAGGGAAAACAAAAATGTTTCAATATTAAAATGCTAGAAGTTAGTTTATTTAAACGAAGTCTACAAACTAATCCGGAATAGAAGCTTCATCTCTGTAAAAACAAATTATAGCTCTCATAAATCTTAATAGTTAAAAAGCTCTTTCTTTTAAAAATAGCTGGATAGTGAGATTGATTTATTTTAAACACATGCTACAGATTTTCTATGTACCAAAATCCATTTCCTTTGTTCCGTGATGGATAAGTAATTTAAATTCTATTAGCGATACGTCAAAAGCGATTTACTCCAATATTTTTAAAAGTTTAATAAAATTAATGTGATATGTTCAGTCAATCAATATCCTGAAGATTCTGCAGCGGAGAGAACAGAATGTTCAATGACGGAAGACGTTAGACAAAGCGAAACACAATTACTTGTCTTTTGCGTGTTCTCTTTATCAGCACGGTTATTATTCGGTTCATTGGACACATCTTCAGTCATCAATTTCTTCTTCTTATTCCACTCGTGACGGGAATCTAGCAAGCCATGGTCGGGCGTGCAATAGATCAAATAAGATCAATTACTGTTGCTTGGCAGGTTGATCTTTGCTGTTGTACTGTACTTAACTATTTCTAAGGTTTCCTTTCCTTTCAACTGAAACTAGACACTGTGTCTATTGCTTTTTCTCAGTACTAGACATTCTGAGGAACACTCTTGCTGTAATTACAGTCTCGCGCAAAACTTTAGCGAAAGGATACAACTTTTAAGTATGTTAATAATTTAGATTTTCATTTTAATTTTGCCTACCGCCTCATACTTATAACGAAGCATAAAATTCGGTAATTCACGAATTATCATGTTCCATTTCATATTCAGAATTAATATGTTCCAATTGCCGTCTTAATGTCAGTAAATAATTTTTATGTAATAGAAAAAATATAGAATAATATTAGCTAATTCGTCTCATTTATAGATTAAATGACATTAAAAATAATCTGCTTCTAATTAAATAATTATATTGAAATGGTTTATATTAGATATATAACCAAATTCTGCAACACTTAATCAAGGCTTGATTCTCTGATCAACACTAATCTATACATCTAACTGGTGATCAACAGTTAAATTCTCGTTGATCAAAGAACCACGTTTCATTGAAAGATGTTGAATTCAGCTGTACAAGAAATTTTTAATAATTTAATTTTTTTTTTAATTCATACAAATTATTAGTTTGTAATATATTAAACAATTTGATTCTGTACGCTGTTAAGACTATGACAAGACACGAAAAGATTAAGAAGATTTAATAATAATGAATGAAAATAATAAGAATAATATTAGGACCAGTAAAGGTATCATAAAACCAATACAAAATAAAAATGAACTATGAAATAGAACAAGAATTGGAAGCAGAAGAGATAGTGGAAAAAATTAAGAACCGAGAGCGAGATGGATGCAATGAAATATGTAGTGGAATGGAGACCAGGAGGAAGAAGAAGACGAGCCAGATTTAGATGAACATGACTAAGAAAAGTAGAAGAAGATTTAAAACCAAATTTAAACAAAAGATAAGAATACCACTGAAGTGCATGGTGTTTTGTATTTACATAAATTCTTATTCATCCATGCATGAGGCGGCATATGACCATAGTAGTTACCCTGTTTCCCAGCTACTATAAAAAAAAAAAAACAGTGAGACAACTGACAGGTTGACACTGACAGATTATTTAATTTTTGATGAAATTGAGGGAAAAATTTCATATCTCACTTATTTAATATTTTGTTTATCCAACACCTCTCAATAAATGCTCTATAACTGTGGAGATTTTAAACAAGGAAATTAACAGATTACCCACTAGTAGGTATAATTTTGATAAAAATCACTAGTGAGTAATTTTATATTTATAACAATAATAATAGCACACAACACCTTGGTAACTACTTCGATTGACATTTTAATTCAGAAAATTTAAAGCATATGTCACTGTCAAATAATATTTTGCATTTATTAAGAGATGTCGGATAAAACGTTTTACTTCACACGTGTGTAAAGTGGAATTACCCACTCGATAAAATTATCACACTCAGTCTTCGGCTTCGTGTGCTAAAATTTCTCTCGTGGGTAATTCCTTACTTTTCCTACTTGTAAAGTAAATAACTATTATTTAAAATATCATATTTCTAATGATCTAAACTAACGAAAATATTAACGGAATATGTTGGAATACCCCATTGCATTATGAACCAAAACACAAATAATGTATTTAGTTATAAATCCCACAAATCCAGAATGAAATTCCGGTGCAGTCATATTTCACATAACAAAACGCCGAACAAGCACCACGGCAATAATATCGAACAATATCACATGCCAATGATAACATACACTTAAATAAATCATGTCTACTTGCCAGTGGTTGGACTAATTACCTGCTGTAATAGATACAGCGTGAAACGCGACATTGGATGGCCGCCATCCAAATCGCGGTTAGTGGCCTACAAACAGTGGCGCACTGGGAATCCTTCCACTGATAATATTGCAAAAGTGTTATTGTACTTGTATCAGCCACGAAATTATGTACCCTAAATATATTAGAACAGCAGGAACTACAGAAAAAATTTTTAAGGGTGAAATTTTGTTGGCTGCAGGAGTTAAACTGAGAACTTTACGTTCCACATTCCAGTGCATTGCCTTGAAACATTTTTACCTTCCGCCATGTCCTGTAAGGGAGGTATAGGAATCATGCTAAAAATTGGGTTGTGAGATTTCAGTGGATGAGCATGTTTTAGGGTCCCTAGAATGCGATATTAATAGTTTCGTGATGATGTCTGTGTGTCTGTCCGCCTGTCTGTCTGTCAATCTGTATGTCTGGCAGTCTGCGTGGATCTCTGGAGTTACGGTTTCTCAAAAACTACTAAACTGATAATTTTTATATATCAATGGAGGGTTATACAGAAGCAAATTTGCGTGCTTCCATCTATTGATGTTTTCATAGAACTACGATGAAATTCACGTGAGCGAAGTACAAACAAAACGCTCTAAAATGACAGTTCTTAAAATGATGCTAAATAACAAAAATAAAGCGTGTGTATGGTTTGTGAAATAGTGACTCCCGTTATTACTATGAAGACTATATGGCCAGTGTTAAATTTATTTAGTTTTCTAAATAAAAACATAACCTTGTTAAAACACCATCTCAAACGACAAAACATGGATGTTTGTATTATGAACTTCCATCTCATTCTCAACTTTTACCTCATCTATCCCTTTCTTGCCTGTGACGTCAAAATCAAAACCCTCCATTGTAGCCGCTTTGGAAGAGCTGATTAGTTTTTGGTGATAATCCAATAACCGGAAGTATTACATTACTTGAATCCCTATCAAGTTATTTTAAAATATGTCAATAAGTTATGGTTTAATGAAAATTATATTTTATCTACAATTATTGTTTGAAACATTTTCCTCTTACTGTCACTATTTACTAATTACAACACGTTAAAGAAAAATTATATTTTGATGTTTTAGTTTAAATCTGCTAACTTGTGTTTTTGAGAAAACAAAGCAACGATTGAAAAATGTCATACTTTTTTTAAGGGATGAGCGTTTCTTGATAATTGTGGTCCATGTTCCTACATTGTTCCATAAGAAATCTATGGCGGGAGGTATTGTGGTGCCCACAACAGATTTTTTATTGAAAATAAATTGTGTGGTAGTTCCAGGGAACTGAACCCTCCCTCCCCCCTCCCCCTTTGGTAGGGTGCGCTCATGCACGCCAATGTACATGCGTGCCACATACCCCACCAACTAGATTACACTAATCAACAGTCATTAATTGCTAGTATCAAGGGGTATTAACAATCACCGATCAACTGGACCATGGCGTCCAGACTGGCTTTGAAGGATAAATTGGTGAAATGAAGGCGAATGATGCCATAAATTCGATTAAGGGTGAAATGACGATGTTGCCGCAGGTGTACCAAGAGGTTTTATTCAATTTTATGTAATGTGCAAAAAGCAGATGGTGTTAATATTAGATCCGTTGTTACTGAAGCTCAAGCAAATAATAGGTTCTGATGATTTCTTTTCAAACTTTTCAAATAATAACTGATTGTATTCATTGTCTACTCAATTATGGTTTCGACAGCTGCTACACTCTGACGGTTCGCCTCCAGGTTTTTCTTTTTCACTAATCAACGTTGTATTGCTTCTGTTGAGATTTAAATTCAAAGTACAACTAATTATAGTTATCCAAAAAAAGAAAGTTTGTTTAGTTTTGTAAAGAAAAAATATCTGTCATACACACACAAAATATAATCTTTTGTTTCCAAAATAGAATACCATCACCAAAAAAAAAACATTTGTTTCTTCGTATCTTCAATACAAGTACATTTTCTAAACTAAATTATGTACGTACAAGAAATTTGTATCTAAATTGGAACGTCTTGTACGATACGTGTAACTAATATTGTTCAGCTTGACAATCTTGGAACCGTTCAAAAATTTGTTTATATTAAAATGTTTACAAGTACTCTCAGAATATAATAGACCAAATTTAAAACAAATTGTCAGAGTTACGTATGACAATTTATCACAAGTATATAATCACCAAAATGGGAACAAATAAACTAGATAGCAATAGCAGTTTACAACTTTTTTCTATTCCTCATGAGCATTTATTTCCGTGGCGCTATAAAATATTTTTTCATTGATATGAAATGTATCACCAGTGCCCAGCTGACATTGCTGTTACAGTAAACAAAAGAGCTGCATTTAAAAACAGTTTTCATAACCGGATAAAAACATTTGTTGCCTATGATAAATACAGTAATCCAGCAAAGCTGAATAAGTATAAATAAAGCCATGATACAATGTAAAAACCATCCGTTTTTGATAGAACATTGGCACTGAACGAGTTCGTGTACTGTTCAGCTTCTCATAAGTTTGTTTACGAATGCATGTAGCGTGTTTTGTAAACATATTGCTAAATAGTTTGACGGACGAAACTACTGAGTTGTGAGCATCAGCGAATGTTCGCGGATGCTCCAACAGTGCAAATTAAAATCCGGCACGTAGTACTGCAGAGCTCGGTTTACATCTTTACGACAAGTTAAGCACTACGTAATGAAATTTGAGAGAAAAGTTATTTGCATAATTAACTTAATACGAGATATAATTAAGAAATATATGTTGTCGGGAAATCTCTAAATTAAATTTGGTATGCGCTCATAGATATTAAATATTTATATTATTTGGAATAAACACGTACATTCAGAGTGAGTTTTTTAAAGCAACCAATTAGGTATTTTTTATTGGAATGGATAGCCCGAAGTATTCCTTTTTCAATTATTTAACATGTTCCTAATCTAAAATTAAAATTAAAGTCAAAAAGTTTAAACAAACATTAACTTTTTTAATATGAAAAATATAACTTTAAGAAGGCCGTTGAACAAAACAAGTTATTGTTTTTATTATTGATATTCCTGTCAACATCGAAAACATTTGTTGACAAATTGTTGACAGGAGTATTAATAATAAAAACAATCATTTGTTTTGTTCAACAGTATACTTGAAGTTACATTTTCCGTATTAAAAATGTTAATGTTTCTTTGAACTTTTTGACCTTAATTTTAATTTAATGTTATATCGTTGCAAAGAGAATACATCGGGCTATCTATTCCAATAATAAAAATTTCCCCTTTCCAGTTAAGAAAATGTAACTTTCATTCCCCCGTCACATATCCTCCTATTACTTTTATTTTACCAACCGTACTATTATGTCCCCTTCCTTACTGTAAAAGCCTGTGTATTTATTTTTTCTTTAAAGTTATTAGCTAGCCAGCAAAACTGATTGATGGTTTTAAAAACCCACACTTGATGCGACCACAATTATTTAAACAACAACAAAAAATAAACAAATTGCAAAATATTGAATGCGCAATTAATAATTGTAAAAACATTTGTATACAAAACAGTAGGGATGTTAATTGTTAAATATTAAAATATTATGTTGAATAATATAATTGTGTATGTAGGTAGCACCTCAAATATGTTCAACATTCCAATTTAATTATTGATGAGCTCATTTACATGGACGCGGAATATTTTATAATTAAATATTTTTATTAGGTTTCTCCATGTTTTCCTATCTTTAGTTTAACTTTGCTAGTTTTTATTTTCTGCTGCTTTTAAATCATATTAAACAATTTCTAGCCACGTCGATCTGGGTCTACCTCTACTTATTCTTCCTCTTGGTATCAATTCTACTACTGATTTAATTGCGTCTTTTTCTCCCTAGATACTTTGGTTGGAGTGGATCAATCTCCTTTTCATTTCTTTTCTTTTAAATCCCTGTAGAAGGATTCCACTACGATTATGATCAATTCAATTCATGTAAAAGAGAATAATCTATGGCGAAATAAGATATCTATTAGTACTTCATAATTAGTAGACTGAGTCTTATTCAAAGCAAATCCGACACGAAACAGGCGACGGACACGTTCCAAGATGAAGTCGTAGGATACAGTATCAGTGTTAAAAATACATAATTTTCAACATTAGAAATTGGTAGTAGATTGTCTTGAATAGACAAAGGTGAAGACAATTTCTAGTAGAAGCAAAGGCACCAAAATAGATGCAAGACTAACATTGATGGTGATAAACTAATGACTGATGATAATTTTAGATATAATATATTTCTTGTATTACCAAAAACATAAATGTAAATACAATTTGCACTCATAATACCAACAGATACAAGTGACTCATAACCTTTGCATGGTCGTTTAACATTGACCAGGTAATTTCTAGGAATGCTGTTTATTTTCAACAGTTTTACTACTCAGTTATTCAGTCGTATACCAACAAACACATCTAACTTTAGAAAATTGCAAATAAACAAATCAAAACTGCGAAGGAAATTGCTGACGGTAGTGGAAATAATATTATAAGGTACATGTAATATAAAATCCACAAATATCCAACCATATCTTCCTCGGATGTTGCATCGTAGTTACATTTCTTTATTTCTTATAGCTTAAATAACTATATTTCATTTTGAAATATGCACGATAGCTACTTTTAAATGAAATGGAATACAGTGATTACAAAATGAAAGTACCTTTTAACTAAATTTGCATTTTTATTAAACCTTAATATTTAATTATGCATACTTAAAAATACCTAAGAGCATAGTGCATCCAGATTTTCTGGATTATAAAGATAAAATCTGTTCTAAATACCTCAGTAATTAAACACGTCTTCATACTTATCCTGCGATATACTACAAAATTACCCTCATTAAACTATCCACTCAACTTAACATCGTATCCTAAACAAACAGCAAAAACCAGCGACATATTTTCCGCAAACAGGTTTCCCAAGGCGTGCGTTCCGACTGCATCATCAAAGCGAATTCCGAGATCCGGGTCTCGGGACCGATATCAGCGCCGTTGGTCGTTTCCTCGTTTCCCGACTTCGGGGACCGGAACAGGAACTACCGGACGTGGTGACGTCACTAGATGGACATAGTTGCATGGGAGTCATGCTTCGTGATCGTGATCATGATCTGCTACGTTGCCACGTTGCTACGACACAAAGGGATGAGCGGGCAGTAAACTCCTTGAGTTGATGACAATGCTAAATGGGGTTGACGGACTTTCGGCAGGGCAGATGTAAAGACGAAGATAAGAGCTGTCATGTATTCCTTCAAATTCTTGTTCGTATACTTTTGGACTTGGTACTCTACTTGAAGCAGATCGTGGATCATAATATATTTTTGCACGTGAAATACGATTATTAGAAATATTAGTAGGCGAGGAGTGAGGAGAAACAGAGTTAATTTTTATCTTCTGATTTTATCGATAAATTCTTATTTTGCACGTATTTTTTTTTTTTGCTTAACAACAAACTCGAAAGCAAACTGCATAGTATATCCCAACTCCGAAGGAGGAGGTGTTTTACCTAATCTCAGTTTGTACGAGTGGTTTTGCTTAAAAGCAAAAAAATAAATGCTTAAAAATAAAAACTTATCAGAGAGGTCGCGTGGTATTTGATGAGATAAATTCCAAAGACAAAGCAAAATGAAACTTAAAATATTAATTAACTGTCACACTGACAGTTATTGACAGTAACACTAACAAATGATGTTTGTTTACTTGGTAGCGGGATTTTGTCAGCTATAATATCCCTAGGCCATTGATAATTCGAAATAATTTTATCACAGTTACCGAAAGCAACGTTCTTGAGGTAGTTGTGATCAAATTATAAGTATTTATCAATGGTCGAGGGATATTCGGCTAGAAAATTTTTTGTGATTATTATTATTTTCATTTTCTGGCCGTGAAAATAACATTTTGAAATAAACAAATTAAATATTGAATTAACTGTCAACCAGCTGTCAACGACTGTTACTTAGCAACAGGTGATAATTTCCCGGGGAAACTTTTGCACACGCGATCAGAAATACAAAGATTCGATTGGATATTTCTTTAACCAAAAAATTTTCGGGGTAACGGGATTTTATTAGTATAATACTGTTCCCATTGGTTAAAAGTGTTTTTCAACATGATTGGTTAAAAACTAGTCATAGGAATTTATCAACTGTAATTACACAAGAGCTTTTTATTTTGCCGGATAAATTTATATTTGTAACGAAAGCTTGTTATCTAGCATTTTGACAAGAAAACGGTTTTAATAAAATCACGACACCGTAGGTGGAGTGATTTTATTTTTTAAACGTTTTATCTCTTTCAAAAATTTACCTTCTTATTTATCCGCTGTCAAAACGATAAAATTGATTTTTCTTTATGGCTTACTTTATATTGGAGTCAAATTATCGTTAAAATAGGTGTCTCACGGGTTTAAGCCAAAAAGATGATCCCTATATACTAAAGTTAAACGTTAAGATCTCGGGACCAAATTCTGTATGAAAAAATTGCATATATAACGTGAATATTACGGTTTAATTGATGAAACATGAAAAAACATCAAAAATTGTCATTTTTAGGCCTTCGCGCTGATTGGGTGTGAACGTATATTCAAAACTGCATCACTCTCCTTTCATAGTATCACAAAAACTTTCATTTTCTTACTGTCCGTCTCAAATTTATTTATTTGACTCACCCTAATTCATACATATTTGCGTATAGTTCATAAATTGTTAAAGACATTTCCTGAAAATGCATCTTATATCCTCAGCTTACCAAATTGCTTGTTAAATTCTACGATAATTTTTTTGTATAGACTGTATGCTACTTTCTATTAAATATAGTTGAAGTTGTAGTCTTTTCAATTCCAATCTATACATTTCTAGTCTTCACATCCACTATAATATGCACAAACCCAGCTTCCATGCTTCCGCGCAATACGAAACGCTGTATAGCATCCAATGCCATTCCCAGCGCAGTTTGAAGTCATGGTCTATGATCACGATCACAAAGGGAGCCTCTTCGACCTCCGGTCGCTGTCGCCGGTCGCTGGTTATGCTCCGAGATTACCCGGTTAATATTGGTTAAAGTGTCACGACAAGAGTGGAGTGGACAATGCATTGCTGATGGATGCGGCGAAGGCTTAAGCAAAGATGGAGTTTTTGTTGGGATATTTATATGTTGCTACGTGGCCGACGAAGAGGTGATAGTAAGTGGAGCAGGCTACAAAGTACAGGAAGTTATGCGATTTGTTGTACGTGAGGATTCTATAATACGAGTTTATGGTGAAATATGGAGATAGTTTATGTTGGAAATGTTATTTGATACGTGGACACGAATGGTAGTTTGCTAGGGTATATGAAATAAAATTGCAGTTACTTTAAACTTTTGATAATAACACTATGTACTATGTTCTGACGTTTCACAAACTCTTAAGACACCCCAATACATTTAAACTTTTGCAGTTATTTTGTTTCATAATATAACTATCAGTTTAAAAAAATATAGTCTACAACAAGCATGCATAGAATGGTACCCATTTCCTACAAGTTTGAAATAGACATTCCATACGAGTTGTACACTATACTTTTTCTATGACCACGTAATTATTTCCTAATTAATTTAATTTTAATAACAAATTTGTCCCGATTTCACTATTCCAATGTTTGACAATTCTAAATAAGTATCCTGGCAATGGCACCTGTACTGCAATGAACTGACCTATATTGAAATACTCACAAAACATGTCATTTCGTACGATGCTTGCAATGTACCTCATATACCTAGCAACAACAAATATACAATGAGCAGATTTCTAAGTGGTTGTAGAAAAAGAATTTATATAAATGTGTATAAATTGTGTAGGCAAAATTTTTGTGAAAATTCATTATTTTTTTTATTGTATTTCTATATAAATTATACGCTAAGAAACTCATTGCGATAGAGAATATCTTCATATCTCCTATATTTTCAGAGTTATGACGATTTTTGTTGATTTTCGAATTGTATTTTTGAGAGGCAGTAGCTCAAAAACTGTGCAAGATTTCGACAAATATCTTCAGTTTTATGTTTTTTGTGCATTTTGCAACATATAAGCAAATTTTGAAAATTTTGAAAATTTTTCATTTTTTTTTACAAAATTTTGAGCACTGATAACTCGAAAAATATAAAAGATACAGACTTGCGGTATTCACCAATCGATTCAGCTCGTCGAAATACATAAGTATACAAAATTTGAGAATATTTAGTCAACGCGTTAATTACTTACAGCAAAAAGTCTAAAAACAGCAAAATCCGGCCCAAACGTCAAGGGGTACCCCTTGACTTCTGGGTCAAATTTTGCCATTTTCAGACATTTTGCTCTAAAATTTAAACCCACTGACCAAATTTTTTTAAATTTTACATACTTATGTACTTCGACGAGCTGAATCGATTGGTGAACACCGCAAGTCTGTAACTTTAATATTTGTCGAGTTATCGCCGATATAAATTTTGAAATAAAAATTCAAAAATTTTCAAAATTTTCAAAATTTTATAATTTGTTATAAAATATACGGAAAATACAAAACTTGAGAGTATTTTTCTATATCTCGGATAATTTTAGAGATACAGGCCCTCAAAGTTGCATTTTGAAAAAATACAAAAAACGTCATATCTTTGAAAATTAAACAGATATAATGATGCGCTCTGCAGCAATTATTTTCTTACACCTTAAACTATATAGAAACGCTATAAAAAATAATATCAAATTTTATGAGATATTGGGTGTAATTTTAATTTAATAAATAAAAAAGTTGTCTCATTCCAATATTTGACAATTCTAAATAAGTATCCTAGCAATGGCACCTATAGTGAAATACTCAAAAAACAAATTCATTAGCAACAACAAATTTACAATGAGTAGATTTCTAAGTGGTCGTAGAAAAAATAAATTCTTGTTGACTGCAGTCCTGAATATTTTGTACTTCTATAGATATTATGACAAAAATTATACGACGAAATTTTTGCAGAAATATATATTCTGAGGTCCCTTGAGTCTAGGTCTAACTAGAAAGCGTATTTTGCAAAGCATGTATAATTATTATCGGGGGAAATAGGATAGTTCAGTTCTGTTAAAAAACTTGTAATATATGTGGGAATAAACGAGAAATAAATCTGTTTATTAACAAGCCAGCGCTTCCTCGCTTCCAGAAACTTTTATCTGAATTGGAAATCTGAATAAGTGGTTAGGAAGTTTTGCTAAATTTGCTGAACTATGTCGAGAAAACTTGAAATTATAAATAATTGAATATTACAAACTAAGTTTGCGGCGCTAGAGTAAATAGCTTCATTTTCCGAATACTGCTTTTTATTGTTAAAATATTCCACTTAATTCGTTTGGGACTTTTCTTGAAAATATGAGACCTGCCGGCTAGAGCACTCACGTTGGCAATTGTTATTAAAATTACTTTTCTAGCACAATACACCTCCTATAGTAAAGTTGGCTTGTCTCATAAAAAACTTTTACGGGAATTTAATGTTTACTAATGTGGCTCATAATACATTGTCCTTGTGTATTGCGGAGTATATTTCCCAGCGGTTTTCCACTACAAATTAGCCTGATAAAGTTTTATTGCAAGCGTGGACGTAAAATATTCATTTGAGTTCTACTCGGACAATAAGAATGGGATTGAGTAAATATAACGTGCTTTATACACCGTTTGATTTTTAAATGCCCTATTTAATAATGGATGTTTAGATTAAAACTTTTTTAGCTTTGATTTACATTGTTTTTATGCAACTCTATAATACATATGTGGTTACAAACTTTTTCAATCTATGTTAATAATAAATAGGGAGCACTATTTGAGTTTAGTGATAAATTTGCATTTATTGAGGAACTTTTAATGTTAACCCTGATAAATTTACACTCGCTGTATTTTGCGCTTTTCAACAAAATTATTAATATTAACCTATGAAAGTTATATATTCACTGAAATTTTAATGTATGAACAACAGGAGTATCTACGTATTATTATTATATTATATATTAATATTACAGTATTTCAGAACTAATTTTTATTTATTCAATGTAACCTTTTAACTTCGGTCATAAAGTAGTTCTAAGCCTTTCAAAAAATAATCTTTGATTTGGTCTGCAAACCACTCTTTCACAACACATATTATTGCTTCATTCGATAAGAATTTCTTACCTTCTGGGTTTTTTGTTTTTTTTTGGAAATAGGTAATAGTCTGAAGGAACTAAGTCTGGCGATTAAAGGAAGTGGTCAATTAATTTAAACCTAACCTCATCAATTTTCTGCATCGCAATCAAGGACCTGTGAGCGGAGCATTGTCTTGCAAGAAAAGCACACCTTTGGACAATTTTCCACGGCGTTTCTCAACAAATATTTCTTTAAGCCTCATTAATAATGTAGAATAATGCGCGCTTGTCACCGTTTTATCTTCTTCTAAGTAGTGCAACATAATTATTACGTCCTTATCCCAAAAAATTGATGCATTCCTACCGATTTTTGAATACGAAATTTCTTTGATTGTCCTTTTGTTTCTGGATCGAAATGATGGATCCATGTTTCATTCATAGTTACAATACGATCTAAAATATTAGAAGAATCCTCTTTTAAAATGCGGCAAAATGACTTGCAGATTGTCACTCTCAGTTGATTTTGATCAGCATTCAAGATTCAAGTACTTGGGAATACTTTTGGCAGATAATTTTCTTATATCCAAATATACGATAAGAAAGATACGTTCGTACGAAATAGTTAAAGTCTCTTTCGTCGATCGTCCAAAATCATGCTGTGCACGGATTCTACATTTTCAAAAGTGCACATAGGTCTCCCAACAAGGTGTTCATCTTTGACGTCTGTTCTTCCTTTCTTAAATTCGGCAACCCATTTTTTACGGTGGCGTATGAAGTGCAATGATCCTTGAATGTATTTAACATATCCGCGTAAATTTTCTTACCGGACTATCCTTTTAAAAAAAGGTATTCCATCACCGATCGATACTTAATTTTACCAAAATTGTAATGGTGTATTTAAAAATTCACACTGTGAAATCGGCTGTAGTTTTATCTCCAAAACTGGAGAAACTATTTGTCAAACAACATACTTGTTGTGATAACCGCTTTTGTTTTGTATATAATTTATTTAAATGAAATGTATTCATTAAAAATATCTGCTACGAGTTATAATTTTTTAGTTGTAAATTGTCTGTATTAAAATAAAAATTCTAGGTATTCATTGCCCATATCACGTTATAAAATTAATCAACTATGAACTCTATACAAAAGTCAGGTATCCCCTTTCAAAAACTAATTATAAAATTTAAATTGAAAGCAAACTGCAAACAACTACAAGTTATTCAATTTATCCCGTTGTATAGAGGTAAAACAATCCATAAATTTTCCTCTGCGTTGTGCAGAAATGTCGGTATGGCTCAAACAAAGCATTTTTCACTGTAACTGCAAAATGAAAGAATGCATTGGCACTAAAAAACAAATAGTTCACGCAAACTATTTTGACAGCTAGTAATAGAACACATCCGTCCATTTGTGAATTCTTGAAGATAGATTCTTTAAGCTGCTCCATCCAGCGAAAGATTGAACTTTAGGGCAAGGATAACGCCTGCTGTCGACCAGTTGCGCATTCAGGACGATTTACCAGAACTAATTTTCAAATATCAATCTTATATATTGATTATAATAGTTTGTTTGTCTATAGAAAACCTTTACAAATATATTGGTAATGCGTGTTGGATTATATATTTACATCATGTGGTTCATAATTTTTGTACGTTATATTTTCTATCGGCAATAAATTTACTATAATGTTTAATAGTATAATTTTATTAGTTCTGTTTACTTTATGTCATTAGTAACATAATTATAAAAAATTAAATGTACTATTAAACCAGTGACACTGAAAATATTTGCTAGGAATAAAATACCCTAATTCTTACGAATTTAAAAAAAAATCTTTTTGTTTTATAATCAGTATATCGAATTATATATGTCATTAAAGTTTCGTGCAGAGGTATAGAAACATCCTGTATAGATATAAAAAATCCAAATTACTGTAAGTATATATTTATTTATAAATGGGTAGTAAATTTCATCGCCTTTACGGTATTTATCACAGCTATAGAGTGGAGGAATTTGGTGTTTCCGCGATCGCCCTCCTAGAGGCGGCCCTGCTATCGAGGCTTTTGCCGGGCCGTCAGAGAGATATTAACGACATATATCACGTAGTGCCCGCCATTTATTCCCTGTTTTCTTTTTCTTAAAAGTTGTAAAGAAGCCGCGAATTCCTTGTCTCGCGTGCTCTGGATTCAGCCAACGCAATTTTCAAGTTTATAAATGCAATTTACAGGCTCACAGTCTCGCGGCTTTCGTCGGAAGGATATGTATAGTTCGTATTCATTTCCCTTTGTGAAGCTGCTGAAGGTGACTGATTGGAAGGCATACGTGCCCTGAATTAATTGCGCGACTAACATGTCACCTAAATACAAGTATTAGTTTCTATTGCAGCTTTGAAGAGGAACTGATGAACCCAAATTTTTATCATCTTATTAATTTTCCATCGAATTTTGTTCGAAGAAGAATTTATAATTATCTTCAAATTCAATGACCGATTATTCGTAACAGAAAGGAAAAACATAATTTCCAACCATTTAGGTGATGAGTTACATCTTTTAACTACTGAAATTTCCTATAATTTCTCACAAAAAATTTAATTTAAACCGTATATTTTAATAAATTGTGAACGTCCATTTTCGTTATTTTGATGCTTGCACAGTAGCAAATCTAACTACTGGCTTTTGTAATATATTTTTTCTACAACCGAGTAGAAAATATACATTTCCAACTGTCCTTGCCGCTTATGCATGGTTGCCGGTCGAGGCGCCATGCGCAAGCGGTAATAGACTACTTTCTGCTCTAGATACACAAATAACTATTATTCACAATCACTATAGTAATATGTCAATTCCAAACCTTTTAGAGGTTGAGAAATACGTCATTCCTTTCTGATATGACAACCTCTTGGGTGGGAAGTGATTTATCCCATGGTGTGAAGTGTTTATATAGAATTGTCTAGCAACACAATAATAAATCTTTGAAAGTAGGTTGAATAGTACTATCAAACATATTGATAAAACCTTATAATTACAATAAAACATCAATAATTACAATATTAATATTGAAAAGACGCATTTTTATTATAAAGTAATACAATACAATGTAATGGCTGTTTTATTAGAATTTGAGTTTCCTGAACTGTTGACACGTCAAATTATTGAAATAATTTAAACATTTGTTTTCATAGACTACTAGCATACATCACCTTTGTTTGTTGGATATACGAGTAGAATGAGAAGTTAATTTGGATAATTAAGGATTATTGTGAATAAAATAGTATACATAGTTTGGTGAGAGTTTCATTACAGCCTTGCGCTGTATCTGAGCCTCTCGGTCATATAATAAGTCCTCGGCTGGAATGAAACATTTCCCACCTCACATGTAATATACTATATACTCTATCGTCATCTATAATTTGTAAATACTCTTTCTTGTCTCCACCAGATAGACAACCGGGAAATTTCGGCGAAAACATTCCTATTTCTAAAGCATTTATTTGTAATAAAAAAATATAGTATTTCAAACATCCCTTTACATAATATTAATATAAACAATGATGGAATAAGAATGAAATTGAATTTAAAAATAACAAATTTAGTGCATTTGGATACTAACGTTGGCAATAAAATCTGCCCGATATAACAGCTATAAAATACATAACCTACAAATGTAATGTTAGTTATCTCAATATAAATAAGAAATATAATAAATTTACAAATGAATACAGTAAATATTATAAATATTTTAATTGTTTTCTAATAAATTAGAGAAATTAATTTGTGTGTTTATATTTATAGTACAACTTTGACAATTATCAAAATAACTCCTTGAAGAACTTCATTTCTTGGTATTATTAGTTTTATACTTTTCGTACAAAAATAACTATTTCAACATTTTGCCATTTATTTATCCAACTAAATTTTTTTTCTGGCCAATTGTAAAATGTATAGAATAATTTGTAATAGTCAACAATATAATGAAAAATAAAAATCCGACTATACAAATTTCAGTAATACTAACAACATCCCGAAGCGAAATGTTTGCTAAACAGCATAAACACATTAAGAACATGTATTTGTTTACGGTAGAACTGAGGTAAATTTATAGTAACAAACGGATATGCAGTACGTTAGTTATTTTGGAATAAATATCATTATAATGTATTGCTTTATCTCTGGGTATCGTTCTGTGTCGACAGAAACTGCAGTACAGGTTGTACAATGCAAATGCAACACAAGTAATACAGAGCTGCGTTGCCATTAGCAGAGGTGGAGCCCGGAGCTAACGTAACGAAGGTGTTAATGCAACGCATAAACATCCACTGACATTAAATTTACCTTAGCGTCAACTGCAATACTGGAATTTCTTAATATCTCACACAGAGAGACGTTTACTTTATTTATTGCTATAGTTATCGCTTGGACTCCACAAGTACAATGTAGCTAAGATGGAAATTGTAATCTGCTGCATACGCTTGATTTTGGCTGTACTAAATGACTAAACTCGTAGTATCAACCTAAGATTTTCACAGGGCTCTTAACATAATTAATTTGAGTATCATAATGAAAAAATTGATTAAAATTTATAATAACTACCATTTTCATAATTAAGCTTGTTTTATATTACCTATACTTTTTTGGCTAAAACTTGAACTAGATTTTAGAAACTTTTTCTTGTCATGAATCAGAACTACCTTTCGGCGTTTTGAGTGTTGTGTTTGTAAAATTAATAGGTAGTTTATAGTTTGTCGTAATATGTCTGCTGCTTTGATTTTTTCCCCAATTGCAGAATTTAAAACCTTAAATCTTTTAAGTAATAATATAACAAGAGAGTGAGAATAAATTGAACAGATCTTTCGCTATCTTTGGCTATTGCCAAAAGGCAACAAATTTAAGAAAGATACTGGAAAATTTATTTCTAATTTATCGAACTCTCGAGTTATATTTAATTAGATTATTTTTTTATTTCATCATTAGGAAGGACACTAAATCTATCTTTTTTGCTCATTTTTACTTATGTTGATGATAACTATATGACCACTGACATTTGTCAACAAAAACACAAAATCTACAGAGGTTATTCCCGGGTATAATCACCATAGCTTAATTCTCAGTATAATAATGACAGGATTGGTTAAATAACAGACACGTGACATACAATGAAGCATTTCATTGGTTCTAAGGAACGTCAGAAGATAATAATTTAAAAATAAACAAATAAATTAATTCAAAAATAAGCAATAAATGTAATTACACACAAGGTTTATTTAGAATAATATGAAATGAATTTCGTTTAAAGTTAAGATCTCGATAAGTGATAGTAAATGGGGAACCACAGAGATAAACTTAAAATTGCCAACTACCGGTAGTGAGATTTGAACGGAGGATCCACAGACTGGTGCGTTACCATGGAGTTATTTATGTATCAGTTATTTGTTACAAAATAACAGCAGCATAATAGGTACCGAAAATTTGGTTATACCAAGAGATTTACTTTATTGAACACCCTATTGGAAACTGAGTATAATAGACCCTCCGGAATTTTGCTACATAAAGAGCTGGGCCATATCGAACGCTGGCGATGATATAGTGTGCATTTTACGGATAGACCTATACCCACTGAAAGCTATTCCTATTACTTTTCGCTCAATTACAAACTATTCAAAACTAAGTATTTACTACATCGTATTTCCATTGACTAATAATTAAACTGTAATTTGATGTAATGGTTCAGAATTTTAATCCAAATTTAATTGCTTCAAGTTTATAACATTTAAAGGATTTTAAAGCATGGAGCATTTATGTCCAATTTAATAAGGCTAGTTGGTTATTATGCTGTGCAGTAAATTAGTATAATTGTATTCAAATTATGAACTTAGAATATTAAGTGTAAACTAACAATAACGAACATGATTTTATATTAATTAATAACACATAGCGACATTTAAAGAATATACTAATAAATAATAGTACATTATACACTAAGGCTGAAAAGAGAATCATTATTATCTCAGCGCAAAGATTGCATCCCGAGTCCTATATACTATTTCGGGTGTAGAATTGAAATGTGGAATTCAGAGATTTTAAAGCTATTTTTTTGATATTGTAAATTTTTACCTGTTCACATTACAGAAAAAGTGTATACACAAATGTTGTTCAGAATTAAAAAATGCATGTAATATTTAAAAAATAGCACTGAAATCCCTTTATTGTTGACAAACTAATAAGCCAAGTTAATGATTTTTTTGTTTTCCCGAAGGGTCACCAGATATGGACAAATGAACCTATTTTCGTTGATTTTTTACTTTTTTAAGTAATATCTAAACTGCTGTATATTTAGAAAAATGTTTCAAATAAAAAAGTACACATTTTTACTGTATAACCAGTGGTTTGGACAAGTACTTTTTTCTGGGCCTCATATTCAAGATGCCCTTTTAAAAAAAAGTGAAACATAACTTTTCTTTTATCCAATTTTATATATTTATTTTATCCAATATTCTTCGTCGTAAAGTATGGCGTATGCGCAATAATGAATTCAGCTTAAAGATAAACAGAATCAGATACTGAATCTAGTGCGCATGCATATTTGGCGTCATGATGAGATACTGAAACCTTGAAGTATCGGAAACATTTCATATCAAAATATAGTAGTTGTTTCTCTCCGGTATCCGATACGAGAATATTCTTAGCTGGTAAACCATAACCCAGGATTGCTAATTAAATTCTAACGCAGCGCACTAACTTTATGAATAATAATGGCCGTTTCCAACTCTGGTAGTCACGTATTCGCCGGAGATCCTCTTTGAAATTCAGGTGCAGCACCCAGTTATTACCTTACGGTTATGTACTGTGACAGGGTGCCCGACCACTACCACCAGGGTGCGGAATCACAAACCCTCTCTTCACTCAAAACTTTATCTACTTTCTGTGTCACACAATTATTTTTCAATGCACTCTTACCTTAAAATAGTTTATATTATGATTATTTTTGACGTTTCTCTAAACCAATGAAATGCTTTATTGTATGTCACGTGTCTGCGTTTTAACCAATCCCGTCATTATTATACTGAGAATAATGCTCTTGTGATTATTCCCGGCAATTTTCTCTGTAGCTTTTTTGTTTTTATTGACAGATGTCAAATGTCAGATAGGTATCATCAACACAAGTAAAAATGAGCAAAAAAGATAGATTTAGTGGCGTGCCTGATGATGAAATAAAAAAATAATCTAATTAAATACAACTCGAGAGTTCGATAAATTAGAAAATAATTCTCCAGTAGCTTTCTCAAACTTGTCGCCATTTGGCAATAGCCACTCAAGCCCTACGGGCTTTCGTGGCTATTACCTGGCAACAAGTTTTCGAAAGATCTGTCAAATTATTTTCAATTTATTCTCACCCTCATGTTATATTATTACTGAAAATTTGCTGGGATAGACCCTGATTGGTTTGCATACGAGGTCTGTTTAGAAAATAACCGGACATTAATTTTCGATAAAAATTGAATAAACCGGAGAAATCTCAAAATTTAAAAATTAATTTACGGAACCAACTTACTACTAAATAGTGGTGTATTTTACATCATTTGATTCAGAACAATGATATCTTTCGATTGGTACTACAATCATTGTTGTCCGATAGAACACCGAGCAACAGCACGCAAAAAACTGATTTCCCATGTTAATCTCCTATGTACACCTTTAAGACAGACACACAGTAGAGGTGTTGGTGAATCTCAAACAGTAAAGATTTAAATAATTTTTGTCACATAAATGTTCTATTTTATTATAATAATAATAATAAAATAAATAAAAAAATACATGACTGCAATTATTTACAATCTGCACTGTTTAAGATCCAGAAATACCTCTACAATGACGTCACAACATTTAAAAAAATCATTGTGGCTGTATTTTTGTGATGTCTAAAAAGGAGTAACGTTTAGAAATGTGTTGTCGGGTAAGAGAAGAATTGGGCGTTTCTCTTTCCGGAATAAATTCAGTGCAACTGTGCATTTTGCATTACTTGCATTCCTGTTCTGAATTTGCAAAGTAGTGCGGTGTTGCGGCGCCATTTTGAGCGCCGTCAGTTGTCTCCGGGAACTTGTTAATCTTTGCAATCTGTTGTTGTGAAATTAGTTCGCTGATATTACGGAATTTAATTACACACACGATAGTACCTAATACGATAATGTGTCTTCGTGTAATGATTATATTCACCACGTTGGAATGACACAATTTTAGGTTAGGAGAAGACATTTCTGTCTTTATACCAAGAACTACGTGGTTCAGAAATGCTACAGTATTTCTCAGACATTTTGGATTTTATTTGGAAAATGCTACTACTACTTTTCAAATTGATACTTATTTATCCAGCAATCCAGCATATAATTTTATTGCTCTGGATGTTAACCTAACCTATTTATCTCCATAGAAGATACATTCAAAAATACAGGCTGATTTATAACGTACGGAAAAGACTGAAAGTGTAGATGCGTAATAAACTTTTGGCAAAAACATAATAACCAAAAAATTACCTGAAGTAAATTTAAGTTCATGTATTGAATACTGCTGAGAATAATTACGAAGAATCATTATTATTTTGATTTCATAAAAATATGGGAAATCTTTCAAATCTGAGATTTTGCTGTTATTTTTTATTTTAAATTGTGTCCCTAACAAAAAATACTGGTAAAATCAGTGAATTATACAAATCTTTTTAATTAATAAAACTTAATCCATAAACCATAATCATGTCTACATATTCCTCGTTACTGAAAGTATTAACCATTTTGCACTTAGCTATATTTTGTTATACTTTGTCGTTTAATGAATTGACAACGGCAATAATTTGGCTTCCAGATGTGTTTTTGTTTTTAAGTGTCTCTCAAACATGTGAACAGCAATTTTGATCCTTAAAAGAATAATTTGAAGAGCTGTAACGTTTACGATAATGCATTACTATTAAATTTTATTTATTAAACTTTGTTCAACTAAATTAAAGTATATTCAATTTCTATTTCAAACATAATTCACTTCTGTAGTTTTTAACGGCTGCTTAATTTGCTGTAACCAATTTGGGTGTGACACTTTTCTCCCGCAAATCGCGATAAGTGATATATTTTGTCACTTAAAGCGTATTTTTGAGAAGTTAAGATATTAAGTATTTTGGAATAATTATTACTTTTTTATACTTTTAAGGAAAGGAGTCAGTTAGGATATTGTGCAGGACGAAATGATAAATTTGTTTATTTTACATATTTCTTTACTTTCAAGTTTCATTCTAATGTGATTATTTACGGATATAATTTTGATTTGTTTATTACTCACACGAAATTAGATTGCCTAAGGGTTTGGAGTTCTCGGTGCTAATAAAGTTCGTAAACTTCTCATATTACATGTTTTTCAAGAGAGTTTGTTGCAGAAAACACAGTTTTCAAAATAAATCGACAAGCAAACTGAACATGATCATGAATGTTCCCTTATATACTGAAAGTTTAATAATATAGCATCTACCTGCCAGCTGAATAAAAGCTCCTATTTTGGTGTTTAATTTTGCAAAAACGTAATGGAAGCAGCACTATAAACTCTGCCTGGTGCCTGTTAAATTTGATGTTTTTCTATCTGTTTACTTTTTTAGTTCGTGTCGATAATAGCGCGTGCTCACATTACCGACAGTCCCGAGTTTAGCACGTAGTTTTCCATTCTTCTTCACAAACGAAATCCCTTGGCGCTCCGCCGCCATTTTGTTTTGTTTGCTAATCCAAAATGTCGATATAGCGGCACGTATGCGCCAGCATTATTACTCTTTTATTTGGTTGCAATTTAAAACATCCGTGACAGCGTGTATTATAGCCGAGCAAAATAATTAATTCCGGAAATACGCTAGTTTCTTCCACTGAATTGGAACCAACTACGAAAACTACGCTGTCCTGTTTGCATCTGAACAAGGGCGGTAATTAATTTAAATGTCAAAACTTGTCAGAAGAAATTTACAGTTAATTAATTTTCATTTCTTTCTTTGTTTCTCGAGTCTGTTGTAGGTATTGTTCACGTGGGGGCCCCGTTTTGTTGTTGATCAAGTGAGCGTGAATTGTTTTTGATTACCTTTCGTTTCGACAATTGAATTATTAAGCCAGATGCTTAATAAATATATTACTCAAGGTTTAAGCTTCAATCGGTAATTCCATTTCAGCAGATTTCACTCCTGCTGGAAATATCTATCCCGGAAATTACATTTTCGTATATTACCTATAGTAATTTTTACCAATACCTCCCGCACCTATACTGGCTGTAGAATTGGAATGTACTGTATAGGGGTTTGAATGCATTTTTTTTAAATATTGCTGTAAATATTTATCTATTCACTTTAACACGAAAATAAGTTTTCATTATTACTATCAGTCTTTTTATGTATTACAATCAATCACTTTTATTAATTGCACAAATAATATACTAGGCAATAACAAAGAAAACAATCAAATGTATATAAATAAATGCAAATAAAGTTAAAAATGTAAACGCTTCAAATACTATGTATGTAACAAACATATTAAAATAATCACTAAATTAATAGTAATTTTAAACACAAATTTATAGTTTCGGCAGCTATTATTGCCCGAGCTTCGCCTCGTCAATGAAACGGGAGCCTCTACTGTAAATCTGGTACTTTGGTGCCTAGTTTAACAAATAACTATGATTTATTGCTTTAAACGAATATTTTTCGTTACTTTCGTCAGCTAGCTTCACACCATTGTCAAGTAAATGGCTCACTTGGATATCTAATCTGGAGTCAGTAAATTTTCATAATTTGTAAAGTAAAAATACAATTGAATAAAAAAAAATATCTAGGAATACTGAAGTTGACACTGGTAAATTGTCAATTATTGGATATGAAACTCGTTAAAATAATAATAAAAAAAGATTGTACGATTATAATTATCGAGTTTATTACTTTTTGTTGCGAAATACATTCGAAATAATAACCCCAAATTTTCATTTGTAATTGACACGTTTGTTTTATCATTTATTAATATCTGCATTCGATAGATTACAAATCCAAATCAGGGAAATAATGTAATGATATATTTTATGGTTTTGGATTTTCAATATTATCATCACTACTGCAATATTTCAAAGGATTCTTTACAAATTAGGGTTGACAAACTTTTCAGAAAATGATGGTGAAAGACTTTTTGACTGGCAAGTGTATACAAATCATGCAACTGTTGGAATTCAGTCAAAATTTTTTAATTTCTCAACTGATTTAGAACCCCATCTGGTTCATCATCAGGACGTGGAGAGTTGAAAACTTAAAACAATATGGAACATTAGTCAATAATTAGAAAACAAGATAAAATAATACAAAGTGATGCACCGATTCACTACAATTTATCTGGCCTAAGTATCCAAATATGGTTTCATATTTGAAATCAAATTATAACATTTATGTGCGGTTAGATTTAAGCACTTTGTTAGTTAATTTCTCCAACATTTAAATAAGCTTTGTGCAAGTGAGTACACATGAAACAACGCATACAAAGCTGCTTCAAAGCTTTGAAAAGACAGCTTTGGTTAAAAGTTGCGTCTCTTTGATGCTGGAGCCGCGCCTCGTAGCAAAGTATACGCTAAGAGCTGCATACCACTACAACACGGTCTAGTAAGTGCATGATGTCATGGCTGCCTCCGATGGGATTGGCAGGAATAAGACATCCGTAGTACCTTTCTATGTCGTAAGAGCTCATTTCTGCGCTACTTATTATGTTATGTTCTTACAGAAACGCAAATCTGAAATGCTGTACCATTATCATATATTATAATGGCTCTTCTATAACAATAATATAATCTAACAATAAAATAGCAACATAACATCGTCGGAGAATCAATGAAACTACTGAGAAAATATTACTTTTAACGGGTGTTTTATTTAGAGGTACATAACTGTAAACTGAAATAATAGTAATTTACGATACAAGTACGTAAAACTAATCTTTAGTCACAAATGGGTCAATTAAAACACGAGCGTTGCGAATGTTTTAAGACCCCTGAGTGACTAAAGACGCTTTACGTATGTGTATCGTACCAAATTATATCTACGATATAATGAAAAACCCCAAAAAATATAAAAAAATATTTTTTTATTATACCTGCATCATAAACCGTGTTTAAAACACGCCACAGCGTTCATAAACGTCAGTTTAACACACGCCGTGCTTTAAAGGTTGCTAAGCAACAACACAAATAATTACTGTTAATATCTGTCAAAACTGTAAACGTAAACAATAAATACTAACCAGTCTCCATGTAAACGATATACGTCAAACGTCACACGCGTAAAATTATCAAAATCAAAATGTTGTTTTTCGGTTTTTCCAGAGTATGATGCAGGTATAATAAAAAATAGCGTATGACACACGTGTATAAGTGCTTTTAAAGCACTGACGACGTTAAAAGCACTTCGCTTCGCGTCGTGCTCTTAAACTCGTCGTACGTGCTTTAAAAGCTTACTTATACACTTGTATCATAATATACTATTATTTATGAAGTAGGCTCACAATATTAAATGAAAAGTTTGCCATGATAAAATTTTTTTAGCAAATTTCGCGTTTTTTAAAAATTTTAATCACTCGTTGCTTGGCAACCCGTGACTGCCCGTGACTAATGGGACCGTGTTACTAAACAACCGTTTTACAAACTTGAAACTAACAGTTAAACATCAATTTTACACACTATCGTAGATAAATAACTATTACGATACAAGTTCGTAAAGCTAATCTTTAGTCACGAATGGGTCAATTAAAACACGAGCGTTGAGACTGTTTTAAGACCCCTGAGTGAGTAAAGATGCTTTACGTATGTGTATCGTACAATATTTTATCTACAATATAATGAAAAAGCCAATAAATATAAAAAAAATATTTTATTTATAAAGTAGGATCACAATATTAAATAAGAAGTTTGCCATGATAACAAATACATTATAATTTTTTTTTAATTAAACATTGTTCAACTTATTTTAAAGTATTCCCAATTTCTAAATACTTCATTAACCGATGTAATTTGTAACGACTGTTTATTGATAAATTCAACATTTTTGTTATTGAGTTTTTGCCAATAGTTTATTATTGTTAGGAAATATTTAATCACTGTCTTACGAGAGAGTATAGTATCCATTTATTTTGGATTCCACTATTCCATCCCTTAAGTTTATGTAATAATAATAACTTTATTGATGGTCACTCAATGGCGAGGTTCAGCTAGAGACTGATCTACCACCTAACCAAACAAATCATAGCAAGATAATAACAATCACATAGTACAGTTTAGTTTATAAATTATAAATCAATAATAGCAATACAAATCAAATACAGATTATAATATATGATAATGGTATAGCAAAGCAAGATAGCATTGAAAACATGAGGAATTATTAATTATGGAACAAACATTGACTTAATAGACATTTGAACATGTGTCGATACATATAAATTAATAAATGGGTATTTCATTAAAAAAAGTAAGTTTTTCAGCCAATGAGCAACCACTTGCATTTTGGTATTCCTAGTGAAATGTTCAAAACATTACTGAGTTTAAGGACTCTTCTCTATTTTATGTATAGTTTTTGTAAGTTCCTTGAAAGATCTATGTATGAGAGAACATTGAAAAATACTTTGATTTATGTTATTCAGCTCGTAAAATTCTTTGATTGAAGTTTATTTTACGTGTTCTTGTAAGTAATTTTGAGTTCTTTGCAGGAGTATTGTCGCAGGCGAATATTATATCTCTCTCGATCTTTCAAAGTTATTTTAAAATTTGTGAGGAAGTGTATATAATTTTTTATTGGTTGTAAAACATTCTATAAATTACTTACTGATGAATATTTACTTGATTCCTGCTTCCCGTTTATTTCTCGTTTTTTTTTTTTTTAATATTATTTGGAATTTTGAAGTGATTTGATATTTAGCAGAAAATCTTGAAACCAATTATTTAGCTGCAGTTTAAGCTTAAAAAAAAATAATAAAAGTATGAAAAATGAGAAAATTAGTGTCTTTGGCTTTTTATGTTGATACAATTACTTAAAAGTCATTTTGATTTTACTCTTTTGACAGGTAAGATTAGAATTTGACTTAACGAATGAATAATATTAATTCATGGAACTGTCAATACTATTTCATTAGCGACAGTAACAAAGGTCGTTAATTGATAAACAACGATTGAATTATGTGTATATTATTTGACAGCTGTGGATAAAAGCTATTTGTTTCATATTTAAAGCAATATCAATACTGATAATTATTATTTAAATATTATACTATACTAGATTTAAAAATAGTTTTTTGTTGTCAATATTTGGAATGCTTTTTGTATTAGGTACGTAGGTGAATGCAAAGAAATAAGTTTTCCTTGTTTTCTTTAAAGTTTGTAAACGTGACACCAAGCGACGATTTGCTCGAAGTGAAGTTTGACGTGTGATATATTTGTTTTTTGTAAACAATTGGAAAATGTCTCGTCATTTCAATCATATGTCAAAATCAAGAACTGCTGTTCATATTTTTGGAACCGTAGTATTTTGCTCCACGTCTTTTGAATGTTTCGAGATTGAGAATATAAAGAATGAAGGCAACACGATGCTCTAGCTCGGTTTCCTAGCAACTATTTAGCAAGAACGTATGCCGAGCCAGCCAACTGGATAAGTATTTAACTTTGATAATTGGACGGAAAGTAATTTGAAACTATTTGCATAGGTAGTTATTTAGGAGTGAAAATTATTCTGAATTTAACGGAAACGCACCATTGTTGTATGCAAAAGTGATTTCGCCTCTTGGCGAGGTATTTCGCTAATTATGAGATTCACAAATGGAAATTTACCATTGCAAATACCCCAATAAAATCATGACATCAGCAGGGTGCTCTAAAAAACGATTAAAGGGGGATGGTATATTTGCTGATTTCATTAATCATTGTCCAGCCGTCATATGTTCTGGATTTTCCAATGCTTTATTGACTCTACGCTGAAAGCGAAAACTCTTTTTTATTTTAAAAAATTATATAATTTTTTCAGCGAGCACTCTTGTTATCACACACTGTAATTTAATTAATGACATTGGCTGTTTTTCTCGCATCGCAAATACAAATACAAGTCTTGTCCTACTGACAGGACCTGATTATGAGTACGTTAGAATACGATTTTTCCAATGATGTATGTGTGTTTGTCTGTCTGTCGGTCTGTGTGAATAGCTGGAGTTTATCAAAAATTACTAAACTTAAATTTTTTATATTTTGTTTGTATCAATTGCACCCCCTTTGGGAAGAGCTGATTAGTTTTTGGAGATAATCCAATAAACGAAAGTGGCTTAATGCCTAGTGAACTATATGCTGTCGTGGCGGTGAGATGGAGGAAGTGTGTTAATGGGGTAGTGAATGTGTACGGGTTATTTGCAGCTGGTGTGAGTGTTAGTGGGTGTCGGCGGCGATGGCGGATGCACTGGGCGGCCGATAGCGTGGGTGAGTGATGCTTGGGCCAGCCGGCGGCGAGCAGTGGGGCGATGTGGTCGCCGTCGCCATGAGCCCGCGTCGGCCGGGCCTAGAGATGGCACTGTTCGGCATGGTGTGGCTGCTGCGCGTGCGCTCCGAGATGCGGCGCTGCGCCAAGTGCCGCCGAGAGCAGCAGCGCGCTCAGCTCGACGACCGGGCCTCGCAGGCCACGTTCTTCACGATCGACGCCCCTGGGCCCGCGCCCGTGCCCGAGCCCGGCGCCGGCCACTCGCTCGCCGCGCCCACCACCTTCTGCGAGGTGCACGGCTTCATGCCACCCAAAGACGGTAAGTTACACACGTCCACCACAATCAACCTCCTACGAGTGTTGTCTGGACCCCTATTCTGTAACTTTTAAACCTAGCCTCTATGTCGACACTGTTTCTATATGCACCTCTGCTATCTAGCGGAGATTTACACGAACTACCCATATGCCATCATGTCAGTTGCTATCTCCTGAGCGATTTAGAGCTAGCAACGTTGGTGTTTCTATTTCATTAACTTAACTCTATATCATGACATAGACATTTGTGGCGCGTTATTCTATGAAAACATTTGATGATTGATGGTTGATGTCTCTTTTGCCAACTTAAAAAATTGAAAACATTGACGTACCAAAATTACTAGGATAGAAACACAGTCCTTATTCTGAACAGGGCCGGATTAACCATGTCGGGGCCCCTAGGCAATGCAATTCTCGGGGCCCCTTTTCCCTTTTATAACTTCCCCAAATTCATTTTTTCTACCACAATACAATTTTCACTCGATGAAATATTTTCAATTTTTTTTTCTCGGTGCGCGGGGCCCCTTTCCGATGCAGGGCCCCTAGGCAGTTGCCTACACTGCCTTATGGATAATACGGCCCTGATTCTGAACATAGAAATAGCCACTGTTGCTTGACGTCATATAGTTTTAGAGCTAACTCTTGTCTCTATTTTACAGAATAGGTACCCTGGAACTACCGGTTTTGAACAACACGTCAACTTTTATCTTAAATGACACATATTTTAGTGTAATTGTTACCCTTAGATTGTCTTTTGTTTTTGAGTAATGGCTACTTGATTTTTTTTTATATAATTAAGATCGAATGTTTTACTTGCATTGGCGAAGTTGCTGATGGACAGAGAACTGCAAGAGGTTACTGGCTTATATAATTCAGACCCATCTGTGTTTATCAGAGCTACGAATTATAATTATTTTTTATTCGAGATGTTTCGTCGTCCGACCGTCAGATTATAGATTGTAATGCTGAGCGCTTTTGTTATTTTAGCCACTAGTGATTGTAATATCCTTTGATGAATACAACGAAACTGAATTCGCCAAAAGCTATTTGATTTTATCATTTTGCCCGATGCCTGTCTCCATCATATTGAAAGAAAAAAAGTAAATAAGAGTAGATATTTACGTTATTGTTCAGCTACTGAAAGTTCTGCTTTTCGTTTTTAGTTTTCTGCTTTCAAGTACAACCCCTATTAAAGTTAAATATGTACTCAAAGAACAAATTTCAAACAGCGTAATGCCTGACCAGAAAAAAATTATAAAGTGAACATTTCCACTTCTCTACGCTTATTTTTATGACAAACAATTTTTAACAAAATGTTTATCACGGACACGGAAGCAGAAGCGGACGCGGAAGTAAAAAGGAGATCTCGGTTTTTATTGTTTGGCAAGCTGTGGCTTCGTTCTTCGCTCGCCGCAGTCTCATCGCGACCAATAATATCCGACTGTGTTGCATTTTACGATTTCTTATAAAAACATTCGATGCTCGATCGGAACTCTCAGGTGCTTACATATTCCCTCATATTCGCTAAGCTTTCGCAAGGACCTTTTTAAAGCCCATTGCTTTTTTGGAAAACGAGGATCAGGATTATACGACTACACACTTCTACGACTAGTTCTTTTCCATATTTTGTATATTACCTTTTAATATTTTTACCGAGAAAACATGCATAAATATTTTTAGTTGCATTGACGTTCATTGCAAGTTGAATATTGTAAACGATATTGCAAGATTTAAAAATTAATAATAGTTCGATGTTAGTTATTCCTGATAAATTCCAGTCCAATTCGGTTTATAGGAAATATATTTAACCACTTTTATTTCCGTGATTAATGCCCAGTTAGCATTATTTTTAGTAACACTATCCCATATCTTAAGTACTAAGTACTAAATTGTAGAAGCTTGGACAGTGAGCAACTATTTGCATTTTGGTATTCCTTGTGAAATGTTCAAAAGAAAACACAATTTCCCTCTCGATTGTGTGTATAGTTCTTGTGAAGTTTATTTTGTGAGTTTATGTAAATAATTTTGAGTTTTGCAAATAGCAAACGTTATACCAGTATCGATTTTTAAATTTTTTTGTAAAATTATTAAGTAAGGAAATGTAATCGACTGGATTCTGGATTCATATAATAAATTTTAAAAAACGGATCAGAGATGTAATCAATCTATTTCGACTGTTATTCTTCATTAGGGTGATAAATATATTTCTTATTCTATAGAGATGTAGTGTCCAAAAAGATAATTCAAAATAAAGTAGATAATCTACGTAGCAGAGAGACTGTCTACTCTATATTTTATATTTCTTATAATTTATTAATTATCAGCCTGAGGAAGACCAAATAACAGTCCAAACATAGATGTTAAATTAATTTTAAATAGATTGACTACATCTCTGATTAGTTTGTTTTATTTATTAGTGTTCTCAAATCTTTTAATCATACAGTAATAAATTTGATTTGCGAATTGTTAATTTTGCGGTTGCTAAGTATTTTTAGTTAATATTGACAAATATATTGCGTTAAATTAACAATTTGAACAAATATGACAATTTGGTAAATTAAAATTTTGTAAACCTGAATTTTTTACAAGAAAAATTGTTGTTTTTATTTATTTACTGCACTTATAAAATTTAACAAGTAAATTTAGTTAACTTATTAATTTGAAAATGTTAAAGAAAGTTTGTATTCTTTGTAACAACTTAATTTGTTATAACTATGATTTATTGTTCTGCTTTACTAATATATTTAGTTAAAAGCACATACATTACAGCTTTCTTGTGGTGCGGTTCACGTCACTATCTTCTTTCTCACTTTCTCCCACTTACATTCGTATGAATCAAATCAGCAATAGTGGGAGAAAGTGAGAAAGAAAGCTGTACTATAAAAATAAATGTTAATAATTACTTTATTCAAAATTATAGTTAGTTACGAAATACACAAAAATAATTTGTTACTTAATAACAAATTTGAAACTTTTTAAATTAACAAAAATTAACGGTGGGTCGTCTGTGACTAAAAATGTTGTTTTTTATTGTACAGATTTGCTCTTCGAAATCGACTTAAAATATTTCGCGGTGTCCAGCGTGTAGAAAATGTGAGGTGGCTGTTACTCATTTTACTCCAATTTTCAAATGGACATTTTCATTTTGTTCCACTTTTTTGTTGAAAAACATTTTCATTAACATCATTTGACACTTTGCACTTTGCCATCATGACTATTGTTAAATTTTAACACGATCTTGGCTTACAATGCTTTTATGCAACTGGCTCTGAATTACTTAAAATTTCAGACATAGCACAATGTTATGTTTGCCATCGTAAGGATGTACGTACATACAAACCATACTATATTCTAAAAACCAGCTTCCAAAGTAGAAACAAAAGTTTCCTGATGTTCTATTCAGAACAATAATTTCTTAAAACCGTAGAACGCTTCCGCAAGAGTAACATTAGATAAGCAATGCTCAAATTTCGATGCGAGCCAAACTCAACTATTCGACTACATATGATTCGTAGAATAATTCCGAGTACGTTGATTGTAATAACGTATTCCGCAAACAAAGTTAGCAAGTTAGATATGCGTTCTAATCATGCGCGAATGTTTATCAAAACGAAGCTTTTGGGTCATGCACGCCATGCAATTTCCGTCTGCAGCGCATTAAACTCGTACAGTTCCTAAATAAAGAATAGCTCATGCTATGTAGATTATTACTAGTAGCTATTCGTATCGTTTGCATAATTGATTCGGGTTAGCGTAATCGTAATTTACACCAAAACACATCACAAGATAACTAACCATGTTTGTGTTTAATTATTCAGAATTCAGATGAGCGCTGCAAATTTATTTTGTGCACAACATGTACAGGTAAACTAATTTGCCGGCGCGCAAGTCTAGTGGCTCCAACTAATATTCGTTGGTGAAATTTTAGATTATATTTTATCTACGATGTTAGTTAGGTGTCTGGTTATACTAACTAAAACTTTGGGACAGCGCACATGAACCATTCGATTGCTAGGTTTGTGTTTTCGAATATTTATATTTATATAATCGAAGTTTTTAATTTAAGAGGTTTCGACAATTAATTAAGCCTAGGTTTCATTGTTTGTAAGAATTTACATTTTGATTCAAAAGTTAATTATATACCAGGAGTTGAATTGAAATATGTAACAGAAAATACAATTACATTTTTATAATAAGGAGCAATTATTGCTTCCCTAATTAAATTAGATAAAAAATTTAAGTAAAAAAAACATATTTAGATAATTTAATAAATATCTACTTGCTGATTGTACGTGAATTGTTTATTATGCAAGAGTAAAAATCTGTTGTGGGCAGCACAATACCTCCCGCCATAGATTTCTTATCGAATAATGCAGGAACACGGACCGTCACTATCAAGAAACGCTCATCCCTTCAAAAAATTATAACACATGTCAAAAATAACATTTTTCAACCATTGTTTTCAAAAAAGGTTAGCAGATTTAAACGAAAATATCAAAATATAATTTTTCTTTAATGTGTTGTAATTCGTAAATGGTCACAGTAACAGGAAAATATTTAAAACAATATTTGTAAATAATAATATTTGAGATATTATTCCAATAACAAAATTTTCATTAAACCTTAATTTATTGACTTATTTTAAAATAACTTGATAGGGCTTTAAGTAAACTACCACTTCCGGTTATTGGATTACCACCAAAAACTAATTAGCTTCCGAAAGGGGATACAATTGATAAATACAAAATATAAAAATTTTCAGTTCATTAGTTTTTGAGAAACCGTAACTTCTGATATCCACACAGACTGACAGACAGGCTGACAGAGTGACAGACAGACAGACACGCATACAGACATCATCACGAAACTATTAAAATCGCATTATATGGACCCTAAAACGTGCTCATCCACTAAAACTCACTACTCAATTTTTAGCATGATTCCTATACCTCCCTTACAGGATGTGGCGGGAGGTAAAATGCAAACTGATTTTAAAATTAAATTACCGATTGAGAGTTCTGTGAAAAACAATGAAACTAAATTATTTTTTTTTATAAACTTTATATTAAAAAATATTGTATTTCCATATTACAATTCAACACCCAGTATATGCCATTATAGAAAGGGTGACAGCATGGTTACAATAACAGTTTGCACAATTCGTGCAACAAAAGGTTTTTCAATTTTACGTGCATCTACAATTTCTATGAATTTCAGTTTTAAATGAGATATTTCGTTGTTGACATACATACAGGAAGTTCATTTTAGTTTCCTAGTACATTTATAGGTGTTTCGAATAATATGGTTTAATATCCAGCATTTCGATAGCAGAGATAACATATAAGTATTTTATTTTACATTAACTTTTATGTATAAAATTTGCATTATTATTTCTTCTAGAGAATGAACGTTGATGTTCTAGTATTTTATGTGAAAATTTTTGTATCGATTGGCTTCGATATATGAAAGGTAGAAATTTATCAGAACTGCAGTGAAGATATATTTGAAATAGCCGATGTTTGGCCAACACTTTTGTCTTCTTCAGGACAAATTAGGAAACACAAAAAATAGTTTAAAATACTAACTAATTTAAACATTTATCGTAACATCCGCAGTACTTAAATGACTTATTTTATCTCTTCTAGCAAAACCATGTAGTGCACCAAAATGTATTACTTTCGAAAGAAAGTTTTTCTCACGTTTTGAGATGCTAGCGCTGTCGGCGGCAAAACGTTGAACTCAAATAACTTTGCGCTTATGAGGAAAGGAACAAACTACACAATTTTCAGTAATAATTTTTGTACAGAATTTTAGATTATATTGTCCTGATTGTCGTTTATCTTTATATATTTAATACATTCAACTACAACTACTTACAAATTTCGCATTTTTCTACTTACTATTTTTGTATATTTAGCAAAGTAGATAATGTTTTAAAACTATTATTTGTTAGCTTAGAGCAATCTAGAAACCCTAATGATTTCATTTTTGTATCATACATATAATGGCTTAGTCCCAAATTGCTTAAAATTATGAAGTTAGAACACCAAACTAATGTTTTTGTTTCCAAGTTTGCCCTGACGAAACGAAATTTTTACTTTTCATTATTGCTATTTCAGTTTGTACTGATCTAATAAATATTGCAATATTATTCCTCTTTATATTAATCCTAACACAAATAGTTTCTTCTCGATTACGGCAAACCGAAATTTATGTGGAATACATTCAGAATAAAATATTTAGGGGAGTCTCCTGATAGCGCAAATAAATTACACAGTCCAGTCGAGAAGGCGCAGTTGCCAGCACCACCACCAGGAGCAGTCCAAGTCCTGCCGAAATAAAGCCACCGTAAAGAAAAAACCTAAACGGGACGTGCTCTGCGAAGACGGGACAAGGGTTAAACAAGATTAGCGAAGAGGAAGCACAGACAAAGAAGAACAATGATAACGTAACTCACTACTTGATTCCGGTATTGATTTTGTTTATCTCAGTAAAAATAATTAACCTTGTTAGGAAATTCTTGTTCTGATTACAAGTTCAGTAATTAAAACACAACTTTTAAATGAATTGATCTACGACATGGCGATGGTGGCGATGTTTACTTTTTAGCTGTAAATTCCTGTAATCTAAAAGTTAATTTGGCTGGAAAGTACATTTATTGTCAAGTGGCTTCGAGTTGAGAACTTTTCGCATTCTTGCTATCTTGTATTTTATTATTTACATTCCTAGCGCTTGTAATGAATTATTGCTGGAAGTAGTTACAGAGATAAAAGATCAAATTAATCCTTGGATTCCTAAATTTTCTTAGCTCTTCAGCAAACAAGCACTCATCATTAGGTATATTAACTTATTTAAGTTATTAGTTGAGGAAGCTAACCAAATATGTGAGGAATAAAGCTTCAGAAATTATTCCCGATGTTAAAGTCCTACGACTAGTTTTTAACCAAGCATGAAATAAAAAAATTGAAAATTCAACCAATGGGAACTGATCAAATCCCATTACCCCGAAAATGTTTGGTTGAAAAAATATCCAATCGAATCCCTGTATTCTGATCACGTATGCAAAAGTAACCAATCAGGTCATAATTACACTGAAAATTTTTGGTTAATAATTTCAGTAATAATATAAGAAGAAAATGAGAATAAATTTAAAATAATTTGACAGATCTTGCCAGGCAAGAGCCACGAAAGCCCGTAGGGCTTGGATGGCTATTTTTAAATGGCAACAAGTTTGAGAAAGGCACTGGAAAATTATTTTCTAATTTATTGAACTCGCTAGTTACCTATATTTAATTAGATTATTTTTTTATTTCATCATAAGGCACGCTTGTATTGATGATAACTATCTGACATCTGACATTTATCAACAAAAATAAAAGCTACAGAGAGTATTCGCGGGAATAATCAATACAGTTTTTTTCTCAGTATAATAATGACAAGATTGGTTAAAATGCAGACACGTCACAAAGAAAATTTTAAATTTAGAAATAGACACATACAAAAATTGGCATTACTCAAATTTCACATTGATTATTAAGTTGATAATGAGGACCAGTGTTTTTCAACATTTTTAAAGATCCGTCTTTCATATTAAATAAAATATTTGTGCACGTAGCCATCGATATGCTAAAGTTTATTGAAGAACTATTTGAAAGAAACATCACGTATTGAAAACTGTGCAAAATAACGATGGCTCAGAAATAAAATAAAGTGAATAAATAAGTGCAATAAAACTAGGTCGCTTCCCGCAGTTTAACGATTACTGATGTATTTAAAATTGCTCTGGTGAAACAAAAACTGTGAGTAACAATCAAACAGAAGACAATTCCGCCATAAAATTGAATCGAAACAAAAGCACAAAAGCATTTGTAATGAACTTTAAAGCTCGAGTTCCGTAGCGCAGTAAATACCGCCATGTCGCCATTTATTTTAAAATAAAAGTCTAGTTCACAATCGTACCACGAACTTCCTTTATTGAGCCGTACTTTATCCAGCTGCTGAAACCATGAAATATTCAAATAACAAATGCCCATACTCTCTGAAATAAGCGCGCAGACGCAAGAAATTGACTGAGTTTTTGCCAGCTCCAAGGATGATGTAAATCCAGTTTATCTTTGGTACAAATCTTGTTTTCCATGGGACCACAGCTCTAGGATCTAGTGTGTTACTTTGAATAATGCATTGGGACCATTGTGGCAAAACACTGAATGCGCGTATACGTGCAGTTGAGGTTAACATCTGCCCGAACCGCAAAAACGTGTCTGATGCTTCGTGTACTTATGTGCTCTTTAATCACTGCTGATATGTTACCCTTAAATAAAATTACACTACTTTAACTTCGTAAGTCTTTACTGCAGGTTAAACCACGAGAATCGTTTTCAGCATTAGAGTTAGTTCAAGAGGAAGTCTTTTTCTAGAAAAACTAAATTTTAAACAAATGTGTGTAAGAAAATATAAAAAAATACAAATACATAAGAATTTCAAGATCTTATTTCAGGTCGACCTTAAGCAGTGGTGAGCTATGAAACTTTTAAGAAAGGGTTTGCTCATAGTATAAAAAAAGTGAATTACAAAATACATGAAAATAATACAAATAGATATATTATTTCAATTTTTTCGATTAATTGTAGCAGTCATAATTCACGAGAGTAAATTATGGATTCATAATTCACTCTTCTCGGCCAATCATAGAATCAGAAATCAATTATTCCTGTTTATTTTAAAGCCGTGATGTGGATTACCAAGCTACGGCCTTGTGACAGTTTACAGTGTAATCAGTCCTTGTATATTTTTATTTTGACGTTTTTCAACTTGTGTTTTAACAATTTTACGATCATTTTCAAAGTTAATTCCTAATTTACATGAGTAGAAAAAATACAGTATTATATTCGGGATTATGGTCATTACTCATTCGGCTAGTGAAGCAAACTTTATCTTCGTGAATAATATAATAATATACTATTAAATATTCAAAAAAAAAAAAAATACTATTAAAAAATAGATAGGAAAGTGAACAATATAATTGTATAAAAAAAAAAAAAATAATAAATGCCAAGATCAAAATGTACCAATGGCAGACTCATAACTCATAAGAGAAGCTATATTAATTTAACGGTGAATCAAAATGAAAGCTACGAGTTAACAAGATATGGCCTCCTCTTGCGTACAGCAATTCGAAATGTATTTTAATTAAAATTTACAGAACTTTTATTTAATAATATTTTCTTTTCATATATATTTCTTGGTGCACGCCATTAGTAATGTACCTATGACGGCATGTTAACATTCATTCCTTCCAAATATAAATATCGGTTTTTATCCAATAATAAATTAATGAATAGTCTGGTTACAAACACATTTTTGTTTTTCATCATACTTAAAAATAATTACAAGTAGGTTGAAGAAGCTATTGTATAAATGAGTTTGTATCCTTTATTAAAGCATTTTAAAATAAAAGAGTTGAAACTCTATAGGGTTTTATAAAAAAGCTAATCTGCTACTGTTTTTTAAAAGTTGTTGTGAACAGACCAGGCTGCTATTTTTGTATTTTTTTTTAAGATTATATTTATTCTTTTACTTTATGAAAGAATACTGAAGCCGTGGAACTTATTTGGAAATTTCTTTTACGTCTAATTTGTTGTTTTTATTCAGGAACAAAGGACTAGTTACAAAAGATAAATGATGAAACAAAAGAATTTGTAGATTATTTATTTTTATTTTTGGTTCACTGGAACGCAAGAGAGAATTTATTACGAAAAATTTAAAAATAATGTATTTTACGTACCTTCTGCTCAGCATTCTTTTGTAAAATGTTTTTAAATTTAGAATCTCACCCCTTTTCTTTTATAATATTTTGAAATAAGTAGACTAATAAGTATGGTTAATAAATTAATAAACTTTATTAAAATTCAACCTATCGAAATATTCTAACTTGTTTCTACAGCAATTTAAATAAAATTTTACAGAACTTAAAAACACAAATCTTAATATTTAATACTATCGTATGAGTTTTAATAACTGTTCCATATTACGATTAAGTTTTATAATGTAATCTTGCACTACTTTATAAAGTATATTGTAGCAGTATTAATGGTGGAAGCACTTGAAGGAATTTCCTTTTCCGTACTAAGGAATGGCTGAACCTTGTATGAGAAGCCATACAATAACGAGGTCAAAGTACGTAGTTCTCTGTGCACTATAATAAACTTATAGCTAACTTGCAGCAAGCGATTCAGTGAACAACTGCTTCTACATATAAACGTGGACAGAAGATTATAATTGTGTCTTTTACAAGAATTCTAGTTTCCACTGTACAATGTTTTAGTTTAGCAATAATAATTAATAAAGGTTTATCTTCCACAATGACCGGGAGATAGAAAGGCTAGTGTGTAAGGTATTAGGTGCTCTGGATACGTTTGCTCGAAATGTGAATGTATCTAGAGATGCACGATTGAGTGTTTATAATAGTGTGTTTGTGTCTACATTGATGTATGGTTCTGAATGTTGGGTGTGGATGAAGAAGTATGAACGACGTATAACTGCTGCGGAAATGAGTTATTTGAGATGAATGTGTGGGTATACGAGACGTGATCTTATACGTAATACATTGGTGTAAGATGAGTGTGAGATTGAGAAGAATGTTATTAAGAAAGTGGGAGTGAGTCAGTTGAGGTGCTTTGGACAAGTTGAACGAATGTCGAATGAAAGGTTGGTGAAACTAATATATTTGGGTGAGATTGAAGATGAACGATTGCGTGAGCGTCCGAGGAATAACTGGTTGGGTATGATTGATGGTTTTTGCGTGAACGAATGATTCCGAGTGTGAAGAATAAACGAGTATTTAAGAATCGCACTATGAATGATCATATCTGGAATACGTTGATGTATGGTATACAGGGAATGTGAGATTGAGAAGAATGTTGATAAGTCAGTTATGTTTAAGAACAGCCCAATAACAGGCTATGAAAATACAAGAACAATCGAAAAAACTAATAACTGTCCAACTTTGCGACGAAAAAAAAGTTAAGAATAAACAGACAATTTGCTTCAAACAGCAATAATACGATGCAAAAAAAGATCAAAATCAACATTTAGTTTATTAAGCAAAGTGTACATACGAACTACTGGAGATTGCGAAAGTAAATTCATTGTGACAGGCGACAGATAGAAAGAATTTCAAAGATTTTGAGTAGAGGGAATATAGAAATTGAGAAGTCTCCTAGAATTTATATAATATAATAATGCCATTAATTAATTTATAGAAATGTTGAAAAGAGGATATATGAACGAATGTAGAATGAAAAGTTAGTGAAACTAATATGTGCAAGTGATATTGAGGATAAACCATTACGTGGCGTTCGAGGAATAAGTGGTTGGATTTGATTGACGGTTTGTTGCGTCAACGAATATTGATGAGTACGTCGAATAGACGAGCATGTATGAATGTGGACGAGACAAAAGTGATGGAAAGTTTGGACGAGATTGATTGTTTATTGATTGTGTTTCAGGATTCGTACTACCCCGTGAATGGGATAAACCGTGACGTTATTTATCTATTTCTCACATAAAATTGAATGTCGATTTGTGTACTGGATTATGGTGTTAATATTGTTGTGAATATCTGCGCAAATGTAGGCCAGAGTAAAGTTTCTAAACTTGGACATTATCATCCAGTGCTTCGTTACGCTTAACGTTTGGAAGCATCCGGCTATTTTGGAAACACTTCTCATCAAATTTACACTTCCCTAGAGCTATCAAAACAGATGAGACTCGCTGTCTCGTATCTCGCCTCACGGTGGCGTCGCGGCGCAAAGAATAAACCGAAAACTGTGAAATACGAGGCGATGGCAGCAGCAAGGCAGTAACGCGATTTATCAGAAGTTTCGGCGCTCGTCATTCGTCAACATGGCAGCAGTGTAATAGCGACGAACGGCAACGTAACGTAGCTGCGAATATCTCAAGAATTTAAAATATACAAAGTGACTAAGTTACGTAAAGCTGAGCACGAGAAGTTAACGAAACTCCTGAAGTTTTTAATTACGATAAATAAAGCATCTGCCGCGTAGATTTTAAACTTTCCAACCAGGGATATTAAGACTGAGGTATTTTATTAAGGTTCTTCAAATTTTCTACAACTGTCTTCAATTATATATTTTAATCACGCATTTCAAATTTTCTCACTCTGTTAAAAAGTTTGCGGACTTTCATAACGACTTAATTTCTACGTTTTTGACAGCTCAAATGGACTCACTTATTCATTGTTCCGCAAAGAAACATATTACCAAAATACAAGCCCAATTATTTCATCCCGTTTCCTACTAAATTCTTCACATTTTAAAAATAAATTCCAACTACGTTGCTTTTTTATAATTTCTAAGAAATAATAATTTGAAAAAACAAGATGATTAGTAAGAGTACGAATTATTGTTTTACTAGCAGAACAACTTCGAAAAATGCATATCTAAAATGTAGTATTGCTTACAATTTTGTTCGATTTTTTTTTCAGACTAACGACGGTTAATATTCTGAGATTTCGTCATTAGGTAATCTTTGAGTTGGCTTTAGAAAAATATGTTTTTTCACGACATGCTAGGAAACCCCACCGTTCTTCTCCCGAAATAGTGAGGAAAATGTGTTGTTCCTCTCTAGAGAGGAAAGTATAAAAGTGTTACCAATATGAATATTATTTGCAAAAAATATATTACAAAAATTATAAATAAATTCTTAATTTGATTGAAAATCCTTATTTTAGTTATATACATAATTTAAATTATATTACAATTATGTCTTATATTTTTCTTTTTCTTATTAAATCACAATTTGACAAGTTATTAAAGATATTTAAGATTGGTCCATTGGCAACACTGCTACACCGCCTTGTGTCTGATAACCTAACTTTTAACGTGTCAGTTTGTGATTTGTGTTCTCAAAGTGTATTTTAGGTCCGAGCAAATCGTTTTTAGAAACATGTCGTGAAAAAAATGTTGTGTCTAACACGAGAGGAAAGCTCTTCTTCCACTCTCGTTCGAAATGCCTCACTCGCTGCGCTCATGAGGCAAACTTCGAACTCGAGCGGGAAAAAGAAGCGCTTTCCTCTCTAGTTTGACAAATAACTATTTCATAAATCCTTATTCACTCAAATATATGTATTACAAATAACTTAAAAATAATAAAAGTTTTTTTTTTACTAATTCAGCACTGAGGATACGAAGTAAAAGAACAGCCACAACAATTTACGACAGTAATGCCAAATATGCGTTTAGTTTAATGAAATTAGATTAATTTTTCTTCTTTTATAAGCATTAGTCGGAAAAATAATAAAAGAGCAAAGTATTTATGTCGCTGTTAACAACAAAACATAACTTTGCGCTCTAAATATTCAAATAGCTATTTGTACGTCAGTAACTAAAACTAATAAATAAATAAATAAAAGCTCCGGGGAAATGTAGAAGGCTGTGATCATTAGATCCTCCAATAACTTCTTTTGTTGCGTCGTACTGAAATCTTCTCTAAGCACATTGTCACATGCAGAAATAAGTAAATGGCGTGCCGGTATATCTATTTTATATTTAAAATTCAGACCTTTAGAAATTCAAGTATTCTGTATTTATAAAATGATGTCAGCGAAAAGCGATGCAGCAACACAAACATTTATCTTAAATTGAGCCAAAAACAAATATCCCGAACAAGGCCACTGGTCGTGTCATTACATTCTCCAACACGGAGCAATAAAAACATCCTTTTCGTAAGGCTGTCTCCCCTCGTCTCTTTGTTGGAGTATATTGTTTGTGAAATTTACATCCATCGTCCTTTCCATTCCACTCCCGTGCCTGCCTCGTCCGCAGACGAACATCTCGCGTTATTGTTTATTCGCAATAAATTGAAACGGAAAGTCGCTAGTGCTAAGGGAGTTACATACGCAGATACACAACGATCGTTGTAAATAACAAACAATAAAGAACCGGAATCGTTAAAAAGTTATGCATCTAAGATCGTTATCCAATGATAAGTGGCGTCGTAAAAAGAGTGATCTCTGTACGAGTTCTAGACTTTTATACTACGGTCGGGAAATGTACTGAATCGTGGATCTCGACGAAATATTGAAAAGTTCTTTCTTATGGAAACACAATTGTTCAACGAGTAAACTTTTACATTCACTTACCAGTTGCACTTTTAATATTAACGTAAATAGATAAGGTAATGTCCGATAAAGTTACAGAGCTTATTTATTACCAGGAATTGGAAAAAAGTATAAAATATTTTCTATATATAACTTAACTTTAAAAGCGACCTTTTAACGGTAGTTTAGCAAGTTGAAAGTATCACTTCTTAACACTAGTGTTCAAAGTAAAATAGCAACGTGTTAAAAGTGATTTCATTGTTACTTTTAACACGTTTCTAACGATTTGAAATTTGAAATTGAAATCTTGGTGATTATGTATAATTATCCATCTTTCTGTGTTGAATTATTCAATACCTCTTTAAATACATTTAATAGTTATTTGTCAAACTAGAGAGGAAAGCGCTTCTTTTTCCCATTCGAGCTTACGCTGCGCTCATGAAGCAATTCGTGCGAGAGTGGAAAAAGGGCTTTCCTCTCGTGTTAGACACAACATTTTTTCAGGACATGTTTCTAAAAACGATTTGCTCGGACATAAAATACACTTTGAAAACACAACTGACACGTTATTAGATAGGTTGTCAGATGCTAGGCAGTGTTGCCAATGAACCAATCTTAAATCTAAATTAAAGTTTTCAAATTGTGATTTAATCTAGAAAAAAAAAAACCATAATTGTAAGATATGGGGTAAATAGCTCCGTGGTAACGTGTCGGACTGTGGATCGTGAGATCCTCAGTTCGAATCCCACTGCCGACTGTTACAAATTTAAATTTACCCCTGTGGTTCCCCCTCCACTAACATCTTTGGGGGCTATGATTTGACGGCTGGTAACCGCACTTCGTACGAAAAAATATATCACTTACCGAGATCTGCGTAAGCAGAGTGCCACACCCATAATGGGTAAAAGGCGTGATGATATATTAATTATTTTTTATTATAATTGTAAGATAATTTAAAGTATGTAAATCACAAAAAAAAAAGATTTTCAATAAAGTTAGTAATTTATTTATAATTTTTATAAAATATTTTTGTAAATAACATTCATATTGGTTAACACATCTATATTTCCGCACTAGTGAGAAAAAACACATTTGCCTCACTCTTTCTGGAAAAGAACGATGGGTTTTTCTGGAATGTTGCGAAAAAATTATTATATATATTTTTATTACATTCTTTTTTTAGATTCTCTTGGTTTGTTCTTTGTACCTATCATGTTATTAAGCTTAACCTGTTGGGCAGTATATTATAAATAAATACATAAACAAAAATCTAAAGGAGGAAACATAAAACAACAGAGAAAAATAGAAAAAATGCGCAATGAGGAAGTGACTACAATCGCAGTACCGCAAAAGAAGAGGGAGATCTGAAAAAAGTCTAGTAATCCTATCGTAATATTGGGCTTTACCTGTTGGGCAGTGTATTGTAAATAAACACATAAACAAAAATCTAAAGGAGGAAACATGGAACACCAGAGAAGAATAGAAAAAATGGGTAATGAAGAAATGACGACAGTCGTAGTACCGCAAAAGAAGAAGAAGAAGAAAAACAGGGAGATCTCAAAACACTCACTATTGAATGTACTCGTATAAACTAATAATAGCAAAAATGATTAAAAAGAAATAAAATTTTATTTTATTTCATGTCAGAATAAAAGTGCAAAAGCTGTCGAAGATGCAGTGAATGAAGTACCTGCGGAAGCCCGGTAGCATCTCCATCTCCCGGTCGATACAACTGTCACGTAAAAACAGCCATTAAGTACGGCGCCGTGGCAATCCGGAATTGTGTCCTCGTGATCTGATCGTTTTCTGCTCGATCATTTCGAAAATGCGATCGGAACGAGCGCAGCTCCAGATAAAAGTGGAACGCCCCCAGTGTTTTTCCCTAAGTGCGGCCCTGCGCTCCTTGGCTGCCGTGTCTTCGCTTCCTTGTCGAACTCGACGGCTGTTTGCTCGCAGATAATGACTCCTGAAAACTGGGCCCGACCTGATACAATGTGATTAAGAACGAACCGAAAAACTTTGCCTTCTTTCTTATTCGCTTAATTAGAAAACAACGACCGAAGCCATATGAAAGTTTTAATCTTAATGGCGCAAATTTTGAAGGAAATTTTATTGGAATTTTAAAGTGGTTTTAAACTGAATTTTTTCGCATCGGTGGAAATTTGCTCGATCAAGAACGTAATGAAATTTTGTAGGTTGCAGATGAATACATTTTGCTTTGATATAATTTTCTTTTCACTTCATATTTTAATATAAATTTTGATAGGCTCTAACAAACCAAGTTTCTTAATAACACATCGTTGGCCAAACTTTTGAATTCTGCGGTTTCAACGCAAGAAGTACTTTTATTCACCTTTTGACTGTGGCAGAGAAGTTTATCGCGCTTGCCAACTTAACGAAATTATTGTGATCCTGCCATTTACTAAATGTACTCATAAAAGATATTAAAACTCCTTTTGCGAAAGTGGCAATACACAATGGCTGGTACCACGAGCTCTGTTTTTGGGCACTTTAAGAGAAGTGTTTTAGCCTCGGTTTTAGCGCTCTACAATGTTCTAAAATTATTTTAGAAAATAAAACAATACTTCAAATTAAAGTGGTAGATAATATAATTTTCTGTAACTTCTATTCGAAGCATTTTTTACCTCCCGCCTACCTCTAGGAAGGGAGGTATAGTTTTTAGTCAAATAATTGGGTAGTGAGTTTTCAATGAATAAGTACGTTTTAGGGTTCCTACAATACGATTTTACTATTTTCGTCATTATATCTGGATGTAAGTGTGTGTGTGTGGTCTTTGGCAATTTTTTCGTATCGCATAACTCAAATATTATAATACCAAAAAATACAATTTTGTGTATTTTTGCTTCTTATATTTATATGAAGAGCTAATAAGATTTTGGATAAAATTAGTCAACCGGAAAAAGCAGTATACTAAAAGCCCTTAACAGTTTTCCGTGAAAAAACACGGTCAAATTTAAATTTGAAAAATTGTAGATTATTTAATTTTAATCTGTTTTGATTACACTAATTTGATTAATTTGCATTATATTGAGAGATAATAAAATATAAAGAAATTAAATTTCATAAATCTTGCATTACATGTACAGCATGGAAAAACTTAAATATTTTAAATTTTTCGCGAAATGTAACACATGTCATTGTGATTGTGAAGCTGTTTTCTTAGTGAAATATATGTCAAAAAATTTAATAGATATACAAACGAAAATTAAATTTCTCAAATATAAATAGAAAATAAACAAATAAGAAGGTATTTTTCTGTATCATCAAATACTATTTTGTACCGTTTAAGAATTGTATTGGACTGGAGGTTATGTGCTGGCCACATCAGATTTTTTAGAAAATTGTATAGCGCTATAACTGAGGCTAAAACACTTTTCTTAAAACACCCAAAAACAGAGCTCGTGAGCTCCGAAATTGAAATTGTGTACGAGACATTATGAACAAAGTTCCTTTTCTTGTTGGAATTAACTAATTTTATTATAGAAGTAATTCCAAGTTAATAACTGTAGCAAGTTCATTACCATATTTTTCTGATTACCCAGTATATTAAAAATACTACTCAACAAGTTTCTCGAAGAAGATAGTATCGCATTTAAGCTATTTACTTACTAAAAGCTTCTTTGTCCTTCATTATCTACTTACAATTTCTAACAAAATTGGTTTTCTTCAGTTCAACACCAGCGCTCGGAGAAAATAACAGAGCAACCGCAGGAGCTGAGCTTTTTACAAAGGGCCATGTGTAAATTAGTTCTTCTAGAAGCCAGATCCACATTGTCACAGACACCAGAGATCGTATAAAGTAAACTCTAGTTCAATAACCTGGGGAAACAATGGGTCGGATGTCATCTTGTGTTTGCTGAGAACGAAGGTGAAAGAGACGAAATGTAGGGCTATGTCTTCAGCTCTGGCTGATGGAGCAGCCGAGAATTGCCTGGAATATTTCAATTAGCCAGCGTCACGAATGTAGGTTCGCCACACAACGACACTACGACATTCGTTGGTGTCGTATTCGCAGTGGCGTACATTCCTACACTACACAAGAAACTTTGATGATGAGAGATACAGACAGCTAGGTGTACCTGCGATTTTAATAGGAATTCCTAAATATATCTTCCTTGTACCAAGGACGATTTCAGTTGTCTTTTTCGTCGTAGGTGCTCTGATAATCTGTGTTGTGGGATCTTGACGATTATGATCTAGGTTGACGACTAATGTTTTTTAGCATATAGAAAAAAAGTTAATTGTTTTTGTGTCAATGTGTATTATCCTTGTGTTGAAGTAATTTTGAATAAAACCAGTTAAATTCACACCATAATTTTATAATCTACGAAGCTTAGTGTGTTTTTGTACGGGTAGTACGTAAATACATTCAGTTCTCGGAACAATCTGGTCTATACTAATATTTCTTTACTTTCTTTTCTGTCTCTACTTTCTTACTTTTTTAATGGAGTAAATAGCTCTGTGGATCGTGAAGTCCCCAGTTCGAATCCCACAGCTGACAGTTGTCAAATTTAAATTTATCCCTCCACTAACATCTTTGGGGGCTATGATTTGACGGGTGGTAACTGCACTTTATACTCAAAAATATATCAATTACCGAGATCTGTGCAAGCAGAGTGCCACACCCATACTGGGTAAAAGGCGTAATGATATAGTTATTTATTTTATTTTCTTACATAAAGTATAAGAAAGTATTGGAATCATGAAAGAAAATCGCTTTCGAAGTTTTTTCGGAAATACATATTTTAAATTCCTCTTAAACTGTTAAGACCAATTTCTCTATGATGTCTGTGTGTGAGGATGAATGGATGGGTGGATATCCGTGTGCGCAATATCTCATGAACGAGACAAGATATGTAGAGAAAACTTAGAATTTATAAGTTTCAGGAAAATATTAGGAACTGAGTAAAAACAATAAACAGTTCCAAATGATATTAACAAAATATTTGGAATATAAAATATTCGCACTTTTCTTGTACATGCTTCTAATTTTATGAAAATAGCTATTTGTACAAGTAAGGAAAAGTAATATTTTTCAGTATTAGGTGTGAGATTTGTAATTGAGGCGTATACGGAAATTAATACTTTTCCTACGTGTTGTACACAAGATTTTTTAAACTACCATTTGAAAATAGTCATTTTGAAAAAACTAGGGAATCGTAGATAGCATATTAAAAAAAGTAATCTCAGAAGTAGTTAATTTAAATAGTAATCTTTCTCAAACAAATATCCTGAAGTTATATTTTCAAAATGTAAGAATGTAACTGTCAAATAATTGTGAAGTGTCAAAACAATTCAGTTGCTATGCTTCCAAGTTAGTTTTACGATATTCTTTGATAAATAAATATATATATTTTTTTATTGTTCACAAAACGATAACAACAAGAATTGCAGAGCATAAATGGGCCATTCGTCTTAACCAACCAGATCGAAATATCCTAATAGCAAATTCATTAGAGAAGCTATAGTAATTTATAAGCAGACGAACATGAATACCCAGAACTAATGTTATTACTTATTTACAGTTTCTGTATACTTGTTTATGTTGTTCATTTGTTTTCCTGACTAAGTATTACGTACGATAATTCGATCCTTTGAGTTTTAAGAATAGTGTTTAGAAAACTTTTCAACTTATTCTTTGATAACTTTTAAATTGCTTGAAAACGAATAGACATTTTTCAAAGTATATTGCGTATGAAATTCTTATTTCGATTGTAATTTCTAGCAGTATATAGTCTTTAGGGAAATTAAAGCAAGTAGTAAATAAATCTAAACAATTTTTACAGGATTGCAGAAATCATAACTTCTAGGTTTATCATATTTTAGGATCAGGATTTGAAACTTAAAATACTCCGGTACGCTAATACATACTTCTATGACTGCTTCTTCACTAACATTTTGGGTAATGTAATTTTACGGCTGGTAATCATATTTCCCGTAACGAAAATAGATCTGACATATGTATAGGGCCACACAAAATAATGATGATATATTTATTTCTTAATAAAAACAGCGATTTCGTTCGGTGTTGCGTTGTCATAATTTTAAATAATACATGTTAGCCCCTTTAAAAATATATTTTCAGAGTTCAGAAATATGCATGATAAGTAATGAAACTTTGTGTTGGTAGTACTGGAAAATTTCGAGGTACAATTTTAGCAAACATTACATTTTGCAGGAGTTATGAGTATTATCAACTGAAACTAGCTCGCGCGGTGTTAGAAAATAATGTTATAAGTATACAAGAACGGTGGTGGGAAAAATAACATCAAAAATAAATGCACGGAACGTCCTTGGAGGAAACCACCGCAATATTTTGTTTTCCAAAGAAAATTTCCTTATTCGCGAAAGGAAGCCCCGCCACTGCCGGCACCTCGACAAATTCACACAATCGTAACTCGCAAATATACACATCCGAGGGCCTAAACACTAACAGCGCAAAAGCAACAACCACACGGGGTGGAAACGTAAGACAACAGAGAACGCATTCTAGCGGATATCTAATGAATAACAATGCGCCGTTGCCAAGCCGAGGGTGACCTCGAGACACGTGGCAACGTGGCAAAATGGCGGCAGCACGCTTCTGTAATGGACGCAGCGTAATGTCGCTAAGAACTAGGATTATTAAGTGTTTAAAATATTAACACTGTAAACTCTGTTGAAATTAGTTCTGTATTATTGTGCTGAATGTTTAAAACTTTCTGCTTAATTGTACCTCTGTTTTTTCTTTGTAAAGTTCAAGGTAACTTGTAGCTCAAACTAGCTTCAAAATTTCTACATCGATTGCTTGATATTAGCAACGCACAATTTGCTATATTTGTAGCATGTAGGTATATACAGTATTACAGTTTAATACGCTCACAATGTTAAATACACATTGTACACTAAGTCAAGATTATCGAGTAATCATTTCTATGGCTGGTACTACGACCTTGGGTGTTTAATGTTCTAAAATTGTTTTATAAAAAAAAAAACAATTCAAAAAATTAGTTAATAATATATTTCTCTGCGAGTATTAGTACAAGATAGTAAGTAGCACGATTGTGTTTCACAAGAATCAAGATATACTCTTGATCTTGTCTTGAAATCAAGACAAGACCAAGGAAAGAAGTATTTTTGGGGGGAAATGTCCCATGACAAGAACTGAGTGTTAGTTGACAACTGACAACTGACAGATGTATAAACTTAACCTATGAAATATTTCTTATAGTTTTTTTTTTTTTCAAATTTTAGGATTCAAATAAAATTTAATACTGAAGTTCATTTTTATCACTCACATGGTTTATTTTAATGGGCCCTACGGGCCTCGGCAAACAAATTCCATATTCGTGATAAAAAATTAAACTACAGTGCCTTGATACATAAATAACTACTATATTATGTCTATGAATTATTAAATTTATGAAATATAATGTCGAGATGACAAAAACACCAAACAGTTTCAAATTTTCAATACGGACAAGCTAATTATAAAGCTAATCTACATTACAAAATAATCATCAAACCACTCATACAGCATGATGAAATAAATCAACAAACCTTCCACACATTTGCACTGCCTCCAAATACACAGACATCAAACATTGTACTATTTCATTTACGCTTGTTAACTTTTCAAAAACTTGAACGTCTGCTATTGCGGAGTTGCGGCAGAGAGACACAAATAGATCTTCAATTATTAACAGCGCATACACAACAGGTTGCGAGGTAAAAGCAACACTTTACGCGCAGGAGCAGCACGTTTCGAATGAAACTCGGCGATGGTCTTTTTCCCGTGAATTTTACATGTGAACCCTTGCAGCACTGCGTGGTCGTGCGGTGACTTTTGCGAAGTTTACGTGTCACCTCGCCAAAGAGAGTTACTCCCGCCGGTGGGACAACGCTCCCCCAGGAAGAAAGATGATTTTTATAAGGTTGTTATTTATTTATGTTCTCATTCCAGGTGCTCCAAATCTGACAGGGGCGTATTTTGTAACTTATCTGTTAATTATTAAACGATGATATAACAGACGGCACTGAATAAAAATTTAATATTTCATACTTTCTTGTACAGAACTGCATGAAAAATCGACATACGTTCTCGCTGGTCGAATGAGAAAGATAAACTATACGAAATGAAGGATAGATGGGCCTTATTGTATGCATTTTTAAATTCTGGAGAAATTTTGTATTTACTCCTTTGCTGTAAAGTGAATAGGTAAAAATATATAGCAAAATTTAAAAAATATCATCGAACATATGTACGCATCTAACATTCGGTTGTATTTTGCAAAATATTGTAATATAAGAAGTGAGAAATTTTATAATCTCTACGAGGTGTTTACCTGTCAAAGGTAAATAATGGATAATATACCTGTCCTTCATTTCGTATAGTTTATCTTTCTCATTCGACCAGCAAGAACGTATGTCGATTTTCCATGCAGCCCTGGTACCTGTGAAGGGATTATGAGGCATAACTTGTGAATAATACTGTATTGTAAAGTATTGGAATGACTAGATTTTTGCGGAAATACATATTTCGAGGTTCACTGAATTCGTTAAGACCAATTTCTCAATGTTGTCAATATGTAAGGATGGATGGATGGATGTGTATCCGAGTGCGTAATATCTTATAAACGATATAAGATCCGTTAACGAAACTTGTTTATAAGTTTAATGAAAAAACGTGAAGTTGAGTTGATTTTGAATGAAATTAAAAAACCAGAAGAGGAAGTTAACTATGTCAGCTGTGAAAAAAATGTTAACAAATATATTTGGAATATAAAATGTTATTTACACTTTTCTAGTACGTGCTATTAATTTCTAAAGCGCTTATTAAAAATTATATTTATAGTAGAAAAGTATAGTATTTCAATCATCCCTTTACACAATATTAATTTAAATAATCATGGAATATGAAAGAAATTTAATTTTAAAATAACAAATTTCGTGCATTAGGTTACCTATATTTCATTTGTCACACATATTTTTATTCGTTATTTACCAAGTTACAAAGTCAATTTCCATTTCGTCGTCAATTTGGATAACATCGATTGGTTACAATTTTTACTTAGTTGCAAATGAAACTAGAACAAATTCTGCAAATAAATGTGCATCGTTTAAAACTGGTATTGGTACGTTTAAAGAATTGATAAGGAAAATAGTAAAAAAACACTATCGTTATATTGGATTACTTGGCTTTAGGTAAATTTATTACAAATTTATTTCGTCGTTGACGACGTTTCGGCTATGGTTACAGCCATCTTCTGGTCTAAATTTACATTACAAAATATATTTTGTTGAACGTCACTTACATATCAAAAGTTAAGTTAAGTTAAATTTATAAAAAGGTTTTATCACTAATAATTTCTATTACAAAATGTAAATTATTAGTGATAAAACCTTTTTATAAATTTAACTTAACTTAACTTTTGATATGTAAGTGACGTTCAACAAAATATATTTTGTAATGTAAATTTAGACCAGAAGATGGCTGTAACCATAGCCGAAACGTCGTCAACGACGAAATAAATTTGTAATAAATTTACCTAAAGCCAAGTAATCCAATATAACGATAGTGTTTTTTTACTATTTTCCTTAACAATTTTCGGCTTAATAATTTTTTCCAAATTTAAAGAATTGAAATAAAATCGAAAAAAGTCGGAAGTAATTAGAAAATTTGTCAGCACCTGCAGTGAACAGAAATTAAATTTAAAATTGTAACATTTTACAAGCAAATTTATAAAGCTAAGTAATTTTCAGTCTAAGGAAATGAATTAAATATTTTTTGAATTCACAATTTTGAAACCAATATATGACACATGCTTTTGGCAAACAAAAACTTTCAACTCGTGTGGTAGAATATGTGAAAAACACTGGTTTTACCCGAGCAAAATCATCTTTAAAATCTTCGGCAACACTCATTGATGAGGCTGTAAATCTGGTATTTTGGTACCTAGTTATACAAATAAATAATATTGTTTTGTGAATTTGTGTGTACTTTTTAAATGAAAATATAAATGCTGTCTGTACTGATCATTTTAGGACTATAATAAATAAGAAATATTTTAAACTGTGTTTTATATATTAGTAAAAGTATATAGAATGTTGCATTTGTAGGTGTTTTAATTTAAAATAATCTTTGTGAAATAGTTAAATGGCGTGATGGTATATTTACAGTTTTGTATTATTTACGATGATAAGGGTTTTTACAGTATTCTTTTCGATCAGAGAAAGAAGCGTTAACTCGCCATCAAACAGACAAAAGTAAATAGATTTTTTGTATGCAGTACCGCCATAAAATGTTTAGTACCCCTGTTTTAAAACCGTGCAGGTAAGTATATGCGTCACATATACGACCGACGTAAAATTCTAAATAAATAATTTCTATTCGTCTGGACTGTCCTTGTTGACTGTGTAAACCATTTTGCTGAAATGGCGTCTGTACACGATTCGACGTAAAAATTAAGTGTTATGGAGCTGCAGATATTCCACACTGTCGCATAATAAAACACATTTTTATATAGCTATATATTCGCATTTAGATTGCGCGGTATAAAATTAAAATAAACATTATGCTCATATGAAAATTGACACAAATAAAAATTCAGGAGTATTGCTAGGATGTCGAACAAAGAAAAGCTCAACTTGAAAACGTAACATTTTATAATTAGAAAAATGTCAGTATAAAAATACTCGTACAGTCACATTTTTAATTATAATGTTACTTCTTTTTCATCATTTCACTGCACAGGTTGACAAAGAGACTTGTTTCTTTCACAAATTTCTATAGTTATTTGCATACCAAGTGCGGGAACACTCGTATGATCTGTCATAGATTGAAACCAGAAACCGAGTTCTCGTAAAAAGATTATATACTTTTTTTCTACTCCTATATAAATATATCTCTATTATTTCAATTTTTTAGATGAATAGTACCTAGAGTTCACGACTGTGAATTATGATTCATAATTCAATCTTCTTGACCAATATGTTTGTTGTTGCTAGGGAAATGAAGTACATTGCAAGTATCGTGAGAAATGAATTTGTTTTGTGAGTATTTCAATACAGGTCATTTCATTTCAGTACACCTGTCATTGCTAGGATACTTATTTAGAATTGTCAAATATTGGAATTGTGAAAGCGGAACAAATTTATAATTAAAATATAAATTAATTTAGAAATAATACCGTGATCATAGAAAAACTATAGTGTACAATTCGCATGGAATGTCCAATTCATACTCGTAGGAAATGAGTACCATTCCATGCTTGTTGTGCAATATACTATTAATATAATTATCTGCAGCATGAATATACACTAACTCATTCAAGTACACAACGAATGGCGTTAACATTTAGCTTGTACCAAAAAGTTTTACATTCCGAGTCAAAAGTTTATTATTGTAACATACAAGAAATTTAAGTACTTTATTGACGTTGCAAATATTTTTATAATAGAAATGAAATTGTAATTCGTGCCAATTTTTAAATTGAAAGAAATAGTTGAATTAGTTTAATCATATATCAAATTATAAATGTACATGCGATACCAATGATTTTAGAAGCCATTTGCTTCGTTTACCCATTAATTAATTATTTGAAAAGAATTCGACACCAAATGAGACTTCTAAAAATATAAGTATGTAGTATTTAGGTTTTATTTTGACGTCTAGTTAGAAAATAAGGATTAAGGAACAATTTTAAATAAATTTGTAGAATTAACATGTTTTTCAGTTGTAAACTAATTTAAAAGATACACAGTTTAAGGTTTACTGTACAACTTTAATGAGTAAAATTGTAACGGGAGAAAAAATGAAAATTAATAATTTAAATTGTGTTTGCGTATTCAAAAACGAAAGCCCGAGATATCAAATAAATTAACTTCTCAGCTAACCACATATAAATTTAATTCCTTCGCCAGAAAAAAATCCTGTTAAAATGAAAACAAATTACTGCGAGTTTGAATAAACGTGAAAATAATTTGAATGAGTAATATCGTTAACTTCAGCTTACTGTACAAAATAAAAAAAAATGGAAGTTAGAGAGACGATTACAAAAAATGTCATTAAGCTTGTGAAGGGTGTCTTGCAAGAACACGTTTAATCCTCAATTTTCAGCAAGGATTTAGCCAGGCTGATAGCAACCGGAGTCACTGCTAAGTATTCATAGCCTGCCTGGATCCACCGGGCAGACTTACTATGCAATTTATTTTTAGGTGCTTTAAAATGCACTTTCAGATTAATGAACTGATAAAAGTTGCCAATATCGTGTGATAATGTTCAATTTAATTCGAAAATGTTACCTGAAATGTACTCTACATGTTCATTTAGATCGCGTTACATGATTGTAATTTTATTGCACTTTACGGCAAAATAATTTTCAAGTTCGCTAAATTATCATACGTTCATTAATGCATTATCCCATATTTGAAAATGTAACATTTAAAATATATAATTTGTTTCTATTTACTGTCAAAATATGTAAATAGCTCTCTGAATTTTACATTTTATGGGATCGTATTAAATATTATTTGAAATTAACATGACCACATATCTGCAGTGTAAGTTTTTTACCTTGTGATTCATTTTTGAGCAATGATATGTAACTTCATTTAATATATATCATCACGCCTTTTACCCATTACGGGTGTGGCACTCTGCTTACGCAGATCTCGGTAAGTGATATATTTTTTCGTATGAAGTGCGGTTACCAGCCGTCAAATCGTAGCCCCCGAAGATGTTAGTGGAGGGGGAACCACAGGGGTAAATTTAAAATTGTAACTGTCGGCAGTGGGATTCGAACTAGGGATCTCCCGATCCACAGTCCGACACGTTACCACGGATCTATTTACCCCATTTTTAAATAAAATATCAATAGTTCTAATATGATCAATACAAATGCTATTCATATTTTTATTAATGCATAATCACATACTGTACATGATTTAGATATGAATATTTAAACAATAAGTTAGGTTGCTGTCAAATATATATGTTGTTTTATAATAAAAAAAGTTGTATATCATTGCGCTAAAATGCATGTAAAAAATTTATGCTGCAGATATGTAGGCATTTTAATTTAAAATGAACTTTGTTTGAAAAAAAATCGGTAATATTTAAAATAATCAAGTAAAATAAAATATACAGACAGATAAACCATCCACTATTTTTAATTTTTTTTTTTTTATTTCGACTTCGTTCACAATTTTATTTGCTGTTTATTTGCAAAATTAATTATAATAATTATTATATCTTTCTTTCGTCTTTTCTGCTAGCAAACTCGAGTATGCTTCTTTAGTTGCATTTAAACTGTCTGTCCCAAAAAAGAATGAATATTCTGATTTATTTTCGTGGCCTTCCATCTTCAGCTAATCAATTTTATTAACAATAGAGCAAATTAGACAATATATATATTTTTATAATTTTCCAATAAAAGGTTAAAAAATAGTGCATCAAGATATTTATAATATCGGCGTTAATTCACTATTGTAAACTTAATATATAACACACTATTACAGAACTGGTAAATAAATATGTTGGCTGGTACTACGAGCTCTGTTTCCGGGTGTTTAAGCCTCAGTTTTAACGCTGTAAAATATTTCAAAATTATTTTATAAAACAATACTTCGAGTAGAAGTTACAGAGAAATATATTATCTACCACTTTTCTTTGAAGAAATTTTTGTTTTATCCATAAAATAGCTTTTGCACTAAAACCGAGGCTAAAACATTACTCTTAAAACACTCAAAAACGAAGCTCGTGGTACCAGCCAATGTTAATAGTTATGGATATAATAAAGTTAGTTTATATAAATAGTTCAATTTCCTTTCTAATTCTTCCCAAACGTTTTTCCGTCTTGACAATTATCCACTTCATTGTACCGAATTACGTTAGGTATACCTATAATAAATTAGAAGCACATATTTGTCCAATTTTCCCAAGTGTAGGTTATTTCAAGAATGTTATGTTTTACAGATAGAACAAACAAGTCAAAGAGTTGAACAAATGTTTACTCTGCTGACTTGGATATCCCCACCTGGGAAGTTTTATAACTTCCAGGATAAAAAAAATAGAGGAGAATATCCCGTGTTACGTTCTAACAAAGACAATATTGCATTAAACTTTTTCATCTGTGGAATTATATTTGCAGGCGGTTGTTACAGTTACAGTTAGAGAAATTTAATTAATATTCATTGTTGTAGGGGATTTCTTGGTATTATTTTTTTGCAATACGTTACAGACTTACGGTTTTATCTCTGTATCTATATATCTGTAAATTCCATGTTATTAAAATAAAATATTATCAGACAATCTTACAGAGGACGACAAATATATTTAGAAAAATTCAATTGAAATTTAAATAAATTTTATGTTTATAGTTATTTTTCAGTAGGCTATAAAAAACTAACGAGCATAAATTAAGACAATATAAATTATTATATAATAGATATTTACGATATAAATGCAATAAGAGCATTTTTTTGACATTGTAATACTCCTTCCAGAGTTTGACTAAAACACAATAAATAAATAAATAATAAATAACGAGGCGATAGCCGAGTTTTGAAATCACATAAGTAAATTAATAATGCATTATCACACGTGTATAGTACAATATTTTATCTACGCCCACCCAAAGATAAAAAATTAAAATAAATTGAATTAATTTTGTTGACAAGTAGAAAATTAATCCAAGTAAAAAGCTGTAAAAATGTTTTTAATCCATGATGCCCAAAATTTGACATTATACAATTATGTAGTCGTTCTTCAAAAATTTTTGAAGCATTTCGCGGAAAGGAGTAATTTATAAAGTATTCCGTTAGATATACAAGAACAAGCTTCAAAAAACCGCCAAAAAAAGAAACTAAAAAATAAAAAATAAATAAATATATCATCACGCCTTTTACCCATTATGGGTGTGGCACTCTGCTTACGCAGATCTCGGTAATTGATATATTTTAACGTATGAAGTGCGGTTACCAGCCGTCAAATCATAGCCCCCAAAGATGTTAGTGGAGGGGGAACCACAGGGGTAAATTTAAATTTGTAACTGTCAGCAGTGGGATTCGAACTGAGGATCTCACGATCCACAGTCCGACACGTTACCACGGAGCTATTTACCCCTTAAAAAAAAAAGAAACTGACAAACGAAAAATAAAATAAACCATTTTAGTCTTAATAACAAAGCCCGCTAAACTAATGTTACTAATTTTGAGTCCGCGCCAAATAAACAATCAACGAACGCCGATTCAAAATTAATTATTAACACGAAAAAGGTTTATTTTATTTTTCTCTTTTCAGTTTCTTTTTCGAAAAATTTTAATATTAAATTTTTTGTGGTTACCTATTTTTCTACCTTTAGGTGTGGAAGAAATAATCATAGAAATCTGATGATAAAGTTGCGTGGTAGAATCGGTTAACAGGTAAAAAATTAGTGGCTGAACAACCAATCATCCCTTAGTTTCCTAATTTTAGGGGTGAAATTTAAAAGGGACCAACTTCGAGGTATACACTATCCAAAAAAATAAAAGAATCATCAAAATCGGACAATTCTGTGTAAAAATATACGCGTCGACTTGAGACCACCTCCCTTTTTTCGTAGGTTAAATATATAACTTAGTGTTGTAGCTTGGGAATTGCTGGTTTAAAAAAATATTTTCTTCCTCCATATGATTGACTCATATTTTTTTTGTTGTATCTTTAATAACTTGGAAGTTATATGAGGTAGCTCCTTTGGCTGTTACACCCTGTATATGTAAAAGTAATTTAATTAAAATGAATGTTATATTTAAACAATAAATTAAATGTAGACAAAGAGTAGTTGTGCGCCTTACGATTCAGTAAAAGGCGCAATGACAGTGTGCAGCGGAATGCCTCGGAAATAAATAAACGGCCCTCCATCAAAAGTAGGTGTCATTTCGTTTGAAGCCGAGTGACATTTCCAGACGCATTCGGAAGGTTATTACTGCAATTACCTCACAGGTGCCGCCAAATAATTTATCCGGCTTCCAAGCCTCTTTTTAAAGCGATGTAAGCGGGTAATTTTAAACACTCGGCGCCCGAGATATTATCATCCTATCATTAAGGACTTGTTACGTCAGGATAAATTAAATTCTGTACGTTGAGGAAGTTAATTGAGATTTGAAAGATTGTGAGAAATTAATGACTTTTGTACGTCATAAGCCGGAAGTAATTGACAGATTTCCTGCTGGAGCTTTGGCTTTTTACCTTAGAAATTTAGATAATTGTTATGATTTTATTAATCGGTTTAGCGAAATAATTGATTTTATGCTAACAGGTGTTATTATTTACAATAATTTCATATAAAGGCATTTGATATTTCAATCACTTACCAATTACAATTATGTTACTTTTCTCTAGATTAAATATTGTGAAAAGCATGTGTGTTTTTATTTATAATAGGTATTTTATATTGAAATTTTAATATTAATTATGTATTTGATACTTAAAATGGATGAAATACTAATATATTTTTCTATTTCAGGTAAATATATTCCGAATCCTATAAGAATAATGGTAAAAATGGGTAAGCTTTTCTAAAACTTTCATTGTAACATTTTTAGCTGACAATGTACTTCGTCACTATATAAAAAAAATAAATTATGAAACTTGATCTAAATTGAAGACTATCTGCAGTTTTACAGTTATTTACATTACAAGCAAAGTAAAATAGTTTTTACTGCTGAATGGAGGAAATGACTGGCGAGCCGATCAGGCGAGCCTGTTACCTCCTTGAAGCAGTAAAACAGTTACCTTGCGTGTATTGTACAACATTTTACTTGTTACTCTTTTGTAAATCAAATTAAAATTATAACCTAGTCCTGTCAGTTACACACAACTATTCTGTCAAATATTATTTTAAATGATTTCGCAAAAGCCTTGTAAGCATTACTGTGGCAACGTGCATTGTTTACCTTGTTTACAAACTTGTAAAATTTTTACAATGTAGCTGTCAATTAGTAACTTGTAAAGATTCATTATCAAAGGCAATAGAGGGCTTGGGTTAATGGTGTTTACAAGTGAGTAACAAGTAAAATAGGATGGTCAAAACGTACAAGATCCTCCAACTTAAGGGAGTTATACTGGTAGGCAAAAAAGGTGACAATCTTTTGAAAATGATTGGCAAACTGATTGCATTCATTCAATTCAAGAATTATTTGTAGACAACGTAGAACGAGATTTACGATAACCAACCACCAACCTTGTAAAAAGGACAAGAATTTCCTGATATTTTGACAGGTTTATTTGGAATAAAGCAGGACTAAAGAACAATCATCAGTCTCAAATTTTGACACTGGTACGCAATGTTACCGGACTAATTCCTCGAGATATTCTGGAAATGTACTGCAACAGCCAAGATCTCAAGATCTGACTGACACTCAAAATGATGAAATCTGTCGTATAATATAAATACTCCTATTATATCTTAAGCGTCTCATATGTGAATCTACTTTTTACTGCTTAACAGCAAAAACCGTTTGAGGAAATATCACAACTCATCATACGACAAAAAAAGATGCGTAAAAAGGGTCTTAGTGTTAATCTGTATCATGCGCCTCTGGTGACAAATAAATTACTTACTAAAATATTGCTTCTAATTCATCGTATTAAAATAATGCGTCCCACTAAGCGGCTTAGTTTAAACCTAACCTCAAATTCAAGATTCACAGATACGCGCAGCATACGACACAACTAACCGGATTACTAACTCCTAGTCGCGGCTATCACAGTTGCCCGGAGTGCCGGAGTCGACGGCTCCGGAGGTCGAGAGGGTCGAAACCAGGCCTGCTATTCGCTGAACAAGCGTATTCATCTGTCGCTTCTGGCTCCGGAATGATTAGTGTAATTACTCACCCGCCGGCCAAATAGAGTAGAACGTTCAGATTCCGGCTCCTCCAGAGCACTGATTTCAATTTTGCGAAGGCCTAAAACGTTGCTTGATCTTATTGAAGACAGAAAATTGTATACTTTACTCGCTGATATTTTTCAAGAACGGAAACTTTTTTAAAACTAAATTTGTATTTTTGTTTTATAAAGATATTTTTAGTTATGTCACATATGAATCAGTTTTTCTTATAAAAATTAAACTTTTCTACTTCACATTATTTTAATTTATTCGATTAAATATAGTAGTCATAATTCACTCTTTTTGTTTATTTTAAAGACGTGATGTGGATCACCAAGCTACGGCCATCTGACAGTTGCCAATGTATTTTTAACCGATTTCGATCATTTTCAAAAGTTATTTCCGTATTTACAGGAGTATAAAAAGTACAGTATTATATTCAGGATTATGGTCATCATTCATTTTAAGTTCATCTTCGTGAATAATGACTATAATAATCCCTGATATAAAATATACTATTTTCATGCATGATTTAATTATGATTATTTATTTTATTAATACAAGTTATAGAAATTCGGATTTTTTTCAGTTCTCACGGAAAAAAGTGGATTTCTACAATAGCAATGTTTATCTTACGTATAGAAACAGCAATTTTAATATTCTTACTGTAACAATACGTATAAATTTATTTCTTAGCAATAATACATATTTCTTATAATTAAATATCTTATTTATTATTAATAATAATTAGATTATTAAAAAAACAAATATTTTCATTGTTGAAGCAGCAATCGAAAATATTATCACATTACTAATATAAAGAAAAATATTCTTATTGTAAATATCTAATTTGCTGTCTGTATACGTAAGATAAATATTGCTAATGTAGTAAACCATTTTTTTTTTCGTACGGAGTATCTTTTTCTGTAGAATTTATTTTTGTGGTCTGCAATTGCAGATCTCTTTTCCTTTTTAAGAAAAATTATAATAAGAAAGTGGTGTGTCTGGATAAGAATGTTTGGAGGAGATTGATTGTTGGTTGACTGTGTTTCTGGGTTCGTACTATTCCACTGAGTGGGATATAGCGTGAGGTTGTGTATTTTCTTTCTAGTATAAATATCCGAGTAAAATTGTCTGGAGAATTCATTTGGAAGCCTGCATTACTAATATTGAATGACATACAATATAGTTACCTTTAAGGGTCTTTCAGTTCTACCGTCCTATAAGAAAATGAATTCATTCAAAATAATTTTCTTTTTGAATTCAGTAAAGTTGTGAGTAAAGTGTAGCCAATTTTTAATTACAGCTCCTGAAAGTTTAATGATCACTTTGCTTTTATTCATAAGTTAGTTATAACAAACTTAGAAAAGCAACTGTGTTTTAATTATTATTCCCGGTTTCTGTTTTATCTCAAACATTTTAACAACGTTCTGTATGTTCATTTCGTATTAATTAACTGTGAAAGAAATTATGTGAATAGTACAGGTGTAATGTTTCATTTTTCTGTAGTATAATTAGTGTTTCAAATAACTTTTTCGTTTTTGCCGTAACTGAGACCACAATATCTATTGTTTTATATCCGACTTACACAAAAAATATATTTTACAACTTAAAATTCTATATTTCTATTAAATTTTGTGCGATGTATCTGTGCAGTTATTTTTAAAAAAAATGTTTGATTTCTATTACGAATATTTTTATTCATTTTGAAATGTTAGTCTCGTTAATCAATATATAAAAAAATTAATAAAACACATGTATCAATAGTAAAAAAATCCCAAGTTAACTTTATAAAGTTTGTTTTTTTATATTGTTAAAAAATAATTGTGTTGACTAATTTTTCTTTAATAATAGTTATTTACTGTACAAGTCGGTAATTCCACTTTGCCCACATGTAATTATCTGTTAATAAATGCAAAATTTATTAAAGAAATATTATTTGACAGTGACATATGCTTTAAATTTTTTAAATTAAAATGTCAATCGAAGTAGTTACCAAGGTGTTGTGTGTTATTATTATTGTTATAAATAGATAATTACTCACTAGTGACTTTTCTCAAAATTATACCCACTGGTGGGTAATCTGTTACTTTCCTTGTTTAAAATCGCCATAGTTATAGAGCATTTATTGAGAGGTGTTGGATAAATTTTTTTATAACGTTTAAAAGTTGTTAAGGCGAGACGTTATGTGTGGCCACAGCAAATTATTTTAAAAAAGTCAAGTGCTGTAGAATTCACCAGAAATAAAAACAACTTATAAACGAACGTGTGTATTCTCTATGAGGACTTCAACCAAGCATTAATTGGTTCGTTTGAGCGCTTTTCTTCCATCAGCACCATTGTGGAGAAACAAAGAACTAACAATAGTAATCCCAGACGTGTGTGCACCACGTATACAGCATGATTACTTTAAATAAAAGACCAGCGATAATATTTCATTGTTTCCCTCAACGGGCGTTTGGCCCGCAAATAGTTGAATGCTGACTATGTCGTGCGTGATATTTTGTTGCTGTGTGCAGAACACGAATAGTTGAAGCACGGAAACAGTGAACACAGAACAAGCAAGAGCTTTCAGAGCTTAATTAAAGGGGCCCGCGCTAAACTGCACTAACGCTGCTGAAACAGCGCTCCGGTGCTGATGAAACTTGATAAAAAAAATTAGCCAAACTGTTATCGCAAATACTACTCATTAATTACTGCGCTAGAGATGCTGCGAAACGAGATAATCATGTGTTCTTTTTACTTTATTGTTTAATTAGGTGTTGACCTGGAATTAAACTTGCAGTTTATATTAAGTGACAAACATTTGTAAGCATAAATTTTAATTATGTCTTATCTACAACAACATGCAATGCAAATGGATAAAAGTCCTTTAAGTTGAAGCACAAAATGATGTACTTAATAAACTTTAATCAATTAACGACCTATTTATATTAATTTGCAACCGTTTAAGAATTATAATTTATTTCTACAACTGTCCAAATGGGGCAAATCCTTGGTAATGCATCGGAATGACAGTTGCCATTTTACCTTTTCACCTGTGATTCCTCCTTCATTAATATTTTTGGATGTCGTGGCTTGGCGGTTGGTAATATATATACTGATTGTTCAGAATTTAAAAATGCATGCAATATGGCCCATTTAGTAACCTAAATATTAGTATTTCACAATGTGTTAATCAAATTAATAATAATAATTATTAGAAAAATTGTTACTCGGTCACTGAAAATTAAACAAAAATAAAAATTATTTGACATTTGTTAAAACAGTTTTAGCTTTATTTATTTATAATAGAAATAATGGAACAGAAAATACATGAATCCAAATCTGTTTTCTGTATTTTTAAATATTTTTCGTTTGAGTGAATTTTCCATGGCCGTTCGTAAATAAATATAACTTTAATTTGATTGATATATGGTGAAATACTAACTTTTGTGTTTACACTTTTATTTTAAAGTGAAAAAGTAAAAACATACAGCAATATAAAAAATAGCATTTAATTTTATATTTACAAAAAATTAAATTTTCTTCCAAAATATCACAAAAATTCGCCATTACACACGACAGAAACATGAATATGACAGTTTGAATAGTTTAATTGATAATTTTGACACATCTGTTAATCAATATTAATTAATAAAGAATATTAGGAAAATATTTTTTTCTAAGTGGCCTTGAATAATTTCCCTAGGGAGTACTTGTCATTTTTATTTGCTTTGGCAAATATAACCCCATTATTTAAACTTTTCGATGGATTATAGTTCATGACAAAGAATTATGATTCATAATTCATTCTTCTCTACCAATCACAGAGCCAGAAATCCATAATTCACGGTTATTTTAAAGACGTGATGTGGATCACCTAGCAACGGCCGTCAGACAGTTGATATGTAGTCAATTGTCATTAGGTATTTTTATATTGACTGTTTCATATGTGTTTTCAACGAATTACAATCTTTTCAAAAGGGATTTCCCAATTCCGTGTAGAAAAAGTATAGTATTATATTCGGGATTATGGTCATTATTCACTCGGATGATTTGTACCACTCGCCTACGGCTCATCTTCATGAATAATGACTCTCATAATCCTTCATATAATAATATACTATTCATTACCATGTAGTGTGAATGTATTAATTTGAAAAAAAAAAAAAACATTCTTAAATGATCTCCCAATGAAATTTAAAAATCCCTACCTATTATAATTCTATTTATGATATTGTGGTTATAATGGCATTAGAACAAGTAACATTATGGACATTGTTAAATTTCTGTCAGTTTTGTGTAATTGTATTAAGTTTCATTTGTTTGTTTTCAACAATTAAAAACAACAATGGCACTGTCGGCTACATGCTATGTACTAACAATTATGCGGGTAGGTAATAAATCATACTCGATTGTTTATCACAGTTGGCTTGATCAGAACGTAATATCCCCCGACAGCGGACCACAAATTCATTCATAGACGAGTTCGCCTGTACTTTAATTAGCAATTCACGTCGGTAACAATTTCCAATCATTTCCATTACATATCAACGTTGACGGCAGGCGACAGTGACCGACATTTGTGTTACATGTGGTCAATCAGTCCGAAGCCGAAGCAGGGTGGCTGATACTCGGGTATCTTCTTCATGCTTGTCTTCACACTGGGTTCATTTCTATCAATGTCATTTATAGAATTTATTATTCGATGTAAAAAAATTGTTTCGCTCAGATATGTTCAGAAAACTAACATCGCAAAATTATAAAGCATTGTTATTTTATTATCCTTCAAGGATCATTTACAAACTGAAATTATTTTAAGGATTGGTCTTACACGTAGGTAAATTGAACATGTTAATTGCATCCAGTACTTCTTTATTCAAAAAGTTACTGTACGCCGTTTAATATTGTAACTAAACAATTAATACATTTCAAACACTAATGTTGAATTAAGGAGTAATGACACGATGAGAAACAGGATGTCACATTCTCCTTGTCTTGAGGTTCAATTAACCGGACCCGCCCCGCAATAAACGATGTATTTCCGGCGTGAAAAACCGCTTCAGTGACGCGAACTCTAGGGTGCGTGATTTTTCTGACGGGTGATGAAGTTAGTGAATTACTGCTGCGGAGGGAGCCGAAACTAAGTGATTTTGGAAGTTGGAAAACATGGGGCGATTTCTCGCGGAATTTGTAGTTCATTGATAGAATTTTAGAAGTGTGGGGTGACTTTATTGGGTAAACTACTTCACCTCTAAACTGGATGATTACTTTTGATTTGTATCCTATTTTACTACCAATTAAAGGAAAAAATCATTTTTAGTAGTGAGCGGACACAGATGATTTTGTAAACACAGTTTAATGGGTCACTTTATTCATTCAACGTGGAATGTGGAAGCGAGCTTATCTTCAGATAAGTTCCATTAAAAATTAGAATTTGTCGATAATGATTGTGTAGGCTTAGGATCAATCTATACGTAATTTTCACATAAACAACTTGTACATCATTGTTTTAGTATCGCTGAAAAAACGTTCATCATAATGTATAAGTTATGATTATGTGGAATTTACCTGTAGGTAAGATTGTTCTCTCGCATTATTCATAAACAAACACTAAGCCTACACAACTCACACTCGACAAACTCGAATCACAGTACTCATTTTTAATGCATTGAAAATAATCTCGCTTCCACGGTACATGTTGACCGAACAAAGTGACCTATTAAACTTTAGTGATTAATTCACGATGTTACATCCAAATCAGAGGTAAAGTAACACATTGCAAGGTTGACCTATTAATTATTATAACTATCTACATACTGGCCAATCATAGGCGTTTTTCATGTTTAATAATACTTATGCAATTTCGTGCTTTCCTAATCATTTTAGGGAAAAGTAAAAGTTAAGAGATTTAATACTTGCATGTGAATCATAGAACATATTTCATTTATTTTTTTAATAAAAGGATAAAAAAAATATCAAAAATTTGTTAAATATGCGCTGAAATTTTGACATGGGGTTTAAGCAAATGATCTAGATCTAGACTCAATTTGTTTTGTGTTCCTTAAAATGGAATTTTATTAACAAATTTTTATTGTGTCACTTGAAATAAATAAATTGCTTACTTACTTATTTGATTATGAATAACGTTAACTATTTGCTCGAATTCCACTTCATTTCCATGATTACCCATTATAAAAATTTAATTTATTTCATACTTGTTACTTTTGATACATTTTTCGGACTATTTATCGTAGGAAAAGTAAAACTTTAAAATCCTAGGACTTTAAAGTAAAATGTGACTTTTTGATAATTTCTGTTAATAAATACTATAATTTAACAACTTAAGTAATCAGTATGAAATAAAATTTTGTATGTACCTCGTTCGAAAAGTGACTTTAAGGTCCTCGCAAGTAATTTCGACCTCAGCTAACGCCTCGGCCATAAACAACTTGCTAGTACCTTAAAGTTTCACTTTTCGTTCTAGATACATGATATTTTTGAATGTTTATTTATTATTTATTAAAAAAGTAAATTAAAATTTGTTCACTGATTCATTTACCTACATTTATTAAATCATTTCAAGTTTCATTTGAAACTTTTTTTTAATTATTAGGAAAGCAGATAATTATATAAGTAATATTTTACCTATAACACGCCTATGATCGGCTGAGTTAGTCACCATCCTGTGTGTGTGTATAAGTTGTACTTGATAATATATGAAATATTGATATTTTTTATTTCGCTACGTGTTTAAATAACGTACTAATAATTTATTTTAGTAAAAAAGTACATCTTTTGATTCAGTAAGCCATACGAGCAATCTAACATTGGTTGTATTTCCCTAACATTATATTATTTTTAAATAAACTCACTGAAAACATTCCAGAATCTTTTCAGTGTACAGGCTGCTGTATTGGCTGTCAAGTTCTATTAAATTTTTAGCAGCATAATACATATAATCCCCAACCTTCGTTGTCAATGAATACTGCAAAAAATCGCGTAACGAGTCTAAATTTAGAAATACATTTCTGTGAAGTTCCTGTAGTTTTATTTGATTACTCGTGCAGCGTATTCAAAAGGAAGTAGGAAAAATTGTATTCTGCTTCATGTAAAATCCTTCACAAATATGAGAATGTAAAAAATGACCAGCAAAGTGGTCAAAACCGATACATTTTAATAGCTTTTGGAACAGTTTGAATTGAGGCTTAAGGATTTTATTTGTCCTTTCCTTATTTTATTTATTATTAAATATTCACTAGTTAAAACAGTATACATTGTTTGTGCTGTAGGTAGATAAATATGTACCTATCAAATATTATACAGTTGGCATCACTGACCTTAACTGGGTTCATTCAGGAAATGCTCCAGATGTCTAGGCGTCCATGGCTATCAGGCTCATCTGAAGATGATTTACTCACACACGTACACAAGCTGAAATTGTTTAAATATAAAGAAAACATTAGACTAAAAATGATATAGAAACAAATGACAAAACTTACATTGCACCAAAGTACAAAGTATAAAGAATTTCACACCAAACACTGATACACATAATGCAATTTTTAACCACACTATTAGACACACTGATTGCACGATCACTGCACTTGAACTGACGCAGTTTCTTTTTGCCATCTACAGCAAAACGATAGCAATTCTAAATTAATTAGGTATTAACTTGTTCGTTGCCAGTTACTGCTGTCTCTGGTGCCGTGAAATATAGGCTCAGAGGCGTACGAAATAAAAATTATTATAAATAAAAGTCTCTGTTTATATTTTATTGTTATCGTAGAGTATAATTCTGAGATAGATTATTTTATACATTATGCTCAAATTTATTTATAATGACGTCAAAAAAAGATTACACTCAATGCAGTCCAATAGCGTTTTTCATTTTTACTTTCTTATACAAAGTATAAGGAAGTATTGGAATCACGAAAAAAATCGCTGACGAGATTTTTACTGAAATACATATTTTGACGTCCGCTGAATCCCTTAAGACCAATTTCTCAATGACGTCTGTGTGTGAGGATGGATGGATGGATGGATGTCCGTGTGCGCAATATCTCATGAACTAGACAAGATATGTAAACGAAACTTGGAATTTACGTGTTATGAAAAAATGAAGAACTGAGTTGATTTTGAATGAAATTGTAATATTTTTTTATTATATTTCTTTATAATACAAGCGCTAAGAAACCCATTGTAGCCGGGCGCAACGTCAGATCTCTAATATTTTTCGAGATACGTCTATTTTTGGTATTTTTCGAAGTGCAACTTTAAGGGCCTGTAATTGAAAAACTACACGAGATATCTAAAAATTCTCTTCAGTTTAGCGTTTCTATTGCCTTATATAACAAATTAGCAAATTTTTAAAATTTTGAATTTTTTTTGTATTTTTGTTCAAAATTTCGATCGGCGATAACTCGACAAATATTAAAGATACAGATTTGCAATGTTCAACAATCGATTCAGCTCGTCGAAATACATAAGTATGCAAAGTTTCATAAAAATCGCTTTACGGGATGAAAAGTTAGAGCAAAAAGCCTGAAAATGGCGTTTTTCGTCCAAAAAGTCAAGTGTACCCCCTTGACGTTTGGCCTGAATTTGGCCATTTACAGACTTTTTGCTCTAACATTTCAACCGGTTGTCCGAATTTTCTGAAATTTTCAGGGTTTATGTATTTCGTCGAGCTGAATCGATTGGTGAACACTGCAAGTCTGTATCTTTCATATTTGTCGAGATATCTCCAATCGAAATATTGAAAGAAAATTCAAAAAATTACAAAATTTTCAAAATTTACTAATTTATTATAAATTACACGAAAAACACAAAACTGGAGATATTTTTCGATATCTTGTATAGTTTTCGAGTTACAGCCCCTCAAAGTTGCTCTTCAGAAAATATAAAAAATCGTCATATCTCGAAAAATATTAGAGATATGGCGATGCGCTCTGCTGCAATGGGTGTCCTGGCGGGAATATTATAAAGAAATGTAATAAAAAAAATTTGCAATTTTAAGTCATATTTGGGGAAATTTCCGTATTTTGAAAAATATTACAAATCGCCATATTTCGATAAATATAAGACATATTACGATGCGTACTACATTATACATAAGTAATAAATTTCAAGTTAAGTTTGGAGGAGTATTTAATTTATTTTCTAGTAAATAATTTACTAGTACTAACCTTTTAATACTTATACGTTTCTTTCTTAATTTAAATAATTAATTCTGCCTAACCCATTAATTCCCAGAATTTGTAATTATGTGTTAAATATTTTATCTACGTCCGTGAGTTAAAAACACCAGATTTTTTTTCTTTATAATTTTTAGAATATTTTTTTTGTAAATAATATTAATATTGGTAACACTTTTCTATTTTCCAAACTAGAGAAGAAAAACACTTTCCTCATTATTTCGGGAGAAGAACGGTGGGGTTACCGGCATGTCGTGAAAAAGTAATTATGTTCTGAGAATGGAAAATGAAGTTACGAGTAATAATAAAAATGGAGTTATCGTTAACCCTTTTATGAATCTGCCTGTAGGTACTGTATTAAACACTTTTAGTATTAATACCAATATTAAAAATTGAGAATAAATATCGGTATTTCTCTAGCTCTGAAATGTTGCAAACGAATCGGATTTGCAAGTAATAGTAATTGGCACAAAAAAGTATAAAGTAAGTACGTTCATTGTCTTATTGAGTTCAGTGAAGTTTAGTGAAATCGGGCATGAATGCGATTCCTCTCCGTCGACATCCGCGGACAGACGAAGCGATGGAGGTGGACGAGCGGAGGCGGCGAATTCGCAGCTGTACACACAATCACACACGCACCGCTGGGCACACAGGCCCAAGGTAATTGCAAACCCGGAATCCAGAATCGATTTACTCACTTATTTATTTTAGGGTGTTGGACTAAATCAATGCACGGACAGCCGAACAGGCTATGTTACTTGTTGCTTTTGTTATTGGAATTGTGAATTGGACTCTGCTTGCATTGTGAATCACGGATCGGACTATAATTATATTGTTGCTGTTCTGAACAGGGCAGGGTTAGATTTATATTTTTATTTTGGGGAATTGTAAACCAATTTTCAAATTTATTTAGTCATTGACCTCATTGACTACTTAGAAACAGGAGCATTTACGATGAAGCTGACATTATGTATTTAAGGAAACTTTTCTCTATTTCTGAATTAATTTGCAAAACACTCTGTATAATTGAAAAGGGCTACTATTTTAAAATCTACGCAATTAATCAAGAAAATGTTTTAAAACTGAAACTGAAATTTATTTTTTTTTAATTCTGAAAATTCTTTATCTCAAACATTAGTTTGACTTAAGCTCTAGTTCCCAGGATGAAAGCTCTTATTGTTTTGAAAACCATTATTTAAGCTTAAAAAAATAAACTGATGAAATTTATAATAATAAAATTGTGTTACTCTGTCTTTTCTCGATTGGGAGTTATAGAGCATACAGATTTACAATCATCCATTCATCCACACAGACATCATTGAAAAAACGGTAAAAACGAAATCAGAAGTGGTCGAAACATTATTTAATTTGAATTTAAAAATAACATAAGAAAAATATAATGAAGAATTTAAATGCAAGCAATTATTTATTTTTTAAATAATTCAGTAATTCAATATTTTTCTGTAGACGACAATCAGATCTATCTTTTAAAAAATCAATAATTTGGTACTTGCGCAGTAGCAACTATTAAATATTTTAGTAATTCAATAATCCTTTGTAGGCAACAGTACAATTTAAATCTAAACTAATTCATAAATTAACTTCGCTTCTGGTGATATTAAGTTTAAACATTTGAACTTAAATTGACTCCAAAATGAAATTTCTTTTAAGTTTGTGTGATTATTTTAAATTGTAGTATCGCAATGAAAAAATTATTTTTTTATACCTACTATTTTGGCACCTTAAATGCGGAGCGAAAGTAGCATTTCCCTGACTAGTCACAAAAACATTTTAAATGTTCTATTATCTTAGAAACGTTGTCACGAAAACGTTTAAACATGTTGTTACCTTAGAAACGAGAAAAACGCGCTACTGGATACATATAGAAAATCAGATTTAATTTTTAAATTAAAAATAAATTTTTATGGTTCCAGAAAAAAAAATTGTATATAACTCGTCAGTAAAATGTCTGTACTTAACTCGAAGCCGTAAAATTCACGGCACGAAGTGACGAGTATTTCAATATGGCTCCTTGAGAGTAATGTACCATTTTCTTGACTCTTATGTAAATACTATTACGTGAAAATATCGTAATACTATCTAAATATACGAAAGAAATAAATGAAATTTATTGTTTTGTGTGACATTTTACAATTTTACATTTATGATCAAACTTAACTAAGTTCTTCGTATTACCATAAAACTTGTAATGTAAAATTTCGTCGCTCATCGTGATTTATTAAACATACAGATTCAGGACACCCATCTATTCATCTGTTGCCTTCTGTACCTTGTACAATACAATTAAAATTGATTATGGTAGAATACATAGTGAAATAAAGGTAAATAGGTAGATATTTAATTGTCGAGATATGAGTGTTTCCATTTCGCTCCCAGACGGAGAATTAATAAAGGTTCCATTCAATTTGAAGCAGGCTACAATTAATCGACCAAATTAAACATCAAAGTAGTTAGTTATCTCATTAAGAAATCCAGACGAAGACGAAACAGCTTTCATGAAAACCGCAGTGCGAAGCCAGTAGATTGAACGGAACGAGGAGCTGGCATCGAGTGGTGCAACACCCGCACAGCGGCAAGCATTTCAGATTGTACGAGGGCGGTTGCTCCGCGTTTAACTTACCGAGAATTTCCCTCGTCGCAGCTGCCATCAACGTCACTGCGTACACGCGCCCCACATAGTTCCACGTCAGCGGCGGAAGGGTGCGCGCCCTTGAGGGCGCGACGCCGCGCATCACCACACATTAATTCCAGTGTAAATTTCACGGCACGACTGTTCCAATTATTTTACCGGAGGTCACGGAGACAAAATGATCCGTTGCTGTGAATTTCCATTTTCGGACGATAATGAAGCCAGCCTGCTGATAGACGCGATGCTAGGGGAGTTTGACTGCTTAATGTTACTGAAATACGACTATGTGAACGCTTTAACCAATAGAATATGCAAATAAATATTACGTCTCCTTATTTACCCATTCTGCTATTGTAGATTTCTGGGGGTTTATACAACTTTTGATAGACATCAAAATGTCAAATACCATAGAGAAAATCTTCTTGTACACGGCATATAAATCTGAATATAAATGTTTTAATATTTGCTTTACACGAGCTCAGGCCCAAATGTATTCGTACTACCTGAAAAATTTGGTATATTTTAAACGATTTTTGCTTGGTAACATTTTGAAACAAATAACATGAAGGCAAGAGGTTTTGTCATTCAATTTGTTGAGGAATGTTGCCTAAAAGCAAAAATCTTAAAAACAAATTTTTCCCGCAAAATAATTGACCCAAAATATATTTTATCCAACACCTCTCAATAAATGCTCTATAACTATGGCGATTTTAAACAAGGAAAGTAACAGATTACCCACTAGTGGGTATAGTTTTAAGGAAAGTCACTAGTGAGTATTTTTTTATTTATAACAATAATAATAACCACACAACACCTTGTTAACTACTTCGATTGGCATTTTAATTAAATAATTTAAAGCATATGTCACTGTCAAATAATATTTCTTTAATAAATTTTTCAGTTATTAAGAGGTGTTGGATAAAATATTATACTTCACACGTGGGCAAATTAAATTTATCACACTCAGCCTTCGGGTTCGTGTACTAAAATTTCTCTCGTGGGTAATTCCTTACTTTGCCCACTTGTTAAGTAAATAACTATTTTCTACCATTACTATTGAAAATAATACTTTCTCCACACTAAACAAAGCTTGAAAATGGTATATTTCGCACAATCATGTGGAATAGCGTGGGCAATTATTCCACACTCAAGTGTGACTTACTTACTAATATATAATATTATATACTTACATTTATATATCATAAAATAATTAATAATTATTTTAGAGTTTATATAAATCTTCGTTTACAGTATTGAGATTACAATGAAAATACAATATCAATTTTTTAATCAAATATGTCTTTAGTTTTAATATTATAATCTATAGATTTACAGTTTACTTCATGTTGTAATCATAAACGTCAAATAGTTTGAGTTTGAGATGTCATTTCTTGTTTCTGAAGAGTAAGAATTATTATTAAATCATGACAAATGTGTGATCGTAGACAACGTACAGTGTGCAACTCGTGCAGAATTACTAATTTTTTGCTCGTGTGATTTCAGCACTCGACTTCGTCTCATGATAAAACTCTCACAACTAGCTTGCGTTTTAAAATAAAATCATTTAAGAAATAATTCTTTAAGCGGGATTTGCTATACTAGCCACATGCGATTTTATATTGTTTTATTCATAGGTTGCAGCATGCGCGAACCTGAAATTTCTTTAATTTTTGTGTTCTCTTCGCCGTGATCGCTTGTTTTGTTTTGACGTTCAAAGTGAATAGACGCCTGATATTTGTGCTGTTATTTTATAATAATTTTTACGATTACTAAGTAAATTACAAGGAAACTAGTGCAGTGTTTAGTTTACTAGTTCATTTGATTCAATTATATGCATTAAGCGTAGAATATAGTGAGTACAGTGATTGTAATATGAGAAAACTCTTCAGCATCTACGAGGTATACGTATATAAGGTAGGAATATTTTGCTACTATAATAGCTTACTGAAAGCGAAGCTAGATATTGATTTTATAGGTTTCTGGAATTAATAATCATTAACAAAACCTATTTACATTTACGGGAATTGCGTTTTCAATGAGATTACAGCTACACACAAGATAATTAAATTTTAAATGTTGCGAATTCAATCAAAAAGTATATATTTCATCGTTTTAGCTCTTATCGAATTAGGCATGTTTTTAGAACCCATACAATTTTTGGCACAATAGCTTGGATATGGTATCATCAGTGAAAATCTGCTTCTAACAGATTTTAAATTTGATTTTTATCCCTATAATTTCATAAAATCTAATAATTAACTTTGGTTGAAAAAACTGCTAAAACCTAAATCAGCAGCTCTGATCGCAGTGCTATTTCGTCAGTGGCGTCCGCCCACTTTATCCAAGGAAAATTCTAAAATATTTGATGACATTTATATTTATTTATATATTGAACACTAAGATAGTACATACTGATAATAGTATATTGTACAACGAGCATGGAATGGCACTCATTTCCTACGAGTATGAAAGTTTGTAGCATGAGCCGAAGGCGAATGCTGCAAATCATACGAGTATGAAATAGACATTCCATGCGAGTTGTACACTATACTTTTTCTACGACCACAATATTATTTCAAAATTAATTTAATTTTAATAATAAATTTGTCCCGCTTTCACCATTCCAATATTTGACAATTCTAAATAAGTATCCTAGCAATGGCACCTGCACTTAAATGAACTGACCTGTATTGAAATACTCACAAAACAAATTCATTTCGCACAATGCTTGCAATGTAGCTCATATCCCTAGCAACAACACACATACAATAAGCAGATTTCACAGTGGTCGTAGAAAAAAATATTTGTATTGAACAAACAGATTCCTCTTAAATGAAGAGAAAAATTGATTTGAATAGTGCCAATCCGATTTCGTTTTCATTGAAAACTTTTTTAGATTTAATAAATATTCTTGCATTCTTTAGTTTTCAAGGAACATATCAAAGTATTCAACTGAGACCCATTATGAGGACAAAGTAGTTTGAATAGGAGTAGTTTTAATTCAAAATGGTATCGTTTCAAATAAAAACCTTCTGTTTAAAAATAAAAGGCCTCCCTTTTATTATTTTTAAAAACAAAATTTAAAGTATACTCATTTTCGTTCAATGTAGGAAAAAGAAGATAAATAAAATTAATATTTTTATAATTGAACCTTCATTTTGTAAGAAATAAAATTTCCTTCAACGAATGCATACGAAAAGAAAACTGAAAATGTTCTTGAAACGATAAGTTATTTTTATGAGTGCAGTAATACTTAAATATAGTTTCATTACAACAATTATATTTCAATATATTTTAACAAATAAAATTGATAATCCCCTATGGGTTATGGTTGTTCTGCCACTGTTCATCGATTGCTTATTCAGCCATCGAATACGAACTGATGAACGAAATCAACGAAGAACCGATGCCAATTATCCAACTCCCTTGATATATCAGGGCGCTCAAAAACACATACGAGTACACTGGGAATGAAGAGCTATGTTGGTTCTCCATTCTCTTTTAGTCGATAAAAGAGCAAAAATGATCGCCCGCTTTTATTTTAACAAGATTATAAAATAATTCTCATTATTTCGATTTCATGAAATAGGTTTTTTGGAACGAGTATAAATTGGTAACTATTTTCTCTGCCGATCTCGTAGTGGCTATGTTACTAGCCTAGCAAAGCAGAGGTCGCGGGTTCGAATCACACTAAAGAGCATTCTCACAATCATCTCTTCATTAAACGGCTTATTACAAATAGTAGTTAGTTCGCTTACCATCTACATAACAAAAAAAAAAAACTGGTGTGGTCACCACACTACTTTCTTATACAAATAAAACCAAGTGAATACGTATGGCTTGTTCCTTGCAGATGACCTTATTTTGACAATTATTTGATGTATTGATTTGATTATTTGTAAATAGATTAATTAATATCTAGTCTTTAAAACTTTCTAACTAATAATACAAATATTGCTTTTATAATATTCCAAACGACACATATTTTTGACACTTTACAATTATTTGACAATTGACACATAGATGTTAAAAATGTTTTAGATTTTGTTTCCACTATAACTAAGATTATTGAAATATATTCTTAAATATATACTTTAGTTTTTCTCAAAATTAGAAGCATGTAACTAGAAGAAAAGTGTAAATAACATTTTATATTCCAAATATTTTTGCTAACATTTTCATTTGAAACTTTTTTCACAGCTGATTCTATTTTTAAAAGAAATGGAATTTATTTTTTTGTGTGTCCAGAAAACTTCTTCCGGTTTATCAATTTCATTCAAAACCAATTTAGTTCTTCATATTTTTATGAAACTTATAAATTCCAAGTTTCGTTTATATTCTTGTCTCGTTCATGAGATAATGCGCACACGAACATTCATCCATCCATCCATCCATTCTCACACACAGATTTCATTAAGAAATTTGTCTTAACGGATTCAGTGGACGTCAGAATATGTATTTCCGCAAAAATATCGATAGTGATTTTTTCATGATTCCAATACTTCCTTATACTTTGTTTAAGAAAATAAAATCTATTTTCTTGTGACTATGGAATTAATGTTCTGAACCTGGACTAAATTTAGAAATGTTTGAAGTATATCCGCAGGCTTTATTGATCTAAAAAAGTAATGTCAATACCTTTTCGGAATCGAAAGTTTGTGAAAGAAAACAGATATTCATGTAGGAATTTCATATAAAATATTAGTTTGAAATACTTTTATAAGGTTTTAGTAACGGACGATCTTTCCCAAGAAGTCTACGATCAAAGCTAAGAAGTTCTTTCATTCCACAGAAAAGAAAATTCATACCGTACGTTCGCGGTTTCCTTTAATCAGTAGCAAAGTTTAAAGTCAAGTTAATTTTTATACTGATTAAAACTTTTTGTCTTCCCTTGCATATTAAACGTATTTTAATCTACATATTTTTAACCTTTTTACCTTTAGTTGTCCCGTAGGTATTGTTAGTAAGCTCGTTTCGCAAGTGAATTAATATTTATAGCGCGTAATTACTGGAATACTAATTTAAAACTTTTTGAAAGCAAAACTGCAGATGAATAATAATAATTACTAAACCGCCACATTGATATTCGCATTACCTTGCACTGGCTATTGTTTTCGTCAGAGCAAACTGGATTTAAACTTGGGAAAAGTAATTTATCGTCTTGGACAGCTGTAAATTTTATTAAACCTCTAAAAGTAGGATTAAAGTTTGAATATAAAACTATTTATTTCTCACATTATTCTCGTTTGCGCAAAATGTATGTATCATTGTCAAATTCGATACACTTTGCATATATACATAGTTTTTCAGTTGTAATTTATCAATGCACACTTTAATAAAAACTAACCCAAAAAAGTTGTTTGACGTTAATTGATGATTCGCTTGTTTGAATGACAATTGCGAATCGAAAATGTCGCATTTTAAATTACAGCTTGCGATTTCAAGTGCGTGGAAACAAAACTGACAATTTGTTGAGAAGTGTTTTATTTTTCCGCAAAATTAATTTATCGCGTACTCTAATAGAAGCGATTTACATTTTATATCGCCACCATAAAACCGATATATTTTTAAAATGGAAGTCGTGGTGTGGCAATTCAATTTTATTTTTATAGAAATATATCCGTTTTCACACTTCTAAGCTGTTAAAACTTTCTAAAATATCAAAATTTATGGCAATCCTCTTAGGTTCTACGTTCAATGTAAATTCGCAAACACATATTTGCTATAGTGAAGTTATTACCTGTAAATCCTTTCCAAAAGGTTTTATAATCCTTATGAATAACAAAATCGCTTTTCCTTTTTTGCTATACTTCAGGACATATTACTTTCAGCCAAGCCCAAATAGGAAAAAACGATCCTTTATATTTTTAATATAGCCGTCCTCTCTATATTTGAAAGATTATTTTACGCACTTTAATCTTACTTTATTTTGCAAGGACTATTCAAGATAATACCATAATCTTCAGCCAAAACCGTGGAAAAAAAAAACTTTCAGATTTAAATAAGTAAAAGATATTTGGTGTAAATTCTATATTTTGATTAAAATTCAAGATTCCGAATTACCGGACTACCACTTCCGGTACCAAAATCCAACCAGGTCGTAATTTGAACATCGACATGTAAAATATAAAAAATTCAAATAATAGTTATTTACATAACAAATGCGGGAACGCTTGATTCCCGGATGAGTGTTTGGCGGCGCGAGCTTGCGAGCGCTGTCATAGAACGAATCCGGGAACCGAGTTCACGCAAGAGGTTTGTACAATATTTTTTTGTACGAAAAGTACAGAACTAGTAACAATCCATACAAAGAAATAAAGTACTTCAAGGAGTTCTTTTGATATTTGTCAAAGTTGCACTATAAATACAAACACACAAATTAATTTGTCTAATATATTTGAAAACAATTAAAATATTTATAATATTTACCGTATTCACTTGTAAATTTATTATATTTCTTATTCCGTAAAACATTCTTCTTACTCATTTAAACACAGTTCATATGTACTTCACGAAATATCACTAAAAATTGGTATATACTTTTATTGTATTTCTATATAATATAAACCCTACAAAACTCACTGGTGCAGAGCGCATCATCATATCTCTTAAATTCTTCGAGATATGGTAGTTTTCGATGTTTTTCAAAGTGCAAATTTGAGGAACTGCAACTCAAAAATTACGCAAGATATCGAAAAATACTCTTCAGTTTTGTGTTATTCGTGCATATTATAGCAAAATAACAAATTTTTTTTAAATTGAAAATTTTGGAATTCTTTTTCAAAATTTCGATCAGCAATATCTTAAATAATAAACGAGATACGAACTTGCAGACTATACCATTGGATTCAGCTCATCGAAATACATAAACCCTGAAAATTTCAGAACATTCGGATGGTGGGTTGAAATTTTAGAGCAAAAAGTCTGAAAATGGCTTTTTTCAGGCCAAACGTCAAACGACAAAAACGTCATTTTCACACTTTTTGCTCTAACTCTTTAACGCGTAAAGAAATTTTAATGAAACTTTACATACTTATGTATTTTGCTGAGCTGAATCGAATGGTCCAGTCTGCGAGCCTGTATCTTTTATATTTATCGAGTTATCGCTTATCAAAATTTGGAAGAAAAAATCAAAAAATTTCAAAATTTTAAAAATTTGCTAATTTGCAATACAATGCATGAAACGAACAGAACTGAGTCTATTTTTCAATATCTTTAATAGATTTTGAGTTGCAGCCACTCAAAGTAGCATTTCAAAAAACATCGAAAATTGACATATCTCTATAAATTTAAGAGATATGACGATGCGCTCTACAGCATTGAGTTTCATAGGGTTTATATTATATAGAAATACAATAAAAGTATATGTCAATTTTTAGTGATATTTCGTGAAATCTGAAATTGTGCAGTACTTTCTTAACATGTATTTGGTGTCAATTGTAAATTAAATTTTCATACTTGTACAGATATTATAAACTTTTTTCAAATTATAACCACAATCCAAGATGTAGAATTGAAATGTGAAATGCTATTTATTTAATATTGCTGTAAATAAACTATATACTTCATAGCAAAAGTGTAAATACAAAAGTTGGTTGGTTAACCTGCATATTAGTATTTCACGATATATCACTCAAATTAAAATTAATATTTATTAGAAAAAATTTAACACAGCCATGGAAAATTAAACAAAAACTAAAAATATTGCACATTTCAAAAACAGATTTAGATTTATTTATTACAGTGTTGTATTATTTTCGGTAGAAGTTTCGTAGAAGATTGTAATGAAATAATGGCGAATTTGAGAGTTCGTTCCTTTCCAATTATTTCTATTAAATAAATAACCCAACTGTTATGAAACGTCAAATATTTTTCTTTTTTGTTTAATTCTCCATGGCCGTGTTACAATTTTGCTAATCAATTTTGATTTTAATTTGATTGATGTTCCTATCGTAAAATACCAATATTTAGGTTTAGGCCTTATTGCATGCATTTTTAAATTTTGAATTTGTATTTACAGTTTGCTGGAAAGTGAACGGATAAAAATTTACAATATCAAAAAATAGCATTGAAATCCGTATACGCCACATTTCAGGTTCTACCCCTGGTATGCGTGGGAAGTAAAAAATGGAATCTATAGAGGTTGGAAACGACCAAATTTTGTTGTGAATTTATATTATTTGTACCGTTGGTTCAATAACTAAATAAATAACAAATTCATATTAAATAGCGTGGAAAATCACCCAGCTGCTACTTCGCAATAAATAGATTTCAAATAAATATATGTACCAAATCAAATTACATCAAAACAGTTAATACGGAAAATATTTTCTTCTCATATAACACTGTTTTGGAAACTACACATTCTTCAACTAAAAATTGTATTGGAACTATCATTCCACACGCTGCGTATGGAATAAATTCGACGAATCAGAGCCGCGATGTATGAAGTATCTTGATTCAGTTACTATAGTTACGTGTGTTTTAATTTTATTTTTTTAAGTTTGACGTTTGCAACAGTTTTATATTTGCATTTTTGTATAATTTCCAAAATCTTGTTATAGAAAGTATAGTCTACAACATGTAAAGGAATGGCATATCCCACACTCGCAAACCGAGCCCTCGCCTTCGGCTCTGACTACAACTTTTTTGCTCGTGTGGAATATGTGCCCTTCCATTACTTGTTGTAGAATATATTATTCTATAACACTGTTTTGGAAACTACGCATTTCACAATCAGAAATTGTATGAGAACAAATATCATTCCATACGCCGCATATGGAATAAATTCGACGAATCAGTGCCGCATATTAGCGCGATATATGAAGTAAAGTATCTTGGTTCGATTGCTGTGGTTACGTCTTTTTGTTTTAATTTCATTTATTTGAGTTTGACGTTTTCAACAGTTTTGTTAACAAGTTTAGTCTACAACAGGTTACAAACTTTTTGCTTGTGTGGAATATGTGCCATTCCATTCCATTGTTGTAGAATATATTATATCGAAATGCTATTTGCATTGTTCCACTATTGCATTTGCAGTCTTGTAATCATCGTAAGTGAATTATTCTGCCATAAATCTATTTAGCAGTTTTTCAATTTCCCGCACAACTTAATAGCAATCGGCAGCTCGGTGCTCTATTCAAGAACTAATTAGAACATTAGTCTCCCACACCAGCGCGCAGAAAATAGCGAGTGAAATTGAATAGTTCCCAACTGATTATGACGCGGAGTGTCTCCAGCGCAGCCCGCCAGCGCTAAGCGCTCGCGAGCATCTGTTAATGGGATCTCTTTATTCAGGGGATGACCATTATCTGGCGGCGAGGGTCAGAATTCAGGACGGGCGAACGTGCCCCAGGCCAAACGTCAGACGTGATTTTCGGAATCCAATTCCGACAGAGAATTCCTAACAGATCCTTTGTACTTTGACAACGTCCATCCATATCTGTTTGATATTGAGCGAGGATAATATATTTTTGGTAGAAAATTGAAATTCTTTTCTCATTTCTTATTTCGCAGCGCGAATGTATTGGTCAGCAGGAAATAAAATATGGGTTCTTTGTTTTTGGTACGGTGAATACGAATAGTTTTAGAGGTTATAGCTGTAGAAATCAATTCCGTGCGAACGTGCTTCTAAGGGGTGTAGTGTGCATTTGATTTGACCTGAAAAGAATACGAGGTACTCTATAACTCGTAAACTAACACTTTTGTTAAAAACAGTTTTATAGGTGAATTGAGAAATATGTGTTTGTTATCGTGTTACTGCAACCGGGGCAATAATATTGACTCTTTTATACCATAACATAAAATATTCTTATCTTAAATTTATTACGCTCACTTAGACATTCTTCATTTACCGGAAACAATGCTTTTTGCATATTATCGATGCAAATATATTATTAGCTTCACACCATCTTCTAAGCAATATCATTTATCAAAATACGTTTGAGTGAATTATAAGCAATGGGATATTCCTGTCTAACTGAATTAGCATAAAATAATAATAATAATAATAATAGAGTACAGTAGTTTAGGTTAAAATATATCTGGAAAATATAATAAATAATTTTAAAAAAATTACTTTTACTTCATAATTTTATATTCTAAATCTGCATTTTTTCGCGGCTTTAAAATGGGTGATGCAAACTTGCCTACTGCTGCTCATTTCAGACAGATTTAAGTTTTCAAATGTCAAGTGTGCTGCCATCTTGTAATCATTTACTATAGTAGAATCAACTACAGGTAAATTTGATGAATCTGCTTGTTTGAACCCAGGCTCTATATTTCAAATTTTATCACGCGCAATTGACAGATAAATATATACTAACAAACAACAAATTGAAATGTAAACAAGTTACTTGACAGCTTCGAACACGTGCGTCGCTAATCACTTGACGATAGATGGCGCTGATATCAGTTTACACATGTCATAGGCAAATTCCATATTTGAATTTTAATCATTCATGGGGTAAATAGCTCCGTGGTAACGTGTCGGACTGTGGATCGTGATATCCTCAGTTCGAATCCCACTGCCGACAGTTACAAATTTAAATTTACCCCTGTGGTTCCCCCTCCACTAACATCCTTGGGGGCTATGATTTGACGGCTGGTAACCGCACTTCATACGAAAAAATATATCACCTACCGAGATCTGCGTAAGCAGAGTGCCACACCCGTAATGGGTAAAAGGCGTGATGATATATTTATTTATTTTATTTATCATTTTTTATAAATTTGATGTCTTAATAAATACTTCGAATTTTTCACTAAAATTTGGATTATTGTAGATCTAATAATGAAAAAAAATTATACCAAAAATACAAGTAGGTATATATCCCAATGGTATTCGTATATACAGACTTCACGGAAATGTTATATAATATACATATACACATATATAAACTCTTAGTGTGCAATTATTTGCTCCCCTAATTATTTTAGAACAAAAGATCATTTAGATTTTATCATTGTTCATAAATTTCCATTGTCCGAAAGAGGAGAAATCGAAGAAATTAAATTTAACATTTTTACAAAAATCAAAGTTGCCTTTTACCAATTAAAACAATAAATAAAAAACAAATGCGCTGACATTTGCCCCGTTACCCCATTTGCCAAATTACATTGTTACAATCAGCTATTGGTATGTTTTAATTTCCGGCATAATATATTATAATATATTTTAATAATTAAAATGAACTTGGGCAGTAGAGATATAAAAATAAATATTTTATGCCAATAACCTGACTGTAGATATTGCTACAATTCTGCAAAATACGCTCTAGAAAAATAATGAAATATAAATTATGTCATGTGGAAAATTTAACAACCTCCCTTGGTATTCGAAACAACAGCTTTGTTCTCGTATACCTACATTGTACGTTGAGCCGTAATGGTACGAGAAGAATACCATTTAACATTTAACCCTCCAGGATTCGCGTATAACACATGATAATTAGTACAATAAAAACAATGATTAACATATCTTACAAACATAAACCTACATTCTACTTTACTTGCCTCATATTACTGCTGGAAGACTAGAATGCCACGTGGAGCTAATAATTAAAGAGGAAACTTCCAAGGAAAGGGAAAAGTTGTTCTTCCCGAAACACAACTTATGAAATTTATTAGAGCAGCGTCGGATCAAAGCGTTCACAATTAATTCTAATATTTTAACAAATTGTGTCAATCATTTGATCAGAGGAAACTGATTAGCTAATAAGGGCGCAAAAGTTTATTATTAATTTGGAAAGGGTTAATGAATTAAATTTGTGTCAGTTTGATACGTAATTTATTGATGGAGAATCCTTTCATCTAATCTGTTGTGAGCACCACAATACCTCCCGCCATAGATTCCTTATCAAATAATACGGGAACACGAACCAACATCATGAAGAAACGTTCCTCCCTTCAAATAATTTAATTTTCAATTAATCAAAAAGTTACATCTTTCAACCGTTGTTTTGCTTTCTCAAAAAGCACAGGTTAGCAGATTTAAACGAAAATGTCAAAATATATATTTTTTCCGAAATCGATACTAAATTACCTAGACGGTATTACTTCGCGAATTTAGCAGGTGAGATAGTAGGTAAAGTTAAACTTTACAGACTCTTATGTCAAAATTTTACTACACAGACTCTTATGTCAAACTTGAATTACAAACCTAAAATAACAAACAAATTATTCTGTAATACTATTGGTGAATTTATTTATTATTTATCTTTGACAATAATTCATCAGATTTAATGCAGATCACATGCAGACTACGTCTAAAAACATATACAAAAATAACGAAAATTATAACAAAATTTGACACTTTGACAGTACTTTTGTTATTACAGCCATCCCCGTCTCAACAGCTAGAGCTCTGACGATTTACAAATACATAATGCTATTTATGGTTTTAATTAATAAATATTTTTTATTACTCACAAGATTTCTCACCCATATTCGTAATAAACCATTATACTTGATATACAGATAACTATTTTTAATGTATTGTAATACGTAAATGGTGACAGTAAAAGAATAATTTATCAAACAATTGTGGATAATGATATTTAAAACCTTATTTAATTTACGGAGATATTTCAAAATAACTTGATAGGGCTTCAAGTAAACTACCACTTCCGGTTATTGGATTATCAACAAAAACTAATCAGTTCTACTCAAAGGGATACAGATGTTATACATACAAAATATAAAAATTTTCTGTTTAATAGTCTTTGAGAAACCGTAACTCCAGAGATCTACACAGACCGGTAGACTGACAGGCAGGGAGAGAGACAGATTGACTGACGGACACAGACATAATCGCGAAATTATTAAAATCGTATTATAGGACTATTTACTGATAACTCACTATCGAATGTTTAGCATGATTCCTATACCCTCCTTTGATCAAAGGAATCTGATTGCTAATAAGGGTACAGAAGTTTATTATTAATCTGGAAAGGGTAAATGAATTAAAATTCTGTCAGTTTAAAAAACATGAAACCTTGATACGTGATTTATCAGTAGGGTAACTTTTCCATCTAATCGTTTCCACATTATTGACAAATGCACATTTAAATAAAATTTTATCTATCCTTCGTCAAGATAAATCGTTGGTGCCGTCTGGCCCTTTTCTCACAGTTTTTCACTTCTCGTTCTGCTCCGCGTCGACGAGCGAAACGTCGACGTAAAGACGGGATTTCCGAAGTTCGTTATCGTTACAAGAATGACGTGTGTTTTTGGGAAACTTTTAATTAAAAAAGTAATCACTATTAAACACGTTTCGTTGATGACTTTGCCGGGAGATAAAATGCGCCCCGCAGACTAGCGTTGTTTGCGCCATTTTTAAATTCCCGGCAACGTGTACCGCAACTGACATGCTCCATATACTCTATTAATTGTCCAATTTGTTATGGACTTTGTACTTTACGTGAGTAAAAAACAGTTTTGTTTTTATTTCGTGTAACTATATGTTCTTGTTCCATTCGGAATTTATACAACTACACAATGCGCTTCTGTATTTTCATATAGCTTTAAAATCAGGATTTTAAGCTTCAGTAGATAGTTAGAAGGACTCTTTGATTAATTTGTTAAATATCAAATTTGAAATAGTATATTCTACAAGTAATGTTCCACACGAGAAAAAGTACGGTTTGCGAGTGTGGGATGTGCCATTTCGTTACATGTTGTAGACTATACTTTCTATAACAAGATTTTGTAAATTATACAAAAAATACAAATATAAAACTGTTGAAAACGTCAAACTCAAATAAATCAAATTAAAACAAACAGACGTAACCATAGTAACTGAATTAAGATACTTCATAAATCGCGCTTATATGCGGCTCTGATTCGTCGAAATTATTCTATACGCGGCGTATGGAATGATAGTTGTTCCAATACACTTTTTAGTTGTAGAATGTGTAGTTTCCAAAATAGTGTTAAAGAAAATTATTTTTCATTTATGTCTTATACAAAATAGTTATTTATGATATGTGTTAAATGTGACATATTATGAGTAAGTGGGGAAGTTTGTGAAACAAGGCGAAGCCGAGTGAAACAACCACGAATAAAATAAATCACTTTTGACACGTATATCATACAAAATTGTATTTACGATTTTCCTAGTGTTTTAGTAAATACCTACTAAAAAATGTAGAATGATATTTTGACAGGTAGGGTTATATTTGTTAATTTATTGATACAAATAGTTAAACGTGTAAAAATAATAATAAAATCACTTTTTATACGTTGTTGTTATTTTTAACACTAGTGACAGAAAGTGACACTTTTAACTTGCTATGAAACCGTTAAAAGGACCACTTTTAAAACCGATCGTAGAAAAAACTTTTTTGTGAAAAGTTGCCATATGTATTAAAATTTAAAAATATATCTGAAGAGGCGTATTAATTTAGACTATTAGTTATACTAACGCAATTTTACACAACCCTTCTTGAAAGTAAAGAGAGAGATATTTCATAATAAAATTTAAAAAATTCATTTATTTCTAATTGCACATTTTCAAGTTTGTTTGCTTCGTATCACTTTTTTCCGAACAGCCTGTATATAGAACTTATAAGAGAATAATAAGCGTATAGTAGAAATGATATCATTGTTTTTATCATGAGTTCAAAGGTGACATTTATACAGCGATTTGAAAGAATGTAGTCAGTTGATATTTGCTCTTCATTCAGTTCATTAGTTTATCTTTTGACAAAAACATTTGTCGCAATGTGTAATATTTACATTTGGAAAATTTTAACATTCTTAATATTATTTCTTATTAATAATGCAATCAGTTTTGGTGTATATATAACACTTAGTGGTTCTTCATTCTCCAACATGTCCAGTGAAAAATTTGAATTTGAAGACTTGACAAAAATAGAATCCGTTAACTTAGGATATTGTTCTATAAGTCGTATAAACGAAGACACATTCTCAAATATGTCAAATTTAAGAATATTATATTTACAAGATAATTATTTGCAAGAACTTCCAGACAAATTATTTAATAACACAATAAATTTACAAAGTCTTCATTTATCTAGAAATAAAATTGAAGATTTACCGAAACAAATATTCTTCAATTTAAAAGCACTGAAAGATGTTCATCTTCAAAGCAACAATATAAGTAAATTGGATTCCAGTATATTTCAAAATAATGAGAATTTGAAGGAGCTTCAAATTTATTCCAATAATCTAGAGGAACTACATCCAAATGTATTAGATAAATTAAAATGTTTAGAAGCACTAGATATATCAAAAAATAAAATTAATAAATTACAAGAAAATATATTTAGAAATAATGAAAAATTAAGCAAAATATACGTTGACGATAATGCTATTGAAGAAATACCACAAAATATATTTTCTAATTTAGATTTATTAACCGACTTGAAACTAAACAAAAATAAAATAAAAATTTTACATGAAAATGTTTTTTGGAATAACAAAAACTTAAAATCATTATATATTTCAAAGAACGAAATTGAAGTACTACCAAAAACCATATTTTCAAATTTAACTACATTACGAAATTTGTATATAAATGAAAATAAAGTTATAAACTTAGATCCTCATTTGTTTAAGGAAAACAAACTGTTAGTGCAATTGTTTTTACAAGACAATGAGTTAGTAACTTTACCAGAACATATATTCAAGACATTAACATTACTACATTATATAAATTTGAGTAACAATAAATTTACTACTATAGATTCCCATATTTTTCGCAATACTACCAACTTGCGACAGCTATATTTGTCGGATTTACCGAACATGAATTATTTACATGAAAATATATTTGAAAATCTGACAGAAATGTACAATTTAGATTTAAGTAATAGTGGTATCAAAGAAATTCATAAAAATCAATTTAAAAATTTGAACCAATTAAAAGAACTGAATTTACAAAACAACAGCATAACGAAAATTGAACCAACAACATTCAACAACTTGACAAAATTATTGTATCTCTATTTAGATACCAACCAAATTACTGAACTTAAAAATGGAACATTTTCAAATTTACTAGAAATATTGTACATTGATTTATCCTATAACGAAATAAATTACATAGAGGCAAATGCTTTTCCTGCTAGTAGAGTATTGGAAAGTGTTGTTCTTCATAATAATAAATTGGAATACCTCGATCCAGCAATAATTTTTCAAATAAACCTATCGCCAGACTCGCTTATAACGCTACATAACAATCCGTGGAATTGCGATGGAAAATTTAAAAATCTCTTGGCAACTCTAGAAAAATTGAAAACTAATTCCGAATTTGAAGTTCCTACTTGTGCCCTACCTGATTCTCTCACAAATAGATCTTGGGACACATTAACAACGACAGATTTTCCTTTAGAAGAATCAAAAATTGTATTGTGAATGTACTTGAGTTGATTGGGGATCGCTTGGTGTTGTATTAGGTAAATATTGCGAAACTTTGTACAATTTTTTCATTACCTCATCTCTGTTTTTCAAGCATATGGAAATAACCTACTGTTAATCTTCTCTCGATGTAAATTACCCAGAAATAAAAACGATGTATACCAGATGCCAATTATGCTGCAATCCCAACAGAAACTCCAAGGTTAATCATTACCTTAAAATTAATTGTTATTGTTTACTTCATACAAGTGTAACTATGTAGAAAATTTTGTGCAAGAATTGTTTTAGATATAAATTCGTAAATTGTATGATTATATTCATAATATTTTGTTTTAAATATTATAATTTACCAATAAATCCTTTTGTTTATTTTCCTAAAGCTGTTTCTTATAAGCTCTACAGATCATTCTGTTAGAATGGATTAATCTCCGATTCTTTCCCTTTAAATCCTTGTAGTTAAGTTTTTCTGCATCATTCTATTTTCTGCTTTTGTTAATTTTAAATTCCTGGTGTTTAACATCCCAATGGGTGACATTTCTTATGAAGCCCTCTAGATCTTTTTGTTGAAGTTGATGAATCTGCTTTGCATTTCCTTTAAATCCTTGTAGTTAGGTTTCTCCGCGTCTTCCTATCTCTTGTTTCACTTTGCCAGTTTTTTTTATTCCTGCTGCTTTTAAATCTTCTTTTACTTCCTTTAACCATGTTGATCTGGGTCTGCCTAGTCTCCTTCTTCCATCTGGTCTTCATTTTTCTACTGATTTAATAGCATCCTTTTCTTCTTCTCTCCATATATGTCCAAGCTATCAGACTCTTTGTTGATTGATCTTGTTCACTATATTTTTTCCTTCCAACTCTTGTTCTATTTCATATTTCATTCTTATGCTGTATTTGTTTTCCGATATCTTTTTGTCAATGACATGGACTCTACAACGTACATTGTTATTGGACTTCTCATTTTTATGTCTTTAGTTGAAATATTACGTATTTATATGTTCATATTGTCACAGCATAAAAATTCACACAGTAGCGACACTCCATATATTTCATGATCCAAATATTTCATTAGTGCGCAACTAGGAAGATGGCCGCTTAGTGTTCGCTGATAGGGTGATAACCATAGAAAAGAGAATATAGTATGTCAGTGTCAATTGTATCTGTCAAATATCAAGCCACAATATTTCTTTTACGTTAAGTTTATAAAATGAGTGTCAAGGACAAGCAGATAGGTAAATATGTTTGTACCATGAAAAATTGTAGCAGGTGAAATAATATTTTTAGATTTTATCCCCTTTGCAATTGACAGCTATTCAAATTTACCGCCGTATGCCGCAGCTGCCAATATGGCCGCTCGGCTCAATCCTCTGTGAATTATCAGACAATATTTTATATACAGCGTTTAATAATGTAATACTGCTATTTCCATAACATATCGGCCACTTTGCTCTTCGCGAAATAAAGTAGCTAAAAAGTTTTTACTATTGTATATTACTATAATTTCGCTGCATGGCTTCCGGGATGCAACTGTACGTGTAGTATGGTGTAATGAGAAGTCAGCATCAGAGCAGTAGCTAGAATCATCTCCGGACGACTGACGAGCTTATCTGCAGAGCAACGCAGAGTAGTAAGCCTTCAGCCGTGATTTGGCAAATTGCTACTCTGCGCTAGCGTCACTTACATGCACCACTCCACACATCGAGTTCGCCTAATTAATTTAGGGCTCTGCGAGTGAATATCTAATTAGATTGATTTGGATCAAATAAGATGACATATCTGTAATCAGTGAAATGTATGTGGAATAATTCTGCTCTTAATATTATATTACCTACATATCTCACATGCATACCGCCATCAGAAATACATTTAATGTAATTGTGGGTGTATAATCAAAGGTAATATAATAAGTGACATGGTTATCAACGGTGATATTTTCCAATGGACGAGCGATATTTTTGATTATTAATCGTATCACGAGCTTATATTTTATCAGAGAATGCAATGAATAATTATTTATTGTGAAGCGGATTGAGAACGCGAACGCACCCCTAAATTTACTGAACGCAACACATCGGGTGTACTAATTCAAGTTATAATGTACTGAAAATGGACATTTTTCTACAATCGTTGCACAATATCGACATTGTTATTTCATTTTTAGTTAGGAAATGTTCAAAATTGTCGCTCTAGGGCGACAAAGTGACATATTGTCGCACTAGTGCGACAAAAATAAAACAAAAATAAATTAAATAAAAGTAAATGATGCATTGGATTTTTCTGGTAATAACCTTGCTATTGCAAATACAGTTGGCATATACGTACATACACTTCAACTTAATCACCATAAACGTATTCACTCTGTAGACTTTATGTCAAATGTACTCCATATGTCAAATGTACTCCATGTGTCAAATTATGATTTCTTTGAAAATTTTTATTTTGTTCATAAACGTTGTCATGATTACGGTGACATGGGTAACTACAATTTTACTGAATTGTTATAGGCGGGACCAAAGATAATTTTGAAAATTAATTTTTTTCTAGAGCTTGACATTGGTCAACGATTGTAGAAAAAATATTGTGTGTATCTCGTCGGATAGAGCTTGTTCGGTGCACTTGTCGAGTTGTTGATCTCGGCTTCGCCTCGATCAACAATTTCTCGCCGCGTGCAACAAACAATGCTCTATCCGCACTTGATACACAAATAACTATTGTCGATTCTTTAAATTACAAAATTACAACTATATGACAATTAACAAATCTTGTCTTGATGACTATTTCTTGTATTAACATCATTTCTTGGCGACGTATTTCTTGTCTTGCTTCAAGAATTCTTGGCGACGTATTTCTTGCCTTGCTTCAAGAATTCTTGATAATTCTTGATTCTTGGTATATTAGGGGAATCCCCTTTTTCTATCGCTTTATCCAATTCGAACGCTCAAGAAAGTAGCGTTGGCGTCTGCCCATGCTTCTCCCTTTTAGTTAAATGTTTCTTAAACGTTGGTCGTATCGCGTTGCACATCAATATTCTATGCCTTTTATTTAAAACTATGATCCACTTTCTTTCACTAGCAGAAAATCTAAATAGGTTTTATCCCATAATAATCCCTCTTAGGTCCGGTATTTCCAACCTGAGATAAATAATGGAATAAATTTATCAATGAAATAAACAAAAAGGATCGCATCAAAAGATGACAGCTAGAATAATAAGCATCATTTAAGCTATGATTTTGATGCTATATTTTTTGTTTATTCTATTAATAAATTTATTCTCTAGTTAATTGAGTTTGGAAATAATGGCCCTTAATCTAATTTAATTAATTTAGGGCCGGTATTTCCAACCTCAGATAAATTATAGAATAAATTATCAATGGAATAAACAAAAAATGTTGCATCAAAAGATGACAGCTAGAATAATAATCAACATTTGAGCTATGCTTTTGGTGCGATATTTTTGTTTATTCTATTGATTATTTTATTCTCTAGGTAAATAAGTTTGGAAATACCGCCCCATAATTAAATAAAATGTATACTAGTTAATATGATAAATAGCTATGGAAATCATAGATTCAAATTTGTAAATTTTAATCATTAATGCGGAATGCAAAAATTTATGATCAAGATATCAAGATTTCTTGACAAGAAATCTTTATGCTTGAATCATGATGATACTTTCTTGTCCTATCTTGGGAAATGGAAAATACTTCTTGTCTTGATTATCTGAATAGAAATCATATGAGAAGATACATCGTAGCACTGCAATTGTTTTGAAATAATTTTGAAGTAATTCGGTCAGTTTTCCCAGAGGTTCCCTTGATTTCTTGAACGGAACTAAAAGCTTGAAGAAGCGAACGAACGAGGGGTATTTTCGTACGATGCTCCACTTTAGGACTCGACATTCGTCCCACGTCTGCCTCGATCAAGCACCAGGGACGTCGCGTCCTTGCGTCGGAAGAACGCCGACGCTCGTCGTCGCCAGCAGCGAATCTTTTTTAATCCTCGCCGCACGCCACATCAGCGTCGAACGCGGAAGAGAGTTCTTGGCTCTGCCTTGTTGATCCGATTGTAATTACAGATCCGGATTTGTTCCAGAGATTTTCGGCTCGCCATCGGTATTTTAATTAATATCTTTATTTTGTCTGCCATGTATACCGCGATTGTCATTTTGTCATGATAATCGGATTTGTTTTTGACATGGAAATAACAAGCCAAGAATTTTGAAGTAGAGATTAATCGTGGAATTAGCTTTAAAAATTTTATTCGACATATTCATGCTTAATTTTTTAAAGGATTTGCAACATCGTTAATTGATAAGGAAAGAAAAATTGTCATAAATAGTTGACATATGGATATATTTAAAAAAACCCTTATCATTCTTTAAGTACATTTGACAATTAATAATAAACAGGGCTATTCCTTAGGGTGTAAAATGTAAAATTTTATAATTTTCTTTTCAGTACTTGAGAAAATGCGGCCAAACGAAATTAGCACGTACATTCACCAATCCACACATATGTGCAAACACACAGACATTCTCGTGAAATTAGTTAAAATGAGTTTTAAATGTACTATACCCTCCTTTTGGCGAAAAGGAAAAATGAAGCATTTTCCTAATATAATGATTTTTAAATACTTTTCTATAATACTGTTTTGAAAACTACACATTCTACAAAAAAAAACTGTATTGGAACAACTATCGTTCCATACGCCGCGTATGGAATAATTTCGACGAATCAGAACCGCATATTAGCGCGATATATGAAGTATCTTGATTCAGTTACTAAGGTTACGTTTGTTTGATTTAATTTTATTTATTTAAGTTTGACGTTTTCAACAGTTTTGTATTTGTATTTTTTGTATAATTTCCAAAATCTCGTTATAGAAAGTATAGTCTACAACATATAACAGAATGGCATATCCCACACTCGCCTTCGGCTCGGACTACAAACTTTTTGCTCGTGTGGAATTATGTGCCATTCCATTACTTTTTGTAGAATATACTACTATAATTTAATGTTTTATCTTTTTTCTATTATACATACCTATAGAATGCCTTATTTTCTTTTTGTTTTGTTTCATTTTCATAGTCTAGAACAGGGGTGGGCAACCTTTTGTATAACAGGGGCCAGAATAAGATTTACGTTTCGTACGCGGGCCGTAGTTGTTAATTGACACATTTTTGTTACTTATAATTTTTTTCTGAAAATATAAAAAAATAATAATAAAACAAAATTAACTAAGTACTACATTTATTTCTTAATTTAAACTAGACGAATTATATCGAAAATTAAACAGTAAAACTCCCCTTTTTCTTTATGTTGGGTACTAACCTAATTTAAAATTTTTGTTTTTGAAAATATTTATTTATTATTCTAAAGATCTCGCGGGCCGGATTGGAACTTGACGTGGGCCGGAGTTGGCCCGCGGGCCGGAGGTTGCCCATCCCTGGTCTAGAATACATTTTTAATAGTACTAAAAACTTTGATATTTTCATTCGCGTACAAGAAAGAAGACAAATTTATCTTGCGTCTACGAACTTCATCATTTAATATTTCTTTTTGCCTACTTGTCATGTACAGAATATTTGCCATGCACTGAAAAATCCAAATAAAATATGAGAAAATTTTAAAAGAATAATTAAATTTCTTTTTAATTCTGTATAATAATGAGTTAAGTTTTTAACTTCAATTAAATGAATTATGCAAATTAGTCTCACTCTTGGGTGTCGTATATATATACTTAATTAAAACTGAGCGCCTTTTGTTTCCAATAAATTGGAGTGCAGGCATTTGACGACACTGCTCCTTTTTACCTTTCTCACTATTTTAACGATATTTTCTTCCATGATAATTTAAATGTAATAACGATATCAGCTATTTCTAAATTATCATTCATCAACTGGAACTGATAATTTTTTTCTCTGTTTTAAAGTTGTTTGTGCTTACCATATAAGATTTTTGTTACTTAGTCAATGGTTTGTTTTAATTTAGATCAAATGATAAAAAAAAATTAAACGAATTTTAATAAAAATTATTTTTCTTTCAATGGATCATGATATAATTATTGTAGCACCTCTAATAAACATCTATGTATTTCAAAAGAAAAAAAAATATAGAATGTTCTATTTGAAATTTCAAAGTTGATATTAATTATTAGTATACCGGAAGTTGCTGTATAAATCATGGTATGTGGAAATAATACCTTAGAAATGGATAAATGATATGAAGAAATTACTAAAATAATATTTTTTTACGGTTATGCAATAAATTATTTATATGTTTAGTGCAAAAAGTGCGTGCAATCTGGGCCAAAATAACAGCTATTTATTTGGTTTTGTTACATAAGTTTTCATTTGAAATGTATGTGAAAATGTGTGTCATTTTTATTGTTGTTAAGGAGCAAAATCTGTACACACTCGTGTTAAAAGTGTCACTGATTGTAGCCTTTGAAGAATCTAAATTTATTTGTTAATTATCACGAATTTGTATTGGATTGGAATGATACAGGCACGAAGGTGGAAAATATAAAATTGTACAACATACGATACTGCGGCAAGTATCCCATTACATTCTCCACCCACCTAACTCGGTTAAAATTTGTAATTTCAAATATTTGAAATTCATTTCCTAAATTCCAGTAATTATCAAAGTAGTCCGCGCTTCGAATGCAGCCTCTCTGTCTAGCAGCAGCAAATAAGTTGCGCGAGGCATCTGCACGCTGTTCGCCATTTCCATTTTCTTGTCGTGGTGTTATTCATTTACAACATTAGTGTGATTGTATACTGAACAAAAGCATTTAGAATAACAGTGTAGCTGGAGCGTTGTACCGTCTAATAGCCCAAGTGTTCGCGGCCAGATAGCAAATTAGATTCGTGCAGACGCAGAACAACAGCACTAATGCAAATTTCGACCTTACATTATTAATAATTATTGCAAGTTCAAACGTCGACTGTTACTACGTTGGATGGTTTGATTAATGTTGGTTAATATTGCAAATTGTGGTATCTATTATGGTTAACAATTTGATTACAGCATAGACTTTGCACAAGAAAGAGATAAACAGCTCCCTTGAAAGTGCAACAGAAGATACACAATTCGATTTTCTCAAAGGGAGACTGAAATTGTTAATAAATATTTTTCAAAGTTCCGAAACTTTACTAAATTTCCATCGTAGGAGGTTCCTCTTTAAAGTTCCGTTTTTAAAATTTATTTATCATTGTTCACAATAAACTTACATACATAAACATAAAGGTATGTTTTTTAATCAAATTTGATTTCTCCAAAAAAATGTTGTTTTAAAAATAAGTTTTTAGCGATTTTTTTTTTTAGCATAATTGATGCCTAGCGTCTGTAGGGTGGACAAAACTTTAATTTATCATCTGGAACAAAACAAACAAAAATTCAAAAAATTACAAAAAAAACCTTGGTTTATTTTCCTCGGCCCTACGGGCTTCGGCAACTAAATTCCATATTCGTCATAAAAAATTGAACTTCAGTGCCTTGATACATAAATAACTATTTTTACCGAACTCGATACTAAAGTACACGATATTACTACGCGAAGTTAGCCAAAATAGTAGATAAAGTTAAACTTTACAGACTCTTATGTGTAACTTGAATTACAAACCTAAACAACAAACAAATTGTTCTATAATACTATTGGTGAATTTATTTATTATTTACCTTTGATAATAATTTATCGGATTTAATGCAGATCACATGCAGAAAATGTCTAATTAAAAATAATAAAAATTTGGATTATGTAAAATTGTGTAATGATATAGTTATTATTTGTGAGCTTTGAAGACAAAAATAATTTATTTTTATGAATTTTTAATGGTCACTGCAGAGCCGAACCGTAAAATCAATAACTCAAATAATGTACCTATTAAACAATGTTTATTCAATCAAGTATATTGCCCGTTATTTATAATTAGCCTATATAGGAAACTTTGCACATTCATTGCAAAAATATAAGAAATTTACGGCATAAAATAAACACTGAAAATTGAAACAATTAACTATTTATATTGCTTCTGCATATACAATTATTGCTATACTTACATATTCATTTGTTTAATTTTTAATACAGCAATTCACGTAGCTAAAACAATGACGTGATGTTCAAAGCAATTTTTGTATAACATTTCTCGTTTATACGTACGTTCATATGGTACTTACAAGTCATTTGGAATATTTAGAAGAACAAATATTTACAGAAATAATAGTATTTGCCAATGACAATCAACATTCTCGTAAAACAATTTATTATTTTTAGTTTAGGTTAATACAAATTTGTTTCTTGTAGTTATTCCGCTTCCTATCTTTTAAAACAAAATTATCTAATTTTGCAGCAGTTATAATGACATGTGAGATTTTGAAAAATACTAAAAGTTGTTCTTCGTTATTCATGTAGATATTACTTAATGATTTTTTTTTTAATTTTCGGAAAAAAATAAAAAGTCAATATAAAAATTAGGTTTGTAATTCTTTGCTATTAATCACAAAGGAATATATCTGGTGTGGGCACCACACTACTTTCTTTTAGTTTGACGTTTAACACATATATGTTAATAATGTTTTAGTATTTGTTTCCATTGTAACTACGATTATTGAAATATATAATTAAATATATAATTTAGTTTTTCTCAAAATTTGAAGCATGTACAAGAAAAGTGCAAATAAGATTTTATATTCCAAATATTTTTGCTAACATCTTTCATTTGAAACTTTTTCTCACAGCTGATTATATTTTTTAAAAAATAGAATTTTTTGTTGTGTTCAGTCAACTTCCTCTTTCGGTTTTTCAATTTCATTCAAATTCAACTCAGCTCTTCATTTTTTCATGAAACTTATAAATTCCAAGTTTCGTTTACATAGCTTGTCTCGTTCTTATGATATTGCGCACACGGATATCCATCCATCCATCCATCATTACACACAGACATCATTGAGAAATTGGTCTTAACGGAGTGTAGGTCAAAATATGTACTTTGCATAAGAAAGTAAAAATGGAACAAAAGGGAGGTAACAAGATCACGTGATTATTGCTACCGGCACTATAAATTAGCGCTGATGAAACACGCATGTTTAACAATCGTTAACGTTGATAAACGTTCACAAAACTCAAACTGTTAACAAGATCCGGAGATCTGGAATTCACAAAACCAAGTATCATGTAAATACAAGACCCTTAAACTTAAATGGAACTTAGGTTTATAAGTTTCATTCGTACACAACTGTTAGTAGCTAAATGGGCAAAGAGGATTAGCATAATACGAACGTACGTGTGTTCATTTCGGAATACAGAGCTTTGTTAGCGTAGCAGTAATGTTAACGTGAACGTAACGTATCTAGAGTTTATAATCCGAAGAAGGAAGTAATCGGTCTCTCTTGGAATTTAATATTGCGCTGGTGGACAGAAAAGCATTTGAGTGGAAGAGAATGTATTGTACGAGGATCCAACACCTCTATGATGTGTTCACTGAATTATTGACTCTGTTGGATCTGTTCAACGTTGAAAGACTTTTTGATATGTAAAAGAAAATATTCATGGATGGTCAAATAAAATAGATAATTTTTATGTTCGGATTGCTACACAGTGCAACGTTTTAGTACAGTTTATAGCATACGGTTTTGAATATCATTTTTCACTTCGTAAATCATAGTTTATGGTTTACTACGTATACTTTTGCATAGTCTTTTTTCTTCCGCATTCACCGGGTGTAGAATTGCAATGGCGTGTAGTGGTTTCAGTACTATTATTGTATATTGCTGAATCTTTTTACCTGTATTTTTTAGATTTTACAACAAAGACCCTATCTACGGCAAGTAGTGCAATATTATAATAAATAAATCTAATGCCCGTCTACACCAACGTTAGATAAATTTTAAATTTGGTTTAAATAAATAAAAGCAAATCGGTTACATGTCATGTGGAGTAATTAACATTGATGTCAAAAATTAGGTACGCTTTTATTTATTTAAACCAAGTTTAAAATTTAACTAACGTTGGTGCAACCGGGCATAAATCTGTTAAACGAAATATCAAATATTTTTCGTTTTCGTTTCATTTTCCTTGACCGTATTACAATTTTTCTAATAAATATAAAGATTTTAATTTGTTTGATATGTCGCGAAATTATTTTTTCGCGCCGCCGTCCGTCATTGACACAATTACATTACTCTAAAACGGTCGGAAATCATGTTTTTGTCGAACTAGTTCAACAAAAATTGCTAACTTTTTATGGTTATATGTTGGCATCACTTCAATAATTTTAGCTAACTTCTGACGCTAGAAATGTCAAAGTATTACATTAACTTAAAAATATTATGGCAATATATCTACAATTGAGTATTTGCAATACAAGAAAACAGAATATTTATGGATTTTAAACATATTTGTAAGTAATTATAATTGAATTTGCAGTGTAAAATCCAAATAAAAATATGTTGATATTTTTGGTTATGATATTGGAAAATAAACAATTGACATTCAAATATTGTGAAGTTAGCAACATAAAAAAATTCCCTGTCAAAAGGAGTAATAAATTAAATTTATTTATTAAATTTACATAAATGTTGGCGCGAAAAATCTTGTGTATCCCTCGGTTGGAAACTATTTTGCGAGTGCTCGTATTTGTAGGACTCGCCTACGGCTCGTCCTATCAAAATAAACTCGCACTCTCAAAATAGCAGTTTCCAACCTTGTGATACAAATAACTATTTGTTGGGTGCATAATTTTAAATCAAAATAACAAATTGTCAGATTTGAAAGAAATATATGGCAACAAAAAAAAGTGATTTTTCCTAATTATTTTCAGTAGTTGGTAGTTATACAACAAAAAGTTCGAAAATAATCGCATATAGAATTGACAAGACAAGATGTGTTTCCTAGGAAACACAGCGAAACCGCAACTGTATATTCAGATGATTTTCGAAGCGCGAGTTATATATTATGATGTACAGATTGTGTAGCAAATAATGAATTCCTCATTACGTAAATTAAAAATAATTATGTTTTCAGCATATCATTGCTAATTAGCTACAATTTACGATACTGCATTTTAGCAGATTTAATACATAAATTGTTAGAATTTATACCGAAAGAACATTAATCTATATTATGAAATAAATGTCGATTATCTAAACCCATTAAAATATGACAAATATTGTTGTGTAATTAATGTATTGTTTTCATTTTATGTAGAGAATTTGTATAGAATCTACTCGAACAGCGATACTTTGTTTTATATTGAGCAGGGAAAAATGTGTGAATAGCAGGATAAAAACATTCTATCCCATTGACCCGTAATGAAATTAGTCATTGTTGTTTTATTTATTATATAAAATTGTATTCGTGAAACGATACACTTTTTCGGATTATGAAATAAACTTTTCATTACCATACATGGCATATTACATATTATTTGTTTATTTATTTGATAATTAACTCAACAGGAAAGATACCCACTTAAAGGATAATTGGTTACATAAAGTTAATAAAATACATTCAATACATACAAACGGAAAACATAATTACATTCCAAAGGATAACAATAGTTATTTATTTTACAATTGGGCAAAGTAAGGAATTACCCACGTGTGAAGTATAACGTTTTATCCAACACCTCTTAATAAATGAAAAATTTATTAAAAGAAATATTATTTGACAGTGACACATGCTCTAAATTTTTAAATTAAAATATCAATCGAAGTAATTACCAAGGTGTTGTGTGTTATTATTATTGTTGGATAAAATAACATAATAAACACAGTGCATTTCAAATAAATTGCTGTACAAGCCCACGACTAAAATCGAAAACTCGTCGAATTTCTCAAATTTATTTCGTTATTTATTCCATAAAGAAAATCCACACGAAACAGAAATAAACGTTCGTTTCAATCGAGGACTGACAGCTACATATAAATAATTCAGTGTCACTGTCAATTCTCGTCCATATTTGTGTTCAAATAGACAGCATCTGTAACCATGCAGCCTGGCAGAAGAAAAACCTTCCACAGCAGCGATGGGAACCCATTATCCAAGAGCAGTGGATAAACATAGAGATATACCGCACCGTCGGGCTTTCAGTACATGCACTCTGCTAATGCTGTCTGTACTTTATTCGTTATTCGATTCACATTATGTTAGCGCACTGTAGATAAAATTGCTAAAATAAATAAATAATATTTGTATAGATTTATTGAGTAGCAGGTGATAAATTCTGTGAAAGGAATTATGTGGTTTCTAAGTTTTTTGGTTGTAGAAGTTTTTTTTTTAATTGCTGTAAACTTTTACCTATTCATATTACAACAAAAGTTGTTCAAAATTTAAAAATGTATACAAAAAGGCTCAAGGCCCATTCGGTTACGTAAATATTAGTATTTCACAATATAAGGAAAAATAAACAAAATCGAGAAATATTTGACATTTCATAAAACAGTTTTAGATTTATTTATTTATTTAACAAAAAGCAATGGAAAGAAATAAACTCTCAAATTCTATGAAATTTCTGGTGAAACCAATACAACACTAATAAATAAATCTAGTTTTTTTTTTCAAAATGTCAAATATTTTTCGTTTTTATCTCCCGCCACATTATGTAAGTGAGGTATAAGAATGATAAAAATTCAGTAGTTAGTTTTTATACTTGAGCACGTTTTAGAGTTCCTAGAATACAATTTAAATAGTTTCGCGATGTTGTCTGTGTATGTGTCTGTCTGTGAGTGTGTATCTCTGGAGTTACGATTTCTCAAAAACAAACTAAAAATATTGATATTTTGTATCTTGGGATCTTGGGAAGATCTGATTAGTTTTTGGTGATAATACAACGACCGGAAGTGGTAGTTTTCGTGAAGCATATCAATTTATTTTTAATCTCAGTAAATTTTGCTTTACTGACAATTTTTTTATCAGAATATCGTTTGAAATATTATTATCTACAATTATTATTGTATGAAATATTTTTCTCTTACTGTCGCTATTTACTAATTACAACACGTTATAGAAAAATTATATTTTGATATTTCGCTTAAATCTGCTAACCTGTACATTTTGCGAAAAAACAAAACAACACTTAAAAAGTAATTTTTTTCACGTGTTAATTGAAAATACACTTTTTTGATTAAAAGTAAATATCTACTGCAATGTAAAAATTAGCATTGAAATCCTTACACGCGACATTTAAGTTCTAGCCCCCAGTAAAGCGGATAGGGCAAACTTGTATTATACGGCAAAAAAGTATTATTTAATGTTAAATGTAAATAAAAATATTAGAAAAAATGTTGAATTTAGTCAACAGATAAACAGTGTAAACATAAAATTTTAAAATCTTTCAGATCAAAGAAATGTACTTATGTCTGTGCAAAGCAAATATAGTTTATTTTTCCTTTGAGTGGAATATTTTTAATTAATATTATCTTCCTGTAAACGTACAGAATTTTATATTACTTATATTTTTGTGTGAATATTAATTAATTATTTTGTATTACGACGTGGATATAATTAAAAAATATAGAAATAACAGAATATGAAATTAAACTGTTTGTTGTCTGGATTTGTTCTTTGTTAGTAAAGAAACATGAAATCAAGAAATTTTTTGGAAATAAATATATTTAGGTCCTGTTGATGAATGGTGAATAGATGGATGGAGGATAGCTGTACTGAAATATCAAAAAATATTTTTAAGCTATCGTCAATACTTTTTGTAATACCAACTACGTAATATTTTTTAATTAAACGCCCGACAAACTCGAATCGCTGAACTCATTTTTAATAAAAAATTATCTGTGGTATTATTCGACGTTTTTATATTCTAGATGTGTACTTTCGAAATTTGTAATATCTTTGCGTTTCGACAAATGTTTTTTCGATATTTGTAACATTCGACATTTGTATTTGCGGTAGATGTAGAGATTTTCGACTTTTGTATATACGTTCCCTATAAAACTGATGATCACAACTTAGGTGTCGAAATAAGTATATAGATTTTTTTTATAACTTTAATGTATGTGATATAAATTTAATTCTTAGGTAACTCTGAAGTGTATGTTCAATATTATATTTCAATAAGGCAAACAAATAAAAAAAATCTATTTTGTGTTTCAATAATGTGTCAGGTGTTATTTTTATATGTTACTGTTCACTTTTATTGTAGGATTCTTTCTTATAAAAATCATGCAATTCAAACAATGCTACCGATATACAATATTAAAGTAGTTTGTCAAAGTACCAGTGAGAAATATTATAAGTCTCTGTAATTTTATATTCCCTGTCATGCTTTTACACCACAAGGAAATATCTATAAGTACAATAAAAAGTAACATGGAACCCGAGAACGTGTATATAGGGAAACAGATGCAAAGGAATATCGTACAGTTACGCTGGAAGCCTTTAGCAAACGTATGTAGAATATTCAGTGAAAATACGCGAATATAAAACGTATCAATATGTAACAGACTTGTGAATCTACGTTCTTGTAAAACATTAATTATTCATACCGGTTCAATGATCTGCTCCGTATTTACTTTTGCTTTACTTTTATACTGCAGCAGACATGATTTAAATATTAGTGCTTTTGTTCGCATGCAGATGCTTTTTATTAGTTTTTCTATTATTTTTTAGATATTCTTTTTATTTCCTGCGCAGAAAAATCCCTTAAGTAGTAAATAGTTTTGTTTCATTTAAGAAAATATGTACATACATATCCTGCAGTTATTAGATACTTTTTGTATTAGGCACCTAATATACCAGCGGTTCAAAATATTTTGTAGTTCTTACCCCCACATTCTCGACACCTATAAATTTTACTATATTTATGGGACAATAATTGTAGTATTGGATAGCAGTCAAACAATATTTATTGAAAAGCGCCCTCTACTGGTTTCGGCATATTTACCTTCTTCAGGCGGTGATTATGTTAACAAAATTGGTTTTTATACATATTTTAATATTACACGTTAAAATACAAAATTATTATTGTCCCAAACAACCTTCAGATTCTGATTTTTGAACAATAGAGAACAATTGATTAACGACTTGATATATGTATGTATCTCAAAATTAGGTTGCTTTCTCAAAGTCTTTCTATTTGATATGTAACATTACAATACAAAACATTCGAAACAATCAATCGTCTTTTTAAGATTTTTTTGTTTGTCTGATATAAACATTAAAAACTTTTGGCAAAACAATTGCCTGTTACTCGGAAATTTCAAAGGTTCAATAAGTTTTTCTCCTCCCTATTAATGATTTGATATCTACAAATTTACAATTATATGTTTATGATTAAAAGTAACTATTTTGTGACAACCAGAATAATTAATCAACAACTTTAAGTCTACATATATCAGCAAATATTTCTTCTTCAAAGTCCTTCCATAACACATCAAACACGGTAGGTTCCTAATGGTGATTGAAAATATTGACATCAGTTGACTGTCTTATTAATATTTCTTCTTGGAAATTCACCAAAAGGGTCGATCTAAATTCTTCTCTTTTTTATTATAGAGTTGGCAAATTTATTATACAAGTTAATTATTTATTTTTTTACTCCTTTCCGGTGTGTTTTCGAACCGAAAAGTGCATTAATACGGAATTTTAGTGTCTTTGCTAGATTACGATAAATAACAGTACTGGAATATCTTTTCCGGGCACTGGTAAAGTATTCCCGTACGATTTAGGGTTTCAAATAAATTTGACGCTTGTGAAAATAAATAAACAAACCATGAATACGCTATCCTCAGATATTTTTATCAAAACAACGCAATATTTTTATGTCTTGTTGGTTGTCTGACGTTTATAAATGAAATATACAATAACTAATTATTGAAGATAAACCGATCGAAAAAAAAATAGTATGTGTATCACGTAAGAAAACGGAAAAGTCAACTTCCTGGACTCCTGGTGTTGCAGGACAAGCCGTCTTCCGGAAATATATCACTTTTCCTACTTGGTACACAATATACTATTTTCCTCTACTGATTTCACGTATAATATTTGTCGGTATTTATTGTGTTTTATTCGATTCATTCTGTTTTTTCTAGAGATTCTTCTTAAAGATATCATTTCAATCTCGCATTTTTATATATGAACTTATGCTTAGAGAAGATATCGGTATATGGATATATTTTTAAGCGTCAAGTGTAGTTACCAATAATCAAATCAAAACATAAAATATGTATTTGAATTGAACACAGTCCAGTGCGTTCCATATTGTTGGTTGACACATTTACGTTAGAGGTGTATATATTTTGTGATAAAATTTGTAAAAATTCATAAAAAAAAAAACGCTAACAGCATATGGATATCTGTTTGCTGACAATTAACAAATATACCAGCATTGCTATTACCTAGTGCAAATGCAACACATATGGTAATGCGAATTTTAAACATAAAATCTGATATCCGAAATATTTATGTAGTGTACCGACAACAATAACATTTCAACCCCGAACCAATACTCGGCGGTTGGCGCGCTAAAAACAAATTTACAACATCCATTTCGCCAAACCTGACAACCAGAATGCAATTTGTAGCGTGCTAACATGCATTGCATACTGCGCGGTCTGCGTTCATTTCAAATCGCGTCGCTCTACTTCAATTAATAACTCCAATATCCCGTGTTTGGTGTTCTGGCGTTTAGCCCCGGCGTCGCCGTTCACTTTCCATCCGCAATCTCGACACGTTTAATTTTCTGCCACGTTGCCATTTCACATAATGATGCTCTGCAATTATGTCAGTAGATTGAAAATTTTTTTGGTTGTGGTTCTTTCTACGGTAAAGAGCTCTAATGATTTACACTCACAAAAATGTACCTTAAAGAATCGCCGTTCACTTTCCATCCGCAATCTCGACACGTTTAATTTTCTGCCACGTTGCCATTTCACATAATGATGCTCTGCAATTATGTCAGTAGATTGAAAATTTATTTGGTTGTGGTTCTTTCTACGGTAAAGAGCTCTAATGATTTACACTCACAAAAATGTACCTTAAAGAATCGATAGTGAAACTAGTACCTTAATACATCACCCTTCTGCATTAGAAATGTCAAATTTCGTCTTCCAATTGCACGTCTTTTTCATCTTTGAACTCGATAATTAAAATATCACTTTCAGTTAAAAACACCGAGACATGTTAATTATAAAAACAAAGTAACTGGTATAGTGGGGTCAATAGAGACCCAAATTGTTATTATCTCCTGAACTAAGAAATGTATAGATTCATGTAACCGTCACTAAGTCGAGTGTATCGATTAATGAAGCTACTGATAAACTCAAACATTTAATTTCAATTTTTAAAACTAAACAAGTAGATTTAAAAATACTGGGGTCTTCAAAGACCCGACTTACCAGTTTAGGGTTTTAAACGCAAACGTGACAAATAATGATAGATTCATTCTCATTCATTAGATACATATATACGAGCCCAGAATCATATTATTTGGCCCAGTTAAAGTCATAAAAAGGAAATTTGTTTAATTCGCCTTATTTATATCTTAAATTCTATAATTTTTATATTCCGCACGCACATATGTGTAATAATAATAATAATATTTATTATTCCATATGATCATACAAGATATTGGATATGTCAAGACAAAATTATATAAAGACAAGAAAATAAAAAAATTATACAAAAAAAAGAAAATAAAAAACATTACTGTGACATATACTCATTTACAGTGTAGTAACAATTCCTTATCAAATATAATTTCAATTCCTGCCTAAATGTTTTCATAGACGTAATTGTTTTGAATACATTAGGCAATTTATTATATAATATTGCACCTATATAATATATATTTCTTTCAAACATGCTGGATTTGTGTTGTAGTAAAATTAAATTATTTTTGTTACGTGTATTATAACTATGATCGTCAATATGTTTTTTTATATTCTTGATAATTCTTTTTAACAAATATTAGCACATTGAATATGTAAATACAAGGAACTGTTAATAATTCGAATTGTTTGAAAATATTTCTACAACTATCATACCATTTCAAACCGCCCATGTAACGCACAGCACGTTATAACAGAGGTATTGTTTATGCTACGAATTAATTAGATTTTGGGAACAATTCATCAACAGTAACTTGTTGATTATTTCAAGGCCTATATTAATATATTAATAAATAAATGAGATAGAAAACGTTTCATTGGAATCAAAAAGATGTAATACAAAATTACTTACAATTTTTATTTGAAACAATTTTCTGTATTTTGTTGTCATCAGATTTAAAAACAGTTTTTGTGGTATCAACAATACCTTTGGGACAAATTGTAAATTTGATATTTTTTCAGTTGTTATTATTGCTTAAAATATTCTTTAAAATAACAGAATTTATGTTATAAATAAATTTAGTACAATAAATTTTCCCTCTGTTCGATCAGAACTATTTTTTTAAAGCTATTCTAAAAGTCTTAACTGGGCCAACTAATATAGTTTTGGGCTCGTACTTACTTAACATCACAAACCCAGAAATACAGTAAACCAACAATGAATCTCCTCCAAACATTTCTATTCTGACCCACAACTTTCGCCTCGTCCACATTTATAATATTCACCTTCAATTTCACCCGCATATATTAGTTTCACCAACCTTTCATTCTACATTCGTTCAAGATGTCCAAACCACCTCATCTGCCTCACTCCCACACCTTGACTTACACCCTGGAGACATCCGCTTTTCAATCTCCCGGTCAATACGTCCATCCCTCGAAAACATACTACTCAAATATACAAATTCACTTCTCAATCTCACACCATTCACTGAATCATTACAAGCAGTCACTAAATCATTCTTCTCAAAGCACTTTACATTTATCGTCATAACAGATTTAAACCTTTCCCTATTTCTTTTATGCTCACAATCATTCTTCTCAATTTATCTTCAGTTTCACCCAACACATCATTTGCATAAGCTAACGCAGGCACTGTACTAATTCAATGTCAAAGAATTATCAGAGAAATACATTTTTGAGATTCCCTGAACCCGCTTTGACCAATTTCCCAATGATCGAAGATATTTAAAATTTTATTTGTTTCTTATTTATTACGTAATCAAATTACTTTGTTGCCAATCAAACCCACTTGTCAATTTCACATAATTACCTGTTTACCGGGAAATGTTTACTTGACATATTTTCCAAGCGCGCAGATTCATTCTCTCGGAGCATTTTTACAACAGGTAACCTTGGTAATTAAGAAGCGCGTCGTTGCTCGTGCGTGGGTCGCTCTTTTTCTCTGATGTGTATTTGCGGCGCACCGGTGACAGGTGTCGTAAACAACCCTGACGGCTGGTCCGGCGGGGGGGTGGAAAGAAGAGAATTGTACTGCGCCGGAGATTTTAAAACTGTGTTGAGATGGAAACTGAAGTTGGTAATTATATGCCCTGAGAACATACAAGGGATTTGCATAATATTTTTGAGAGACGGAAATGAAAAAATAAGGATATTTTGCTGAATTATCATTTTAATTTTTCAGTTTAACGTCAACGAGGATTGTGTAGCATGAAACTTCAGCTTTAATAGAGGGTATTACATTTTGTATTGAAATAAAGAATTTGCTTACGCCACTTACGATATTACAAACAAGCGATAGGCCTAGTAAATAATGTAATATACGGTGTTTGCGTTTATTACGATAAAAATTGTAAATGATATTGAGAGATTTCAAACTTAAGTAAATGGTTCGTTGTTAGTTGGTCGTGGAAAATTCCAGTTCTTTAATATTTCAATTCAGATCCCGCCTAATCAGCGGATGTCTATATGTTGTAGGAAATTATTAGCCTGTGTCTTATGCGAGAGTAGTGCTCAGTTAGAGTTATTTTGAGTGCCACTGTCCCATCCTATAAGTAATAAATTGTGAATCATGGGCAGTGAGCAACTACTTGCATTTTGGTTTTTCTTGTGAAATGTTTAAAGAATTACTTCACAGTTTAAGGGCTCCTCTCGATTGTATGCATAGTTTTTGTGAAGTTTATTTTGTTAGTTCATGTAAGTAGATTAGTGTTCTGTGTATGAGTATTGTTCATCAGTTAGATGTTATATCAGTCTTTGAAAAGTTATTGTATAAAAGTTAGTGAGTAAGCGAGACTTTGGTTTATATAGCGTCGAATTATTCAGCTCGTAGCAATATTTTCCCGCCATTTGATTAGAAGTCTTTTTCTAAATACTCTTCAAAATCAAGTTAAAATATTCCGTGGCCAGCGACTACGCTACCCTTGGTTGTTCATTTAATCAAGTAAAACCCTTTCGTATGTCAGTTACCTCTGGTACTAAGTGCGAGTAACCTGTTACAATAACGACAAAAAAGTATTTGATTGTTTTTATTTTGCGTCTATTAAAAATGGTATTACAGCACACAAAACACTCAAAACAGTTTGTTAATAGTACATTCTAATGTTTTAATATTTCATCTCAATTATAAATTTAAAATGTATTTAAATATGTATACATTTACTGTTTTATTTGTAGAACTAATCAGAAATAATATAACAAGATGAGAATAAATTGAAAATAATTTGATAGATCTTTCGAAAACTACAGACTTTCGGGCTATTGCCTGGCAACAAATTTAAGAAAGATATTGGGGAATTTTTTCCTAATTTATCGAACTCTCATCAGACACGACACTAAATCTAAATTTTTGGCTCATTGTTTACTAGTGTTGATGATAACTATTTGACTTCCGATATTTGTCAACAAAAACAAAAAAGCTACTAGAGCTTTATTCCCAGTATATTAATGACAGGATTAATTAAAACGCAGACACGTGACATACAATGAAGCATTTCATTGGTTTTAAGAAACGTCAAAAATAATCTATACAAATTAATAATTTCTGAAAATATTATTAATAATGAAAATATTCCTTATATATTTTAATTCGTCGCGACAGCACTTCACCAATTCGGCGCCCCGAACAGTCGCTCGTCTCGCCTACCCCTTTATCCGTTCCTGTTCTGTGCTCGTATTCCAATTGGCAAGTAATTTTATTATAATATGTGATATGTGATTTTCCCTGGCGAAAACTGATGTAGATCACAAATCCATAATGTAAAACTATTTTTATTATATTTTGCAGCAATTAAAAGTTTAATGTAATATGAAAGTTTACATGAACAAAATTATGATAATTTTAATGAGATATCCCGCTAATAAAAATATTTGCCACGTACCGGACTCATCTCCAGGACAAACATACTTGTGTAACTATAATAGTTTTATCCCTACCGATTAAAACTTTCTGTGCACCAGCATATCTCGCTCGGGTTGTCGGCTGCAGCGTGCCCAGAAAGAGAATAAGCTGACGAACTTTCTGCATTCTGCTTTCAGACATCGATACATTTTTCACAAAAACTTTAATGGTGTTTTTTATGTTACTTGTTTTTTGTTTATGCATCGAGAAAACTTGAAACATTTAAATATAAATGCAAGAATTCTTTCGTATGAGAGAAGTTAGATGTTTTTCAAGAAGTACGACGCTATTTTCTGCCTTTAAATTATTTTTTTCATATATTTCATGCGACAAAAACAAATGATTTGCACTTCCATTAATAAATATCATTTAAAATTTGAAATTATTTTTATTGTATTTCTTAATCTAAACATTAAGAAACTCATTTCCGAAGAGCGCATCGTCATATCTTTAATAATTTATTAGATATGATAATTTTTTGTTTTTCTAAGTGCCGCTTTGAGGGACTGCAGCTCAAAAACTTTTCAAGATATTGTGTGTTTTTCACGCATTTCATGAGTAACAAATTTTGAATTTTTATCAAAGTTTTGTTTATCGATAACTTGTCAAATATAAAAGATACATGCTTGCGGAGTTGACTAATTTATTTAGCTCCTCATCAACATATATAACTATACCATATTTGAAAATAATTGGACTACGAGTTAAAATTTATTATAAAATGTTTAAAAATGACAAATTTTCGGTCAAATATCAATGGGTTTTTGCTCTAATTAATTTACGCGTTGACCATAATTTCTCAAATTTTTAACACTTATATACTTGGACGAGCTGAATCAACTACACTGATAATTTTTTTTTGTTACAAAACAGTTCCTCATAAATGAAGATAAAAATTATTTGAATAATGCCAATCAAATTTCGCTTTCATTAAAATCTATTGTAGATTTAATAAATATTCTTGCATGAAAATTAATTTAGTTATTAAGGAACATATCAAAGTACTCAACTGAGACTCATTATGTTTAGGAAGTAGTTTGAATAGGAGTAGTCTTAATTCAAAACGATATCGTTTTTAATAAAAACTTTTGTTTAAAATTTAAATTACTTCCTTTTATTATTTTTAAAAACAAACTTAAAAATATATTTATTTTCTCTCAATGCAGCAAAGAGAAGATAAATAAAATTTATATTCAAAATTAATACTTTATTCATATTGAACCTAATCATTTTGCAAGAAACAAAATTTTCCTCAACGAATTCTTGCAAAAAAGAAACTGAAAATTTTCTTGAAACAAGAAGTTATTTTTATGAGTGTAGTGAATAGATCAAATATGTATCATTCGTGTTTTTAATGTTATGGCCGATCGAAAATTTTCAGAACTTTATTATTTATGTTAAACCCAGAACTGAAACCCATTGTTCGGTATGTTTTGAGTTAGAATGCTTCAAAGTTACACATTGAAAAACATGAAAAAATGTGTTTCTCAAAAATATAAGAGATTTGAGGAAGTACAGCATTGAGTTTCTTATAGAAATGTAGTAAAAAGAATTGAGTTTTTGGTACTATGTTAATCTGTCAGCAACAAAAATTTTTAATTAATTAATTTATTTGTGTTATCCCAAATATTGCAAGAGAAATATATTTTTATTTCACATAAACTATTTTTGTTTGATTTTTCATTAAAATTAAATTATATTGAAGTATAGTATAAATTGTAAAATTAATTATTCAAAAATACATATTCATTTGTTGTCATTAATTTTTGTTTATTATGACAATTAAATTTTTATTAACGTCATAATATTTTATTTTCAATTACAGCAAAATTTTAATTAAACCCGCAATGTAAAATAAAACCCTTCCATACCTATTTTACTTTCCAGTACATTCCAACCTTTTTTGCATGTACACAACATTCACATTAAAAATTATATAGTCCCCAGTCATATACAACATATACGTCTCATCTTTTCTGTCTCCTGCAATTTTTACGAAACATAAAGCATACAGTGCCCTTTCGTAGCTGACGACCTACGTTCAAATTTTAAATAAAAAATAGGCCCTCGTTTCCGAAATTCTGCCAGCGACGCTGTAAAAAGACCGTAAAAGATGAGCCAAGGATTGCGTTTAAAATGATGATGGCAGTATCATACTAGACAGTTAAAAAACATGTCATTCTCTGCTGAAATAGAATACATTAACATGGATACTTGCAAACTCTGCTGGGCGCAACTCTGTGTACGTAAACTGAAAATACTTTTTAGTTTGTTATAAACTGAGAAGTTCTGCTACCAAGATTGCCAGTATATTATGCATGTTTGAAATAAAATTTGTAATATTCCGATTGTAATCTTGCACGAAAAAACAAAAATGGTTTGATATGATATTAAAAATATATCTTACGTACAGTGACAGCAAATTAGATATTTACAATAACATAATTTATATTTATATTAGTAATATGATATTATGTATATTTTTTATGTGCAATAATTGAAAACTAAATTTTTTGAAGAGATGAGTATTTCTTGATAATGATGATTCGTGTTCCTGTATTGTTTGATAAGAAATCTATGACAGAAAGTATTGTGCTGCCAACAACAGATTTTTCTAATGCGTTTGTGTTTTTGGGTAATTCTCAAGTTAATTTCTTATAGAAAAATTGTAAATTGTAAAGTTGACAAATAAAATCAAATGTTTTTACAATGTAAAGTACGTCTGTTTCCAATTTATAACATAACCTAACCTAAATGAAATTTGAATTCATCTTTCTCATGTTATCGTTTTTATTTTGTTTTGTTCATGGCCCTCCATTGTGTCACATGACGTTATAAAATATAGCATAAAATGGCTCGTATCAGTCTGGAACACGTGATCTATTGTATTTCAGTTGTTTTAAAAACGAGCAGATATTTTTGACGACCATTTTGACCCTGTTTCCATTTTATCTAAATGTTCCTTTTGTTTTGGTTCTAGAATTTCAATACCTATTATAACATTTCAAGGATTAGGTTAATAGGATTTATGCTAGACTGTTTTTAATAAATATTTTTTTGAAATTATTGGCGGTTATCAATGATTCTTATAGTATTTTTTGATTCACGAAAATTGGTGAAACATTTTATGAATTTTGTTATTTTAAAAGCTTACTTCAATATATGTGATATATTTTCGCATGAACCTTGGCGTCAAATAAAAAGTTCTTTTTCTTCTTCTATGGTACGACAGTTCTAGGACTAGAAGCACCTTGGTACCAATTTGTCCTGGTGCAAACAAAATCTAAATTCGTGTGACTGCATTTGGTTACTGTACTATATTTAAGGTGAACAAGTGATGATCAGTCCTCAGTTCGAATCCCTGTTGATATGAATGTTCATAAAACAACCGTTTCTGGATCGCTGATAATCCCAATTCATGTATAATTTAATTAATAATTACCTGCCATACTCAAAATGATATGTACATTTATTTATTTTTTCATCAAACTTCATGTCTTTAAAATGTGCATAAGCGAATCGCATTATGCGCAACAGAATTAAATCGCAAAATATGCAACGTGCTTTGTTCTACGAACGGTATAATTAATGCAAAAAAATTGATATTTCGCTTCGTGAATATTTTATTTGTTTCATTAAAAATGTATGAGAGTTTATATTACTCTTTTAGCAAAATTCATCAAAATAATGCAGTCTAATTTAATATTTAATTCTATTAGCAGTGAATGAATGCTTGAATTAAATTATATTTGTGTTTCGTGCGTAGTTATTCATGAAGCGGTTTGTTTTTGTTGCAGATATACAAGAGTTTTATGAACTAACGTTGCTCGATGAAACAAAATCTGTGCAGCAAAAGACAGCAGAGACGATTAGGATCGCCAACAAATGGGAGGCCAGCGACGGACCCATCGCTCCCACCTATGGCAACAACGATGTAAGTCATTTTATAATATTATTATTATGTATCAACATTATATGTGACCCATTTCGCAAATAAATCATTCGATATTTATTATTATAAGCTATACGGTACCTATTCGATGTTCGACCATAAAGAAGAATACATTTCATGTAAATAATTCATTGAATTTCGTCTACTTAACTTGACTAAAAATATATTATTCGTTATTTTGTTCAACGAAGATTTAAATGCCATTAAATATGGTATTTAAGTGAAACCTACTTTATAAATACATATGTCCAGTAATGGGGTCACAGTGCCCTAATCAACCTAGAGCCCTGGGCATTTTACAACCAACACCACCCTGTTTACCGTATTATCTGGTTTTGAAATGCATTGAATTACATGTTTCGCGTAATTATACTGCCTTGTTTTTGTGACATTTAAAACGCAATATTTAACATTTAAAGTCTGGTTTATCAATCCTCAAACGAGGTTAATATTTATTTTTTTATTATTTAAAATATTCAAAATTGAATTGGAATAGAAACAAAGCACGTAATAGATTTCAAAATATAAACTTGTATAATTTCCGTAACTATTAATCATTTGTTACAAATATTAGCTCACCATCATTGTTTACCTAACAATAGATAATTTTACGTTATGGTTATAGATTATAGCTTTAAAAAACTAGAATCTGTGAAATGTGATGGCAATTTTCTTGACTACCTATTAAAATAAATAGTAAAACTGTAAAGCCGGCTGAAGCATCTTAATACTAATTAAATCTGGAAGTACCACTTAGCCAGAATAACATTTATTGAAATTTCAAATATTGTTGAAGTAATCATAAAAATTTCTATAATACTTAAATATATTTATTTATAAATATAAATATATTTGTAACAGTAGTAGTAATTTTTTCAGGATTATAAAACCATACCGTTTGTTTTAAAAAATATAAAGACAATAAAATTGTCAACTGTTTCATAAAAAACAGCCTCAGAATAATAACTAAGTTATTAATTCATTGAGACCGGCCAAGCCAATCAATCGGGAACTACAGACGCGTTTCGCTCTTATTGGAGCTCATCAGTGTAGTAAACCCACCAGCTGCTGTGAGGCAGTGGTACCGATGACTGACTTGGCGAGATCTAAGATCCCATCAGATTGGTAAATGGATCTGAGAAGTAAATAAATACTCCCAGAGCCATCTACCGAAACTTCAACAGAAGTAAATTTAAAAAAAATTGAAAATTGTCTATGAAACATATATTTTAAAAAATATAAAGACAATAAAATTGTCAACTGTTTCATAAAAAAACAGCCGTTTGTATCAATAGGGTGAAAAAAAAAAAGGGGGTTCACACATTTCTAAAAAAATATTGAAAAAATGTAAAAATAAAATACCTATTTTTAAATTGTAATATTATATTTCATTATTAGAGAAATAATAGTTATTTACTTTACAAGTGGACAAAGTAAGGAATTACCCACGAGAGAAATTTAAGCACACGAAGCCGAAGGCTGAGTGTGAGAGTGTGATAATTTTATCGAGTGGGTAATTCCACTTAGCCCACGTGTGAAGTATAACGTTTTATCCAACACCTCTTAATAAATGAAAAATTGATTAAAGAAATATTATTTGACAATGACATGCTTTAAATTTTTAAATTAAAATGTCAATCGAAGTAGTTACCAAGGTGTTGTGTGTTATTATTATTGTTATAAATAAAAAATACTCACTACTGACTTTCCTCAAAATTATACCCACCAGTGGGTAATCTGTCACTTTCCTTGTTTAAAATCGCCATAGTTATAGAGCATTTATTAAGAGGTGTTGGATAATAGCCTATTACACCATGGTGTTAGCCAATATCTATACCGCCTTAGCAATTAAAATATATGAACGCTTAATTCACTCAGCGACAATGCAAATCTAGAAATTCTTGAAGTATATTCTGTAGTGTATGGAGAACTTCGTTGAAGTAAAGGCGATATTGTCACGACTTAATTTACTTGAAAATTATTCGTATGGAAATTGAGCTCAGGCTCAGACAGTCTAGTTTTTCACTTCTTTGCGCCAATAAATATCTGGAAACAACGTCCCGCCCAGTGCTTCCCAACAGCCAACAAAAATAGATCCAATAACTTAGATTCGGCTGGGTGCCATTCTCCGTGTCGTGCGTGCATACATACCCGTACCCTACACGTCTCTTTATTCACGGCGGAGCTGTGTAAAACACGAATAGGGCTGCATTTAGTAGTCGGAATCCGTAGTGCACTTTGGTGTCCCGGCCGCCATTTGCTTCCGAACATAAATACGGACTGTCCCATGGAGTGCGATTCCCAATGGGTGTGTGTTGCAAGTTTTACTGGATGGCGCCGATGGAACAGCTCTGGGATTCGATGCAAGATGGGTTTTATAATATTGTTTGCTGACAACTGGAATATTCATTCATTTACTGGACCTATCTAAATTGCAAATACACATTGGTGCATTCAGTTCATTCATATAGGCTATGAATTTTCATGCAATTTTATTATGTTTAATTACTTTGTTTTAATATATTATTTTACATATTGTAATTAATTCGTCGTATATGAAAATTGGTATTTAATTATTTCAATACTCATATGTTATAATATATTTGTTACATGGCGTAGTTAGAGTTGGTGTCACCTGGTGCAATAGTGATAGGGCCATGCTATATCACAAGACCTTTTGATTTTATCGATAAATTTTTTTGCTTACCAACAAACACGAAAGCAAACTGCAAGGTAAATCCCGAATTCGAAGGAGGAGGGGTTTTACCTAATGCCAGTTTGCTTGAGTGATTTTGCTTAAAAGCAAAAATATGAGTGCTTAAAAATAAAAAATTTATCTGAGAAATAAGAAAGGTCGTCTGATATTTGATGAGATAAATCCCAAAGATTACGCAACAAGAAACTAGAAATATTAATTGTCACACTGACAGTTATAAACAAAAACGACAGTTTGGTTACTTGGTAGAGGGTTTTATTGGGGTACCTAACGGAATTTTATCAGTATAATACTGTTTCCATTGGTTGAATTTTCAATTGTTTTGCATCATGGTTGGTTAAAAACTATAGTCGTAAGAATTCATCATTTATCTAATATAAAAAAATACAGCTTTGTAACAGTAAATTTATGACTATTCACATGACAGGTGGCGTGGGTTAATTTTTATGAAAAAAAAATTATGATTGGCATTTTTAACTCTTGATTGACTCTGGAATCTATTATATCGCTTGGACAGGGGTGCATGAATCAAAAAACTACAATAATTTGAATGTCCAAAAGTTAAACTAATTATTACATCATTGTTTAGTTTTCCAGTCAAAATCTCATTGTATTACAAAAGATACTAATTCATAAACCAGGAACATGTGAAAAATTGCGAATGATAATTAAATTTTTGCTTCGGAAAATTATCCAACATCATGATTTCCACGAGCGCTTCATTTCCAACTCTATCTGCCACTACACAAAATTCCTGCTCACTTTTTACATTAACACAAAAGAGATAGCAACCAAGCCTGCCCCGTAAATTCGGCGCTGTGGGACATTTCAGCATGTTCTTTCTCCCATAAATACCCGGTCTCCGTACAGGAGCAGCAGCAACGCAGCGCTCGGCCCCAGATAAAACAAGGCCACGGCGACAGGCTTTTGTTGCGATGACGTCGCGCATTTGTCTCGGCTGTGAACCTAACCTCGCCATTGTTTCAATGCCACTGGCCGCGCACGCACGCCATTCTGGGACTGAAATGCTGAATGCTGAAAGAGAGCGTTGGTGTGCCTGCCGCAACCTACTTCTAACGGTATTTCCGACGCAAATAGGATGGGACTATCCTGGCGGGATGCTATTGTGTGGTCTTGTGATCGTTCACCTGACTAACTGGACTACCACTACTTCCAAAATTGCAGTAAATTCACTTTGATTAAATTGTTTGTCCGGCGGTTTGAATTGTAAACTTTATACTTCAGTCGTTGATAAGTATCCAATCGGGACTATTCTCTGAAAATATTGCTACCGTAACAAATTTTGACAAAAATTAATCGTTTTTACCTTTTGCCACATCCTGTACAGAAGGTATAGGAATCATGCAAAAATTCGGTAGTGAGTTTGCAGTGGATGATCACGTTTTAGGATCCATAGAATACAATTTTACTAGTTTCGCTATGATGTCTGTGTGTGTCTGTCTGTAAATCTGTCTGAGTGTGTGTTTTCTCAAAAACTACTGACCAGCAAATTTTGATATCTTGTATATATCAAGTGCATCCTCTTGAGAAGAGCTGATTAGTTTTTAGAGATAATCCAATAACCAGAAGTGGTAGTTATTGGAAGCCCTATCAAGGTATTTTGAAATATCACAGTATTATGATATAATGATAATTTCTGTTATTAGAATAATATTTCAAATATTATTATCTTCAATACCACAATTAATGTTTGAAACATTTTTCAAAACAAAATAACGTTTGAAAATTATCATTTATTGTCATGTGTCATAATTGAAAACAAAATTTTTTGACGCGACTTTATTTGATAAGAAAGTGGCGGGTGGTATTTTGATGCCCACAACAGATTTTTTATATGAGTTGGTGGAATCCTACTGAATTTGGTATTATATTAAAAAGTTAAATTGAAATGCAAAAATTATTTTTGAACAATGGTCATTGGTTTTGTATAACAGTTACTTGAATCTTAGAGAGTTTGGTATCAAATTAAAAGTCTGAGGAAGGAGAGTTAAATTAAAATGCCAAAAATTTGTTGAATTTTGTCGAGTTTGGTATCACATTATATTTTCACAGAAGAGAGTTGTACTCAATTATCAAAAATATTTTTGTGCGACAGTTCATAGGCGCCGACTAGGGGGGGGGCTTCGGGGCTTCAGCCCCCCCGAGGTTTTGCATTTTATAATTGCGCGCTTAAAATCTGACATGAACGCAACAGTAATTATTCTTCAGGTAACTTTGATTGAATGATTGAAGAATTTAGTGCCGTTTTTACTTTTTAAGGTGTGAACATAGCATTAGAAATATTGTTTTATGAAACAAAAACACGACCTTAAATATAACCTATTTTTTTATTTACCGTTTTATTTGAATGTAAGGTATGTATTTCACTTTTTAACTTGGATTTCATTTAATTATGTTTATTTTTCATCTCTGTAGATGTCGAATAATACATTTTTTTAAATAATTCTATATTGTCAAACTTAATCTCAGCCCCCCCGAGAAATTTTAAAAGTCGACGCCTATGCGACAGTTAAATATTTATTAAAATTGATGATTTCCAATACATGATATATTTTTTAAACATGCACGAAAATTATTTGTTTTCTCCCGAATTTTCTTAATGTCGTTTATGTATTTATATACTCATGGACATAATTATCGAATATTTAATTATGATGAATCAAGGAAAAAGTAAAGATGGTTGTAGTTCACAAAATAAAATTTGCAGTCTCTGATGTTATTAATACGTAGTATTACTCAGAGAGTGCAAATTTTATTTTGTGAACTAAAACAATCTTTACTTTTTCCTTGATTCATCATAATTAAATGTTCGATAATTATGTCCATGAGTATATTTCAATAAGCATACCTTGTAAAATAATTAAAGTTTGAAAAAAAATGCTTCTTTTTAAACCACTCTATATCTTGAAGTAATAAAGTTCTGCCACTATCTCAGTTCCGAGAATAGAAATATGAATCCTGCTTTTCGATATATGAGAAATCCGTGTGTCAATAAATATGAATATAGATATCTCTGTATCATATTTCTTTCCGACAGAATTTATAGTTTTATAGATTTACTTCCAAGACCCTAGAATCGGAACCAAAGCAAAAACAGTGCCTAGAGTTTTTCTTACATTGTGAATTGAGTTACTAAATTATTTTAAAGAGAAATATTCAGACAAAGCAATCTACCTCCTCTGGTTAGTAGATTGTCTTCACAATAGATGTTACCTAAGTAGGCCTTGCTCCAAAAACCAAATTTGATTTAAAGCAATAAACGAAATCTTAATAACATGAAATTGCCCCGTTTCGGGCTGCGGATTGCTGCGAATAATTAATTTGGTGTCTGCTTCCTTTGCCCTCGGCTGTCGCTAACGTAACAGACATCTCGCACTAACAAAGGCGGCGGCGAAATTGTGTTAAAAGTCGCTGGCCGACAGATAGAGTAACTTTTTGATGGTGTATTACAGCTGAAAAGTTGAATTCGCCTGTGATTAAAAACAATGAGATTTCGTCACCGAGCGGAAATGTGATTGGACCAGAAACGAACAGTTTGGGCTGCGAGAAATTGAGTTTGACTGTTTGTTTCCAAATTAGGCGAAAGAATCAAATGAATTTCGCGAGGCCATAACTGCCTCAACATAATGTTTCATTAACATTTAAATTAATACATATCATATATAGATAAAGCGATAATTTCACTTTAAACCTGTATGCCATGAGAAATATGAAACAGTTTGAACGTATGTACAAACGACATTTTTACCACTACATACTTTTTACCACTAGTTTTTTTTACTTACAGATTGTTCTCGAAATTATAATTTTATATTTTATTTTAATGTATTTGTTTCATACAAATAAGAGCGGTAAAAAATTAATCCGATGCATTTTAAAATTGTCAATAAACGCAACATAAATTTCATTTTAAAATTGCAACATATTACAAAATTTATAATTTTAGCAATATAAAGCACATACAATTCAGGAAACAGATAAAACTGAATAAAATAGCACCTATCACAGTAATAATTTAGGTAGTGATTGATTTGAATTTTATCTCAGCGTAGAATTAAAATTCGCATAAATCACGTTTTCCAATAATAGAAAAGTTCGAAGCGAACCAATAAATTATTTTAATTGTCATCGATATTCCTTTAATTATTTTTAATGAAGCTCAAACTCCAAAAATAATATTACGACGAATTTTGTATGCCATTATTTTTATTTAGAACCTATTCGTCTTACAAAAATTTTAATTACATATATAGATTTTTAACCCCCCACATATATACCTACTAATATGTAAAGGGAGGTATTGTAACAGGTCAAATATTCGGGGTTCCTACAATATGATTTCATTATTTTCACGATATCTGTTTGTTGACTCTTTATATGTTTATGCGTACCATTGACAACAAATACATGTTAAGAAAGTACTGCACAATTTCAGATTTCACGAAATATCACTAAAAATTGGCATATACTTTTATTGTATTTCTATATAATATAAACCCTAAGAAACTCAATGCTGTAGAGCTCATCGTCATATCTCTTAAATTTATAGAGATATGTCAATTTTCGATGTTTTTCGAAATGCTACTTTGAGAGGCTGTAACTCAAAATCTATTAAAGATATTGAAAAATAGACTCAGTTCTGTTCGTTTCATGCATTTTACTATAAATTAGCAAATTTTGAAAATTTTGAAATTTTTCGATTTTTCTCCCCAAATTTTGATAGGCGATAACTCGAAAAATATAAAAGATACAGACTCGCAGACTGGACCATTCGATTCAGCTCGCCAAAATACATAAGTATGTAAAGTTTCATTAAAATTTCTTTACACGTTATAGAGTTAGAGCAAAAACTGTGAAAATGACGTTTTTGGCGAAAAACGTCAAAGGGTACCCATTGGCGTTTGGCCTGAAAAAGGCCATTTTCAGACCTTTTGCTCTAAAATTTCAACCCACCATCCGAATGTTCTGAAATTTTCAGGGTTTATGTATTTCGAAGAGCTGAATCCAATGGTTTAGTCTGCAAGTTCGTATCTCGTTTATTATTTGAGATATTGCTGATCGAAATTTTGAAAAAAATTCCAAAATTTTCAATTTTAAAAAAATTTTATATTTTGCTATAATATGCACAAATAACACAAAACTGAAGAGTATTTTTCGATATCTTGCGTAATTTTTGAGTTGCAGTTCCTCAAAGTTGCACTTCGAAAAACATCAAAAACCGCCATATCTCGAAAAATTTAAGAGATATGATGATGCGCTCTGCACCATTGAGTTTTTAAGGGTTTATATTATACAGAAATACAATAAAAGTATATGCCAATTTTTAGTGATATTTCGTGAAGTCATATGAACTGTGTTTAAATGAGTAAGAAGAATGTTTTACGGAAATAAGAAATATAATAAATTTACAAGTGAATACGGTAAATATTATAAATATTTTAATTGTTTTCTAATATATTAGACAAATTAATTTGTGTGTTTATATGTATAGTGCAACTTTGACAAATATCAAAAGAACTCCTTGAAGAACTTCATTTCTTTGTATGGATTGTTATTAGTTTTATACTTTTCGTACAAAAAATATTGTACAAACCTCTTGCGTGAATTCGGTTCCCGCATTTGGTATGCAAATAACTATTACGATTCTTATAGAATTTTCAAGGTGCTGATATTTAGCACAATACAGAAGAAGACGATAAACAGAAACGCTAGTATGGAAAACATCGCACATAGGTACAGGGTAATAATAATAAGATGAAGCGTGTGATGGCAACTTGATCCTTTCGCGAGACAGGAAAAGGCAGTTTCCACTTTTGGACGGAAGGTTTGACGGATCCGAGTTTATCAGTGGATCAATTCCACTCGTCCTGTCAAGAAGTTAAACAAAATAGAGAAATACGTTATAAAATATAATGTGAACTGTAAGAGCGCATTATTTACAACAATCGTTTAAAAGTGGTGGAGCTTGTATCAAGCACATCAGTTAATTTTAATGTAAAAAAGAAAGAAATTGTGTTAGGTGTTGTGTTTTAGAAAGCGATGTTAAACTGCAGCAGAAATTAACCCAGACACCATATCCAGAACGTTGAAAGTTCGCATAGCCACAAAAATCCTTTAAACCAAAAGTGCAGAACTATCAACTCCAAACGCCATCCATCGCACGTTCCGACGTCTCAAATTTCGACTGCTGCGACTGTAAGCCAAGTTCGCGTATCCAATTTCGCGGCCGGCGCCCGATGCAAGCGAGCGAAGTGGGCGTCGGCGGCGTCGGCGGCGTCGGCGGCGTCGGCGGCGTCGGCAACGGCGGCAGCGCTGTCACGGCGCTGACACCTGCCTGACAGCGGCAATCCCCCATGGCGCCGAGATGCCCCCAGATGCGTCGGGATTGCGTTAGACTCCTGCTGTTTTTAACTTCGCGAGAAAGATTCGTGACACATTGAAAATACAAATTTACTTATATTTGCCTTCGTGTGAAACACCAATTGTTGACGTATAGCGTCAATAGTTTATAGGTCTGTTTGAATGATTTTACTTGGCAAGTAGAAATAATGCTGTTGTTAAATATGTAGTTATCTTAGATGCCGCACTGCGTTAAAAGAGAGTAGTGATTTAACAACTTTTTATTATTAAACACAATACAAAAACCTTCCGATGTGGAATTTTTGGTAGATTTATACTCAATCAGTTCTATATGTATACAGGATGTTTTATAACTTCGAGTACACACGTTAATGGTATATGTTGTTTGATATGCTGATTACGAATCTAAAAGAATTTTTTTTTAATTCAAAAAATTAAGGGTTGTTTACCTAAAACATTTTTTGTAGTACTGCACTGGATTCGCTTTCCTATTAAACACAAACAATGAAATAGGTAATCAACAATTTAAATTACTTAATACTAGTAAAATATACGAACAAAATTTAATAATTTTTAATGAAACGATAATTATTAACATAATTATCCACCCAGTGGCAGTGGCAACGAAAAATTTTGGACTGGGAAATATGGAAAATAATTTTGCAATTTAAAAAAAAATTCTTTTTGATTCGTAATCCGCATATCAAATAACATGTACCATTAACGTATGTACCTGAAGTTATGAAACACCCTGTATAGGCGCGTATAAAATTTCTTACTGATACTAAAGAAAACTGCAAATGATTATTTTTTCTATATATTTATTTCACATATTACATTATTAACATGCTTCATAAGACGATAATGAAAACACAAATTATAAGAATGCTTCAAATTTCAAAAATTAAAAGAGAAAATAATTGCAGATAGATTCGAATTAAATGACTCTTTACCAAGGCCTTGTCATGTTATTTTTTATTATTATTTTTATGAAGATAGTAAGCGAACTAACTACTTTTGGTAACAAGGGATTAGGAATAATATTTATTATATTGCCGCTGTTTGGATGTTTATTAGTACATCCTAAGTAATAACTTACTCAAAAATATTTTTTTACCTTTAAAATGTGTTCAGTATCGTATCCACCAATCAGAAACAGTAATAAATCAAAATTTGTAAGATTAATTTATAACTATCTCATTCTCAAATGAGATGCTACATTTGAATTGGCTAATTATACCTTTGATGGTGGAACTTAACTACTTAACATTGATTGGGGTTGTTGCCCCTGAAGGTGAATAACATAGCACTGAGGACTTGTTAAAAAAGACAAGCAAAAGTAGTTCGAAACAGTAACAGTTATAGTTGCAATATTGAAAATTCAGCAGTTTTATTTAACATTCTTATATATTTCAACACGTCAGTGTATCAATTGTTTTTCTATCGTTAAGTGTTTGTAAATAGTTGTTATTATAAAATGTCTATCTTGTGTGGAACAATAATTTTAAACTCGGCGTACAACCATCATCCTCCACCAAATGATTTTCGTTATTTTTTCTGCTTGGAAGAACGAGGAAACATAAATAATAAGTCTACCCTCCATAATGACACAACTTCTTAAAACCGTTTCTTCGTTTTATTTAAATTTCCTTTTGACTGCAGGTGCTCGGAGTGTATAATTCCCTAACGTTCTGGCGTGAATTGGTATGAGAGCGCGGTACGGTGTAGGAAATGATTGTTTTTCACCTTCATCAAGTCTGTCAACATCAATTTTCATTTGCTGCTGTAAGCTTCGTCTGCCACCGCCAGCACCGTCGACACTGAATGAGCGTTGTGTTAAGATTGTCGGACAGATGTATCCTGTCCAGCTCAATTTTACGCTCCTCCTTAATTACTCCTCATTCGTCAACGGACACACGAGCAAATATTGCTGAATATCCCTGACTCTTTGACTCAAATACCTATGAATTTCTGCTGAAATGATCAAATCATCGAAACAGGCGTTTTGTTGTTGTTATGTAGCACGGCGGGACGTTACTGAAACATAGGGTAGACAAAATAACACAAACATTTTTAAGATGCTAAAAATGATATTTAATTAAAATGATAAAACGGTGAATTGAACAATTAGAAACAAATTACAAATATTACAGACGACGACGTACAAATATGCTTAAATATTTACAGTTACCAAAATATATTTAATGACGAATTTATTTAAAGTTCTACATTTTGTAGAGCACTGCAGACGTGAAAAGACGTCTGCTCTGTTTAAAAATGTAAAACCAACTCTCTTTTTGTGCTGGCTAAACTACATCTACCCCATATGCGGTGGAGAGGAAGGGAAAATCTTTCTCACAGAAACAACACAAAAATTACGTAAAACTAAAACCTTATCTAGGGTTCGACCAGGCCTCTCCGTAAATTTGTCAACCCCAGATGACATCTCAAGCCAATATTTCAGAATATTTGCCGCGATAATCTCAAATGACTATTTATGATAACTAAAATTCTAACACACATGTATAGCAATAAATTAAACTCAAGAACTCCTATCAAGACGATTTTCGATGCATTTAAGTCCAAACGCAGTTTGAAACTTGATATTTTAACCCTCTATTGCATACGGTTCCCGATCGGGAACATAAAATTTAAAATGCTTCTTTTCTTTTCTTATGCAGTTTACATTCATGACAATCATGTTGTAACATTTGGGAACATTATATACACTTCGTCAATTGCCAATTATGTCATTCCTCCCAATTTGACCAACCAAAAAAATTTTTTTTTGAAGTGGAAAAAGGATAATTACAGAAATTGAGATAGAAAATGTAAAATTTGAAGGAAGCAACTTATTACCTGATGATATATTACAGCTAAAGACACCTTTACAAAATTTCCAAAATTTTTTTTTATCTGATGTTTTCTTAGAAGAGGTTGTTTATCAAACAATTTTGTATAGTACGCAAAGACGACCCAATAGACCAAAGTTCTATTGTAAGTTGAATTTGTTTATAATGTTCCAAATAGTGAACAAGACTTAAAAAATATTTTTTTTTTGTTATTTTTAGAAAAAAATTTATGTAACACACTTATTTTAAATATATAAATATTTCTTTTTTAAAAAATAATGTTTTTGAGCCCTTATTTAAAAAAATAATAATTCATGCAATAGAGGATTAAAATCGTTTTGACAGTAAAAACAATGAATCGTATTCCGAATGTTCGCCTTGTTACAGTTAGGTATAAGAAAAGGAATCAAAAAAATAAAAAATAAATATAGTAATACGCCAGGGGTCGTGGGTTCGAATCGCATTGAAGAGCATGATCGTTTGTGTTGTTCACATTAATCGTGTAGCCCTTCTACGTCCAAAATTATAGGATTCCTTGTCAATCAGTTGTAAATCTTTGTACTGTTCCAATTTGCTGGAGATGATGTATATTAATAAATAATAGATTACGAGTCAATTGCTTTTTGCAACCATATTTTGTGTACATACTACATGCGTATCAATGAACAAAAGAATGCTTAACATGCAATCGTTACAAAGCCGATGCAAACAAATTACGATCGAAAAAAACTATTCACTTTGTTATGTTTTACATAGTTCTTTACTTGCTTCGTCACATCAAAGGATCCCGGGATTTACAATCAAAAAGGCTGTGACAGGATCACTGCAGGAAACAGTGAGGGTAGTTAAATGGAACACACAATGCGACCAATTATAGCAAACGGCTTGCATTTGAAGTTGAAGCAGTTTTAATTACACTTTAACGCTAACGAAATAAATTTCGTAGGAATCTCATTTCATATATTTCGACATTATTTTGCGCGCAGAGATCGCAACTTCAAAGTAGTTTGGAATGGTTTATGAAGATTAAAGTTGGCCACGACAGGATCTCGTATATAAAAGATTTAATTAAGCGGGATTGAAACTAATTCGTCGGAAGTTAAATTAGGGATCAAGTCGTGAATACCTAAGAACTAATTTTTCATATATAATCAACTCTATCTGCTATCCTCGTTTCGGGTCAATGTCTCATTATCTTATGGAAATCAATTAGTGCCGTTCGTTTCACCACTTCAGCGCTCTTCTGAAATTTACTCCGCAAATTAATGTGTAATTTTGCAACACATTTTGCTAAATGCTGACTTTGTAAAAATGTTGAAAGATTATACAGAGTCCTTACGATCGAACTTTATTTTTAAACTTTATTATTAATTTTACAGATTATTGGCCCTTATCCCCTTCAAAATACTTTCCTTCCTTTTCGCATACTCTTTCTGGGTAGCTTTATTTAGAATGGTCTTTAAAATCTATGTCGCATATGCATTGATGTCATCAATAGTCGAAAAACTGCGTCCTTTCAGCACTGATTTTAGTTTTGGAAATAATAAAAAATCGCAAGCCAGGTTTAGCTAAAATACACAACCACAACTCTGATCTCTTTTTACGATTCTGTTTGATTAGAGATTGAAATGTAATTTTCGATTTCATATCAATTATCACAGTCATAAAACTGTTCATTTTGTTCAAGAAAAAAAAATTATAAAATAATTGTTAATGTGTTGTAATTACAATAGTGCTAGAATTACTAATTACTTGCAGAAACAATATACTTAATTACTGAAATTTCCATTACAGAGCGAATGTAATTGAAAAATTAAATTAACAATTACATTTTTCAGAAACGTAATTGATTACTTGGAATTAATTACTGCTCATCTCTGTCTTATACTATGTATTTTATACTACACTTTCATTAATAAGTTTAAGAAAACAAAGTGTATTTATTAATGTATTCATTAGAATGTATTTTTGCAAACATTGTTTTCATGAAACAATTAACCTCATGTTAGGTAAATAAAACTTCTCCAATTAAGTTGCTAAGAACAACGAGATGTTTATTTTGTTTTATTTATACAAAATAAACTCTACTTTCTCTTTTAAAAACTTTGTTCTCGATGTAAGTATCCACTTTGTATTTATTACACTTCAGTGAATAAATTGTTTTGGTAAATGTCGCCAACTGAACTCTAAAACGTTATCAAAGTACACCTTGGAGTACACTTCCGCCTAACAGAGTTACTAGAAGCTAAAAGGGTTTTCCAATAAATTGCAATCAAGAAATCAACAGCGCTCATATTATAGCAAAACGCGAAAATATGAGAAAACATTCTGTTCCAATAAGAATTAATAACAATAAAATGAAAACATATTAAAGTGGAGTGTTTCCAAGAAGTTATAAATTAAATTCATGACAATATTACAAGAAACTGAAATCTTCGGCAACGGAGAAGGGCATCAGGAAAAAATAAGAAAAGTTTCATAAAAAAGAAAGCGAACCTGAAAGTCATTTCAGAGAGTTTTCAACAAGACGAGACGCTTTAAACCTGAACAACTTCAAATAAAAATGAAAAAACTTCTCTGGAGCCTTATTCATGCTTCGGAAAAATATAAGACAATTCTATTTACTTTTTTCAATTGTTTTACATGAATGACTTGCTTACAGTCAAAAGTTCAGATTTCCTTATGAACTGGATTCAGTTTATTTGAAAGGAATATAATTCAATTCCAGCGAAATTGAATTGCCTTCGTCCGGGTTTAATTTATTTAATTGACATATAAAAGGCAAATAGTAGACCCACGGCCTGTAAAAGAGTAAGTAGTATACAACTTAATTCAAACTTTATTGATTGCTTTTAACATCACATGGACATTCGTATATAAAAAATCTGGTGTGAGCACCACACTACTTTCTTATACATGTAAAATCAACCGAACACGTATGACTTGTTCCTTGCGTATGACTTTATTTTAATAATTATTATAGATGATAACCTGTTTATTTTTTTCTTCTCGTAACTACAATATCTAGTCTTTAAAACTTTATAACTGATAACACAAATATTGTTTTTATAATATTTCAAACGACACATATTTTTGACACTTCACAATTATTTGACACGTTTGACACATATAAATAAAATAAATAAATATATCATCACGCCTTTTACCCATTACGGGTGTGGCACTCTGCTTACGCAGATCTAGGTAAGTGATATATTTTTTCGTATGAAGTGCGGTTACCAGCCGTCAAATCATAGCCCCCAAGGATGTTAGTGGAGGAGGAACCACAGGGGTAAATTTAAATTTGTAACTGTCGGCAGTGGGATTCGAACTGAGGATCTCACGATCCACAGTCCGACACGTTACCTCGGAGCTATTTACCCCATGACACATGTTAAAAATGTTTTAGTATTTGTTCCCATTGTAACCAACATTATTGAAATATATTATTTAGTTCTTCTCAAAATTAAAAGCATGTACAGGAAAAGTGCAAATAACATTTTATATTCCAAATATTTTTGCTAACATCTTTTATTTGAAACTTTTTTCAAAACTGTTCCTATTTTTGAAAAAAATGTTCTCGATCCTTATTTTAAAATGCACTTTTCTCTCTGAAAGAGTTACACTTGAATTTGTTGAGACAATGTTTGTGGGTATTAAAATATAGTAATACGTCTGAAATGTGAAGTAGGATAGCATGTGCTGTAAGAAAGAACGATAAAAAGTCGAATTTAAAGTATTATTCTCACTGATATCGTGTAAACGGCTCTTTATATGAAGTTTGAGAAAACTGCGTAACTTCCTCCATTTAAACCAAATTTTATGTCTTGGAACAGTGGTGCCCTCGCCTGCTACGGCTACGGAGAGAACTAGCATCAACACTTCGCTCTTGGATCTTATTTCTTTCTCTTTGTGGACAATGTATCTTCATTTATCAATTTACTAGCTCATGCGGTAGGTGGCTAGGTGTAACTAGACAAAACGAAATAAACATTATTAGTACAGATTAATACTTTTTGGAGCAAGAAACATGCACTATTTAAAAATTATTTTTAGCAAACAGAAAATACCACATTTGATTTGTTTGATTTTCAGTCACCTAATGACTAATAACATTTTTCTCAATATCACTCATTTATTTATTTATTCATTCATTTAGTACAATACTCAGTAGGCCAAACCCAAATTGAAGGTGGTGAAAGAGCACGTAAAACAAAAGTTAAAAAAACATATATGGTTTATTATATTCTACAACAAGTACGGAATGGCACATATTCCACGACAGCAAAAAGTTTGTGGCCCGAGTCGAAGGCGAGGGCTATGGTTTGCGAGTGTGGGATATGCCATTCCGTTACATGTTGTAGACTATACTTTCTATAACAAGATTTTGGAAATTATAAACAAAATACAAATATAAAACTGTTGAAAACGTCAAACTCAAATAAATAAAATTAAAACAAACAGACGTAACCATAGTAACTGAATCAAGATACTTCATATATCGCGCTAATATGCGGCTCTGATTCGTCGAAATTATTTCATACGCGGCGTATGGAATGTTAGTTGTTCCAATACAGTTTTAGTTGTAGAATGTGTAGTTTCTAAAACAGTGTTATAGAAATGTATATTTCTACGACCACTGAGAAATCTGCTCATTATATGTTTGTATAGCTAGGGATATGAGGTACATTGCAAGCATCGTGCGAAATGAATTTGTTTTGTGAGTATTTCAATAAAGATCAGTTCATTTAAGTACAGGTGCCATTGCTAGGATACTTATTTAGAATTGTCAAATATTGGAATAGTGAAAGCGGGACAAATTTATTATTAAAATTAAATTAATTTGGAAATAATATCGTGGTCGTAGAAAAATTGTAGTGTACAACTCGCATGAAATGTCCATTTCATACTCGTATGGTTTGCAGCATGAGCCGTAGGAAATGAGTACCATTCCATGCTCGTTGTACAATATACTATTTCGAGAAATGTGTAGTTACCCTTAAATTTAGAAAGTTTCATAAAAAAAATTTCAAAATGGTGAATGAGTCCATTGACGACCAGATTTTAAGATTCCGTACACGATTCAAATTCAAATACAATAATTATCACTGTGAAGGTAATTAAAACACATCCCTTTCAACACCAAAATAAACCCTGTCATTCGAATCATCCTATTTCACCACGGAACCTAACCTAAAATCGAAAAACCCGTTCCAAACTAGCGTCCACAGCCATCCAAAATCAATAAACATATTCTGGCTCCAAATCCGTTGTTTGCCGCCCCCGCTTTGCAGAACTCCATCAGACGTTGCGGAGGCCGGCATCGCCACACAAGCGTTTAGGGCAGCTTACAGTGGTCAGACCCGTGTAAGCTGGCCAGCGTGCCCGTGTAATATTTCATCAGAGATCGCGTCGTGCCCGTGATGAGATCAAGCGACGGTACAGCGCCACGATATCTAATTACAAAATGGCGCAGACTCGCCGACAACAAAGAAGATATCGGGAAGTAGTTTGGACATGATATATCGCGGTATATTTACAGCCTGGATGTGTTGGTCGTTATAAAATAGGTTATTGGAAAGGTTTTGAGACACCGTCTCAGTTTTCAGTTGACAGTACGTAATATCATACAATTCTTACTTTCTTAATTCGTAGTGTCTAGGAGATTTAAGTATTTGTTCAGTATACCTATACTGCATTGTAATACAAATAATTGTAAAAATACAATGATAACAAAATATAATATAAAATGAGCTTGATCTATTTATTGTTCAGTGCATCAATATAAAACAATAAAAATAATTTGTTTAGTGTTTAAAAACTTATGTGAATTTAATTCTGTTATATTAATATTTGTAAAATCTGTAATTATTATTAAAAGGTTGAGCTTTTAAACTATTATTGTTAAGAAATATCTGTATGTGTATATTTGGGTTTCGTAAGTAAATAAATAAATTTGCTTATAATTTGGGGGAAAACTAAATTATATGTTTAATTATATTACTTGTTATAAGAGAATAGTATATTTTACAATAAGTAATGGAATGGCACATATTCTTGCAAACCGTAGCCCTCGCCTTTGGCTCAGACTACAAACTTTTTGCTCGTGTGGGATATGCCATTACGTTAGATGTTGTCGACTATACTTTCTATAACAAGATTTTGGAAATTATACAATAAATACAAATATAAAACTGCTGAAAACGTCAAACTCAAATAAATAAAATTAAAACAAACAAACATAACCATAGTAACTTAATCAATATACTTCATATATCGCGCTAATATGCGGCTCTGAATCGTCCAAATTATTCCATACGCAACGTATGGAATGATATTTGTTCCTATATAGTTTTTTGTTGTAGAATGTATAGTTTCCAAAACAGTGTTATAGAAACAAATAACTCGAACAACATATTTCTTATCTTGCAAGGTGCAATGCCAGAAGTGGAGAAAACCAAAAATTAAATATTATATTATTCAAACCTAATTATTTCTATAACACTGTTTCGGAAATTACGCTTTCGACAACTAAAAATTGTATTGGAATAACTATCATTCCATACGCCGCGTATGGAATAAATTCGACGAATCAGAGCCGTACATTAGCGCGATATATGAAGTATCTTGTTTCGGTTGCTATGGTTACGTATGGTTTGTTTTAATTTGATTTATTTAAGTGTGACGTTTTCAGCAGTTTTATATTTGTATTTTTTGTATAATTTCCAAAATCTTGTTATAGAAAGTATAGTTTAGTTAAAAGGTAACGGAATGGCATATTCCACTACTTGTTGTAGAATATACTATTCTGAAGAAAATTATACTCCGGTATGGAAAAAAATCTAAATTTCTATTAGTAGAAATAATACTATTTGTACTAAACCAAAATTTGCAAGAGTAGTATTCCTCGAACGCCCGTTATTATACAATTGTGTTTCTTTTCTTACTTTTAATAATCTATATATTTTGTATACACGTAACATACTAATCCATAAATTTGTGAAGCTAAATTAGAAATTTTGAGAAAGCAATATAAATTTAGGCAAATTGAGAAGTAACTTTTGTTTTAACATAAATAAAATACATTTATGCTAAACTGATTTACGACGTAAAGTTAATGGCAAAATTTAAATCTGAGTGTGAAAACAAATGATATATTAGTATAATAAAATTATTTTGTAATTTTGAAATTAATTTCAGTGAAGCAAACATAAGCTGCTGGCATTTAAATTGGGAAACTGTCACGAAAAATCTGTAAATTTTATTAATCTTTTCCCCTTTTTTGAATTGCGCAATAAATTTTCTTTTATATATCAAATAAATTTCATATTGGTTTAATATTGATCGAACTGCTGCTATACTTTTATAAAACAATACATATAAATCACGCGATACTTCAATTCCCTATTCAAACTATTCAATTAAATTACATTGTGTAAAAAATATAATGAATGATTTTTATAAGTACACACTTATTTTCCGCTTTTTTATAGCCAAATGTAGGATCAGGCGGGCACTAAAATGAATTATAACCTATAAAACTTTTCACGATCTTCATCAATATTTTGTCGTAAAATGAAAACTAAAGTGAGATAATATTTTATGGCCAATGTGGAACGCAAATAAGAAAGTTATAGGCCTATTTTGCACAAGATTTTGATTAAAACTTATGGTACATTTTACTTTTGATGGGGCTTCTTTTTAAATATAATTATCATTTTTGGATGCCCGAGCTACAAAAACTTTAAATAAAATTAAGTTTTTAAATTTATGTAATAGAAACAGTTTCTAAAAAGACGTATGATTTTGGCACACAAAACAATAAATTTATTTAAATATGAAATCAGCTTCTATTTTCAAAAAAAATTTTTATTTCAGGATATATTTTGAACAATGATTTTTAGTAAACTTTGTTGAGTTTGGTATCAAATTTTAGGTCTCATAGAGGACAACTACACTGAAACATTAAAAATAACTTTTGAGACAACTTCAATTGTTTTTATAATAATTATTGCAATTCTGACGAGTTTGGTATGAAATTGAAACTTTCTTCGAATTTCGATAATTTTAAAATGTGATTTCCGAATTTACAGGAGTAGAAAAAGTATAGTATTATATTCGGGTTTATGGTCATTATTCACTCCATATTTGCATCACACAAACACAAACTTCATCTTCGTGAATAACGACTATCATAATCCCTCATGTAATATTATACTATTAATTCAATTATATTTTAAATTTTATCATTTTTATGTAAGGAAGGTATTATGTTTATGATACGAATTGATTAGATTTTGAGAACAATTCATCAACAATAAGTGGTAGTTTATTTTAAGGGTTTATCTTAGTAAATAACAGAGAATTCCATTGGATTCAACAAGATATAGAATAATATTATTACATTTTTTATTTGAAGCATTTTCTATATTTTGTTATATCATCATAAGCCTTTCGGCTTAGAATCTACAAGAATTTTACATATTTTTTCTATTAAATTTAAATTTATTTATTATTAGTTTAATATATTAATAGCAAAAATTAAGTTGTTTTTCTTGTACGCAACATGGATAATTAACAGAATTTAATTTAAATTTAATATGCAAATATTTTGATTCAATAAGTACTTGTAATTGGGAATATTAAACTATTGTAGTGCATCATTAGTACGGGTACTAGCTCACTACTGGTAGTTCTACAATTACCTGATAATTATGTAGGTAAATGATAATTTAACAATAATATCTACGATAGCAGGTATTACACATTTCATGAAAACAATAAATTTCTATAAACAATAGATATTCAACCCAATTGTCTGACCAAGTTGTTACGTCGCAGCTTGCTAATGGTGACAAAATCGCATCAATACTTCTTGTTTAATAGGGAATATTACATTAGCTGTCAAAAAACGATACATTTTTGTCACAATTTGCAAGTTGTTAGGGTAGCAACTTTTTAGAGAATATGCCCAATTGTCAGGTATAAGTGCTGTGCTGTGATTGTAATTTACTCATAAGTTATACACATTTGTGTTTTAGAAGGTAAAGAATACAAAATCAATTTCGTTTACTCTTTCATGCATCTATCTAAAATAATGGTTAGCCTGTGAATGCTCATTGTCATAATCATCAGCAATTTGATAGAATATTCAGCTTTCGTTGGCAATTTCAAAATTAAAAGCTAGAACCCAGCCTGTCTAACCTTTCGCGCAAACGCAAGTGAAACTAATTCCGTAGGTTTGTCACACTTATTGTCGATTGACAAAGGAATATCAAATGAACATTTAACAAGGTGTGTACCCACTTGTCTGGTTATGTAACTTAAACAATTCTCATTTCACATATGGTGACCCATTTCTCGTCGAGTACTCGACTTGCTAGTGGTGCATTCGTTCGTCCGACCGAACCAACGGGTTTCGATCCAACAACGCAGTGTACTGCATTTAGAGCTTGTTGTTCACGCTCTTGCGAAATTGCACAATGTGTTGATCCATTTGGGCCAGCGACATTCAAACTCTTGCACTTCTTATCTCTAAATGAAAACAAAAAAACCTAAACAAACCTAGAGAGACGAAACAGCAGACAAGAGGAAATAATAACAGCCTTATCGATGATCTCAGACTCTTAGAGTATAACATATATTTTCTACGACTACTTAGAAATCTGCTCATTGTATGTTTGTAGTTGCTAGGGATATGAGGTACATTGCAAGCATCGTGCGAAATGAATTTGTTTTGTGAGTATTTCAATACAGGTCAGTTCATTTAAGTACAGGTGCCATTGCTAGGATACTTATTTAGAATTGTCAAATATTGGAATGATGAAAATGGGACAAATATATTATTAAAATTAAATTAATTTGGAAATAATATCGTGGTCGTAGAAAATAGTATATTGTACAACGAGCATGGAATGGTACTCATTTCCTACGAGTGTGAAAGTTTGTAGCATGAGCCGATGGAGAATGCTGCAAATCATACGAGTACGAAATGGACATTCCATGCGAGACTACTTAGAAATCTGCTCATTGTATGTTTGTTGTTGCTAGGGAATGCAAAATTCGTGCGAAATGAATTTGTTTTGTGATTATTTCAATACAGTTTATTTAATTTCAGTACTAGTGCCATTACTGGACACTTATTTAGAATTGTCAAATATTGGAATGATGAAAATGAGGTAAATTTATTATTAAAATATAAATTAATTAGGAAATAATATCGTGGTCGTATAAAAAGTATAGTGTTCAACTTGCATGGAATGTCCATTTCATACTCGTATGATTTGCAACATGATCCTTATTTTAGTGATATACATACTATTCATAAATTGTCTTACAATTATATCTAGTATTTGTTTGTTTTTAGCTCAAATCAAAATTTGACAACTTTAATTTATATTTAAGATTAGTTCATTGGCAACACTGCTGCACTGCCTTGCGTCTGATAACCTAACTTTTAACGTGTCAGTTGTGTTGTTAAAGTGTATTTTAGGTCCTAGAAACTTGAAAAAAAATGTTGTGTCTCGAATTGCCTCGAGCTTGAGTGGGAAAAAGAAGCGCTTTCCTCTTTAGTTTGACAAATAACTATTTTCTTTAATTTCTGTTCGCAGCATTTTTTTTATAAAACAATTTTAGAACATTGTACAGTGCTAAAACCAATACATTATTTAGGGCATTTTTTTTTATTAAAACGAACTTTTATTCTCTAGTTGAATTATACTCGTAGATACCATTTCTCGACCCAACATAGCGATAAACTATTTGAGAACCTCTGGTGTACACTTACAAACAGACATGTTGTCATGGTGACACGATCATGAATTAATTGGAATGATGTTTTATTTTATTTCTCTCGTGTTTTTATTGAAATCTACATTCTTAGAGCACTGTGTCTAACACGTAATATCGTTTGATGTCTTACTCATTGCATAGAAATTAGTTTATTGGTGTAATGCGTGTTAGGATTTTAAATTAAATCCGGTATTGACAGTATACGACAGCGCGACAGTGAATGAGGTGAAAATGAATGAATTATAACATTTAAATTGGGCACTACGCAGTCGGTTGTAAGTTGTAATGTTTATTAATTACCCAAATTGAGTTTCGAACTTTTAAAATTCATTGCAGCTTCATGGCGGCATCAGCATATTAATAATTTTGGAATAGGTGAGCATGACAACGAAATTCAACGATTTAATGATAATATTTATTTGTTATTAAATTTGTTTATGCATATTTACTGTAAAATGTGCATCGTTTAACTTGTCATATAAATTACAAAAATCAGTCAAAGCTGGATATACATAAATTTTTTTTACGTGTGATTAAATTTAAATATTTAACAACATTTCTCGTCTAAAATCCCAAAATCATATTATTTGCCCCAACTAAGAATTTTAGTATGACTTTTACAAAAATTTGTTCTGATCTAGTGGGGTAAATAGCTCCGAGGTAACGCGTCGGAATGTGAATCGTGAGATCCTCAGTTCGAATCCCACAGCTGACACTTGCCAATTTAAATTTACCCCTGTGGTTCCCCCTCTACTTACATATTTGGGGGCTATGATTTGACGGCTGGTAACCGCACTGCATACGTAAAATAAATCACTTACCGAGATCTGCGTAAGCATAGTGCCACACCCGTAATGGGTAAAAGGCGTGATGATATATTTATTTATATATCTTACCAAAAGGAAAATGTACTCAATTTATTTGTATCTTAAATTCTATTATTTTGAAAAATATTTTAAAGAAAAAATAGCAATTGGAATTATAAAAAATTTACAAAAAAAAAATAAGTATGTCATTTGTCCCAAAAGTATTGGCTGGTACCACGAACACTGTTTTTGAATCTGATGGAAACAAAATGTACAAAAATATTTGAAATAAAAATCTTTTTTGATCCACTGTATTATATCTCATTTATTTACTAAGATATGCCTAAATATCCTAATAGGCCTTCAAATAATCTACTACTTACTGTTGATGAATTGTTTCCAAAATCTAATCAATTCGTAACATAAACACAATACCTCCCTTACATATATGTTTGTATGAGAGGTAAAAATGATAGAATTTAAGATATAAATATGGTGCATTAAGCAATTTTCCTTTGTATGATTTAACTGGGCCAAATGATATGATTTTGGTCTCGTATAAACATAAACACGACACGAAAATTTTATTTTAACGAAATATTTATTTAATACAAAATTCTCAATCAATATTGTCCTATTGTCGACGTTTCTCGGTTATACTTTTTCAGTAAATATATGAGTTGATATAATAAATAAAAAACAGATAATCTGATGGAGAATAAATTGTTATTCCTGGTTCTGGTTTGACGTTTTAAGCTTTGAATATAATTTATCAGTGTTACGGGTTCTGTTTGACAACATTTCATTCTATATTGTATATAGCAACATAATATATGAGTGAATATTTCTGCTAACTCATACAATTCTTTTTCACAATATAAGCAAACAATTTCAATCTTATACTTTAATATCTGGTACGTTCTCTCAAGCAAAGCTTTGATTCTTACAACCGCTTACAAATATATGTTAAAATTTCTTGGGTTACATTTTTGGGGGTGACTCAAAGGGCATAAATGTATCATTTATCGGGATTTGCTATAAGTAGAGTGTTATAAGCAATAATGGAGAAATAGTGTTATATATTTATATTACTTTCATTTTAAGTGGCTATAAAAATATTTTATGGCTGTGATAATACACAAAATATTTTGTAAACCTCAATATTTATTGCATTTATGCTACAAGTTCTAGTTTTGGGTATACTAGGAGAATTGTTTTAATACCCCAAAAGTAATTATACCAATTTACGACAAAAAAAGCCATAATTTATTAACTTTCTTGAGTGTTTCATTGCAATCGAAACTATAAACTATTTTTTAGGTAAAATATATTTGTATAGTAGATTATGAATTTTTCATTTTCTTTGTAAACAATTTAAGATATTTGTCAATAATATTTCAATTCTTTTATTTAAAAAAAATCAAAATTACGAAAGACCGAAATAACTGATTCTTCATTAAATTGAAGAAAAATTTGCTTCTACAGATAAATGCCTATATTATTCACAATCAGTTAGTAATCAAATATGCACTGATTCTGCTGGTTGGAAAGTGGAAACTTTCCGATCAGTTGGAAAGTGAAAGGTAGGAATAATTGATTTTCAAACCTTTTAAAAGTCCGAAACACGGAAATATAGTAATACTGGAATCTTAAATGCTAACTTGTAGACTTTTATAAAAGCAAAAACGAGCCTGAGACAGATAGATATTGTAAGGCCACCCTTCTCTGTCTAACATTTGTTCGTAGAACAGTTGCTATACATTTGTTGAGCGGTTGATATGTAAAAACATGTTGCATGCTTTTGTCCAACAATGATAAATAAAATTATTTTAAAATTTCCTTTAAATTCACAAACATAATAGTTAATTTAATTCATTTCTATTAATGTTTCGTTTAATTTTTATATTAAACATTTTATTTCAGAACCATTGAATGTTATTTCTGAATATTTTCTTATTAACTTTCTAGGCGGACTATGCAACAAAGATAGATAGCCCAACAATTAGCTATTTCTCTCGACTCGCATTTTCAACGTCAGTTAGCGTTCCAGTTTTCTTATATTTCAGTGATCTCAAATTGATGTATTGTATTACTAATCGAATATGAATAAAATAATGTTATTGTATACAGCTAATTTGTAACTTGTAAAGAAATAATACGTCGAATAAAATAACAAAATTTGTTTCTCAGAATCATTCTTTAAATAAAATATGATTAAATACCCTTGATACACTTGGTATACATAATACTATAATTAATTATTTACTTATAAAAAAAAATGCAAGGAATGCAATTCAGAAACATTTTATTAACTAATCAAATATATACAATAAATGGTTGAGCAAAAATAAATAATAATGAGTAATCATGAGGCATAACATTGTACAGGTTAGGATTTATCTTAGTGCAGGAATTTAGCGACAGGTGCGGCGTAGGCTAAGGGGGCGGCATGAGCCACAACGGGGGCGGCATGAGCCACGGCAGCCTTCACCACCAAGGGTTCACGGTGCACGATTGCGTTGAAACCGTTCACTGGGTCCGCGGTGTACTCAACGGTACGCTTGGTGCCGTCGGCGTCGATGAGGCTGTAGCTGCCTTGGACGACATCTCCGTCGCGGGTCTCGTGCTGGGACTTGCTGTCGCCGGTGAGGGCATCCTACACAAAAACGGAAAACTCATTTAGCATCCAAATAATTAATGACATATTAAACAATTTCTTTTGATAGCTCTTCAAACAATTTTATTGAAATATGTCAATATTATTAAAAAAACTATAAAGGTTGTATTTTATAATTTATTTTGACTCTAATATTATGCAAAAAATAATTGGCTGTCAACATTGAATTAATTTTAATTAAAAAGGTTTTCGAAACACTGGATTTACAGAAGTTCTTTGAAATTTAATCAAATGTATTCTACCTAAATAAATGATTGGTTTCGGGCATATTAACAATTTATTTATTCACTCACGGACAAAATACTATATCATACCACTAGAGAGAGAAATTAAAAAGAATATGAATTATAAAGATAGTAATTAAAAAATGAAAGTATAATATATATTAAATAGTTACTGTGTGTAAAGGGTATCTGCTGAATAATTGAATTTAATATCTACCTTTTCTTATTAACTCTATTGAAAATTTAATATCAGTCATCATATTGTATTTTAAATTATGAATTTGTATACAAATGTAGTTTCTTGTATTTCATTTAAATTTACCAGTTGCATGTGCTAAAATACACGTTTGATGTAAATTTTAAATTTACAATTTCATTGTGTCAATTATCTACGAATTAATGAAAATAGAAATATAAATACCACATTGTTGATTAACATATATTAAATTTGCAATTAAATGTTATAAAATATGCTGTTTGAAATGAATATCTACTCATTTGATTATAATTATTAATTATTCCTAATTCATTACAAATTTGATTTTAAACTAATTGAAATTTTGGAATATATTATTCGAACGAATGTGAAATGTAATTATTTGCAATTTGTAATGCACTGTCATCACCAAGTAAATATCAGGTACTAATTTTGATCTGATTATTATTTTCAATACACACCTGGACATCATAAGCGTAGCTGTACTGGGGATGAGGGTCATACTCATCAGTGACCAGAGTCTTGGCGACAGCAACCGGAGCCGCGATTTTAGCTACGTGGCCGGCGTACGCCAGGGGGGCAGGGGCAGCGTAAGTTAAAGCACCTGGTGCAGCGTAGCCGATGGCTCCGGCATGGGCCATGGCGATGACAGCAGCGAAGGCGAGAAGCTGAAAATAATAAAAACACTTTTAATTTTACATTAAAACATATAAATACAAATATCATTAGGTACAATATAAACATTTCAATATTTACAATTAATTTCCATTATTCAAATTACTTATTTATAATAATGTGAAAACAATCGTATATTATGTTACTAGGAGTTAAAACAGGACACGGCCTACGCCTAGGCCGCAAATATATCAGCTCAACACAAAAAAGAATGTTTAGCTTCGAGTAACATATACTACTTTTTCTTGCTTCTGCCATTTTAAACAATAAAATATGACTGAATCACGCAATACAACTAACACTCATCAAAGCTACCCTTGTAGGTGATGCCACCATGTGGTATATGAAACAACTAACATATTATTTTACGCCGTAAAATTATATTCATATTATTGTACGCCGTACAATTATATTTATATGATTATGATTGTATTAGTAACAAAATGATTCACTTCTATATCGTATATGTAGTAGCTAAAATATGAAGAAAAACAATATTTGTAAAACAATATTTTTGTTGAAAATTTTAAATTATTTCTTTGCAATTCACAAAGTGATATATAGCTTAGCCACTCAAGTAAATTGTGAAAATTGCATATTTACATATTATTTACCATAAATTCCTCCATTATGTAACAAGTTTTACAATCACGCGTTTTTTAGGAATGAGTAAAACGAGTTTATAATAAAAACGAATAAATGAAAACTTTACAAAACGAATCGCATACTATACTTTTGTTACGACCACAAATTAATTAAGATAACAGAAATATGTTATATTTTATTAATTATTTGAACATATGTTAATAGTTACAGTTAGTAACTTAACTCCGTTACTAAACCGTTCAAAAACACAGCTAGTCAAAGTACGATTAAAATTATATTAACATCATGGAAATTGATACGTTAAAAGACTGGGAGTAGAAAATAGTATATTGTGTAACAAGTTTTATAAACATCACTTTAGTCACGAGTTTTCTAGAAACTAGCGGAGCGAAAACAAAACGAGTATTTAAGCTAAAGGGTTTTTAAAACGATTGACATACACATACTATACTTTTTCTACGATCTCAAATTAAGACAACCGAAAAGTGTAATTTGAAGAAGAATGTAATTAGGTTTACTTATAACACAATGACCGCAAATTAAGATAACAGAAAAATTATCATATTTTATTAATTAGTTTAACAGTTAAATTAAAAAAAAATTACCAATTATTAGAATGAACCTTAAACCTTCGAAACCACAGCTTATCAAGATATAATTAAAGTATTATTTAGGGCTATGAAAGAATTCGTTAAAAGTTTTTTTTTTTCACAGTGGGAGTAGAATAATACTTCATATTATAAAGAAATTTAAAATCCAGTTAAATTAAAATAGAAGATTTCACCATTTAGCATGTATGATTCATCGCATCATCATCTCTAATGCTCCATCGTATCTAGCTAATAAAATATCGTTTCGTTCTAAAGTCCATGACAAAAATTTGAGGGACAAATTTAATATTCACATTCCTAATCATCGCACCGCTGTTTTCAAACGTTGTTTCAGTTATAATTGTTCATTCATTTATAACCAAGTTCCGGACAAATTCAAGCAATTAAAAATCGTACAATTTTCTATAAACTTTAAACATTACTTACTTCAAAAACAATAATATTTCATCCTTCAGTTCCCGCATTTGCTCAGTTAGTTTTCTCATTCTAATAATAATAACATTTTGTATTATATTTTATTAAGATTATCATGTTCGAACTCAGACCATTTTTAATTGTTCACTGAACTGTAAAGGTTAAGTGTAAGAACAGCCTCGGCTGAACTATCGCCAAATAAAGTTATATTATTATTATTATTATTATTATTAACTACCTACCATACTAAATTTACATCAAGTTATCCAAATAACAATCAATTGCTGTAAATAAGTCATAAAATAATTTCAAATGATGTGCACTTGTTAAAAACAAATAAATTTACTTGAAAAGTGAATTTAAGTGACAGTTAAATTTCTTTATAATACCGGACATTAATCATTTAAAATTTACTATGTAACCAAATATTAGGTGTACCGATTTTGATTTTGTCAATGTACGTGCATCAAACGATGCTTGAACTACAAAATTTGATTCGCATTCAAAGGTAGAGCCATATTTATAGTTTATTTTACGCGGACAGCACCAATAAAATCAATGAAAAACAAATATGTACTCATTCTAGAATATCGCGTTAAAATGAACCAATATATTTAAAACCTAAACAAATATTTTTCCCACTTCAAATTAACAATTCAGAAGTATTTAGACAACAAAATCGCTTAATAATTAAATCACATTGAATTCACACACCTTGAAAGCCATTGTAGTGGATGTAGATCAGCTAACTGAAGACAACAGAAGTAATCGAATGATGGTAAGTTGGGCGAACCCCGGGTCTTATATACCAGCGCTCGCTGGGCAGGGGCCCCCCGGCTCCTGGGGTGTGCAGGTTCTGGGGCCATGACAGTAGCGGGCGGCGCGATTTCGCAACTCGGGCACGGACCCGGCACGTATTTGCTTTCACGCACATGTCGCGAGGAGCTGCATTGAGATACTTAAAAGTATGTTTTGGTAATTTTAATCTGATGTTTACAAATAAGATCATAGACAATGATATGACATCCATGAAGTCTAGTCTACAAATTATGTTGGATTTCTTGGTTTTTTGTTATTTCTATGAATGTAATTATTATTATTATTAACTTTTGACTGTAAGTTTATCATTTATTTGTTATACTTATTTGTATTTTATTATTGTGATTGTTACATACCAATAATCTTGTTGTTTTCAATTCCCCTGATGATGTGGCATTAGGCGACGAAACGTAGAAGAATTTTGTAAAATTGAATTATATTTTAATCATTGACTGCATTCCTACATATTTAATCATTCGATCTAGTTAAATTAAATATGGGGTAAATAGCACCGTGGTAACGTATCGGACTGTGGATCGTGAGATCCTCAGTTTGAATCTCACTGCCGACAGTTACCAATTTAAATTTACCCCTATGGTTCCCCCTTCACTAACATCCTTGGGGGCTATGATTTGACGGCCGGTAACCGCACTTCATACGAAAAAATATATCATTTACCGAGATCTGCGTAAGCAGAGTGCCACACCCATAATGGGTAAAAGTCGTGATGATATATTTATTTATTTATATCTAGTTAAATCGTAATATCTATTGATCGTTTACATCATCTACAACTTATATTTCGCTAAGTTCGATAGACTTAACTAATTATTATTTGTACACAAATAAGTATACAAGATCGTGAATTCCATTTTATTTTTCAATAAATAAATTTTAACGAATTTAACGGCAATTTGAGAATGAGTTGAAAAATCAAATCACTGATAGATACAACCCTTTAATGTTCGTTAATTTATAAAGTTAAATTCTTATTGTAACCTAGAAATTATTGGCCGAAACGTCTACTGAACATGAATGTGAGTCATGTCATTAATTTAAAACTTTTATTTTTAATTCCTTTAAAACATCACCTACTGGACAAATATTAGCTCCAAAACATCTTTAGTTTCTTTGCATTGCGGTAGAAAGAAAAGTAATTTTAGAGTCTTGTTTACTTGGCCCTTCAGCTGAATATCATTGCTTTATATATTTTATTCCGGATGGTTCATTTGGAAATTGTGTTCCAATAGAGAATTACAGTTTTGATTATAACATAATATTATAACTAGATAAAGTACAAAGTAAGTACTACAATAAATAATTACAGGATGTAGCAATAAATTATATCTATTAAATTTGAGTTATTGATATGGAAACTGGCTAATTTTACTTCACAAACAACGCTGCATTATTGCAAATGCAATTGTTGTACTAATGAAATATTCATTTCGCGTAACCAATAATGAGTTGAAATACTAACGATGTTGTATTTCAGTGCAAACAAAACAAATTAATCAAGGTTTCCAAACTAAGGATTGTTCGAACATTTAAAACCCGTTCTTCCCCAGAATATAAATCAATATGTTTGTAATATGGTAGCATTTTATCTTAACCTTTTATGATAATATGAATGATGCAATTTATTTTTTACTTATACCATAAAAAATGTTGTACCTCATATTTTAAGCGAGATATTTTTCTAACAGGAACATGTTGTGATTTAGATAAAAATCTGCAAAGTCTAACCTAAATCTAACCTTAAAAGTACAAATAAATCATAGGTAAACTGCAACTAATAATTAATACCTTACCTTTGCTGTCGTCCACATAAAAGTGTTGAAATGTCATATTTTGTTTTATAAGTGATCTAGTTTGTCGAATGTGACAGATAAATTCGAACCATAAACGACAAAACTAACTGAAAACTATGTTTGAAACTATTCGTCTTATGTCTTGGGTCGTCGTGAGTTTTCATTGGTCAAGTGTGAAATGTGAAAACTTATGATTTCCTCTTGACGGAAGAAAATACGACTTCGGTGAAATTATGAGAGTTCAACGATGTGCGCTTTTCTTCCTCGTCACACAAATTCTGCTTTGTGTCGTCTTCTTACTATTTATATCTACACAAACAACTTGCAGACGTCTAGAAATAATTATCATGGAAGAAACACTGGATTTTTAATTTTTAACTGACATAAAAAATACATAACATCACACTAAATCCCACACTGTATATAATAGAATATTTAAAGTGACGTACATTTGATGGGAGAAATAATGAACATGTGATTGATACAAATATCATCTGTTGTAATTTAATATACTGTATCTATTATAAAATTAAAGAATTATTATATTGTATACATACATTAATTATAATAAATTTAAACGTAAAGTAATTTTGGTAGAAGAAATATGAAAGATTCACATATTTGCAGAGAAAGAAATAGATACAAATATTATCTGTTATACTTCTAAGATACGGTAAATTTGTCTGTTTTCCTATTAAGGGCCGATATTTCCATCTACGAATAAACTTCCGATTAAGTTATTCGTTGAATAAATAAAAAAAATACACATCAAAAAATGACAGTTAGAACAATTAGATTTCGATGCGACATTTTTCATTTATACGCCGAATAATTTATTCGTAGATGGAAATATCGGACCTAAGACAAATAATTTTTCATCCTGGAGTCTAATAAATTAAGTTTTTCCGAAATCGATAAAGTACAGTAAAACTTTACAGACTCTTTGTCAAAATTTTAGTCTAATTTTAATTACAAACTTAAAATAACAAACAAAATATTATCTAATACTATTGGTGATTGTATTTATTATTTATCTTTGATAATAATAAATCGAATTTAATGCAGATCACATGCAGAACATCTCTAAATACATTTTAAGAAATAATGAAAATTACAACCAAATCTTTGATATTTGACAGTACTTTTGTTGTCACAGCCATCCCTGTCGCAACTGCTAGCTGATATTTTACAAATACATAATGCTATTTATTTATATTTTTAATTAACAATTTTACGATTTCGAAAAAATATAATGTATACCTCGGCACTAAACTATTTAGTGCCTTGATATCCAGTTGATTAGCGCAGTTATATAAAAAAATCTGATCACTGCTATTAGCTACACATATTTTATTCCCTTTGCTGAAAGTTTGCATCTCTTACTTTGCTTAAATTTACGCGAAATGCGACATCTCTCAAAAGACGATTATGTATTGAGACTTGAGTTTACGGGAAGAAGATTAAATATCTTTTGATTGAGATTGAAATGAGATTTCGGAGAAGGACGTATAGATGCTTGGAAGGAAGCTAAATAAGAACGATATTGATGCTACTAGCAATTTGACGTTCTGAGTAAATTTGGTGGATGCTAGGTAAAAGAGAATTTGAATGAATCGCAAGTAATAAAAGTACCAACAATTTGATAATTCACAGATCACCATCTTGCAACAAGATCGCATAAAAATAAAAGATAACATTTAATGCAGCACAATTAATAACAGAATGGGGCCACAAACAAGTCTCGTAACAATTGCAATAAATAACCGACATTCACTGCTCAGGCTGGCCAACATACAACATCGCACCAGCAGCAGTACCAACAGAATGGACACTGGTGCAGATCGATTTTTCTCAGGACATAAATGTCGCGATCGTATTTACAGCACAATGCTTTCCTTTATATATTTACAATTGATCGCAGCCCAGGAGGCTATGACACAAAATAATTCTCAGAAAAACAAGCTGCAGAACTTTATAGAGTTGATTTATAGCGATTTTTAAGTTTTCTAGCTTGGGATTTGACGCTATTCTTTTGGAATTTTTGATGTATAGGTTTTTCAAAATAAATAAAGATGTGTGGATACTTTGGTACCTGGGATATACTGTGGAACATAAATAATGGCGATAAAAACTTTATTGATAAAGTAGTTTAACTCAGCAAATGGTTACAGGTTCTTCAGAAATAATACATACAGTGGTTATAGTTCGCGAAATGTGTATAATTATGATAATAAATTAATTTGACATTGACAAGTAAAGTTGTATTTTATCTGGAACAAGAAAGTAACCAAATGTGGTATAGGATCTTAATACGGAATACCACCATTTAACATTGCACAAATTATAGACGTTTAATTAGTAGGCATATTCAGTCATACATTTTCGCTAAACTTAGTAACAGTATTATATTTAAAAAATTAAATAACAGTATAATAATTTTATAAAAGTCTAAATACTAATAAGAGAAATGGCTGTATTCCATATAAGGATCCTAATACATATTCGGTTAATTTTTGTATATATTAAAACAAATAAATTAATATTGTACGGTGGTGTATTCCTTCTGAACCATAAGATGAATATATCTCTTCTAATTTATTGCAAGTTAATTGTACATAAATTGAGATAGGTCAATATCACTTTAAAACTTACGTTTATCATATGTCGGATGATACAACCTATATTGTACAAGTATATTTTTAATAAAACTATAGTTTTCAGGATTAAAAGCTATTTATACCGTAATATAAAAGCATAGAAATTCACAATAAATAAAATTACAACAGATAACATTTGAATCTATCTATTTATTTATTTATTTCTTTTACCAAAACTACGTCACGTATATCTTGTTCTAATTTGCAATATTTAATTCCTCGCAAACTATAAATAATTTATTGCACAAATGCAGGTATTCTATTTTCTTAATTAAAATCATATTGTAAATAATCTTAATTTAGTTTTTGTAATATATTCTTTAATTGATTCCAAATTATTGTTGAATTATTATTATAAATATATAACATTGTAATTGATTGGATATTTGTTGCTTGCTTGATTTCAAAACAAAATAATTAAAAATAATGATAATTCAAAAAATGTAACAAAACAAAATTTAAACAAAGTTTATTATATATTACATATAGTATTTAATTATTAATTTAGCTAATTGACATAATATTTCATTACCATTTAGAATAATTTTTATAATTTTACATGAAATTAAATGAATACTCCATACATATATTCTATTCTACATAAATTATTGTTTGAGCACTTCTAAAAAATTATTGTAAACAACCCTTGTTTCGATAACACAGTTCTCACGAAATTAAAATAAATATTATCCAACAATGGAATTAAGAGCAGTGAATGACGCAACAATTGCAGAACCACTAAAACTTGTTTATATATTTCAAGTGCACTTTATATCTCAATTGACCAACAAAATTTCTCCAGTGGAAGTGAAATGTATTGCGCGGGAACGATTTCAAGATCACGAGTTGCATAACGCGCCGACAACTGCACAGAATTCTTCGCACGATTGGACAGTTAATTAAATCAGGAGAAATTTCACTTCATACCTATTCCGTCGACGTAGTTCCTGCCATTCAAACCATCAAACCGACTGGACATCGTTAATAGCTTCATTACGTTACGTTATGGTTGAAGCACGGGTCGTAGATGTTGGCACTCCACTTTTCTTTTATTAAACATTAATTTTCCATTAGCTTCTTAAACAAATGAGCTTCATATTAAATATGCGACATGGCAGGAAACCCCACCTTCTCTCGAAATAGTGTGGAAAATCTGGTTTTCATCTCTAGAGAGGAAAATATAGAAGTGTTACAAATATGAATGTTATTTACAAAAAATATATTAATAAATAATAGTAATAAACTCTCGGTTTTTTTGTTTCAAAAAATAATTTTAATAAGAACACTATTTGTTGTCATTCTGAAGATGGTTTAACAACCGAAATGTACATCAATACTAATTATTAAAATTATTTTTTGAAACAAAAAAACCGAGAGTTTATTACTATTATTTATTTGAATATGTTTCAACGAGAGCCAACACACACGTCCATAGAAATTAAAAAATATATTACATTTATGTCATCATTTTCTAGATTAAATCACAAATTGACAACTGTAATTTAGATGTAAGATTGGTTCATTGGCAATACTTGCGTCTGATAACCTAACTTTAGATGAGTCAATTGTATGTTGTGTTGTCAAAGTTTATTTAAGGTCCGACCAAATCGTTTTTAGAAACATGCCGTGAAAAAATGTTGTGTCTAACACGAGAAAAAAGCGCTTCTTCCACTCTCGCTCGAATTGCCTCATTCGCTGTTCTCATTAAACAAACTTCGAGCTCGAGGAAAGAAAGAAGTGATTACCTCTCTAGTTTGACAAATAATTATTCTTATTTATGAAAAGAAACTTTAAACAGTAAAAGGTATAATAACATGGAATGAATTTGTGTACAAACTTTGCTTGCCAAATAAAGAACAAAATTTTTTACCTAACAAACATCAAATTTATTTTTCTGTTCCAATAACTCTTTTACCTTTTCCTATCTTCAGTGCTTTTGCTTCTAACGCAATAGGTACAAATAATATAATTCCATTGAGGAAACGAAAAAAACAAACTTATTTATTATGTATGTTGTTTTTCTACTTTGTTTTTCTTTGCTTGAGTCTGATTTTATTTTCCAAACTTATCCTGGCAGATAAACTGATTGGTATGTAACTGATACTTCAGGATTATATAAAAGACTTAAATTAAATTCTGTAATAGTATTCAAATTACATTCCAAGGTGGAAAACGACAATGTTAGCTAAAATATGAAGTTTTCCACTGAATTTGGTGTATTATTTTATTCACAATTATTATGAAAGTTTTTCTTTATAGGTTTGTTTCTAATTCAATAATATTTTTAACCTAGGCTGTACGAAAATCATAGCAATTCATTCCTCTCAGAACTCCATATAAATACCATTCTCATTTCAACAATCCATAATTAACGTATTAATATACAATAGTAATTTACGTAACAAGACCAGAAAGTGGTACTTTACTGGGTGAGCAAGCATATTCCAGAGCGAGCCGTAGGCGAGATTTGGAAGCTTGCGATCCCTTATAGTCAATTTTCTGAGCTAGCTCTGAAAAGAAGGAATTTTCCGAGCTAGCTCGGTAAAGAAGGAATTTCCGGTCTAAAAAGTGATCAGAAACAGCTCATTTTCTGGGCGATCGCGAATAAATAATATTATTAATATAGTCTTTAATACAAACCCACTGAATTGCATCCATAATGATTAGAGGACACAATATGAATTTATAATTATGTTTAGGTATCCAACGCGCATCTTTGATTAACGTAGTCAGTTTTCGATAGAAGATAATCTTATGATTATAATTAGTCTCGCACCCTTTTTTTCTGTTTTATTTTTAAAAATTGATGATAATTATTACATTTTTTTGTTTTCGTTTATGTTTTATTGAGCAGATAATTAATGTTTAAAGTTTAAAAAGATTTCTCCCACTTTATTCTCTTATCCTATGACGTAATAGTTATTATTGTATCTTCCGTCTCTTACGCTTGCATGCAGTAACAATTGTCAAGTTACGGTGACTGATAAATTTGTTGCTTTAAAATGTATTTTCTTTAGTTACTCTAAAGTCTTAATTGGGTCAAATGGTATGATTCTAGGCTCGTATATTGTCTTTTTTTTAAACATAATATAATATGTATTTCACACAGCCCACGTTCTTGTAGTTCTGTGATTTCATATTTCATTCAACGAATGGAGTCGTCTGATTCATCGGTACTTAATGTCATCTCAGACTGGTCGATTTGGCCGCTTTCAATCTTCATCACATTTATATATTTTCTGAGGGTTCATCGTATTAGGGAATAAAATTTCACAGTTCTATAAATTTGCTAAACCTTATTATGTTCAAACATTTTGAGTCAAATTTATGAGGGTATAAATAAAACAATTAAATTCAATTCATAATTTATTTAAAACTTAATAATATATACACGTATACGTATGCAGTCGGCAATCAGATTAGTGATCAATAAATAAATTGTATTTAGTGGATGAAGGTCTTAGCAACGGGAGCAGCATAGCCCAAAGGACCCACAGGGGCGGCGAATTTAGCAACAGGTGCAGCATAGGCCACTGGAGCAGCAATAGGAGCAGCGAATTTAGCCACTGGGGCGGCATAGGCAACTGGAGCGGCGAATTTGGCTACTGGGGCGCCATAGGCCACTGGAGCAGCGAATTTGGCCACTGGAGCGGCATAGGCTACTGGAGCAGCAACCTTAGCAACCACGGGTGCAGCCTTCACCACCAAGGGTTCCCGGTGCACGACAGCGTTGAAACCGTTGACGGGGTCAGCGGTGTATTCGACGGTGCGGCGTGTGCCGTCGGGGTCCACCAGTCTGTAGCTGCCCTGGACAACATCACCGCTGCGGCTCTCCACGTGGTTCTTGTTGTCGCCGGTCAAAGCGTCTTGGATGTCGTAGGCGTAGCTGTATTGGGGGTTGGGGTCGAAGTCTGCGTCGACAGCCACGGTTTTAGCGAGGACGGGAGCTGCGTGGGCTACCACTGGGGCGGGGGCGAGCAGTGGGGCGGCCACTCTGAGAAAAGGAACAGAACTTGTTATTTACTTCTTGAATAATTAAAAAAAATGTAGCATTAAAGAGAGAAGACAAGCAATTTGGAATTAATGTTAATTTAATTATTATTTTATATAGATATTTTGAAGGTTATTGCTGCCAAATAACATTGCCATGCATGTGTTGAACGGTTGCTATGTATTTATTGACGGTTATTATGCGTTTATTGAGCGGTTGTTATGTAAAATAATTTTACAGGCTAGGCATAAAAGTGACACTTTACAGACTGTTATCAGTTCGTGAATGTCATCATTAATGTCAATCGGCAAAAAAAAAATTATTAATAAATCACTTTTTTTTTAATCTAACATACCCCCATACAAAAAAGTGTCTCATTTTTGCAACAATAAATCGAATAATTTACAAATTTTCTATATAAAAAAAACGCTATGATATAATGTAAGGTAAAATACTCACTTAGCGTAGGCCGGAGCAAGGGGCGCAGGAGCCAAAACTCCAGCTTGAGCCACAGCCGCGAAAGCAGTAAACAGAACAAACTTGAACGCCATCTTCTTGAACACTGTTCAACAACTGAAATGGTTGCGAATGTCTTAAGATGCACCAGGCAAGAAACTGATGCCTTGTCGAATTTTCGGCGCCGTTTATATACCCGACCAACCCGAATTGTGAGTGAAACTGAATTGCATTGCGTGTGTGTGTTCGCCGCTCGATCCAGTTCAGCCGGATCGAAATGTCAGACTCGGGTTTTCATCTGTCTTTGTTTTACTTATCGCGGTTAGGGCTATCAGATGAAGGTAATAGGCTGTGTGTGGCTCTGATTGATGTAGCCTTGATTCGTATGTGGATTAAATATTTTTATGTAATACAAATAAATGATGCTGTCCCCAAGTTGCTGCGGCATATAGAAATTATTATTTAATAAACTATTGTTAATATACCTTCCGCAATAGATTTCTTATCAAACTGTACAGGAACGCGGTCTAGCACTACCAAGAAACGCTCATCCCTTCAAAAATATAGTTTTTTCATGACCTGCCAGGAAACCCCACCGTTCTTCTCCTTAAATAGTGAGGAAATGTGTTTTTTCTCCTTAGAGAGGAAAATATAGAAATGTTACTAATATGAGTGTTGTTTATAAGAAATATATTGTAAAAATTATAAATAAATTCCTAATTTTATTGAAATTGATATACATATTTTGAATTATCTTAAAATTATATTTTGCTTTTTCTAGATTAAATCACAATTTGACAACTTTAATTTAAATTTAAAATTGGTTCATTGGCAACACTGCTACACCACCTTGCGTCTGATAACCTAACTTTTAACGTATCAGTTTTTTTGTCAAAGTGTATTTTAGGGGCGAGCAAATTCGGTTTTAGAAACATATCGTGAAAAAAATGTTGTGTCTAGAACGAGAAGAAAGCCCTCTTCCACTCTCGCTCGAGCTTCGAGCTCGAGTGGGAAAAAGAAGCGCTTTGCTCTCTATTTTGTAAAATAACTATTTCAATTACGACACCTGTCAAATAATGACATTGTTCAAGCGATGTTTTTTTTAAATGTACTGCTGTTTTAAAAAATCTTAGTTGTTATTCATGAAATCACAATGATTTTTTTTTATAATGTTGTGACGTCAGAATTGTGGTGTGTTATGGATCTCAAACAGTAGGGATTGTAAATAATTGTAGTCACATAAATGTTCTATTTTATTGTTTAAAAAATTATTTAAATAGAATTAAAATAATTTTTCGGTAGTAAATAATTAAAATATACATGAATACCATTTACTCCAGGAACAAACATAAATAAACTAACCTATGATTAGAATAGATGTGTGACAAACACACACAGACATCATCGCGAAACTATTAAAATTGTATTTTAGAGACCCTAAAACGTGCTCATTCACTGAAAACCCACTACCGAATTTTTAGCATGATGATAAAAATGATTCGGGGATAATCAGGAAATGGTTTATTCTGCAGAGATTCATCAATACGTTAATTAAACACTGCTATTTATTTATGTAACGGAAATTAGTTTGATTACAATAATACGTACTATCTAGTTATCCGCTGAAATAGTTGCGCCGAATCAACAATCATATTCAATTGCATTCGTATCGTTAATTACCAATTCTGCAAAGTAGGTAGCTTCATATAACCACGAAATCTGATTGATATTATTGTTACTTAAAATCAAATTAACTTACAATAATATTATTTATAAATTGCTTTGTATTGCTGATAATCCGCCAGTCAAAAATATACAGCGTAGGTGTGTTCTATTGGTTTTTACAAATAGTTCACCTACATCAATTTTTATAATTACACAGAACAATGCGTTTATAAATATTGTTTGCAAGCACTTTCAATTCAAAGATGAAATATAGCTATGCGATTGTCAAACTACACACCCTAGAATGAAGAGTAAAAGTGTATTCATATATTTTATAAAATGTTTTCTATTTTAACGATAGTTCTAACTCTTATACGCGGTTATGAATTAAGCCATATCAACTACAAATGAGTTTGTAATAGACACCACCAAACGCTATTTCTTTCTCGTTGCAAATGTTACAATATAAAGTATGATTTACGCCCTATAATTTATTGAATCATATTGATTTAGTTTTACTTACAAGAACCAACAATGAAAAATCTATGAATTCACTACAATGCGTTGCCTCAACAAACAAAATCCCCATTGAAATGAATTTGAAAGAAAAATAGTTAGGGGTATTTGCAGAACAATTTAAGTAAACCAGGATCTTTGTGAAATAAGAACAAATGAAAAATTAGAGGAACTTTATCGGCTAGAATACTTAAAAGGAAGAAAGACGAAAAATCCGTTTAAAAGATTATTAAAGAAAAACCAACTGAAGTAATATCTAAAGAAAGACTTAGAAGTAGATGGATTGATAGGGTTCTTGATGAACTCAAAATTGTAAATGTTGTCAACTGGGAATCAAGGAGTCTGGATGAAGATGGTAGAGGCGGCAGACTTCTCAACGGCAAGTCAAAATGATAATTGATTTTCGTTATAGTCAGGGTTATAATTCAGAGAATACCATTTAAATTTCTAAATCCAGAAAGTTTAGATGTAGGGGAAGTATTGTAACGGATCAAAATTTTCGATTCTTCAATAAATAAGCACGTTTAGGATTTCACGATAACCTAAAATTTAATTATGCTATCAAATTTAGATTTTAGAAATATGTGGATGTTTTTTTGACTGTGTTTAATGTAGTGTGAAAAAGCACTCGAAATCTCAGTCATACAGCATTTATTCTTCTTACACACGACGTTACGGTTTACACTTAAACCTTGTTTAGGGTTAGTAAAATCTTACAGCAAACTATCAAGTAACAAATACCTTCGTAAACAATCATTCAATTTGTTGAAAACTACGTATATACAAAAGCATAACACATACACATTCATGTTCTCAATACTGAGATTTTCAATACTCAGGAAGTTCCCTAAAGGCCTATAAGGCATAGTTTAGGAATATATAAATCCGATATGTTCAAATTTTTGTTTTTGTTTCATAAAAGGTCGTGTACTTCCTGTTTTGTAATATGTTCATGGGGTATATCCTTATTCCAATATTGCGAAACAGACTGATTATAGTCCTCTGTACTTTAATCTTCATTGCATATATTTGTACTAACCTATCTTCCATTTTCTAGATTGCGTGTCCCAAAAATATAACTACAGTTTTTATTGTTAAAAAAAGTAATGTGACACTATCATCTCTATTTTCTAACACTAAGGGGCGGTCTTACCATCTATGAATAAACTTCCGAATAAGTTATTCGGCGAATAAATAACAAATTACGCTTCGAAAACATAACACCTAGAACAATTACTATCATTTGAGCTATGATTTAGATGCGACATTTTTCGTGTATATTTGTAGATTGAAAGGTAGGGCTCTAAGATATATATGCGTTACACCAAAAGTATTGTCTCCTGGCATGGAATCCTTGGAAAAAAGTGTTAAATGTTTCTGTATAAAGAACTACTCTATTAGACTGCTTTATTGTTTTGCATAATTTTTAAATTTCCCTAGTAATTAACAGGAGTTTCGTTGTAGATTATCACTTTCCCTAATAATATTGATTAGAAGCAGCCATTGAGCCAGTAACACAGGGCCTAATGTGTAATCATTACTAGTAACTTGAGCCGTGAGGTTGACAGTTGATATTCGAGCTCTCTGCTCGCATCTCTCATCGTGCCAAGTAAATACCTCGCTGATGACAGAGCTGTAGCAAACAGACGATGAGCATTTGCGAAGCCTACTGTATGCGTATGTCGCTTTCACTTGCGTGGCGTAGTATGACAAGTATTTTAATGTCGTCCAAGGTCAAGCCAAGCCGCCGAAAGCTCTAGATTCAGAGCCGGCTCCATGACATTTGTGTGTTATTTATGGGCAGTTTAGGAGGTTATGAAGGTTTTTGTAAGATAAACAATCGTGATTTGGTTTATGGATATATATCGATTTATAATCGATGAAAAATTAGGCCGAGAGTGGGTTTTTTATTTGTGGAATATTTATATATGAGTAATTCAGTTAGTAAATTTAAATAAATACTTGTCCTATAAAAGCGGTACGTGTTTATTGGATGGATGACTTATTTAGTAATTTTTCTAATGTGATGTTTATGGTAATGAGAATTGAATGTATGGAATCTACTAAATTTATCGTGAATATCAACTAAGATGCAAACGGATGCAATATTTACTTTTCTGTTATGAATACTGCACTTTGGAAACTATTTAAACTTAATATACAACAAAAAAAATTTCCTGAGCACCACAATACCTCCCGGCACAGATTTCTTATTAAACAATGCAGGAACATGAACCATCACTATCAAGAAACACTCATCCCTTCAAAAAATTTACTTTTCATTTATGACACATGTCTAAGAATGACAATTTTCAACCGTTGCTTTATTTTTTTTTTTTTCAAAAAATCAGATTAAATGTAAAATCAAGAAATAAGTTTTCTTTAACGTGTAATTTGTAAATGCTTCAAACAACAATTGTAGATAATAATATTCGAAAATAAAATGAATAAATATATCATCACGCCTTATACCCACTATGGGCGTGGCACTCTGCTTGTGCAGATCTCGGTAAGTAATATATTTTTATTTATGAAATGCGGTTACCAGACGTCAAGTCATAGCACCCATAGTTGTTAGTGGAGTGGGAACCACAGGGGTAAATTTAAATTGGCAACTGTCGGCAGTGGGATTCGAACTGAGTCCGATGCGTTACCACGGATCTATTTACCCCAAATAATATAATATTTGAAACATTATTCTAATAAAGAAATTGTCATTAAGTCAAAATTTACTGAGATATTTCAAAATCACTTTCCATTTAAGAAAATATAACGTTCATTCCTCCCTTCACATGATCCCAATAATTTTATTTTACCAACCGTAGGATTAAGTACCCCTCCTTGCTGTATAAGCTTGTGTATTTATTTTTTCTCTAAAGTTATTAGTTAAACTGATTGGTTGCTTTAAAAACTTACCCTGTATGTATTACTGATATGCATAGTAATATATTAATGGCAGAATAATAAATATGGTATCTTAACTAGAACTCTGGGTATACGTATAATATTAATTAATCTTTGTCTTGTGACAAGAAGATGTTTGATTATTTAGAACTAAAAAATTTGTGGTATTGGTATTAGATGAAACAATATTGTAACAATTATAATTATAATATAGTTGCACTAAATCCACAAACCTAAATTCTTATCTAGAAGAACTTTTTATCTTCTTTCTTAGAAAACAATTAAACTCCATCTCAATATCTTCCCTACTCGAGAAATTACACAGAAATTAAATTATCATATATTGTTTATAAAATTGTTCGAGAATTTTAAACACACATAACATAAGTGAAAATATTCCCCCTACTATTAATATCCCTAAATTTTCAAAACCGCTAAAACAACATTCGTGGTTTAAGAATCAATTGCAAACTTAATACTTATTTATTGTGACAGCCAACACTCAATTTCTTTTCTTATAAAAACTCCATGTCGAACAGCTTTTAATGTTCTACAACAAAAGATATCTATACAGCTCTTCATCAAAGCAACATAATTAACTTATAGATAACACTCTTACAATCAAAAACAGAGTGTTTAGATACGCAATACAATGATGTTAATTCAATATCAATATCCAAATTGAACAGAAGTAGCTACTTGGAGAACTTCAAGATACGTGCCGTTCTAGTTTATATCGTTATTATTAACCTTCCTAAACTAACTCAAGCACTTTGATATCAGACGGAAGTAACTGAACTCTAAAGTTAATTCTTAGATACACTGGGATATTATTACTGCCACATTCAATTTGAACGGGAATCCAATAACGTACTGTAGTTAAATTATTGTTGCGCAGCTACTAGCATGAGTATGCGATGAAAATGAAACTGATCAAATGAAAGAAATCCATTTTGTTTTTATTTCTGCAAGGGCCGTTTAATTCTTAGGAGAATTTTATTCGCTCCCGCGGTAGGCAGAGAATAAAACCAATAAACATTTTGACAGAAACCATTCGAATATTTATTACGCAGTGAATCATGGCGTGGCTCGCCTAGCGATTGTCATCTTTTATATCGCGGCATTCTACGATCGGGATTTTTCAGTCTAGTTTAATTTTTGCGCATGCGAACAATGACACCGAGCTGCAGCCATAAATACGTCACCCGTAAAGAAATGGCTCCACTTTTACTTTTCGATGGAACAAGTTCTGGGAGACGACCACGCCTGATCCGTGACATTGACACCGATTCCGGAGCGCGGAGTAAGAGCACCACACCCGGATTATGCGCATGTGTGATACAACAGCTGAAAATGAAAACTGTATTATGTGTGCGCTAACGATTGTTTCATCGCCGTTTTCATAGGAAGAAATTACCCTCAAGCCTCAACATTGATTTATTTTGAACGAAGACTAATTCAATATTACATACATTGTTTCATTGTTGTGTAAAATTAACATTACCTGCCATGCAGATGTAATCAGTATTGAATTACGGTTATGGTAGAGAATAGTTATTTATGATATAAGTGTTAAAAGTGACATTTTATGAGTAAGTGGGGTAGTTTTTGAAACGAGGCAAAGCCGAGCGAAACAACCTCGCGTACGAAATAAATCACTTTTAACACGTATACGTATATCATATAAAATTATATTCACGATCTTCCTACAAAATGTAGAATGATATTTTAACAGGTCGGGTTACATTTGTTGATTTATTGATACAAATCGTTAGCAACCTATCAAAAATAACAATAAAATTACTTTTAACACATTGCTATGTTACTTTTAAAACTAGTGATAGTGACACTTTTAACTTGCTAAGCAACCGCTGAAAGGGTCACTTTTAACAACGATCGTTGATAATAGTATATTATTATTATATGAGAGATTCTGACAGTCATTATTCACGAAGATAAAGGCGAGTAATACAAATCATCCGAATGAATAATGACCATAATCCCGAATATAATACTGTACTTTTTCTACTCCTGTAAATTCGGAAATCACTTATGAAATGATTGAAATTCTTTGAAAACATGTTGAAAACGTCAACATAAAAATACACACTGACAACTGACTACATGTCAACTGTCAGACGGCCGTTGCTTGGTAATCCTCATCACGTCTTTAAAATAACATCGAATTATGGATTTCTGGCTCTGTGATTGGTTGAGAAGAGTGAATTATGAATCATGGGTAATATAATTCATCGAAAAAATTGAAATAATGGGGAAATATTTATACAGGGAAGGAAAAAATATTTTTTATTATTTTTTACGTATGAATAGTTCTATTTTGATAATTCTTTATTTATTGGATATAGTATACCTCCATTTAAATTCAACCCCTAAATTTCACCCTTAATAGTAGGAAAATAGGGGATGATTTATTCTTCACCCTGTTAGCCGATTCTACTACGTATAACATTGTACTGGGTTATCCGATTAAAAAAAAAATCCACCCCTAAGGGTAGAAAACTAAGTAACCACAAAAAATTAAAATATAAAAGATTTTTTAACAAAAAATGGAACCAACGAAAAACTGGAAAGCAGAAAATAAAATAAACCTTTTTAGTCTTAATAACTAAGCTCCAAAACTAACTAATTTTGAGTCATTGGTAGGTGCCAAATAAACAATCAATAAACGTCGACTCAAAATTAGTTACTTACATTAGTTTACGAGCTTAGTTATAAAGACTAAAAAGGTGTATTTTATTTTTCGCTTTTCAGTTTTTCGTCGGTTCAATTTTTTGTTAATAAGTTTTATTCTACAATTTTTTGATGTACAACCAACAGTTAATGTTTACAAGGCTTGATAAATAAAATAAATCACATCCCGGTATCTCTTGACACCCAAAACTTTACAATTACCCATTTCGAAAAATAAATTTTATCTGCCAGTAATTCACAGCAACAGAGATATTACTACATGTGACTCAGATTTTATACCACCACAACAATATTTCAGAGAAGGAAAAGACTGCTACTGCCATAAATCTTGGCGTGTACTTTATTACCAATAATTTTATGAGCATCGTATCTATGAAAGAATAGAATTGACTTGCTTATCTATTCCACTATAGTTCAGAGAGATGTTTAAAAGGTCCATTCAAACATGTGTACATGTTTGCGACCATCGACTAATTTAACATATGTGTATCGCATGAATCGACTACATACGAGTTAGGCGTTCACTTTTTCCACATTTTATTCACGGCATCATACAACTCAGCGCTTTGTAAACTGTGAGACGCGAAAATTAATTACGGATACTTGAATATAAAGACACATTAGTCGCAGTCCCTTCATTATTTTTAACTAAATGTCCCAATTATGACTTTTAGAATAAGTTGGGATAAATAACTCCGTGGTAACGCATCGGGCTGTGATCATAAGATCCTCGGTTTGAGCCTCACAGCCGATAAATTTTAAAAATTAAATTTCGTAAATTGTCATCACATAAAATTACTCATGTTCCTCTTCCACCACTATCATCTCTGAAGTCCGGGATTTGTCGGCTGGTAACTGGACTTTACCCGTAAATATATATCATAATACCGATATTTGCTTTGAGCAGAGTGCCACACCCAGAATTGGTTAAATGGTGTGACGATATATTTATTTATCCAACACCTCTCAATAAATGCTCTATAACTATGGTGATTTTAAACAAGGAATGAAACAGATTACCCACTAGTGGGTATAATTTTAAGAAAAGCCACTATTGAGTATTTTTTTATTTATAACAATAATAATATCACACAATACCTTGATAACTACTTCGATTGACATTTAAACTTAAAAAATTTAAAGCTTACGTCAATGTCAAATAATATTTCTTTAATAAATTTATTGGTATTATCGATAAAATTATCGCACTCAGCTTTCGGCTTCGTGAGCTAAAATTTCTCTCGTGGGTAATTCCTTACTTTGTCCACTTGTAAAGTAAATAACTATTATTTATAATTATTTGGAATAATTGTTGTACTCAATTTATTTGTATCTTAAATTCTCGTTATTTTTTTAAAAATATTTTTAAAAAAATAGCAATTGAAACAATAAAAACACTACTAAAATTAAGATTTCATTTGGCCCAAAGGTATTAGCTGGTACCACAAACACTGTTTTTGAATCTTGATGACAACAAAATATAGAAAAATGTTTCAAATAAAGATTGTAGGTAATATTATTCTACATGTTTTAAAGTCTAATGAATTTTACTTTATCTCATTTATTTACTAAGATATGCCCAAATATCCTGATAGGCCTTCAAATAATCTACTACTTACTGTTGATGAATTGTTTCCAAAATCTAATAAATTCGAAACATAAATACAATACATCCTTTACATATAGGTATGTGCGGGAGATAAAAATGATAGAATTTAAAATATAAATAATTGTCCTTTATGTGATTTTAACTGAGCCAAATGATATGATTTTGGGCTCGTAATGAACGTTCTCTAGGTATACTTGTTAAATGATTAGATACTTTGACAGATCGTGCTACAGATATGTCAAGGAACAATGGATAATCAATAGCTGTTTACTTAACATTCTTACTAGAATTTATTTATTGATTATTAAGGATTTTTCGCAATTTTTCGAAATCTGTGAAATGAAGAATTTACCTATAACCTATCTAAACTATTATTTTTGATTAATTCAATTAAACGCTTGAGAGTTCTATAACTTAATTTTGAAAGACCTCTAGGATACATTGCTGAAGTTTGTGGGTTCAGTGGACATCTTGTATTTAATATATGGAGTCGCAAAAATATCAATGATAGAACTGATAGAATGTGGTTTTGAATGAAAAGAGTTTAAGATGCGCTGGTAGAAGTGATAGAAATAAATATTTACACTATTCGGTGTTTCTGTGAATTTAATTTTCATTAATCAAGAAGACGTTGTCCAATGCACTCGCTAACTTAATTTAGAAGTTGCAATTCATTATCTGGTTAAAATCTTCGCACCTTCTTCATCGATGCGACCAAGTATTTGCAGAACTTATTTTTATTTGGAGCAGGTGAAATACTGAGAGATTAAATAAGTTTTGAAATTGCTTTATTTAAAATTATTTTTATAGAGGTATATACATATCGCTAAAATAAATATGCTAAAACAAATAGGCCATTTCAAGTTGTTTACCAGTTGACGACGGGGCCGGCGGCGTAGCCAGAATACGCTACAGGAGAGGCAGAATAAGCGACTGGGGCGGCGACAGTCTTAGCGACGTAACCAGCAGTGTTGTAGGTGGAGACAACTCCGGGGGTGTTGTAGGTGGAGATAACACCAGCGGGGGCAGAGACCTGCGCGCTGTAAGCCACGGGAGCAGCTACAGTCTTAGCGACAACAGCGGGAGCAGAGTAAGCAACTGCGGGGGCAGCAGCGGCGTAGTTGTAAGCCACAGCTGGGGCAGCCACAGACTTAGCTACGACAGCGGGGGCAGAGTAAGCCACTGGGGCGGCACCGTAGTTGTAGCCCACGGGGGCAGCAGCGTAGTTGTAGCCCACGGGGGCAGCAGCGTAGTTGTAAGCCACAGGCGCGGCAACGGTCTTAGCGACGACAGCGGGGGCAGCGTAGCCAACAGCGGGGGCAGAGTAAGCGACAGCTGGGGCGGCAGCGACGGTTCTGGCAACGGTGACAGCAGGAGCAGGAGCCACGACGGTCTTGGCTTCAACAACAGCGGGAGCAGCAGCCACTACAGCTGGAGCAGCTAGAGGAGTCTTGCTCACAACCGCGTTGAATCCATTGACGGGGTCAGCGCTGTAGTCCACGACACGCTTGGTACCATCAGGGTCCACCAGGCTGTACTGTCCAGTCACCACGTCTCCGCTGCGGCTCTCCACCTGTCCCTTCACGTCCCCGGTGATGGAGTCGTGCACGCCGTACGAGTAGCTGTACTGAGGGTTGGGGTCGTACTCGGTGTCCACCACGGTCTTGGCCACGGCCACGGGCGCGGCTGCGTAGGCCAGAGGCTGGTGGAGCACGCCGGCGCGAGCCACGGCCAGACAGGCGAAGAAGGCAACAAACTGCAAAAAAGACAAAACGAAGCATTAAAACTAAACTCGCTACTCAATTAGACAGACGAGTTCCACTCTTTTCAATTCATGTTAATCGTATCAAATCAGCTTTGTACAAAGTGTTTGTTTATTTATTTGATTTGAGATTTCAACGGGGGTTAAATACGAAAAAAATTTCTACAATGTTGCACAAAAACTGTTGGTTGAACAGGATCAATACAAAGAGTAAATGAGCTAACAGAACCAGAATTTCAATGGACGAATAAGTTCATTTCAATCGTTTGCACGAACTCGACTAACGGGTCTCATTAGGTTTGTTCCAAGTAGTCATTTCGGACATGTTTGTAACATGTTTGTGACAAATTTCACTGCGCCTGCGATAAATGTAAACAAGTTAAGTTTGAAACATAAGCTTCATTTCCTTTTTTGTAGCAAAAAATGTATGAATTTCTTTATTTATATGTATATTTGAGGTTAGCTGTCAAAACAAAAAAATGAGTATGCACATGCGCTTCACTCCATTCGCCGTTCCAGTCTATGTTTCTAACTTAACTTGTTTACATTTATCACAGGCGCACTGAAATTTGTCACAAACATGTCACGAACATGTCCGAAATGACCACTTGGAACAAACCTATTGATACAATTGATGTAACGCGCCGAAAGTTATTGCGCTGTCGCTTGCACTTGCTTTACTTTCATTATCTACGAAACTAACCAATCACCCCTATCAAAATTGCATACTAACACAATTTCAAAATAATTTTCCTTAAGTTTTGCAAATTTGCGATTTTAATGTTGCAAATAAATATTACAATAAACGTTTCAACGAAATTAAAAATATGAATTAAAATTCATTGAACAATGAAAACAATATAAAAAATATTGCAAATGAAAATGCAAAATAATATTTATTATCAAAATATATAACGCATGTATCATAACTTTCCACTAGATTGTTTATTTTAAAACAGTTTAATTTTTGCTATTTTACTTTTATTTTTTAATACAATAAAATTGCACAAAAATTAATTTTTATTGAAATATGTACGAAATAGCTTACAGGCCTTTAAGTAAAAATCCCATTCAGTTTAAATTGATTGAAATTTAAAAATGATAATTGTAGTTTTATTTTGGCGATTTCGATAGTTTGAGAGTTTGTTTTCTGTTAAATAAACAATTCAAAAACTATTAAATATTACTAATACTTTTAGACAACCAAATGAGCTTTATTGCATGCATTTAGAAATTCTGAACAAATTTTGTATTTACACTTTTGCTGTAAAATTAATAAGTATAAATTTACAACAATGTAAAAAGTAGAATTAAAATCTTTACAAACGGTAAACCGTAGGTAATAATAATAAAATAGCAGCTACAAGACTTCCAAAATAATAAATAATTACAAAATCACATACGAATTTCTTCTCAAAAAAATTCATTATTTGTTCGTCAATAGTCTTTACAGATTTACAGAATTACAACAGTCGCATACTGTATTAGCTTGCACTGTGGCTATTCTCAACAATTAAAAGCACCATACCTTGAAAGCCATTGTTGATTGTTCACAATTCGGTAACTATCGGAACTATGTTGGTCCACCACCGTCAGTCCAGCTTATATACCCAGATCGCGAGGGCGAGGTCCCGAGGTGACCCACACGTCACGTCGCATCGGATCCGTCGCGAATTCGGCTTCGGTTTCGGCGGCCTTGGGAGGTCGTCCGACGCGGACACAGATCCGAAAGGCGTGGCCGCTCGCCTCCGGATAACTTGCGGACTCTTGATTTGGTCAATGCCAAATTCTGGTTCATAGTTTCTAGATCACTACCGTGTTTCGTGAGCACCGCTAAACCACGGAGAGTTTGATTTTTTGCGCAAGATTGACTGATGTAATTTGTGATTTATGGAAAAGAACAATTGTTCTTGTCTGCACACATTATGTAAAAGGGCAAAGAACAGGATAACGGATGTATATTTCTCTGATTTATCTTAGAATATAAATTTATTTAGGAGGTTTCTTCATTTTTCTGGTGCTTCACTCTTCAACATAAACATGTCTTGCTCAAAATATGTGCCATACTACAGTACCTGGAAGATCAACAATTCAGGAAGCAAGCTTTTAATATTTAGTGCTTTCGTTTCTAATCGTAAAGACTCTAAACTCTAACAGGCAGATTCACAAAAGGAATAAACCCTAACTCCATTTTTTTCAACATCTGTAACTTTGTTTCTTAATTAGTCAAACTCACAAAATGAGTTAAATGTTATGTTAACCAATCTTAACTACAACCTTAGGAAAGATAAATATGTTCTGAGAATGGAAAGAGAAGTTACGACTATTAATAGAAATGGAATTAGCGCTAATCCCTTTTGTGAATCTGCTAGTTAATCTCTAGTTTAGTCAAAGGTAGTAATAGTAGTAGTAAATATTTATTTGTTTCCTTACGGTGTTCAAACTTCTATATTATCTATATCTACATTATCATGTGCTAATTTCATTAATTTATTTTTTTATGCACAAACATTTAATCTATTTCGTTGAACTCTCTTCATCCAATCAGTGTCTGGTTTTCTTCTTGAAGTATCTGTTGTGTAAATTTATCATTTCTTAGGTCTTCTGTACAGTCTCTTCTTAAGTGATTCTAGTCTCAAAGTCTCTCCCACATATTCTGCATTGTCTCCAACTTTTATTATTGAATTTTCTCACTAAAACTTAGCAAAACTGTAAGAGAAAATTTCACTCCATTGGAGAATTAAATCACTGGCACTGTAAATTTGAGGTGATGAGATAACTGGTTGAGTAAATGAAATTATCCGTACATGAAATTTATTCTATATTCCATTTCAGAATGTGAAAGAGTAATAAATCAGTCTGTCAGAGACATTCCTGTCGCGTCAATAATTATTTGATTAGTTAAGGATAATCGAAAATATTGAATTCAAAAGAAATCTACCGTCAAATTTCTTAAACATAAATAGGTTCATCATGTTTATTGACGATATGACAGGGAATCGCGGTATTAAGGTACTTCGTTAACCACCCAATCTATCTGAATTAGGATAGGCTTCTGTGAAGGATGAAGTACACCAATTATAAATTGGATAACGTAAAAAAATTAATGTAATATGATAATATAAATACATAAATAGATCACTCAGAAAAATCTTGTCTCCGTTGTGGTCCAAAAGGGATTATCGGAATGTTTATAGCAGTGTTTCTTTCGTTCGAGAAGTAAGTTTTGTTCCAGATATTAAGCGAGCGGCACTCTACGGGCATCTTAATAAAGTTATATCTTTTATATCCAGTGGATTTATTCGCGCAAACCAATCCAATACTAATCTTGCTAATTTTATATATTACTCTCTCCATTATCAAATAAAGTATAGTAGTGAAATTGTCCTACTAATTTATGGACAGAAAAGCATCATGTTGTGTTTTGAATTTGTACATATAAATTGGTCAGGTCATGATCTAATTTTGTGCAATAATTTTGAATGCCAGGTTTGACACTGCACCCGTTCCACTTGTGCATTATAATTGTTACGTTACGTTCTTTTACGTGATTCACTAAAGTTAGTCAGTATCACTTTCACTGGTTTGGTGTGAAGTGTTACAGTTATTTTACTACATAAGTTTGCTAGATTTTGCATCATCCATGTGACATCAGATATGTTATAATTTATATACTTATCAATGCTTCGTGAAAAGGAATCAACTTCTTATTAATTAATAAGTTAGAACATCCACAAACTAATAGATTTATCTGGCTTAGTACATCTTAAATTCTTTGTGTTATTGCCTTTATTTAATCATTAGACGACATTTCGTAATGAATGATTATTCGTTAATTAATAAATAAAATGCATATACTCGTATTAGTGAAAATATAAATGTTTTCTAGTACACTCTCAACAATAAATCTATTGATTCGTATCATATATGCAAATATTTTATTTAAAATTACGCATGCTATTTTATTCATTCATTCATTGTCATTTTAAATTTTTAATTATTATGCAGAGATTGTATTTGTGATACAACAATTTATTTTTAAACACAGTAAACATTTGGAATATCCAAATATTCCTACTTGCATATTTTGATTGTGAATTTTATTAATATAATACTTCGCTCTAAAAGTTATTTATAAATATTATCGTAAAATAAATTTATAAATTATTAAAGTATAATTAAAATCAACCAACTTGTAAATGAATCAAAACAAAATATTTTAAACGAATAAGTAATTTAATTTTGAACAAATAATATAAATGCTGCGAACTAAACATTTATGCACGAATTTATAATTAAATTACAATAATAATAATAGTAATAATATTAATAAAAGGGTAAAATAATATATTATGAAATATAATTAATATATATAATGATATATGATGTATAACATCGCTTGTGTGTGTATCATACGCTAGCTTTTATTATACCAACATCATAATCTGAAAAAAACTGAAAGCAACATTTTGATTTTGATTCCTTTTTATAATTTTGCGCCTGTGACGTTTGACGTATATCATTTACATGGAGATTGCTTAGCATTTATTTTTTACGTTACTATATAGATTCGTTTTTTTTTAAATATATGTCATGGCAGTTTTGACAGATATAATTAGTAATTATTTTTTAAAGCACGTCGTGTTGTAATGTTGTGTTTTCGCACGCTTTTTAGTTTCTTGAACAAGGATGATGATACAGGTATAATAAAAAATAATAAAGAGTAATAAAATTTGATTGCATTGATTCAAAAACGAATCATTTTTAATTAAAAATAATATTTAAATACAGGTACCTACAAAAAATATTTAATAGATGGTTTTAACAATAGGGCTAGCATAACTAGAGTAGGCGACGGGTGCAGCGTAGTGGGCATTGTAGGGGGAGGCATATGCAGCACTGTAGGGGGCGGCATATGCGGCACTGTAGGGGGCAGCATAAGCGACAGGAGCAGCTACAGTCTTGGTCAAAACAGCAGGAGCGGCAGCTACCTGGCTGCTGTAGGACACAGAGGCAGGAGCAGACACATGGGTGCTGTATGCCACGGCGGGGGCAGCCACAGTCTTAGCTACTACGGAGGGAGCTGAGTAAGCCACTGGGGCAGCAGCGTAGTTGTAAGCCACGGGGGCAGCAGCGTAGTTGTAGCCCACGGGGGCAGCAGCGTAGTTGTAAGCTACAGGCGCGGCAACGGTCTTAGCAACGACAGCGGGGGCAGCGTAGCCAACAGCGGGGGCAGAGTAAGCGACAGCTGGGGCGGCAGCAACGGTTCTGGCAACGGTAACAGCAGGAGCAGGAGCCACGACAGTCTTGGCTTCAACAACAGCAGGAGCAGCAGCCACTACAGCTGGGGCAGCCAGAGGAGTCTTGCTCACAACCGCGTTGAATCCATTGACGGGGTCAGCGCTGTAGTCCACGACACGCTTGGTGCCATCAGGGTCCACCAGGCTGTACTGGCCAGTCACCACGTCTCCGCTGCGGCTCTCCACCTGCCCCTTCACGTCCCCGGTGATGGAGTCGTGCACGCCGTACGAGTAGCTGTACTGGGGGTTGGGGTCGTACTCCGTGTCCACTACGGTCTTGGCCACGGCCACGGGCGCGGCGGCGTAGGCCAGAGGCTGGTGGAGCACGCCGGCGCGAGCCACGGCCAGACAGGCGAAGAAGGCAACAATCTGCAACAATAACAACCATATTATTCATTCTGTACTTAATACATTCGCGGACACTAGCAATTATTTGGGTGTAACGTGAGTCACTTTATGAAAACAAAAATAAATTTAATGAAAGTGAACTGTTCATCGACTGACTTGAACATATGAAGGGTAGAAAAATACTTAGGGCTGCATTCAAGTTGTATATTATGGAATCAAATCCGACGTTTCGCCAACACTTATGGCTTCATCAGGGCAAATGACTAAATTAGTAAGTAAAATAAATAACACATTAAAATAAATCAACATAAAATTAATTGTTAATATCATCAGACAATAAAAAAAAATTGTAACACACGTAACATAGCACAAAACACAAGTTTACGACGGTATATGTTTTAATGTGTATGTATAATATTATATTTAATATTGTTTAAAACCGTTACAAAGTTATCTTGTGTTTTGTACTATGTTACGTGCGTTATAATTTTTTTTATTATATCTGCACCATAAACCGTTTTTAAAACACGCTACAGCGTGCGAAAACGCAAGATTAAAACACGCCGTGCTTTAAAGGTTGCTACGCAACAACAAAAATAATTACTATTAATATCTGTCAAAATTATTTTGACAAATTGTAAAAAAACTAATCTACATACAATAAATCCAAACCAATATCTATGTAAACGATATACGTCAAACGTCACACGCGCAAAATTATGAAATGAATCAAAATCAAAATGTTGCTTTCCAGTTTTTTTTTCAGAATATGATGCAAGTGAAATAAAAAATAGTGTATGATGCAGGTGTATAAGTGTTTTTAAAGCACTAGCAACGTTAAAAGCACTCCGCTTCGCGTCGTGCTCTTCAGCTCATCGTACGTGCTTTAAAAGTTTACTTATACACTTGTATCATAATATACTATTATATTTCACTGACGATGTTGATTTTTTTATTGTGTTATTTTATTTTACTTACTAATTTAGTCATTTGCTCTGATGAAGCATTGACGAAACGTCGGGTAGTGATTAAAAATAATGTATACAACTTGACAGACCTGAATTTTTTACCCTTCAAAAAAATAATTTTTAGGGACACTTCTTAGTGAACACACACGTCCGAATTACATGTAAAATATATGAAAACCTATTTACAATTACGGTACTTTATAGAGACAACTATATCGTCTGTAGGAGCAGACATACCCCTACAGTTCGTCCGCGAACGTGTTAATCTAAACTTGCAAATTACTAATCAAATTTCGCAAAAAACATAATCAACATGCTGAACACAAATCAATGTAGTAGTTACCTTGAAGGCCATTGTGTACAGTTGAGTAGATAGCTACTGATCAAATGATGCTGATCGTTCCATGCCGGGTGTCTTTTATACCCCATCCTGAAGTCTTGTGCACTGTCGTCTGTCCCCCCGAGTCGCGGGCACGCCCAGACGAAGGTCACCCACGAGTATCCGGCGTAACGTTAACGTTAGTTAGCGTAAAGACGTAAGCAGAGGATAGTTTAGTGATGTGTGGACACTGGACAGTTTGTTGGAAGATCAAGGCTGCGTTGCACCGCACAGCCTTAGGGTATTAATTTCTTTTCGTGACCCTGCATATTTGACGTGAATTAGATTTTAATTTGGCTGAAGAAATTGATTCGTACGGTAGATTTTGTGATGCAATCTTACTACATCACACCGATAATTTGTCACTGTTTGGCACTAAATTATATTGTTAAGAAAAGGACTCCCAATATACAAAATAAATATATGTTTTCCTACAGATTTTTTAAAAGATTTAGGGATGGTAACAAATTTATCACCGCAGAGAAATATTATGAAATAATATGTATGTACGAAATTAGTAAGATTTGCAGTATCCAACGTATTACGTACAAAATTGTATCTACTATCGATCGGAATTTTGTAAAATACTTAATTTTTATGTTTACTTTTAAATCAAATCAGTAATAGATCGGGCTGCTTTTTAAAATGAATGCTACGCGTTCAAAACCGCGCAACCAAATAAAAATTGCGGTAATATTAAAAAAAAATCTGTCTGAAATGAGTAGTATGTATACTGATAAATTTTTTTTTTGAAACATACTGATTCCTCTTGAATGAAGAGAAAAATTGATTTGAATAGTACTAATCTGATTTCGTTTTCATTGAAAACTTTTGTAGGTTTAATAAATATTCGTGTATGAGAATTAATTTCGTTTTGAAGAAACATAAAGTATTCAACTGAGACTCAATATGAGGAGGAAGTAGTTTTAATAGGAGTAGATTTAATTTTAAATGACACTGTTTTAAATAAAAACATTTTGTTTAAAATTGAAACTTTTTTTCATTATTTTTAAAAACAAACTTTAAAATATATTTATTTTCTTTCAATGCAGAAAGAGGAGATAAATAAATTTTGTATTCAAATTATAACATAAAAAAGAAAACTGACAATTTTCTTGAAACAAGAAGTTATATTTATGAGTTAGGTTATATCGCACGATCGTAGATAAAATATATTCGACGGCTTGTACATTTGTTATTAATACGGATACATAGTACATACACATTTTCATATCTATCGGTAACAATAGGCGACGTGAAGTTTAAATTCATATCTAACAATTCTGTCAAACACGATTATGTTGTTTCATAAACTTTACACCAATTCAAAAACAATTTATTTTTATTTTCTCGAAATTTCTGTTAATAAAATTATAGACTTTACTTTCGTGGGGGTGTTAGTTTCATAATTTCTTCGTAATCGCATTCCATTTTTATTTCATAAAATCTTGAAACTTAACATTTATGAAAAATAATATTGTTTATTTTTTTTATTTAAAATCCACCACATAAAATTATACCTGTGGCTCCTCCACCAGTACCATCCTTGGAGGCCTTGATTTGACGGCCGGTAACCACATTTCACACGCAAAAATGTATCCTAAGAATTTAATTATGAAACGACAAATAAAATATAATAATGTGTAGTAACTATAAATTCGTATATTCAATAACAATGAATATCATTATGGACAAATTTAACTTAATACAGTGTATGATGGTTATATAAAATAACATGTCGTGCATTATAGTTATTTGAAAACATGTGTAATGGTTCACTTGAAAATGTATTGAATTTTCCCGCTTCTATTAATATTAAATTTTCCCGCAGCACACAAGAAGTTGAACACTCGCCCCCGGCTTTAAACTTGGTTATATTTGGTGCAAAAACTTGATTAAATTTTATAGGTTTCGCATGGTTTAATATCAAAATCCGCAGATTACATGAGCAAAATTAATTAAATTTTACATGATCTTATTTCCTTTCTTTGTATTGTCAATCCCTTGTGTTTTCCATTTGTAATCATCTTTCGTAATCAAAAAAGATGAAACCTCAAGCCAAAATTAATCAGTTAAACGACTATAATAATTAACAGACTTCTGACAAACTGTCAAGAGACTAAATTATTTTGATTTTACTATTTGCGATTTCAAGGGGGTCTTTTCACCATTTAAAAAACTAGTTTTATGAAACCATATCTAAATTGAAGACTATCTGCACTTTTAAAAAGTCTTAATTGTTATTTATTAAGCCACAATGATTTTTTTTAAATGTTGTGACGTCATTGTAGAGGTGTTGGTGGATCTCAAACAGTAGAGGTTTCAAATAATTGTAGGCACATGAATGTTTCAACTTATTGTTCAGAAAATTATTTAAATCGAAATAAAATAACTTTTCATGGTAAATAATTAAAATGTACATGAATTCCATTTATTTCTGGAATAAATATGAATAAACTATAAGATTATTTTAGTCAAATGTTTGATTACCACTGATACATTTTGCTAACCTATGTCATTATTCAACAAGCCTTTAATTTTGTTGAGTCGACCTAAAGTAATATTTATTAGTTAGGAATAAATAACATATTTTGTATGTATTTAAAATATACTTATGAATTTAAATTGAATCAAAAAACCTTCAAATTAGTTGCCAACTATTTTGATACTTCAACAATCTGACAGCTCAATAATAAGAGAAGTACAAATAATTTAGAATAGGATAGATATGCGCCATAGTACTTTGACGTCATTGTAGAGGTCTTTATAACTCAAATATCTTAATAATTAATAATATTTTTTAAACTTCTCTTATATCTTGAACGACGTTTTTGGGTCTAGTCATAATATAAATCACTTATTTTCTATTTTGTGACTCTAGTGAACGACCCTATTACGAAGCTGTGCGATTCTAACTAAAGTTAGTCCTGGTTCACTCATTTTATCAGAGAATTTCTCCATTTTGCAACATTTCTGTAAAAAGTGTAGCTAAATATTCAAATTCAATAAAGTGGGAAGGTAGTAGACGATATGCTCCGACTCAAATAACTGAAGGCAATAAATCCGAAGACAAATTGAAAGTGACATCTTATATTTTTTTGTCACTATTGATACTATAAAACGAATTGTATCAGATATCGAATATTTGCGTGATAGAAAAATGCGGGGATTTCAGCCGAAACAAACAGATAGGCATCAGGAACAAAATTCGTTTTGAATCTGATTTCCTTTTCGCATTATTATTTAAATTCTATAAGGCAAACTCAACAAGGATAACCTTAAGTACTTTTGTGTAAATTCAAACATGACAATAACCATTTGTTAAAAACTACAATTCCGAAACCTAAAGGTCAATTTATACGGTCAGCTTTACCTCTTGAACAAAACATTCATTATTGCAGCGTGTAAATACACGAGAACATTTTCGATTAACTTGTAGTTTGAGAAACACGAACAAAAAGAGAATTTCCTTGTCCACCTGATTACCTCAGTTTTTGTTAGTCAAATAGTTTATCGATTAACTTGAAGCTTCGTGTAGTAGTTTTTTTACCCTTCGACTAGTTGCCAATTGTTTATTAACCATTATAAGGGATTACTTTGACGTTTGGGAACAGATCACAAATTAATTATATCGCCCTAATTTACTTCGTGTTCTGCTATGCAATGAATGTTATTTATCGTCTACGATCAGATTTACAGTTTGGTATCTACTCAAATCTTCAAATAATTTACGGATTTCTCACACATGGTTTGATATGAGATCTTAAGTATATGAACATACAATCATACATACATATTATATATCCCACTCAGTGGGGTAGTATGAACCCTGAAACATAATCAAAACAATCAGTCTTCTCTAAACATTCCTATTAGTGAACATAAAATTTTTTTTGGCTGGAAGGGTGGATGAAGACAAACGAAAATTACTGGAATTCAGTCAATTTTATTATAACAATTTTTCTCTGTCGACCGGTTTCGGCTCCTTTTGAGCCTTCTTCAGGAGATGAGAAAATTCCTATTAGTTTCGATTTTCAAACAGTATTCGTGAAATAAGAAAAACAAATTATGATGCGATAGTATAAGCGTTCTTGAATTCGAGTATTCTTAGTTTGAATTGCAATTGTTATAATTTATCTGAAACTATGGAGAGAAAGTTAAGTTTTCTATTGTGTTGATTGTGATGAATTTGTATATTTTGGTTAACCGGTATATTGACAGGCGGGTGTCTGTAGGGTGCAAGGTATTGGGTGCTTTGGATTATGAAGCAGATTATGTTGCTCTGTTGAGTGAAACTGAGGAGCAATTGAGAATTAAGCGGGATTTATAATGAAGTAACGCAAGAAGCAACGCGGTTGAAGTAAAGTAACGCAAAAGATAAATGTACGGGACTGCACATACTGCTTTATAACAAAACGCAACGCAGAGACGCAGAAGCAACGCAACGCAATAGTTGGCCAACTCCCAACTTCTTGCGTTACTTTTCTACCTCTGGCCAATCCGGATGCACTGTTTCAAACTACAATGCAGAAAGCTATATTACCGACATGTTTATTTGTTTTCTCGGAACTGATTTCAAACCACAACTTGTATTCATTTTATTTTTTCTGATTTGCAGTTTGCGCTATTAACAATTTAGTTAATTTTCAAGTATTTGTAAAGGCGCTTAAAAGATTTCATTTCTGTATGATCAATTTATTGCCTTTGTATGCATTTAGTGCCAGGCAGACTGCCGCCTAAGCTGTTAATTACCGTCTGTGCGAACATCTGCAAATTCATAAATTCCCAGAAAGTTGGAATTGAGAATTTTTCATGCCTCTTCAGCTCTACCATTTGAAGGGTACATTATTGATACCATCCTCAACTTTAGCATTCCCCTTAAAACCGATTCTGTTCTACATTCGACTAGCAAGTTCTCTCTTTATACAGTACAAACGTCAAATTGAAACAGATGAAGAAGCAACACGCACTAGCACTGTGATTGGCTGCAAGCAGCTACGGATACTTCATTATAAAGCCTACCGAAGTTTCTTGCTTTACTTCTGCGTCACCGCCTGCGTTGCATCTTGCGTTACTTCTTACTTTACTTCATTATAAATCCCGGTTTATGATTTGCGAGTATAAATGCAGCAAGGAAAGGTTTAAATCTGTTTCCGATAAATTTAAAGTGTTGACGTTTGAGAAGAATGATTTGGTAAAATTGTAATGTTTCAGTTAATGGTATTAGATTGAAAAAATGAGTTTGTATATTTGGGTAAAATATTTATTTGGACGAGGCGAGAATGATGTGCCAGGATAGGAATGTTTGGAGGAGATTTATTGTTGGTTGACTATGTTTCTGGGTTCGTGGGATATACCGTAACATTATGCAACATGTATTTAAGGAAGTAGATTTAATAGTCTCCTTCAACTAAAATATTTGGTTAAACAAAGTTGTGAATTCATTTTAGAGCTTAACTAGCAATAGTTATACATCATACCACTAAAATAAGATATTTATAGGCTAGATGTTAATCGCACATTTATCTTCACTTCATCTGCTATACATGTTGCCTCTACAGCAATACAGTTAAGGACGTTACAGTTTATCCTTATTTGTTAATGAACTCGTTATTCGAATTGATCCACATGGTTTGAAAGTGAACTAGAACATCTAAAATTCACCACCGAACACAAAAGTATTAGGGTAAAGGAGTGAAGGGTGCAATGATCACACTAATAACAAAACATAATTCAATGTTGGTATGCAGTTTTTATTGACAAGATTTACAAGTATTTCAGTTAGGCCAGTTTTGTACAATTATTTAAAGAAAGTGGTGTAAGCAGCTGGAGCAGCGATAGGTGCAGCATAAGCTAAACCAGCTGGATAATTGAAAGGTGCAACTAATCTAGCAACAGGAGCTGGAGAAATAAATTTGGCAAACTGTGCAGGAGCAACTAAAGGAGCTGGCGCAACCACTTTAGCAAGAGGGGCAGCTTTAACAACAGGAGCCGGAGCAGCTACAAATCTAGCAACAGCTGGAACAGGTTCAACAGCAGCCTTAACCGGAGCAACTACTTTCGCTGGTGCGACCACTTTGGCAGGACCAACTGGTGCGACCACTCGAGCAGGAGCAACAACAGGGGCAGCAGCCACAAATCTCGCAGGGGCGACAACTTTAGCAGGCAGTGCAGCCACCACAGCGGGCTCACGTTGCACGACAGCGTTGAATCCATTGATTGGATCAGCGGTATAGTCCACGATGCGGCGGCTGCCGTCGGGTTCGATGAGGCTGTAGCGGCCGGTGACGATGTCTCCGTTGCGTGTTTCGAATTGGTTCTTCGAGTCGCCGGTCAGAGCGTCTTGGACGTCGTATGCGTAGGTGTATTGAGGGTTCGGGTCGTATTCGATGTCTTCGAGTCTGGCGGCGACTGGGGCGACCACTGCGGAACGGGCTGCTGCCACAAGGGCGAGGAAGACGATGAACTGCAACAAGAGCGATTACTTTACTATTTTTTTTAATCCTGTTTAAATAATCCACATTATTTCAATTTTTTCGATGAATTATATAATAATAATAATAATAATAAATTTCTTTATTGACAAAAGGAGTCAAAGGCGAGGTTCAGCCAAGGCTGTTCTTCCACCTAACCTTACAAAATATAAACATTACATAATATATATATAAACAGTTTTATAAAAGTTGAATAAAACCAAAAGGTACACAACTGAGAAAAGTATAAATTTAAGAATGATCATATATGTAAAAATAAAGAAAGAAAAAATACAAAAAATAAATTGATTTGTCGATCTTACGAATCACAGAGAAAAATATCGTGACGAATACAATTTTGATTTAAAACGAGCAAAACATGTTTTTAATATGTTTTCGGAAAGAAATCATAGACAGAGCCCTTAATGAATGAGGAATAGTATTATATAACGATGGTGCTAAATATGAGAAAGAACCCTTGTACTTTGATTTTCTAAAGGATGGTACTATAAAAAGATCTTTTATTCTAAGGGTATAATTGTATTCCTTTTCAATTAACTTGTCCAGCAAGTAAGAGGGAGTTCTTGTCAGATAAATTTTGTGTACCAGACACAGATACGCAATTTTCATTCTTTCATCAACTGAAGGTATTTTAGCCATCTCTCGATATTTTGTTATATGGTCATATTTACGCACCCCGTATACAAATCGTAAACATGAATTCTGGAATAGTGTAATTCTGTTTTTGTCGGCCACCGTGAGATTTGGTACATATGTGCTAGCACAGTAATCAAAAATTGGTATGATAAGTGAATTTATCAGTTGTAGCCTAACTGATGTGCTGAGGTCGTATCTAAAATGATAAAGATGGCGCAATTTTAGTCGTGCAGCAGCAAGTTTTTTGTTTAAATGTTCTTTAAAGTTTATGTCTTTATCTACATGAACACCTAGGATTTTAGTACTTGTAGTACGTCTCAGTGAAACGCCATCCAAAGTTATATCTGGCAGCAAACCACAGTGACCAACAACCAATAAAGACGACTTATTATTGTTAATTTTGAGACCATTGCTCCCTATCCACGATACCAATTTGTCTAATTCATTATTTACTATTGCACACTGCTCGTTGATGCACGATGGATCAATTGTTGCCAGAATTTGGGTATCATCGGCGTATGTGTGGGCAGTACTAAAATTAAATATTGATGGCATATCTGCAACATAAATAAGGAAAAACAAGGGCCCCAAAATAGACCCTTGTGGAACACCGCAATCAAGGGGAAAAATCGACGAGTTACGCGTTTCTTCAGTTGTTGACATGCTAACAAGAAAATGCCTATCATATAAATAACTTTCGCACCATTTTATTGCTGCATTTGAAAAATTATAATATTTCAACTTCGCTATTAACATACTATAATTTACCATGTCAAATGCTTTGGAAAAGTCAACCTGAATTAGTAATGAAATATTGCTGTCATCAAAATTTTTTATTAAAGTATCCGTGATATTTAACAGACACGTGTTTGTAGAATGACCAGCTCTGAAACCAGATTGATTAACCGGCAAAATATTCTTCTCCACTACATATGACATAATTTGATCGCAGCATACTTTTTCTATAACTTTAGACATGGCAGGCAAAATGCTGATAGGTCGCAGATCATCAAGTGTAGAACAGGTCTTTTGTTTAGCTATTGGCCTTATGGTTGCAATTTTCCAAACATCAGGCACTACACCTTCCAGAATGCATGTATTCACGATGTGCGTAATATAATCAATAATAATTGGTAATGCAATTAATATCATTTGTAACGAGATTCCATCCACACCCACAGCATTCGATTTTAGCTTATGCAAAATTTTATTTACAGTGTCACTGTCTGTACATTTAAATTCGAATGACTCACCCGTCCGATCAAAATTTTTATTGTTTAAAAATGCACTCATTAACGTAGAATCCGTGACAGGAGTAGCTATATTATTTGTTATATGGTGCCCGTAATTGTCAGGATTACAAAGGTCTTCTGGAATATCATTTTCAGTATTTTCTGTGACACCTACACGTCTAAGACTTTTCCATAATTTGCCAGAATTTCCAGAATTATTGTTAATTTCACACTCCAAGTATGCTTGTTTCTCTCTGCGTATTGCAGTTGTTGTTAAATTTCGTAACTGTTTGTAATAATTATGTTTAGCTTCTGTTTTGTCTTTTTTGTACGCAACGAGAGCTTTGTCTCTTTTATTCTGCATAATTTTGATTACTGGAGTAATCCACGGACAATAATTCTTAGACGTTCTGGCAGTTTTTGTAGGTGCATGCTTGTCAAATAAGAGTAGAATATTTTTGTTTAAATATTCTAGTTTGTCATTGACATTTTCTAAATACAAAATATTATTCCAGTCAACATCCCGACAATCATCTACAAACTGTTCATTATTAAAATTCTTAAAGTCTCTGTATACGAAGTTTCTTTTCGAAAAAGTCTGTTTAGGAATATTTAGAGTACAAAATACACAGTAATGGTCAGTGAAATCTGTATCATCGATAATACCAGCATATGAACAGAGCGATGTATCAGATATTGCTAAAATATCGAGAAGAGATTTTGAGGCTGGTCTCGTGTAATTATTTATTAATTGATGCATACCGTATGCTGATAACAAGCTTTGAAAAAATGTGGAACGTGCATCATTTAATAATAAATTTACATTAATATCCCCGGTACAAATAACACAGTCCGCCACTGAGGCATACTCTGTAAGTATTGGTTCCAGAACACTTAGATCTTTATATGAATCACAATGTGGGTTATGCACAACACCAATTATTAGTTTACAATTATGTAAAGTGATCTGGATCCAAAGATGTTCAATACTGTTATTTGTAGTATCTAACAAATTTAACATTTTGTAATTAATGTTATTACGAACATAAAAAGCGACGCCTCCGCCACGTTTATCTGGTCTTTGTAAACTTATCAAATTGTAATGTTCAATATGAAATAATTGAGCCGGGGAGGTGTCGCTTATCCATGTTTCCGTGACTGCTAAAATATCAAAATTATGATCATACATGAAGTCCTTAAATTTAGAAAAACATGAATTTAATGATCTTACATTAATATGACCACACTTAAAATTGTTTTCAATTACTTGAGAATTACTATTAGAACAAATCATTATTTGGAGGCGATTTATATATTACAAAATAGATGATCGTGAGACAATTATTTTAGATTAATCTGTGGATATCATGCACACTGCTTATTAGTTGTGTTTTAGAATTATCGTCCTTGCGAACAAAAATTTTGCAATTTTTTGTCCACACATATTTAAAACCCTTACCGTCACGGAGATCTTGACGGGCCTGTCTAAGCAGTTGCATATTTGCCGGGGTAAGATGATCATTTACATACACATCATTATTTAAATTATCAATTTTTATGTCCGTAGTTGTAATATTTTTCTTAGCTTTAATAGCACTCAAAAAATTGTCTTTCAAAATACGGGAAACAAATTTTACAACTATGGGCTTATGACGAGTATTCTTACTGTTTGTATTATTAAACAACGGAACCCGGTGAACAGCATCAATGTCACATGTTTTAACTACAACATTTGCTACTGAACCTATATTTGTCACAATGTCCATAACATCTTCATCAGCTCTAGACGGTACGTTATTAATAATAACATTATTCAATCTGGAGTATTGTTCAAGTTCATTTAATTTGTTGGACACTGCAGACACTTCACTTTTTAAAACAGTATTTTCTTTTTTAATTTGCTCCACTTCTTTAAGTTTTAGATTTATCTGTTTTAGTGAGAGTTCAAAGTCTGTAATTTTGTCACTACAAAATTTGACAGATGTAAAAAGTTCATCCAGCTTAACAGTCATTTCAGAAATGATTTCATTCTTCATTTTCGTAAATAAGGCTTGCATGCTATCAGAATCAGTATCATCATTTGTGTCCGTCAAAACAGCTGATATGTTCAAATCAGCCGCCTGTCGACAAACAGTACAGAACCAAACACAACTCTTGTCCTTGAATAAGTCGACTTGAGCTGGAGTCAGTTTAGCACAAGTAGAATGAAATATTCGCGCGCATTTGCCACAGTTGATAGCTGGCGTCCTCTTGCCGATGACTCGGACACAGGCGGCGCAAGGGGAAGTACTCATCATCAACTTGTTTAAACACAAAAATTTTAACTTAAGATGACTTAGCAATAAGTGACTTATGTTTTTAAAAAAATATAAATCGCTTCTGTTGCCGCTGCGTTGGTCGATGGTGAAACAAAACACACTTTCCAAACTGCTGACACTTTGACAATGATATCGCACAAAATTGCAATTTTTTTTACACAAAAAATAACACCAAAAAGAGGAAAATACTGAGCAAAGAAAACTACGTGTGTACACTTTTGACAGCAAATTCAAATTACAGTACCCATAACTCACAACAATTTATAATTCAGTCTTCTCGGCCAATCACACAAGAAATTAATTAGTGCTGTTTATTTTAAAACCGTGATGAGGATCACCAAGCTACGGCTGTCTGACAGTGTATCAGTTTTGCTTAATACTAATCGCACTTTATGAGTTTGATGGCTTCAGGAGGCTTTGCCAATTTGTTTGCATTGGGATTGTCGACTCAGAATTAATCAAAGAATCGTTCTACCACTTTTTCGAAAACGATATAGTACTACTGAATATTTCTAGATGTATCACTTTGCTTAGAGTACATTATCATCTCTAAAATCGCGTCCCCAATGATACAGAACTGAGAATCTCCTGGTCCACACATTTTTAGTTAACTTTTTTTAAAATTGCATATCTACTGCACTGTAATAATAATATTATCTTCGGCACCTTAGGTTAAACGAACCATTGCCCCAAAAACCGTGGTACTTGATTGCGACCAATTCGTTCTGGTGCAGTCAAAAATCTCAATCTGTACAACGGCTTTTGGTTACTGGTGTAACCAAAACAGAATCAGAAAGATCATTTTACAAGCCTACAATACTGTGAAATTTTAGCGGCATAAACACTTGCCGATCGGTAGATTCGAACCCGAAATGAACGGATATCGTGCTTTATAATTTCTGTAAACCACACTAATATTTGAGTTTCACTGCACTATATTACTTTGTTGTAGAAGCCACTAGACACTAGCCTCTTACCTTGCTGGCCATTGTAGCTGCGGTTTAGCTGCTGTATTCGACAAGATCGAATGATGCTTCCACTGCTGAAGCACCCTGTTTATATATAAAATAAAGCGACGAGCATTGCATAACGAGCCCGTGGTTACAGTATGTACCGTGGTCCATGTAAATCAGCGCTACCCCTGCGCATGTGTTGGTGTGTACGTGTGCAGCGTAAAGAACAAGCCATTAGTATGTGTGCCGATGTGCGTATGTGCGTAATATGTCGCGACGTTACGCTAAACGCATCATGACTTTGACCTATTTGTGGATGAAATCAAAATTGATAAATCTGTTATTGTGTATTGGATTGGCAAGTTGGATTTGTTGTATTTCATAATTATTTGTAGTTGGTGCAATCGGTGAATCAGGGTGTAGTGGTTTGTCCTAAAAAAAAATCTGCGTTGAAATTCATAACACGCAAAACAAAACTGGCAATAATTCAAAAATTTGATGCAATTGCCATTTCAAAGAATACCTGCTTTCTACATTGCAAATTTTACTCAATTACTATATTAGTAACTTCGCTAATGCAAGCAAAACACTCGGTAAAATTTGACTCACAGAATATCCTCACTTAAAATTGTAATATTTTTTTATTACATTTCTTTATAATATAAGCGCTAAGAAACCCATTGTAGCAGAGCGCATCGTCAGATCTCTAATATTTTTCGAGATACGTCGATTTTTGGTATTTTTAGAAGTGCAACTTTAAAGGCCTGTAATTCAAAAACATCACGAGATATCTAAAAATTTTCTTCAGTTTAGCGTTTCCGGTGCCTTATATAACAAATTAGCAAATTTTTAAAATTTTGAAATTTTTTTGTATTTTTGTTCAAAATTTTGATCGGCGATAACTCGACAAATATTAAAGATACAGATTTGCAGTGTTCACCAATCGATTCAGCTCATCGAATTACATAAGTACACAAAGTTTCATAAAAATCGCTTTACGCGATGGAAATTTAGAGCAAAAAGCCTTAAAATGGCGTTTTTTGTCCAAAACGTCAATAGGCGTTTGGCCTGAATTTGGCCATTTTCAGACTTTTTGCTCTAACATTTCAACCGGTTGCCCGAATTTCCTGAAATTTTCAGGGTTTATGTATTTCGTCGAGCTGAATCGATTGGTGTATCTTTCATATTTATCAAGATATCTCTAATCGAAATTATAAAAATATTCAAAAAATTTCAAAATTTTCAAAATTTACTAATTTATTATAAATGGTACGAAAAACACAAAACTGGAGATATTTTTCGATATCTTGTATAGTTTTCGAGTTACAGCCCCCCAAAGTTGCTCTTCGGAATATATAAAAAATTGTCATATCTCGAAAAATATTAGATATTTGACGATGCGCTCTGCTGCAATGGGTTTCATGGCGCGAATTTTATAAAGAAATGTAATAAAAAAAATTTACAATTTTAAGTCACATTTTGGGAAATTTCCGTATTTTGAAAAATTTTACAAATCGCCATATTTTGATAAATATAAGACATATTACGATGCGTACTACAGCAATGAGTTTATTCATGTTTAAATTATACATTAGTAATAAATTTCAAGTTATGTTTGGAGGAGAATTTAATGTATTTTCTAGTAAACAATTTACTAGTACTAACCTTTTGATACTTATTACACGTTTCTTTCCTAATTTAAATCTGCCTAACACATTAATGCCCAGAATTTTTAATTATGTGCAAAATATTTAATGTACGGCCGTAAGTTAAATGTCACTTATCCCACTCATTTTTCGTGAGTGAAGAGCTTCATTAACGCCTTCGTTTTTATTAACGTACTATTTATCATAAATGTTTATAATAACATATTTATATATATTAGCTCTACAGGCCTTGCAGGCCCTGGACTTGTATAAATTCTTTCCACTCCTTTCTGTTTCTTGCTTTGGTTTTCCAATTTTTAATTCCTAATTTTTCCAGATAATTTTTTTTGGTCTGCCTCGCTTCTTTTTTACTTTCTTATACAAAGTATAAGGAAGTATTGGAATCACGAAAAAAATCGCTGACGAGATTTTGGCGGAAATACATATTTTGACGTCCACTGAATCCGTTAAGACCAATTTCTCAATGATGTCTGTGTGTGAAGGATGGATGGATGGATGGATGGATGTCCGTGTGCGCAATATCTCAAGAATGAGACAAGATATGTAAACGAAACTTGGAATTTATAAGTTTCATGAAAATATGAAGAGCTGAGTTGATTTTGAATGAAATTGAAAAACCGGAAGAGGAAGTTTACTGAACACACAAAACAATAAATTCCAATTTTTTTCAAAAATTGAATCAGCTGTGAAAAAAAGTTTCAAATGAAAGATGTTAGCAAGAATATTTGGAATATAAAATGTTATTTGCACTTTTTGTGTACATGCTTCAAATTTTGGGAAAAACTAAATGATGTATTTAGTAATACACTTCAGAAAATCTTAGTTACACTGGGAATATTATTATCAATATCATCAACTCTTAATCCAGACTTGAATCTGTATTTAATCCAGATCTTGATTATATTGAAGAGTCACAGTGTATTTTTTATAATCAGACTACCAATTTTGATGGATGGTGAATTTTCTTTTTCAAAAATCATAATGTCAAAATTATTTAATATATTAGCTGGTACCTACTGCAAAATGTTCTAAAATTATTTTATAAAAAAAAATGCTTAATAATAATGCTTGTATACAAGGAGTTTTATTTAAATAAAACACCATACCTATAGTCCTATCTAAATTTCATAATATGGTATAGAAATATTCTACTACATCAGTACTCTGATTTATGAACTAACATTATATTTAAAATAATGTGAAAGAGTACAATAACATCGATACTTCATAATATATTGCACTATAAAAATCACGGGAATGTTCGTTGAAATCATTTTTATAAAATATAAAATATATTTATTACCCTAATAAATAACGCATCATAATATTAAAATAATAAATAATTTAATACCTATTTGACTACTTGGAATTTATTATCTTAAATATATTTATAGTTTCATTTAATTTATTATTATATATGTTTTGAAAAAACTTCGGCTAGATATATTTATATATCATTGTAAAATGTAAAAGTAGGATTGTTGAACAAAAACAAATTATACAGAATAGTATATAACGTCAGAATAGAAGCTATGGATACATTACATCCCGAAGCTTTTTGAACTGTAAGATTCCCATAGAGCACAAATTATTTTTTCACATACATCAGAAATATTAATTTAGAATACAACTCGTCTTGGACAATGAGTCGCTTTCCTGTTCGCAACTGAAACCATGACAACAGAAACAAAATGCCTGATAATTATAATAGTTTATATATCAAAGTGTAAAGTACGTTATTATTTGAATCCTGAGGGTATAAGCAAATACTGGCACTTTACTTACAAATTTATTTAATTCAATAGCAAATGTACACCAATGTATGTACACCTATTTTAGATTAGGTCCAACTTGAAATGAATGCAAAGACCTCACAAAATAATTGCTATTAAATAAGGTTACGCTATCCATTAAGAAAATATGTAAATAAATAGGTTCGAAATTAAATTATTTAAAATGCATTTTCACAAAACATTACATTTTCTAAAATTCCTTTTAGGCGGCACTGCCAATGGTCTTCAATTCCTATTTCCCTAGAGAGTAATTCTCATTTTTATTTCCCTTGATGATTAAGGAAGCACATTAAGTAATGATTCTGACAAGAATAAAGTTAACTTCATTTATCAGTTGTATATAAAAATATTTGCGTAATTCTGTCATCTGTTTTATTTTTTAATATTAATATGGAAATAGTGATTGCAAGTGAGACTCCTCCAGTGTTAATAGAAGAAGCATCTTCTAAATATAACAATTTATTGTCCTCTAAATCTAAATCTAGTATGATAGATTTCCTATTTTTACACACATTTTGCAGTGGACCTCCCTATACCAGTTACGTTATAAAATCACTATACCAGTTAAGTTAACCTCAAATAATGTAAATACTTTGTCAATTACATAGTATACCAGGATTGTAAATAAAACAAAAATTTTCTACTGATGATATTTTTTATTAACATTGCATAACCATATAATACAAAAGCAATTGAGCAAATATAAATCCAGTGCAGTTAGAATTTAAACATATGTGGAATAAGCTGCAGAGTATCCAAACGGCGATACAACTTTAGCAAAAGGTGCGGGATAAGAAAGAGGTGCAGCAATTTTAGCAATAGGAGCCGGGCCGACTAGCGGAGCTGCTAATGGTGCAGGAGCAGCTACGAACCTAGCGACAGGAGCTACAGGAGCAGGAGCGAAGTACTTGGCAACGGGAGCGGGAGCAGCCACGAACTTAGCGAAAGGAGAAGCAACTACAGGAGCAGGAGCAGCCACGTACTTAGCGTAAGGAGAAGCCAATACAGGGGCAGGAGCAGCTACGAACTTAGCGTAAGGAGAAGCAACAACAGGAGCAGGAGCAGCCACGAATTTAGCGACAGGTGCAGGGGCAACATACTTAGCAAAAGGAGCAACAGGGGCAATAACAGGAGCGGGTGCAACAACTGGTGCAGCGAACTTGGCCACTGGTGCAACAACTGCTGCTTTCACCACGGCGGGCTCGCGCTGCACAACGGCGTTGAAACCGTTGATGGGGTCGGCGGTGTAGTCCACGATACGGCGAGTTCCGTCCGCCTCGATGAGGCTGTAGCGGCCTTGGACAACGTCTCCGTTGCGGGTCTCGAACTGGTTCTTTGAGTCGCCGGTCAGGGAGTCTTGCACGTCGTAAGCGTAGGTGTATTGAGGGTTGGGGTCGAATTCGGTGTCTAGTACCTTGGCCGCTACCACGGGAGCTGCTGGGGCTACTACACCGGCTTGGGCGACCGCCACCAACGCTGATAGAATGAAGATCTGGAAGGGAAAATATTAAGTGTAATTAAATAGTTATTTATGACATAAATATTAGAAGTGAAACGGGGCAACGCCGAGTGAAACAACCCCACGAATAAAATAAATCACTTCCAACACGTATATCATACAAAATTTTATCTAAGATCTTCCTAGTAAATACTAAAAATATATAGAATGATATTTTGACAAGTAGGGTTACATTTGTTGATTTATTGATACAAATTGTCAGCAACGTATTAAAAGTAACAATAAAATCGCCAACCGTTAAAAGGGCCAATTTTAACAACGATCGTAGATAAAATATATTTTAGATCTTTTTGAATTATTAATTAAAATTTGAATGGTAGGTCTCAGAATCAATCAAAATAAACACATATACAATGTTAGGACGTTTCAACTATAATATGTCATCATCAACAAGAAGTAATATTCAAATTAAAAATTATAAAATATGGTGTAAAGAATATAAATCGGAAATATTATTTATATATTTGTTATAATTTATATTCTTTACTCCTTATTTTATAATTTTCAATTTGAATATTAGGTACTTCTTGCTGATAATGATAAAGTCGAAACGTTGTAATAAATATATATTAATATTACATGGAGCCAATTCTGTAACTTACAGAAAGTTACAGAATAGGCCCCTATATCTGTCTATTTTGATTGATCGGGAGACCTACCATTCAAACTTGAATTAGCAAAAATATTAATGAAATACCGAAGTATCTATTTATGAATTTACATCCCCGATGAGACAAAGGGCAGTTAATGAGCCAGAAATCCAGTAAATTCCATCTTATAAATCAATAATCCGGAGAACAATAAACTCGGCACTGTATTATAATCGCGCACTGCACTGTACTGCCTTCTCTTACCTTGCAGGCCATTGTTGCTAGCTTGATTGTTGTGTTAGCTGAATCGAATGATAGCTAGTGTCTGTCACCCCGTTTATATATATTACCGCGGGCGTTTCTCCTCCCCTTCCCTTGCATTGTTCTGCACGCGACACGCGCCAAGACGTGCGTGGCGTGCCAAGCAACCACGCATTGCTCGACTCTGTGCGTGAATACCTGGCCACGCACTTGTGTTGGTGTTTACGTACATGTTGGGCTAAGGGAATCTGTCACGTTCTGGCTAAGGTCGCGGCTGTTGCGTGAGCTGACATAGATCTACTCGACGTCGACAGTCAACGGGGAAATTTGTTAGCGTAACGATAGTTGTTCATAATAGTTCTTGAAGTTTTAATTGCCTTGAGGGAACTTAAACACTTATTAATTTATAGTCTCAATCCTTAATCCACAACAAATATTTGAAGTATTATAGTTGCTAACGTTGATATATAAAATACTAGCGGGCCCGATAGGCAGACGTTGTCCTGCCCCAGACTTCGCTAACAATAGTTATTTATGATATTAGTGTTAAAAGTGACATTTTATGAGTAAGTGGGAAACTCGACGAACGAATTAAATTACTTTTAACAGGAATATCATACAAAATTTTATCTAAGATCTTCCTAGTGAATTAGTAAATACTAAAAAATGTAGAATGATATTTTGACAGGTAGAGGGTTATATTTGTTGATTTATTGATACAAATCGTTAGCAACGTGCTTAAAGTAACAAAGAAATCACTTTTAAAACGTTGCTATGTTACTTTTAATACTAGCGTTAAAAAATGACACTTTTAACTTACTAAGCAATCGTTAGAAATGTCACTTTTAACAACGATCGTAGCTAAAATATATTTCTTGAAACAAAATCTTTTATTCAGTATAATTGAAATATTTACATTAATGTGTTAAAATTTCAATGTTCGTAATTATTCTCCTCTTAAACGACTTTAACAATTTTTATGATTACTTTTTGACATTTCTTAAAACCAATGAAATGCTTAATATAATATCTCACGTGTCTGCGTTTTAATCAATCCTGTCATTATTATACTAAGAATAAAACTCTAGTAATTATTCCCGGAAATGATCTCAGTAGCTTTTTTGTTTTTGTTGACAAATGTCAGATGTCAGATAATTATCATCAACAAAAGTAAAAAATGAGCAAAACAGATATATTTAGTGTCGTGCCTGATGAAGAAATAAAAAAATAATCTAATTAAATATAACTCGAGAGCTCGATAAATTAGAAAATATGTATGTTTCTCAAACTTGTTGCCATTTGGCAATAGCCACAAAAGCCCTACGGCAACAAGTTTTCGAAAGATCTGTCAAATTATTTTCTATTTATTCTCACTCTCTTATTATATTATTACTGATTTTTTTTTTTTTGTACTTATGAGATCACGTAGATCGTCAAGAGAAAAGTCAGAAAAATTAAAAAAAAAATCTCGTCAACAGCGCCATCTACTGTAACTAAGAACCATCCTGGTGACACCATAAATATAAAAAAAAAAGATTTCATCAAAATTGATCGAGCCGTTTAGAAGGAGAATAATTACGAACACATACACATCGGAATTTTATCTAGTATATAAAGATTATATAACTACTCGTATTAACAAAGTTATATAATTTTTGAGTTTGAAAAGGATTCTGATTCCTGGCGAAGGATATATTAAATATTTAATTGGATGAAGGAAATAAGCTTGAATTTTGTTATCTAACTTTGCAGACTCTTCTACAAGTTAGGAACATAAAAAGTGACAAAGGATTATAAAAAGAACAAGGCACGCTAAACTCAGTTACATTAATGGCTAATACACATTTCGTTTGTATTGTCTGTTATTTACTAGCTTTTAGCAAAATGGCGTATTTTATGGACAGTTATACGTTTATCTTTGTGAATATCTCCCTACTAAAAATGTTGCATCTTTATTTTCAGTCGAAACTGCGGCAATACACAACATTACGCTATTTGTAGCAAATCCGTAACTTACATTTTGATAGATCGTAAAACATTTATAACGGTGTAATGAATCAATCCATCCAGCATCGTCTAGGAGTACATACTAGCCCAGAATCATATCATTTGGCCCAACTAAGACTTTTAGAATAACTTTTCAAAACTTTATTTCTCATCTTGCAATCTTGTACTCAATTTATTTGTATCTTAAAATTCTGTTACTTTTAATAATATTTTAAGGAAAAAAAAATAACAACATTAACAAAAAGATTTAATTTGGCCCAAAGGTACTGGCTGGTACCACCACGAACACAGTTTTTGAATCTGATGACATAAAAAGCATACAAAAATGTTTTAAATAATCTTTTTGATTCCAATGAAATTTACTCTATCTTATTTATTTTCTAAGATATTCCTAAAATCCTTGATAGGCCTTCAAATAATCTAGCACTTACTGTTGATGAATTGTCCTCAAAATCTATTTAATTCATAACATAAACACAATCACAATACGGTGATATAATATCTAGTTTTTTCAGTAAAACATTAATGACAAAAAAAAATTTGGGTAGAAAACAGTGTGCAAACGATGAAGACCTCAAAAAAGCAGTGACATCCTGACATATATTTTTGGCGGTGGAAGAGTATAACACGGACATTGAAAAACTGGAATCACATTACAATAAATGCCTTGACAGCTATGGCGATTACATTGAAAAATAGAGTAATGTACTGTAATTATGTAATAGTTATTTATGTATCAAGGCACTGAAGTTCAATTTTTTATCATGAAAATAAACCATGTGAGCGAGAAAAAGAAACTTCAGTGCCGAGGTACATATTAAGTTTTATTTGAAATCTGAAACACGAAAAAACTGTTAAAAAAATACAATAGAGATTAAGTTTATACATCTATCAGTTGTCAATTGAAACAGACAGTCAGTGTAGCCAACCTCGAGAAGTGAAGATATCGTGTGTGTGTTTTGTCCTCAATTTCGTTTTCGGAATTAATTAGTTGCAAATTTTGTTACTTGCTACGTCCAAATTTACTATAATACGTCAATATATCTGCCAAAATTATCCTAATTGTACAATAATTATTTAACGGTTGCCAACACTGGGTTGCTCAAAATCGTTGTATAATGGGTTACTTTAGTGACGATTCCTAAGCTTTTAATGAAGATTTTTGAGCACTTTAGTGCCGATTTCAAATAAATATAGTTTGTTGTTGATATTTTTCAATTTTATTTACTTATTTCTAATCGTTCTTTACTTTCTGGATGACCATCGTATTAATATTAATTTGTATAGAAGTATCTACCAATATTTTTATACATTTTGTACTATTATTTAAAAAATAATAATTAATTTACTTGAGGCTCTTAATTTCTTTGTTACAAAAAGCAGACAAAAGTACTACGTCTCTACCTCGGCTGTAAAAGTGTTTGTATGTTATCTCTTAATTACATTATTTCTGTAAATTTCAATGCGATGTTGAATGTTATTGTACTAATTTGAACTCCACATAGTTTAGTAATAAACAGTTTTTTTTTAACTGGATGTCATACACACACTTTTACATCTAGTGGAATCAAAGTACATGTATGAGCCCAGAAAATATTTGCATGAGATGTGATTGACAAAAAAATGTCTAAAGTTACTTATTTGCCCACGGAAAATCCATCGTTTCAATGAGTCAAAGACTTACACATCCCATCAACATAATTTATAACTAACACCAAACATATGCACTTAACGTAACGTACAGTTACGAGTTACAAGCTACCTACGTAACAACCTAACACCCAAGTTACAAACAAGCAGAGAAGTTTATACATACATTATACCCTTAACACGCTCGACAAAATGAAAGATACTATCTGCACATGGTTGCGTATTCCTGCCGGTAATATCGCATGCTGTAAATCCCAGACTTTTTACAGTATTTAAACCGTCAACGTGCATATCGTCAGTGTTTACGATCAGAACGTCCAGATAACTTGTATTTATTCGCGAGGTAAATCAAAAAATTTTACGTGTTGAAACATAAACAGGGTGAATTTTTGTGTATATGCCGACAAGTTAAACAGTATAACCACTGGTTTAAATGGTAATATTCACATTTGCAAGCCAAATTAACTGGAGGAATGATTGGCACCGCGATAGGTACGTTTTAGGATTATTCGCAAAATATTTAACGATATAGGTTTATGTCATGTTGAATCAACTCATAACCAAATACTATGGTTTTATATTTTACCGGTTTTTTGCATGGATTCTAAAAGGGAGTTGCTCTTTTATTATTTTGTTCAATCCCTCACTTTGGCGATTATGACAACTAATATAAAGCTCAATTTGACCCCCCATATTTTTTTATGGAAATGAACTAAACACATGTTAAAAAAATGTAAAGAAAATAAACCTTTTAAACAGGTGGACAATTTTACGTACCTAGGATCCAAAATCAAAGGAAATAAAGCATAAATAAAACACTATGATGTAAAGATATTAAAATTAAGAGCTGTACATGGATTTAAAAACAATAGTAATACTTACAATTATACGCTGTAGAAATATAGACCTTACAAATTTGTGAAAGGAAGAAACTTGGAAGAATTTCCAGGAAAAAGCAAACGTGTAAATAATTTCTATTTACACGTTTCAGAATTTATAAACGTATGCGTAAAGCTTATTTGCTTAATTGAATATTATGATTTCACAATATATCAATCAATTTTTGTTATAAAAATTGTAACACAGCCATGGAAAATTATACAAAACGAAGAATATTTAACCTTTCATAAAACAGTTTTAGATTTATTTATTATAGTGTTCAGCTATTTCTTGTAATAATTAATAATACAATGTGAATTTGAGAATTTATATTTTTTGTGAAATAAATAAATAAGCCTAAGACCTGGAAGAATAAAGGATTGTTAACTGTGTTGTTAAAGTAGCAACGTAATTAACCTACCAAATATCAGAATATTTTCTATAAAGAAGAAAGTGGATTTATGAAATTATTTTTAATAAGTTAATCACGTTGATAGTTAACATTTTATGCAATCGAACCTAAATCTTTTTTAAGAAATATCAAATATTTTTCGTTTTTGTTTAATATTCCATGGCCGTGTAACAATTTTTCTAATAAATATTAATTTTAATTTGATTGATATATCGTGAAATACCAATATTTAAGTAAATAAATATGCCTTATTACATGCATTTTTTAAATTTTGAACAACTCTCGTATTAATTTTCCTGTAAACTGATACAGTAATATAAAAAAATAGCTTTGAAACCCCTACACATTAAATTTCAATTCTCAATTATTTAAAAACTCCAAGAGTTGAGGGATCTTTATTTATATAAAATGTTAATGGTATAAAGCACGAGTTTTAATAATTTTTATCGTTTTCAAACATATTTTCTTTAATGAACTTGCAAAGAAGTAATGTATACATGAAGGAAGCAAGAAAGTTTAAACATTGATGAAAGCTTTCAAAACTTATTATATTACACACGATAAAGTTTGAGTTAAAGTAAGTAAATATTTCCTCTTAATATGACGCTGCTTAATTTTCTGTGCAGTTTAATTTACTTAACTTTATAATTTCTCAGGATATTGTTTTACCAAATTACAATAGTTTTTTGCTTTATACATCGCACAAAGAGCGTCACGACTGTCAGTTTTGTTTGGTCCTAATTGTTGCGCTTGTGTCATGAATACATAACTAGGAAAAGTAGGAAGTGTCTCCATTCATTCCCCAAAAACGGACTCACAATTGTAGCAATCTACACAGCCATCAGTTGCCCAAGTGCTTCAATTTCACCTTTCCTTACGTGAGTGTACATTTCACGGTCAACATTTCGCATTTGAATAAATATTCTTCATTCACTAGACTTACAATTAATAATTTTGTTATTCTTGAGATGTTAATTTTTATTTAAGAGATGTGATTCGTGGGTCGATGATTTAAGTGTAATGGCCTAGCACACCTAAATATATATAATTGGTAATTATTATTTCGACATATATCATAGTTTGCTTTGGTTAATTGACATTGCACATGCATGTGATTCACGAGGAATCTAAATTTATTGTATTCTTACTTCCTTGTTATTCTAAAAATACATGCAATTCTTGAATCATTTACATGTATTATTTATTTTGTTTTAGCATAATAATTATAGATAATGACTAAAAAAAACTTGTGCCATTAAACTATGTGTTATGCAGTTATTCAAATTTAAAATGTACTAATTTAAAAATTGAAATCTTTATGTTTTTTACGAAGGAAGTTTAAATATGATCAAGAATTTTATTCTCAGTAATAATATAACAAGAGGGTGAGAATAAATTGAAAATAATTTGACAGATCTTTCGAAAACTTGTTGCCAGGCAATAGCCACGAAAGCCCGTAGGGCTTGAGTGGCTATTGCCAAATGGCGACAAGTTTGAGAAAGATACTGGAGAATTATTTTCTAATTTATCGAACTCTCGAGTTATATTTAATAAGATTATTTTTTGATTTCATCATCAGGCACGTCACTAAATCTATCTTTTTTGCTCATTTTTACTTGTGTTGATGATAACTATCTGACATCTGACATCTGTCAACAAAAACAAAAAAGCTACAGAGAAAATTGCCGGGAATATTCACAAGAGCATTATTCTCAGTATAATAATGACAGGATTGGTTAAAACACAGACACGTGACATACAATAAAGCATTTGATTGGTTTAAATAAACGTCAAAAAATAATCAGTATAATAACAATATTGGTTAAAACACAGACCCGTGACATGCAATGAAGTATTTCATTGGTTTTAAGAAACGTCAAAAAATAATCAGAAACAAACGCATGGCCCTAGCGGCAATTCCTTCTTAACATTCTTACCGACTGCGCCATGTATTATTTTGTCATAAAATATTTTTGTTTCTGTTTTTTGCAACTGTCAAATTATCTGACTAGAGGATTTATCCGAAGTGTGAGCATTAATCTGAGTGTATAAATATTTAGATTGTCATTACTAACAACAAAAACTGTTTTCAAGTTAAAATATGTATTCGTAATTTGGAGGGAAATAAATTAGTTTCTAAAATGTTAAAAACATTTTCCCTGCTGGACCAAAATGAATGTTATTTAATTTAAAATTCATTTCTAAATCAGCGTAGCATGCATAAATTATTTTACCGAAACCGCAGTCTGAGCGTATAAATAGTAAATTAAATTTTTGGATAAAGCCAAAACATTTCAACATCAAAATTTGCATTAGGACATTACACACAGCTGCCATTAACTATTCTAATTGAAATTCAAATGGTAAAATGAAAAATGCAATTGGTATTTACGAATGCGTCATACTAGGATTTCACCCTATTTAAGAGTAATATTGTGTACGGAACATACCTGTCAACTTGCTTTAATATTAAAGAAAAATTGTAATGAGAAAACTACATCTCAGTTGGTATTGAAAGCGCGAAAGCTCTCAAATGAAATCATGTAGAGTTCAAATGTTTAAATAAACACTCCACGCAGTCTATTCAAACAAATGCGCATACCAATACTAAGGTCGTATTATCTGAATCGCCCTAAAATATTTAGCATTGCTAAACTTGAACATAAATGTAGTAATTTTAGTTTTTCAGTTTCAAAGGTATTTCATAATTGCCTATATGAATTTATAGCAACAAACAAATTAGTTCGATGTTAATATATTTTAGCCGCATAATCCATATTCATGTGTTAACGTTTAAATTTTAATCATAAATGTTAATTAAAATCAATAACTAAACCTATGTTATGCATTAAATATTTAAATTATAAATAGTTTATCGCATCTCAAAAATTAGAGTAATTAGCAAGTCAAAATACCTATTGGAGAATCGCAAAATTATAAGCAGAAATGATTTCATAATGAATATGAAAATTTTTGCACGAAATTTTTAAATAAATCTTCCGCATATTACGTATATTATTTTTATGGTTTGCATTTAAGTAGCAAATAAATATTTAATCTAATTAATTTCAAGGATGATTCGGGAACATTTAGATCTGTATCAGATACGAAAATATAGTTAATTTATATAAATGGTATAAGACTAGTAATAACATACGGAGTTATATCTTGCGCTGATATCACCAAAACCATACAATTTATGAGGACACTGAAAACCATAATAGGAACAATAAAATTGGGTAGAGTAAAAACCAGGAAGTAGGAGAAAAATGTCAGCTTTGTAAAGAAATGAAGACTCCCAATTATAGGAAGATAATTTACAAAAATTAAATAGGAATTATAAAAATCAAGATAATAAAAATACCAGACTTAAAAATTAAGAGTAAACAAATTTTCAAAAATGATAATATTAATTAATTAACCAAGTAATGTAATAAAATACGCTTAAATTTATTAAAATAGTCGCCAAGTATGCCAATATCATATTACACCGGGTGTCTACTTTTTAAAAGGACATAGGCTCATTTGGTGCAGTTTTTGTTGCAGAATATTTTTTATATTAACACTTTTGTTCTAAAATTTATAGGGAACGAACTATCGCCTAATGAAAATTTTAACATTATATTTCCTATGTCCTATAAAAAAGTTTACACCTGTATATTAATATATGCAATACTGGAGATTTAAATTCGTAATTTGCTGTAGTTTTTTTTTTGCAATGAAAAGTAATTTTATTTCTTGAAGTAACACGGGGCGTGTAGAATGGAATATACTCTGAAGTACATGGATTATCAATGGAGTTGTTATTAATTTATATAAATGTATTATAAGTAAAAATGATTTTGCAAAATTCAGAGTAAATAAATAAAAGATTTTTGGTTTAAGTTCTGTAAATTTTGTATTATAGTTCAACGTTTCGAATTACAATACGTAATTTTTCGTCAGGAAAACAAATGAACAACATAACAAATTAATGGAAACAGTAACTTTGTAAGAGCATATTATGATTTACAAAACAAAGGAAGCCAAGTCTTGTTCAACTCGTAACATTCATTCACTCTATTATTTGATCATAGATTTCTATAGCTTCTCCTATAAGTCTCCCACTGGTACATTTCGATCTTGCTTTATTTTTTTTTTTCTTCAAAATTTATTTAGTGATATTTTTAGCCATGCCACAGCAGATTTGTCTGATTGGTTAAAATGAATAACCTCTTTTTATTCTGTAATTCTTGTTATTAGTGTTCCGCAAATCTGTCCAATATAACATTTTACACATTGAGGAAAATTATTTCACATTTCAAATATTGAATTGTTAATCTTGATGTTATTTGAAATATGTGTGGTTCGTTGTGCTCTTCAGCGATTTTAAACCTAGCGTGACAAACAGAATCCCAAAATAGTGCCATTCAAAAACTACACTTTGGCTTTTAGTCCATTTAAAATCACGTATAATCCAGATTACCACAATGGTTAATTCGTCAGAATCGGTAATCGGTTAAAACTGTAAAAGAAAGTAAAAATTCAGCGCCGCCAACTCGACGAGGTGCCGTTGTCACCCAAAAACGATTAGAATACAAATGAAGTGTGATTGTGACGAGCACACGTAATTCCAATCAATGTAATCGGACGGCGCAGAAACGCGTTGCCAAACGCACGATGTACGACGCGTGGAGCCCAGTGTCGAATTACCCATTACGCACAACGGGCGCCGCCGATGATTAGAGGGTTCCAAAAAATCATGACCAATTAATTACATCATTAAAGATGGCGTACAATATTTATTTACTTGTAAGAACAGTATAATGTATTAAGATAACATTCATTTGCCGGGAAAATGTTTATTTCATAAGATTGTTGAGTATGATATGATTAAAATCACGAGCTGAATGCGAGGAATTTTGTCATTCTACGAGTATATGTCGAGAAATATTACCTAACAATTAAAATTTTGAGAACAAATTACAAATAAGAAGAATCGTGGAGTATTGGTTTCGATATGAAAATACTAAAGACAATTAACTTACTGTTCAGGAAACGGATAGTAAATTACTTACTGTTCTTTTTAACCTAGTACCCGGTAAAAACAACATACCGCCATGGAAATAGGCATGGTAATTTGATAATGGTAAATATGAAGGTAATCACAAAAAAATAATAGAAAATAAGTAAAAGAGCTTTGGAGAAAAGTCAGAGGCTATAACTACAGCGATTGCAGAAATTGCTTATTCCACTTAAAATGAAACTTGTTCTATCAATGACATAGAAGAGAAAGGATTTTTACAAAAATATAGCATTCAATTTTGCAAATTGTACATTTAGTTATAATACAAAATAATTTTATTTTTTTAATATTTACATAAAAGTACTGGTACTGAATAGTCGACACACATCATTCATTTTATAATTAATTTTGATTGGCTGTAAAATTAAAATCCTGCATTTTTATTGCTTTACTTTTGACAAAAGACAGAAAAGCTGAATACTTTTTTCGTCAAAATTAGTACAATGTAAAACAAGCTTTATTTTACGCTCGTCGAGTTCAAAAGCTTTTGGTAGAATCTGTAGGTGGAAACGTTACCACAGAATAGATCGAGGCCCGGATATTGGGACACATGGGGCCCTTTGTCACTCAAACGATGCAGAAGTTGTTACAATTTGATCATAGTGTGAAGAGGAGAGTAAATAGTATCAGGTTTATTACATCGCTTGCTATTCGAGCATACACTATCGTAATTAAAGACACATAGATTGAATTTGAATAATAATCTGAAGTGATCTGCACATGTGTTAAAGTAATTATTACTCATTAGTTTATTGGTATTTCAACAAATAAAATAATCTGCCTGTTTCACATATTTATTGGCCAATAAAGTGGCCAAATTTTCTTGTCAATTTATTGTTTGTAATACGACTCTCTGCGTCAATTTATACGAATGTTCTATTTTTCGACAATTATTTAGGAAATTCTAGAGGCTTTCAGTCATTGTCAATTAGTAAAACTTATTTATTTATGTTTTGGTTAGTTTCTACGTATAGAATAAACCAATAATATTAGTAGCTTAGGTGACATTTGATTTGTCACAATAAATTGATGGAAAACTTGATGCGCGTAAAATGAATGACAATATTTCTGTTCTTGGTAATGTATTGACAAGAAAATTTGGTCAATTTATTGGCCAATAGTTTACGTCATGTAAAACGAGCAATCATTATCATCAGCCAAAATATTATGGCCATTTCCCAAAATTTCACTTAAAATAAGAATTTTCTTTTATAGCTTTTCCATATTACTTAAACCTCAAGAAACCCATTGCTGCAGAGCGCATCGTCATATCTCGAATATTTTTTTAGATATAACAAATTTTTATGTTTTCCAAAATACAACTTTAAGGCACTGTATCTAAAAAAATATTCACGATATACAAAAATTGTCTTTAGTTTTGTATTTTTCGACCATTTTATTACAAAAAAACAAATTTTAAAAATTTGGAAAATTTTTGATTTTTGTTTCTAAATTTCAAATAGCCATAACTCAAAAATAATAAAAGATACAAACTTGCGGTGATGACCAATCGATTTAACTCGTCAAAATACATAAGTGTGCGAAATTAAAAAATATTTGGTCAACGCGTTAATTAATTACAGTAAAAAGTCTGAAAACGGCAAAATTCGGCCCAAACCTGAAGGTGTAACCCTTGACGTCTGGCCCGAATTTGGCCATTTTAAGACTTTTTGCTCTAACTTTTCAACCTGTTGTCCAAAATTTCTGAAATTTTGCACACCTATGTATTTATTTGAGCTGAATCTAATGGTGTAGGTTTGGAATCCGTATCTTTTGTATTTTCCGAGATATTGTTAGTCAAAGTTTTGGGAAAAAATTCAAAATTTTTCGAAATTTTAAAAATTCACTTATTTGTTATAAAATGGTCTAAAAATACAAAACTGGGAATCATTTTTTGATATTTAGAATAGTTTTTGAGTTTTAGCCCCTCAAACTTGTACTTAAGAAAACATCAAAAATCGACATATCTCAAAAAATATGAAAGATACAACGATGCTCTCGACAGTAATGTGTTTCTAGAGATTTGAATTTTATAGAAATGCAAAAAAAGAAAATTCCAATTTTTATTAATATTTGACAAAATGGTCACCAGAATTAATTGTTTTATGAAAATGATGATTATGTTTTTTTCGATTCTGTTTATATTATTTAACAAAAGACAAAGAAGATTAATATTTGTATTCAACCAGTTATTTATGTGACATATAGTGGTCTGAAATAATACTCTAAAAATAACAATTGAAAATGATGAAAATTTTGTCTCTATTTGCAGGTTAATTCTAAAATGAGAATTATGCAATTTAAGTGCCTCGTTGGACGTTTTGGTTTATTATGAAACCATTAATTTCATTAGGTACCTACTTTAATCTAAATTAAATTGAATTCTGTGTAGAATATTTTGATTGGCTCTGATTTTATCACGACTATTATCCGCTCATTTCTGCGTGATTAAAAGATCAGCATATAATGCGAAATATTGATCAAATAAGTTTGTAAATTTACAACATAAATTTACATTTTAATGTTAATAATAGCGTAACATGTTTATTGAAAAAAAATTAATTTATGAAAAGAATAAATGTTTGAGAAAGTAACTATTTAGTGTTTTGTTAAATACGAAGACAAAGCAACCGTATAAGTATCGAATCTTGCACCAGTAATCAATGGAAAAGCTTTTCTAAACAGAAGGAAACAAAAACACAAAGAAACTGTATCAGTAGTACTCAATCAGTGTCAGAATATTGACTCAACTGGAAACTTGATCCAAGTTATAATTAGAAAATGATTTATATTTTAATGGATTTTCCTAATTTGCACAAAAAATACACTAGCTCTACAACCATTAAATATTTTATAGATCTGGAACTATTTAAATAATGATACTAGTTTTTTTTTTCCTCATAAATACCTTGTTTGGCAACTTGCAGAGCTAGTTTACGTTGATTTTTACAAAAACGTTTCATGTTTATTTTTGATCACGGACATTGTTCTATTTTAATTTTATAATTTATGAAGTAATATAACGAAATCAGTTTTACGAAAATTTTGCATAACCTGTTCAGCAGGTTACTGATTGACGTCACATTTTTTGTTTGTTTAATTATCCATATGTATAAATTAGTAATTTGTTCTGATAGAAATGTTTTATGTTTCAGGTACACGTAAGTCCAATTCTTTACATTCTGCGGAACAATTTGGTAAGTTATGTAAATTGCCAATTTACCGACGATACCGTTTTAATTCGCATAAATATTTGACAATTTGCTATGATGAGGCAGCAAGCAAATACAAAAGTCTGACCTTAGGAGTATTTCTCAATTTCAATCGGTTGTATAGATTTACAAAACTAAGTTGAATCTGTTCAGAAAATATCCAACAATTTGAATTACGCGCCAAAGGAGATATTTAGTGATATGCGGTTGGCAGTATTGCCATGCGCATAACTTCCTCTTTAACCAAATGTTCTTGGATTGTTGACGTTTCGTATATTTTTCATGATATTGTTATTGGAGTGCAACGTGTTTAAGTGTTAGTAGCGATTTTAGAATGTGATATTTTCTGGAGAAAGGATTCAATATAAAATTTTGCATGAAACAGAAATGAAAAAGAGACCTTCCTCAGGTTCCTTACTCGCTAGACCTAGCTTTTTGCGACTTTTTCTTATTTCCGAAATTATAATCATTGCTGAAACAACTATTAATTAATTGATAAATAAGAATGCTGTTACGTTTTTAATTTTATTTTCGCCATCTCAAGAACCTGCGTAATTATCTGAATGAAACATTATCCAACATCGTAACTCTGTTAACTATAAATTAAACAATAACTTAACACTAGTTGAGAACTATGCATACAAAGACACAATAGCGTTACAGGTTCGTGAATGATAAATGATTGAGAAGCACTGATTGCAGCAACAGTAGCAGTATACTTCGTCGCATTGAGATGAGGTTATTTCGTATGGAGGTTAGGTTATAGGGTTAGAGGTTGGAATGGTTAGAGGTTCCGTGTACTTGCTTCTAGATGGTTGGTTTGCTCAGTGGTATTTGCTTTGGTTTATTTCCCTTTGTAATAGGAGAACTTTGCCTTTTTAGGAATTCCGATCCCTTTATTATGCAACTTCAATTTATTTGTGGTATGTTACACGAATACTTTGTTCTAAACTATGATTTCTTAGTTCTCTCATTTCTAATTAATTTTAAAATGCTTTTTGTTTGTGTTGGACTATTTTTCGGTTAATGTTGCAATAGTAAAATCAGTTCAATTATATAAGAAAGTCACGTCACATTTATTTAAATAATATATTTATTTATATGTACTCGTGTATTTGATAAATATGTTTTTGTTATAAGTCATAAATATTTGATATTATTACTATTAGATTTCAAGAAGTTTGGATGCGTGTGTCCGCACCACATTTAACATTCACTTGAATTTTGCAAAATATTGTAATATTAAATTTTAAAATGTCTACGATGTGTTTAGCTGTCTCAAGTAAACGATGGATTATACTTATATCTGTCCTTTATTTCGTATCGTTCATCTTTCTCGTTTAACCAGCAAGAACGTATGTCGGTTTTTCATACAGCTCTGGTACCTGTGGAGGGGTTACTTCTGAATAATACTGTACATACAGGTGCAATATTGACTTTTGAACTGTAATTACATTTCAGCTTTGATATTTTCAGTCAGTTTAGAGTTTAATGCATTCATATTTTCTAAAGCTACGTTCATCTTTAAAATCGTTTGCATATCATTTTGGTTTAATAATTATTAGCTTCACAATTATATTATTAAACTAAAAACTAATGTTTCATAATTAGTAGAGATGAACATACAATGAGCTTCCAGATTAATCAGTTTAAATATGGCCTCAATTAGTAAATGTTTTGCTAAACAGAATTCAATTAACATCATTTACAAATTTGTAAATATTTAGTAACCTAAAACACATATTATGTATTCAGTGTCTAATATAAAATTAATTTGTCAACAAATGATTTTTATAATGTTGCCTTTTGTATTAGCAAATACAAATTGCTGTTTATTAACGAGTTATCATGATACTTTTGGGCGTAAAATAGTTTTCCGCTAAATTTAATAAATGAAGTACGAAAATTTAATAATGATTAATTGCATGCTTTTAAGCTTTTAGTAAACGTAAATCACGCACATGCAATTCACAATTCATATCACCAGCTCAACACCCAACGACCTGGCATAGCTAATTTGTTTTCATGAACAATGATTTATCAAATACAGCGTTTTGTGGACGACCTTGCCTGCGGTAAGATTTACCGGCAACCAAAAAACTACCGTTAAATGACTCAGGTGCTCGCTCTTGATTCATTGGAATCTGTATTAGCTGGGCTTCGTCTTTACGTGATGAATTTTTTACACTTGAATTCAAATTTGCAACTCACGGTTTGTGATTATTCACTTTCAATTTCAAAGGAAAGAAAATTATATTTTTGCCGATTGACATTGAAAGTGTTATTTTTTGACAGCAGTAAAGTCTTATTAACCAGTATTGCCAAAAATATTTTTGCAATTTGCATCTTCTAAAAGTATTCTCCATACTTTATAACTTGTTTTATTATACAGGGGTGTCCCAGATTTAAGCGGCCTAACTTAATCCATAGATTAAACTCCTAAAAATAAGGTGACAAGTTCATTTGAGCAAATGTCCGCAAATGCTTTATTCCAGAGATATTCATGTTTTTCTTATTGAGTAGCGCTACTCTAAAAAAACAACTTTATAAGGAAATATTCAAAATTAACTTATTGAGGTGTGACATTTTAATTAAATTAAATTAATAATAAATTGTTTATTGTCTAATTTCAATACAAAATTTAGTTTGCTTGCACTGTTGTCTGGAAAAAAATGAGAAACTCTCAATTAATTTAAAGAATTTTTTTGAGGTGCCATAAAAGAAAAAGTCTATGATAAACCGATAAATATTTTAGACTCACTACGAAATCATATCTCCCGAGCACGCAGTAACCAATGTAGTTGTCGTGCCTGTTTACACGCAGGTGAACATTTTGAACAAATATAATTTTAAAAAAAGTTTATGATCTTATGTTGTTACTTTAATATTTTAAACAATAAATTTCTTTAAGTTCATTTATAGTTTCTCATTTTTTCCCAGACATCAGTGCAAGAAAACTAAATTTTTTATTGCAATTATGTAATAAACAATTTATTATTAATTTAATTAGGTATTATGTAACACCTCAATAAGATAATATTGGATATTTCGTTATGAAGTTGATTTTTTAAAGTAGCGCTACTCAATAACAGAAACATGAATATCTCTGGAATAAAGCATTTACGCCCATTTGCTCAAATGAGCTTGTCACCTTATTTTTAGGTGTTTAATCTATGGATCAAGTTAGGCCGTTTAAATCTGGGACTTCTTGTATATTATCTGACTTTTCTTATATCATGTATGTTTTGATCTCATTAAAATATACATATATTATTATTATTGTCATGAATGAAATCAAATGTCTGCTCCTACAGTTTTGTAACATATTTTTGTATGTCTCGTTTCTTTGCGGAGTACTTCGTCTACGTTTCATGTATATTTGTGAAACGACTGACATGTACTCGTACACTGTGCATGCCACAGCCAAGAAAACGTATTTTGTTCCACTGTATTTCTTACATCCACTCGCTGCTTTGATTCCTTACAAATCTTCTTCATTCCCGACGTGCTAGAAAACCCGCAAATAACATCGTACCGCGAATCCCTGGGCGTTTCTTTATGGAGTGGTTAAAGAACAACAAGAATGTCATAAAAACTTCATTGTTATGTATCAAAGCAGGCGTTGCATAAGGCGCGCTAATCTAGAATTGACAATGAATTACACTTGCAACACATTGCCACAATTTAGTGATGAAAATATTGTCGAGAGTGTTGTAATTCTTAAATGTGGATTATTCGAATTCCGAAGTAACAGTTTTATCAACTGAATTGTGAAATGCATTTGAGTGTTCTGAAGATTCACAAATATATTATGGGTTATATTGATTATTGATTCCTCCAATACCACCTTTGTAGGTTCTTATTTGATGGTAGAAATACTCGTACATCATAATCTGAAATCTGCTTCTGCAAAGTTACTCATTTAAATAAATAAATATAAATAAATATATCTTCACACCTTTTACTCTTTTTGGGTGTGGTACTCTGCTTGCGCAGATTACGGTAAGTGATATATTTTTACGTATGGAGTGCAGTCTCTAGCCGTCAAATCATAGCCCCCAAAGATGTTAGTGTAAAGTAAATTTAATTTGGCAACTGTCGGTTGTAGGATTTACAAATTTGTAAACTGTGTGATGATAAATTTAATTTATTGTTAAACAAAATCATCTTTCAGTTGTAAATATACGTTTATTACTGTTACAGATAAAAGGTACAAGATTATATTTATAGATTTTATTAGTCGCATACCTGTTTATTTAGTAGGTAAATAACAAAAGAGACTATTGTTGATAAAAATGCACATTTTTACCTCCCGCCACATAACTGCAATAGAGATCTAGGAATCATGTTAAAAAATCGGTAGTGATTTTTTAGTGGATGAGCACGTTTTAGGGTCCCTAGAATACGATTTTAATAGTTTCGCAATGAGGTCTGTCTGTCTGTCTATTTGTATGTGTGTAGAGTTACGGTTTCTAATAAATTACTGAACTGAAATTTCTGATATTTTACATAATACGAGTATATTTGTATCCCCTTGGGAAGAGCTGATTAGTTTTTGGTGATAATCTAATAACCGGAAGTGGTAGTTTTACTTAAAGCCCTATTTTGAAATATCTCAGTAAATTATGGTTTAATAACAATTTTGTTTTAGAATAATGTTTTAAATCTTATTAACAACGTTTGAAACATTTTTCCCTTACTGGCACCATTTACGAATTACAGTGTGTCAAAGAAAAAATATAGTTTGACATTTAAATCTACTAACCTGTGTGTGAAAAAAAAGCAACGGTTGAAAAATATCATTTTTTGTCATGTCATAATTGAAAAATAAATATTTTGAAGGGATGAGCGTGGGCCGTGTTTCTTCATTATTTGATAAGAAACCTATGGTGGGAGCTATTATGGGGTCCACAACAGATTTTATTTTTGTTATCTTTAAGTTGATCACTGAAGAGATCGGTATATTTCTCTCGCACTTCCACTTTTGGGACAGTTGGGAACTTTTGGCCAACTGGTTTTTGGAAAGTCAAGAAGGCTCTCTACGTCTTCAATGCAGTACAAAATGTAGCAAAAGCATTTATTTTGTACGGTAACTGTACATAAAAAAAGTACCGTACAATTTAACTAAACACGATTATTTACTAAGCAATTAGAAGTATTTAAAAAAAGTTTGCTAAATTTTCAGAAAATGCATGTTATCCTCAGTGTATCGAATAGTTCGGTAAATTCTAAGCATTTTTTTTTTGTGTAACGCAAGATTAAGCATATTCGTAAGTTGTCGACGTTTATCATTGTAATTATATTATAATCTATTTATATCATCATCCAAGTTTTCCATTTGTTCTCTTTTCTTTCCTCATCCTTATGTATCTTCCATCCGGTTATCTTGTTTTTGTAATTTATTTAGGACAACTCACATAATGTAATAAAATGAAATATTGGAACCATACCTTTTATAGCAAATGAATTATTATTGTTTGAATTGCTCTCAATGTTCAATGTTTCTTACTTTAAAGTTTAAAGCAACAGATACGTATATAACTGAAAGAATTTAGCCTCATGGGAATATTGTTCCTAAATGTTAGCAATATATTAATAAAAAAAAGTGTACAACAATAAACAATATTCGAACAAAGCCACATCCAGTATTTTGGCGAACCAAAGTTTGTTGTTCACCTTTTGAAACAAGTTATAATTTGGGTGTGGCCATGTACTAAGGATGTAGGTTTGTTCTTTAAATTGATCTGTGGGTCTAAAATCTAAGATGTTATTACGTAAGGCGTAGTAAAGTATTTTTGTCGGCAAAAAAGGTTGGCAGCATTGCTAGCGCAGAAATAAATGACACGGATTTACATACAGAAACCATAAACTGTCCTCCTATTGGAGGAAGATATGAATTCGATTCAGTTTCGAGGACTTTCTCACAACTATTAATTTATTTAATGCAGAAATATTGTTAGGTGATACATACAATTAGATATGCAAATAATGTTAAAATATTATATTATATCCTCGTTAAAACTGGCTGGTATTTCAAAATTTAATATTTGACAAGAGATGATTGATTCATTTAACTGGTTCTTGGGAACAGGTGTAACCGATAGATAACAATTTTAATTTAGATTTTCATTTAAAAGGGTGTGTAACTGTTAATTAAATTGCGGAAATATGCATTTTTATTGAAAAATCCAGGCAGTGATAAAATTTTATGTTTTTTTCGAAACAAAATCGCCGGAAATTTTCACAAGTCATTTAATGTTACGTGTTTTAAACAAAATAAATTTGAATAGTTTTTGAAGTTACTACATTATTTTTAAGGATGTTTCATATATTCATTTTTCCTTCATAAATTTTCATCTCTTCCCCACGGATTCTCTTCAATTTTTTTTCTACTTGGCTACATCAAAAGCTCTTGAAAAAATACAAGATGATAAGTTCATAAAGTTTTTTATAAATACGATAACTTTCGTCATCCAAGGTTTAAAATGATACACTAACTAGCATCATTCTATAAAAAAACTACACTAAATTAACCAAAACAAACATAAATTCGTAATCTGCGTTTTAGAATTCACAATATACATCTCGTAACATCTCTTCCGTTAGAATTCGTAAACACACATACATATATCCGTTAGCCAAGGCTGATATGTTCTCCAGAATAGTTCACACCATGCCGTACGAGGCGCTGCATTCTGCTTTCTGCACCCATGGACGTCTCGAAAGAGTTTTTTTTATTACTATACGTAACTTTTACATATTTTTTTTAAAACTGGAGAGGTATTTTTTCAGCCTGCAAATTAATGCTACAGGTAAAATAATAATTGTAGGGGATGCATAGCATGAATGGAATAGATATTTATATTACAAAAATTTTAAAATGTACGTGAAACATACATATTGTATGATTGACTACCTACATTGTTGATTATTTTTCTTTAACTTAAAACGTTTTGGCACGTAATATTGACGTGAAAAGTTTGATTGTTTTGAAGTCTACTTTTTTCTGTTTTTTGGTTATGCAGATGTACATTGTTTATTTTTATTTATTTCGATAATTTAACTCCAATATATAGTAAGCCATAAAGAAAAAACAATATTATCGTTTTGACTGCGGGTAAATAAGAAGGTAACTTTTTGAAAGTGATAAAATGTTATTTACCTTTCTCCTAGCAACCAGATCAAAATACTAACTATATACATTAATGTCACTTGTATTATATGTCAAATATATTATATATAATAATTGTACTTTCATGAATTTGGTTAAGGTGAAACATCCGTGAATTTGACTGGACTTGAATTTTTTTAAACTAATTTCCTTATTTATTATTAATGGTTCTTATCATGTATTATATATTGTTTTGTAGCCGAAACTACTAATTTGTATACAGTACAAAAATATCAAATTTCTTGGATATTAATGACATAATTTAATATTGGAAATCATATTTTAATTTACGCTGTTTGCCAGTTTAGTTGTCACAAGCTGTCAAAACATGATCTAGAATTATTTCTCTTAAATTCCATCACTGTTGCAAATAGAAGAAAATGTATATTGGTTATTATTTTAGAAAATGTATCATCTAGAACTAGATAATATTCCCCAAATAGATAAATATAATCAAAAAAATTATCTGGATAAGATACCTAGATAAATAAAAAATTTAATAGTAAAAAAGATTTAATCTAGATTATTTATATAGATAAATTTATCTAGATAAGTAACAACACTGGATACATATGATCAGCATTGGAGATATAAAGTTCATTACACAGTAAAAAAATTGATTTGCGATTTGTTAATTTTGCGGTTGTTTAGTTTTTTAGTTAATATTGACAATTTAATAAACCTTCAAAATATGTATTAAAATAATCACTAAATTAATATTAATTTCAAATCGGCAAAGGATAATGTGTTCAACACAGCACCAAACACAGATGTATAGCTTCAACAGTATCTGTTACTTTGGTGTCTAGTTAAACAAATAACTATTTTTTAATTGTTAGAATTCTGTATTGAATAAAGGTAAACGACGCTTCTACACTCATGTATGATTCTTCTTCGGGTGCGCTTGCTGAAGCATCATAACAGTACATCTCATGACAAACGGAAAACGGATTTATATCCTCCCAGATTCGCATCCCGTTGGGATTAGTTTCGATATTTACTTGCGTTTCGGAGTTATGTAAGTCTTGTGTAAACAGCTCTTCGCCGCTACCGACACTTTCATCCACGCGTGTTTGCTTATGTGTTTAGCGAGAAAGGAAGAACGAGATTTCCTGCATGTAGAATTAAATTTGATGTTGATGTGTTGATAATTCTGTTACTGTGGGATGATGTTGTGTTTTGTTGTAGATTAATATTGTTTACTCGACACAAATAATGTATTTGGCTTTAGATTCAGTCGATTTTACCACCAAATGAGATTGAAATTGAAAACAGTTACCAATTATTTGCATAATATAATTAATTGAAAAAATCAATGCAGTTTTGTTTCAAATGAAATCATCGATGTTATGGCAAACTGTTCTTAATAATCGTTTTGTCTAAATGTATATTTTCGTTGCTAGCTTCAACAGCAAATGAATGGTCGCTCAATAGATTCAACTACATTCAGAATAAAAAAAATCCTTAACACAAACAAACAGAGCTTGTAAGCAAAAAATTGTTGTACAATCATCGAAAAGTTGAAATTTTAACTCTTCCAGTAACATATTGGGAGAACGTGACTGATGGTTGGTAACCGAAATCTCAAAAAACCGCACAAAAATAAGTATCAAGTGGTTCATCGGTCTGTTATGCGATTATTTTAAATATTAACTAAAATTTTTTTAAACTAAGTTTATTTTAAATTAAATCTCCATATATCTGCAACATTAGTTTTCCTATCGGATGATATTCTATTTTTGCCACATAATATACAACTTTATATTTTTGTAAAATTTTAAAGCTCTTCTATTTCTCTTTAAACAGTCTTAAAATGATTAGTACAGAAACTGTTCATCTTTTTATTAATAAATAATCACACTTAAATTGTATGTAAATGTTTAAACAATTAGATTAGTTACTGTCAGAGCTTTAATAATTATTGATTTTTTCACTTAGTTTATCAAATTTTCTTTGTTATATTTTATTAAGTCAGTTGTAATCATGTTATAGGGCAGACATTCTAATGTCTTTTAAAATAGTTATTTGTTTAACCAGGCATCAAAATACCAGTTTTACAGTAGAGGCTGCCGATGCAATGAATTCTGCCGATATTTATTGTTCTGAATTTCATGGCACACTATCTGTATGTGATTCTTTATTAATAAAAAACATGTATAGTGTATGTATTTTGATCATTTTAGGATTATAATGAGTAAGTACTCTTTTAAAGGAAAACAATTGCCTATCTCGGTGGTATAGTGGCTGCGTCACTAGCCTAGCACACCAGAGGTTATTGGTTCGAATCTCACTGAAGAACATGGTATTTGTGTTCAAAAATTTACAAGCGGCATATGTCCTAAGTAGTTAGCCGGCTTCTCAATTTAAAAAAAGTCTTTAAAGTTTTGCAGATATATGTGGGATGTTTCTTTAAAAATGTAAGTTGCATATTATTACGCGAAAATAGAACACTCGGTAGAAAAACTTAAATTATACATTTGAGAACATATGAGTTTAAAACCGGCTTCAACTCTACCTGCCATGGCCGTTGCCTAATTCGGTATTTATAATATTTACAGTTACTCAGATATAAATTGAAATCTACAAATTAAAAATTCGCGATTGGGAATGAAAAATTTCGATATCCTTGGTAAAAATTCGAGATTTAAAATTATAAAATTAAAAATTCCAGATTTCATTTTTAAAAGTCGAGATTCACAATGAAAACATAGTGTAATTCACACCTAATTCAAGTTTTGCACCAGTAATTCTATGTTGTTAGATCTGTTTCATCTGCCATAAAATTGCGAGCAGAATGTGACTTTATAGCAGTGCATCACCGTAGCTGATATGTCATGTAGACGTTATTTGTCTGCGCTGCTGTAATTTAACTAACGCCTGGTGACTGATGCGTTCCACAGAAGATTTGTTGTTTTAATACTGCGAAATGACTAGAACAAAGACTATAATATACAAGGCCCATAATTCCTGTGTTACTTGTTCATTAACTAAAGTGAAATATGAAAGACATTGCATTTTGTAATGGTAAATATAAAAACAAGTTTTATATTTACAAATTCATTTCTCAACCGTAAATACGCGTATAAAAAAACCATAACAAAACATAAAATTTCATTTAATGAGATGTAAAAATAATTCCACATATTTGTATTCACATGGGAGCATTTACATATCCATTTAGCAAATGTAGGTATTGTAATAAACTCCAATTAATACTCGAAGTGTACGAGGTTACCTACACTTTTTTTTCTAAAAATATTATATTTTTTTTGTTCTCATTGTAACTATGATTTTATTTTAAAATAGGTATTAATTAATATCTAGTCTTTATAAATTTCTAATTAATAATACAAATATTGCTTTTATTATATTTCAAATGACACATATTTTTGACTTTTCACAATTATTTGATATACGAGTATAGATGTTAAAAATGTTTGTTTATGTTTATGGGGTAAATAGCTCCGTGGTAACTCATCGGACTGTGGTTCGTGAAATCTTCAGTTCGAATCCCATTGCTGACAGTTGCCAAGTTAAATTTACCCCTGTGGTTCCCCCTCTACTAATAACTTGGGGGCTATGACTTGACGACTGGTAACTGCATTTCATTCGTAAAAATATATCACTTACGAGATCTGCGCAAGCAGAGTGCCACACCCATAATGGGTAAAAGGCGTGATGATGATGATATATATATATATATATATATATATATATATATATATATATATATATATATATATATATACTCGTAGATATATAAAAATGTTTTAGTTTTTGTTCGCATTTTAACTAAGATTATTGAAATATATTATTAAATATATAATTAGGTTTTCCTCAAAATTGGAAGCATGTACAAGAAAAGTGCAAACAACATTGTATATTCTAAATAAAAAAATGAAATTTATTGTTTTGTTGTCCAGTTACCTTCCTCTTCTGGTTTTTCAATTTCATTCAAAATCAACTCAGCTCTTCCTTTTTTTCATTAAACTTATAAATTCCAAGATTACTTTACATAAAATTTTAAAAAAATCACGGGATAAACCCTGGGTAAATAGCTCCGTGGTAACACTTCGGTTTGACTACTGGTAACCACAATTTACGCAGAAATATATTATGGTTAATTAAAAGTTATGACAGATAATATGTTTTCCTTATTCCTCCGCCTTTTGTCACCGATCAACCAACAATCTACATTAAATTTTTCATGAAACTTATAAATTCCAAGTTTCGTTTACATATCTTGTCTCGTTCATGAGATATTGCACACACATCCATCCTCACACATAGACATTTTTGAGAAATTGGTATTAACGTATTCAGTGGACGTCAAAATATGTATTTACGCAAAAAACTCATCGATTTTTTTATGATTCCAATACTTCATTATACTTCATATAAGAAAGTAAAATTTTGGTAAATTTTCAGAAAATGCAGTTCGGTAAATTTTAAAGCTCTTTTTTCAGGCACCGTGATCTACGGTTGAAATGAGTCAAACTGAAAATTGGTAAATGGCGAGATGTTGCATTTATTTGTTATTTCTCTTTGGTCGTGTTGTACCTTTATGTCCAATTCTGTGGTTAAACTTAACTTTAGTTTTAATTGAATTAAAGGCACAATACTCTGAAAATAGTCCAGGAGAATGTAAGTAATTCGCGTGAACTTCCAACAAGAAAAATAATCTGTTTGAGACCTTCATTAGTCGAACAATGAAGGCGATTAGCAGTGCCGAAAGCGCCCTTAAGATTTATTGAAACTCACAAAGCCTGGTCCAACTACCGCTGTTCACAATCGAAGCCTCGAGAGCGAGTACAGGGTACACGGTGTCAAACATTCTCAACAGATAATCAATTCCTCTATGTTCGCGAGATACGGCCGAGCGATATATTTCCCCTGTTCGCTAAGCGAACTGTCTCACACAGGTGCGCAGAACAACTTGTTCAAGATGTAATTTACGACAAGGTGGATTTAAATCTACATGGCTTTGTGTGTACAGATGGCCCGAGCTGTGTTTTAAATATGGCCGCGGTGGGTTAGGATCGTGTCAGGGCATAAAAGTGGCTTAAAACTGATTTTTTTCGTGGGGTTTGTTTCCAGACCGCAAAAGTACATTGTTATTTTTAATTATACGTCTGCGGGGTTTATATTTAAAATAAATATAATTATGGAACGAATTCGTACTGAAGTTTTATTTCTTATATGTTGGTTTTGTATTCATTATTTTATAATTTATGTGGGTTCCCAAATTAAAAAGTTTTTACTTTTTTATTTTTCATTAAAATTTAACATTAAAATAATAATAAATATGAACAGTAAAAACTAGATAAGTTAGGATCAAATATATATTTTTTATATTACGAGTTTTTACTGTTAAATGTTTCCGCGCCAGGCGACAAAAGGAACCGAGTCAGGAATTTCGAAAGAGCGATTTATTTCATTCCTGAGTTTAAGACTAATAAAGTATGCTTTTTGCTTTCTTTAAAAAAAATCATATCGTCCTAGTCTTAATGTAAAAAAAATAATAGTCAATTTTGTTTTGTTGACATTTCTAACAATATTGTTAAAAAATGAATACAGAAAGCAATATTTTGTATAAAATTCTATAAATAATATTCTATGTACCGGACTGAAATTAGTCTGATAAACATGCAAATATGTTATGGTATGAAATCAAATATTTTTGATGTTAATAATGGATTATTATTGATTTGCAAAATTTCACTTTTTTTTTCAAAATATTTATAATGTTTAATTTTTCTTCACTATCGCTTGCTATTGCTCTCTCCTTTATATTTTTCACCAATAGTATTATAGAATAATTTGTTTGTTATTTTAAGTTAGACATATGAGTCTGTGAAATACAATTTGGACATAAGAGTCTGTAAAGTTTAACTTTATCTACTATTTTATCTAACTTCGCATAGTAATATCGTGTACTTTAGTATCGATTTCGGAAAAAAATAATTTTACCCACTAAGTTTCTAACTACCTAAGCATATCGAAAAGCTTATGTTGTTATTATTTTAAAATTCGTAAGTTTTTAGTGAAAAAACTGTATTTAAATTACGATTGAAAAAAACATTAATGACCAGTGCCTTATACCCCTCGGGATACAATTTTGGCGCTGGGTCAATAATGAAAAAAAAATTTAATTTAAAACTATATGAGAAAAGATTAAAGTGTAAAGAAATTATTGGTTTTTAAAATTTTCTACTTTGTAATACCATCACGCCTACTTTTGCGGTTGGGATATCTTGTTAAGTTCTCTCACTCAAACTTCTTCCTGTTCCAAATTCTTATCACTTTTTAAAATCTTGTCTTCGCCTAACAGCTGTCCTTTGTATTCGAAGTACTATATTTTGAGAACTTTGAGGTTGTTGAAAACAGTAGTTGACTTCTTACTGTTCCTAGTAATTTATAACATAATAAAATAGTAGTGGTATCGCAATGAATTTAATTAAATAAAGTCGTTTCGATGTTTATTTGGAGTGTCAAGTGAGCTGGCGGAAATAATTGAATTTAAAAACGGCAGCAAACTACAAACTTTTCAACTTACGCTGAAATGTCAGCGGTAGAGTTGAACAGTTGAAGAGCAAAACTGTTGATAAACGCGTTCGTGAAATTACCGACGCATTGTAGTGAAAAGGATTTCACAGATAAAACAATTCAGCTTAATACTCGTGAACTTTTGCGCGGAAATTCGGGCACAATACTCGACAAGCAAACGTAGAAATGTACGCGGATATTTCAATGTCCCAAACTTTAGCAATTTTATTTTCTTATTTGAACAGTTCTGCAACCATCAATTTTCATTTCACGACGCGAATATTCGGCATAATCAGATGAGAATTGCAATATTTATGCCCGGAAACTTCTCGACTTTTGATGTTTTTGCTTACTTGCTCTCGTAAACTAGGACGTTTCTGTAATTTCTACGGTTATTTAGGCACTAACGCTAACAGATGATTTATACGCGTTTCTTTTCTATCTTTACGCACCACTCTTTATTGACTCGCCACTGGAATCTTGTTATACTAAAGGGGAACAAAGTAGTGCCACTTTTGGAAATCATTTTAGTTTTAACTTCCTTCTGAATTCAACGGTACATCAAAATTTTAACATATAATAATACTCGTAATAGTAATAAAAATGCAATAACCAAAAGTAATCTATTTATTTATATCTACACCCAATATTTCGATAACATTTCTCTCTTTCGTTTTCCATTTCTATAAACCCACCTAATAATTTTAATACTGTATTTGTTTTCCAAACAGATAGTTAAATGATTAAATTTAAGTTGAAACTTTCAGAACTTATAGCAAAATTATAAAACAGTAATCTAAATCATATCAGATCTCCATTGTTTCCCAAGCAAAACTTAAGTCTTTCGTAAAAAAATTTCCGCATATTTGATAGATTGCAAGCTTCCTCGTATATTCATTACAAAATCCGAATTTTTAATATTTTTGAACGTCTTTTTCACCTTAATAAATATTAAAAATGAAATTTTTTCATTGAGTTAAATGCAGATATTAAATCTCTTATGCCCGGTATTATAAAGAAATTTAAACTTCAGTAAAATTTATTTCCATACTAAATTAACATATCCAAATGACAATCAAATTTTTTACAGTTATGTTTCTCGGTATTAACTATTTGCGAATATTAAAATAATATTTTTTTGTATGCTGAATGTTATGTTTAAATAAATCAGCATATTTAATATTTTGTTACTTTATCGAGGCGGCTGAGCTCGCTCGATCAAGTTTGAACATGGATTACAGACTTCACGATCAGTCGTTTTCGTGTATGTTCTACAATAGCTTTTAGTATTGATTTTACTGTGATTGTGGTGTTTTGTGTGTGCATCTTTCAATAATATTTTAATGTAAAAACCATTAAAAAACAGTTTTTATCCGTGTGAACATATGTACCAGCCCCGGGAAGGACAGATATGGGGCGAACGAGTCTTTGAGTTTCGTAAAGGTTAGTCATAGGTCATACATATTTTATTTGTAGTCTTCTGAGAATGCTATAACTTATAACTTATATGAATATATATTCTTGGTTTCGAAGATCACATTGCGTTAATATTTATGCTTTTATGTAAGTTGAAACTACCCATAACAGTTGTTACAAAACAGAAATTTAATTTAAAGTGTAGTAGATTTATTTTACTTCTAGTATCTATCAGAACGACAAGTATTTTGTCTTATTATATACAATATATTCTGCTCAAAATATAACTGCGACTTACAATATTTATCGATAGAAACATAAAGGAGAAAATGCAATAAAGGAATATTTTTGCCAAATATATTTAACGAATTCTTGACATGGGAAAAATAAAGTGAACAAGCTTTTCACAGCGGTTATTGACTTTCCACAACACTGAAAAATTTAACTAAAAATTGAAGGGCGTTTGAAAAAGTTTGTTCTATCAATAGCGGATTATGAGGAACTAAACAAGATTATATTTTTATTAAAGTATTTTAAAGTTTAAACCTAAAAGTTTTACAACTTCAACGATTAGGATAACTCTCTTTGGAATACACTACTGGCGATAAATAAAACATTTATTAATAAACAAACAATTTCGATTTATTTATTTAAGTCAATAAAGGAAACATAAGAATTCACTAATCTGTTATGGGTCACATTTCATAGAAAAAAGTATGGTAATTTTTAACGGCTTATTAAAATTACATAAAATAATCTTTCGCGTCAAATTACTTAAAAATTAACAGGTTGTTAAAATTAACATTTGATTTTAACATAAATCATCTCAATATAATATAACTTTTGCTTGGAATTTTTAAATTAAACGAAATTGTAGGATAAAATTAATACCTAATTAAAATGAATCTCGACCGTAATTCAGAACTTTACTGACGAGCTCATTTCCCGATAGAGTATGTAAAGTTCGGGTTACGGTCGAGCATTGTACAACATAACGAAAGAAATGCAAATTGTACAATGTTTTATGATATACTGAATCGTAAAATTGATAATATTTACATTTATTGGAGCTTTCGAAATATTCTTTGAAAATATGCGCAATAAATATGTATGTTGCTATTTTAAGATATCAGTCAATAAAAAGATATTTTTTTACCGATTTACATAGAAAGCTCGATTTTGATTTTTACTGTTAACAGTCTGTAAAGTTGTCACTTTTATTGCCAAGGCAATAAAAATATTTTAAGTAGTAACCGTTCAACAAACGTGTAGCATAATATTTTACAGTGGATAACTTTCAAAATATGTATTAAAATGATTGTGATATTAATATGAATTTTTAAATCGACAAAAAATAATGTGTTCAACATTCAACACGACACCAAACACAGATTACAACTTCGGCAGCATTCATGCTTCGGCTTTTCTTCATCAATGAAACGTTATCTGGTATTTTGGTGTCTAGTTAAATAACTATTACCACTAGAGATAAAGCTCAACAATAGCAGAATACTATATAGTATTTCGTAAATATGTTAAAAGTTTATTTTCCTAATTGTGTACTGACCATATTACAAAATAAATAAATATATCATTACACCATTTATCCTTCCATTCTCATCACATACCGAGAATTTGTCTACCAAGGGAATTACCAATCATACATTTGAAAGCCTCTCTATAATTATTAGAGCATCTGCTGACTTTTTCGAATTCGTGTTTGATGTTCGATGAAATTACAAATAAATACGCCACGAGGTACATAAAACAAAAAAAACATTCATTATTGATTTCTCTGCAAGGTATTGTAACATTATTCCTACAATTTTTACGGAAAATACTTTATTGGAACATGGAACAGAGACATTCAAAAGTCAACTTAATAAAATATAAATACCAAGTAGGTTTTTAATCACCCGGATATTTTAGTAGAATTATTTTATATGCTTATTCTATTCAAAAGTTCACGCCAATAAAAATAAGTTAATTTAATAAACTGCACAATAATTATTATTACATGAATTTTTTGCGAGAAACCTCTTTTAATTTCTTTGACATTCAAATAAATTTATCACATTACACGGCAACTGATCTTGACATTTAATACAGATCTAGAATCAAAATCAGTTCAACAAAACCGCAGTTCTGTGTATGCTACCGTGACCTTTGTCAAGCTGTTTCACGGCGCTCGCTTTTTGTTCGAAAATAAATTAAAACTTTCTGCTACAGTTTAATATTGCATAGTAGCTGATGGCTGTTGGTTTGAATGTTGCAGAATTCGAACAATTCAGTTATTTAAAGCTGTGTCCAGTTAAAACTCTAGAGACTGATAGCAGAGCACATATGTAAATGAAACATGTCAGATTTACATTATTAATAACAGGTTATTTTGTAATTGCTGCACTACAAATTCGCTAATGTCAAATCAATGCTGTTGTTTCCAATTCGTTTAAGTTGCTTAAATCATAGTGCAGTTTCAATTAATGTGTTTGCTTTTCAATTTTGGGTTAAGCTGCTATTAGTCAAATTCATTAAAAATTTGTATTAATGAAATACAATAAATATGATGCATATGTTGCTGTTATTTAAAATATATCAAACGAAATTGATTATAAAACAGCAATTAAAATTTACTGCGAAATAAATATTTATAAATTTAACGAACGTTGAAAATATTTGGTGATACGGAAATTTACAATAATTAATTTCTGGAATTTTAAGTACGAAATTATTCAGGTAACAGATTTTTTTAAATTGTAATTAAATTGTATATTTTTTAAATGTAATGATTTTTGATTGATGTTTTAAATTAAACATCATGAATAAACTGTTGAGGGCAGCACAATACCTCCTGCCATAGATTTATTATGAAACAATGAAGGAACACGCAACTACCATTATCCAGAAAGCTCATACATTAAAAAAATTTACTTTTCAATTATGACATATGTCAAAAAATGATATTTTAAAGCGTTGTTTTGTTTTTTTCAAAATGCAAAGGTTTGCTGATTTAAATTAAAATGTCAAAATATAATTTTTATTTAACGTGTTGTAATTCGTAAATGATGACAGTAAGAGAAAAATGTTTCAAACAACAATTATAGATAATTACATGATCCTAATAACAAAAATTATTATTAAACCATAAGTTACTGAGACATTTCAAAAAACATGATAGGGTTTCAAGTAAACTACCACTTCCGGTTATTTGATTTTCACCAAAAACTAACCAGCTCTTCCCAAGGGGATGCAGTTGATATATACAAAATATCAAAATTATCTGTTTAGCAGATTTTGAGAAACCGTAACTCCAGAGATCCACACAGACTGACAGACAGATAAACAGACAGACACACACACATAGATATCATCGCAAAATTCGTATTTTAGATAACTAAACATGCTTATCCACTGAAAATTCACTACCGAATTTTTAGCATGATTCATATACCTCCGTTACAGTATGTGGCGGGAGGTAAAAATTAATAGTCAATAAAATTTAACGATACTCTACTAAAATATTAAGCTTTTAATCCTAAATTTAAAACTGTCAACAAAATTAAAATATTTGGTGTAGTTTTGGAGATATGAATAATCAAATATTTTCAGCAGGAGTTTTTCTATTATTTTTCAGCGCTGTACCACGTAACGTTTTGAACTCTTTTATATTTTGAAAATTACTCTACATCAGTGCGCGTATAATGCTGTTCGCGAAATTTAATTATCTTTTATAGTTTTGGAGATATGGCTCAACAAATATTTCAGCAGGAATGAAAACAAAATTACTATACATAACCTAAAATTTTTTTCCTTGATTATCATTTTATAGATTAAGATTAAGTTGTTGAAACCAAAAATGTCGTTTTTAAATAGGTAAATTATACCATTTTAGGTCCTTTAAATTTTAGAAAAATTTTAATATATTTACAAATTTTTTCATAAGGAAATTAAACAACAAAAAAATAGAACAGTAACTAAGTAGCAACAAATTATGATTTGTACAACAGAGGAAATCGTGTCTTTCTCAACTTGTATCCTTCATTTTGATTCACAGATAGATTCTCTTTTAAGTCTGCCATTGGCACAATTCGATCTTGCTACAATGTTTGTTTCTTTAAAATTTATTGCTGACATGACGCCACAGTATATTTCTCTGGTTTGTGATCTGTAATTCTTGTTGTTATCGTTTTGCTAGTATGTATTCTTATATGAATTGAACCTAATCATTTTGTAAGAAATAAAATTTTCTTCCACGAATTTTCTTGAAACAAGAAGTTATTTTTATAAGTGTACGTAATTTGTTCATTTATGGTTAAGGCACTCTATTAATAGCAAATCTCGTTATATGCTATATTTTTACGCATGGAGTACATACATTTACCAGTTGTCAATTCACGACTTCAAAAGTTAAGTTTAACTGATGCAGCTGGGTAGATACTTAATACTTTTATTGTTTAATCAAGAGATCAGGGAAAACCAACATTAGCCCAAACGTTAAGAAGCGCGAAACCATCAAATTGGCCCTAAACCCCGGTAAAAAACACAATAGTCTCGTTGCCGTGTACAAGCTGATGCCTCGCGGTGGAGCGGTCGCCGGTCGGCCTATAAGCCGCACGTGTTTAAAAGTCAGCTCAGCAAATAAACAACGGCGGTTTCATTTTCCCGGAACGCAAATCGTCACCCGCCGCCCACTTCCGCCGCGCGGAAAAACCGGAAACTGCTCAGGGTTCTGTTGCCATCGTGGCGTCGGCGTCACTTCCTCCCCTGTCTGCGGTGCCGGTGTCGGTGTCGTTTCGTTTTGTGCCCAAGCGTTTTAGGATACAACTTATTGTGTCTATATCCTATAGTTTATCCCGAAAGAAATTGATTTAATTAAAGCCGCGCAGCAGTATCCTACCACATTTTAGCGATTTTTATCCCTGAATTTAATAAAAGTATTACGAAAAAAGTACCATTGAATCTACAAAACTATTCAGTAAGCCAAGGATATAAAAAGAAACTTACCAATTAAAAGAAATTTCCAAAAAGTTTACAGAATCGGTAAAATGTACGGCACTTTTTTCTGTGTACTCGAATATATTTTTCATCTACCCTGATTGGGACCATTTGATTTTTACTTATTTTGAAATTACGATTCTTATATTTTCATTCTTAAAATGCCATTCCCAAAGAAATTCTACTGAATGTACATACAGGACGACTAATCAGGTTTGCTGACTAACTTAATAATTTTAGAGAAAAAATAAGTGCACAGGCTTATATAACAAAGAGGGGGACATAATTGCACGGTTGGTAAAATAAAATCATTAGGAGGATGTGGTGGCGGGGAATGAGAGTTATATTTTCTTAAATTGAAAGGAGTACTTTTTTACTGGAATGTATAGCCCGAAATATTCCCTTTTCAACGATATAACATGTTCCTATACCTAAAATTAAAATTACAGTCACAATGTTAAAAGAAATATTACATTTTTAATATGGAAAATGAAACTTTAGGTAGGCCGTTGAACAAATCAAGTTATTATTTTTTTATTAATAATTCTATGAACAATGGCTTTACATTGACAACAATTGTTGACGAATTGATGACAGGAGTATTAATAATAAAACAATTGTTTTGTTCAATGGCCTATCTAAAGTTTTATTTTCCATATTAAAATGGTTAATGTTTCTTTCAACTTTGTAACCTTAATTTTTATTTTAGATATAGGAACATACTAGATCGTTGAAAAGGGAATACTTCGAGATATCCATTCCAATAATGAAAAGTACCCCTTTCCATTTTAGAAAATATTACTTTCATTCCCCGCTGTCAAATCCCCCTAATAATTTTACCTACTATACAATTAAGCCCCTCTTCTTGCTGTATAAGCCTGTGTATTTATTTTTTCTCTTAAGTTATTAGTTAGTCAGAAAAACTGATTACTAAAAAAAGAATTCACCCTGAAACACAATCATACATACATGCTCGTCTATTCTTTGTTCACGCTACAAACCTAACCACTTATTTCGTTCATTCCCCCCCCCCCGCGCCCCCGCGCATATACTAGTTTCACCAACCTTTCCAGATGACCAAAGAACAAAAATTTGCTCAAAATGGTCATAATATATATACATAATTATACCCATGAGAGTTTGATAGATTCCTTTTTCTACGACTATAGAATGAACGGTTAGGAATTCCTGCGCGTCTCAAACCAGCACGGCATGAAGCAGGAGTGCCACTCCTGCAGCACTCATCTCCACCAGGGTAGGGTTCAGTTAAGTCCCGCAATGACCGTATTGGTGTGGCTGTCTAATGGCTTTTTCAGCTTCTTCCTTACCGCGCTAATGACCGTGAGAAGTCGTGCAGATGCCGAATGCTTCGTATCACCCCCGGTCCCTCCCCTAGCATCGCCATCCCGCCGCTGAACTTGAACTCTTCATATCTCAAGGAGCTCCGCCTGTCCGTGCTGCAGACTATACAGAGGACGAACGCCAAGCGATTAAAGTCCATAATGATTTTCATGGACCGAATACGAAATCGTTTTTAATTAAATTTGCATGTTGTTTAGGGTTTATTTTGGGAGGCGGTGGTCACTGGAAATTAAATATTTAAAACACAATGGCGTCATTGTTGCACTGCTTATTAAGCAAGCGAACCACATACGCTAGCAGTAGATATCTTTTTAACAATTCATGCAAGTTCAACTTCATCACAGACTGGAACTTTTATTTATTTAATATGAAATTGTTTAAATATAATTTGAAATCTAGTATGCAACAGAACTGATGCAATTTTTAGAGTTATTTATTTTTCTTGTTTAATTTATAAATTACTATAACTATAATATCTATAAATTTCATTACGAGCTCAGAAACATGTCATTTAACCCAGTTAAAATTATACAAAGAAAAACTATTTAATTCACCATATTTATATATTAAATTTTTACCTCCCGCACATACATATATGGAAGAGAGGTATTATGTTGATCTTACAGCTTTTGAGGTCTTGAGTTAATGCTGATAACCGCACTTCATGCGCAAAAATATATCTTTTACCCAAATCTGCGATACAAAATTGATATTTTACAGATTTTTTTTCTATACGTAGAGTATAAACTCATATGCAAAAGAGATATTGTGACGGTCAAAATGTTCGGTAGTGAGTTTTCAACAAATAAGCCCATTTTAGGGTCCCCACGAAAACGATTTCATTATTTTCAGTAATAATATAACAAGAGAGTGAAAATAAATTAAAAATAATTTGACAGATCTTTCGAAAACTTGTTGCCAGGCAATAGTTATGAAAGCCCGTAGGGCTTGAGTGGCTATTGTCAAATGGCTACAAGATTGAGAAAGATACTGGAGAATTATTTTCTAATTAATCGAACTCTCGAGTTATATTTAATTAGATTATTTTTTGATTTCATCATCAGGCACGTCACTAAATCTATCTTTTTTGCTCATTTTTACTTGTGTTGATGATAACTATCTGACATCTGATATCTGTCAACAAAAACAAAAAATCTACAGAGAATATTCCCGGGAATAATCACAAGAGCATTATTCTCAGTATAATAATGACAGGATTGGTTAAAACGCAGACACGCGACATACAATAAAGCATTTCATTGGTTTAAAGAAACGTCAAAAAATGACATGTATATGTACTCATGTGTGTATATGTGACGATATTTTCGTTCTGGATATTCAAAATCTTATGAAAATATGATTTTGAAATTACATGTTTTAAAATTATATTTTCGAATTATGAGCTGATTCAATTTGGTAGTAATCCATCAACCGGAAGTGCTAGTTTACATAAGAGTCTATTAGGTTTTTTGGGTATATCTCGTAAATAATTTAGTTTTTGTTTATGACAGGCTATGAAACAGTAAAATTCCAAAAAAGAAATACGTACTGAATTACAAGAACAATTTATTTTCTGTAAAAACTGCGAACGATCATCTAGGGATTCATTAAAAAACTGGAGTTATTAAGAAATAAAGTATTCTAGAGCGGTTTTCTTATTTTCCTCTCAAAGATACTTTTACGTTTATGTATAATTTTACGGGTGAGCACAATGTAATTGTTTATTGCATCGTATATTGACGTTAACTGTTAAGAATAAAAACAATTTCTTCCAATTCTTGACATACGCGCTTGCTGTTGTATTGGCAGAAATACTTTATGCGTAAGCGCATTTTCTTCGAACCATTGGCAACCATCTGAAAATTGACAGGCAAATTGCAAGACTTTTCAAAGTTAATGGATGCCGTGGCTTTCAGCCAACTAGATGTCATCAAAAGCACTACAAAAGCGAATGACAGGAACTTTCCGAAAAAATCTTTTGTATTTAAATTACACGTTTCGATCGTAAAACTTCGTGTTTAGGGGAATCGTATCAAATTACAGTTTTACGACCTCGTTGTCAATGTTGTTGAATTATTTTTTTTATTATTACACGAAAATTTTAGTGAAGTGGACGCTTTTCTCTCTGCAATTTTCTATCGGAGAGTCTTTGCACGTACCGGCGCAATTTACGTTTTCCAGCGAACGTTTCTGTGGCCACTTAACGATAGAAATGCCATTTTATTTTAGATAAAAGTTCAAAACGTTTCGATAAAAAGGAACAAAAGAATTGAAACGCAATATACAGGCAGCGTAATTGACATGATTGCTCTTCGATACATACGTGACAACCGGAGCAGAATTTCAAGTATTAATAATACGAACTCGTTTATACGTTGCCTCTCGAAAATGGGCGGAAAAAATCAGCGAAATACGACTTCGCATTGAACAGAAAGTACAAACGAAAATAATTCAAATTTTACGATGTTGATTTCCAGTTTATATTCAGTTCAATGAAGATATGTATCCCGAAAATTACTGATTTATTCGAGCTCTTTTCTGATTTTCGCTTTGTTATAAATTTTTACCTCCTGCCACATCCTGTAAAGGAGGTATAGGAATCATGCTAAAAATTCGGTAGTGCATTTTCACTGGATGAACAGGTTTTAAGATGTGTGTGTCTGTCTGTCAGTCTGTCTGTCTGTGAGTGTGAATTTCTGGAGTGACGAATTCTCAAAAACTACTAAACTGAAAATTTTGATATTTTGTATATATCAATTGTATCCATTTGGCTATTTAGTATTTGGTGATAATCCAATATTCTGAAAAGATAGTTTACTTGAAAAACCATATCACGTTATTTTGAAATATCTCAGTAAATTATTGTTTTATAATAAATTTTGTTATAATAATTGAAACATTTTTCTCTTACTGTCACCATTTAGGAATTACAACACGATAAAGAAAAATTATATTGTATCATTTTCGTTTAAATCTACAAACCTGTGCTTTAAAAAAAAAATTACATTTTTTTTATTACGAATATGGAATTTATCCTCCGAGGCAAAAGCCGAGGAAAATAAACCATCTGAGTAATAAAAAATAATTTATTGCCAAAGTATACAATATATTTTCTTTCCGAAATCATTAAATTATTAATTAAAACCATAAATAAATATATTTGTAAAACGTCAGCTAGCTGTTGAGACGGGGATGGCTGTAATAACAAAAGTACAAATTTGGTTATACTTTTTATTATTTTTTATATGTTTTTAGACGTATTCTGCATGTGATCTGCATTAAATCCGATAAATTATTGTCAAAGGTAAATAATAAATAAATTCACTAATAGTATTATAGAATAATTTGTTTGTATTTTATGTTTGTAATTCAAGTTTGACATAATATCGTGTACTTTAGTATCCATTTTTGGAAAAATGTCCTTTTTTGACATGTATCGTAAGTTTTTTAAGGAATAAGCGTTAATTGATAATGGTGTTCCGTGTTCCTGCATTATTTGATAAGAAATTTATGGCGGGAACTATTGTGTGATTTTTTACAAGTATATTTAAAAATGTGATGTTTTTGGTGTATTTGTAACTTTGTAAGTAGTAAAAGCAAACATTTCTTTTAATTATTTCAAATTACAACTTTTTAGCGTACATGTAAAATGAGGTGTCCTTGCAAATAAACTCAGTGGAAGATCTGCAGCTAATTCTTTTCCTGGCTTCACGAACAGGAGCAGGAAAGCAGTGAAAGCAGGACGCGCCTGGACTAAAGGGAACCATAACAAAAGATTTATAAGTGTCGTTTACTCGTGGAATTCTCTTCTTCCTTCCATTTTAACGGTCACTCAAAATCGAATTAACTTACAAATGGGTTGGACTCTCACAGTTTATTTACCCTTAAATTATTTAAGGCAAAAAAGAATTCTACATTGGAAAACACCCAAGATTCCACTAACAATAAAATCTAATACGCACAGTAATTATCAAATAGCTCCTTCACCATTGGTCACAATACGGCAAATTAGTCATTTTGACTAGACCAAAAAACATCGTCCTAGATATAATAGATATAATGGAAGTTTAAAAAATTATTAATTATTAAGATATTTGAGTTTTAAAGTTCTTAATAATGACATCAAAGTATTATGCTTCATATCTATCCTATTCTGAATTCTTTGTACTTGTCTTATTATTGAGCTGTCAGATTGTCGAAATGTCTCGATAGTTGACAAATAATTTGAAAATTTTTGTTTTTCTTTGAATTCGTAAATATATTTTAAATACATACATAATATACATTATTTATTTCTAATTAATAAATATTACTTTATGTCGACTCAACAAAATTGAAGACATGTTGAATGCCACAGGTTAGCAAACTTTATTAGTGGTAATTAAACATTTGACTAATAATTATTTACTTTACAAGTGAGCAAAGTAAGGAATTACCCACGAGAGAAATTTTAGCACACGATACCGAAGGCTGAGTGTGATAATTTTATCGAGTGGGTAATTCCACTTTGCTCTTTTAATAAATTCAAAATTTATTAAAGAAGTATTATTTGACAGTGACATATGCTTTAAATTTTCTAAATAAAAATGTCTATCGAAGTAGTTACCAAGGTGTCGTGTGATATTATTATTATTATAAATAGAAAATTCCTCACTAGTGAGTAATCTATTACATTCCTTGTTTAAAATAGCCATAGTTATAGAGCTTTTATTGAGAGGTGTTGGATAATAGTTATTTACTTTACAAGTGAGCAAAGGAATTACCCACGTGTGAAGTATAACGTTTTATCCAACACCTCTTAATAAATGAAAAATTTATTAAAGAAATATTATTTGACAGTGACATATGCTTTAAATTTTTAAATAAAAATGTCAATCGAAGTAGTTACCAAGGTGTTGTGTTTTATTACTATTGTTATAAATAAAAAAATACTCACTAGTGGCTTTTCTCAAAATTATACCCACTAGTGGGTAATCTGTTACTTTGCTTGTTTAAAATCGCCATAGTAATAGAGCATTTATTGAGAGGTGTTGGATAAAATAATGTACAGTTTGTTCATATTTCTTTCTGAAATAAATTTGAATTCATGTATATTTTAATTGCATTTAAATAATTTTCTAAACAATAAAATAGAACATTTATGTGGATATAATTATTTACAATCCCTACTGTTTGAGATCCAACACACCTTAACAATTATGTGACAAAATTTTTAAAATATCATTGTGGCTTAATGAATAATAATTAAGACTATTTAAAAGGGTAGATACCTAGTCTTCAATTTAGATAAAGTTTCAGAAAATTTTGTTTGTTTGTTCAATATTTATAATGTGGCCATTTTGCATTTAGTTGTTTAAACTGCTATTCCGTTTTATTAATAATTAATTGCTTTATAATGTGGATGTGGTGTTTGTGTATTTTCATATTGTCTTATTTAAAAATTAATAAACCCGAACGAATGAATCATTCATGAAAATATCCATTGAATAAAATATAATATTTATAGTGTATTCAGGATGAAAGAATGAATAATGTAATGAACAAAATAACTCAAAATTACGCAATTTACTTTGTTATGAAATATAATTACCGACTTCAATAAAGCGATGCCGGGAATAGAATTAAATTTTCTATTCAAGTTGTCTGAAACATTTAATAGGTAATTACATTAACGTTCCACTGTGATATTCGTAAATTCAATAATTTGGAAACTATTTTCATTAAACGGTATGAATACTTCAATAATAATTTAATACTGCTGTAAAGACTATTAAAGTTTTACACCACTATTGTTATCAACAATAACTACCTGTTCATTTTATAGTCGTTTAAAGTTATGTATAATAAATATGATAATTAAGATCATACTATATGGGAATATACGTGGCCGGTTATTTTGATGATGACCCAAATGTCTATAAAATTCTTACTCAAAATTGAAATTTCTCTTATTAAACCAAACCATAAATTAATTATTATTAAGGTAATAAAAATACTATCATACCATTTCTATTTCAAAATTTTTATAGGTATATCATTCGTAATATAATTCACTTTTTACGCAATTAAGAATGCGATTATATACATACCCCTATCGGGTACCGCCACTTCTTATGAAGCTCTCTAACTCTTTTATTAGAGTTAATCAATCTCCATTTCTTTTCCTTTAAATCCTTGTAATTAGGTTCGTCCACATCTTTCTATATTTTGTTTTACTTTTATTTGCCAGTTTTTAATTCCTGCTGCTTTTAATTTTTCTTCTGTTTCTTTAGCCATTTTGAGCTGAGTCTGTCTTGTCTTCTTTTTCCTCCTACAGATTTAATTAATAGAGTCACTATAGTCACAAAATTGCATATAAGTCATTTATATAACTAGACCCAAATTGTACTAGATATAATACAAGTTTCAATATAGGTAGTTATTTATGTATCAAGGCACTGAAGTTCTATTTTTTATCACGAATATGGAGTTTAGTTGCCGCGGCCCGTAGGGCCGAGGAAAATAAACCATGTGAGTGATAAAAAGGAACTTCAGTGCCGAGGTACATATTAAGTTTTATTTGAAATCTAAAACTCAAAAAAAAAAAAACTGTAAAAAAATTACAATATAGGTTAAGTTTATACATCTGTCAGTTGTTAATTGAAACTGACAGTCAGTGTTGCCAACCTCGAGAAGTGAAGTTATTGTAAATAACTCTCAAAATTATGTGTTTTGTCCTCAATTTCGTCATCGGAAATAATTAGTTAATTCTTCTTACAAATTTTATTTCATGTTACGTTTAAATTTACTATAGTACTTCAATATATCTGCCAAAATTATCTTAATTGTACAATAATTATTTAACGGTTGCCAACACTGGGTTGCTCAAAATCGTCGTATAATGGGTTACTTTAGTGACGATTTCTGAGCTTTTAATGACGATTTTTGAGCACTTTAATGCCGATTTCAAATATATATTATTAATTTTTAAGATTTGAGTTTCAAAAATAGCAATTTTAGCGTCAAAGAATTATGTTTCTTTGTTTAAACTCCTCTCTCAAGCATCAATTCTATTCTAAATACTTTCTACTCCTCTTATTATTGAGCTTGCAGATGGTCGAAGTGTCAAATGGTTGGCACCAAATTTGAAGATTACAGTTTCGTTTTGTTTTGAACCAAATAACACAAATCACACTTGTTTGAGAAATCGAGTAATAAAAACCACGTGAATAGGTCGAGACAACGAAATTGTAGACATGTTGAATGACATAGGTTAGCAAAATTTAACAGTGGCATTAAAACATTTGCCTAAAATAATTTTACAGTTTTTTTTGTTTCTTTCCGGAACCTGGAATAAATGGTGTTCATGTGTATTTTAATTATTTTCCACGAAAAGTTATATGATTATTTAAAGAATTCCTTTTAAATAAATTTCTAAACAATAAAATAAAACGTTTACGTGACTATAATTATTTACAATTCCTGCTGTTTGAGATTCACATCACACTACAACTCTGACGTCACAACAATTTAAAAACATCATTATTAATAACAGTTAAGTATTTCTAAAACTGCAAATAGTCAATTTAAATAAGATCCATAAAAAAATTAAAAAATAGTAGAGACCCCATTTATTATATGCAAACCTGGTACTTAGAAATTGTAATTGTTTTACATAAAAGCCAAATAGTAAACTTTTTCCACTTAAACTTAAACCATTAGGTAAACTTTTTCTCTACTGTCCGAAAATAGCTGTTGCTGTGACCTTGCGTGGTAGAGCAACAGATTAATAAAATCTTAAATTAGGTTCACGCACATATGCACGAATTTCCTTTTCTGTAGTACAATGACTCATTACTGGGCGACTAGTAATCGTGGGTTTAAACAATATACTTATATTTCCTGTTCATTGTGTTGGTGATATAGTAAAGTTGTAGATTGTTGTTAAATGTCAAAAGACATGAAAATTATTGCTACTTTTTTGTTAACTCGTATTCTGACATAAGTTCAAATACGGAAGTCTAGAAATAAGAACTAAATAATATTATAAAAACTTTTGGATTAAGTTCTGCAAAAATATTTTATTTAAATACAACATATTGAATTATTGTACATAATTCTTCATAGGAAAATAAATAAATATTTTAAAAGTGAATGGCAATGAAGAAAAGAAAATTTTTAAAAGCGATAGGCCCAAAAAGATTCAAAAATATCCTTGAGTCAGGAAATAATAATAAACGTTCGTTTGCTTATCTGCTCTACGTCCAAAATGTTACAGACAAGATTGTATTTAAATAAAAGATTTCATTAAAATCTAAAGAACACCACAATCATTAATACTCTGCAATTAGCATTAAAGTAATCCATTATACTGCGATTTTGAGCAACGCAGTGTTGGGAACCGTACGATGATTATTGAACAAATAGGATAATTTCGGCAGGTTCACGATGTACGTTAGTAAATTTGTATGTAAAATGAAACAATATGTGCAAGAATAACGAACTAATTAATTCCGGTGAAGTAGTGTAGTTGGGAACAAAACCCATAATTTTGAGTGTTGTTTACGATTACTTCAGTGTCCGAAGTTGGCAACACTGTGCTCAAATGTTTGACGTAACTGTCAGCTGATAGATTTGCAAGCTTAACCTATAAAATATTTTTTATGTTGTTTTTAATTAATATAATTTAATATGAACCAAAGCACTGAAGTTACTTTTTATCACTCATATGGTTTATTGTACTCGACCCCACGGGCCTTGGCAAATAAATTGCATATTCGTGATAAAAAGTAAAACTTCAGTGCCTTGATACACATAAATTTAAAAAACCTAATCCAAATGTCGTTTTTAATTTTATTACGAAATCTGAAAATAGTTTCAACTTATTATAGAAATAAATAAATATATCTTAGCGACATTATCCAAAGTGCGGAAATCTCTTTAGAATATTTCTCCGCATAGCACATTTGTTAATTAAATACTTAGGGTTTATTTTTCGTGATTATTTAAAAATAATTTCATCTAATTAAGATAGCATTACAATTGTAGATTTCCTTTAATTAAGTAGCGAAAGAATTATCTGTTGAGGAATATGTATAATTCCCATTGCAATTTCACTTTAACTAAATTATTTACAACTCTGCAATTATGCTGAATACAGGAGTTAATCTTTCAACTTTAAACGTTGACTGCTTTATCCTTCATTTGTGTTTAAATAAAGTTTAAATTGCTTTAATCTTTTCACTTGCAAAACTTTAATATACCTCTACAAACAAAACAAATGCATTCTATTCCTCTAGTATTAATGTACGAGTACTCTCTGAAACAGAGATAAATATCATATTGTGTGGGATTCTGATTGTAATTTGAAATAAATTAATTACATTAGTGAATTCATTTCATCACAGATTGTTGATTAAGCTCATCAGAGCCATGGATTTTAATCTGGTGCTGTATTGAGCAGAAAACACGCAAAAAAAAATTATCAAATCCATCATATTTGATAATATTATGCATGGGCATGTGCATTATTTTAAGCCCTACATGAATAGTAAAAAATTTTATCATTAGATAATTAAAACAGGTATACAGGGTGTTTCTTAACCTATACGCTTAAATATGAGAATGATAGGTAAAGAAAAAAAAATGAAATATAATTTTAGTTAAAGATTTTTAAATACAATGATAACGAGTAAAGTTTAAAATTATTTTTTCCTTCATTTCTCTTAAGCTATGAATGTTTTTGTTTATATGTTGTATTTTCTTCTTATTCGCTACTGTTTTATAAATTATTCGTTGCCTTGCTAATCACTGGTAGATTAAGTGTTAAAAGTAATGAAAAATGTGCATAAAATACATATTTACTTCTCTTGCTTCTTGTTTTCTTTCCAAAGCGAACTTGTTTCGAATTAAATATTAACTTCAAGTAATAAAACCATTTACGTTAAAATCCAAGAACAAAGAAGCGATAAAGAAACATAAAAAGTAACGTGTATTACTTAAAATTAACTGCATTGTTTATTATTCCGAAGTGATATTAAAAGTTCTAAGCTTTTTCTTTTTTCGTAGTGAATTTCCTGTAAAAATGAACCAGTTTTCCACTGAACAGTTAAGCACGCAGCAGGTATAATTCGCAATGAATGGCGATTGTAATCTCGACTGAATTGCGCGAAATTAACTTGAGAACCAAGTTCTAAGCTTGAGAGCTTTTACAAAAGTATCCGGACATTACCTATGAACTTTAGAAGACTAGAAGTTATAAACTAAAGCCTTCTTTCCTGCAAAACTCTAAATAGTATTGGTGATGTGAATATTTATTTGTGTTCATACAAAATATTTTCGAAAATTTTCATCACATAAAATTACCACTTTGCTTCTTCATCACTTCAAGCCCTGGAAGCCGTGATTTGACGGCACGTAACCGCATTTCACGCTCAAAAATATATCAAAATACCGTGATCTGCAATGAACAGAGTGCCACACCTAGAAATGAGTAGATGGCGTGATGATATATTCATACATTAAAAAATATCGTTCCGCGTTGCATATTCCACGTCCGAAATGTCAATTTCTGAACTCTACTCCAGGAAAATCGTGCGGGAAGTTAAAAAAAAAACACTCTTATTTCTAATGGATTTATTAACAGAACTATACTTATAATTAAAAAATATAGTTTCTAAAATACCCTATGCGTGATAATAATATACTTAAGGAAATGACGGAATATTGAATGAAACTTAATTTTGAAATAATAAATTTAGGGCGTTTGGTTCACAATATTTTCAACAATTTCTGTCGGAAATGACAGCTTTCGGTAGCGATGATACATATTTACAACCAACGACACGAAATTTTGTTGTAACAACATATACAGTTTGCTGAATTTAAATTTACAAATGAATTAGTCTGGAATAACTTTGTTTCTTTAAAATACAAAATGCAAAAAAAAAAAATATTGTACAAACGATTTATGTGAAATCAGTTTCCGGATTCGTTCTTTCAAACAGTCATGCGGAAACCAAGCGTTTGCGCACTTAATATATAATAGTATTTTACATTACAAGACTGTAATTTATATCTTTATTCACGAGTTTGTTATTCGTGCGAGCATATAAAGTTCACGTTACGGTCGAGCATTTCACCAAATTTTTATGATATTTTGAATCGTAAATAATTTTTTTAAATATTATATCTATTTGAGCGTACGGCACAATTATTAAAGTATTAAAATATTAGATCGAAATAGGCTTTGAATGCATAAGCAATAAATATGTATGTTGTTATGTTTTTATAGATAACACTCCGAAACAGATTCTACTACTACAGACAAAGGTCAATATTTAGTAGGTTTACGAATCAATGTATCGTAAATAACTTTTACATATATATCGTCATTAATAATAGAAGATGACTAATTCATTGCGGATTAAATATTACAAATATATTAGATTCAATGTTAATTGCCACATTATAATAATATTAATATTTACAAACATGTATAAAAGCACAAATATATAAACATAAACATATTTTTGACACCTAAAATTCTAGATGCATTTGTAGATAGCACAATATTTTTACACTAATAGTCCAGAATTAATAGAATTAACATTTTTTCCTTGATATTTATCTAAATATAGCCAAAACGAAATAGACGTGCAATTAACATAATTGGAATTATCCAGATTTAGCAGAAATTCTGGTTCTTAACTAATTTATGACTAAAAAGCATTTTTAGACTAAAAATCATAAAAGTGTATCACTGTTAAAGGTCATAAAAAACGATTCAATAAATAAAACCACAAGTTTAATTCGCGAGTCAAGTTCCACGAAGCCATAAATTTCCAGAACCAGTATTAAGTTCCGTTCTTAAGAAAAAGTCTTGCTATGTCACCTGTATTACTACACTACATCCTATTAAACTATTTTAGTTTTTAGCTCTAATAAATTTACCTCGTTCACTGTAAGTTCAAGGCAACGAGATTGACATCTACATATCCAGGTAGCAATTAACGACAACCGCCCAAGTATCTCTGTGATAGAAGCCTTGAGAATTTTTTCCGCAGATCAGGATCATACGAACCCGAGTTGAAATCCCATTTGGTGTAACAAAAGAATTGTGGATGTCAGCGTTTGATCGTCATATATCAGCGCTGGCCATGCCTGACGCCACAAAAAGAAAGTTGACGGTAAAAAAGTTCTAAGTGATGTGAGGGGAGACGGATGAATTTGGACGACGATTTTGATTTCTTGGCAAACAGAAAAGTGTTTAAATTGTTACTGGCAAACTCATTAATTTCGTACAGAAATATTGGCGTGAACTCTCAGCAGTTTAAAAGGAAAGTTGCCTTTTTAAACGCCCCAAATTATAACTTTTTAAATTTTTACAATGTACTCGCATCAATCAATAAGTATTATTAATGCCAACAAATTTCGAGCAATTTGTAATACGAAATATTTCTTTTAAAATTTTATTTTATTAATCTAAACTTTTCATTTTTATACATTAAACTTTTATTAAGTTCTAACATCAAATTAATTGAATTTTTAAATTGTGTGTCTCGCATATATCTTACAAACGCATGATCTACATAATATATAATAGCTATTTGTATATTTAGAATGCAAAATTATGTTTTTTTTTATCGAACGAAAACTGACTCGTTTCCGGTTTGCCTACGAACCGCAAACTGCATATGTCGGTATTTAAGTGTCGTTGCTAGGTTACGATAAATAACAGTACGAGAATATTTTTTCCGGATACTGGCAAAGTATTCCTGTATGATTTATTGTTTTCTGCAAATAAAAATACAGTCATATATATTTTTTTATTATAATAAATAAACAAGAGCTTCATCTAATATTCTCCTTAAATCTCCTATATTTTCAATGTGCTCACTTTATAACAAATTGCATAATAATAATGTGGATATTTTTGGCAGTTCCGTCACTCAATTTAGGAATAATTGTCACTCTTTGCTGTCTAACTTAGAGTCATGAAAATTTTTGATTTGCTTTATTCTTTCTCTTTGTATTCATTATATTTTAATATTGTGTCTTGTTTAATTTTTTCTACAATTTTTATTTGTATTTTGGAATTTTTCTTGAATTTGTACTACACTTATATTATTGTATTTATTTGTAATTTTTTTCTTGATCTGTAAATGGGTCTATGACCTGTTGATCAATTGGTTTAAATAAATAAATAAATAAATAAACCATGGATATGCTATCCTCGGATATTTTAAATCAAAACAACGCAATATTTTTATGTCTTGTTGGATGTCTGGCGTTTATAAATGAAATAACTAATTATTAAATATAAAGCGATAACAAAAATAGTAAACTTCCGGACTCCTGATGTTGCAGGATAAGCTGTGGGCACCATCGTCCGGGATTATATCACTTTTCCTACTAGATGCACAATATACTAATATCATATCATAAATACTCTTCGCTCTAATTATTGGCAATATTTTTCCGATGAATGTATAAAAGAAAATACATTAATCCAATTTCTTTAAAATAAAAACTTTCTGTCATAGATTGTTGTAAGTGTTCTGTAAACAAAACTATTGCTGACAAAATATGACAAATAATTTAATAGAAGCAAGATTTGGAAACAGCATAGTTATATGAGATAGAGGGATTGAATAGATATCGCAAATTTGATGATATGAAAAACTCGAACTAATAAGTTTTTAAACTTTAATGGTTTTTGTCATAAAGTTTTAAGATCTAGTTTTAATATAAATCAGTCATTTCTTTTGGTAGATATTAAAATATGCGCTTTACTTTAAATTTTAACTATTTGCTTTGCATATTATTAGGTCTCCGTTAGTATTTGTAAAACTTTGTAATTAAGGGGATCGTATCATAAAAATTTAATTCGCTTCGACGAGAAATCGATGGGTATTACAAATAAAAATATTGGCAGCGTTAATGTTGAGTTGAACAGTAATCCCCTTATGAAGCTGAACAATGAAATTTCATTAATAACAACAGAAAATATCATCAAATAAAAATGATACGTTTACTTTGACGTTTCTTTAATTACTCGCGTTTCGCGTAGCCAATTAAGAGTACATTTTCTGGCAGGAAATCAATTTCTTTTATTTTCGGATCAGGAAGCATGACATGGAAGAGTTTTTGCAATTACCTTAAAAGCACAGTTGGCGATTTTTTTCACGGTGCACTAAAAATAGATAATGGCAAACAACTACAGGACGTGTTAGACAGTTGCAGCAGGATTAAGTAAAAAAGGATTAGCAATAAATTTATGCAGTATTGCTCCAGGTATTAAGCTTAATTCCACTGTTATTCAACACAATGAATACCTACATCCTTTTCAAATAAGTACTAGTAGCGAACCGTAAATATTGGAATAAATGTATTTGAAGGGAATATAACGTAATTGCCAATAAATTTTCTAACACGCGCATTCTTTTAATTATTATGTTATTATTTTAACACCTGCATTCGAATTTACCATTCTTTAAACAAGATATAATTCCCTGCTCCTTGATTCAATCGAATATATCATTGAAATTACATATAATTCACTAATTTTAAATTACATCTGTCAATAGATTAATGGCAAATTTAGATGTTATGGATGCTTTTTAACGACTGAAAAATTTTAAATTTTACATACCTCAATATGCGAATCCTGTAATACACAAATCATAATCAAACACTTCTTGATCGACTGTATAACAAGTATATAACCAAAAGCTAAAACATGACATATCAGACACCCTAAAAGCTCTTGCAAACAAGTCTGTAGTTATAATAAGAGTCTACGAATTCCTCTAAGAAATAACAAATAAATATATCATCACGCTATTTACTTATTTTGGTTGTGGCACTCTGCTTTCACAAATTTTGATAAATATATTTGACTGGAACCCAGCCTTCAAGTCACGGTTTTTAAATGTTAAATTAAAAATGGAAACTGTTGGTTCTGGGATTCGAACTCAGAAAAATGAACCACAGTCCAATGTCTTACCACGGAACTATTAAGTAATAGTTATTTACGTTATAAGTCCGGTAAATAAATTTTTACGGTACGAGTCAGGAATTTCGGAATGAGTACCGTGGAAATCATTGACGAACATATAACGTACAACGGTTTATTTCATACTTGATGTGTGTTTTGGACAAAAGTTTGCTTTCTTCTTCCTGTCTTTCTTTCTCAAAAAGTATCAGGTCATCTAGCTGATAATAAAAAAAAATAATGATAACTATCAATTTTGTATTGTTAAAATTTCTAACATTTTTCAAGAATTAATACAGAAATTGTAAATTGTATCATTGGTCCATCATTATTAAATGAAATTCTGATTTATTTGTCAAATATAAAATACTAGAAATTTTTATGTTGGTATCATCAGATCATTCGTAACTAAGGATACGATGATACGAGTATAAACAATTCATTAGCTCTTTTTTTTAATTCGGTAACGTTTATTTAGTTGATATTTATTTATTGGTTGTGCTCTGCAACTGAAAATTTAATTATACTTTCCTACATTTGAGCCTACAATTAATAATTTAGCTCTAAAATTGACAGAAATTTCTAAACTCCAAGCACTCGAACACTGAACAAAACTAACCCACAAAATTGACAGCCAGTTGATGCCAACCCTAACCTGATAAAAGTCCCTAGTTTTTTCCGGCCTAAGTCTGAAAGAAGCAGTTTCAGGACGATTTTGCGATATGTAAAAGTAATGTTTTTGGACGGAGGCACGAAAACGATATTGTGGATAAAACACTTTTAAATTATTGCTTAGCAACGAAACAGTATGGTAAAAAAATGACAATACTGTACTGCCTCATTTAACTGATGCGATATAGTATGAAATAAAATATTGAATATAAAACTTAATGTACTACTACTGCATTTTGATACTAGCTCTGTCATAGTGTAGTCACAAACCGATTTCAAGCGTCATATGCAAGTGTAGTCGTTTTACATCTAAACAACAACATATTTCTTTGTTGTATTTGTAGGTTTCAAGTGATGAATCAATTAACTACCTATTCATCCGTAATTCTTTTATGACCTTAGCGGATTTAAAATTATAGGGAGCATGATGAATGGATACCAATACAGAAGCTATGCATTAGTCTGTTATTAATTTGAAAAACCCTGGGTATAAATTCATAAAGCTAAAATTAAAGTCCAGTTATCGAAGCATCCCAAACCATCATCAGCTGAAATCCTCGGTTCTCCAGAGCATCGATAATCGCCATTTCCGTTCGTTTATAGCGTTCATTTAGTTAGTACGCCTCACAGTATTTGTGACGTATAACCGGCTATTTCGGAAATGGTTCGATCAGTCTGAAATGTGAATTATCTGTTATATTCCTTCGGGTCTTCACTTTTGGGATATGTGCGTACATACGCCACTGTATTCCCTAACGGCTTCGTAATCGAATTACTATTCGTATTCATACTTTAGTATTTTGCATAATGAAACACAAACGAGTATGAATGAAGAGTCTAAAGGGTGCTACCCACTGAAATATAATAATACTGAAACACCTACTGAATTAAATAATGCATAAATAGAAATGAGTTCAATTGGGTTTTTCACCATTAAAAAAATTTTTTTTATGAATCTTTATTTAAATTGAAGACTATCTACACTTTTAAAAATTCTTAATTGTTGTTCATTAAGCCACAATGATTTTTTTAAATGCTGTGACGTAATTGTAGAAGTGTTGCTAGATCTAAAACAGTACAGATTGTAAATATTTGTAGTCATATATTTTTCTACTTATTTTATTATTATTATTACAATAAAATAGAACATTTATGTGACTAGAATTATTTAAATCTCTACTGTTTGAGATCCACAAACACCTCTATAATGACTTCACAGCATTTAAAAAAAAATCATTGTGGCTTAATGAATAACAATTAAGACTTTTTCAAAGTGTAGATAGTCTTCAATTTAGATAAAGTTTCATAAAAAAAATAAATAAATAAAAGAAATGGTGAAAGACCCCATTATCTATTGTGTATGAAATTTCAAAAAACTTTCTAATATTTGAACAATATACTGTAAAATAATGTTATTTATCATTGTTAGAGAAGATTGTGCAACATGTTTTTACGTAGTATCTATGCAACAAACATGTGTTAGACAGAGAAGAGCGGCCCTACGAGTCTACGACTTCTATCTATGTATATCAAGCTCGTTTTCCGCTTTCATAAAAACCTGCAAGTTAGCATTCCAGTATTACTATATTTTTGTAGTGCTACGCTTCAAATTTCTGTTCAAACAAATTTTATAATTTTCCTCCAAATAGTGTTTTATAAAAATATTTCTTTAATATTTAGGTATTGCGTTATTTTAGTTGCGTGGGTTATTATCAATAAATGCAGTCAAATAAAAATGCGCTTATGGAACTGAATCATGACAAAGTAAGTTTAAATTGGATATTTAATTTATTGACATTACTGTAAACAGCACATCAAACATGTATTTTAATTTATTTACAAAAACAAACAAAAATTCATATAATGCCCAACCACAACTGTAATTGCATGTTGATGTAAAGCATTCTAAAAGAGTAAAAACAAAATAAAATTAAAATTACCCTCTAAATGAAAACTTTGCTGAGTAAAATGTTTCACCGCATGGCGTTTCCTGGTGAAATATAATAAATTTGAGTCAGCATCTTGACAGACGCGCTCTGACAAATAAATCTCAGAAGTGCAAGGCTCGGTTTATACCATCAGTCTTTCGCATCGCAGTGGTCACGGCCACGGCGTCGTGCCTCCAGCGCACTAGCGCCGCTCCCGGCAAACGAATGAAAAACGGAAGAAAAACAAAGGACCTGGCCTGGGGCTTGGCTCAGCACACAATGACACGGGGTGGAATGCCTCCGCCGCCGAGGTTAGGTTGAACAGAATGGTTTCATATAAGTTGTTCGATGAAACTAGGATGTTCGGGTAGAATCTGAAATCGGATAGTATAGATATTATCAGGATAAGGTTGACATTATCAAAGTATGTACATACATGGATAAATTTCAATAATAATGAATTCTATACTTTTTCCACTGTAAATTCGGAAATATTTTTTTAAAATTATCGAAATTCGTTGAAACAAGTTAAAAACTTCAACATAAAAATACACAATGACAACTGACTACATGTCAACTGTCAGACGGCCGTTGCTTGGTGATCCACATCACGTCTTTAATATAACCATAGATTTAATAATATATATGGATGGAGCGTTGGCTATGCTTTTAATACAGAAATCTGTAACCAACATAAGAGAGAGATAGTCATATCTAAAATGACGCAGTGGGAGAAGAACAGCACATTTTCATGCCACCAAGCACGTGGTACACATGTGCTGTTCTTCTCCCACTGCGTAATTTTAGATATAACTATCTCTTTCTTATATTGGCATTAAACTGCAGTATGTAGAAATCAAGAAAATGTTTCCCACAAATTCATGTAGTTTCATTAGGTTGAATATTTTCTCCTTTATAGCTAATATGCATTTCTTGCTTAAATCCACATTTTTCGGAAAACTGCAGTATATACAGCGTTCTAACCTAAAGTGGCATATTTACCTGTCAAATGGAACACCGTCTTTTGTAACCTTTTTTTTACAATTATAAGCACAACAGGATTTTACCATATTTGATATATTTAAATATGACATAAATATTTAACAAAATTCTAAATGAAGCACAATAGCTCGCACAAAAGTCTATGAAAAAAGTATTCTACTCACACGTCAAACGTCAAACCAAGTTCTTGTCACCTTGCCACCCATCACGTCACTTTCATCTCTCTATCTCTATCGCACTGTGCTGGTTACAGTCTATCTTTTTCTATACTTCTTCCATACATTTTATTATTTCTATGAATATAACCATGAATTACAGATTTCTGGCTCTGTGATTGGCCGAGAAGAGTGAATTATTAATCATAATTTAATTAATTAATCATATATTTCTTAGAAATGTAAATTGCGAATAGAGTATTTGAACGCTCTGCAAAGTGGCCTTAATATACTTTAACATTATTGAATTTTTATCTAAAATTGCTGCACTAAACTTTCCCGACTAGTATTGTCAAAATGAAATGAAAATATTGAAGTATTACAGTTCAAAAATGTTACTCAAACAAATATGTGAAATTGTTATAGGAAATTGCTGCAAATTTTAATATGTGTGCTTCCATACCACTATGTAAAATTGTTGAATTCTAAAGCTATTTGCACAATCCACACTACTTCAGTTTGTTCTCATACTACGAATAATTAAATTCAGAGAGCAATCCCACCTGTACCGTCTGTCTGCTTACCTCAAACTATTTGTGAATGTATCCTGGCGAGTAAGCAAAATTATTTGGTCTGCATGGTTTACTGTTATTAAAATTTATAGAACGTTTATGTAAACAGTGTATTCATATCTTGTTGGAGAATATAGAATAATCGCTGTGTAACTGTTTATCATTCAAATATAATTAACTTTAGCGGTTCATCCTTGTGAACATACAAGCCGCAAATGAAAACTCCTACGAGAAATTTAAAGCGTTTAAATCCTAAAAGCTGAAAGAACAAATAATATTTTCGGATGAATCTACAAGCGATTTTTTACGTCAAAGAACTATACCCACATCAATTTACATGTTTTTTTATGTTTAGGTAGGTTGATTTATTCATTTGGAAATTACATTTAGCACAACGCTCGAAATTTAATTTTTCGCCTAAAACTTTCTTTTGTTTAAGTTAAACAAGCATACGTACTTTTTAAAATTATTTTTAAACAAACATTTTTAACTTTTTTCATTACGTTCTGTGTCTGACAGAATGAAACATTCTAAACAACACTTTTGTGTCAAGAATGAGACTTGACATGAAATACCTGCCTTCATTTACATTATCTTGTATTCGCTGTGCTGGTGACAGCTAATTATGAAAATGTTATGCAAATATTATTCCTATTACCTGTCTGACTTATTTTACGACTAATAAAAACTGATATTTGGGCGCACATTATTTAATTGATTTAATGAAACTGCTCCAATAAAATGCGCGTATTATATTTCAAGTTTATTAGTCATATTCAGTTATTACATTTAATACTTTCAAAACATTTATGAGGAGCTTAATTATTCCATATTTTACGTTAAATAAAACTGTCTGTGAATACATTAAATTGTGCCAAATGTAATAGTTCTAGATTTTTAAAATTTTTGTTAATATATTTTATCCAACACCTCTCAATAAATGCTCTATAACTATGGCGATTTTAAACAAGCAAAGTAACAGATTATCCAATAGTGGGTATAATTTTGAGGAAAGCCACTAGTGAGTATTTTTTTATTTATAACAATAATAACAACACACAACACCTTGGTAACTACTTCGATTGACATTTTTATTTAAAAATTTAAAGCATATTTCACTGTCAAATAATATTTCTTTAATAAATTTTTCATTTATTAAGAAGTGTTGGATAAAACGTTATACTTCACTCGTGGGCAAAGTGGAATTACCCACTCGATAAAATTATCTCTCTCTCGTGGGTAATTTCTTTCTTTGCCCACTTGTAAAGTATATAACTATTAGTGTAGCCTTCGTTTCATTTTTGAATTTTGATACAAAACTGTAATATTTTACTTTCTAACGTAAAAAATATATAAATAATAGTTATTTACTTTACAAGTGGGCAAAGTAAGGAATTACCCACGAGAGAAATTTTGAAAAATTATTGAGTTTACTCTCACAGTTTTATCCTGACAATTACCACTAAATGTCCTATCTTAAAAATTGCCCTTAGGCTTCTTCAGACTGTAGGCAAAAAAAAACATTTGTTGAAATCTACTGTAAATAACGATAAGATATATTTTATTCCATTTATCATCACAAGTAGTATTTGCGAAAAACTACTTTAAAAAGAAGAAGAGTAATCAATTATTATTTACTAATTAACTATACAATCAAAAGCGAGTTTGTTTAAGAAAAATCTGTGTACGTTTGTAAAAATAAATATGATGTATTAATCCCGTAGTATTTTGAAAGAAAATAAGTTTTTCAAAAAAAATCTGTAACTATAGAAATAAGACAAAAGGAAATTGTTTGCTCGTGTAGGATTATTGGAAAAACGAGAATAATAATGAGACTTATAAATATGTAACATTTGAATACAAAATACAGAAACAATAGAGGTAGTTGCTAGATGTTTGCAAACGACAATATAATAAAGTTTCTGCAACACAAATTCAAAAAATCTTTATGAATATATCAAAACACTGAAATGTATTCAACAGTGTGAGGTGAAATATTCCGCTGAAAGCTTTTATTGACTACAGCTTTTTCAAAGTGTTATTGGTTCCAACTGTCAATATGTCAAAAACGAAAACAGCAGTTTGAAGGGTCAAGATAAAAAAATCGTCGAGGGAAGTTTTTATATCGTGCTTAACAAGAAAAAGCTTTCGAGGAAGGAAAACTGAAATAGGTAATAAAAGAAGTCTTATGCACCCTAGAGTATATGATACTTAATCTACACTGAGTACCGTGTCAAAGAACTATGAGTAAATATTAACTAGCTTGTAATTTATTCAAGAGTGAAGATGCACATGCTTCAAAATCATAATGGCGTAATTTCTAAAGAGAAATTAATTAGACGCTATGAATATTAAAGTTTTTAATGAAATTTTAAATTTTGTAGCTCAATCTTCATCAACTATTACGGTTTTATAACATGTAACCATACATTTGCATAAAATCACTCAAAGTAACATTGACACTATTCTTTTTATACATAAATCTATTTAGTGCTAGTTTGATTTAGGGATATTAACCTCTTAAACTCGTGTTAATTTTCGAAGCAATGAAAACGAAATATTCCAGAAAATAAATTTCCATAAGAAATCAAATCTAGCACAAAATAGATTAAACTTGAAAATCGTATTTTATGTTTTAGCTGACAGAACTAATTTTTAGAAATAAAATTTATTCAGTTGTAATTATGGCAACAAAACAGAATGTAAATAAATAGCGATAGGAAAAATTTGAAGAAAAGGTTGCAAATTTGAAACGAAATGTCCACAAATAATATTAACTCTTGTTTTTCTGCAAAGTCCATTTATGAAATCGACCAAGCAATTGAAAGTACCATTCCCCAAAATATTCGAAAGCGTGCATATGGAAACAATTCATTATTATAATTGTGTATTTAATTGTTATTCCACTAATATTTAAATGGTGTATTTTGAACCAACCAGAAGTGAGAATTTTTGACGTATCTACCAATCAAATTTTGATTATAGTGGCAATTATGCATCCTGCTTGACCAATTAAATTTCGATTATACTGGAAATTTGATTGGTAGATACGTCAAAATTTCTCACATCACAATGTAATATTTATTTATGTATCAAGGCACTGAAGTCCAATTTTTTATCACGAATATGGAATTTAGTTGCCGAGGCCCGTAGAACGAGGAAAATAAACCATGTGAGTGATAAAAAGGAACTTCAGTGCCGAGGTACATATTAAGTTTTATTTGAAATCTAAAATTCGAAAAAACTGTAAAAAAATTACAATATAGGTTAAGTTTATACATCTGTCAGTTGTCAATTTAAACTGACAATCAGTGTTGCCAACCTTGAACAGTGATGTTATTGTAAATAACACTCAAAATTATGTTTTGTCCTCAATTTCGTCATCGGAATTAATTAGTTAATTCTTCTTACAAATTTTGTTTCATGTTACGTCCAAATTTACTATAGTACCTGAATATATTTGACAAAATTATCCTAATTGTACAATAATTATTTAACGGTTGCCAACACTGGCTTGCTTAAAATCGTCGTATAATGGGGTTACATTTGTGACGATTTCTGAGCTGACGTTTTCTGTGTACTTTAGTGCCGATTTCAAATCAAATATGTTTTATTTTAATAAAGAAGTATCTTTTTTAGAACAAGAAATTTCTTCGTTCAGTTGGTGCATAAAAATGCAATATTGTTTCATAAAGAAATATTGGTTTGTCGTCTATTATATTGATGCATAATATTTGTATTGACTTTTGTTCGAACGCGAAGTTTTAGTGGAAATTTTAATATCCTTTTAACTTCTGCACTGCGATGTCAGGACTATAATATTTAATATTCTTCAGACAAAATGAAGTCATTTAAAAACATTTATTCTGGAACGAAAGAATATTTTATTTGTATTTTACTTTTCAAATAATAATATAACTCTTCTACAACCTTGGCATCATTTTCGTATCTTTTCATACATTCCTCTAATGTTATCTCATCCCTCTTAAATATACCTTTTTCACATTCATCCTCTATGCTTCTCATTTAGTTCGAAACTATCTTAAACTCAATTTACAACAACATTTAAGTTCTGTTAAAGATTGACCTTAAAGAGCAATTAGTCGCTCCTGAGTTCTGATAGACTTTTCAAGTTAAATCTTAGTTTCAAGTGATATTAACTCTTTGTAAAAGTTTTCCTTTCCTTTCGTACGCTCAAGTTTTTATTTTCATTACCATAGGGAGCTAACCTACGAATTTCCAAGTCATTTAGCTCAGATTACGCAGGATTTTGATGTTGAATGAACGAAATATTATATATAAAAAGTGAAAATAAAAATTTTCACCAATTGACACTTAAAATGTGAAATTCTGTTTATTACATTTCTATATAATATAGACCCTAAGAAAGCCATTGCTGCAGAGCGCACCACCGTATCTCTTATATTTTTCGAGATATGCCGATTTTTGATATTTTACGAAGTGTAATTTTGAGGAGTATAACTCAAAAAGTATTCAAGATATTGAAAAACGGTCTTCAGTTTGGTGGTTTCCTTTCATAATATAATAAAATAGCAAATTTTGAAAATTTTGAAAATTTTCGATTTTTTTTCCAAATTTTCGATAGGCGATAACTCGACAAATATAAAAGATACGTACTTGCAGTGGTGACCATTCGATTCAGCTCATCGAAATACATAAGTATGCAAAATTTCAGGAATTTTAGTCAACGCGTTAATTAATTGGAGCAAAAAGTCTGAAAACGGCAAAATTCGTCCCAAACCTTAAGGGGTACCCCTTGACGTTTGGGCCGAAATTTGCCATTTTCAGACTTTTTGCTCTAACTTTTCAACCGGTCGTCCGATTTTTCTGAAATTTTACATACTTATGTATTTTTACAAGCCGAATCCATTGGTGTATGTTTCGATTCCATAACTTTGATATTTTTCGAAATATCACCCATCAAAATTTTGACAAAATATTCAAAAATTTTCGAAATTTTCAAAATTTGCTAATTTGTTGTAAAACCCACAAAACTGAAAACATTTTTCAATATCTTGCATGAATTTTGAGTTACAGCATTTCAAAGTTGCACTTCGAAAAACAACAAAAATCGTCAAATCTCAAAAAATATAAGAGGTATGAAGATGCACTCTGCTGCACTGGGTTTGTTAATGTTAAAATTATATAGAAACGCAATAAAAATAATATTCAATTTTAGGTCATATTTGATGAAATACATAAATTAGAATGTATCTTCTCAGGTTTGACTAGCTGTCTCTCTCTACTCGTATTTTCTATGTCAGTGAGCGTTCCAGTATTATTATATTTCAGTGGTATTAATAAAGCTAAGTACTATAATAGAAACCAATAAGTTCCACATCATTTAGCAAAATTAAGAATTATTTCTGGCAATATTTTCCGATGGATAATATACTATGTTTTAAAAGTGATTTGAGAGCAAATCCCCATTTTCAAGACTAGATACGTATTATTAATAAAATTTAGTACGTCTATAAAGTCAGCTTTCTCCTCTCCCAGTGAGTTATTTGGGAATTTCTCCGATCTGATAAGCAGTTTTAATCGAATTTTCCATTAAGGAAGACACCGTGCTTCAAATCCATTATTTATTTTTCTCTCGGAAGAGTATTTTATTTGACTCGTTAGTTCTATCACATTTCGACAATGCACTAGACTACTCCACTCACTCAATGGGTTGCCTTGGAAACCGACTTCCTTGCAACGGTTCCTCCTAATGCACTTATCACTGTTGTCTTTTGAAATTTTCACTTCTTTAAAGACAGCGGAGAGTTTGTGTTTGGCGATCAGTTTCTGATAACTAAAAGAATAATGATAAGAATAATAAACTGACTTGCAGTCAAAATATTTTATAAAAAAACTTTTTTTATAATGCAGCTGTCAATAAGTAAAAATTTATTTTGTATTATACCTGCATCATAATCCGTGTTTAAAACACGCTATAGCGTTCATAAACGCAAGATTAAAACACGCCGTGCTTTAAAGGTTGCCCAGCAACAACACAAATAATTACTATTAATATCTGTCAAAACTGTAAACGTAAACAACAAATCCTAACCAGTCTCCATGTAAACGATATACATCAAACGCCATACGCGCAAAATTATGAAATGAATCAAAATCAAAATGTTGCTTTTCAGTTTTTACCAGAGTATGATGCAGGTATAATAAAAAATAGAGTATGACACACGTGTATAAGTGCTTTAAAAGCACTAGCGACGTTAAAAGCACTCCGCTTCGCGTCGTACGTGCTTTAAAAGCTTACTTATACACTTGTATCATAATATATTATTATAGTGAACACTGAACAACTTTGAAATATATTTAATTTAATTTTGCTAAGTGGTTATATATTTCCGTATCGTAATTTATGTAAAGGAAATTGTTAATTTATAAATAAATAAACATTTTCAAAGAGATCTTACTCAAAAATGTACAAAAACAACTATTCCATTCGTATATTCATAGTTGTTTACACCAATAGTTTTGTTATGTACCATTAACGTTACGATGTCTACATACATGGGATGTCATGTCTCATAGACCGTGTTGCGGACATAGGTCATCCATGTTATGTATATATAACGTACTCGCGACATAACTGTGTTTGCTGGACCTTAATATAATAATATACTATGTATTATTCAAGCTAGACCACTGGCTTGGTTAAAAAATTGAGTAATCTTGATCACCTATTTAAGTTTCTTGCTTATATTAGAAGGATAACAATTATTTCAATGAAATATTTAATTGTATGGGCAATAGTTAGTTCTGCGTATAGTCGAAACTCCGCTTATAATTGTATGAAAGGAATTATAGGCGGCTTTGTCGTATTTACAGCGCGTCATTCAAATAACAACCCTCGAAATTGAAAATCGTATTTTAGAGGCAAGAGGCGCGGCATCGAACATCGATTGCGGGGTGCGTCGGAATAGAACAGTAACAGTTGAACGTTTGAGGGATCACAAGAATCTGGCAACGCATTCAGTTTCACTGTAACTTGTTTTATGAATTCCTGGTAACGCTCCAAGTTGAACGCGGGGAATTCGCGCCGCAAATTCCATATATAACAGCAATATTGCGGTCAAACTGAACCCGAAACCCCCGGGCTTAAACTTCATTATTTATAAATCGTTCGATCGTTCTGGAAGATTGTACGAACTACGAACTCTCTTCAGGTCTTCAGTTCTGCGTTCTTCGCAATCACCAACGTTGCGTGGATGGCTGGATGGGCTATTTCCAAAAGCCGCCGCGTTTTTACCAAATTTATAACCGCTAAAGGATTTATACGCCTGTTATTTTTGTCCTGCTTAATGTGCTGAGAATTACAAGCATTACGCTTCAAGACTTTAATTACTTGGAACAAAAAGCATTTTTCATTTGCTTCTTAATACTGCTCTTATGCATAAATAAATAAGAACAAACTATTAAACTTTTTAATAATAAATCTCTTCTATAAATTTTTTTCAATTAAATTCAATTACATATAAAATGTGCAGTAATTGCAATTTTTAATTCCTACAATAAATTATATACTTCAATTCATAACTAAAAATTATATTAAAAACATAAATTTATCCCAAATTTATTTTAGAAATCGAAGGCGAAATGTTTTAATATTTATTTAAATATATTTCATGGGGCAAATAGTTCCATGGTTTGATTCCCGCTAGCGACAAAAATCTTCGGCGTTTTTAACTTTACCTCTGTAATTCCCTATTCACTAACACATTTAGGGACCGTGGTTTGACGGCTGGTAACTGCAACATATATGTTATTTATATACTTACCGATATCTGCGAAATTGAGAGAAATGAGTAAAAGGCATATTTTTTTCATTAATCTAGTTACCAAAACATTTGACAATCTAAATTTTTTATTAACAGTATAGTATACATTATGGGAGAGAAGCATTTGATTTGAGCCGTAGGCAAGGGATAAAATACGACTAGGGAAAAATACACTTCTCTCTTGCGATGTATATACTATTTTTTATATTCCTGTATAAAATATATTCCCATTTTTATTTTTTCGGTGAATTATATTACCAATAATTCTGTTTTCAACGAATTTCGATAATTTTTAAAAGTGATTTCCGAATTTACAGGAGTTGAAAAAATATAGTATTATATTCAGGATTATGGTCATTATTTACTTGGATGACTTGCATCATTCGCCTACGGCTCGTGACACACTTCATCTTCGTGAATAATGACTATTACAATCCCTCATATAAAAATATAATATTATTCACGACCCCATTTATAATGGTTGCTACCTATATATTTAAAAAATATTTGAATTGTAATATCATTTATGATAGTTACCTTTTATTTGTTTTATTTTGTTTATTTTTCACAAAAAAAGCACTTTCCTTCCCAACGAGAGAAAAATGCACAAATCTCCCGTAGATATGAAATTGGCTGTTTCTGTTATGATTTTGAAATCATAGACACCAAGTTTCTCTCTCGGTCGTAAAAAAATTTCTAATTGCATTTTTTCACATACTTAATTTTTGCAAGGAGTTTAGAAAATTGCATTTATTGAACATTCTGAATGTGGTAATTCTTAACCACAGGGTATATTGGGGTGAACAGTCTGGAACTCCTGGAGTCGATATTTGACCCGAGGGATCCCAAGTTCGATTCCCTTGTTTGGCAAAACGACAAGCGAAAATTCCAGAGCAGTAAATCATCCCTTTGGTTCATCCTTCACTTGATTCTCTTGATACCGTAATAAGTTTAGCTGATGTCACCACCAATTCGTCAAAAGTATTTCTAACGTGGTGTAGGTGTGTATTTCAATGCAGTATAGAACATATTTTTATGCAGTTTAAAGTAACTTCTTCTGATTAAAATCTCAGAAGAATTTTCGTAATAAGAAAACATTTTCCACGATTGGTTGATGTAGAGCTGTTTCCACCATTAAATCATGTTAAATTGATTTATACTTTTACTTAGTGTCCAACTCGTTTTCGCTCCGTTTATCCATGTTATATTTCGGATAATTTATAACTCTATTAACGCGTTACATTTCTTCTGAATTTCCATTTTTTAATTCCATTTTCTGCGTGCAAATACTTTATATTCACAACGTAAAATGTATTTCATGATGTTTCTAAACATTATTAAACAATTAACAAACGGTAAACAAATACGACAAAACCAAAATTATGTTATTGTATTAAAACAGCAGAAACCTAAAAATTACATTTTCAATTTTTCAACAGGCCTAATTTGTCATTAGGGTTTTGTTGATGATAATATCAAATTAACGTGTTTTGCCTCTATGGTTTGTTTATGAAAATATCAAATGTATTGCACATTTTGGTTCTGATTCTAAATTATATTCGTTAATATAAGCATTAAGCTGTGTACTAAAACGTTTCATCCCTAATTATATTTATAATTCGTGGAACAGGAACATTTTATAATTATGTAGGTCGCTTTTTGTAGCGACAGAATACAATTATTATTTAATTATTTTTATACAGAAAAATTAGCTTTCTTTTTATAACATTTCGAAAAAATCTGAGTTCTTTCATTTATTATTAATATATAGTAGGTATTACATTTCATTAATAAATTTCCTTAAAATGCCACTAAAATATAAAACACTGGAATGCTAATTGACGTTGAAAATGCGAACCTATAGAGACAGCCAGTACTGTTGGCTACGTGTATTTTTTGTACAGCCCGCTCAGAAAATTTATAAGAAATTTAATAAATAAATTACTTACCGTTCTTTTTAACCTAATAACCGATAAAACAATATTACAATATATACAACAGTTATATTGTACAACGAGCATGGAATGGTACTCATTTCCTACGAATATGAAATGGGCAATGCATGCGAGTTGTACACTATACTCTTTCTACGACCACGATATTATTTCCTAATTATTTAATTTTAGTAATAAATTTGTCCCGCTTTCACCATTCCAATATTTAACAATTCTAAATAAGTATCCTGGCAATGGCACCTGTACTGAAATGAGCTGGTCTGTATTGAAATACTCACAAAACAAATTCATTTCGCACGATGCTTGCAATGTATCTCATATTCCTATCAACAACGAACATACAATGAGCAGATTTCTAAGTGGTCGTAGAAAAAATAATATTTATCATTTTTGGACAAGTTTATGTAATGTAATGATTTTGGAGAACAACCTGAAAAAAAAACTTAAAGTAAAAAATAATAACAGTTTATTGAATGAATTTATGAATGTTTAAAAAAAGGACGTAAAAAATACTAGCATTAAAAAAATTACATATTATGCAATTTACAGTGATTTTGTAGTCAATTTTATTCCTTTTATGGAATTTTAAATTATTAATAATAATTCTAGTTCATTTTTTGTTCGCTATATTGTTTTTATTGACAAATGATTACTTGATCACGTTTACATACAAAATTCATATCAAACTGTCACTTTACTGTCAGACTTTACTGTTTTAAAAATTTGTGCTCCTCGTGATCCAGAGTTTTATAATATGTATGAATTTGTGTTTATTACAACAAATCACGTCTAAAAATGGCGGCATGTGTGATGCAACACACATTGCATTTTCATTTCAACAAAAATTAGTATCCCATATAAATGTTTTTGCATAGTGACGTCATTATCTAGTCATATTTTTGATGACGTGCGTCTTCTCCAAAATCATTTTGAGTATATCAACCATTCTAAGCAAGAGTTACCTTACGACATATATCTGTGTTAGGCTCGCTATAGCTTTCATAAAAGCCTACAAGTTAGTGTTCCTGTATTAGTATATTTCAGTGGATGTTACAGAATATAAAAAGGAAACAGTATTTATCATGATATTACTTTTAATTTAACTTTAAGTAGATACGCAAAAGATAATATAGTTAAGTAAATAAACTTCGTAATTAATTAAAAAGTCATTTAATCGGATCAAAGGCCGCTGCGTTATTATTTCCAGCGTGGCTGGTTTTCTTTGCTCCTGAATAACGAAACAGACAGAAACCCTGAAAATCAACTGTCTGCAACACATCATTAGCCGAATGCGTCTCTACCTCTTGAGCACGGAGACAGTGACTGTCGACGTCGAGCGTCCTCGCGCTCGTCTTTTGTCGCGCGTCGCGTGCATAGTCTTCTTCCTCCTTCGTGCTTTTTGTGCCACTGCCACGCTCGCAATTTGCTTGCGTGCTTTTTTGACATATTTACTGGAATTGTACGGTGTTTTTGAGGTTTATTTTGCGTGGCTATTTTTAGGTTGAACTGATTTTTTTTTGTAAATTTTTGATGGAGATTAAATGTTTTTGTGAATGGTTTTTTACTGGAAAGAGGGATTTTCTTTGTGGGAAATGAAATGTAATTATTATATTTAAACTGGATTATATTTTAAAATGCTCATTTTTTACTCACCGAATTATATTTCACAGTTAAATGTATTCTGTTTGTAGAAATATTAAACAATCCTATCTACATTAATACAGGATAATTTATAATGTACGGAAAAGATTGAAAGTTATAGCAAATTAAAGTTCTTTTATAACAACCCTCACTATTGAATACTGTTGGAAATAATTGGAAAGAATGGTCGCGTTCAGCGGAACCTAGCAGCTAGATCGCTAACCTAGCGGTCATAGCTGAACGTATTGCTAAGTAACCGCTAGATATCAGCATCTAGACTAGCGACCTAGTGAAATAAAATTGCGCTAGATGAGCTAGCGAACCTTCTAGAACTGTCAAATGTATAAAAATTCATTTGTAATGTTATCAATATTAACCATGTCTGCAAAAAAAACTTAAAATTTAGTGAAATATATGACGTATTTGACATCTATTACTTATTAATATTAAAATACTGTTTTGGATTTGTCTGTTATCAAAATTTGAGGTTAATTCCACCTATTTTGACTGTAACAAGATGACAGTACCAGCAAAATTCCGTTCATATTCATTACACTTTTCATCTACTAGAATCTATCACTAGCAAACGCTAGTAATTGAAATTTTTTTTTAATTAATTAAACTTACTCCATATACCATAATCATATATATATTTCTCATTACTGAAAGTATTAACCATTTTGCATTTAACATACTTTGATGTTCAATAATTTGACAATTTAAATGAATTTCAACTCCAGTTTGTTTTCTAGTTGGGATTTTATTTTAAAGTGACTTTCAACGCTGTAACATCAATTTTTGAGCAATAATAGAAAAATTTAAATAGGGGTAACTTTTATAGCAATACTTTACTATTTTATTTTTTTTTAACTAAACGTAATTCAACTTACTTTTAAGTATTCCCAATTCTATTCTATTTAAAACATAATTAACCGCTGCAGTTTGTAACAATTATTTATTAATTAATTCAGCTTTAATTTGCCTTAACTTTTTTTGTTATTGAGTTTTCTGTTCAGTACCTTATGAATCATCATGTAGGTATACACTAGGATTGGAATAATTTTTATCACATTTATAGTATACTAATTGACAGATTATTTACCTCGTTTGATGTTAACAATGGCGGGTAAATATGAAACGCGGAATGCGATGGAAATTTGTGGGTTTCTTCCGTTCATGTGTACGTCGTGACATCTGTTCGAATGAATGTAATATAATGTTTTTCATACCGTGATATAGATTTAGAGGGCAATAAATTGATATATACGAAAGATACTTCCTCTGTTAACTCTAGGGGGATTGGAAAACTCACTGTCACTATTTTCCATGTCATGGGTTTATCAAAACTTATTTATATTCAGAGAAATTGCTGTCAAAATTACACAAATCTTTTTATTTATCAGGTATTTTGTTTCTTGTTGTCATGGTTCAAGTTGCGACTTAAATTGTGAACAGGAAAGAGAATCATTGCCCAAAACGGGTTGTATACGGATGTGAAAATGTTTCCTATGTCCTACGGGTATCTAATGATAAATTACATCCCTCACTACAGTCGCTCGTGCATCAGAAGGCTTAAGGATGTAATATGTCCACAGCTTATGACGCAAAATACTATATTTAACTTGACCGAGATAGACCAACCCTTAATCTAATAATTAGACTAATTTTCAATTCATTTGGTTCATCAGTTACAAATTATTACAGACGTACGAGTTAATCCGATATAGCAGAAAATTTGAATTTTCCGTAATCGTGGCTAATACACTAAGCGAATCGAAAAAGGTTAATCGATTTGACAGTTCAATGCTCTAATTTACTTATTGACAAATTTTCAGTAATTATATTTTTCGAATTTTTATCTCCAGGTGCCTTCACCGTTTTTCCCTATTATCTCAATAATAGAAAGAGATGCGCTCACGCAGAATGCGAATCTGCAAAAAAAAAATTTGGGGTTCCCATTTAAGATTTCAAACTTACCCCCGCCCCATCCCCGAGGGTTGGGGTGGGGGGTTGAATTTGGTGTCATTGGATGTCCCCCTCGAAAATATTTTAGTCGTGTTTTTTGGATTTTTCATCCGATGTTTCGTTTTCGAAATATTCCTAAACGCAACTTAAAATGGCCCACCGTGTATATTTGCTGTAAGATAACTGAGATAAAAGACACATTTTCTTTTAGCAATTTCTTTCCTTAAAGCACAGACCCATTGAGTTTATTTAGATATCTGATTTAGTTGGTAACATATTAGAATATAAGTACTTACTATATATAAACTTGCCGTTATGTAGTTGCTGAAGGACAGAAAATTACTTTAGAATTTTTACTTAAGGTTATCAAGTACTTCATGAACAAACATCTAAAGCATCAAAGGATTGCGGGCATAGGTAAATTATATTTAAACAAAACTTTCTTACTATATATATAATTACTAAAATTTAGAGGAAGGAAAACAGCTTTTCTCTAATTATGTGTCTGTATTATTCATTAAAAAGCAGTTTAAATATTTAAAAAGTAATGTTCTGCCAACAGTGCTTCATTGCTTTTGAAAACAAATTCTTATTCCATACTATCTGATTCAATAAAAGTGTCCTGCAGAAATCTATCATAGTAAAACAGTAGTTCCAAGAGCCAGTAATAAATTTGCTTGCAAAATTTATCTACATCTAATTTCCCGCAAAGTATATTTCTTCGCAATCTTCTCTCTCCTCTGCGTTCTAAAGGAGGGCCAAAATGTAATTTATTACAAACAGAGCGAAAAATAACAAGAATGTAAAAAGGACGCATAGCGACTACTTCGACTTTTTCGCATTACCAATGCTGATCAAGTTCAATTTATTCCACCGGTGAAAATCAATGTTTGAAATTGTTGAAACCGTGTCTGCTAGCTACGTTTTATTATGATTGTGCAGCCATTACGTCGCCGGCCCGATTCACGGGTTCTCTGTTTTTTGTTGCAATTTCGAGGTGCGAACTCAGTTGCAAAAGTATCGATGACTATAAAGCCAAACGCGTTTTTGTGGAGCTTTTTCAATAGCTTCGCACTGCAACGGGTGCTGAACCATATTTATTGCTTATACAATATTTTAGACGTAAATGTGTATAGTTTTTATAAAATTATTCTGGTTTTTATTAAAAACAACAACTATAATTAAACACAAACAATTTCAGTGTTGAGATTACCACTAAAGCTTCAAAGATGGCTGCTGAAATCCTAAGCACAGTCGCACATTTTTGCACGGAACTCTCAGGAAAATTTTGTTTCTGTATATAAGATATACAACAAAATTCCAAACATTTCTTTTGAAGAACTGCTTTTTGATTGTTAAAATATACTGTTTATTATTAACATACGGACCGAGAGATTGAAAGGCGAGTGTCTGCAGGGTGCAAGGTGTTGGGTGCTCTGGGTACATTTGCTCAAAACTTGAACATATTTAAAGATACTTAATTAAGAGTGTATTATAGTGTGTTAGTTCCTACATTAATACATAGTTCTGAATGTTGGGTGTGGATGAAGAAGCATGAACGACGTATAACTGCAGTTGATAGAAAGTATTTGAGAGGAGTGTGTGGATATACGAGACGTGATCGTGTGAGTGTGATATTGAGAAGAATGTAAAAAAGTGAGAATGAGTTTAACCAATAAGCGGTTAACTATGATTGATGCTTTGTTACATGAACGAAAATGAATCGCATTATGAATGGGCCAATCAAAATCAGTGTTTCTGTTAACCCCATGTGAGGGAACTTTTACAATAACTTAAAAAAATTGTTCTGACCTTATAAAGAAAAAATTCTTGTACTCAATTTATTTGGAAACAAAACCACTAACTTAAAGATTTCATTTTGCCCTAACCTATTGGCTGGTATTACGAACACTGTTTTAGAATCTGATGACAACAAAATATAGAAAAATTTTTCAATTATAGATTGTAGACAATATTGTTCTACATTTCTTGGAATCCAATGAAATTTACTCTATCTTATTTATTTAATAACATATGCCTAAAAACCCTGATAGGCCTTCAAATAATCTAGCACTTACTGTTGATGAACTGTTTATAAAATCCAATCAATTCGTAATATAAACATAATACCTCCCTCACATACCTATATGCTGGAGGTAAATATGATAGAATATAAGATATAAATGTGGTGATTTAAACCATTTTACTTTGTATGATTTTAACCGGGACAAATGATATAGTTCTGAGCTCGCCTGTTTTATTTCAAAATGTTTCATTACTATTCTTAATCTGTTTTCGTAATGGTCTTTTACTCGTTTCTCATTAGTGTACCAATAAATGTAAAAACGTAACATATAAATAAAAATTATATAAAAATATCTATCTAAAAATAAAATAAGGCACTTCCAAAAATTTTCTCTTTACAATACAAGTTATATTTGAAACCCATAGTTAATAAACTAAAAAATCTTCAAACCTTTCAGTACTTTATCCTCATATATAAGAACTAATCCAATACCCATTTGCGTTGTAAGATTATGAGGATATAAGGTATAGCCAAGCATAAAATCGAGCAAGTGCATTAAAGTTCGAGCAAACTGTGTTTAGTAGTCGAATAAACTAAAATTAATGCACTATAATGGTGCAATATTGTGCAGTTTCAAACAATATAATGCACAAACTTGACCACAACTACATTAGCAATTAGCAGCTACTTACTATCAAACTTATGCACTTGGGTTTGTTTATTTATGCATCAATATTTAAACAGGGACAGCATATTTGAACGACATTAATTAAATTATAACCTGAATACAAATAATTTCACTCGACCGTATTTTTATCTCCCGAACTTATGGAAATTTTAAGATATCTTAAATAACATTAACGATAGTGAATTTAGTAATAATTATAAATGTATGCAGTATATTAAAACAATTTCTAGTCTCGTTCTCTTTCCCTCTAGCTTATTTGAGGGTCGTGGTTTGACGACTGTTAACCGCACTTCATGCCAAAAAACATATCATAAACTGAAATCTATTCTTAGTAGAGTACTACACCTGAAAATGTTTTAAATAATGGCGTGAATATGTATTTATTTATCTATACTTTTATAATTTTAGAAAACCACTCAATACAAAAATATTCTACGATAACTGTAACTATTCAAAGTATTAATATTACCGGGCATTTTGCCAGAATCAAGATACGAACTTCAGTCGTTATTATAAGACATTAACTGTCAATTTCAATTTTTATGCTACAAAAAAATAATCTTATTCCACGAACTGAGAGCTTAAACTGAGATAATAAAATGTTTTACAAGAACAAGTATTAATTCATGCTGACTACAAACTTTTTGATAATCAATCTCTTAAAATTTTTATTCAGTTCATTTTATTGAATACTATTTCTTTGTTACCGATTTATACATAACTTGCGAAATGTTTTTTTATTTCATTTTGAATATGTCGAATATACATGGTGACTTAACACCCCAATAGGATAACGCCGATTCTTATGAAACTGTTCAGATCCTTTCGTTGGAGAGACTCAATCTCAGTTTATTTTCCTTTAAATCTTTGTTATGTTTCTACATATCTCCTTTTATTCTACTTTGCCAGTTTTTATTCCTGCTGCTTTTTTTTTTTTTATTACGAAGATGAGAGGCGGACTAACTACTATGGTCATATGCCGCCTCATGATTGGATGATTGTGAATTTATGTAAACATCACAAACGACCATGCTCTTCAGTGGGATTCGAACCCACGACCCTGGCGTGCTAGGCTAGTGACATAGCCACTACGCCACCGAGATCGGCTCCTGCTGCTTTTAAATTTTATTCTATTTCTTGCTAAAAATTTGATAGTGAGTTTTCAGTGGGTGAGCACGTTTTAGAGTCCCTAGAATACGATTTTAATATATTCGTGATGTTGTATGTATTTGTATCTGTCTGTCAGTCTGTAAGCCTCTCAGTCTGTCAGTCTGTCAGTCTGTTAGCCTGTCAGTCTGTCAGTCTGTGTTGATCTCTGGAGTTACGGTTTCTCAAAAACTACTAAACTGAAAATTTGATATTTTGTTTATATCAATTGTATCCTCTTTGATAGAGCTGATTAGTTTATGGTGATAATCGAATAACCGGAAGTGGTAGTTTACATGAATTCCTATCAAATTATTTTGAAATATCTCAGTAAATTATGTTTAAAAGTCATATTTTTTTATTAGTATAATATTTCAAATATTATTATCTGGAATTATTGTTTGAAACATTTTTCTCTTACTGTCTCCATTTACGAATTACAATACGTTAAAGAATTTTATTAATAAAATGCTCCATTTCAGTCTGCATTTTTAAATTAAATTTTGGAATGATGAGCAGTCTAAGATCAATAAGATTAGTAATTTATTTACAATCAGCCTGCTCATCATCCCCAAATTTAATGTTAAAGAATATTATATTTTGACATTTTCGTTTAAATCTATTTATTTGTTCCATGTGAAAATTTTCTCGGTGTGTATCGGATGTTGTTTAAATTTATTTCAAGGATTGTTCCTGACGTCAAAAAATCAGGAATTTCTATATGTGTGAAAATATTTTTTGTCGACAGTATAATCTCTTCCTGATTTGCTGTTGATTTAATTTGAAATTTATACTGATGATCAATTAAATTAAACCAATTAACTACTTTAAATGAATGAATTAGTAGTAAACACTAAATTATAGTTTATTTAAATTACTGTAATTAATTTTTATGTATGTAATATTTCACAATTTACAAGAAATCTTGCATGGATGTATTTCTAAGAATTTTCCACAGGTGGCAGCATGCACCTGAAAGCTTTATCTGCGCTCTAGCGGCAGGGCAGTGAAACTGTATTGATCCAACCTGACCTTAAGTTGGAGCAATGCCTCACAGGTGGCAACCCTGAATCGTGTTCAAAGAAAGCTTGGAAGCCATATATTTACAAACAATAAAAATGTTTTTTAAATACTTGTAAAAACACAAACTTTCTGGTAACTTTATCTATTCTCAGCATATTTTTCTAAAGATGGGATGTATTGTATTTCTTTTTATTAAGAGAAAAAAGTTACAACAATATATAAGAAACTTTACCAATTATAAACTTCAATATAACTTATAATTGAAGCAATTTTTTTAAAGATATTACGTAATTTTTTCATTTATTGATTCATTACCCGAAGATATGCTGATAAACTTTTAATTGAATTAGAAATAATTTAGGATTTCTAGTTAAAAAAAATTTCAATATTTTTAATTCTCGTCTACTTTTGAGTAAGGGTAGTATTGTTTTTGATCAAAAAATTGGGTAGTGAGTTTTCAATGAATAAGCACGTATTAGGGACCTACAATACGATTTTACTATTTTCGCCATGATGTCTGTCTGTATGTATGTAAGTATGTGTGTGTGTGTGTGTGGTCTGTACCGATTTTTTCGTCTCGCATAACTCAAATACTATAATACTAAAAAACACAATTTTTTGTGTTTTTGCTTCTTATATTTATATGAAGAGGTGATTGGGTTTTGAATAAAATTGACCAACCGGAAGTAGCAGTTCACTAGAAGTCCTTAACAGTTTTCCGTGAAAAAACACTGTTAAATTTAATTTTTCAACAATTTATGTTATTTTTTAAATTGTAAAATATTTAATTTTACTTTTGTTTTGATTAAACTAATTTTATTAATTTTCATTGGATTTCGAGATAATAAAATATAAAGAAATTAAATTTCATAAATCTTGCATTCCATGTTCACCATGGAAACACGAAATCTGACACATGTCATTGTGATTGTGAAGCTGTTTTCTTAGTGAAATATATGTCAAAAAATTAAATCTATATACAAAAGAAAATTAAATTTATTAAATATAAATAGAAAATAAACAAATAAGAAGATATCATCAATTACTATTTTGTACCGTTTAAGAGTATTGGGCGGGAGGTTGTGTTGACACATAAGATTTTTTTAGTTTAGTTTGTATTGAATTTGATGAAAATCTATAAACTTGCAATAACTAATGATGTTTGACTAATAATTTAATTAAACGTAGTGCATCGACAGAGAGACAGAGACCATCACAGCTTGAAAGTATTCCTGAGTTGCTATGGCAACCACCTTCCTTTGGTTTTCTAATCACATTTTGCCATCTTGCATCTTGCTTAAGTGCTGAACTGATGAAGTTAACGATGACTGGTCAATATTATTATGCTGACAGCATGTTAAATGTTTTCGTACAATTTAGTGCTTTATGATTTTGTTATTATAGCGATTGTTTCTAAAACAGTCACGTTATAATATTTGCAACTCTATATCTATAGAGTGTATATTATAATATAAATTAGTTGCTAATTTATAAGTATGCTATATTTACAAACATCAAAGAAAAATTATATTTTAAAGTTGCTTTGAAAATTCTTGGCATGCTCAAGTACTCAAAAATGAATAAGGCATTTATTACTTTACAATTTCAGAACATTTAATTGCCTTTGGCATGTTAACGATTGTAAATTTTGCCGAATTTAGCTACTAGTTCAACATTTACTGCTCCCTATACCGGAAATGCAATATTTACTAATCTGTCATGTTCCAAATTAGTAAACATTCCTCAAATTAACGGATGCTTTTTTGAAGGTTCGTTTTTCGAATTGGCAATACTTTTTGCAACTACAGTCAGTTTGACAGCTGACACAATTATGTTTAGTGCTCAGTTTGGTTTGCAACTTTACCAAAGACTTAAGTCAAAACTACGCTTTCAAATTTTGTAAAATAATGTCGAAAATTTTATACAGCGATGAGGCTCATTTTTTATTAAATGGCTATGCTATATAAACAATAGTCACTGTTTAGTGTACTTTATGGGTGTTGGAATCATCGGTCCATATTTCTTCAAAGATAATACCGGCCAAAACAGTCAGTGGACATTTTCGTTCCCCAATTGATTGGCGTTTATGTAGAAGTACGATGGTTTCAACAAGATGACGCAACATGTCACATAGCGTGCGCTGAGCTGACATATTGGAGTCAGTACAGCCAACTTTGAAGTTTACGCAATGTTGCCCCTTGGACACTGCTGAATTCTCTCATTCTAATTTACCTACGTTTTTTATTAATTTTATGATTATTTTAATTATTAAACAATAAGTTTTTTATATTTCTATTTTTTTAAATTATTTACTATAATAATTTTTTTAAATAATAAATTGTAATAAATTTTATTTTTCATATTTATTTTTTTAAGTTTGGACAAAACATTCAAAAGTTGATCCATGAACTTAAAATAAACAAATAATAGTTATTTATGTATCAAGGCACTGAAGTTCAATTTTTTATCACGAATATGGAATTGAGTTGCCGAGACCCGTAGGACCGAAGAAAATAAACCATGTGAGTGATAAAAAGTAACTTCAGTGCCGAGGTACATATTAAGTTTTATTTGAAATATTAAATTCGAAAAAACTGTAAAAAAAATACAATATAGGTTAAGTTTATACATATGTCAGTTGTCAATTGAAACTGACAGTCAGTGTTGCCAACCTCGAGAAGTGAAGTTATGGTAAATAACAATCAAAATTATGTGTTTTGTCCTCAATTTCGCCATCGGAATTAATTAGTTAATTCTTCTTGCAAATTTTGTTTCATGTTACGTCCAAATTTACTATAGTACGTTAATATATCTGCCAAAATTGTCCTAATTGTACAATAATTATTTAACGGTTGCCAACACTGGGTTGCTCAAAATCGTCGTTAGTGACGAGCTTTTAATGACGATTTTTGAGCATTTTAGTGCCGATTTAAAATAATTTAAAATAATCGATTTATAATAAAAAATGATTTAGATATGCATTTGTCACAAGAGTAGTAATTATTGGAATCATCATTTTTAATAGTTAATAACATACAGTTCCAACTGAAAATTCAATTCAATTTTGATTGGGTCTATCCCGCGTCAACCCCCTTAAAGTATAAAAATACATAATAATCAAAGTTGTTGCAGTAAATTCTTGAAAATGTAACAATGAAACATGAAAGATTTCCTCGAACCAGGAATGTAATTTCTCAACTTTAACTCAATGTCTGTGAGTCACGCCAACCCACATTTGTTTGTGCAAAGCGCGCAATGTCTGAAACTAAAAATTGAACCACATGTGCGGAAACCAGCGTGCGGAGAAAGGAGAACTTGCTTCTTGAAAAGTTAAATTAAATACGATGCAGAACACGTACCAGACGCACTCATTACTATTTTTAAACCGCATTGAAAAACAATATTTCTGACGTTTAGAGCTTGGAATATAAATAGTGGGTTTTAGGTTTTTACGCTTGATGAAGAAATCAAACTGAGAAATTAAATTATGCAAAGTGAAGAAGTTGTAGTGTGGTCGCTTTGAGAACAGGCACTTCGATATGTTCTTTGGTTTGAAGTAAATATTATGATTTCAAATCGTAAACGAAATATCTTCTGAAGTATGCCTTTGAGATTGTTTCATTTAGAGCAGCAAATAACTCTTTCCACATATTTTCGTAATTGCGTCCTTACAGTTATTTTGTGTCTACTTAGAAACCATTTAAATATTTTATTTTTAAATTGCAAAGACTTTTAAATTAAGTTCGAATTATTCTACATAACTTTTCAGTAGGAAAACACAAGATTTACTTGATATCCTGCAAATGTTAAAATGAACAAGAATCCTTTGAATTCTATGAAATACTAAATGACAAAATTGTTAAAGGAATCTAATTTTGACAAACAATTTAAAAGAAGTTAAAATTGTAGAATATTTATTTTTTATTTCTCTAATTTGCATTACATTTAGAGATAATAAAATATATACAAATTAAATTTCATAAATCTTGTATTCCATGAACACCATGGATACAAAATAAATAAATAAACGAAAGAAAATTAAATTACTTAATTATAAATAGAAAAAACATATAGGAAGGTATTTTTCTGTATCACCAAATACTATTTCCTACGATCACTACTGAAAATTACACTTTAGCCACATTAAACAAAGCTTGAAAATTGTATATTTCGCACAGTTGTGTGGAATAGCATGTGCAATTATTCCACACGCCAGTGTGACCAACTTAATAATAATATAATACTGTATGATATTAATATGTCAATTATAATTACATTTATATCATAAAATAATTAATAATTATTTCAGAGTTTATGCAAGTCTTCGTTTTCAATATTAATAGAAAGAAAATTAATATCAATTTTTTTTATTAAATATATCTTGTTTTTATATTACAATCTATAGATTTATAGTTGGTAGCACTGGGCACAATGCTGTAATCGTAAACCTAAAATAGTTGCACAATTTTGTACCATTTAAAAATTGTATTGGGCAGGTTATGTGTTGGCACATCATATTTTTCAATAGATTTGGATTATCAACATAGTTATATAATAATTTGTATAAAACGTCAAATCAAGAATTACTTATCTGTTTTGAAGTGACGAAATATATTAGGTGTTCATCCGAAATTTCCAAAAGTTGAGCCAAAGGAAGTGCTAGAAAAGACTGTCGTTCGACTGATCTTACTAATTTCATTTAACAATATTGTTATAAATCTTTCATTGATATAAGCGTGTTTAGTTTAATTATAAACTTAATCAAAACTTTAAAACAAACGTCAGTTTGTGACTTTATACTTACGCGCATGTTGCTTCGATAACAAATTGAAAAGTTTGGAGCTATCAAACTTTAAAGTGAATATTGGAATTGAAAAATTGCTAAATTACTAATTTGTCAAAATATGTACTACGAACGCAAGACAATTTATTTCTAAGATCTTTCGACTACGTTCGTCAATCTTTACTTTAACGAATCGTAATTTTATTTTGTTGTAATTGATAGTTTGAAACCAATAAAAGCTTGAGTGAATAGAGTAACTAGTCCCCAATGTACATTCTGTGAACGGACAATATGTTACCATGAAACTATGAAAGTATCTCTTCTCGCCACGCCAAACTTTCTTCCACTTTCCTCTGGTAATTCCTTAGTCCTAACGTCCTAAGTCCAGCCTCTCAGAAGCTCCGGATCGATGCGTGTTGTATATTACTTTAAATAGAATTCCTTTGAACCGTACGACCCATAAACAAGACGTAGAAGCAACCGTAACCCGCGTATTATAACCTAACATCCTGTTATTCCCGAGCCGGTGCTGTCGTTCCGAACTGATTTGTTTTAGGCCCAGTCATTTGCGCAGAAATAGCAGCGTTTATTTGCAGTGCATACATTTACAGACCTGGTTTAAACAAAATTTTAACCTTTGTTTATTCGAACGCAACTACAAACATTTTAGTTGAGTATTGAAAATATAAATAAGTCTGGTTTCGCTCGATGTTGGAATGGATATAGACCGGAATGCCAACAATCAGAGTACAAATACATGAATGATTGACCAACATTTACAATTTAATTCAATTAGATAAGTAAAACATATTTTGGCATAAAATCTACATAAAATAAATCTTGTAGCACCAGAATACATCCCGCCATAGATTTCTCATCAAACAATGCATGGACATGGACCACCACTTTCAAAAAATGCTCATCCCTTTAAAAAAAATTTAAGCGTTTTTTAAATTTATTGAGATATTTCCGAATAACTTGATAGGACATCAAGTAAACTACCACTTTCAATTATTGGATTTCACCAAAAACAAATCAGTTCTTCCGAAGGGGATGCAATTGATATACCTGTACAAAACAACAAAGTTCTTAATTTGGAATTCGAATATTTCAGTTACGAGCTGATTAGATTTTGATTACAATATATCAACTGGAAGTGGTAGTGGAAGAATTATCAGGTTTTTTCGCATGTCTCAGTAAATAATTGAGTTAGAGTAAATTATAGAATATTCAAGAAGATGTAAAATAGTATAGGCTGCAATTTTTATTAAAACTTTGTTCTCTATTACACAAAGATTTCTTAAATTCAAAATTGTGTTGTTTCATTTATTTATGATATACCCTGCACAAAAGTGAGTAGGTACCTACTTCCCAACTACAACGTTTTGTTTTCTGATGTCTAACAGTTCTTTTCCAAACATTTTTTGCATTCTCAGGAATGCTGAAATATTAAGTCTTCATGTTTCAGTACAACTGAACTCCAAACATTTTTTGCATTTTTAGAAGGAAGTGTTGAAATATTAAGTCTTCATGTTTCAGTACAACTGAACTAAAGTTTGATAGTTGCCAAAAATTCCACGTGAAACATTAAACAAACAAAAAATCACACACAAAACTTATTTTTATCAGCATTCATTGACTAAAAATTATTTTAAGCGTTCGCAAACATAAATTTTATACTTTCGAAACAGTATCAGATTATCAAATATGAATTATCCTTATTCTCTATCAATTTCATTTTTGTTTGCTTTATCAGTAATAATAAAATAAGAGAGTGAGAATAAATTGAAAATAATTTGACAGATCTTTCGTAAACTTGTTGCTAGGCAATAGCTACGAAAGCTCGTAGGGCGTGAGTGTTTATTTCCAAATGGCAACAAGTTTGAGAAAGATACTGGAGAATTATTTTCTTATTTATCCAACTCTCGAGTTATATTTAATTAGATAATTTTTTTTATTTCATCATCATGTACGCCACTAAATCTATCTTTTTTGCTCATTTTTTCTTGTGTTGATGATAACTATCTGACAACAGACTTTTGTCAACAAAAACAAAAATAGCAGAGATTATTCCCCATAATAATCACTAGAGCTATATTCTCAGTAAAATATTGACAAGATTGGTTAAAACACAGACACGTGACATACAATAAAACATTTCATTGATTTTAAGAATCGTCAAAAAACAATTACCTCAAAATCATAGCTTAAATAATGATTCTAATTCTAGCTGTCATCTTTTAATGCGATATTTTTTGTTTACTCCACTGATAAATTTGTTCTCTAGTTTATCTGAAGTTGAAAATGCCAGCCCTTAATTAATTAATTTAAAAATGGTGGTGTTTCGTCAACTTCACACTTCACTTGAGCCTATACTACTTCAGTTAGATTAAGTTCGCAGTAACAGGGTGGTAAAAGAAGTACCGTAATATCGCGATTCGCTGCTATATCGTTAATAACATGATTAACAATGATCACATTTATGTTTAAGTAATTTATCTGTAGGTCTCTATCCAATTCCGATTTTTGAACTTGTCTCTGAGAAAACAATTATTAGCGCATCTCTTACAGACTGATTTAACTCTCTGTCATTCTCAAATGAAATATAGTGGTTAAAGTGTTCAGCTAAATCTGGTGAAGAATTTAACTTCGTTTGTCTATGAAGTATAAAAATTACGTGTAAAATATGAACAAAACTTTAATGTCTCTTTGTGAAATTATGATTCAAATAAGCGTTCTTTGTAAAACTAGAAAAAACGTCTGAGCATCACGGACGACTAAACGAAATTATCTCATCAATTAACCAGTTTTACATCTCAAGTAGATTCATTAATCCTTTCCAGAAATAACTCATTTCATACCTAACCTAGTTATTTGACAGCGGCGTTCACCGCGACGCCAGCTACGGCGACGACGCATTACAAACTACGTGTACGTCCGCGAGTTTTAATTTAGCTGCAACACCGTTCCTCTCGCAAGCACCTGTACGCGCGGGAAGCGAGTGCCGCGACGCAGTCCCTCGGCCGCCGGCGACGACGCTGCGCGACGCTAGAATCCCGCGCGATTTTACACAATTTAATCAAGGTGTGCGCCGCGCGACTAACAACGTGCACGCAACGTGAGTGCGGGACGGGTTGTTGCCAGGCTACGCATTATGACAGAAACAGAATTTATTGGTTTTGAAACACATCCAGATGTAAATATACCAAATTCAATGATTTGTTGCCAGAGTCTAAAGAGAATTTAAGAAATTGTCGGTTTGTTCACGTCCTAATTTGAAAAGTGACAGTTTCATCATCTTCAAAGAAAAACCTTAATCTTTAGTGCAGTGTGTGACATCAAAATTATTTTTTTACTAATATACATAGGGATGTGCCATTACAACAGTTACGGTTAAAGTGATTAGGCGTTTTTTACTCCTGTCAAATAAAATATATCCCCATTATTTCAATTTTTTCGATGAATTATAGTGCCCATAATTCATGAAAGTGAATTATGGTTCATAATTCAATCTTCTCGACCAATCACAGATCCAAAAATCCATAATTCACGGTTATTTTAAAGACACCAAGCAATGACCGTCTGACAGTTGAGATGTAGTCATTTGTCATTGTGTATTTTGATGTTGACATTTTTCAACGTTTGTTTTCAACGAATTTCGATTGTTTTCAAAAGTGATTTTCGAATTTACAGAAGTAGTAAATGTATAGTATTATATTCGGGATTATGGTCATTATTCACTAGGATGATTTGCTTCATCATTGTGAATAATCACTATCGTAATCCTTCATATAATAATAGTTACTATATGAGGGATAATGATAAAACGAAAGATATCAACACAAAACATTATGTACAATGTTACAGTACATTACTCTATTTTTCAATGTATTCGCCATAGCTGTCAAGGTTATACTCTTCTATCGCTAAAAATCAGAGCCAGGAAATCCTCCTTATAGCCTTAACCTGGCAACAAACAATTTTCATTTGTTTCCAAAACTAATGAAATTTTTGGGTGAGAAACAGTTTGCAAGCGATGAAAACATCAAATGAATTTGTCACCTAATTTTTTGGATGTTTGGTACATTCTGTATAATTTCTTGGGATGTATAAATGAACGACAAATTTTACTTTCTTAAATTATTTATTTTTTCCTGTTCAATTGTTTTAAATTGAATAGCACAACTATACTTATTCGCCTCTTTTTCTCTAAAGGAAAGTAGGCAATGGTGTACTGCTATATAGATGCCTCAAACGTATTTTCAAACTGAAAGAGATGCAATGAAGCACTATGTACAAAAAATTACAGAATAACATTTGCGAGTGTCAAAATTCCATCAAGTGAACAATGACAGTAATCAAGTCACCATAAACGAAGTGTTCGGTCAAAAACAATCGCAGAGCGCGATTTGAAACGTTGCGTTTGGGAGTGATATTTAATTAAGGGTGAACTGAGGGCAGCGAGTCGTGCGAAATGATTGACTGGGTGTCAATAGTACGTCATTCCCGCCGGCGGTTCTCAAACTACATGTACGCTGTGCCCAGCAAAGTGCGCAAGCGCAGACGTAAGCACGACGAATCACCTGTTGGTATGGGTGCTGAGGCGGGAGATTCGCGCATGTTCTGTGGCTTCTGCTGGAACGACCGTGCGCAGGTACATAACCCTACTTTGATTGGTAATAATAATGTATGTAACAAGTTTTATAAACGTGTCTTTAGTCATGAGTCAGTACATGATGCTCTTTTCATTTTACTAATACCATTCTATTATTCATAAATAAATTTAAGAGTTTTATATACACCACATCTGAAATCAATGTATGATGTCAACTTGCTGTCACTGTCATAATAAATTTTATGTAGAAACAATAGTCATATGATACCAGAATTTCAATCACTAAATTATAATAGTATATTGTGCAACAAGTGCAGAAAGTTATCTATTTCAAGCGAGTTGTGAGAGTTTTTCACAAGACGAAGTCGAGTGCTTAAAACTCACTGAGTGCGACATAGATAATTCTGCAAGAGTTGCACACTATACTTTTTCTACGATCACACTTTTGTCTTGTCAAAATTTAATAATAATAATTCTTCCTCTTCACAACAAGAAATGACAACTAAATATATTTGACGTTTATGTTTAAAGCATGTAGACCGCGCAAGCGCAGAAGTGCGCAGTGTTAACAACTATAAATCTATAGATTGTAAGTAAAACTAATGATATATTTTATTTAAAAATTGATATTGTATTTTCTTTGTAATCTTAATATTAAAAACGGAGATTTATATAAACTCTGAAATAATTATTAATTTCTTCATGATATATAATTGTAATTATATTTGATATATTAATACCATACAGTATTATATTAATAGTAAGTTGGTCGCACTTGCGTGTGGTATAATTGCCCACGCTATTCCACACGACTGTGCGAAATATACAATTTTTAAGCTTTATTTAGTGTGGAGAAGGTTAATTTTCAGTAGTGATCGTAGAAAAATTATATTGTAGTATAGTTCCAGATACGGAAAATGTATTAAGAAACATTAGTATTAAGAAGAATTGTTATAAATATTTTAAGAAAAGCCATATCCTTCTTCAAGAAAATTACTGCTTCTGGTTGGCAAATTTTCATACATAATTTATTAAGCGCTAGTTTGATTTCCGGAAATTTCCCGCCCGGCCTATTGAGTTTTTATTGCTACGAAAATAGCCACGAGTCGTAGACTATAATATTTCAAACGACACATATTTTTGACACTTCACAAGTATATGACATATAGATGTTAAAAATGTTTTAGTTTTCGTTCTCATTGTAACTAAGTTTATTGAAATATATTACTAAATATATAATAAAGTTTTTTCTCAAAATTAGAAGCATGTACAAGTCAAAATAACATTTTGCTAACATCTTTCATTTGAAACATTTTTTCATATCTGATTCCACTGTTTTGTGTGACCAGTAAACTTCCTCTTCCGGTTTTTCAATTTCATACAAAATCAATTCAGTTCTTCATATTATCATGAAACTCATAAATTCCAAGTTTCGTTTACATATCTCGTTTCGTTGATGAGATATTGCGCACACGGATTTCCATCCATCCATCCATTCTCACACACAGACATCATTGAGCAATTGGTCTTAACGGATTCAGTGGATGTCAATGATTCCAATACTTATACTTTGTATAAGGAAGTAAAAAATAATGTGTTCAACACGGCACAAAACACAGATTATAGCTATAAATTTAGTATTTTGGTGCCTAGTTAAACAACTATTATTTAAATTTGGCAATAAATAAAATACGATGTATTCATCGATTAAGACCCTTTGGAGCTCTCTCTTAAATAAGAGTAAAATTTGCAAATAAACTTATTTCCAATATTGAAATTCCGTCCTGTTCTTTTGTTGACCAATAAAGTAAAATGAAAATCGGTTAAACTTCAAGTGATACATCTGTAAGAGCTTTAAGGACAGGACACGTGGCTGCACTGCGGTGCAGGTACGTGAAGTGCGCAGTGAAGTTGAAGTGTGTCACGTGTGCACTTCACTGGCGATGGCGAAGCGAAACGCTGATATTTTGCTGCATAAGCTTTGGACTCGGACTGCAAATGCACCGAGTGTCGCCCGGCGACTGAGTTTTAATAATTCGATATTATAACGAGCTTGAGTCAGCCTCAGCGGTATTTGATTCTCAACCATGTGTTATGAAATGTTTTATTACTTCTTTGGAATACTCAATAATATCAAAATTGATGTTACTTTTATTTGTGCTTGTCTTTGGAAACAGAGGTCGTGGGTTTGAATCCTAGCGAAGTCAGAAAAATGTTGATCTGATTTGGGTCGATACTCACTCTCATTATAATTACAAGTTGGGTTAAAATAATTAACTTGGAAGTACAAAGCTATCGGGCACCGGCTAGTAGTTGTAACCGGGTGGGAAACACACATAGAATCAGTGTAATTTAACGAATAATTAATATTTGTGTTGTAGTTCAACCTAGGGATATAGGTACACCATATAGTTTCATAATCCCAAAAGGACATACCTACATACATGTTACTTTTATTATATTGTATTTTTTTTTGTATTATGAAAATGGTAAACGTACTAAATGCTTTTGGTCATACGCCGCTTAATGAGTGAATGATTGTGAATTAATGCGAACAAACACACAGACAAAGAAAAATATGACATAATTGTAAGATAATCATAAGTATGTATATCACTAAAATGAGGATTTTCAATAAAATTAGGAATTTATTTATAATTTTTACAATATATTTTTTGTAAATAATATTCATATATTGGTAGCACTTCTATATTATCCTCTCTAGAGAGGAAAAACACATTTTCCTCAATATTTCGGGAGAAGAAAGGTGGGGTTACTTGGCGGGTCGTGAACATAAAATTATATAAATCAAATACCTTTTACCTGAATAATTAGACGCTATATAATTCAAAGTACTTATATGAACTCACAAAATAAATTTCACAAAACTATGCATATACTGATAAAAATGTTTTTTTGAAACAAACAGATTCCTCTTAAATAAAGAGAAAAATAGATTTGAATAGTGCCAATCCGATTTCTTTTACAATGAAAACTTTCGTAGGTTTAATATATATTCTTGTATGAAATTTAATTTAGTTTTGTAAGTATTCAACTGAGACTCATTATGGGGACGAAGTAGTTGGAATAGGAGTAGTTTTAATAATAGCAATAGAATATATTAATTTAGCTTCATATCGTGTTAAATAAAAACGTTTAGTTTAAAATTAAAACTACTTCTTTTAAAAACAAAATTTAAAATGTAATCATTTTCTTTCAATGTAGTAAAAAGAAGTAAAACTTATATTTAAAATTAATATTTTTCTTTGAATTGAACCTAATCCTTTTGAAAGAAATAAAATTACCTATTTCAATGAATAAAAATGCATAAAAAAGGAAAACTGAAAATTGTCTTGTACCAAGAAATTATTTTTTTAAGTGTATAATCGAGAGGAGCCCTTATAGTATGTAATAATCTTTTAAACTATTCACAAGAAAAGCCAAAATGCAAATGGTTGCACACTGCCCAAGGTTAAACAATTTATTACTTAACGGATGGGACAGTAGCACTCAAAATAACTCTAACTGGTCACAACTCTCGCATAAGAAACTGGTAAAGGTTTCCTACAATAAATTGGCATCCGCTGATTGGCCGGAAATTGAACTGAAATACTAAAGAACTGGAATTTTCCACGAGCAACTAACAATAAACCATACACTTAGCTTGAAATCTCTGAATATCACTTGCAATCTACACCACCAAGATCAACTTTTACTGCATTTTAATTATTTGTATTTGTTACTCTTGCAGAAATCTCGGTACATCGTGGAGGATGAAGCGATGCCCGTAGCGCCTTCACCACCCCCAGCTCCGTTGGTGAGTGAGTCACCTGCACCCACGACACCGCTGCCGCCGTTGGACCTGGACGCCCTTGTGCGCCGCGACTCCGTAGACCGTGTGATCACGCCCCGACACGTGCCTGTCAATGATGCTGCCACTACCACCTTCATCGGTGTACAGGTCAGTGAAAATTTTATATTTTAACCGACAAAAAGGAGTATTTTGTACTTTAATGATTTCTTTCATTAATGCACCAATCTGCAAATCAAACAATAATATCATATTACGAGTTTAAAATTAAGTTAATGGATTTGAATTTACCGCGTATTCCTGCTACACGCCGACCGGAAATGCGTGCTGCCATCTGTTGTACGGTTGCTGAACAACTTCGTTTTCCTGCTATTGATTTTCTGTTGAACCTGCTACGAAAAAGCAGATGGCTCAGCTCTTTATAAAATTTTCATCAGAATTTTCCTATATTGTTTCATTAATTTAATTTATTATCAGATATTAGCTACAATGTTTATAATAATTATTACAGTAATTAATTTATTTCCCAATATTCCAAAAGCTTTTATGGAATTATATAATAACGTTATACTTTACAATTACTTTAATTATTATAAATTTAATAATATTATGATATAACTCCTATAATAAATTTAACAAATTAAATTATTATATTTAATAATGTATTAAAATTTAATATATTCGTTATCAGGGCTCGTTAATTATTATTAAATTACTTTTTTATGACGAATGTAGGCCAAAGGATCGTAATATAAAGAACGTTGGTTACATAATTTAGATGAGTTTTAATAAAAGGACGTTTCTACGGCTAAGTATGTCGTCATAAGCTTTTGTAAAAAGTAATATTTAAATAAACAATATTAAAGGAACAATTTTAAAAATTAATCTAAATAATGAAACAACTACCCCCATTATTGCATTCATCACTAAAGGATCTAAACTCAAATTTAATATTATTGATTTAAAAAATAATATATTCCTAAATATAAAGAACGAGGTAAAGGAATAACATTGCATGAAGTTTTTAACTATAAAAAAATTTTGTAATTGTACTTCTGGTCTAATTTTATTAAGGTTCATTCTCATTGGTTATCATCACAGTCATAGGTTTTGACATAAGTCTTAATCCAATTCACTATAAAGTTATAACAGTTGACAGTTTGACAATTATTAAAATGTTGGTAAATATAAAGAATGTGGTTTCCATTGAAAAATCTAATTTAATTTTTAAGTAGTGAAGAAACATTTTTTTTGCTCCTGTATAAATATATCCCCATTATCACAGAGCCAGAAATCTGTAATTCACGGTTATTTGAAAGTTGAAATTGTAGTCAGTTATTATTGTGTATTTTTATGTTGATTTCCTAATTTACAGGAGTAGAAAAAGTATAGTATTATATTCGGGATTATGGTCATTATTCGTGAAAAATGACTAGCATAATCGTTCATAATATACTATTATTTATAAGTTGAAATAGCTTTGAGAACTTGAGAAATGAAAAAAGGATGTTTAATTGTTTTTCTGACGATGAATTTCATTTATTTTAGTACTTAAAACTTAGAATTTTGATAAACTTTTACAAAAGTTTATTTTTATTTATATCTTGCTTATACAGATCTCGGTAAGTAATATATTTTTGTGCATGAAGTGCAGTTACTTGACCCCCAAAGGTGTTAAAAAATAGATATGTGTACATACATAACTTCACTCTATATCCCACTCAGTGGGGTAGCACGAACGAAACACAATCAACCAATAATCAATTTCCTCCAAATATTCCCATCATGGCACATCACTTTCGCCTCGTCCACATTCATAGTACGATTCTTACATATTTGTCTATTTTTCAAATTCGGAATTATTCGTTCACGCAATAAACCATCAATCATACCTATTCTATATACTTTTTAATCCTCGGACGCTCACACATTCATGCACCCTGAATCTCAGTAAAATTAAAAAATAGATATATGTAATATATTGCTATCTCATAAAACAAAGACTATAATGATGACAAAAGTTTGGAGTTTGCAAACTTTTGTGATTGTGAAACAAACAATGTGAACGGTATACCAAACTGTGTAAGAATATGACAGCTAATAAAAACTATGACTATGACCACTGGGAATGAGCCTTTAGATTGAATTAGTAATACACATAAATAACTGCTGCGAAGCTCTAGAACAAAACAATAAAAAATTACACACGTGTTTGCCACGCGATAACAACCCTCTCCATAAAACTGAAACAACGAACGTTTGGCTCGCACATTTATTTAATCGCCCTAGCAATATTTCCTCACCTTAAAAAGATACACAAGTATCTGCGATAACAAAATGTTTTGTAGACATTTCCTTGTTTGATTTTATCTCTTTTCCTCTTCATTATTTGTTCTTTACTATCATTTCTTTCCGCGGAAATAAAGCAGAGTAAAGACGGCTTGGCACGCTAGGAAATTTATGTCCGAAGCGTTGGTGGTGAATCCATTTCGCTCCTGATTCACTACCGAGATGCCTACCGTTATTCTCCAACAAAGAGGGACGAATTAAGCACGAATTGGGGAGCAGGTCGCGTTTTATGTTCGGTAAAGGGTCGTGACGTCATAATAATGTTTCTCTTAGAATATAGTGTCACTCTGATGCTTTCTTTGATGGTTACAAAGTTGACAGGATAATAGGAAATTTTACGCGTCCGACCGAAATGAAGTATGAGAGGCAGTCTTTTAGAAAATATTACTTTTTTAATGGAGGAAAAATCATTGAAGGTTTTATTCGTCCCGTAAAATCACATAGTAGTATGTATATAATTTGAAATATTTCTGCGTATAACTACGTTATATTAAGGATTTCCTAATTATTTACAAATACATAATGAAAACAATTTTTTTTTCTTTCCTATCATGAACATTAAATTAGAGATTATCCATAATAATTGTTTCTTGTAGTTTTAAAAAACTTTACTGTTTCATGCATATATCAAGTAGCTCTATTTCACTGTAAACTATTATAAATAAATTAATATCACAAATTGAGTCCTTCACTAGAGTTACAAAATGGTAAATAGAAATAAGTCATTTATATTATAACTACATTCAAATACATCGTACTACATATAATAGAAGTTTAATAGTCATTTATGTATCAAGGCACTGAAGTTCAATTTTTTATCACGCATATGGAATTTAGTTGCCGAGGCCCGTAGGGCCGAGGAAAATAAACCATGTGAGTGATAAAATGGAACTTCAGTGTCGAGGTACATATTAAGTTTTACTTAAATTCGAAAAAACTGTTAAATAATTACAATATAGGTTAAGTTTATATATCTGTCAGTTGTCAATTGAAACTGATAGTCAGTGTTGCCAACCTCGAGAAGTGAAGTTATCGTAAATAACACTCAAAATTATGTGTTTTTAAACCTACAGTTTGTCTACAATTTAGAGATAAAGTAAAAAAAAATAATAAGAATTAGTGAAGAGCCGCATTGCAAACAAACAAATAAAATAATTATAGCAGTCTGCTTTTGGTTCTTTCGGAATTTGATATGTTTTGCGGATGAAGTAGTGTTACCAATCATTTGCCTCAATCCCCCCAAAAAATTAATTTCCTAAACTAGGTTAGAATATGACCAAGTATTACGTAATAGAATATTCAGGCCAGTTCTCAAAAAGTTTTTCCGTAAAAAGTTGCTAATTGTGACAAAAATGAATCGTTTTTTGACAGCTAATAAAATTTGCTTATTAATCCTTAAGTTTTGATACGATTTTGTCACCATTAGCAAGTTGCTACGTAACAACTTCGTTAGAGAATTAGACCAATTTTTAAAACTAAACAATACTTTTGACTAGTTTTTTTTAAGAACAACACTTTTTTATAACAATATTTTTATTATATTTTCTTTGTCAAGTTGGGAATCTAGGATTGTAACGCTTCGAATAGCGTCGTAATTTGATGACTGGTAACCGCACTTTACGTCTACAGTCAGAAATGGGTAAATGTCGTGTTGATATGTTGCTTTATTTTATAAATATTAGAGAGGTTTTAAAAGTTTTAAGAGAAATAGGTACAAAATTTGAATACATTCCAAATTATGTAATGATGACAAGCAGACACACACCGTTATATTATGCATATAATCTACGCATATATACGTATATACATACATGTTAACAACATGTTCTCATACTGAATATTACCTTGGCGCGCAACCATTTCAAGCCATTGTGAAAATCCGTGTTCCGCTGTAGCACCAGAGCAGACGAAATCGAACATTCTCATTCTAATATCACACATACATAAGGTTGATAATTACAAACTGCGTTCGAATTTCATTTCATATGAGTGTACAAATGTGCCTTCTTCCGTAAATGGCCGATACCGAAGTGCGGCCATCTTGAAATGATTTATTTCAAAAGATTTTGCACTTTAAAGAATGAGCAATGAGCAAGATTTAGAGCTGGATTCAATCATATGACGCAAATAAATGGCCGCATTTTTTAGGTTAGAAAGAGCGGGAAAAGTAATAAAACTAAATTATTTTGCCCGGGGTTAACTGCGGTAGCCATTAACTTTTCTGACAATTCGTACATAACCATATTTTTAGCTTCTAATGATATCAGCTCTACGATTATTTTCTAAGACAAGTTAATAAATATTCCTGCAGACTTAATAATATTTTTTCTGTTCGAATAAAATTGATAGGTTTATTTCTACAAAGAAATCAATTTATTTGTCAATTTAGGAGAACGAGATGAGATCTATAATCATAATATTATATAAATCAAGATAGAATAATAAAAACTCACGCAACCATATGAGATTTCGTGCAAGAAATTCCGTGACAATTTAATATATTTTTCGCTCGAATGTTTGTTCTGCAAATACGAATACTTTTTTGACTCTGATTTTTCTGCGCAAAAATCAACAGCAGCAGCGATAACGAACTGCTCTATTTAAATAATTCATAGTTTTTTTATATATTCTATACAAGAAATGTTCTCAACTTTAACCTGTGTGTGTATGTGTGTGGATCTCTGGAGTTATAGTTTCTTAAAAATTACTAGACTGAAAATTGTGATATTTTGTATGAAGAGCTGATTAATTTTTATTTAGTGATAATCCAATAACCGGAAGTGGTAGTTTACTTGAAGCTCTATCAAGTTATTTTGAAATATATCAGTAAATTATGGTTTAATGACAATGTTTTAAATATTATTATTCAACACCTCTCAATATAACCTCTATAACTATAGCGATTTTAAACAAGGAAAGTAACAGATTACCCACTAGTGGGTATAATTTTGAGAAAAGTCACTAGTGAGTATTTTTTTATTTATAACAGCACTTAAATAACTACTTCGATTGACATTTTCATTTAGAAAATTTAAAGCATATGTCACTGTCAAATAATATTCTGCATTTATTAAGAGGTGTTGGATAAAATGTTATACTTCACACGTGGGCAAAGTGGAATTACCCACTCGATAAAATTATCACACTCAGCCTTCGGCTTCGTGTGTTAAAATTTCTCTCGTGGGTAATTCCTTACTTTGCCCACTTGTAAAGTAAATAACTATTATCTACGATTATTGTTTGAAATATTTTTTTTTGACATTTTAACATTCCTACTGATTTGTCTAGTTACCTAATGACTGCTATATTGTTATCAAATTTACATTTCTTTAAGAATCTCATGTGATTTTACTAATGGCCGGACAAATTTTTTGCATGAGGATTATCGAACATCCTGTATAGCTGCTATGAAAATAAACATACATTTTATGTCAAATACGTGCCAAATGTAATTATTAAGTAATTAAATTCAGATTTATGTGCTGTGTTTCAAATAGTTGCGTTACATTAAATTTTAAATAATGAAACCATGTTAATTTAGTTATAATTATTCATGTAATTATTAGCATGTGTGTTGTACATTACATGAACAATTATCAAATAATTATTTTTATCACAAAAATGTTAGGTAGTATTCTAGGAAACGTGAACCTGTTTAATAAAGTTTTATTGAGCTCTTTTTGCATATTAATTACATTTTCAATGTTTTTGTAATCTATGCAATACTTGATTTATAACTGCGTTGTACTTGTAATCCCTTATAAAGTGTTTTCGATAATTTTGAAGGATACAAATTTAGTTGATAACTGTTAAGTAACATGTATGTGTGTGTATTTTACTTTATTTTGACGACAGATTTCTGTAAAATAATATTTTTTAATAACCAACTATCACCCTGATAAAGACTGAATTGCAGTTGAAACGTTAGTGTTTTATTGGATTTTATTCAATTGACTACTTCTCCAGAAATTGTTTTTTATTAAAGTAATAATATTTTAAGTTTAAAATGTAGGAAGGCTTCAGGAATTTAAATGAAATAAATATGTATTGTGTTTCATGAGTAAAAGAAATTTTCCTGAAACGTTCATTAATTAAAATAAACTCATGTAACACAACAAATAATTATACCATTTAGATTTCTGTATAAAGTTTGAGTTATACAGGCGTTTAAGTTTCAGCAGGATTATAATTTCAATCTCGTGCAAACGCACAAGTGTACCTCATGTCACAACATTGATTTTCGCACCACGAACATTATTAAATACGTAATAAGCATTCAGAAAATACTTGATCGTTTAAAAATTCATCACGCATCATATCTAAAATTCCAGTTCGAATTTAATCGCCTATCGAATATCCATTAGGCTCTCACCTGCTTGTCGCGTTGCGGAGATAGGGGCAGCAGCTTGCGCGTCCAGCCACCTAGCGGCCTGCTGGCGAACTACAGCGCGCGACCTGCTAGCCACAGTTCTGTCAGCCGTGGTCATGGTGTTCGGTGTGATCTCAGCTGTTTGCTGTGTAATTTGTTTGGTAAATACCAGATCACCTGTCTTTTCATCTTAGTTGTTGATTGTTACGCACGTTCGTTATCAACTATTGATTCCTGCAAATGACATTTGAGGTTACGTGCAGGATTTGCGCTACTGGCTGTGAGTGAATTTAGGTGATTCCTTATTTTTGTGAGTGGCTCTTGTCATTTTTCATCCCTTCATACACACATTACAAGCATGATGACGCTTAATGTTCATCCTTAATGATTGTAGAATTGAAAAACAGTTTAAACAAAATTAGAGGTAACTAATTTGTTTGCATAATTTATAGCAGTGTATTATTATAATAAGTGGTGAATGCTACCATTTATTTATACATTAATCTTAGTCATGTTCATAAGTTTATCATAAAGTTTGTTTCGTGACCTATTCCTAACCTTTTCATCAAAGCTTATCCAACCCTATATTTTTTTTTTTAGAACTGCAGTATATAATTATCACAACCCAGCTATTTTATATTATATATTTTTTGTGTATTTGTTTACATTCATCTCACACTGACAACAATTAACAATAATTTATGTTAATTACCAAGGCCTTTCCCAAACAACAATGACACCAACAAGCGATTTTCCATTGTTTTGATTACGAAATATGAGACTTAAAAATTGCCGCGTTTGTTTATATGAGGCGCAGTGAAATCATTTATTATTAGTAACCGGAGAGACGGGGTAACCAAAACCACAACTGGGTTGACAGGCGTCGAACTGGCGGTTTGGTAATCGCTCCCGGACGTGACAACTGTGAAATGTAGGTTTGGCTGGTAAATAATTTATGACCGCGGTGCTATTCGATCGTGACCCGGGTATAAACATTTGATGACCTGACTGCAGCTGCAAAAATCGCAAGTTTATTATTCTTGGGACTGTATTCTTGCATCGGCGGAATTTTTATGGGCTCCACCGATTGTTTATTGTTATTTCTGATGGCTTAATATTTTTTTATAATCGATAAAGCAACTGGTTGATTGGATCATTGCCAAGGATTGTTTGGGTTTCGTCATTTCTTACAATGTCATTTATAATTTGATGTGTCAATTTTGTATTCAATTTCTTGTTTAAATTAAATTATTACGTTAATAGTATTCAATTCATTGCAGCAAATAATTTGTTTAATCGCTAGGAATTTGTTCTAAATGTCATCAATTTTAATTAATCATTTGTTTAGTGTAAACAATTTAATTTTGTTGCGCAACCATGTTTAATGCAAAACCAAAATATTTGAATGGAACCAAAAATAACTTTAAACTAACTGTGAACTCTGGTTGACTGACACTGGAATCAATATTATGTCTAATATTATAAAAACAGTTGTTTAGTCCAGGACCGGCGCAATCGATATTTCCTGAGTTACTAGCTTTGTCCGCGCCGCCTGCTGGCATCTGTCTGCCGACGCCGGAACTATTTCCGCCCTGCGGCGTTCCTGCTGCCTGCGATAGGGATATTCAATTTGTGTTTGGTGTTCTATACATAATTAATAGTTGTATCTATGCCTATTAAAGCATTGGTTAGTATGGTTCCATTAACAGTACAGCTATTTTTGGAAATGGTACTCATGCTGTTTCATTTAGTAATTTACTAGCTTTATACAAATATATTTCAGTTGTTTCTGTACATTTTGGTATTATAATTGTAATTCATCATTTTTCATTACTTGTCACATTTTAATTGCTAATTATGACTAATGTACTAACACGGTACAACTATAATTATTCAAATACATATTGTTATCTTTAATTTATGACATTTTGATGAATTTTCACTTTACCCTGAATGGTCTTTAAACTATAAATTTTACTTTACTTAAATTAGAATAGTAGGTATGAAAAATAAATCATTTCTGCGTACTGGCTATGTCCTGGGTTTGAATCCCACTGAAGACCATGGTCGTTTGTGTTCATATAAATTCACAATCATGCCCTTATTAAGGTGCATATGACTAATAGTAGTGAGTCTGCTTACCATCTTCATAAATAAATTTAAATGCTAACAATTATTTGTAACATCAAAAATGCCCTTGAATATTATTACATTTGTGCTATATAAATAACTTTTTAAATTGAAGTGTTCAATTTAAAGTTGTTCTTGTAAAAGTAAATGTTGAAGCCCCTCGTTTAGTAATTAAGTGGATCTTAAGTATAAATTTTGAATTGAAATTTTGGATTACAGAAATTCAAAAACAGAAATTACAGCTTACAGTCTGTACTCTGTACATACATTCAACAAATGATCTTATACTTCATTATATTTTATATGTTCCGAAGTAGACGATAGCTTTTGACAAAATATGTAAAAAAATATTTGATATGGTACAAAATGTAAAAAAAATTGTAGTAGACACCACAATACCTCCCGTCATAGATTTCTTATCAAATAATGCAGGAACACGGACCACCACTATCAAAAACGCTCATCCCTTCAAAAAATTTAGTTTTCACTTATGACACATGTCAAAAATAGAAATTTTTCAAGCGTTTTATTATTTCAAAAAGTACAGCTTAATAGATTTAAACGAAAATGACAAAATATAATTTTCTTGAACGTGTTGTATTTGGAAAATGGAGACAATAAGAGAAAAAGTTTCAACAATATTTGTAGACAATAGTATTTTAAATATTATTCTAATAACAAAAATTGTCATTTAACCGTAATTAACTGAGATATTTCAAAATAACTTGATAGGGCTTCAAGTAAACTACCACTTCCGATTATTGGATTATCACCAAAATCCAATCAGCTCTTTCAAAGGTGATACAATTGATATAAACAATACATCAAAATTTTCAGTTTAGTTGTTTTTGAGAAACCGTAACTCCAGAGATCCACACAGTCTGACAGACTGACAGACAGACAAACAGACAGACAGATACAAATACACAGACATCATCGCGAAACTATTAAAATCGTATTCTAGGGACTCTAAAACGTGCTCATCCACTGAAAACTCACTACTGAATATTTAGCGTGATTCCTATACCTCCCTTACAGAATGTGGCGGGAGGTAAATATTGTAGTAAATAAATAAGTAAAATGAAATTTGTTAACTGATTCAGATGAATATCTCTTCAACTGTTTTTTGAAAAAAAATTTCTTAAAATTGTTAGGGAAGTAGGAAATTTCCTAAGAAATATGTGTATGATGTAGAAACTCAGTATACTTATTAAAAGTTATCCTGTGGTGTAATTTCTCCCTAAAATGTTTTTCCAAAGACTTTTATTCGATGGTGCAGAAACGTTCGACGCATAAATCAGTTCTTATATCTAATAGTCTATCATATAAATAGGTAAATTGTAATGCGCAGCGAAATTTTTTCATTTTCAATTTCAATCCCAAATATTTAATAGCTGCCCTTTAAATTGTACATATTCGCAGCTTGTTAGAATGTAGATATGCAATATGAGCCAATGGTTTTCATACTAATAATACAAAGTTTACAATTTTATTATTGAAATGAATACATAGATTTGTAAACCTAACAAAAAATCTGAACCCAATTTGAAAGAGAACTATTGGACAGAAAACTGAAATTAAAATTTTTTGCGAGTGCTACTGATTAAAACCTGCCTCGATTTTTTGTTATTCATTACATTATGGATCTGTTGCAATATCAATTACCAAAATATTTCCCTCGCGGAATATGAATTCATTGGGACATACCTGACTATCGAATTCATGTCGATAATATGATACGTATTTTCAAATACTGCTCATAAACAATAGCTAGTAACTCAATAACATAATACGAGGGTCGTCCAGAAAGTGAAGAACGATTTGGCGTAACGCATAAGTAAATAATAACGAAAGATATCAACATAATTTACAAAGTTACAGTACATTACCTTATATTTCAATTAAATCGCCATAGTCAAAGTATTTATGGTAACGTAGTACCAGTTTTTCAATGCCGAACTGTTTTCCACCCAAAAATTTCTTTGGTTTTGGAAACAAGTTGAAATCGATTTGTGCTAAGTTATGAGAATTTTTTGGACATCCTCCTTACACCGCTAACTTGAGAACCTGGCACCATACAGTAAAAAATTTATAGTCCAAATTGACCAAAATTTTTACAAATTCTTTACTCCCAGACGATATCCTGACACCACTTTCGCCTCGTCGATATTCATAGTGCGATTCATACATGCTTGTTTATTCTTCTCACTCGGAATCATTCGTTCACGCAACAAACCATCAATCATACCCAACCAGTTATTCCTCGGATGTCCAGGCAATCGTTCACCTTCAATCTCACTCACATATATTAGTTTCACCAACCTTTAATTCGACATTTGCTCAACATGTTTAAACCACCTCAACTGACTTACTCCCATAAATCATAGTTATTAATAACAAATTAAGTTGTGCCAAAGGATATAAATATAAACTTGATAAGTTTACTAAATTTACTTGTTATTATTGACGAGTCTATTTGTTAAATTTTATAAATGTAGCAAATAAATAAAAACAACAATTTTTCTGGTTAAAAATTCAGAATTGACAACATTTTAATTTAATAAATTGTCACATTTGTTCAAATTGTTAATTGAACACAAACTGGGGCGTATTCTGTGTTAATTTTTAACGGTCTGGTTAAATTTTTAACCAATGATGACAGACGGCTCTGAATAAAAATTATAAATTTCATTTGACACATATATTTCTATTGGCCACCATTTTTAACTGGTCGGTAAAAATTAACCGGAAAGTTACAGAATACGACCCTATATTTGTTAATATTAACTAAAAATACTAAGCAACCACAAAATAAACAAATCGGCAATCAAATTTTTTACTGAGCAAGCAATTTTTACTTGTTTCCACAACTAAAGAAATTTTTGGGAGGAAAACAGTTGGCAAACGATGAAGATCTCAAAGAAACCTTGACATCCTGGCTCAGATTTATGGCGATGTAAGACTATATCATCGGCACTGAAAAACTGGTATCTCGTTACAGAAAATGCTTTGACATTTATGGCGATTACATTGAAAAATAGAGTAATGCACTGTAACTTTGTAAATAAAGTTTTGTGTTGATACCTTTCGTATTTATTTAGCTAAACCAAATCGTTCTTTACTTTCTGGACGACTCTCGTATAATGATAAATAAATAGTGGAACAACCATCCTTCCCAAGAATGTTCCACCATCCGTTCCAATCCATCAAATGCCACGCGTAGTTACCACAAGAGCCACTCACATTAGGGTTGTCAGCAGCCTGCAGTGGCGGTGACATTACCCCGTCATGTCGGCTGGTGACGCCCTCCATTACTGTAGTACGATTATAATTACGTTTGACTGCGTTGCACGGCAGTGGCGGCGTGACGGGCGGGGGCGGCGTCGCGATGCCCCCCACCACCAGCACCGCGGACATGTGTTCTCTGTGTCCACGGAGGAAACCCCCGCCGAAGAAGCTTGTGAGGTTTGATTCCTTGGTTGATACGTTCTCGATTTCTGAGTGCAATTCGAATCAGAAGGTAAGTTGGCAGATTAACTACATCATATAGAAAATACTTTTTTCTATAGGAGATTTGTGCACTTTCTCTCCCGCCGTGAGGGAAAGTGTGCAAATAATGTGAGAAATGAACAAAATAAAGAAATAAAAAGGTAACTATCATAAATTATAATACAATACATAAATATTGAGGTTGTGAAAACAATAGCATAAATACCGTAGGAGAGAAGTGTATTTTTTCCTTGTCGTATTGTAGCCCTCGCCTACGCCTCGTGCTTCAATTTACTCCGCGGATAAAAATCATACTCTTCTCTCCTTTAATGTATCATATATTAATATGATTAAATACAGATTAATCGAATGGAGATTAGAATATTAACTTTATTTGTTAACTGTTAGGACTACTTTTCGACTGGCACTGCAGTCTTTATCCGAGAAAATTACTGAAACTTTCCCAACATACTTTTTTGGTATGATTGTAATACTAGCAAAATAATAAAGACAATTTAGTATTGCCATCACATAATTTTCTTAAACGCATCATAAAAAGCTTATATTGAATATTATTAACTACACTTGCTACATGTTTGACATAAAGAGTAGATGTTTTAATAATTATTATTATTGAAATATTTATTAAAGATAATTTTTCTCCCAAAATCTTTCAATTGAAATTTTATTCGCAACTGATTTCATATTTGAAATAAATTTTATACATTGTCTAAAAAACCTCTAAAACTACGTTTCCTTCTGTTAATAAATAATTATTTTAATTTTAACACAACCTTAAAATATTTGACATACATGAATCGGTTGAATCGTTTCTTTTTGTTTCAAACATAATCTTAGTCTGTCTCATGGCGCATAAACACAAAGTTTGCAAAAAAACACCAAACTTTTGTCATTGTCATAGCTGTTGTTTTATTAGAGAAAGATAAAAGCGTTATCGTTATCACTATTTCTTTTCTCATTGCTGCAGTGTATTGTAATTTCTGTGTTCATGTCTAACTGTCATCTTTTGGTATGGAAAATAGAAATATATAAATTATACATTTGGTTCTAAAGAAAAACAGAATTGCTGCAGAAGTGGCAATGTTATTATTGCTAGTGACCGACAAATCGTTCATTTAATCAGAAGTGACTACAACAAATAATTTAACTCATTTATCAGGACAAAATCCAATTTTTGACAACTATATTACATTCAGTAATCGCCATATACTGTTAGCTATTACTATTACTAATAAAAAAAATCTGATTTGGCCAGCACATAACCTCCCGCCCAATACTATTAAACGGTACAAAATAATATTTGATGATACCGAAACATATCTTCTTATTTGTTTATTTTCTATTTATATTTGAGAATTTTAATTTTCTTTCGTATATTTATTTAATTTTTTGACATATATTTCACTAAGAAAACAGCTTCACAATCACAATGACATGTGTCACATTTCGTAAAAAATTGAAAATTTTTCCATGGTGTACTAGGAATGCATGATTTGTGAAATCTAATTTCTTTATACTTTATTATCTCTAAATCTAATGAAAATTAATAAAATTAGTGTAATCAAAACACATGTAAAATTAAATATTCTTCATCTTTCAAAATAACATAAATTGTTGAAAAAGGAAATTTAACCGTGTTTTTCTCGAAAAACTCTTAAGGGCTTCAAGTAAACTGCTACTTCCGGTTGACCAATTTTATCCAAAATCTAATCAGCTCTTCATTTAAATATAAGAAGCAATAATTCACAAAATTGTATTTTTTGGTATTATAGTATTTGAGTTACGCGAGACGAAAAAATTGCCACAGACTACACACATACATACATACATACATACATACATACAGACATCATCGCGAAAATAGTAAAATCGTAATGTAGGGACCCTAAAACGTGCTTATTCATTGAAAACTCACTACCCAATTTTTTGACCAAAAACAATACCTCCCTTACCTAGAGGTAGGCGGGAGGTAATTAATTATTAAAATGTACATGAAATATATTTTGCACTTCGCTTTTATATTCATGTGAACAGACGTTTATCTGAACAGTAATTATTACAATGTTTATATAAATCACACTCATGAAACTTACATAAGTTTACATTATTAGCAGACGTTATTGAGAAAATGGCCATATCACGAAAATCTCGTCAACAATTATTCTCTTGATTCCTATACATCCTTATATAGAATCTAAGAAAGAAATAATAAGAAATGTAATACTTTCAAATTGCTCTAAGACAAATGTGCATATTATAAATAAAATAAGCATATCACCTCGATTCAATTTGAATACAAAATGCGTCTTTAGAATTGCACAATTTCCAAAAGACCAATCTCTAATACGAAAATTATACTCAATCATGTAAATGCAGCAGACGAAAATGAATTTTTAGTAATTTTTTATGCAACTGAAGTCGCGTGCCATTGTATTATCATAATTTATGAGCAAATCGTGTCAGAAGCCATTACAATAATAAAAATATTCACGTAGTTCAGTCCCCCTAAGACAATCCCGGAGCCGACGCCGAACCCGGAATCGTACCGGAGAGGAGCGCGCTGTCACCGTTTCTCATCCACGCCCAGTGGCGTTGCATCGGGAAATTTTTAAAGGATACCACTTATTATATGGGGTAAATATCTGCGTGGTAACGTGTCGGACTGTGGATCGTTAGATCCTCAGTTCGAATCCCACAGCTGACATTTGCCAATTTAAATTTACCCCTGTGGTTCCCCCTCCACTAACATCTAAGAGAATTGGATAAATGCACCAAATCAGGGGCCCTACAAATAAAGATTGAAAAAACTAAGTAAATACTCTATTATACTTCTTCTAAAGTACATGATATCACTCAGCGAAGTTTACCAAAATTTAACTTTACGGGCTCATTTGTCAAACTTGAATTACAAACCAAAAATAACAAACATATTATTTTTTAATGCTATTGGTAAATTTATTTATTATTTACCTTTGATCACAATTTATCTAATTTAATGCAGATCACATGTAGACCACGTCTAAAAAAATAAAAAATAATACAAATTATAACCAAATATTTGACAATTGACAGTACTTTTGTTATCACAATCATCCCCGTCCCAAAAGTTAGCTGACGTTTTACAAATACATAATGCTATTTATTTATATTTTAATTAATAATTTAACGATTTCGGAAATAATATAATGTATTCCTCGGCAATAAAGTATTATAAATAATAATATACTTTGCATTGATATATAACTATTTTCTAAATTCCAGTTTTTTAGCACTTTTACCATCCCATAAATTGACGAATTGTTCAGATATTTTCATTATTTTCATTATTGAAGTAGCAATATCCATGGTAATAGTAATGAAATAATTGATGTAGACAAATGTCAATTGGCAACTATTTCAATAAATTTTGACAATATCAAATACACCAATTAATAATTATTGTTATAAAAGTAATATGCAATATGTTAAAGTGTCTGATTTACTGAATCGCGGGTTTACGAATATTCTGTTGAAATAACGTTGCTCCATCCTTTTAAATTTATTTGGGTTGTTTTCTAAATCATCATCGTACGAATGATGAATCTTTGAAGCCAGTACAATACAATAGTAGAATACACTCTAATCACATAGCGAATATTACTAACAGATAATACTACATTACTACTAATAATACTAACAGATATTCACTTAAATCTTGATCGTAAGTAACTGCTAGCTATCAGGACGTGAAAATATAGCACTGGCATACACCTCGTTTTAATAAATATTTTTCTGTTAAATTAAGAATTTCTGCAATATTTATGAATGTCTCAATTTCCCCAGTTTGTGCCCCGTGAGAATCCTATGCGCCGCCACTGGCAAGAATCATCGCAGCGTCCGGAAAAATGATCCGAAATCGTAGTTTAAGGGCCCATCCGTTTATGCAAATGTCAGCCATTGTCCTGGCATATAAATCATTGCATAATATCTTGCGCGCGTTCGGTGGCGTCACACGCGCGTAAAAAAGAAACGGACGACGCAAAAAACACATCACTTGCAGGTGCAACCGTAAATTTGTGCACGTTAGAACGTTGCTTGTTCTAATATTACTTCGTTTGACGTAGAAATGAAAATACAACGCGATTTTGGTTGCCGTTCCAACGCTAATCGCGAGGCTTATATTGAGAACGGCGCAGTTTATTTCTTATTTATTTTGCAGCAAGAGAGTAACAAAGATTTCTTTAAATTTGAATTTTTTCGCGGTCTCAGCTGCTGAAGTTATATGCGACAATTTGAAAATATTTATCTTATTTAGTACGAGACCCAAATGAATTGATTGGGAATTTATAGTTCAAGTATGTCGGATGGTACCAGTCTGATATAAATAGTACGGTAAATATTTGCAATTTCAGCTTTCGAAGAGAATAAAATAGAAAAAATCGAATTGACAGATAATGAATCTAGCCCTTTGTTTCGCAGGAAACATTCGACGTTGTTTTGTTTTTACCGGAAAGCGAAATTCCTGCAGAACAAAGATTAAAGTTAAACTTCTACGTATGCCTTTGTAACAGGTTAATTACGACACAGTATTCTAGCTTGTAATTATTGCTTTTGTATACTTGGAAAGTTCATTCTCGGAAAGCTTCGTGAAAATATTTACAAGTAAAATAAAGCAAAAACTGCAAAATAACACGGAATACCTAGAAAAGAACAATAAAGAAATTTTCAAGTATATTACTCAGCTCAAAGTAATTCTAATCCAATTCATCTAATTATTATAAGACTTATTATTCAACGAATATATATAATATTACATCTGGAGAACGAAATCAAACATTTTAAATTATTGTTTGTTGTTGTAAAGATACAATACGATATATTTTCCTATTAGCTTTGTTAAAAATAAAATTTGTATTTTACAGAATAGCACAGTAAAATATTACACACACTATAATTGAAATATGCTTAATACGCGAGTTCAATTTAATTTTGAACATCTCGTTTTATTTATGAGATATGATCGCTCTTGTCTTGTGAAATATTATAAATGTAAGTAATATTTGTATTATTAGTTAGACAGTTTTGCTGACTAGATATTAATAGATTTCTATTTTAAAATAAAGTCATAGGCAAGGAACAAGTCATACGTGTTCAGTTGGTTTTATTTGTATAAGAAAGAAACTGTAATTATTAATCATTCAATACAGATTCACATACCGATAGAAAAATTTGAAACTCACGGAATATTCTCACTTAAAATTGTAATATTTTTTAATTTCATTTCTTTATAATACAAGCGCTAAGAAACCTATTGCAGCAGAGCGCATCGTCAGATCTCTAATATTTTTCGAGATACGTCGATTTTTGGTATTTTTAGAAGTGCAACTTTAAGGGCCTGTAATTCAAAAACTACACCAGATATCTAAAAATTCTCTTCAGTTTAGCGTTTCTGGTGCATTATATAACAAATTAGCAAATTTTTTAAATTTTGAATTTTTTTTGTATTTTTGTTCAAAATTTCGATCGGCGATAACTCGACAAATATTAAAGATACAGACTTGCAGTGTTCACCAATCGATTCAGCTCATCGAAATACATAAGTATGCAAAGTTTCATCAAAATCGCTTTACAGAATGGAAAGTTAGAGCAAAAAGTCTGTAAATGGCGTTTTTTGTCCAAAAAGTCAATAGGTACTTGACGTTTGGCCTGGATTTAGCCATTTTCAGACTTTTTGCTCTAACATTTCAACCGGTTGTCCGAATTTTCTGAAATTTTCAGGGTTTATGTATTTCGTCGAGCTGAATCGATTGGTGAACACTGCAAGTCTGTATCTTTCATATTTGTCGAGATATCTCAAATCGAAATTTTGAAAAAATATTCAAAAAAATTCAAAATTTTCAAAATTTACTAATTTATTATAAATGGCACGAAAAACACAAAACTGGAAATATTTGTCGATATCTTTTACGGTTTTTGAGTTACAGCCCCTCAAAGTTGCACTTCGGAAAATATAAAAAATCGTCATATCTCAAAAAATATTAGAGATATGACGGTGCGCTCTGCTGCAATGGGTTTCCTGGCGCAAATATTATAAAGAAATGTAATAAAAAAATTTTACAATTTTAAGTCATATTTGGGGAAATTTCCGTATTTTCAAAAATATTACAAATCGCCATATTTCGATAAATATAAGACATATTACGATACGTACTATAGTAATAAGTTTATTCATGTTTAAATTATACATAAACAATAAATTTCAAGTTAAGTTTAGAGGAGTATTTAATTTATTTTATAGTAAACAATTTATTTGTATAAGAAAGTTATGTGGTGCCCATACCAGATTTTTTTATTTTTATGTTAAACAAATTTTGTGATTTAGATTTGTGCCAATAAAACTTTTATTTATAGTAAAAATAGTCAATACATTGCTCTAGATTTCTTGTCAATAAATTGCTAAGAACAAAAATATTGTCGTTCGTTTTATACACATCAAGTCATAAAGTTTTCCGACAATTTATTGTAATAATTTCAGTAGTACCAACATGATATCAACTGTCACTAATATTTTTATTTCAAGCTATACGTACAATAATGATAAACAAAAAATTTTAATGACTATTTTTAAGCACTTTAATGCCGAAATAAAATAATTTACTTAATCTCTAAATCGTGATGAACGCAAAAACGGTTTATTATGTTATAATTATTAACTGTGTATTCTTCTCGTACACGCTATATGTAGCATTTGAAATAAAATACAGCAAGCAGTAAAATTCAGAGCTTGTTTCCTGCTGAAATTAACTGAAGACATTTGTCGATTCCTTGAGGAGGAAATTAAAAATTTATGAATCAATTTATGCGTTCTGAAAGATAACAGAGCTCTTGCTTTTACGGATGTTGTGACAAAGCTCGATCCGGGACATTTTTATGTAGTGCGAAGTAATGAATAATAAAATGGCATCATTCGTCGTGAATTAACTGCTCGAGCGGCCGACTTAAGAAATGAGCAAATATCCGTGAAGTTTCTGCCTTAACAAGCTAGCACTTCATAATAATAAACCTCGTCTTCTACTAAAATTAAAACGAACAAAAAGTGTCGGCGGCCCTCTCGACTTAAGAGGATACAATATCCAGTTCTCTTCATTTATTATAATTTTCTTCTCGTCGTTTCGTCCAGTCCCTATCTTTTTCTTCGTTCAGGCAAGCGACAGACTCGCACCCGCGTAATAAAGAGACCATTAGGGACAGGCTGGGGGGATGAGGCAGCGTTCCTGTTTCTGGCCCCCAGATTAAAACTAATGCGACGCACTTGTCCACGGCTTGGCGCGAGAGCTGCCATGCCGCTCTTCAGCTTCCATTGACTGTAAGAACTGGATCGGGAAGCAACGGGGATAAGTGAAATTGTATTGTTTCTACTTTGGCATTGTTTTATATTTTGCTAAATGTTGAATAAAAACACGATTTCTTATTTTGATCCACAGTTGTAACATTGATGTAACTAGTATGTAATATCTAAAACCTAAGTAGTATATCATTTATATACGTACTAATAACGTAATATACATATACCATGTTAGACATCTCTTGAAAGCGTAAAATTATTTTGTTGGTATGTCACATTGGTCTTGGACGTGGTACATACCTACAACATGTATATGTTATGTTACCGTACTTATAACATAATGACAGTTAATTAGAAAGTTTTATATATTTTACATAAAAATATAGCAATGAAATTTTAAATAGTTTATAGTGTACACTGAACAACTTGGAATAGCTATTAACATTCCTAGTGATGTTATGAGTATTATAACTGCCGCAGATGTCAGTTTGAAATCCGAGCTCGTAGAGCGAGGATTTTAAGACATCTAAGGCCTGTTATGACTCATAACATCCGTGGTTTGTTCAATAGTTTACCGGTTTCAGAATATGAAGACGTTAATGTCATTAATAAATATTATTTATTGAAATTCTTTTATGAAAAACGTCTGTCATAATTTTAGAAGGTGATCAAGTAAGTCTGTTTGTTTTTATATAAAGCCATGGTTACACTTCTTTTGCATCATATTTAAAATTATTTTTTTACTTAAACGTCAAATGTGTTCTTCATGGCTAGATAAAAAATGAATTTTGGCGATGTTGAATTGCCTGAAAATATTTGGAACGCAGCAGGTGAATCTCTGAACAGCTTAATTCCATGTGTATTAATAAATAGCGTTATATTATCATTGTGTATTATTTTCATTTTCTTGACTGATTTGACAAGTCAGTAAGGTAATATTACCCTACAGAATAGAGTTATGACATACTTACCCTGCCTACTTTTGTGCATGTAAACATAGGTTTAATCTCCTGAAACCGGTAAATATATTTTATTTTGCTAAGTGGTTATATATTTTCGTATCATAATTTATGTGAAGGAAATTGTTAATTTATAAATAAATAAACATTTTCAAAGAGATCTTACTCAAAAATGTACAAAACAACTATTCCATTCGTATATTCAAAGTTGTTTTGTTATGTACCATTAACATTACGATGTCTACATACAAGGGATGTCATGTCTCATAGACCGCGTTGCGGACATAGGTCTATCCATGTTATGTATATATTACGTACTCGCGACGTAATTGTGTTTGCTGGGTAGTGGGTATAATTTTGGGGAAAGTCACTAGTGAGTATTTTTTTATTTGTAACAATAATAATAACACACAACACCTTGGTATCTACTTCGATTGACATTTTAATTTAAAAATTTAAAGCATATGTCACAATAGTTATTTGTCAAACTAGAGAGGAAAGCGCTTTTTTTCCCCCTCGAGTTCGAACGAGAATGGAAAAAGAGCTTTCCTCTCGTGTTCGACACAACATTTTTTTCACGACATGTTTCTAAAAACGATTTGCTCGGACCTAAAATACACTTTGAGAACACAACTGAGAGACTGACAAGTTAAAAGTTAGATTATCAGACACAAGGCGGTTAGCAGTGTTGCCAATGAACTAATCCTAAATATCTTTAATAAGTTGTCAAATTGTGATTTAATAAGAAAAAGAAAAATATAAGACATAATTGTAAGATAATTTGAAGTATATATATCACTAAAATAAGGATTTTTAATAAAATTAGGAATTTATTTACAATTTTTATAATATATTTTTGTAAGTAACATTCATATTGGCAACACTTCTATATTTTCCTCTCTAGAGAGGAACAACACATTTTCCTCACTATTTCGGGAGAAGAACGGTGGGGTTTCTTACCATGTCGTGAAAAAATAATATTTCTTTAATAAATTTTTCATTTATTAAGAGGTGTTGCATAAAACGATATACTTCACACGTGGGCAAAATGGAACTACCCACTCGATAAAATTTCTCTCGTGGGTAATTCCTTACTTTGCCCACTTGTAAAGTAAATAACTATTATTTGAATCGGACCTAATCATTTTGTAAGAAATAATGTTTCCTTCAACGAATGCATTCAACAAGAAAAATAAAAATTTTCTTGAATCAAGAATTTACTTTTATGTGTGTATGTTTCTACGAATGAATAGAAGTTAATTTAGTTTATTTTATGATTAAAAAATGTTTTCGAAACGATAATCTTTAGAAATGAAATCAGATTCGAGCATACTTTCAAAATCAAGTATTCTGGCTATAAATTATTTACTTTTCCAAAGATGTTCCGTTTTAAATCATCTAATATTCAAAGTTCTGGCATTATCTACTTCAGATCGAACGATTCGGAAGCCACTTATAACCTCCAAATTTAGAAACACCTCAGGAATTTTACATTTTACAGCTATTATTTCAATTTGGTTCAAATATATACCAATCATCTACATGAAAAAGTTATAATCAAATATCCTACCCTAAGGGTGTAGTGTAGAGCGAGTCAGTCCAGAGTTGCAACATCTCTGAAGCCCCGCCGGCTGTCTACACTGAGCCCCAACACTTTTTTTTCATTAGCGCGCGAATCGGTGCTAATTTCCGGTAAAAAAAGCGAATCATCCTGATCGTTTAATCGCCCACACTTCGATATTAGCTCGGATAGAGCGTGTCCCCTCGTCTCCCACCCCCACAAACTTTATATCTCCGTGATTTATGATCTCATTAAAGCAGCTATGTTTTTGTTGTTCGTACGCGGACCAAAATCGACCGCCAACGAATTTATGAATGCGCCAGGATAAATATTGTCGAAATTAACATGCCTCAGTATCGACGATGTTCGCTCAATTCACCCAGTGCCGTTTCGCCTTTTGTTATTTCACACATACCTCAGCAACAATACAGATTTCCGTCCGGTTAATGGGACTTTACAGTATTGTTATTTTTACGGTACTGTGTCGTTGCTGAGCAAAATTTAAATTAATTTGATCCACAATATCGTTTTTATATTTTGCGTCTATAACAAAGCTGTTACGACACCCAAAAGAGTTTTGTAACAGCTCAATCGAGTGTTATAATAGAGCAGTACAATTTAAATTTTGAAGGTTGGTAACTCTACTGAAATGTCATATGTCAAAATATATTAAATGTCACACATCGCTAAATAAATAAATACAATATGTAAGAATGTTATTTTTGTTAATTTTTTAATTGAAAAGCAGAAGTTAAGAATAGTAAGAAGAAGAAGAAATAACAAATAGAGAAATGTCACAATGTTTGCTCACAAAAGTTTGGTTATGTGTTGAATTTTTCAAACGCCACAGCAGTGTCACAAACTAACACAAAATTCCCTCAATTTTAAAACTTGGATTTTTTTTATTAAAAAAGAGCATAGAAGGCGCAAAATATAAAAAATAGTATAAAGTACCTACTCGTTTCATAATTTTCATGTTATTTTGTGAGAAGGAAGTTTGGGACACGACGTGCCACGGAGTGACCTGAACTTCCTCCTTACAAAATAAAATTACAATTATAAAACTCGGTTTTTAATGTACTAATTACTGCATACATTTTTGCAAATGTTTTTAGAAATGTCTAGAAAACAAAATTTCCTGCTATATTTTTTTTATTAAGACCAAGACGACCCGATAGTTTTTAAGAAAGAAAGAAAAAAAGAAAATATAAAACAAACTTTCGTCCTGAAATGCGAAATAAGTTTGAAATAAACTGTACACATGTCATATGTCCGTTAACGGTTTTCACGGTTCTCATTTCAAAATTTGAATACGTACCGTTAAAACGCATTTACCGGACCTATGAGGTAAAGGATTATTCTATTTAGCTTATAGTGGTTTGGTTAAAATATACGGTTTACTGTAAAATTAAAGATTAACAAAATTTTGGACCAATATTTATAAATTTAAGTTATGCCGATTAGAAAGTTTATTATAATTCACAATAAATTGATGTTATACTAATTTTTTAACCATTATTTATATATTTTATAAAGTATTGTTGTGAAAATAGCTGTTAAGATTAAACGAATAATGGTGACCAAGATGAGAACGGCCGAAAAGGGAATTACCCATTCAAACATCTGTTATCACACATTATTATTAATTCCTCTCGCGGATTATACGTGCGAAGCTAATTTTCAGAACATGAGGTATCCCTTTTATTGTTTTTTATTCGTTCGATGGCTTAATGAGATGCATTGAACATATGCGGTATGCAAAGCTACATTTGTATTAACGCGGTTTCGTTTCATATATTGACGGTTTGTTAGGTTTTTTGTGTGATTAAACTGGAGCTTTTTGCGGCGGTTTAAAATTGTGAAATTGAAGTGGTCGTTGGTGTTATTTTGTGACGGGGAATTTTACGTGTTATTAAAGTAACTTATCATGGGGTATAAACCTCGTAGAGTCTGCGGAATACTTGGATGCCAGTACATAGTGATTTTAGTGTAATATGAAAAATTAATTGTTGCTCATAAAGATTATGGTTATAGCTTACTTTTATAGAACGTTCACGTGCTTAAATTGATGTGTAATGTTTAAATGTTACTGAGAAATTTATATGCTCTGCAAAATATTCTCGTTCTCCAAATTGTAGTTCATGAAATACACTGAAATGTACTACAATGATTGTCTAAATGTATGATGAATTGTAAGGATGTTGAGATGTACTTTTTCAATACAAATTGTTAAAAATTAATAACATTATTTACTTGGCCATACCTATACCTCTCTATCTTAAATAAGGATAGTTGAGGCAATTTGATCAAGGATCAAGGTTACATAAAAAATCTCATGTTAACTTTAAAGCGGTAAATATATTTCTGTTGAATGTAGGCAATAGGATCGTAATGAAAAATATTGATTAATAATTTCGATGATTTGTAATGAAAGGACGTTTCGACAGTTAAGCATGTCATCAGCTTTTGCAAACTGTATTTTTTTATTAAACAATATTCAACTTGTGTGTAGCCTACTCGGCGAAAACCTGGTTACAACTACTAGCCGGTGCCCAATAGCTTTGACGTTGCCAAGTTAATTTATCTCAACTTGCAACTTGGAATGATAACGAGAGTGATTACTGATACAAATCAGATCATGAATTTTTTCCCGGACCTGAGCGGGATTCGACCTCTGTATCCATAGAAAAACTAGAAATGATAAAATGGTGTTATGTCGAAAATTAAAACAAACCAATAGCTGACTGCAACAATGTAATTTGGCATATAGGGAGTAGGGCAAATGTTAGCGCGCTTGTTTTTTATTTATTGTTTTAATTGTTCTATGGCATCATAGATTTTTGTATTTAACAATAAGTTCAAACGATTTCTTCTCTTCCGGACAATGGAAATTTATGAACAGTGGTATCAATAGATGCAAAAAATTTTTTGTCTAGATAAAATCTAAATAAACTTTTGCTCGAAAATAATTGGGTCTCATAAGCTGGCTCAGTCATTATAGCTCACCACAAAAAAAAACATATAGAAATTTAGAACTGATTAATTGCTATTTAATTGCGCTAATTTTAATCTAATCATGTATGTGCTAATGTGGTAAAAACATATATCAGTCTAGTCCAGATTCATAAATTGTATGATTTCTTGGAATCTATGAGAACGAAAATTACCAATAAATAAACTGGTAACAATTTCAAGCAGATATTTGACAACAAAACGAAAAACCCTAAATTAATCATCTTTTAGCATGTGGGTATGAGAGTACGTCAATCAAAGATAAAATACAACGTATTTGAATTTAATTAACAAAGTTGTTTATTAAAAACGTTTCCATATAACTAATGCTGTTTTCCAAATATAAGTTAGTAATTGCTTACTTTTGTTTACTAGTTTTACTGAACTGTTTTATATTAACGAAAACTAAGGCCCCAGCCGTGCAAATACAAAACAATTCCAATTTCCGAAAAACCCCATTCTAAATTTCTATTTACAACAAGAGAGAACCCAGCACCCCGGCAGGTATCGTAAACCTATAACCTCAAACAATTCCAGCGCCAACTGCGCTGTTGCTGTGTTCAACAGCGTGCAGTGCAGGTAACGCGAGCATAGTGCTGGTAGTGGTAGCCAGGCGGCGGTGGCGGCGGCACAGGAGCGGAAACGGAAGTCAAGAAACAGAAACGACGCCGTCATGTTTTCTTTACATTAGCCACGCGTTACTTACGCTTCGTGGGGTAGGGCTGTTGAGGGGTATAGGCTGTTTCAACGCTTTTAGGAATTAGGTTACTTTGCTTTTATAAGACCTGGAGTCATTTGCGATCTAGGAGGATATTTCGAATCAAAACTTTCTTTTACTACATATGTATATTGCGAATAAAATGACGATCGCATTAAAATGTAATCCGTAATCCTGATGTATTCTATTTCCATTACGATTACAATACATGGAAAAAAGAGTATAGTAGAATTTACCGAACTATTCGATAAACAGAGGATAGGATACATTTTCAGAAAATTTACCAAATTTTTTTGGTTAATATTTCTAATTGTTTATATCCTCAGCTTACCAAATAATTCTACGATACTTTTGTTTACTTAAATTTATTTTACGATATAATAATCTAACATGGCCATGAAAAATTAAATAAAAACGAAAGATATTTGACATTTCTAAAAACAGATTTAAATTTATTTATTACAGTGTTGTATTATTTTCAGTAATAATATAACGAGAGAGTGAGAATAAATTGAAAATAATTTTTTTCGCAATTGCTCAGAAATTAACTGTTTCTGATCGCTTTTTAGACCGGTGATTCCTTCTTTACCGAGCTAGCTCAGAAAATTTACTATAAGGAATCGGAAAGCAATGTTTCCATAGTGATCAGTTCTTTATTTATTTATTTTTCATTCATGTGTCAAATATTGCAATAAGCTCTGGAATATGCTTGCTCACCCAGTAAAGTATCACTTTCAGGTCTTGTTACGTAAATACAATGACAGATCTTATGAAAACTTGTTGCCAGGCAATAGCCACGAAAGCTCGTAGAATATTCCCGGGAATAATTACAAAAGCATTATTCTCAGTGTAATAATGACATGATTGGATAAAACATAGACACGTGACATACAATGAAGCATTTCACTGGTTTCAAGAAACGTCAAAAATAATTAGTAGAAATTTCATAGATGCCTGTAATTATATAATGACGAATTTGAGAGTTTATGCCTTTCCATTTAATTCTGTTAAATAAATAACTGTAAAACTGTTATGAAATGTTAAATTTGTTTTTTTTTTTTTAATTTTTCATGTTCGTGTTACAATTTTCCTAATAAATATTGATATATACTAATATTTAGGTTACCAAATGGGCCTTTCATGCATTTTTAAATATGAGAAATTTCCTAACGTGTCTCATATTTTTATATTTTTTATTTGTGACGATTGTTCTGTCTCTACAGAATTTTAAACATCCAATTGCATTAATTGTATGCATTTTTAACATTATCACATAATTTTTTTTCTACTAGCCCTGAAGAAGACACAAGTGGTGTCGAAACGTCGGCGTTGTAGAAAATTAAGATATTTTGACTGTATCCCCGATCATTATTTTTCCACATCACTTTTTCAGTTTTTATCCCTTCAATAATAATTATAATAGTAAGATTTGGGAAGCTGTATCTTTATAGGATTTTCCAGGAAGAAGAATAAGTGTGTAACTGTTTGCGAGCAGAGCCATCTATTAGTAGGCAAAATTCCTGGTGTTAGAATTGTCCTTTATATTTGTATTTATTACCATGATCCTGCTGAAAGCTACAGCAGCTAGTGTAGCCTCCTGCTGTAATGCAGCCTGGTGGGTTTTGGTCAAGTGGTCCATGATATGGCTCCGTTGCATGCTGGTCACGTGCGCACGCGTACCGCAACGACTTTGTTCTGTTTCCGCGTCCGAGTTTCTTTCCGTTCCAGTCGCAGTAGTCGCGGCTGTGAAACACTTGTGTTTGTTTTCAAACATGGATTTACGGCCACTTTCTGATGGTTTCTTTCTTCTTTGCTTGGTTGGCCTTGGCCGGAGTGCTGCCGGATGTTGCCTGGATTTGGTTTAGCGGACGATTCGGGGTGTATTCACTGGATTTGGGCGGGAAATTCAATCGTTTGTTACAAGTATCTAGTAAACAATGAGATAAATAAATAAATGGGGGTAAATAGTTTACTTTACTTTACTTTACATCTGTAGTTTCCTCCACTAATGGCTATGCTATAGTATAGTTTGTAGTATACTGGATTTAATTTACAAATTCAATTTTAGAATGTAAAATACATATAATAGGTACTTATTTATGATATAAGTGTTAAAAGTGACATTTTATGAGTAAGTGGGAAAGTTTGTGAAACGGGGTGAAGCTGAGAGAAACAATCCCACGAACGAAATAAATTACTTTTAACACGTATATCATACAAAATTTTATCTACGATCTTACTAGTGTATAAGTAAAAAATATAGAATGATAATTTGACAGGTAGGGTTATATTTGTTGATTTATTGATACCATTCATTAATAACATGTTAAAAGTAACAATGGAATCACTTTGCATACGTTGCTATGTTACTTTTAACACTAGTGTCAGAAAGTGACACTTTTAACTTGCTAGGCAACCGTTAAAAGAGCCGATTTTTACAACGGTTGTAGATAAATATCTTTACTGGTATATGTTGGATATACATATTTTAAAATATAAAAATTACATTTTAAAATCACCATATTACATATTCTAAATATGGGGTAAATAGCTCCATGGTAACGCATCGAAATGTGAATCGTAAGGTCCTCGATTCGAGCCTCGCAGCCGACAAATTTTCAAAATTTTTATATCCAACCAATCACAAATTAATGGGAAACAAAAGACAACTACATATAACAACAGTAAGATTTGTCTAGATTGTCAGTAAAACGGATTTATTTTTAATCATCATATAATATTGTTATAAACCAGCCATAACATCTCTGGGGCATGATTTGATGACGTAACCGTAAAAATATGTCACACCCATATCTGAGTAAAAGGCGTGATGAAAATGATTTTGAAAAGGAAGTTACAGAATAATAAATAACAGGTATAACGTTTTGTTAGAACTTTCGTTCAAGTCGTTTTAACAAAACAACAACTTCAAGAGGAATTTGTAAGCGACAAATTTTATTTTATTTATTTACCCGGTGACCAAAGGAACGTGCTCTGCATTGGGGTGCAGATAACTATAAAAGAGCTCAACGTTGGGTCACGTTATTTAGTTTGCACGTTTCAGACTAAGTAAATAAAACAAATTTTGTCACAGTTGTAAAATTTGTTTTCGTTTTACCTAGCAGAAAGTGACAGAGTTGTTTTGTTACCTACTATACTAGCGACTACAAACATTGTCGGAAATTGGAAAATCTTCAGAGGTATTCCAGCATTTTCAGAATTTTGCTTCGTTGAAATTTTAATTTATGTATTTACGCACTTAGCGCGCTAGTACCACCAGCAGGTTTTTGCCCCGAAATGTGAAGTAAGGTTAATGGACTGTGCACATTTGTGTAGAGTAGCTGGTAGCTGCTTACCTTATAAATATATTCACAAATCATATAATGCTCCATAATGTACAACAACCGTTTGATAAATGTATAGAAAATACGAAATCCTAAAATTATAAAATCCTTTTGCATTTAGTTAATATTTTTACTTCTTACTCACTTGTAAATACCACTTACCCAAGCCCTCTATTGCCTTTGAAAATGAATCTTTACAAATTACTAATTGACAGCTGCATTGTAAATATTTTACAAGTTAGTAAACAAGGTAAATAATTACGTTGCCACAGTAATGCTTATACAAGGCTTATGCGAAATCATTTAAAATAATTTTTGACAGCACGACTGTCTTATTAATATTTTCTAGACACTCCTTTTAAAACTTTCATTTTAATTTCAAGTGCGGGTAATTTATCTAAACTTTCGACAAAACAAATGACATTTGACAAAAATAAGAGTTGTCCTTTTCTGTTAATACTTTGACACAAAAGCGTTTTCACAACGTTTTTCTTTTTCTGCTATTCATTTTGAAAGCAACATATTTATAAATGGAAGAATTTTTGGTTTAAATTCTGTGAAATTTTATTAAAATTCAACGTTTCGTATTACTAAACATAATACTTCGCCAGGAAAACAAGTAAATAGAAACAGAAATTAATGTCTTGTTCGAAACACTGAATCAGATTGAATTCTATGAGTTAAACAAGACATGATTTCCTCTGTTTTATAAATAACAATTTCTTGTTACTTGTAGTTACTTTTTCTATGTACTTGTTTAAGTTATTCACATGTTTTCCTGACGATGAATTATGAATAGTAATTTTTTTACAGAAATCTTTTCTTTTATTTCTATAAGTTTTAAAAGCTTTTTCAAGTTGTAGCAACAAATTTATATTTGCAGCTACGAATTAGAATTTTCACATTTTTTTTTTATTAACTGGAGTTTCTTTGGCAAAATAAAAGTGACCAACATAATTACTGTATAGTACTTATGTGATATTGATAGTATAAATTTCTTGTTACGCGCCATTCCCAAGGAAATGCGATATTTCTGGACGTCCGGTTGTGTATTCTGGAGAAGGGTCGTGAATGAGTAGGTGTATCGATTAATTCGTGAAATCGGCGATCGCCGGCAGAGTTTGTATTTTTTATCGGGGAAGATTGATGACGGCGGTCCTCGGAAATATTAGTTCGCAAAGTTGAAATGTATCCGAGGAGCCATCCCGACACCAACAAGGAAGGACAAGCGATTTTTTTTCGTTGTTTTACAAAGGACAAATCGAACATATCACTTCTGAAACTTTGAGCGCTTTGTCAGAATTATCGTGGGATGGTGTTACTGCCGACATAAGTTTTTCTTTATCCTCTAACTCGCCGATCCTCAAAATGTTTCCTGCTGATAACAAACAATCTATGACTATCGGAATGATATATTATTTTCTTCAAAATAATTTTAGAAGTTTTGGCAACTCTCTTACGATAAACAGAGCTCGTAGTAACAACTAATGCATCCAGATTTCAATACTTTATTGTTGCTAATTTCGAACTATTGGAGTTTATGAGTTCAGTCAAAGTATTTTATGTACAATTAAAGAGCTCACAGACTTCTACTTTTTACTTTCCAAATCTTCTAGATATCGGTGGAATGTTTCGCATGTGATTGGTGGGTCGATGTACCTATGAAGACAAGAAGAAAAAAAGCAGAAAAAAAACAATGCAAATAAAGAGGACAAAATTTTATGAAAGAAATAGACATTCAACGACGGATATAAAAAAAAACAAAGAAATGTGCTGGACGAAATTATATGGATTGATCTAGACCAGTGGCGTCTTCTCCATGCAAGCAAGGCAAGCAGTGCTTGCCTTTATATTTTATAATTTTTAATATATTTCAACAATATATTTGTTTATAATTATTTATTTAGAATTTTAGTATTTCTAAACTGAAAAGCAAACAAAAATACACAATTATGTTTCAAATTGCCTACCGCACCGCTAATGCAGTACGAGTTCATACAATGACGTACGAACTATTAGGATCTTAACCTGTTGTTCAAAACCTGCAAGCACAACTTCGAGTGCTTTCGCCGCCCATGCTTACAGTATACCGAACATTGTCGAACATGCAGGTTTCTATACTGGAAATAATGCGCCGTAAACGTTCCGTTGAAAGCAGTTTTTAAAGTGCTTCTATGAAGATAATTTACTGGTAAAAATTAAGAAAGGACAGAATAGAAGTAAATTTATTTATATGGTATATTGCTGAATTAAATTTGTTATAAATAAATTTTGAAAGTAATAATAACTCTTGTATTTTAATAGAATTAACGACATTTGCGCAATAAAAAAATCTTGCTTCGTTGGACGAAGAAAAAGCTTTCATTGTACGGGGTAGACCTGTTCCTCGTATGAAGTTACTGTTAAAAATACAATAAGATATTTACATTATTTTTCACAATTTTTTTTTACCTATCACCTATTTGTCATTGCTTGCCTTATTATAAAATCCACGAGACGCCACTGATCTAGACAGACCAATATATAAATTAACTTATAATCCAAGATATAAATTTCTACTGACCACATTGTAACTCACTATACATAACAAAAAAAAAATAATTAAATCCCGAAAATAATTGCAATATTTGGAATAGGCCACGAAAAGAAAAGAAATAATTATTGAGTAAGAGACCACACGAAACAAAAAAATTAAAACAAAATGGATTGTTACAATAGCAAAAATGTTTCTTACGTATAGTGACAGCAATTTAGATATTTACAATTATCATATATATTAGTAGTATGATATTTTTTTCGATTGCTGCTACAACAATCTAGACTAGATAATATATTACTAATATAAATCAATGATAAAGGGAAGTTTGTGAAACGAAGTGAAGCCGAGTGAAACAACCCTACGAACGAAATAAATCACTTTTAACACTTAGACTTGCTTCCCTCCTGATGGAGCTATGAACGATAGTGAACAAAATATTTAAGATTTTTTATGTATGTCACTGAAAGACGGAAAATCACTTTGACATAAAAATTATGTAAATAACTTTGTAGATTCTAAGCCCTAAGACAATAATAGCAATAAATAAATACTTCCTAAACTAATTTAAAGATGGTGGTACCAAAGGGTTGTTTGGCGGTCACTGTTCGTCCAAGTTTCCTCTTTAAACAAGGACAAGAACCGCTTAGAGCGCCCCAGCACATGGCGACCTTCATCTTGGTGTAACCCAGGGGACCTCTTCAGGCCCAGCCGTCACCGCCTGGACTTTCAGTCCCATTCCTTGCTCTGTTGTTCTACTTCCTTCCGTCTCTTTTCCGGGTGAAGTCCGGACTGCGCGCAGATGCGTCACCCGCTCGGTAATTGAATCCTTTCCCCGCATACTCGCATCACATCGCATCTAGTCGGCCGTGGCTGCTGCGCCAGCAACGTTGTATTGTTTGTAAAGTTGGCGGCGTGGAGCTGGGCTAGGGGTAGTAATATATGACGGGCTTACGCGCTGAAAGCACGCGCAGCTGAGAATTATAACCTGCGCCCGCGAAATCTGCCTTTTGTTGTATCTCGACAGAGGGGGCTTACGGTTTTATTTGGGCGCTACAAAAACTTGACATTCGCCCTGGATTTGATTGGGAAATTGTGCTCGCCTAATTCCGATATGTCTTGTATACGACGCTATTTCTATTCATTTTTTTTTTTGGGCTATTCATTTTATTCGAAATAATATTGATTTTTTCTTAATAAATTTTTTAACTTAACTCAACAACAAATTCAAGTTCTTTTAATATAACATCAACCTATTGAATACCGGTGAAAATAATTGTTAAGAATCATTATTTTTTCGTTGCAATAGAAATATATTTCTTGTTATTTTAATTTTAAATTATGCACTCAACAAAAAATAATGACAAAAGCGCTGAATTGTAGAAATATTTTTAATTAATTAAACTTATTCCATAATCCATAATCATGTCTATACATATTCCTCGTTACTGAAAGTATTTAAACATTTTGTACTAAACATACGAGCCCAGAATTATATCATTTGGCCTAGTTAAAATCATACAAAGGAAAATTGTTTATCCAACACCTCTCAATAAATTCTCTGTAAATATGGCGATTTTAAACAAGGAAAGTAACAGACTGCTACACACTACTGGGTATAATTGAGTCAAGTCACTAGTGAGTAATTTTCTATTAATAATAATAATAATAATAACACGCAACACCTTGGTGACTACTTCGATTAACATTTTAATTTAGAAAATTTGAAGCATATTGTCAAATTATATTTCTTTAATAAATTTTGCATATATTAATAAATATTGGATAAAACGTTATACTTCACACGTGGGCAAAGTGGAATTACCCATTCGATAAAATTATCACATTCAGACTTCCGCTTGGTGTGCCAAAATTTTTCTCGTGGGTAATTCCTTACTTTGTCCACTTGTAAAGTAATTAACTATTAGTTCACCACATTTAAATCTTAAATTCTATAATTCTATAGCACATACAAATTTGTAAGGGAGGATGTTTATGTTACGTATTGATTAGATTTTGGGGACAATTCATCAATAGTAAGTGTTAGATTATTTGAAAGCCTGTCAGGGTTTTTGGGCATATCTTAGTAAATAAATGAGATAGAGTAAATTTTATTGGTACCAGAAAGATGTAGAATGTATTACCAATTTAATAATATTTTTTTTTATTTTGTTATATCACTAATTTTTTGTTAGTTAGCTAATTTGTTATTACTTCAGTTGTTTATTTTCTTAAAATATTCTTAAAAATAACACAATTTAAGATACAAATAAATTAAGTACAACTATTTTCCCTTTGTAAGATCAGAACAATTTAAAGTTAGGTTTTCTAAATGTTAATTCTAAAAGTCAAATTGGGTCAAATGATATGATTCCGGGCGTGTACTTTGACGTTTAATGAATTGAAATTTAAATTAATTTCAACGGCACCTGGTTTTATAGTGTTTTTGTTTTTAAGTGGCTCTCAACCATATGGACAGCAATTTTTAATTGAAAGAAAATTAAAAGAAAAATTTAAATAACCGTATCTTTAATAATAATACATTACTTTTATTTTATTTAGCTCTTATGTAGGTTATAAATTCTAAAGTATTACATACCTACAGTATTTCTAAAGTGCTACTTCATAATTAATATTGTGTGAATGACCAAACAATAGCTCAGAATTTAATTTCAGCTCTGCAATTAAGGAAAATTTCGCGTAATCAAATTTCAAATTTTCTTATTTGTCTCGAAGGAGTTTAATTAAAAATAATGACAGATCCTGCAAATATATACACAAAGTTTTTAATAGATTCTCATTGAAATTTTCCTACAAAAGATTAAAATATTAGAAATATAATGAAACTTCATAAAATTAAATATCGTTCACAGGATTTGAAATTCAAATTTTGCGGAAATGAAAAGGACTTGTATAAAATTATGCAATTTTCCACTTGCAGCTGAACACAAAACTAATATATCCTATTTATATCTTTCCTTGCTTATCTATTCATAAGATTTTGATTCATCGTGACAGAAAATTACTTTGTATGTATAGAAAATCCTTAATGCCGGCTCTGTGCTCAAGATCGTAACCGCAGGATCATTTTCTGATAAACGATGACAGGTTTAATGGCACTTGGAAAAATTATTTCCCGTTTACGTAAACTACGTAAAGTAGCTGGAGTCGACTCACGTCATTTTGGTTGTGTCATCGTAATAAAATATTAATGACGTGCCGCCATTGAATTTAAGTTTTTATGGAATTTATTAAACTTATTTGAATAGTATGTTCTGTAATTGCAACCGGTGTAACCAGTATGACCGATTTTGTGGTTATTAGTGCCGTAAATCCTCAAAAATGCTAGTAAAACAATTTTTGAAACGCGGTTCCTGAAAAAGAATTCTAACTGGTCTAACCGGAGCAAACAGTAAATATTTTTGGATAACCCGGTTCATGGGGGTCCTCGCAAATTATTCCTGATAATAACTCTACTATCGTAAATAAAACTAACCTAAAATAACTGAACGCATAGCTTATCAAAAAAAAAAAAAAATCGTAGTGGTAATTGATAAATAGGGATTATTTTTTGACGTTTCTTAAAACCAATGAAATGCTTCATTGTATGTCACGTGTCTGCGTTTTAACCAATCCTGTCATTATTATATTGAGAATAAAGCTCTAGTGAATATTCCCGAAAATAATCTCTGTAGCTTTTTTTGTTTGTGTTGACAAATGTTAAATGTCAAATAGTTATCATCAAACAAGTAAAAAAATTGAGCAAAAAAGATAGATTTAGTGCTGTGCCTGATGATGAAATCAAAAAATAATCAAATTAAATATAACTCGAGAGTTCCATAAATTAGAAAATAATTCTCCAGTATCTTTCTCAAACTTGTTGCCTTTTGGCAATAGCTACTCGCCCTATGGGCTTTCGTGGCTATTGCCTGGCAAGAAGTTTTCGAAAGATCTGTCAGATTATTTTCAATTTATTGTCATTCTTTTGTTATATTATTACTGACAATTCAACTCATATGGCATCTTTCAAAAATGGCCCAATAGATTTTGAGTATTTAAAATTTTCAATCAAAATCAATTGAAAAGAATTATACTGACATTTTTCACTACCTAGTGATCTCATCGACAATTTTCACTAGTGAGCCTTTCGACAATTTTAAACAATTGAATTGTTATATACATTGTTGCTGTAGAAGTGAAGCTATTTGCAAGTCAGTTTACAGAAAGAATTAATTTTTACTCGAATTGCCCTATGGGCTTTCGTGGCAATTGCCTGGCAACAAGTTTTCGAAAGATCTGTCAAATTATTTTCAATTTATTCTCATTCTCTTGTTATATTATTACTGAGAAACTTTTTAATAAATAATATTTTCAGATTCAGTACACTCTGGCCGTAGCTTATGTAATAATTTAGAAGACGAATAGTAGTGTGAAAATAATTAATTATGTTTCAATATAGCAAACTTTTAGGTGGTGCGAATACATTTTGGGTTAGATTCGTATTTCAAAAATGTAATAATTTCATTACATTAAGCTGCTTTTAAGGGATTTAATTTTGTTTTCATCGTAATAATTTCCCGTTGCTTCTTCACTGATTTGAACAAGAAAAATGCGAATAAAAAGAATTTAGATCAGCAAACTGAACAGTACAAATACTTAAAAACTTCCTTCGATAGCAATTATACTTTTATTAATTCCAGTCTGGTAAACTGATTGAACCTGTTAAATGTTTTTCAATTTGGATGATTTCTTATTTCATAAACTTTCGTTTAAATTCAGTTCAGGCATCTTGGGTCATTCAAGATTAAATCGTAAAGCTATAAGAAAACCCCAAAGAGTTGATTCTTGTACCTCGAACCGTAATTTAAACAGAGGATTCAAATAAAACGGTGCGTTTCTCTTGCAAGTCTCCAGCAATCGCCGATGTTTTGGTTGACGGGACGTAAATTGCAAACCGCACATCGCCAAATGAAACGCAATTGTTAAAATACGTGACATTCTATCCAGTGGCGTGACTACGAACATGTTTCGGGCAACATGCCAGTGGCGGAAAGCAGAGCCGGGCTCTAATCTCACCAAAGAGCTCCCCAACACACACCTACCCCCAAATATTACATATTTAGTTATGAATTTATTGGTTCATAATTGAAATATTCATTTTATATTTGTGGCTCTCCCTTTTTGCATATCTTGTGATGAAATTTGTTTTACGAAATAATAGATGTACAAATATTGTTTATACAAGTTGTTCGAAAAAGTGCTGATCAGGTAGAACGATTATTTATTATTATTTTTCTGATTCGACAATCCTAATCCAAAAAAATTTTGCAGCCCTCTAATACTTTAAGTTTTTAACTACTCTTCAGAAGTATTTTTTAAATTTTATTACATATGGCAACCTTTTACAAAAAATCTATTGTTTGTAAAATAAATGAAAAATAAATTTTGATATTCACCATTTGGCATTTTAACTTTCGTATTGCCTTGCCTAGTTACCTGATGACTGCTATTAACAATTGTTTGATTCGATGTTGTCGAATTTACATTTCTTTTAAGTAGCTTGAGTGGCTTTACGAAGGGCCGTACATTTTTTTTTGCATTAGGATTGTCTACTCAGAATTAATTAAAGAATCATTCTACCTGAAGTTTATCACAACTTTCTGAACACCTTGTATCATTTTTCTACCAGTATGTAGTTTTCTTTTTATACGGTAACCCAAGATGACGTCATATATCCCCGTTAGATATATTAAATAGTTAATTTCTTCAAAACTAATAAGGATTGAGGAAAATAAAAAATACATAATATGTATAATTTATTTTTTAATCTAGGTACATATAATTTATTTTTAATTTCGTCACTTGCCCTATTAAAATACGTTGAAGATTGAACTGTGCTTTTTTCACACGCGTCATAATAGAAAAGTATTTTTGATAAGAAGGATAGGTGCATCTTGGTGTTCTGTTTAATAAGAAATCAGTAATAATGGCTCACGTCAGTTTTTTACAAAATTTATATCTTTTTCCAACACCTACTTGTAAAGTGGTATTTTATCCACTGAATTCTCGATACTAAAACAATACTTTAATAGTAAGAATGGATAAAGTATCAATTTGCTATGGTAATGACAAAATGTAGATGTGTATATTTTCTATATTTTAAGCAAAATTGCATAGCAACTTATAAGGTATACAAGTAAGCGTTGGTAACAAAATAAGATGAAACATGAATATGTCAAATTTTTTGTTAAATGTCATTTTAATTTTATTCAAAAAGCATATTGGTGTTGGAAAAAATATTGTGAATAAAGACAAATTAACCACTCGCGAAAGTTAGAACACTCGGCTAACGCCTCGTGAGCTAAACATTCTGCTTGTGGTTAAAATATGTCTTTATTCAAATACATAAATTACTATTATTCATTGTTAATACACTCTTTTATTTCTGTTTTGATCACAATATTTTTTATCACAGTTTTTGTTCTAAATAGGTCTTATATGTCATTAAAGAACACTACAGAATGTTTATTATCAATTAATTATTAATTTAATTTGAGTTGGAATGATAAGCCTCAGGATATACAATATATTTATTTTGAAAGTTTTACATAAATACAAGCCATCATTAGTAGAAATATATATATCATTAATTGTCGAACAATATTAATTAACAAAAAAATCTTACCAAGAAGTAATTAATCATATTATAATTTATAGAATCAGGAGTATAAAATATAAAAATTGTAACAAATAAAACACATTTATATAGTAAATATGTCAAAAACAGTAGTCAAGAAAAATATGTAGGAAAAAATTGAATGACGGAAATAATGTAGAACGTCGAAAGTTGTACAGTATTCAAGATCGGTCGAGCAAAAAACAGAGGAGTTGTTAAAATCGCAACAACATATGATAGAATAAGATGAGAATAAAAATTTTAATTTTCAACAAAGTGGCAGTAACAGTTTTGAAATAAAATTTTCCTTCATAGAAGGAAGAAAGAGTCTACGTTACCCAAAGTGCAAACCGAGGTAGAGCCAAGCTTGGATATTGACTTTCACATTTTTCATCCACGTGAAGCTCCATTCAATGTTCTACACAAAATGCGTATTGTAATAACTTCATGCTGCGTGACATTTGGGCAGTGCGGTCCTGCCGGGATGCCACAGTGTCACAGTCTCAGCGTAATCGAAAAATCGTAAGCTCGGATGACAAGTTTCGTAATTGAGTTTATCACACTTGGCTGTGACATTATTGGACACGGTATAAAACCGGATACAAGTCGCGGTGGCCGCGCCACGGACCGGACGATGCGCCTAACTTTTATGAGATCAAGTTGGCATTTTGCGCTCTGATGAAATCTTTTATCTACCGAGAAATAATCTCATTATGAAAGTTTGAAATGATTTTTAGTCCCGGCCAAGCCAGAGCAAGTAATAGATGCTTTAATCTGATTGGTGTTTACTACTAGTTTCAAATTTATTGGAAAAACGTTTTCTGAGGAATTTGCCGAGTATTTATTGCAAATATTGATGGCTCATGGCTGGGGACGTAAACGAACAAATTGTAAAGTTGATTTAAAATTTAGAATATTCACGAATTTACAACTGGTTTATGCGACCATTAAATTATAATTTCCATAGACTCAAAATTGAAAAACTTTATTACTCGTTTCATATATGAAGTTTCATAATAGTTTTCCAGGAATATGGAATATCAATATCTTTTATACGATTGATAATAGAATTTAGGGGTAAATAGCACCGTGGTAACGTGTCGGACTGTGGATCGTGAGATCCTCAGTTCGAATCCCACAGCTGACAGTTGCCAATTTACATTTACCCCTGTGGTTCCCCCTCCACTAACATCTCTGGGGGCTATGATTTGACGGCTGGTAACCGCACTTCATATACTAAAATATATCACTTACCGAGATCTGCGTAAGCAGAGTGCCACACCCGTAATGGGTAAAAGGCGTGATGATATATTTATTTATTTATAATAGAATTTGGAAATAAAAATAGCAACTATATATTTAATTTATTATATTTAGTAGGATAGTCCACAGTTATATATAAAATAACGCCCTAGGGCGTTATAAATTTGACGTTGTTGCTATCGGACACAAAATACACAAATCAACTTCTATTGATAGATAGAAACAAACACTGACTTTTATTGGCAGATAGAAATTTAAACAAATAAGTATATTGCGTTATCTAGTTACAGTGATTGGAATAACGTAATATACATATCCCATGTCGGACATCTCTTGAGAGAGCGTAAAATTATATTGTTGGTATGTCACATTGGTCTTGGACATGGTACATACCTACAACATGTATATGTTATGTTACCGTACTTATAACATATTCACAGTTAATTAGAAAGTTTTATATATTTTATATAAAAATATAGCAAAGAAATTTTAAATATTTTATAGTGTACACTGAACAACTTTGAAATATATTTAATTTAATTTTGCTAAGTTGTTATATATTTCCGTATCGTAATTTATGTAAAGGAAATTGTTAATTTATAAATAAATAAACATTTTAAAAGAGATCTTATTCAAAAATTTACAAAAATAAGTATTCCATTCGTATATTCAAAGTTGTATATACCAATAGTTTTGGTATGTACCAATTACGTTACGATGTCTACATACATGGGATGTCATGTCTCATAAACCGTGTTGCGGACATAGGTCTATCCATGTTATGTATATATAACGTACTCGTGACATAACTGTGTTGGCTGGGAAATAATAATATTGTTTGAAACTTATCGAGTGTTGCTTCTCTTGAAATGATGAATAAAGATTTACAAATACAATTATAAAAGAGAAATTTTCAAAGTGGCAGAAGAGATAGGTGAATAATTTAAACCAAAACTAATTAAATTTGTAAAGCGTAAGTGATGAACGCATCGCATCCAGACCATCAGCAATTTAAAATGTAGCACAAAGCATTATATCATACACCTTCCACTAAAAATCATTACCAGAATCCTGGCGATTGAATCCTTATCGCCAAGTCATTAGAAATTTGAATAAACGGAAATAATATTGGAGAGTTCAGCGCGAAGATAACAGTTCCATTTGGGTGTAGCTCTTATCAGTATCTGTATTTGGTACGTGAGCCGGTGTCATCACGTGACAACCTCACCTAGCGCTGTCTCTCTCTGGTGCACCCACACCACCAGAGGGAAGTTATTAACAGAGCAACACTGCCAGAACATTTTGCATATTCACTTAGCCATACGTGACCGAAATGCACAAACCGCAAGTTTATCTGTTACGGTGTAGTTACTGCACTTTGCTGAATGGAGTGTACATTGTACATATGCTTGCAAAGTGCTTTAGTTTATTGTCGTTGTTTAGCTCGTGAGGATTTTGGCGAAAATTAGCTAATTGTGTTAAGAAAAAATAGGATTTGAAATGTTCTTTTTTTTGTATTTACCTTCCGCCATATTTTGTAAGAGAGGTATAGGAATCATGCTAAAAATTCAGTAGTGATTTTAATAGTTTCGCGATGATGTCTATGTGTTTGTCTATCTGTCTGCCAGTTTGTCTGTGTTTGTGGATCTTTGGAGTTACGGTTTCTCAAAAACTACTACTAAATTTTGATATTTTGTATATATCAATTGTATCCCTTAGGAATAGCTGATTAGTTTTTAATTATAATCCAATAACCGGAAGTGCTAATTAACTTGAAACCCTGTCAAATTATTTTGAAATATCTCAGTAAATTATGGTTAAATGACAATTTTTGTTTCAAAATTTTTACGAAAAACTAAGTGAACAATGGAGATGGTTTTTTTGTGTTAGTTTTAATCATTTCTGTTATTATTATACAGAAAATAAATCTCGAATGATTATACCCGGGAATAATCTCTGTTACTTTTGTATTGTAAAGGTAAAATGAAATTTGTTCACTGATTCAGATGCAATTATTAAATCTCTTCAGCTTTTGTTCGAAAAATCTTTTTCCAAAATAATTAGGGAAGCAGAAAATTGTATAAGTATTATTTTACATGTAAAACGCCTATTATCGGCTGAGTTAGTCAACACCCTGTATATAATTATAGTTATTTGAACATCCTTTTGTCGAGAATGCAAAAGATAATTTGTTCAAAAGCAGTTCGTGGTTTGCACTCAACGTTGGAAAGATACTCAAAAATAAATATAATTGATGTTACTTTTATGTTCACTTGGTATATAAAGGTACAAAGTAAGTATATACTTTTCTGCAGATTAACTGTATATTTTATTTGTAAGAGTATAGTATTTTTGTCCTTTTCTTTGCTAATGAAAGCATGTCTATGTGCATATTACTATATTAATAATGTACAGAAGTATCTTTAGAATAAAACAAAAAAATAGCAGCTACATATGTAGTGTAAAAAGTAATTTAGTTGGCATTTTTGTTGGAAAGTTTCCGTGACATTTTCCATTAGAGACCGGTACCTTTTTATATATTAACGGGAATCGTTATCATCGAGGCAAAAACTGTCCGTTTGCTCGACAGTCCTTCAGGACTGGAAGCTCTAGTGAACCATTATGAAAAACAAATAATTTGACCTACAAATATTTTTGGTCATTCACTAGCTTTGTAACATAGAACGCAATTTATATTTACAAAAGTACTAAAGCACGAATGTAAACGAATGCCTAGTGTGGATGGAGAGTTCGTCATTATTTTGACTGCGTACGATCGATTCCTGTACTCTAATGTTGGCGAATATTTAGTCGGTTCACATCCTCACGGAATATCCTCACTTAAAATTGCAATATTTTTTTATTACATTTCTTTATAATATAAGCGCTAAGAAACCCATTGTAGCAGGCCGCATCGTCAGATCTCTAATATTTTTCAAGATACGTCTATTTTTGGTATTTTTCGAAGTGCAACTTTAAGGGCCTGTAATTCAAAAACTACACGAGATACCTAAAAATTCTCTTCAGTTTAGCGTTTCTGGTGCCTTATATAACAAAATAGCAAATTTTTAAAATTTTGAAATTTTTTTGTATTTTTGTTCAAAATTTCGATCGGCGATAACTCGACAAATATTAAAGATACCGATTTGCAGTGTTCACAAATCGATTCAGCTCGTCGAAATACATAAGTATGCAAAGTTTCATAAAAATGGCTTTACGGGATGGTTGTTAGAGCAAAAAGCCTGAAAATGGCGTTTTTTGTCCAAAAAGTCAAGTGTTACCCCTTGACGTTTGGCCTGAATTTGGCCATTTTCAGACTTTTTGCTCTAACATTTCAACCGGTTGTCCGAATTTTCTAAAATTTTCAGGGTTTATGTATTTCGTCGAGCTGAACACATTGGCGAACACTGCAAGTCTGTATCTTTCATATTAGTCGAGATAACTCATATCGAAATTTTGAAAAAATATTCAAAAAATTTCAAAATTTTCAAAATTTATTAATTTATTATAAATGGCACGAAAAACACAAAACTGGAGATATTTTTCGATATCTTGTATAGTTTTCGAGTTACAGCCCCTCAAAGTTGCTCTTCGGAAAATATAAAAAATCGTCATATCTTAAAAAATATTAGAGATATGACGTTGCGCTCTGCTGCAATGGGTTTCCTGGCGCGAATATTATAAAGAAATGTAATAAAAAAACAATTTTAAGTCTTATTTAGGGAAATTTTCGTATTTTGAAAAATATTACAAATCGCCATATTAGTTGCCGAATTTAGTTGCCGAGGAAAATAAACCATGTGAGTGATAAAAAGGAACTTCAGTGCCGAGGTACATATTAAGTTTTATTTAAAATCTAAAATTCGCAAAAACTGTACGAAAATTACAATATAGGTTAAGTTTATACATCTGTCAGTTGTCAATTGAAACTGACAGTCAGTGTTGCCAACCTCGAGAAGTGAAGTTATCATAAATAACACTCAAAATTATGTGTTTTGTCCTCAATTTCGTCATCGGAATTAATTAGTTATTTCTTCTTGCAAATTTTGTTTCATGTTACGTCCAAATTTATTATAGTACGTCAATATATCTGCCAAAATTGTCCTAATTGTACAATAATTATTTAACAGTTGCAACACTGGGTTGCTTAAAATCTTCGTATAATTGGTTACTTTAGTGGCGATTTCTGAGCTTTTAATGACGATTTTTGAGCACTTTAGTGCCGATTTCAAATAAAATGTATTTAAAATTAAATATTTTGTATGAAGCAAACGCTAAAAATGGTTACGGAAAAATGATACCGTACACACATAATGATGATACAGTACCCCAAATATTGTGTACCATTATTGAAAAGTCTGCAGGTATAGATAACTTAAACGATATCCACGATGTAAGTTCATAGTGTGACAAACATCTTGCACCAAGTCGACACAAATGAATTCCGAGGACTTGTAGAAGATAAGAAGCAATCTCTCAGCAGCAGCTGGTGGCCGGGATTGTTTACCTAGCTCGCAACACGAGCATGAAAAAATCGCGTGTTTTTTGCGTGATTTTTATGATTTACACGCGCGGGCGTCATTTCACGGCCAAGCCACGGCCACTATATATCTCCTGGACGTGAAAAATACACCACTTAGATGGCTGGAAACAGCTAACAAAGTATAAAGCAGCGTATTCGCCGGCGACAATACTGCAGCCATTACCGCTCTGGGATGCTCAGATGCCGGCAGGACAGTCAAAGGATTTGTGCTTTGTTGCGTTCTACCAGTAATATAACCGCAGACCTAGTTTCTTCTTGCGAAAGAGAGGGTGATTAATATGCACTGTTTAATGGGTCAGCAGATGAACTTACACATCGAATACTTTATACTTTGTTAACTGAATATTCAATACTCACGAGTGCTAAGAATTTAATCGATTAAGGACCAATCTTTCCATCTACGAATAAACTTCCAAATAAATTATTCGTGGAATAAATAAAAAAATACGCATCAAAAAATGACAACTAGAACAATTATCATTTGAGCTATAATTTCGATGCGACATTTTTTATTTATTCGGCGAATAATTTATTCGATATTTTATTCGTAGATGGAAAGATCGGCCCTAAATATGACATGTCTAGCTTATGCAAAAATTTTGTTTAAAATGTGTTTGAGTACATAATAATTTGAAAAAATCCAGAGACCGCAGGTCGAGGGATTTTATCTTAAATTTTTATGTACGATAACACTTTTTTTAAAGCAAAATTTTATAAATAAGCTAGACATCAAATTTAGTCGATTCAATTCTTTAGCACGAGGGGTATATGTCAAGATTATTTCATGAATTCGTAGCATGAACTTTAATACTTGCCGACGAAATTGTACAAAAACGTTGATTTTGATACATTTTCAAATAAATAAATCGGTACACTCATAAACGAAAAGCACCATAAAATTTTGTTGTTATATTGTAACTATAGCAAATTGTTTGTTTTTCTATTGTATAATAAATGTAAAAAATTTGAAAATAAAAATAGCTTGAATTGGCTTGAATTGAATAATTCAGCATGTTTGAAGATATAGGATAGCAGTAAAGGTAAAAAACATGTAAGTATCTTGCTTCTGTAAATAATTATCCGGCTAAATATGCCTTAAAAATGTTCAAAATTTGCATATAAAAACTAGCTTCAATTTAATCGCGATTAAACAGCATGGTGCTGTTACTGTTTCTATTTACTTGTTTATGTCATTCATCTGTTTTCCTGGTTAAGAAATGTACAGTATTTTGAAACTTTGTATAATAAATACAATTTTTCTAATTTTGACATATAAAGTGTCACTTTTCAAAATTGATTGACGTTGCCAAACGTCATATTTTTCATAACTAGTGATGAAATGAAAAATATTTCACAACTGGTGATGAAATGAATGAAGCATAAACAAAATTTCAAACAAACAAGCGAAATACGCGTAGCTACTTGATGTCAATGAAAGTTATGAAATTAATAATTTAATAATTAAAAAAAACTGTTTTAATCAAAAATAGAAAAAATCTTGTATGAAACACGATAGGAAATGCGATTTTGTGTAATTCGTGTGATTTTGCGGGAACTCGCTTCGCTCGTCCCGCAAACATCCCACTCGTTACACAAAATGATGCATTTCCTAACTGGTTACATAAATAGCTATTACAGAATTTGAGTTCTGAAAGTTTTTCCAACTTATTTATTACTTATAACAACGAATCAACAAACACAGTTATGTCGCGAGTACGTTATATATATATATATATATATATATATATAAATATATATATATATATATATATATATATATATATATAACATGGATAGACCTATGTCCGCGACACAGTCTATGAGACATAACATCCCATGTATGTAGACATCGTAACGTTAATGGTACATAACAAAGCTATTGGCATAAACAACTTTGAATATACTAATAGAATAGTAGTTTTTGTACATTTTTGAGTAAGGTCTCTTTGAATTTATAAATTAACAATTCCTTTCAAAAAATTACGATACGGAAATATATAACAACTTAGCAAAATTAAATTAAATATATTTCATAGTTGTTCAGTGTACATTATAAAATATTTAAAAATTCTTTGCTATATTTTTATATAAAATATATAAAACTTTCTAATTAACTGTGAATATGTTATAAGACCGGTAACATAACATACATGTTGTAGGTATGTACCACGTCCAAGACAAATGTGACATACCAACAATATAATTTTACGCTCTCTCATAGACATCCGACATGGTATATGTATATTACGTTATTAGTACGTATATAAATGATACACTACTTAGGTTTCAGATATTACATACCAGATACATCAATGTTACAACTGTGTTTGCTGGGTTAGATTAACATGCAACCTACTATGGTTTTACGAAGTAATCCTGCTAGATTTAATTTTGTACTACCGTGCAAAAATTAGTAATTTTGTACGCAATTTTATTGACCAGCGTGCAATAAAATGTTTGATGGTACCTTGCTAGTAACAGCATACAATAAAACCCAAAATTACAACCAGTAGCTAGATAACGTACTGCACTTGTCATTCCAATTTTGTATAACTTTTGACACCATTTGAATAAATTATTAATACAACTCATATTTAAAATTTAAAATGAGAATATTATTTGTACAATGATACAAAACACAGTGCATTTGAAATATAGAAATGAATTAGTTTTTTGTATACATTATTTATTGTGATAAAAACATACGAGTAAATTTCTGAATATTGTATTATTCTGATTTAAATACAAATTACAGCGTTGGAAAAGCAATTGAAGTGTGAAGCTTTTATATTAATAATTTAATTGCGAATCGCATCACAATAAAATGTAAAATGAATACACATTTCAAGCGATTTCAATGGCCAATACTCAATGCCTCTCAGTGGATGTGAATAACTTGAACCAGTTATTCAAATTCGTGCATTTTAATGGGCTGGAAAAGTTCCACAATTGTCTTCAGTTATTTACTTCCGAAGTTAAACAAAACTTCTGGCAATTGAGTTTTTGCTTTCGAAATTAACTTGGTTGCGTCATCCTCACACTCTGCGGCCGCAACTGACTGCCGGGTCCTTATTTCACGGCCTTCTTGATTTCACCACATTCGCCTGCTGTTGCTGCTGGCTGACGTGTGGAGAATAATTTAATTGAATTTGCGCGACTTTAAATGCCACTGGGGAATTAAACCGCGCAGAATTTGCCAAAAATCGCTTTGTGGTTTATCGTTAGCACGTTATAAATCATTCTCACGATGATTTACATTAGAAAACTCGTATTTAAAATACAATATATATATATATATATATATATATATATATATATATATATATATATATATATATATATATATATATACTTGGGTCTTAGAATATGTTGTAATAAGTTATTATTGGAAGTTGTAATCCTTTTATTAATTTATACACCAATAAGTATTTATTAACCACAGTATAAGAATTCACGCAGTCGCTATCAGAACTTTTGATCTTTATGTCGCATCGACCGATGGCCTTGAGGCGAGCGGCCATATTGGCAGTAGCAGTGTACGGCGGTAAATTCGAATAGCTGTCAGTTACAAATGAAATAAAATCTAAAATAGTATATTACGTACCGTGAACTGTAAGTGATAGTTTTTAGGTCGAGATTGTAGTTTGGGATATCAAGACCCGTAGGGTCGAGATTTCCTAAACATTCGAGACCTAAAAAATCACTTACAGTTTGAGGTTAGTAAGTTATTTTTTGCAATACCTGCGTAAATACAAGAAAAGGAAAAATAGGTATCAAAATTAACAGCTGTCAGATTGAGGTTAAAAATAAAATTTGAATGATATATATTTACTTACCATCCACCATGAACGGTAAGTAAATGATGTAACCATGAAAACCAATTGTGCAATAAAAGTTCCACTTACTATGTTTAAATTTTGTTATTAATGGGTAACTTACAGTACAGGTATTGCAAAAATATTATTTCACCTGCACTATAAAAGTTTCTACAATTTGTCATGGTACAATTGTTATTTACGATATGATAAAGTGATAAAAGTGATTTATTTCGTTCGTGGGGTTGTATCACTCGTCTTCGCATCGTTTCACAAGCTTCCCCACTTACTCATAAAATGTCACATTTAACACGTATATCATAAAAAAAATTATCTACAATCTTCCTAGTGTATTAGTAAATAACTAAAAAATATAGAGAATGATATTTTGACAGATAGGGTTATATTTGTTGATTTATTGATACAAATCGTTAGCAACATGTTAAAAGTGACAATAAAATCACTTTTAACACGTTGCTATTACTACATTACTTTTAGCACTATTGTAAAAAAGTAACACTTATAACTTGCTAAGCAACCATTAGAAGTGCCACTTTTAACAACGGTTGTAGATAAATAAGTTTATCTCTCAGTTTTGCACTCATTTTATGAACTTAGCATGAAAGAAATACTGTTGCTTGATATTGACATACTGTACTCTATTTTCTATAGTAACTAAGATATCTACCTATCAGCTGACACTAAGCTGCCATCTTTTAGGTAGCGCACCTCTGAAATATTGGAATCACGAAATATTTGAATTGTCGTTTTGGATACTGTGTGAATACTTATACTGGGTATTAACGATAAAACTGCTAAACAGGAAATTGCAGTACTTTATATTTTGTAATATTCTTGAAATGAAATAAATACCTATTCGAATCAAAATTATTATTAAAATACAAACAAAAATGTGTACTTACAATAAATATAAAGAAATAAATTTTGTAAAAACTTATGTGGGCCATCAACATAGATATGTTATCAAACAATATATAAAAAAGCACCTATTCCACTCTGAAATGTACCTACTTTTTCATTATGACAATATGTCAAAATTAAGTATTTCTTTAACGTATTTATAAAATTTTTCTGTGCAGCAGTTCTCACATAGACATCATCGCGAAATTAATAAAATCGCATTTTCAAGACTTTGTTCATTATTGTTTTAGTTTATTCTTAATTTTTATTTCATTTATTTTTCTATTTACATAAAAGAAATATCTCTAAAACAAAGTAGAGCAGCTCATTATTTTGTGCCCGAAGCTTCGCTTGATGTAACTGGATAAATAGTCTACAATCTAAATAACTGGAGGAATATAAAAAATAATTATCTTAAGAACGAGCATCTTTCTTTCATCGTTATTGAGTCTTCCAATACTTAATCTCTTCTGTAGAATAATCTTGCTGACATCAAACTTCCACAATTTTTCATATCACTTTGCGATTACTTAATTAACCTTAAACAAAAAACGAACTCTACCATCAGTCAATTAATCTTTCGATCAGCAATCCGTCATAAGCCTCCAATGGAAACAATGCACTTTCTTTTTTTTTTTAATCTACGAAACAATAAAGGTTTCCTCACCCTTCTTGTCTAGTCGACCAGATGCGTATTGATGGTGAAGACCACGGTTTGCAATTCCGAAACGAAAATCAATATCGCAATAGATTTTAGTTTATCTTAATTGCAGTATTTTTCTTGTACCACGAGTTCTGTTTTTGGGTGTTTTAAGAGAAGTGTCTTAGCTTCATTTTTAAAAATAATGCAAGCATTAAAAGTTGCAGAGAATAGTATATTGTATGTACAAGAAGCATGGAATGGTACTCATTTCCTACGTGTATGAAAGTTTGTAGCATGATCCAAAGGCGAATGCTGCAAAAAATACGAGTATGAAATGGACATTCCATTCGCATTTCTGTGATTATTTTTTGACATTTCTTTAAACCAATCAAATGCTTTATTGTATGTCACGTGTCTGCGTTTTAACCAATCCTGTCATTATTATACTGAGAATAATGCTCTTGTGAATATTCCCGGCAATTTTCTCTGTAGCTTTTTTGTTTTTGTTGACAGATGTCAAATGTCAGATAGTTATCATCAACACAAGTAAAAATGAGCAAAAAAGATAAATTTAGTGGCGTGCCTGATGATGAAATAAAAAAATAATCTAATTAAATATAACTCGAGAGTTCGATAAATTAGAAAATAATTCTCCAGTATCTTTCTCAAACTTGTCGCCATTTGGCAATAGCCACTCAAGCCCTACGGGCTTTCGTGGCTATTGCCTTGCAACAAGTTTTCGAAAGATCTGTCAATTTATTTTCAATTTATTCTCATTCTTTTGTTATATTATTACTAACAATTCAAATCATATGGCATCTTTCAAAAATGGCTCAATAGATTTTGAGTATTTAAAATTTTCAACCAATTGAAAAGAATTATACTGACATTTTTCACTACCTAGTGATCTCATCGACATTTTTTTCGACAATTTTCACTAGTGATCCTTTCGACAATTTTAAACAATTGAATTATTATATGCACTGTTGCTCTGGAAGTCAGTTTACAAAAAGGATTCATTTTTACTTGTTGAATTGCCCTCTGGGGTTTCGTGGCTATAGCCTGGCAACAAGTTTTCGAAAGATCTGTCAAATTATTTTCAATTTATTCTCACCCTCTTGTTATATTATTACTGAAAATTTTCCCCAATTCATGCAAAATTTTATGTTGTAAAAATCGTACATTTCAAAACTCGCTGCTAACACTTACGGTCAAACATACGCGTCGAAGAATAAATCCTTTCTTTAAAAAAAAAATACAGCAAATTCTGTATTCTTCATTTATTTTCAAGTTCTTTATGGTCCAACAACCTTCATCCGTTAAAATTTCATGGATTTTTTACAGTGACTTGTACATTGCAATGTCAGATGAAGTACATTTCACAGGCTAAAAACGAATATTTTCGTTGGGTTCGTTCACTCCTATGAATTTTGTTTTACAAATTCAAATTTGAATAAATTATTCTTATCGAAAAACAAAAGAATTATTACTGTGAAGTCTTTGAACATTCTAGTATTTATATATGTGGATGAAAAAGGATAGCTATAACATTAAACTATAAAAAATATTAGTTGAAGACTAGTTGGCCAAAAATTCAGAATTTTGATACTGTGTCCCTCATTCCCATGAACGACTACAGTAATGCAAATAATTCGTATATTTATAAATATGGTCATTTATAACATACTAAGTTTATTTTCCATTTGATTTTACAGTTTTTGAGAAACAAATAAAAATATACCAAAAAACACACTTTTTGTTATATTTTTATATATCAAAAATTGCAAGTTCAAATGGAAAATAATTTTATTATGTTATAGACAATATTTATAAATATACGAATTATTTACATTATTGTAGTCATTCATGAAAATGTGTAACATAAATTTTACTACTTTGAAAATAATGTTCATGTATAATTTGCAAACAAAATTTGCTTTTTTAAATTTATTACAAAACTTTGGACTTTTATCTACAAATGTAGGTATAAAACATAATATATTTCATTTATTATAATAATGATATATTGTTTAAAAAAAGTTATGTTCATGTTGAGCAATCTTCAGCCCGTATGGTTGACCTTAAACACATTGCACTCAAATAACAATATCATGGAAACTAACCGAGATATTAACAATCCAAGAACATGTAGTTATAGAGGAGATTATGCGCAACACAATGCTGCCAACTGCATATCACTAAACATCTCCGTTGGCGCGTAATTCAAAATATTCTGAATAAACCTTGTATATATGTTGATAGCTACTATCGAATTGTGGACCCAATTCTTTGGGTAGCTCTTAATTCCTGACATTTATTTATTATTTACGTCAAGAATATCAGTATTAGATTATTCTTATGTCATTCGATTTTGGAAGACAGGATCAGGGTCCAGCAGGAATGAATTGGTTGACTCTACGAAGCGCGCGCTGCTTGTTTTCGGTGGTACTCGTCACAGCATCACCGGAATCAACCGGAGCGGGTGCCCGGAGTTTAGTCCGCGCGCGACCCTCACACGGTCCGGAGCCTGTGGCGCTCCGCCATGTGATCCACAGCAGGAAACACGCGAGTTATTCGATAATCAATTACTATTAAAAATCCTGTTAACAAAAATTGTGCAGTGGTTGGTCTCCGCTAATAATTAATTGTTTTCTTTTTTTGTGAATTATTAATAGTTTTTAAGTTTTTCTTTCAATGTCGCCTCTTCTGAAGGGGAATATAATTGAAAAGTTTTGTGTGAAAACAAAGATTTATAATCCTCCAGTGCGGGGAAAATACGGAGCGCAATAAATGGAAATGAATAGTGGAAAAACTTGAAAAACTCCATTCGTAATTTCCATTATCCCTGGAACAAAAATATTCGCGACATGGACGTAATTTTTTACTGAAATTTTTTAATCAACCTAAAATACATATCTAGTAATTCAAGTGGAGGTGTGTGAATATAGTTAAGTGTTTAATCATGGGTTTCAACGATAAAAAATTACAACGACTTCGGAAATTTCGATTCTTTGGACGGGCGAAAGTGTACCTCATGGTACGATGGCCCATACTGGTATGCTTTAATTATTATCTATACCCTTATGAATGTAGGTGTCTGCATTAACAGTTGTTGTCACAAAAAGAAAAATATTTTAAATGAAGCATTATATCCTCGTTAAGCCCTTCAGTTATTTGTTTTCATACACGCAAAAAGTTTTACAAGTTTTTACCCCTTTTTCTGTGACATAAATAATAAAATGTTTTGTTTATGAGTTTTTGTATTATAAAAACCGCCATATGAGGCCATGTTTTATGCTATTATTTACTAATTATGTTGCAAATGAATTTTAATTACTTTTCCTCTCGAATAATTTTTTGTTTCGTCTCTCTTCCTAGCATTTTAATTTAAATGAAATTATATGTTTACGTTGAATGCTCCAATTTGCTACAATTATGAAATTAAAATATAACTTTTTCGAGAATTCTAAGTACTTTATTTTAATTAGAAAAGTGTACCTTCATAGAATCAAAGGTATAAAACTTTTAAATTCCGTTGCTATTTGCTTATATAGCCACTTACATAACCACTTGTATATTCGATATGTTGGTGTACTAATTAATCTTTAAATCCTTGAGAGTTATAAGCGACTGACGAAATAAGCAAAAATTCAGTCAGGATAATTGTTGTTTATTAATATATAGTTTTGACTCTTAAAGCCATCGTTACACAGGCATTTGCAGCTTTTTCAGGACTGAGAGAATAACGCTCAACAATATGTCAAACAATGCTTTCTTTTTAATTTTCACAAAAGTTATAGTCCCAGACGATCCACCGTTAATTTTTGTTAAATTAACAAGTTTCAAATTTATTAGCAAGTAACAAATTATTTTTGTGTATTTCGTAAACAAATATATTTGTGAATATAGTAATTATTTCACGGAAAAAATGGATTGTTACAACAGCAATATTTATCTTACGTATAGTGACAGCAATTTAGATATCTACATACATTTATTTATATTAGTAATGTGATATTAGTTTCGATTGTTGCTTGAACAATCTAAATATTTTTTTTAATAGTCTAATATTGTTGCAGTATACGTCTAGATCATGTTGTGTTAAATGTGCTATATTGTTAAGAATATAATATATATTCAAATCAACAACTAATTAAGTGTGCGGTGGAACAGAAGTAGGTGCGTTCCTGTCATCTGGTCCAATTTTTGATTTTTGACTGGGTTTTTCGCCTTCTTCTACTGAGATTTACTGATATTTGGTTTCAGCACCTCACATATAATAAAGCTAAGTATTATCTTTCATTTATATTCAAGTTTAGGTTAATTTTTATAATTTTGCATAATTTTTTGACGTTTTTTCATTTTATTTACATTGGTTACGGGATAGTTACGGGTATGTAAATGTATATTTGAGTGTATATGTTATAAATTATTACCTTTCTTTCTTTATCAAGGATAAGCCTGGTAAGCTACCTTGACTCCTACTCTTGTACCGAGAGAACCCGTTTCTTTTTCAATCTTTAATTTTGTGAAAATGAAGAATAAATGGGCGAAGTTTGATGAATGTAAGTTTGCTACGTGGAATGTCAGAGGTATAAATGGAAAGAAAAATGAATTGATGTCTGCAATGCGTACGTATAATGTGGATGTTTTATGTGTGAGTGAAACGATGCAGAAAGGTTGTGGCGAGGAAGAGGTGGATGGAATGTTTTGTTTATGGTCGGGTGTGTGTGCGAATGCTAGAGCGAAACATGGTGTGGGTATGGTTGTAAGTGAACGAATGAAAGCATGTATTAGAAATTATGGTTGTATTTCGGAGAGAATTTTATGGTGCAGATTAAAGGTAGGCTTTCATAGAATCTTCGTTGTGTCCGTTTACGGCCCAACTGAATCTGAAAGTGATCTTGCGAAGGATCAATTTTGGAATTTGTTAGATAGCGTGATTGATGCGTGTGATCCTGGCGAGAAAGTGATTGTTTGTGGTGATTTGAATGGTTGGGTGGGTGTAAAGAGTAGTGTGTCTGGTAGCGTGTTAGGTAAATTTGGGGATTCTAGAGTGAATGATAACGGTAGGAAAATAGTCTCTTTTTGTATGGAGCGGAACCTCTTCATATCCAATTCCATTTTTAAGCATAAGTTAGCTCATATATATACATGGGAGAATGTAAGTACGAATAGACGTAGTGTGATTGATTTTGTTTTGTATGATGAGCGCTTGAGGAGTTTGGTTGTTGATACGCGTGTGAAAAGAGGGGCTGAGCTTGGAACGAATGACCATTATTTGGTTGTGTCGCGTATACGTCTAGGTAAGTGTTGGAGAATGAGGGTACAAGGTTCTGGGAGCTTGTTTCGTGTGAAATCTAATGTTTTGCAGAATGAGGATGTTCGAGGGTTATTTGTAGAGAAATTGAACGAATCTTTGCCTGAATGTGAGCCTTATTTTGATTGTTGCATAAATGATGTTTGGGTGAAATTTAAGGGCATTGTCCTTCAATGTGCGAAAGAAATTTGTGGTGAATGTAAGTTAGGCTGTCGTTCGAGGAATGCATGGTGGAATGAAGAAGTGAAAGAAGCGATTGAGGAGAAAAAGAGGGCGTATTTGAGATTTTTGAATGTGAAGGATGTACCAGGAACTTTGCGTGATGAATGCCTGATGGAATACAAGAGGAAGAATAAATGTGTTAAGAGAGTCGTAAGAGAAAGTAAGGCACGTTTCGATGAATTGATGAGTGAAAGATTAACGAATGATTTTAGTATGAATAAGAGAATGTTTTGGCAGACTGTAAAGAGATTGAGAGGTGGGAGTACAAGACCAGTGAAAGCAATTAAGAGTGCGAATGGTGAGTTGTTGTGGAATGAGTCACATGTTAGGAATAGATGGTGTGAGTATTTTAAGGAATTGTATGGTGGTGTGAATGGAGTGAATAATAGGGGAGGGAATGCAAGAAATGCTAGAAACGTTGAATGGGATATAGATGAAGGTGATGTCAGCTTTGCATTGATGCGTCTAAAGAATGGTAAGGCTCCCGGTTTGGATGGCATAACAAATGAAATGTTGAAATATGGTGGTGAAAGATTATTTGATTGGTTAGTTTATTTGTTCAGATTTTGTTTGAAACGGTGCGTGGCTCCTGATGATTGGAAACGTGCTGTTATTTGTCCTTTATTTAAAGGCAAAGGCAGTTCGAGTGAATGTACAAATTTTCGAGCGATAAGTTTATTGAGTGTGGTAGGGAAGTTGTATGGAAAAATATTAATTCATAAGGTGCGAGCCTTAACCATTTCAAAGTTAAGTGATATGCAAGGAGGTTTTTTGCCTGAGAGAGGTTGTGTAGATCAATTGTTTTCTCTTCGAATGATTGTTGAGAAGTCACTTGATAAGAACAAAAAGGTGTTCTGTGGCTTTCTCGATTTAAAGAAAGCGTATGACAGTGTTCTTCGAGAGACTATGTGGGATGTACTTGTAGAGTACGGTGTGGATGGTAATTTGTTGGGAGCGATTCGAGCGTTGTATGAAGGAAGTGAGGCTGCGGTGAGAGTTGATGGTAGATTGAGTGATTGGTTTCGTATAGATGTTGGTGTGAAACAGGGTTGTGGAATGTCTCCTTGGTTGTTTAATTTGTATATGGATGTGTTGTTACGAAAGGCATTGAATGGAACGGATGGTGTACGTATTGGTGGACGTATAGTGCCTGCGTTAGCTTATGCGGATGATGTTGTTGTGTTGGGTGAAACTGAGGAGCAATTGAGAAGAATGATTGTGAGCATAAATGAAGTAGGGAAAGGTTTAAATCTGCTATTGAATGTCGATAAATGTAAAGTGTTGGTGTTTGAGAAGAATGATTTGGTGACTGATTGTAATGTTTCAGTGAATGGTGTGAGACTGGAACAAGTGAATGAATTTGTATATTTGGGTAGTATGTTCTCGAGGGATGGACGTATTGACCGGGAGATTGAAAGGCGAGTGTCTGCAGGGTGCAAGGTATTGGGTGCTCTGGGTACATTTGTTCGAAACGTGAATGTATCTAGAGATGCTCGATTGAGTGTTTATAATGGTGTGTTAGTGCCTACATTGATGTATGGTTCTGAATGTTGGGTGTGGATGAAGAAGCATGAACGACGTATGGCTGCTGTGGAAATGAGATATTTGAGAGGAGTATGTGGGTATACGAGACGTGATCGTATACGGAATACATTGGTGTATGATGAGTGTGAGATTGAGAAGAATGTTGTTAAGAAAGTGGGAGTGAGTCAATTGAGGTGGTTTGGACATGTTGAGCGAATGTCGAATGAAAGGTTGGTGAAACTAATATATGTGGGTGAGATTGAAGGTGACCGATTGCGCGGGCGTCCGAGGAATAACTGGTTGGGTATGATTGATGGTTTGTTGCGTGAACGAATGATTCCGAGTGTGAAGAATAAACGAGCATGTATGAATCGCACTATGAATGTGGACGAGGCGAAAGTGGTGTGTCAGGATAGGAATGTTTGGAGGAGATTGATTGTTGGTTGACTGTTTTTCTGGGTTCGTGCTACCCCACTAAGTGGGACATAGCGTGACGTTATGTATGTATGTATGTATGTAACAACTAATATTGCTATTTCAAGCAAGATATTAATTTATGATAAATATGTATTATTGCTGAGAAATAAATACATGCGTATAGTATTGTTACAGTAAGAATACATAAATTACTGTCACTATACGTTAAGATAAATATTGCTACTGTAGTAATCCATTTTTTTTTTTCATGTAACATTTATTTTTATGTGCTTTTCACTAAATATTTTAGTAATTATATTGAAGCAGAACAATAAAAGATTATTTTAACAAATTAAGTTGTCACAAAGGATATAAACTTTTTAACAATTTCAAATTGATAAGTTTGCTAAATTTACTTGTTATTATTGACGAGTCAATTTTGTAAATTTTATAAATCCAGCAAATAAATATAAAAATTCAGAATTAACAAAATTTAATTTAACAAATTGTCAATTGTTAACACAATATTAACTAAAAATACTTAACAACCGCAAAATTAACAAATCGCAAATCATTTTTTTTACTGTGTATACCATTTACCCATTTCTAGATATAGATTCTGCTTCGAACACAGGTTGAAATTTTTTAGGCAGATTCATAAAAGGGGTTAGTATTAACTCTATTTTTTCATATGTAACTTCGTTTCTAAATTAATTACATTATCAAAATGTGTCAAATTTCATGCTAACCAATCTTGATTACAACCTTAGTTAAAATCATTATGTTAATAGAATGGAAAATGAAGTTACGGGTAATAATAAAAAGGAAGTTAGCGCTAATACCTTTTATGAATCTGCCTGTTTGAGTTTTGAGTACGACTACCAGCTGTAAAATTACTCCCCCTTCCTCCAAGGTGGAATTTTATAAGGTGGCAGTTTTCTTAAAATTGTATTTTAATTATCAATTTTTTTTGTTTATCCTTATTAAGATAATTATAACTGTTGGAGAAATGCTCCTAATTTTTTTTTTTTCGATGTATAGGCTGTACAGTATTAACTATATCATTTTCAATCCATTCTTATCATATTCTAATTTCTGATTATTCGTAGAGTCTATGTCCAAATATGCCCTCTATCGAATATTTTAACACATCATCTCCCTTACATATATGTGGTGAAAGGTAAAAGGTCTATATTAGTTAATTAATAAATGTAATCCCCTTTATGAATCTATCCGTATATTCGTGGCATGTTATCCTTTAATCAAATTCTCAGAATTAATCAAATAATTTTTCCGCATGTGATGACAGTACAATAATTCTTCCTGACGTAGTCTATATTGCACGAATAACTAATTACACTCCATATATCAAAGAACAAAATAATAGCTTGAGCAGGAGGTCTGGTAAACTAATGTTAGTTTCGTATTTTCTAGATATGTGATATTATTCGAGTAAATGAATTACCAGGAACACAAACGGCAAATTGAACGACAAAACAGTGCAGACACAAGGAAGTAAACGATCTAGCCACGGGTGGCAATTCTAAGTTTGAACCTTGTTAGCAAAACACATCTAGTTATTTTCCGTATCCGTTTTTGTTGCTATTCGATATTTGTATATAACGGTTCCTTGCATAATAACGCTTCCAACTTAATATAGCTTCCGCACAACCTTAGATAACTAGAAATTCTTCTGCAAATATAAAAAGTTTATAAGGAATATATTTTCTAGTCTTTTCTGTGTTAGCTAATAACAGCAACGACGAATATATTTTATTGGGTTTCTTCTCCAATTCAAATGTGTCAGTACTTTTAGTTTTATTTGCCAACAATTCTAAATAACGAAATTTGATGACTGCTATATAAATAATATATTGAAACACGCATTTTGAATTCTCTGCAAATTTGATGTTCCCTAATTTGGCTAATTAACGTAATAGAATATTTGTACGTTCTAAAGACGATAACAAACAAGATCAAAAATTAGGACGCATAAATATTGTATTCTCCAATTTAAAAGACTTTTAGCAATGATAAGAAACATTCAATTAAATATTTATTTATGTTTATATTCATTTGCTTTAGGGAAATATTATTACACAAAGGAATACAAAATATCGAAATTGAGACGAAAATGATTATATTTTCCAGTTTGCAAAACATATTATTAAAGTTCTAAATTATGCGAAGAAAATTGGAACTTACTATAAAATATACTTTAGTTTATTAGGCCGTGCCTCAAACAAAAAAAAATGTGATTATTATGTTCAACAAATAGTAATAATAGGTTTTATAGTCGACCTTGTGCCATTGTACACCGTAATTTAGGTTTTATGGGGGTTAATTTTGAAACTATTCTTTCAAAAGGACAACTTGTTACTGGGATGACTGAGAAATCTTTTAAAAATTTTCAATATGAACTAAATATTACCTATTAAAAACGAGTACATGTTTTGGAATAGGTTCTTCATTTTTAAATAATCTGATTTCTGCGTTCAATTCATCTAACATCAAAATTAAAATCAATACATTTTCCTCTTCGTGACTATCTTCTAAGTTTAATACTTTATCATTGACAGCAGAAATTAAACGAAGTGATTATTGGCAAAATCTTTGGTCAATTTCAATAAGCAATGCATATTACCGGATAAAACGTATATACATATTTTCATATCTTCATGTAATGTGGATGGAATATATTTATTAATGTTATCATCGATACGATAAGAAACTTTGCATTTTTTACGAGTAGTATTTTTACCTTCCGCCATATCCTGTAAGGAAGGTATAGGAATCACACAAAATAGTCGATAGTGAATACGATTTTACCATATATGTAGTTTCGCAAAGATGTCGGTGTGTGTGTGTCTGTATGTTTGTCTGTCTGTATGTCTGTCTGTTTGTCTGTCTGTCTGTCTATCTCTCGCTCTGTCTGTCGGTCTGTGCGGATCTCTGGAGTTACAGTTTCTCAAAAACTACTAAACAGAAAATTTTCATATTTTGTATATATCTACTGTATCTACTTGGGAAAAGCTTTATGAGTTTTTGGTGATAATCCAATAACCGAAAGTGATAGTTTACTTGAAACCCTACCAAGTTATTTTGGAATATCTCAGTACATTACGGTTTAATGACAATTTTTGTTATAAGAATAATGTTTTAAATATTGTTATCTACAATTGATGTTTGAAACATTTTTCTCTTCCTGGCACCATTTACGAATTACAAGACTTCAAAGAAAATTATAATAAAATTTTCGTTTAAATCTATTAACCTGTGCTTTTTGAAAAGAAAAAACAAAACAACGTAATTTTTTGACATGTGTCACAATTGAAATATGGAATAAATTCGACGAATCAGAGCCACATATTAATGCGATATAATGAAGTATCTTGATTCAGTTACTATGGTTACGTCTGTTTGTTTTAATTTATTTTTTTGAGTTTGACGTTTTCAACATTTTATATTAGTATTTGTTGTATAATTTCCAAAATCTTGTTATAGAAAGTATAGTCTACAACAGGTAACGGAATGCCATATCCCACACTCGCAAACCGTAGTTCTCGCCTTCGGCTCAGCCTACAAACTCTTTGCTCGTGTGGAATATGTGCCATTCCATTACTTGTTGTAGAATATACTATTTTTGAAGGGATGAGTGTTTCTTGAAATAATGGTGGTCAATGTTCCTGTATTGTTTGATAAGAAATCTGTGGCGGGAAGTATTGTGGTGCCCACAACAGATTTTTTTAGTCTGTAATCTTATTTATAACTCAGTTTTAATTTATAAAAAGTACCATTATTCGCAAATCCATTAAAATTTTCCATAATTTCCCTGGTAATAATACTTGATTAAGTTTGTTTTTTATACTGACAATAACAAGGCACAGAGTAATTTCCAGCCCCGAACAAAAAGTATTTGTCAACGTCAAACTGTAATCTCAAACATATCGTGACTGAAGCTAATGCCGTAAAACAATATTGCCAACAATACGCAATGCGCCGCGCAAATGTCCCGAAACGGCAGCGGTAACGGACGGTACCAGCGCGCGGAAGTTACGATCAAATATAAGCAGAAAGTTAGAATTTAAAAGCTAGTAAATCACTGCGCCAGTTTATTTTTCGTTTTCTTGTCTGCATTATGAGACACGAAGGTTGAAGCTTAAAACTAATATTTCATGCTTGAACAGCAAATATACACATGAATTGCCAGCAGATGTCGTATGTGTGTGCACTTTGGAGATTCGTGTTTCGGGCCTGAATTATTGAAATTCCTTCGCGTGATCATGTCTGTGAGCATTTAATTTGATTCTGCGCTGCATTCGTTGCTGCAGAGCTTTTTGCTCAATTATTTAAGTAGACTACTTTTGAAATCTTTGAATCAGCGAATAGTTCTACTTTTGTTTCCAATCTGAAAATTACATTGTGTGTTGTGTCAATATATTATAGTTGATAAGATAATGTTTAAGTTTCATCATTTGCAGCGAGTTCGGATAAAATGCAATATTAATTTTATTTACCCAGATGAAGTAACAAAGATGTATCGAAATATTGGATCTCATCCGTTGATACTTAATAAGTCTGCGTTACTTCTTACCAACATACAATATTTACATTTCTGTTGCCAGTTATACGTAGTACTATTTAAAAAATCTGCTGTATCAAGCACATAACCTCCCTGCCAATGCAACTCTAAACGGTACAAAATAGTATTTGATGATAACAGAAAAATACCTTCTTATTTTTTTATTTTCTATTTAAATTTAAGAAATTAATTTTCTTTCGTATGTTTATTTAATTTTTTTATATATTCACTAAGAAAACAGCTTCACAATCACAATGACATGTGTCACATTTCGTAATAAGTGAAAATTTTTAAGTGTTTCCATGGTGTACATGGAATGTAAGATTTATGAAATTTAATTTCTTTATATTTTATTATCTTTAAATCTAATGAAAATTAATAAAATTAGTTTAATCAAAACAGATGTAAAATTAAAAATTCTACAATTTTCAAACTAACAAAAATTGTTGAAATATTTGTTTTAACCGTGTTTTATTTTACTGAAAACTGTTAAGGGCTGCTAGTGAACTGCTACTTCTGGTTGACCAATTCTATCCAAAATCTAATCAGCTCTTCATGTAAATATAATAACGCAAAAATACACAAAATTGTATTTTTTTACTAGAGTATTTGAGTTATGCGAAACGAAAAAATTGGCACAGACTACACAACACACACACATACATACATACAGACATCATCGCGAAAATAGTAAAATTGTATTGTAGGGACCCTAAAACGTGCTTATTCATTGAAAACTTACTACCCAATTTTTTGACCAAAAACAATACCTCAGAGATAGGCGGGAGGCAAAAAACATAGAACGTCAATGTCAAATGAAATATTATTGTACTTTAAAGATGTTTACTTAAAATAAGTTAGTAATATGTCAAATTCAGAGTTTTAAAAAGTTGGAAAGTCAATTATGCTCCAAATTTCTTTTTTCACAATAAGAACACGTTTATTTGCAATGAATTGTACATTGTTGGAAAGCCTGGACTTTGTACAATTTTCTACTTATTTTCCGTTACATTTGATGCATTTTTGCATGTGGAGTAGCATTTTCGGTATACACTTTCGCCGTGACCTTATTTTACGGACAACCCTCGTACTTGTTGAATTTTAATCCTTATAATAAATTTATTACTTGGATTAAATCAGAACAATTATTTATTCCTCTTTAACTTCCAAATAAATTAATATTTCAAATGTTTTTATTGTTGTATGGGTTCGTGAACATTACCATGAAGTGCTAGAAATATTGGCGGTAATACAAGTATTGGGCGTCAGTGAAAAAGTATGTGGTAACGATTATTGGCTTTTGATGTTCGTTGCCTTCCCAATAACCAATCCTCTTTTTGCTGTCGAAACATCAAGAATTCAACAAAAACTCCTTCTGCAAAACACTTTATTACACATCAAAATAAAATAATAAAAAACAACACCCCGCAAAAATCTAGAGTGTCGACGAAGTGTAGTCTGTGAATTTTTCGCAAAACTTTGTTTAAGCTTCTTTGTTGTTTTACTTCTGAGTTTCAAGCCATCGTAGATTCTTGTATAGCAAATTATTTATCGCGCAAGTAATAATAACTTTATATATAAGCCGATCTCGCGTTGGGTGCTAAATCCTGGATTACTTCGGACATGCGAGGAAAATGATGATAAAGGTTAGCCACAGATAAACCATTTAGGGCCAAGATACTAAATTGGGCAGGAGTTCAAAAGATACCGCGATAATTCTTTAAATTGTAATTTATTTCCATGTGGCGTTAAAAACAACATACGAATCCTTCTTGAACCCTGCATTACTCGCATTATTTTTATAATTATATTTAAATAAATTTACATGATATATATGCTAGCATGAATAGCCGAAAAGACTCAATGAGTGGAAAAGCGGCCACAACGCGTTCTGGCATTCGAGAAACAGCTGTACTGAGATGTATTGATAAATAGTGAGCCTTGAAACTTGACATAAAATTTGTACATCATTGTTTTAGCACCTCTAAAAAACACTCCTATTTCTTGTAACGCACCACAATGCCCTGTATGAAATTTTAATTGGAAAATGCCACAAGATGCCGGTTTTTTTGCTCAATAAGCTTTTACGCTATGTCTCGCTAGTGGGATACTTCGACCAAACATCTATCTTCTTACTACGAGTATATTCGCCTCGTCTACATTCATACAAAACAAGTATACATTTAATTATCAGATGCCCACGAAATCGTTCATCCTCAATTTCATACTCATGAAAATTTACTAGAAATAAGAACAACCTATAATAGATTTGTTGGTCTGTTATTACTAGAAAGAAAAGATGTTATTTGAGGGTATATTTTATTCGTTGAAATTTTTGAATAAATTTGGAAATAGAGAAGCGAAATATGATAGTATTTGTTGCCTGTTGGTAAACAGATATTTGGCGTTGCTATGGCAAATAATATCATTTTCAAGATGTTTTAAGTTGTTATATCCGATCCTCTGAAACCGCTTTCGTCTTAGGTATCACTTTATAGATTCATGTTACAAGTTCTGTAATGAAATGTTCCTCTTATGTTTTGTAGAAGGGTAGTAAAACAATAATAGAAATCAAATCTTATTTAATTCACAATAGTATTTGTTCACAATACTTATCCTTATAGAATCTCTTTAAAATATGGACAACTGAAGTAGCTAAAAATTAGTAAGGGTTGTTTAATTATCAATGTGGGTTGTTTTGTGAAAATCCTGCAGTAATTTTTTAATATAAATGGCAATTTAGGTTTAATCCTGTCAATTATTTGAGGCCATAAACCATATAAATTAACGTTGCATTACAACAGTACGTAAATGAACACATATATCGCTCGAAATATAGCACCAAATTTTGTAAATTCGATTTATTTTATTTGGTAGTAAATTGTGTTTAAAACACCAAACTAGATTACCCCTCAAGCGAAATACGAAATACTGAAATAGGAATATGTCTTATAATTGCTTGTAAACTTTGCTAAACTCATCCTCCGCCCCTAATCGAATTACTGTACTTTCTGTTTTGCATATAAATAGGATATATCTACTATTAAACTAATAATATATGCATTTTTTCATTAATACAATTGAAGAGGGGATTCAACAAAATACAATTAATTTCACTGTGTTACAAGAATGAGATTTTCATATAACATAATTTTATCAATTACAAAGTAGTTACATACCCCTCATAAATTAATAAATAAATAAATGTAAGGGAGGTATTGAAAATAAAATTTGTCATAATTCAAATCATTCAGAACAATAAATAATTTCATTAATTATTAGTTGATTAAATGATTAGAATTATGACAAATTTTATTTTTTGACTTTCACCTCTTGACGAACATCCATGTGTTGTAGAAACCGATCAAGGATGAAATACATTTTTTAGCTTACTTGCATAACAACACAATAAATTTCCTAGATTCATTGCTACTACCTCACGTGTTCTACATTTTCAAATATTGGAATATTGGTAACAGGTGTGTCCCTAGTATATCTCACAATTTTTGAAGTAGTTTTGTTTCTTTGCTAACTTTAAACTTCGCTTGCAGTTTTAGCTACTGCACTTTTCATAAAACCTTGATCTAATCTAGATAAAATGCTATGAGAAAAAAAATTAAACTTGTATATATCAATATACCAATATATTTTATCAAATGGCTTGTGTACGAAACAAAACCGAACTGATAATCTTACAAGTCTATAAGACTTCATTTAATGTATAACACTTGTTATATAAATAAATTGCACTGTAATTTTTATACACGTACGTGTACAATAAAGCTGTTTCGCATATTATTTCAAAAAGAAAATACTTTTGTGGACACCACAATACCTCCTGCCATAGATTTCTTATCAAACAACGCAAAAACATAGACCTCCACTATCAATAAACTTTCGCGGTAGTTGTTATGGTAACGGTCGCAATATCAAAATGATTGTTTTTAAATCTATTTCATGGTCGCTACCAATACAACGATCGCGAAATAGGGCAAAATAGGGTAAAACAATCATTTTGACACTTGGAACTTTCTATTTACAATAAAATTAATAAAATTTGTAATTACATATTTTTTACGGTTACACTAAAAATAGTACGTACTCCTTGTCCGCGAAATCCTGCAGCACCCTCGAGATTGTCCTGCCTCGGCCGCAATCGTACAAATAAATGTTTTCAAGCGTTGTTCAGTTTTCTTTTTTTCAAAAAGCACAAGCAGATTTAAACTAAAATGTCAAAGTATAATTTTTCTTTAACGTGTAATTTTTAAATGGTAACAGCAATTATCATTAAATCATAATTTACTGAAATATTTTTAAATAATTTGATAGGGCTTCAAGTAAACTTCCACTCCCGGTTACTGGTTACTTCCCAAGGAGATACAAATATAACATATAAAATATCATAATTTTCAGTTCAGTACTTTTTTTGAAACCGTCACTCCAGAGATCCATACAGACAGACATCATCGCGAAACTATTAAAGTCGTATTCTATAGGGACTCTAAAAAATGTTCATCTGCTGAAAACTCACTACCGATTTTTTAGCATGATTCCTAGCCCTCTTTTATAGGTATGAGGCGGGAGGTAAAAAACCATTGTCGGTGAAAGATACAAACCTCAAAAGGATAATGGGCGTCAAATGTTAATTGCATTTTAGTTAACCAAATGAAAGGTAAATGAAATTTGTGTGCGAATGAGGGCATTGTTGTTAGCTAAAATGTCTTTGGGATGATAGAGACCCACGTCAAAGTTCCTCCGCAGCGAGTTTATGTAATTGTACTCTGCATTGAACGCGTAGAATTACAAGCAAATTCACAACTTCATTCCGGTGACGCATGTCGAAACATTCTCCTGTACATTCATCATTGCCACTTCGCCACTTTACAGCAGAGTGAAACTGCTGCTATTTACCAAACTTGTCAACTTTCAATTATTTCACCTCAAGCAGGGAGTGGTGAATCGGGTTGTATTGAATTTTCGGAAGTTTCAATAGAATATTTGCTAATTATTAATCCCAGAACATTGTTTAGCTTGTTACCAGGAGTTCTTGACTTTGAATCTATAACCCATAAATATTTATTTACTCAGCAAATTTCTGCTTTGATACAATTACTCGTAGAATTCTCTCCGTCCATACTGCTTTGCGGCAAAGTGGAACTTTCATTTACTTTGTCGAGCTCTGAAACATTTCTGCTGCTGCGAAAACTAGCAAAAGACGATAATGATCTTCGTACGCGACGAATGCGAACTATACACGAACATTTTATTCTTGTTCTCTTTGTGAAAGCCACGTTGCTACTATAGGGCATGTCTGTATGTTTCTTCTTTGCAGTGCCGTACGAAATCCGATCATTCTTTCCCCTTACAACATCGAGATAGTAGATAATGATAAATCAAAATGAACATTTATTTTATTACAAACTAACGGATCTAATTTCATTGCACCCTGTACATAGGTTAAGGACGCTACAGCTGCCAAACATCAGGGCCTTTCTTCTTATATAAAAATGACACCACAGGTATTTTAAATAATACTAAATAATTGTAGTTTTGTAGACATAAATGATTGTGTTGTGTGTGAAGAGTGACAATATGAATCATAATTTCGGGCATTGTTGATGATTACAGAACATTCTGTGTAAAAAAGTGGAAGTGGTGTTTGTTCGATACATTAATAAACACATAATTTAGGATATTCTGATTCCTTATGCAATAGCTCGCCCAAGATGAAAACATGTGAATTTGCAAAAATAATCAACTACAACCAAGAATACAGTAATAGTCTTACCGTGATCTCGCCAGAGGTATTATCAAATTTGTACTGATTACTTCTCATGGTCGAGATATTTTGGAATCTGGTCGGAGCCCTCTGTTCAGGTTTATTTTTTGGGAATGACATACCTCATACCATGAGTATACTCATAGTCTTTTAATAAAATAAAGTATCTATTAGAGTAGATATGTTAACAGTCAGTCAAACGAATTAAGTATTTAAAAGAGCAATGCCTCATTAATTTGTTTATTTCATAAATTGTACATACATACATAACGTCACCCAGAAACACAGACAATCAATATCTCCTCCAAACATTCCTTTTTTCCTATCCTGGCACACCACTTTCGTCTCATCCACATTCATAGTGCGATTCATACATGCTCGTCTATTCTTCACACTTGGAATCATTCGATCACGTAACAAACTATCAAATATACCCAACCACTTATTCCTCAGACGCCCAATCGTTCATCTTCAATCTCACCCGCATATATTAGTTTCACCAACCTTTTATTGGACATTCGCTCAAGATTGCCAAACCACCTCAACTGACTTACTCCCACTTTCTTAAAAACATATTTCTCGATCGCACAATTTACCGTACACTAATGTATTTCGGAAACGATCACGGCTCGTATACCCACGACAAACATCTCTCAAATATCTCATTTCTACAGCAGTTATATGTCGTTCATGCTTTTTCATCCACACCTAACATTCAGAACCATACATCAATGTTGGTGATAAAACACCATTATAAACACTCAATCAAGCATTTCTAGATAAAATCACGTTTCGCGCCATTTTTTCTAGCTTAGGGCTTGCAAATATTTCTAAATTATTTAAGATACAAATATTTAAGTTGTATAATGCAGAGAATAAAATATTTTGCAATTTTAACTTGAAGGTTGGTAAATAATTTAGCCAGTCAGGTTAATCAAAGGGTCGACATGTGAAGTTAATGTGACATTTTGAATTTCTCTACAATAAATTGTTGACATAAATATTATCTATGCTTGAGTATATGAGATGTTTATTTCTTTTATCAACGGTTAGAAACTAATTATTTCGAATTTACATTTCTCCTAACAAGGAGAAGAAATTCCTGCCAACGCCACTGCGTTTGCCCTCACATCGCAGTTCTCAAGAAGCAGATTGCGAATACGCGCCTCTTACCGATTCGCGAATGTTCTTTCTGTTTGGTGGGCTGCTTGTCTGGAGAGGCTACAAAAGAATTGTGGAAAAATATTGCAAGAGTGAATTGTACCTGGAAAAATCTACCAGACGTAGAATAAACCCTAGTTGTGTGATTATTGTCAGAGTGACGAGTATTGATTGCAACGACGTTGTTGGAAATTGCTGCAAAAATGGTTTTCAAGATAAAGTCGTTGGAATTTTTACTGCGAAATGTTTGTGAAATATAAAAGGAATTTAGTGTTACAATAACTTTTACCGATAGTACATATTTTTTCTTCTTTTTCAGTAGATATGCATGTAAAAGTATTCGAAACATGTAGTTATTTCAATTACCATTCGGTGGTAGCTATATCAGCTTTTTAATTAAAATATTGTTATCTTTTTTACCCTATATATTAAAATTTTGACTATTTTATGGAATGTTTCATTATAAACATATTTATTGCTTCATTTCATTTCGGCGCTATTCACGTTAATGCAATAATTAAAATAAATGTGCTCAATTTATGAAAGTTTTGATTTTGACCGTGCATATATGAAAATTTCGTATTTAATTAGTTGATAAATTGATGATATAATTTTATATATTGTCATGAAATTTTTAATGATTATACCCGTTGAAAGCGTTTAATTTTGTTAATTCGAATAGTTTAATTAAAATTTAGGGATATAATAATTGTAGTATTTTATCATGTTAACAATTTTAATTTCGGGTCTTTACTTTGACAGCTGTTAACCACACAATCGAGATCTGCGAAAGCAGAGCAACACCATTTATTTATTTATTTTATTTAAACTGTAATATGTATTTTTATCTAAATAATGGTTACAATAAAACAAATTTATATTTTAAAATGAAGCTTAGTGTTTCAAGGAAATATAGAATGAATAATATTAACAAAACAATATTAAAATTATAAGAGACATTTGGATTAAGTTCTGTAATTTTTTTTTAATAGAACGTTTCAAATTCTTATACATAATTGATTTCTTGATGAACAGTTACGTGGAATAATTCGAAACGATGTATTTAAATAAAAATATTTGTATGTCCGACTGTATTATAATCACTTGTTTATAGTATTATTTAGCAGCAGTAAAGTGGTCTAGTCAGATAAAGAAAAAATGCCAATTATCAACATAAACGACAAAAACTTTAAAAAAATTAATTAAACCGACAAAAAAGAATCTGAATAGCGAAAAATAAAATAAATCATTTCAGTCTGAATAACTAAGCTCCTAAACTAATGTAACTAATTTTGAGTGGCGTTTTTTCATTGTTTCTTTGGCGCTGACCCAAAAGTAATTACTTTTGTTAGTTTAGGACAAAAAAGGTTTATTTTATTTTTCGCTTTTCAGTTTCTTTTTTCATCTGTCCAACTTTTTAAAAAAAATTTATTTCATAATTTTTATGGCTTCCGATTTTCTACCCTTAGGGGTGTAGTAATCACCGAAATCGGATAACCCGGTACAAAGTTATGCGTGGTAGAATCGGTTAACAGGTAAAAATTCCTTTAGGGGTAGAATTTAAAAGTAATCAACTTCGAGGTCAGACTATTATATAAAAAGTTATGCGTGGTCATATTAAAAAATATACCCGTTGACTTGTTAATTTCCTGTTTTTTTATTTTTCGTCGGTTAAAAATAAAATAATGTGTAATGCAATCGAACATAAAATACTGTATGTAACATGCACATAATAGGGCTTTATTGATTCGCCCTTTTTATTTGTCTTGCTTCACTGCGTTCGCTCAGTCTCTAAACTGTCTCGTCCATGGAACCCTAAATTATATTCTTATTATAAATTTAATCTAAAAGTTTAGTATAATTTGACTATACGTTCTGAAAGTTTTTTCAATTTATAAAAGTATTAGTTACTGAAAATGCTAGTGACGTAAATAATGGCTGGTCCACAATTCATGCACCTACCACTAAACGACGTAGCATTAACAATGGCATAACGTAGCAGCAGATAAATACAACGTTAATGCCAACCTGAAATTTCCATGAATTTTTTACCAATAATTCATGTTTAAATTGAGCACTACCTACGCACACCCAGCCATCCAGATCCACGCAGAGAGAGCACTTTGCGAACCGAGGCCATTGTTTCGTTTGACAAATGCAAGCGGATTTAGGGCGGGTTACCCCCGAACTCGCACATTTCAATGTTTTTTTGTCACTACAGCGAATTTCTGTCTCGGGTATTAATTGTGAATTTGAGGTAATACTTTTTCTGACTCAATAATTCTGTAGTCTGTTGTGCTGTGTTTTTCTTTAATCTGCGAGCGATCGATTACTTGTAACAATATTGTTGGAAGTTTATTTCATAAAGTTCTACCAGAAACTTAGATGAAATTTAATTTTATGTTGTACAATCTTGGAAAGAATATTTCTTTATATTTCAAAATTTTTATATATTAATAAATATTGACCGTTACGGAAAAAAATTAAAGTATAGATAGGAGGCCCTAAAATATTATTTTTTAATTGATAAACTTTTGACCTAATAATCAAAAAGTTATAGCAAATTAGAGTTATTTTAAATTAACGCCCAACTATTGTGGGGCTTATTCTGTAACTTACCTGTTAATTTTTAATGGTCTGTTAACCAATAAAAATATGTATCAAATGAAATTTTCAATTTTTATTCAGTAACGTCTGTTATCATTGGACAAAATGTTTAGCAGGGAATTAAAAATTAACAGGTACGTTAAAAAATAAGCCTCTGAATGCCGCTGAAAATAATTGGTAAGAATTATTAACATCATTATTTTCTCGTTTCCACAGAAACATATTTCTTTCAAATCTGACAATTTGCTGTTATTTTTAAAAAATTACCTTGCAAAGGTAAAAATGAACGAGGCAAGGTTTCAACCCTTCTCTCAACAGAAACTATTACGCCTCTAAACAAAATAAATGTAATATAATTTATACATCCAACTAAATTGTTATAATTTTGCTTCATACATACAGTACAGCTTTCTTGTGCTGCGGTTCACGTCACTATCTTCTTTCTCACTTTCTACCACTATTGCTGATTTGATTCATACGAATGTGAATGATGACGTGAATCGCACCACAAGAAAACTGTACTGTAAGTAAACATACGAAAGATGTGAAATCAATTGTTGAGGCAAGTACATGGAATCTCATCCAATGGCTCAGAATTTTACCTGCAGAAATAAATTCAAAATTTTCAAAATTCTAATGATAAATTTATTATGTAGTTTATTTGAGGTTGAAAATACCGGCCCTTAATTATAATTATTACCAGTTTCTATTTACAACAAAATTAACTGATGAAGTTTGTAATGCCTGCTTATTAATTGATTCAACTTTAATTTGCTGTATCTTTTTTGTTTTGGTGTTTTCTTGAAACTTTATTAAGAAAAACATATTATTTTGGGTCTAGTTACACTTTAACTTATTTCCGTATTTACGAATCATCCTGTATAATATATATTTTTGTTCCTATAGGTAGTTTATTTTTATCACAAATATGACAAGTTGATTAAATGTAATATGTTAGACCTCTTTAAATCCAGTCGCAATTGCTAAGGTTATTGGTGCGAACAAGAACTGTTTTTGAAAGGTTCACAAAATCGTAGAACAATTGAATACTTCACTGTCAATATTTCAATTATTATTTCTACATTGCCTACTGCTAATTTCAGAGAAAAATAATTAGACTGTCATCTTTAGGATTGGTCTACAACTAAACATTGTCATCGAACTATAGATTTAAATAACTCATTTCGTTCTGACAAAAAAAATATGATGGTATATATATCGCGCTTTAACGGTGGGATAGCGTAGAGCTAAGAGTGCTTACCTCTTTAAACAGAGGTCGTGGGTTCGAATTTTTATGATCTGATTTGAATCGGTACTCACTCCCGATACTGTTCCAAGTTGGGATAAAATTATCTTGGCAACTATAAAGCTATCGGGCACCCGCTAGTAGTTGTAACAAGGGTTTGTACCAACTCATATGGCATCAGAGTAAAGTAAGTGGCAATTTAAAGTAATAATTAAGATGTGTGTTGTGGTTTATTCTTGGAATATAAACCGTAATATTTTTTAATCCCGAAAGGACATACTTACATATTGCACGCTTGTATTTTTTTTTCTACTTCTAAGTATTTTGTTTTATTTAATCCCCCGGCTCTCTAACAACGTTTGCTAATGGAAAATGCCTAAAGCCTAAATCACTCCCATCAAATGAATAGACTCGTGTGAGGGTCAACAAACTGTATGATTTAAAACTGATTGTACGAGTATAAATAGATTTTCCTCTTCAAATCAAGCAAAATCGTAATCATTATAAAACATTTCACATTGAGAACAATTAAGACGCAGCTTTAATAATAGCAGCACCAATTGTTTGTATTTATAGTTATAAATAATGGCAGGAGTGCAAAGCAGCAGTGTGCAAAGTTCCCGACGTCTGAATCGCTGGTTATGAGTCACTTGTCTCCGTCGTAGCTGCCTGGGATTATACTTCGCCTCGACCCAAGATTTAATTAAAACAGACGAAAGACCAATGTTTGAAGTGTAACTTGCGTTCATTATTCATATCTTTTGTTTGTTTTAATGGTTTTTCTTGCTAACACAAAATCTAACTCGTAATCGTTTCAGTAAATGCTACATATTTCGACGAATCCATTTGCAGAGTGGGGTTTTTATATAAGAAAATTATGTACTCGTATTTTGTTAAACGATGAAATATTTATTGTTTGTGAAAAACAAATCATTTAAAATTAGGAGAGAGGATATATGACGAATCAGAGCCGCATATTAGCATGAAGTATCTTAGTTTATTTGCTATGGTTACGTCCCTTTGTTTTAATTTTATTTATTTGAGTTTGACGTTTTGAACAGTTTTGTATTTTACATTTTTTATATAATTTCCAAAATTTTGTAATAGAAAGTATAGTCTACAACATAACGAAATGGTAAACCATACAAACTTTTTGCTCGTGCGGAATATGTACCATTCCAGTACTTGTTGTAGAATACACTATTCTTTAACTTCGAGTTTGGTCCCGGAGTCTATTGTCTCCATACAAATCTATAAACTATATTGATAAAAAGAATACACGTGCAGTGTAGTTCAATTTTCCAATAAGAACACGAAGGTTATGGAGGAAGCAAAGAAGGATTTTACGCTTGTATTGTGTATCCGGTGCATTGACTAAAAGCAGAAATAGATAATCTTGCTAGTGAACATAAAACTACAATACATTACACAAGTCACTGGCAACAGACCAAGAACGCTTTATGCTAAGATAAAACTTTTTCTTTTCGGAACTTTAAGTTATTTATTAATAATTTAATAGCTACATTCTCAACACAGGACCATTTATTTACGAAAATTAGTCTCCGGGAACACTATTTAGTGTTTTGTTTAGAGCTACTTTCAGCGCTAGTGTACTCAGGACATCCGCATTTCTGCTGCCATTAGCTTTTTACAAGATTGCTTTGTTTAAACACTAAACCAGCCTGTTTCTTGCTTTAAGACAAATTATTATATTACCTGTACTTTTTTACGATCTTTTCCGTGTTATCTTATAAATACTTATAAGTAAGTAAGTGGAGGAATCATAAAAGAAATCGCAAGATTTTCTAGTTTGTTTTGAAGTCTTGGTTACTTGATTAATGTGAGCATAAAGTGCAATAGTACATTCATAAAAATTGATAGAGTAACGAGACTTGAAAATTATAAGTGGTGTATGTACACAGTAAAAAAATTTATTTGCGATTTGTTAATTTTGCGGTTGTTAAGTATGTTTAGTTAATATTGACAAATATATTGTGTTAAATTAACAATTTGAGCAAATGTGACAATTTGTTAAATTAAAATTTTGCCAATTCTGAATTATTTACAAGAAAAATTGTTGTAAAATCGGATAATCCAGTACAAAGTTATGCATAGTAGAATCGGTTAACAGGGATAATTTCAGTGGATAACCAATCAATCATCCCCTAAAATGTAAATGGGAGCAACTTCTTCGAAGTATACTCTTTCCAATTAAAAAAGAATCATCAAAATCGGACTACTCTCAAAAAGTTATGTATGATCGTACATAAAAAAATATAAGCGTCGACTTGAGAACTTGCTCTTCTTTTCGCCGGTTAAAATGTATAGTCAAAATACAATATTTTAGTGTTTTCAACATCGCACATTACTTTGTTTTTGGTCTCCGGTTTTATTATTTTGTATTGCACAGTTTGTGGAAGAATGTAGAAGCTCATATATCAGACATATTTTGAAAACAAATATAAAGAGCAAGAAGAATACGAAACAGTTTTGTTTATTTGGTGGGAAAGTTAGCACCTTTTTCGATTACGCAGCTATAAGAACCAATATAAATATAAATTGTAGCGTAAGACGTCAAAACTAGATTGTTTATTTGTTTCCGTTGGAAGAAAAATGCGCCGGCACTGAAACCGAAATTGAGCGATAGTGGAGCTTAGCGTTTCTGCTCCAGCTACTAGCAGGGAGGGTCTGTTATGAAATTTGTTCGCGGTGTAATAGTATTTGTTGTTTGTTTTCGAAATTCGCCGAGGAACGCGCAGACGCCACTCAGAGAGCTGAAGATATATGTGAGTGTTTTATCACATTTAAGTGACAGTTTGAAATGGACTGTTTTCCGCTCCTAAAATGTTTTTTGTCTGTCCCGGAAAAGGAACTTGCTAAAATGCATTTTTTGTTAAATAAATTTATGCACTTCCATATTTTTTGTCTTGCAAAAAACCTTATAAATTAGAACAATTCGCACCAGATTCATACATATTTATTCGCCGCTATTTTTCCCGCAAAATGGGAAATATCACCCAGACAGTCTGAAATTCAACACTGTCGTATTATTTATTGGTTCATCCTTATTTTATAATATAGGGTGATTCATAACGTACGGAAAAGATTGAAAGTGTAGCTAGGGGTCCAAGATAATGCTTTTTCCTTAATAAACTTTTGACTAAAATTCAATAACCAAAAAGTTATAGCAAAATAATCATTATTTTTTAGTTTCCAAAGAAATATGTTTCTTTCAAATGTGACAATTTACTATTATTTTTATTTTAAATTATATACAAAACAAATAGTATATTGTTTTATTAGGAGTAAATGTGATAGTTTGTGTGCTGAGCATGTAAGTTTGAACGACGAGCGAAGCGAGTCGGACAATTACATGCGAAGCATACAAAGTCACATTTACTCCGAATAACACATGCTATTTTTTCTTCAAACATAGAAAATAGACATTAAAACATTAAAAAATGATCAAAATTTCAACAAATAGTCTACCGTATCCAGTATTTCTAGTTGCCACAGAATATGTTATTTTGTTATTTTTGTTTCTTAACTGTCAAATTATTGAATTACAACCTTACTATTTTGCATGATATTTTACTTTGTCCGCCGCCGGAGTAAATGTGTTGCCAAGGAAATACTTTTACGCCGGCGGCGACAATATTGAACTTCTGCTTGTTGAATACAAATACACAACAACGTACTTTTACGACGTTTGAAGAAAAAAATAATGGCAAAAGTAGTGAATTGTAGAAATTTTAATTAATTAACTTATTCCATAAACCAAAATCATGTCTAAATGTCTACATATTCCTGGTTACTGAAAGTATTAACCATTTTGCTCTTAATTATATTATATTATACTTTGACGTTTATGTAATTGAAATTTATATGCATTTCAACGGCAACTAGTTTTCGAGTTTTTTTTTTGTTTTTAAGTGGCTCTCAACCATGTGGACAGCAATTTTTTAATAGTAATAGAAAAATTTAAATAGCTGTTACTTTAATAATAATACATTAAAAAAATTGATTGCCAGCAATCTACACATATTTATTTCTCAGCAATAATACATATTTATCATAAATAAATATATTGCAGTAAAATAGCAATATTTGTTGTTGATTCTAAAACATGTATTACATTCATAACAATATAACATATTTAAGTCAACATGATTTTATTTTAATTTATAGATATATACTGCAACAATATTAGATTATTAAAAAACAATAATAATTAGATTGTGTAGCAGCAATTGAAAATATGTAATATGATATTACTAATATAAATAAAAATATTGCTGAAAATACCTACATATTTACAATAACAATATTTATTTATTTATATTTATATAAGCAATATTATTTTCGATTGCTGCTACAAGAATATAAAAATTTTTGTAATTGATTTTTTACCAATAATTTAAAACATTATTTTGGGCTCCCCTATCTACACTTTAAATATTTTCCGTTCGTTATGAACCACCCTGTATTTACATTTTTATAGAAATTACAGCTGATTGAAGTGTCTGCTTTACCTGCTTGATAATTGCTGTAATGTTAAATTTCTTTATAGCAATTTTCAGTAGGAGCTCAGAATCCTGTGAATCTTTTAAAATGTAAAATTCTACGGTGTGCAAAGGAAACATTTCTTTTATTCAAAGCACGTTCATCACAGCGCAGACAATTCGAAAATCATTCGAAACAATTGCGGATTCCTTAAAGACGTGCGCCAAAATTAAAAACTTGATTAAAAATGGGATGTGCATTAATTACAGGGGCGCGAAGTGACGTTGGTAAAGTGGGTGCAGGGTACAGAGGGTGGAAGAATAATTAATGGCGTTCGTAGCACAGTGCGCACTGGAATGCACAGTCGTTCGTCATTGCGCCTGCGCTGATGAGAGCTGCGCATTCGCGTCAAGGAAACACTGAAATAAGTGAAACATTGTCCTGTGCTATATTATACGCCAGAGGAATCCAACATTTTATTCATTGCACCGCAAATTCGAAAGTGTTTCAACGCCAACTGTTTAACAATTTTACGGGGTTAAATACAACCCCCTTAAGTTATTATGAGTGACCAATATGGTTTTTTGTTTTACTGGTATAAAGAAAAGAGGATCAACTCACTGTCTGTTATAAAATAATTAGAAAATATGATACTGAATGAAAGAAATATTCAATGTCAAATTATTTGATAAGTGGAGCAACGATTTAAAAAATATTTTTATATGTTATGTATGCTGTTCTCTACGTCCAGAATTTTTTTTATTGAATTTTAACTTTGAACTTTGGAGTAATAAATTGAAAACTCTGTTAAGAAAATCTATTATTTAGATTTTCGCAAATTTCACTTGTCTAGATAAATTATAAATGCTCTTTTATCTCTCTGTAACAGCGCATTGGATTCTGGATCATGAGTCATGAGATCCTGAGTTTGATTCCCATAGCCGATAATTTTTTACCACATAAACTAATTTCGATGGCTCCCTCTAACATTTCAATCATATATAAATCCCCTTTGTATTAATTAATAATTATTTATGTTATTAGTTCGGTAAATAAGTTTTTACGGTACTACTAAGATTATGAAATGTGTAGCGTGAAAATCATTAACGGTTGTATGGCGTTTATCGGTTTATTTCATACCTGAGTCGCATTTTTGGACAAAACTTTGTTTTCTTTCCTCTTTTTTTTTTCTTAAAACGTTCTGTTATTCTTTATTCTAATAAGAAAAAATATATAAATATATCGGAATCAATACTAAGTAGAATGGCACGCGCAATAAGGGATAAATAGTGTGATGATATATTTACTAAACCTCAAAAGTCAAAAACATGACCTAGAAAAAGTCTGAATCAAATAAGATAGTATCAACGTATCCTTTCAACCAAAATCAGTTTCTGTCTTCATCGAGCTGTTTATCTAGTGACCTATGTCAATTTGTAGCAAAATACGAACAGGGTACGTTCAGGATCGGCTTCCAAATGCGCACAAAAACTCACATTTCACTTGGTAGCTTTATTACTTCCGTGATCCTAATGATAGCGTAGTAAATCTCTAAAAAAACTCTGGAAATCATCCACATAAAACATCAGAGCTCGGTTTAAAATGATGTTATTTTACACATTACAAATAAAATATCTGGTCAAATATATGACCAATCGTTGCAAATGTTTAAAAAGGATTGAAAACTATTATCAAAGAGGTCATCCGAAACACATACATAACAAAACACAATTGCTGTAGTAACCTGGAGAGTACCAACAACGAACTATTTGCTGAGCCAAAGAAAGAGAAGATCCTGGGTATTTCTAACTACGCCAAATCCGCATAAAAAATTAGAGCATTTATATTAAATGAATTAATGTATTATATTTGAATAATCAAAATGACAGATACTTATTAATGTTGCTCCTTTTGTATAGATTTTTCTTGAAACAAAATAAACATTACTATTATCATATAGGTCTTGAAGTTGGAAGGCATGAAGTTATGTATGTTTTATAGAAAAAGACGATATTATCATATGAAATGCTGGGAGCATGACATGAATGGCACAGAGATGTTAAAGTTTAAGAACTTCTGGAGGAAGCCTGTCGCCTATCTTTGTTACTCTTCACTCACTCCTGCAGGAGAAGTGGAGGTAATTCTTCATTCTGGCGTTGTGCGTTGTTATGTGCCTAGTGTGTGTATGTGTGTGTGCGTTTATGTATGTAGATGTATTATCCCTTGTTTTATCGGATGCGCAAGTGAACTGGTGTAGAAGGAAGTTGTTGCTTAATTATGCATGTAACTTTGTATAATTATGAAGATAATTATTATGTCTATTATCTCGGCACTCTTTTTCATTAAGGCTAATGTAATGAGGGAGGATCCTATGGAGAAGTATTGCGACTGAAACTCAAAATATGTTTAATCTTGAGCACATTTGCCAAATGGTTCACCGTTCCAACCGTTTAATTTTTTTTATGACAATGGTAGGTAAGCTGCTTACTACTTTTGGACAAGTAAACTACCATTTTCGTAGGATGGATCTGCCCATCCAAATTCTAATTATATATTTTTTTAACATAGTAACGTAATTAACCAAAAATCAGTTTCCTCCAAACATTTTTATCCTAATTCATCACTTTCGGCTCGTCTACATTCATAGTGCGATTCATACATGCTCGTCTATTCTTCAACCACATGGCAAAAGTAAAAAGAACCTCATTTCCAAAGCAGTTATAGGTGGCTCATGCTTCTTTATCCACACTAAACATTCTGAATAATGAATAAACTAAGATATGATACATTTAAATAGGCGCTAAAACTGTTATACTTTTTATAAAAAACTTACATTTATTCCCTAAGCCTTGAAATTGTAAAGAAATCTAAATACGTATTTCGACAACTAAGCTGTCATCATCAGTAGAACAAAAGTGGTCAAGATTGAATTCAACTTGAAAAACTTAAAATACGATTTTATACTAAAACGAAGCAATCAACCTTGTCAAACTAACCAATACTAATCAAGAAAAATCTAATAGCTTAATGCTTGAGTCAACTTAAAAACTAATTCTCTAATAGGTCAAATAATTTACTGTTAGGTATGGGACCCAGGTCAGAATTAATCAGCCGGTGTTTATTTTTAACTATATTAAATCTTTAAAAGTAAACATCGGCTGATTAATTCTGACCTGGGTCCCATACCTAACAGTAAATTATTTGACCTATTGGAGAATTGGTTTTTAAGTTGACTCTAGCATAGGTATTCTTAGTTTTTCAAGTTGGAATCAATCTTGACCACTGGCTTGGTTTACATGTTGTATAATCTTGGTTGTATCCCTCTTTTTGTTCTACTGATGAAGACAACTTAGTTGTCGAAATACATATTTAGGTATCTTTACAATTTTAAGGCTTACGGAATAAATTTAAGTTATCTATTTTATTCTTAGCCTCAGATTTCCATTTATTTTGTTATGCTTTGTTTTTCTCCATGTCCATTGTGAATTATACCTTCAGCTAATTTTGTAAGTAGACATGAAACCACGCCCAGAATCGCCCAATAAAACAATAATGGACAATATACGCGATTTATCTGACCATAAGAACAGTAATAAGATAAACTTTAGTGTCCGGCCACATCCGGACAGCTTTACGAGTACACATTCGACATCCAAGCCATCTCCGAGATAAATGATTAACATGGTTGATTTGTTCCAGGGTAACGACAGCTGGCAGGCCCACGACAGCGATCAGGTACGTGTACTTTTATCCTTTATGTCCTTAACGTTACGTCTTTACGGTACGGCAACCTGAAAGCAATGCTGCGTTGCTTTACGTATTCGGGCTGAACCATTAAATGAGACATTCGGAACATTACAATGGCGATTTCTCATCTTTATTTTACTAGTCATACGAGAATTTTTTCTCTGCCTTTTGTTCCCGTATGGAAATTTCTTGCTACGTGGAGGGCATTTCATGTGCGCCGTGTGCTTTTGAAGAATAAAATTTAAGGTATTTTCCGGGTTTATATTTTTTACTTTTTATTGGATTATTTTTAAATCAGTAGATTAAAGCGGAAGCTTACACTGCCAAGCTTCGTCTGGTGAGCGAATTTTATATAAAATAATGTCAGTTGTGATTTGCACGGATTTAGAAAAAAAGTTGATTATCTGCGACATGGAAATGTTGGGATGGAGTTTATGTTTTCCAGTTATTGTGTTGGTAGTAATATAAAACATTGTGATACTCGGATTTTACATCTGTTACGCTGTCATTTTTCGACAGGTGTTTTAAAGATTAACCATTTATATTTGAAAGCACGTTATTCCAATTTTATTGCTACATATTAAACAGAGATTGATAAAGTAAAAAGTGTAACTAGACATATATGAGTTGATAATATACAGGAAATTTAGAAAATAGATGTAGTACTTTTCAAAACAAAAATTAAAGTCATATAAATTATAAATAAATTGTTGTGAGCACCAAAATACCTCCCGCCATATGTTCCTTACCAAACAATGCAGAAACACGAATCACTACTATTAATAAAAGTTCATCCCTTCAAAAATTCAGTTTCCAATTAACTGTATTGCAACAACTATCATTCCATACGCCGCGTATGGAATAATTTCGACGAATCAGAGCCTCATATTAGCGCGATGTATGAATTATCTTGATTCAGTTACTATGGTTACGTCTGTTTGGTTTAATTTGATTTATTTGAGTTTGACGTTTTCAACAGTTTTGTAGTAATTGGAAATTACCCGCCTTTAATATATTGACCTCCATTTTCTAAACTTGATTAAGGATGAATGACTAGCTAGTTGACTAAATATTTTTTTCTTTAAACGTCGTAAAAGTACGTTGTTATATATTTTTTTGTATTTTCAACAAGCAGAAGTTCAATATTGTCGTCGCTAGCATAAAAGTGTCTCCCTAGCAACACTTCTACTCCGGCGGCGGACAAAGTAAAATATGAATAATAGTTAGGTTGTAATGCAATAATTTGACAGTTAAAAATGAAACAAATAAACAAAAATAACAAAGCAGCATATTCTATGGCAACTAAAAATGCTGGATGAGACAGAATATTTCCCTCGAAAAATGTCAACCAATCACGTTACAGTATTTTCTGAAAATCAATCGAATACAGTGAATATTTTGCATATTGAGTATTTGCACAAGTGCGATACCCGAATATTTGTAATAATTGTAAACACAAAGAGGAATAGTTTAATTTCTTCGTTTTAAAAGGACAAAAGGAGTAATATCTTCAATTTTTCAATCAATTTCTTCAAAAGAATTACTTTCAAAACGCTGATGACTTATTTTTACGAAATTTGGCAAATGACATTTATCAAAGTCTGACGTTTATGTGACAGATTAACATAAATATATGTTCAATAATTTCAAATAACGACTGAAATCTTTCTCGAGAAATATTTGTCCCTCGTGCATGGCAAATACAACCAGAATATAACTACTTAACTACTGAATATTTTTTGAAGTTTTGGGTATTTTTAATGATTTATAATTCTATTTTTACGTATAAATAGCATGTGTTATTCGGATTAAATATGACTTTGGGTGCTTCTCTCGTCGTTCAAACTTACATGCTCAGCACACAAAGTATCACATTTACTCCTAATAACACAATATACTATTACCCGAAAATGATTCAAATAAAAAATGTAGAGCGAAATGAAAATTTTACAGTGACCTAGAAGCGTCACGAGGGACAATGCGTACAAATATTTCTTTCCAAAACATAAAACTGCGTTTAGAGCTACGCAATTATCAATTACAATTAGCAACTAAAATAGAAAACTTTCATCTCGTGTTGTCGTCTCTAAATTTCGAAGGAAAATCTCATTTCACATCACTCCTACGTAGTTTAATTTTCATATGTTACAAAATTTTGAATAGTATCTTTAAATATTTAATCTGAAATCTCTCCGCCTATGGTTCTCACTCCGGCCGACGCGTGAGCACAGCTTAAGAAAGTAATTCAAATATTTTCTTTCTTCCCGTGAAAGAAACCAAAAGAGAATAAAAAGTCGGAATTTGAGTTATGTTGTAACGAAGATGAATGAGAGCCACATGAGTTTGTGCTGTGAATTTTTATCGCTTTATTACCAGGTTTGTCTAGGCTCTTGAATAGTTCTCAATGAATTATAGATTTGCCGTTCGATGCTACGTGACGGAACTTTACCGGAAAGGTACGTTGCACCGCCGTAAATTATTTCGCTATTTACGGGGAAATACCTCCAGTTTTCCTTTTCCGTTCACGGGAAGAATATGTCTTTCATTATAGGCAATACTGTACAGTTCAACTACAATTTAGAATATAAAAGTTGATGTTTAAATTACTTTATGGTCGTGGTTTCTTTTCATAGAATCGAAGGGTTTATTTACAAATATCCTGTCAAGTATTGGATATGAAAATTTCAAGAAAAATATTAGCTTTATTTAAATTAATCTCTTGGATAGCAGCCAAGGTCAAGGTTTAAAGCAATAAATACATAATAAATAAATTAAGATATAGTCACATAATATAAAATGTTAAACAACTTTATTTTTTCACCCAACGTGAAAATTAGTAACGGATGTATGACGTACAATGGTTTATATCGTAGCTGTAACCTGTAAGAGGGAAATTCTTAAGTCGCCGCGTATTTTTTTTTTGTATGACCATGCATAACTTTTTACGGGTCCCGCCAGTATATCCCGTTACAATGACAAATATTTTAAATAAACGTATCAGCAATTCTTTTCACTTTAGCGTCAATTTATTTTTTTTTTTTTGCAAAATGTTTGATAATTTACGTTTTAGAAGTCATTCCATTATTAAAATTCAGGAAAATATAGAAAATAGTGTATCTTGTTGAATAATCTTTTAAATGTCACTAGAGGTGAATTTGTTTTTTTTTAGAAATTTACTACAAATTTCGCTCGACAAAAATTTCTCAAATAAAAAATTTCGACCTAATAATTTGCAAAATCAAAAAAAATATTCACCTCTGGTTATCCTTGAGTATACCTCGAAGTTGATTCTATTAAATTAAAAAAAAATCACCCTTAACAGTATCTACTAAAATAGGGTACTGAATTTTTACCACAAATAACTGGATTATCCGATTCCGATTATTCTTTTTTCACCCCTAAGGGTAGAAAAACTAGTAGCCAGAAAAAATTAAAAAATTAAAACTTTTTAACAAAAAAAAAAAACAACTAACGAAAAATGAAACTGAAAAACGAAAAATAAAGTAAACCTTTTTAGTCTTAATAACTAAGCTCGTAAACTAATGTAAGTAATTAATTTAGAGTCGACGTTTCTCAATTGTTTGTTTGGCGTAGAAAATCGTTTTTTTATTTGAACAGTGGTTTATTTAATGAAGAATCATTTTGTGAAACCAAATCACGATTTGAAATTTTAATTTTGAGCAAATTTGCATGAATCTTGATTAATTATCCTCCAGACAATAAAAATTCAATTTTCTTACATTTTTCTTGATGAAATCAGTACTCAACATTTTTATAATTCAATTAAAAAATATATTTGCTGAAATTCTGGAGAAACATAAACATCATTATTATCATTTGATGTAACCAGGTCACAAGATTTCAGCCATCCTGACTTTCAGATTCTTGGGTTATCTGTTTTATTCCATTGGTTCTTCGATAGCAAAAGTAATAATCACAGTACGGTTCGTTAAATCTTTGAAAAGTTTATGTACCTTACGCTCCTTTCGTGCTTTGGGTTTCTCTGCGCTGCTGCTTCATGTTCTGTAATTTTGTTCTTGGTGAAATGTCACGAAGCAGAAGACTTACTAACTTTTAAATACGAGGAGTACTGTGTCAAATAATAATAAACATTCTAGACTTTGAATTATTCCAGCGGAATAACGAAGGCACAGTGTATCTTTTAAATACTGGGTGTAACATAAATAGGAACAGCAAATTTAACCAGTGACAGAAGTCTTCGAGAACAACAATATTTCTTAATAACTTTTTTTATAAATCTTTTAATTTTCGATTTGGAGAACTACTGAAAAAATGAATGCTTAATAAAATTTTTAAGTAGCAATAAAGTCGAAATGACATATGGCTCTGCGGTGTGGATAATTTTCGATATATCTTGGGATTACATTTCGAGCTCTCACCATAAACAAAGTACATGTCTACGTTATCTTCAATTGAAATTTCAGGCATTTTAATTAAAAATTAAAGCAACATTCAAATTTACACAATTGAGTTGTAAAATTGATTGAATGTCAAAATGATTGAATGTCAAAATATAGCTTGTTCGTAGTTTACAAGAAACAATTATTTTGTATTAGTACAGTTTCTACAATGAAGAAATCTAGTGTGGGCACCACAGAACTTTCTTATACATATACAGGGTGTTAAAAAAACTGTAATAAAATTTAAAGGTGTATAAATTTTGATGTGCTGATTCAAAATTAAAAAATATGTATATGCTTCTAGAACACATTTCTAGTGCCACTGGTTGATACAAAATTTTTAATACAGAAAATAATGGATTTTTTGACCACCTAACTGATTTTGAAAAACAAATGAATTAATTTTATTTTGACGTCTGTCAATCAGTGGCACTAGAAATGTACTCTTTCCATATCCATAATTTTGCGAATTATGAAATAAAAAAATAATGATTGTGAATTAGCACATCAAAATGTATATACCTTGAATTTTTTTAACACCTTGTATAACCAACTTATCACGAATGACTTGTTCTTTATGTATGACTTTATTTTGACAATTATTTAACATACAGATTTTAAACCTGCTTAATTTTTTCTTTTCATTGTGCCTATGATTTTATTTTGAAATAGGTATTAATTAATATTTAGTCTTTAAAACTTTCGATCTAATAATGCAAATATTGCATATAATAATATTTCCAACGACACATATTTTTGACACTTCATAATTATATATGTAGATGTTAAATATGTGATAGTTTTTATTCCCACTATAACTAAGATTATTGAAATTATTAAATATATAATTTAGTTTTTCTAAAAATTACAAGCATGTACAAGAAAAGTGCAAATAAGATTTTATATTCCAAATTATTTTGCTAACATCTTTCATTTGAAACTTTTTTTCACAGTTGATTCTATTTTTAAATCGGTGTTGAGTAAACTTCCTCTTCCGGTTTTCTATTTCACGCAAAATCAACTCAGCTCTTGATATTTTCATGAAACTTATAAATTCCAAGTTTCGTTTACATTCCTTGTCTCGTTCATGCAATAATGCTTACACGGACATCCATCCATCCTCACACACACATCATTGAGAAATTGGTTCAGTGTACGTCAAAAATCTCGTCAGCGTTTTTCCCTGATTCCAATACTTCCTTATACTTTGTATAAGAAAGTAAAAAAAGAATTATTTCAGCAGTTCTTTCAAAATTTGTATTAAATATTACAAAAAAAAAATGTGCACTTTTTGTTGCATTTTTCATTATAAAACTATACTTAAAGTTTGTAAAAGCATTCTATAACACCCAGTATAAAATTATTTGAGGTATTGTTTGCGTTCTTTCAAATAATTCAAAAATCCATAATATCCCATGATAAATAATGTTTGAAAAAAAGGAAAAGTAAAACAAAATGATGGATACATTTTCTCTTTGTTAATGTTTAAAATATGATACTGCAGCATGTAAATTTTAATCCAGCGACATCACATCAAATTTATAGCACGGCATAAAATAAATTCTCGTCTATAAATTTCCATAATTCAAATTCTTATAAATCGCCATTTAATATGACGACAAGTCAAGCCTATAAATTGATATCAGAATTGATGACAAACTTTATAACAGAATTTATGGTAAAACTTAGTGCATTAAGTAGGTCAGGTGATATATTAAGGGCCCTAAATCAGTGCTTTTGGACAAAGGCATTACATGGTTACTAAATCACGAACAGGTAGTGCTGCGCCTATACGCTTTGAATAGAATCACATAACTTAGGAAATGTGAATATTGTGATAACATCTAGGTATTGTTATGTTAGCGAGATACCCTACCTAGCATTTGTTATCGAATTCGCGTGAGTACTTATCGTTATTCTAGATGAATTGTTCTGTGTTTATTATTACAGTAATTATTGTTATAACATTTTCAATTATGCAAAAAGGAAAAAAGTTTTACACCACCTATTTATAAACTTACGTAGCTCATAGGTATAATGTTTATGTGAGCTAAAGATAAAATGTTTATTACACGTTTTTGGTGTATTGAAGATCATAAAGTTACTTCGTTACACGTGTGTTTGAAATAAAATTTAATTGATTTTTAATACCGCTATATTTTAAATTTAACTTGAGCTCAGTCTGCTTGAGCAATTTATTTATAATAATATATTTTAACTGTAAATGCGAAAAGTAACTAATCATGCCATTGAATTTTTGCACAAAATAAATTTGTAAGAATTAAATATTGTAGCAAGATCGAAATGTGCCAATGGCAGACTTATAAGAGAAGCTAAAGAAATCTATAAGTTGAAGATATTGCCTGGTAGCACGAGCTCTGTTTTTGGGTGTTTTAAAATAAGTGTTTTAGTCTCGATTTTAGCGCTGTACAATGTTTTAAAATTATGTAATAAAACAAAATACTTCATATAAAACTGATAGATAATATATTTCTCTGTAACTTCTATTCGAAGCATTTTTTCATAATAGTATATTATACATTAAGGGAGAGAAGTGTATGATTTATTTTCCGCAGAGTAAATTGAAGCACGAGGCGTAGCCGAGGGCTACAATACGACAATACTTCTCTCCTGCGGTGTATATTCTATTTTTTTCACGACTCCAATATTTATGATGGTTTTTATGTATTTCAAAACTATTTGAATTGTCGTATAATTTATGATAGTTACCTTTGATTCGTTTAAATTTGTTTATTTGAAAGCACTATAATACTCAGAAATCGTCATTAAAAGCTCAGAAATCGTCACTAAAGTAACCCATTATACGACGATTTTGAGCAACGCAGTGTTGGCAACCGTTAAATAATTAGTGTACAGGTAGAATAATTTTGGCAGATATATTGACGTACTATAGTAAATTTACACGTAACATGAAACAAAATGTGAAAGAGGAATGAACTAATTAATTCTGATGATGAAATAGAGGACAATACACATAATTTTGAGAATTATTTACGATAACTTCACTGTTCGAGGTTGGCAACATTGAGTGTCAGTTTCAATTGACAATTGACAGATATATAAACTTAACCTATATAAAATTTGTGTACAGTATTTTTATAATTTTAGATTTCAAATAAAATTTAATATGGACCGCGGCACTGAAGTTCCTTTTTATCACTCACATGGTTTATTTTCCTCGGCCCTACGGGCCTCAGCAACTAAATTACATATTCGTGATAAAAAGTTAAACTTCAGTGCCTTGATACATAAATAACTATTATTTTCACATTGTTTGAGCACTTTCCCTTACGACGGGAATATGAAATATGAAATAGGCTATTCCTGATGATTTTGGTATCAAAGAAACCAAGTTCTGAAAGCTTTTTTAAGATTATTGAAGCATTGGTTTAATTTAAAATAATTAAAAATAATAATTCCTGTCAATTTAATGCAATTAATTACTAGAGTAATTAAAACATAGTACATTATTCAATTGACTCTGACACTGACATACTATACTCGCTATTTTCTGGTTACCAATATATCAGCCTATCAGCGGACACTAAGCGGCCATCTTCCCGGTTGCGCGCTACTGAAATATTGGGATCATAAAAGATTTGAAGTGTCGCTACTGTGTGAATTTTTATACTGTGATAATGCCTAAGCAAAACAATTGTTTTAGTTTCTAAATTTTACTACCATCTACCAACAATTGTAAATGAAACGTTGCCAAAAAATACTCGTAAATCATTTTACCTGAAAAATTATTGTTTGTCCGCATTTAAAAATGGTCTGCGGCACAGCCTTCAACGCGAGCCTGGCAACATTTGTAATTCGCGTACATGTCGATATGTACGTTAAGGTGTACTGCGATCATTTGTCATTCGTTCCCAGGTTCACACCGAATTGTAAAAACCAGAAAATACAACTGTTTGTAAACGTGAAAATCTACTTTGACAGATAAACATTTTTCTGTTTCTGTACACATACATTTTACACAACACATTTTTTACTGCACACGGTAATTTTTAACTCGAAACTGCGAAGGATTATTGACAAGGACAATTTTACACCTTTTTTCCCGAAAATTTTGTGTAATTGTTGTACATTATTTCTCTTTGTAAAAACTGTTTTCATATGCCTCATCCCATGGCTGATTATAAATAAAATAAACATGTTCTAAATATTAATCTCTTATAACATCATAACGGTAACAACACATTTTTCGAAAAAAATATTTCTTGAAAATAGGAATTTCGAACATACATTTTTTTTTCGATCGGACAAAAATTGATTCTTTTCCGGTGTGTTTTCGAACTACAAAATTCAATAATCCGGTATTTTAGTGTCGTTGCTAGGTTATGATAAATAACAGACACTGGTAAAATATTCCCGTACGATTTAGCTTTTCAAATAAATTTGACACTTATGAAAATAAATAAACAAACTATGGATTCACTATCCTCAGATATTTTTATCAAAAAAATGCAATGATTTTGTCCTGTTGGTTGTCTGACATTTATAAATGAAATATAAAGAAACACCAATTAAATAAAATAATAGTTATTTATGTATCAAGGCACTGAAGTTCAATTTTTTATCACGAATATGGAATTTAGTTGCCGAGGCCCGTAGTGCCGAGGAAAATAAACCATGTGAGTGATAAAAAGGAACTTCAGTGCCGAGGTACATATTAAGTTTTATTTGAAATCTAAAATACGAAAAAACTATAAAAAAATTACAATATAGGTTAAGTTTACACATCTGTCAGTTGTCAATTGAAACTGACAGTCAGTGTTGCAAACCTCGAGAAGTGAAGTTATCGTAAATAACACTCAAAATTATGTGTTTTGTCCTCAATTTCGTCATCGGAATTAATTAGTTAATTCTTCTTGCAAATTTTGTTTCATGTTACGTTCAAATTTTCTATAGTACGTCAATATATGTACCAAAATTATCCTAATTGTACAATAATTATTTAACGGTTGCCAACACTGGGTTGTTCAAAATCGTCGTATAATGGGATACTTTAGTGACGATTTCTGAGCTTTTAATAACGATTTTTGAGCACTTTAGTGCCGATTTCAAATAAACATATTATAATTATTAAACCCTTACAATATCACGATACAAATAGGAAATTAATAGAACTCTTTGTAAATTTGGTTACGAGACTGTATATTTTCTTTAAAAAAGTCCCGGCTTAGAATAACGTTTGTGTTGTTAAAAATTGATAGGAAACATTTAACCTGAACGCATAAAACTTTATAAAAGTAAAAAACCCAAACATGAATTTTTTGTTCCTCCTGTAGCAAGCTTAATTTCATCACCGTTAATGGAAAAGTTATACAATGTTACCCGATATCGTTCTAAAAGCAAATTATTTTGCAGGAGATCGAGTAAACTTGCAACAGCGCTGTAAGTTCGCAACTTCAGTGACAGATTAGATGTGCTGCGTAGCATATATTAGAAGCGTAAATTGTACTCGATTGTCAGTCAATAATTTAAATTACTTTTAGTAGTTTTTTACCTGTTGCCCACGACAATGAAAAGGTGAACATGAACTGGAAAAATGTGCAAATATAAATTTTCAAAGGTCTTTATTTTATTTTGTAGACTTTGTGTAGACGTAAAGCATCGTCCCTACTTTCTAGTTTAATTAAAATAATTTTGCTAGTAAGTTTACTTTATAAAGTAGTTAAATGAAACTGAAAAAGTACAGGCATTAAATTTAATGTTAAGGAAAGAAAATTAAAATAAATTATTGCATGGCTGTACATCTTGACGTTCCGTTGTCTTTATCATTCGTCCGTGTCCGGTGAAACTCGTGCACGGCCGCGCCGGTATGATGACGTTGCACGCCATGCAAAGAGCCACAAGTGGCAAGTGGATTTGGAATGTTTGGAGAAGCCATGTTGTTGTTTTTATCTAGAATAACGCCGTGTAGTGATTAAAAATGTGTGCATCGTGCGTGTGTGATAATTCGTGCTTATGTCCATGCCCGGGAATAGTTTATTTGTAGTATTTTGTGTGTTTTATGAAAAGGCGGTTATAAAGTGCATAAAAATTTAGTGTAGTCATGTTTACACTCTAGAAATTTCGTTGCTCGGAATAGTATAGCTGTGATTGTAAAGGAATTTCCTAAATATCTACGCAATTGTTAGAAAATTATTTTATTGGTGCTTGTGATTTGACAGTTTAGGTAAAATTGTATTTTTATTAGAAGCACTATTAGAATTTAAATTTAAAATATTTAAATGTTAGTTTTAATTACATTTCACTCTCGCAAATTTGAAATTATACAGCGTTTGAAGTGTAAATGAAATAATTTACAATTTAAATGTACCGGTATTAAAGTTTATTAATAGACATTTAAAAATGGGCGTGCCTGAAGAAAGTTAAACTATTAAAATACTTTAGTTCATGTACAAAGATTCATTTTCCATGTACTTGCGGAATAAGTAGCTCAAACTTACAGTTAACCCAGAAAAGAATTGAGTTTAAAACTATTACATTTATTTCAAATCAATTGTTTGACTTGAAAATCTGTATCGTGTGAATCATACTTCAGTGTTATTTTTAGCTACACAAAAAAAAATCAGATTCTAGTTAAGATTTCTCTCATTTTCAAAGTTTTTAGTAGTTTGTTCTCTTTATATAAATTAACGGTATCTATAGTACTTGTTCACTAACTTTTCATACAATAAATCATAGAATAAAGTGTTACGTCTCACTGCAGAATCTCCCGCGTGCTCTCGTTTCTCCTAACAGTGTAAAGGCATTTGACCTGGGTTTACCTTTACTCCCGCACTGACAGTTACGTTTAGATATTTTAGAAATTCCACCAACAAAAAAGAACTGTGATTATTTTATACAAATCAGTGCTTTATTGAAGTGAGTGCTTTTAAAAGTGAAACTATAGTATTATTTAATATAAACAGTTTTGCTAATTGATGACTGAAAATGACTACACGCCGTAAGAAAAAACAAGAAAAGGACGGATTTATTAAGAAAGTATCTTCTCTGTTTAATTTGGACACCGAAAGCTCCAAGGTAAATATTTTTTTAACTCTAACCTAACAAACATCTGTCAAAATTTGGATACAAAGATAATATCAAATAGAATTGATTAAAGTGGCATTATTCTGTCAAACTCATTTTTATTATGAAGGAATAATTGGTTTTACATCAATAATGCAAGTCAACTTGGAAAATGCAAGATGTGCATAACATAGCATTCGTGCCAGAGCTAATAATATGCTAAGGATGCACGCGATTTCCGTGCTATTTTGCAAAGTTCACGTCGTTGTCATGACATTCGCTCCCGTGACGTCACGTGCACATAATTCTCATGGCTTGCTCGAATATCAGCACAGATTGTCCCGGTACACGTGTTCTAAACTCATGTCATTCCAGATGTGTTGGAAACAAATTTGCAAATTGCGGGCATTTCTGCCACAGACAACATTCGAAATTGAAATATTCGCATCAACTACAACATATTGCAACAGGAAATTGCAATACGATTTATTATCTAATTGTATTATTCTAGGTAACCACAGTTTTATAAACTTAACCATGACTCTTAACCTATATAACTGGTCACATATTTAAAGGTTAATGTATCAGAATAATACAGCCAATAAAATTATTCGGGAATTGTTCAACTGTTCAAGTTTATGATACGAAAGTAACCTTGAATATATAGACTAGCTAGAATTAACAAATAGAAAGTATATTACCTCTAATTTAGTTTTAAGGGCTTTTTAATTATTGCCGATTATTTGAAACAACCCAGTTAATTATATAAATGTGATAAATATCTAAATCGTAAATCTTGTCATTTACAAAATATGTCAAAATACCAATCAAATTGCAAAAACATATTGATTACAACTTTTCTCCTTTAAAATCAGTTGTAAAATAAAAGAAAAAAATACCGCCTTTTCCCAAGAAGCGTTCTTGTTGTGTATACCAAGGATACCTGGTTCAAATCTCGGCTAGGATACGAATGTTTATACTTTATTTTTATAATTTTCCAGGAAAAAGTATCAGTTATAATTAATATATTGGATATATGTTTGTTTTGCATGTGACGAGCGAAAAGAAATACCATAATATTTTGATTCGAATATTCGTTAAATTCTAATATTCATTTTTACGAATTTGTAGGAATAAAGAACATATTTAAATATTCTATAGGCAATTTACCTGGTCTAGAGGTTCCTCAACTTAAATGAGCGTTTTAGTGTTTCACCCTTAACCCTAAACAGTCACACTACTTTCACAGTTACACAAACGTCATGCTGGGGTCTGGGAAACCCCAAGAGAAGGAAAACTACTTTCCCATAACCGGGATAGGAAGACCTTAAACAGTTAATAACCTTTCCGTACCATATTATATTTTATTCAAAACAAACAGCTTTTTTGCCAAAACTTAACTTTTTTATTTTGGACTATGAGAACAAATACAGGAATTTTACATATTGAATATTTGTTTATTCTAAAAACTGCGCTTGTGGAAAATTAGATGGAAATCGTAGAGTATCTTTAGAACTTAGACCCCTATGTGACGTTCCGGGTTAAAATAAAATTTTTCACCCAAAAATCAGTTAAAATTTTGAAATTATTTTTATTGAATATCTATATAATATAAGCTCTAAGATATACAATGAAGCCGAGCGCATCGCCATATCTCTTATATTTTCTGAGATATGACGATTTTTTATTTTTTTCAAAGTGCAACTTTGAAGGGCTACAACTCAAAAATTATTCGAGATATCGAAAAATAGTCTCAGTTTTATGTTTTTTATGTAGTATACAACAAATTAACAAATTTTGAAAAAATTGAAAATTTTCGATTTTTTTTTCTAAATTTTGATCGCCGATAAATCGAAAAATATAGAAAATAGAGATTTGCGGTGTTCACCAATCGATCCAGCGCGCCGATTTATATAAGTATGCAAAATTTCAAAATATTTGGTCAACGCTTTTATTAATTAGAGCAAAAAGTCCTGAAACGGCAAAATTGGGCCCGACCGTCAAGGGGTACCCCTTGACTTTCGACCCGTAAATCGTCATTTTCAGACTTTTTGCTATAACTTTTCAACCCATTGTCCGAATTTTCTGAAATTTTACACCCTTATGTATTTAGACGAGCCGAATCGATTGGTGAACACCGCAAGTCGTTATCTTTTATATTTTTAGAGTTATGGTCGATCGAAATTTTACCTAAAAAATCGAAAATTTTCAAAATTTCCTAATTTATTATAAAATACACAAAAACCACGAAACTGAGACAATTTTTCGATATCTTGCATAGTTTTTGAGTTATAGCTTCTCAAAGTTGCATTTCGAAAAACATCAAAAATCGCCATATCTCGAAAAATATAAGAGATATGACAATGCGCTTTACTGTGATTAGTTTCTGGGGGTGTAAATTATATAGAAATGCAATAAATAGAAATTCAAATTGTAAGTGATTTTTTGTGAAATAGGCTTTTAAATGCTTTTGAGTGAGTATTCCAACCATAATTCCTCAACTGCACGTGACTTCTATTATGAAATGTACCTTATTATAAATGACAATTGTTCAGCAGCTGTTGCATTATTAACAGCACGTGTGTAGAATAGAAATTTTTACTTACTCACTTTAATAACAAACGTTGTTCAAAATTATAATATTTCACGATAAATCAATTAAATTATAATTAATATTTATTAGAAAAATTGTAACACGGCCATGGAAAATTAAACAAAAACGAAAATAGTTCTTTATGGTAAATATTAAAAAATAAAGAATGATATTTTGACAGATAGGGTTATATTTGTTGATTTATTGATATAAATCGTTAGTAAAGTGCTGAAAGTAACAATAAACTATTTTTTAACAAGTAGCTATGTTACTTTTAACACTAGTGTTAAAAAGTGACATTTTTAACTTCACAAGCAACCATTAAAAGGGCCATATAATAACGATCGTAGATAAATAATTTTAACAAATTTTAATTTAATTGATATATCGTGATTATATTCATATATGAGGTAACTAATTGTGCTTGCTTTATTTAATGCGTATTTTAATTTTGAAAAATGTTGTTGTAATATGATACAACCACTGAAATATAGTAATACTGGAACGCTCACTTCTAGTCTTTTTTTACGAAAGCGAAAGACGAGCCTGAGACAGATAAATGTCGTAGGCCATTCTTCTTTGTCTAACACTTGGTTGTAGAACGGTTGCTATGCGTTTGTCATGTAAAAAGAACGGTTGCTATACCGTGTGTTGCGCGATTGCTAAATAAAAATATTGTACGACAAAGACAGATAGCCCTCAACTAGCTAGCTCTCTCGCCTCGCATTTTCAACATTAGTGAGCGTTCCAGTTTTATTACATTTCAGTGGAAACAGCAATATAAACAAATAATATTGAAATCCGTATAGGATAGGTATTATTTCTAATTATAATCTAATTAAATCTTTCAGTATCAGTATTTCATATAAATTTTAAGACCCACTATTCTAAAACCATACTTGAATTTTAACGATCTTATTTAAATTTCGCGCGATACAGGTACATAATACCGTGATCCTCTTTTGTCCCCGTCTATTAAGCACACTTGCGAACAAAACAGTTGACATTCTAGTCCGGGTGTGTGTTTACACCCTTCACCAGCCTATAAACACGCACACTCCTTCCGCCAACCGCTGCATAATCACGCAGATCTAACGCAGGGGATATTGGATTTGTATGTGAAGTTAGCGCCAGGTGGTTGAGTTTCGTTGCGAAATCCGGGAGGAACCTGCGACCTGGAGCTAATACCGAACATTATATTAAAAGCATGTGTTCAAGGCACTCTACATGCCGCCTGTGATATTGAATGTAAATGGCTGTAATCAGCGTTGTAAAATGGAGACGCGAACGCACGCTTATTACAAGACGCTTGTAAGCTGCCAATGGGGCAGGGTTGGCTTAGGGAGGCTTTGCAGTCATTCGATTTCAAGTATAGGTCGTTTTTATTCTATACTGGAAATAACAAGTTTTTGAAGTAAAAGAACTAGTGGGAAATTTAAAAAAAAGAAACTTAAATTTTTTAGAGTTCTGAAGAGATTAGATAGAGTTCTAGAATTCCTGAAATATTAGCATGAGTTCTATTGTTTTAAGTTCAGAAAACAGAGAATAGATAGAGTTCTGGAACTCCTGAAATATTAGCAAGAGTTCTAGTGTTTTAAGATCAGAAAAAGGGGTTTTTCATAAATTGAGCGCTAAATTTACACAGCACCAACATTTTTATAAAAATCTGACACCACACTACTTTCTTACACGTATAAATCCAACTGAACACGTATGACTTGTTCCTTGCATATGACTTTATTATGACAATTATTTGACATATAGATATTAATAGTATATTCCAATACGAGTGAAGAAACTAAGAATTTCGCTCACATATGTGTCAGGACAAAGCCACATAAGTGAGCGAATTCGTTTCTTCACGAATGTTATATAGCGTTTTATTCAATCCTGCTATTGTAAGTACGCGCCCCCATCCTTGTGGTCCATATACTCAATGTTAGGTTAGGTTCAATTTAGTAATGACAGATGAGTGGGTAAAAGTAGTGAGCGAAAGAATTTTCCCCCACTCACCTGTCATTACCCATCCCATTGCCATAGGAATTAGTAGAGTGGACAAAACAGAAGGTTTCAAGCTCTGTATCCAAGTAAGAAACAACAAGTTTCTATAGTAGGATTGAACAAAAAACTTTCAGTTATCCAAGATTATTAAAATATATTATTAAATATAAAATTTAATTTTCCTCAAAATTAGATGCTATACAGGAAAAGTGTAAATAACATTTTATTTTATTTGAAACTTTTATAGATGATTCTATTTTTGAAAAAGATGCAATTTATTGTTTTGTGTGTAACGTCATTTTTCGGTGTTTCAGTTTCATTAAAAATCAACTCAGCTCTGCGTATTTGCATGAACTTTTAAATTCGAAGTTTCATTACAATATCTTATCTCGTTCAAGAGATATTGCACTCTCGGACATATAGCCATCCATCTACACATACAGACATCAAAACATGTATTTCCGCAAAAATTGCGGCAGCAATTTTTTCACGATTCCCATACTTCCTTATACTTTGTATAAGAAAGTAAAATAAAAATAGTTCTGATTGAATTTTTCAATATATGTTAAAGAGTCCTAAAGTACCTAAAAATATTTTTTTCAAAATTTATTAAGTGATTATCATAATTTTTCATTGGATGTTGTTAATTATGCTCTACATATTAAATTCGTAGCATCATTTTCCTTAGATGAGTTCAACAGTATTTAATTCCTAATGATAAGAATTAAATCTAAGAATTTTATCGCAATTTCTGGTAGCCAATTTATTGACTACATATTTCGAAAATAAATGTTAAATTTTTTGTACGACTTTTCAAATAATCTTCTTCAAGTTTTCTTTTATCATAAGGTCACTAACGAAATCATCATTTTAGTCCGGAATACTTGAAAAAAAAATTAGTATATGGCACAACTCAAAAAGTCCTGTTTCAACTCCTAGTAATAATATACTATTAAAATTTGTTGAGAACTGCTAATTATTTTTTTACTGTTGCCATTTAAGATTTACAACCCTTAGCTTTTGAGTACTAACATTTGATTATGAAATACTTGTACTGTATAGAAAAAGTTACGAGTTAAAGAATAACTGATGTACCAAAAATAATGTAAATGTAAACTTTTCAACAAAGCTGAGGTTTCTTCCAGAACAAATACATTGGTTATGGCTGCCCACACTGCCAAAACTTGTGACTTTCAGTATAGACAGTCCGTTGTGTCTTTTGCCATTTCGCAGTCAAAAATTGTCGGTGCGTACCCTTAATTCCCTTGCGCCCTTAGGCCTCGTTATGGCCGCCCCCGACGTCGCCGTCGCGACGCCTCTCCCGCTGTTAAACGAAACGACGTGTTATAATGATGTGGACGCCAGGTTATACCGGGAGCTTTTGTTTCCTTTATATTTTTTGTTACGTGAAACCTTATACAATTCGAGACAATTGTCAAAGTACAAAAAATGTTATGATTTCTCTTTTTATATCGTTGCTGTAATATCTTTTATTTTACACAAGTGAATGAAGCTTTTCATATAAAGGGTATTTTTATCTAATGGATTTTGTTTTTTTATTTTATTTTTTAAATTAAATTTCCCTTTGCTTTTTATCATTCGATACGTAATTTAATATCATAAAGGATGGTAATTATATTTTCTGAAGATGAATGAGAAACGTCCTATCTTGAAAATATCTACAATGATATAATAGTTATTTACATTACAAGCAAGGTAAAACAGTTTTTACTGCTGAATGGAGGAAATGACCGGCGAGCCGATCAGGCGAGCCTTGCACCTTCTTGAAGCAGTAAAACAGTTACCTTGCGTGTATTGTACAACATTTTACTTGTTACTCATTTGTAAATCAAATTAAAGTTATAACCAAGTCCTGTCAGTTACACACAACTGTCTGTTAAAAATTATTTTAAATGATTTCGCTTAAACTTTGTAAGCATTACTGTGGCAACATACATTGTTTACCTTGTTTACTAACTTGTAAAAGTTTTACAATGCAGCTGTCAATTAGTAACTTGTAAAAATTCATTGTCAAAGGCAATAGAGGGCTTAGGTAAATGGCATTTACAAGTGAGTAACAAGTAAACAAATTAATAATGAAATTTGTGTCACGAGCCGTAGGCAAATCATCCGAGTGAATAATGACCATAATCCCGAATATAATACTATACTTTTTCTACTCCAGGAAATTCGGAAATCACTTTTGAAAATGATCGAAATTCGTTGAATACACTTTGGAAAACGACATAAAAATACACAATGACAACTGACTACATGTCAACTGTCAGACGGCCGTTGCTTGGTGATCCATATCCAGTCTTTAAAATAACAGTGAATTATGTATTTTTGGGCTCTGTGATTGATTGAGAAGAGGGAATTATGAATCATAATATCGTGAATAATGGATACTATAATTCATTAAAAGTATTGAAATAATATTGATATATTTATACAGAAGAAAAACAAAGTAGTTATAAATGTTTTAGTGTTAAAAAGTCTAGTAGAAATAAATATATTATTTTTGTTAGTTATAGTTTTTAGTGTATTCTTTCAAACTCATCGAAACCCGAGTAAAAAGTTACAATAATATTAAGGGTTTAGCATACAATCTTACTAATTTTAGATACTCTAAATATTTCGATATAAATAAGTGAACATCTATACCCGATGTATGTTAGGAATTTCTATATATTTACAAATATAAGTCCTCCAATCCCAGATGCAGATATTCCAGGGGGGAATAAGGAAATCGGCGAAACTAGCCCCGCCTCTCAAATATTTAATAACCGGCGAATAATTTTCGCTCGCGGTCAAAGCAGGCCGGGTGCGGATGTCCGTTGTTTAGCGGCCTAGTGGCCTTCATAACCTCTGACCCCTGACCGTCGATCCATCGATAGTTCCTCCCGAAGTTAACCCGTACCGCAGAATGAGATGTTAGATTCGGTAATTTTGTTGACAACTTGCTCTGACCCCTACTTTGGAATGCGTGTGAGGCGAGGTTTTCCACGCTAGGGTGAGTGAAGGGTTGAATTGAGGAATTCGAGTTGTGAAATTGCTTGGGTAGCCCGTTTTTCGCTGTAGGAAATTTAATTCGAAACGCATTCAAAATACCATTATTATTAAGGAAATGACATTATTGTTATTATCTTAATCTTGGAACACTAGGGTCTATGAAACTGTACGATTTTCTTCTAAATTTTCACTCATAACTTCGATGCTACCTCATTGTAAATTCAGTTTCTAGAATCCTAAACAAATATTCAATATGTAAAATCCCTATGTATAAAAAAGTTTTTACAAAATTTTGTTTATTACGAATATATTTATTAAGTGAGATGATTTCTTGGCTGGAAGATGTATAAAGGAGACAAATAACGGAGAAGCAGTCAATTTATTAAAAATTTACAACACCAACGTTTCGACTCCAATTGACTCTTCTTGTTTTATTTTTATTATTTTTTGACGTACAATTATTTTGACATGTTTTTAACATTGACTCATTTTTATCATCCTGAAGAAGACTCAATTGGAGTCGAAACGTTGGTGTTGTAAATTTTTAATAAATTTGCTTCTCCGTTATTTGTCTCCTTTATAGAATTTATTCTTCAAAGAAATATCAGAGGAGAATAAACCATATGATTAATAAAGAATACTTTAGTACCGAGGTATACATTATATTTTTTCCGAACTATAGAAAAAATAAGTAGCATTATGTATTTGTAAAGGTCAGCTAGCTGTTGTAACGAGGATAGCTGTGATAACAAAAGTACTGTCAATGTACCAAATTTGGCTATAATTTTCATTATTTTTTTTATATATTCTTAGACGTGTTCTGCATGTGATTCGCATTAAATCCGATAAATTATTATCAAAGTTAAATAATAAATATTTTCACCAATAGAATAATTTGTTTGTTATTTTAGGTTTGTAATTCAAGTTTGACATAAGAGTATGTGAAGTAAAATTTTGACATAAGAGTTTGTAAAGTTTAGCTTTAGTTACTATTTTGGTTTCGCATGATAATATTTTGTACTTTAGTATTAATTTCGGAAAAAAATATTTTATATATATACATATACAACGTTACGAAGTATTCTATATAATTTTACATCAGGAAAACAAATAACTGACATAAACAAGTAAATAGAATAATGTATTCCTGATGAACAATTATACGTATAGAATAATTCGAAGCGTTGTATATATTTAAATAAAATATTTTATAGAATTTAATCCAAAAGTCTTGTATAATTTTAAATTATGTTATTTTTAAGATGATTTTGCTGTAGAATCCCCGGGGAAAACCAGTATTTTTTATACATCTTATTACGTATTTAGACTAAAGAGCTTGAAATAATATCAATTATTCTTAACCAGTAGCAATACCGCCTGCGAAAATGTTTCAACCAAGAGTAAGCTCCATAGCTGGAAAATTTTATACTCACGTTTTGGTTTAGTAAATTGAAACACGTAGAGTTGTTATTGAGCACGAGTAAATATAATTTCGCAAATTGCAATCATATCACTGCATTAAACTGTATCCGAGCCGGTTACACAATTAGTCGTTATTTATTTATTCGATGCAGTTTCTATTATGCAATTATACAGTATTGAATTATCACCGCACGCAACTAATTGAAGAAATTTTTCAGTTCATATTTGGATTAATCTGCCTGCAATACATATTCCTCTAGTATGAAATTTTCCTATAGAAAGGTAGTTTTTGAGACTCATAAGCTGGCGTAGCCATTATATCTCACCAAAAAAAAAAAACACAAAAAAAGAAACATAAATTTAGAACCGATTAATTGCTATATAATTGCGCCATTTTTACCTCCCGCCACACCCTGTAAGGGAGCTATAAGAATCATGCTAAAAGCTAGATAGTGAGTTTTTAGTGGATGAGCACGTTTTAGAGAATACGATTTTAATTGTTTCACGATGATATCTATGTTCATGTCTGTCTGTCTGTCTGTCAGTCTGTGTGGATCTTTGGAGTTACGGTTTCTCAAAGACTACTAAACTGAAAATTTTTATGTTTTGTATATATCAATTGTATCCCCTTTGGAAGAGCTGATTAGTTTTTGGTAATAATCCAATAACCGGAAGTTGTAGTTTACTTGAAGCTTTATCAAGTTATTTTAAAATATCTCAGTAAATTATGGTTTAATGAAAATTTTGTTATTAGAATAATGTTTCAAGTATTATTATTGTTTGAAACAATTTCCTCTTACTGTCACCATTTACGAATTACAACACGTTAAAGAATAGTATATTGTGTCATTAGGAGTAAATGTGATACTTTGGGTGCAGAGCATGTAAGTTTGAACGACGAGCGAAGCGAGTCGAACAATTACATGCGAAGCACCCAAAGACACATTTACTCCGAATAACACATGCTAATTTTTCTTCAAACATAGAAAATAATATTATAAATATTATAAAATGTTCAAAACTTTAAAAAATATTCTGTCTTATCTAGAATTTCAAGTTGCCGTAGAATATGCTGTTTTGTTATTTTTGTTTATTTGTTTCATTTTTAACTGTCAAATTATTGAATTACAACCTTACTATTTTTCATAATATTTTACTTTGTCCGCCGCCGGCGTAAATGTGTTGCCAAGGATACACTTTTACGCCGGCGGCGACAATATTGAACTTCTGCTTGTTGAATACAAATACACAACAACGTACTTTTATGACGTTTGAAGAAAAAAATTATATTTTGATATTCTCGTTTAAATCTGCTAACCTGTTGTTTGAAAAAACAAAACAACGACTGAAAAATGTCATTTTTTGACATGTGTCATAATTTTTTAAAGGGATGAGAGTTTCTTGATAGTGGTAGTCCGTGTTCCTGCATTGTTTAATAAGAAATCAAAGGCGGGAGGTATTGTGCTGTCCACAACAGATTTTTTTTATTATAAGGTGCGAAAATACATTTTGAAATTTTGGTTTAAATCTGTTATGTGCTTTTTGAAGAAAAAAAAACAAAACAACGCTTGACATATGTCATTTTTTGATAATAGTGGCCTGGGTTTCTGCATTCTTTGATACAGAATCTATGGCAGGTGGTATTGTGATACCTACAACAGTTTTTTTTTTTGTGTATTACCCGCGATAATATTCGTAGTGTTAGTGGCTTAAATATTCATTAACAAAAGTTTCAATGTGCAATAAGAACTAAGCTCGCACTAGTTGTATCATCATATTCTGTCAAGTTGGTAACAAACGAGCAAACAAGTTTGTATGTCTACATTCTCCCTGAAGTTTTAAAACGTCCAAGAGGATATATTCGCAATTAGTCATCCGGGATTTGTGGGACAAACAGACAAAATAGATGATACCAACGTGAAGCTACAAACATCTTAATTCGACTAGCTACTAGCTGATCTACGGATTACTAGCGAAGGAGATGCACTGGATTCTATATTCTTGGATTAATATTTTAATATGGTTTCTGCATATATACACTGTGTTTTAATGACAGCTTTCATGTTGCTTGCAATTCCATAGACTAAAGTGGATTATTTTCTATAAATATTGAGGGAAATTATCCGTGTTACTTCTACTTCACTAACTTCATTTGAAATAAATGTATCATCTCGTCATTTTGCTATTTCTGGGTGTGACACTTTGCTAGAGCAGATCCCAAGGTTCAATTATTGGCTTCCATAATTATTTTATATTAAAAAAATTCAATTGTAGAGGAAATACTTCGGTGTCGTATTAACTCAGCCGTGTAGATTCAGCCGAAAGTACCTGCGTAACCCTTCCAGGAAATTTTCGTTCCTTTTTCACAGCAGGAGACCATGGGCGTAGAACACTTTATTTTGATAAATTTTTAGGGGACAAGATTGCATGTAATACTTGCTTGAAATACATAATTTTATTGTTTGTATTTTGCCTGATTATTGTTTGATTATTTGGGTGACAATTAGTGAAAGTAGAGTTTTAATTTTTTGAGGGAAATATTATGTGAGTGGTATTGGTAGACAAATAATAAATAAAAAATAATATATTAAATCATAATATTTAATTACCAAACGTACAATAAAAATAAGATAAATATATCGAAATAAAAAAGTATAACGCCAGTAAAAAAACATGAAACACTAACAAACATAAACTAAACAAATATTATTGTTAAAAAATGTACATTAGTAAAAAACAGTTACGTCCAAATTACAAGAAAAAAACACTCAACATATGTAACATATATATTATCAATAAATTTCGCTAATTGAGACAGATACAGAATTTTATACTCTTTAGGTACATTTTCGATTAGAAGCTTATTTGCCTAAAATTAGTAGGAAAGTAGGCCCTTAATTTGATATATTAGTTTGTAACGATGATGAGTACCTAGTGGTTAAAATCTACTTTAGTACATTTTATAATAAAATTATTTAGTGAAGATAAAACCAGCTGCCCATTGGCCAGAATGAGATTATCTACATGTTATCATTTGTTGAAATATTAGTGTGAGTATTACAAGCAATCTTGTCCCCCTAAAAATTTATCAAAATAAAGTGTTCTACGCCCTTGGTCTCCTGCTGTGAAAAAGGAACGAAAATTTCGTGGAAGGGTTGCTCAGGTAGTTTCGGCTGAATCTACACGGCTGAGTTAATACTGCACCAAATACTTCAACATTTCTTTTTACACTAATATTTATAATTTTACCGTGCCTGGAACTGAAAAGATGATGAAAATGTTTATTGGTAATTTTCTTAAAATCATTAGTATGCCATAAAATAACAAAACAAATGTGATATTAATTAAAAGTTCATTTTATGTAATATATTTTTGTCGAGCACTATATCTAATTTTCCATCAAATTATACATTTGTAATTAAAACAAATAACTTTTAATGGCTACATTTGTTTTGATATTTCATGGCACTGATGATTAAAAAAAAATTACCTATAAACTTTTCCGGGTCCAGGTAGAATAACTGTTAAAAATTGCAGAAATTCCTTCCATTACAATAATAGTATATTATTAAATGAGCATGTAATGGATGCTATTACTCATGAGAATGAAGATGTTAATCATTCGAATGAGTAATAGCCATTACATGCGAGTAGAATACTATACTTTTTCCACAACATTTCGAAAATATTTATTCTGAAATTATAAGAAAAGTAGAATTTTTGCTCTGACAAATATGTACAAAAAATAATATGTTTATCAACATATAGACAAATTGTAGCAACCATCGTTGGGCTATGTACTGTTGTAACAAAATTTTGAAGTGATTTTACATTCAGCAGAAAATCTTAAAACCAATTATTCAGGTACAGTTTATGCTTAAAAAGAAAATAAAAGTATGAAAAATGAGAAAACTAGTGCCTTTGGCGTTTTATGTGGAAAAAAATTACTTAAAACTCAATTTGATTTTATTTATTTGACAGGTAAGATTTGAATTTGACAACTAATGATTAATATTATTTCATTGAATTGTCAATATTATTTCATTAGTAACAGTAATAAAGGTCATGAATTGATAAACAACGATTGAATTATGGGTATATTATTTGACAGTTTGATGAAAATTAATTAAGGAAGCCAGTAACTGAACATTTCTAAAATAGGCTTTGGTGCGTTCTTCGATTTACCATTCTGTATATTTAAAATATAAGTATGGATCTTTTTAAATTTCTTTTATGAAATGTGTATTGTGTATTATATATGTTTAATTCTTTTTATATTGGTACTAAAATTGTATTGAATGAAAAATAATCTAGAATAATTATTGTTTGTTATCAATTTATAAATAGTGATAAGGGTTATGATTATGTGGAAATACTTGAATGTAAAATAAACGTTTATCTTTCGCATTATTCTGACATTCATTATTACGCAAGAAATGAATTATTGTACATTGTTTATTTTGTTTAATGATATTGTAATAAGTGTATACTTCACTTTTATCTCAATGTACATACTCACATTATGCACAATACATACAAATGCATTTTCCTACAGCTGTACTAGAATATTACGTATTTTTCACGACTGTGACGGTTTAATGATACAAAAAAATAAAAAATAAAATCTTTCTAACTAATAATACAAATATTGTTTTTATAATATTTAAAATAACACATATTTTTGACACTTCACAATTATTTGACATATAGATGTTAAAAATGTTTTAGTTTTTGTTTCCATTGTAACAAAAATTATTGAAATATATTATTAAAGTATAATTTAGTTTTTCTCAGAATTAGAAACATGTACAAGAAAAGTGCATTTTAAACATTTTTCACAGCTTATTCTATTTTTCAAAAAAATGGATTTATTGTTTTGTGTCCAGTAAACTTCCCTTTCCGGTTTTTCAATTTCATTCAAAATCAACTCAGCTGTTCATATTTTCAGGAAATTTATAAATTTCTAGTTTCGTTTACATATCTTGTTTCATTCATGAGATATTGCGCACACGGACATTCATCCATCCATCCTCACACACAGACATCATTGAGAAATTGGTCTTAACGTATTCAGTGGACGTCAAAATATGTATTTCCGCAAAAATCTCATCAGCGATTTTTTTCATGATTCCAATACTTTTTTATACTTTGTATAAGAAAGTAAAAATAATAAGGATAGCAACCAATTTAGTTTTGTTGACATTTATAACAACGTTTTAAAAAATGAATGCGGAACATTACTTAGCAACTATATGTAACAACCTTGTAAGACCCTATTGAATGAAATAAATGCGGTTTGTGGTACAATGGATGTACGCTCATATGATGCTAGCTGCCACCAAATAATGTTAACCAAATAAATATTTAAATAAGAGCAACAAGAAAAGATACGCTTACCATTTCAGTCAACAATAAGAAGATATTTACTCGCTTGAATCCGACTAGAATCTAAAAGCATTTAACCAAAATACGTTTCCAACCGTCTTCGCGTCTCACGTAAGTAACCCGAACGCATGAATTCCCTGCGAACGTAGTGTGGAATCAAGTGCACATTAAATCCTCGTTCGTGGAGTTTACACTTCCCGGTACACGTCCCGCCGCCGGCGGTGCCTCCGCCAGACCTGTCACATGGCGGCGGCGACGGCGGCGTGTTCCCCGAGGATAGCTTATCGCTGTGACACGTCCCCGTACGTCGTCTTTGAGACGGGGGATGTCCTGTATGTTACTCGGCTTCCACGCATTCAATTTCGACATTTTACTGCAATGACAGCATGACGCTATTCTGATTTTGATTCTGTAGTTGTAATGGAATCGTGGACGAGATTAACGAAATGTTTGAAGGATCATTGCAATGTGGTGCTTCTTTATTATTAATATTAATTTTACAAATAGACACAATGATCGGCTGATGAAAAACAGTCCTGGATAGTTTTATTTAAAATGGCTTTCAAGGTCTGTGATGCATTTGCTTTTTGATGTCATCAATAGTGTGAAAACCGTCCTTTCGGCACTGATTTTAATTTCGGAAAGAAAAATCTGGTGTGGTCACCACACTAATTTCTTATACATAAAAAAACAACTGAACACGTATGACTTTATTTTGAGAATTTAGTAGTCATATGGATGTTAAACCTATTAAATTTTTTGGTCTCGTTGTAACTATAATTTTATTAACTTGAATCGAAGAAGTTGTAGGTTCTCGGTGAAACATTATTTTAAGAAATTAAAATAAGTAAATAATAACACTCGGTGTAGTTTCACAAATGATGTATATTCTTCTGATGATGGCCTAATAGCCAAAATTGCAATAAACATTCTTCTGATGATGGCCTAATAGCCGAAATTGCAATAAAGAAATATACATCATTTGTGAAACTACACCGAGTGTTATTATTTACTTATTTTAATTTCTTATAATTTTATTAGTATATTATTATATGAGGTATTATGACAGTCATTATTCACGAAGATGAAGTTTGCGACACGAGCCGTAGGCGTAGGCAAATCATCCGAGTGAATAATGACCATAATCCCGAATATAATACTATACTTTTTCTAATCCTGTAAATTCGGAAATCACTTTTGAAAATGATCGAAATTTGTAGAAAATACACGTTGTAAACCGTCAATATAAAATACACAATGACAATTGACTACATGTCAACTGTCTGAGGGCCGTTGCTTGGTGATCCACATCACGTCTTTAAAATTCTGCTAAAATTCATCTCCAATTGATTGAAATTGAAAAAAAATCAACTGGAGATGAATTCTACCAGAATTGAAGCAGTAGACAAAAGTTATTTACTTTACAAGTGGGCAAAGTAAGGAATTACCCACGAGAGAAATTTTAGCCCACGAAGCCGAAGGCTGAGTGAGATAATTTTATCGAGTGGGTAATTTCACCTTGCCCACGTGTGAAGTATAACATTTTATCCAACATTTCTTAATAAATGAAAAATTTTTTAATGAAATATTATCTGACAGTGACATGCTTTAAATTTGTAAATTAAAATGTCAATCGAAGTAGTTACCAAGGTGTTGTGTGTTATTATTATTGTTATAAATAAAAAAATACTCACTAGTGGCTTTCCTCAAAATTATACCCACTAGTGGATAATCTTTTACTTTGCTTGTTTAAAATCGCCATATTTATAGAGCATTTATTAAGAGGTGTTGGATAAACTTTTTTACAAAGTGGTTTCAATTATCTAAGATCCTGTACTTTTGTTTAATTTAAGTACTTTGTTACACTTTTCTTGCATAATTTTCTGTAAAACAAATGTAGAACACTAGTTATTTTGTATTTTATTAGTGCCAGTACCTAAGTTGAACTTCGATTCGAAACCGGGCGTACTCTAAAAAATAAACGTGAAGAAAGATTACAAGTTTCTTTTTCCTTATAATCCGTATGCTTTATCGACCTGGAAAAAGTATTCGACAGAATTGATAATTATGAAGAGAAGAAATGCAAGAAACAGCTTGATACATAGTACAAGTACCTTGTAACGTTGTAAATCATTCTGATTTTGATTCTATAGTTGTAATGGAATCATGGACAACATTAACAAAGTATATGGAAGAAGACCATGGCACTGTGTTGTTTTGGTAAAGCCGCAAAGTTCTCGTTGGGCCGTCGCTATGACAGCAACAATCGTTAGGGCCTGCGGCTATTTTTTGTGTTTGATAAATTTAAGGAATTTTATTTTCTCTATTCGTCGCGTTTGCGAGTCCCTCGCTTGCGCGGGTCTCGGAAATTGAAAACTGAATTCGCTCTCGGTTTTTCAGTTCTTCGCAGAACCAGAATCGACGCCGGTCCGTGTGTGAATAAGTTATTAAATAACGTTACGCACCAAGTTGGGTGTAGAATTTGCGAATCGAACTAGGGCGATTGACTTATTCAAAGCTTCGAAACGAACCAAATCTGAAGGGTTGAAAATTTAAATTTGTTTTACAAGTAGGCGTGTTTACTTGGTTCATGTTTGAAATTTTAAAAGATGTCGACGATTCGGCTGATTGGAATAAAGAGCAGTACACACTTTTTTTAAAAAATTTTATATTTTGAAGTTTTCCTTTCCTTTCTAGGAAATTTCTCAAACGTTTCATTTTAAATTTGTGCAGATTAAAATTTAATAATTCCGTAATTTTTAGTTTAAAAGCAATACTTACTTTTTTGACATTTATGTAGTACTATGGATATTACCTAGTACTCGAAATAGTGAGGAAAATATTTTTTTCCTCTCTAGGAAGGAATATATAGAAGTGTTGCCAATATGAATGTTATTTACATAAAATATATTTTAAAAATTATAAATATATGCTTAATTTAATTTATAATATTTATTTCAGTGATATACTTACTTTAAATTGTCTTCCAATTATATCTTATATTTTTAATTTTAGATTAAAACACAATTTGACAACTTAAATCCTTATATACCACATTTCAATTTTGCACCGTGTATATTATTTGAAACTCACTGTATACATATTTGATATCCATTCATATTATATTTTATTTTTATTTTTTTTCAGTATATAAACTATATTTAAAAACAAATAAAATTGCGCTATTCTTTGTGTAACTAGTTTATTATTAAAAAAAAAATGTTTATTTCAAATGTGTTCGTGTATAATAAATAAATAACAAGAGAAATAACATATTATTCAAGAGATAAATTTATCATAAAAATTGCTACCATCCAATCCACAGATGTATTTCAAAACAATAAAAAAACATTGAACATATTCACGAATCACAAACTTTAAAAGTATAATAAAACCCATATTAAATTCAGCGAGGAACACATCTTGACGAAAGGCGAATGTTTTTTATAGTTACACCTTTGTTTCTCAAACTTTTTACAAAATTATTCAAATTAAATAAAACAATAAATTTCGCAGAAACTCTTTGGAAAATTTGCACGTAAGTTAAAAGGTAAACAACAAAACTAAAAAAAAAAAACAAATACTGTTAAAAAAATGTTACATTACTAATTGGCGAAACGATGCGTTTAATTCGTCATTATACAGAGAACTAATAATTTGTATTAAATATTGTTTTTTCACTGCAGTAAAATCACTATACTCCATTTTATAATAAGATAGAGTAATAAATCAAAATTTGCAAGAGTAGTAAGGTCTGCGTAAAATAAATCCACCAATAAAATTAGATATAAATGTGCTATAGAATGCCACTTGCTTTATACCTAGAACGGAACTTACTTCTTCACCAATAGAGTGATCTGTTTAAGCATTTATATTATTTTATTCAATTCTGCTATTGAAACTTATTGTTTCTTACTTGGATACAGAACTCGAAACCTTTGTTTTGTCCACTCAACTCATTCCTATAGCAACGGGATGGGTAATGACAGGTGAGTGGCCGAAAGTTCAATTTTGCTCACTACTTTCGCCCACACTTGTCATTAGCAATTTGACTAATTCGTAACATTGAGCAAAACGCTATACAACACTCGTGAAGAAACGAATTCGCTCAGTTATGTGTCTGTCCACTCGGCTAACGCCTCTTGTTCAAAAGTGACGCATGCGTGAACGAAATTCTTAGTTTCTTCACTCTTCATTATTAATATTATATTGCATTATCCAATTTAAAAGTGGGGATGTTTCGCGTTACTACGCCCTTCACTTGAGCGTGCACTAATTTAATTAGATTGAATTCGCAGTGACAAGGTGGTAAACAAAGTACCATATTACCGTTATTCGCTTCCATATCGTCAATAACATGATGAACATAATTATGGTTAATTAATTTAGCAGTAGATCCCTATCTAATTAAGTCTTTTCGACTGAGCAATTATTGATGCGCCACTGGAATGTCTTTGATAGACTGATTTATTACTCTCCCATTCCCAAATGGAATATTAATTAGAAATTTATATTAAAATTTCCAGTTAAACTTAATCTTTGTTACCCTTGGAGGAAAGACGATAAAGAAGAGAGCATAAGCATATATAACAGGCAAGGGAATGTAACCTGGTGAGGGCAGACGCTACACAGTAAAAAATTTGATTTGCGATTTGTTAATTTTGCATTGTTAAGTATTTAAATTTAATGTTGACAAATATATTTTGTTAAATTAACAGTTTGAACAAATATGAGAATTTGTTATATATAAATTTTGTCAATTCTTAATTTTAACTAGAAAAATTGTTGTTTTTATTTGCTGGATTTATAAAATTTTACAAATAGACTAGTCAATAAAAACAATTAAATTTAGCATATTTATCAATTTAAAATTGTTAAAGAAGGTTTATATCCTTTGTAACATCTTAATATGTTATAATAACTGTGATTTATTGTTCTGCTTTAATACAATTACTAAAATATTTAGTCAAAAGCACATAAAAATAAATGTTAATAATTACTATATTCACAAATGTATTTAGTTACGAAATATACAAAAATAATTTGTTACTTGCTAACAAATTTGAAACTTGTTAAATTAACAAAAATTAACGGTGGATCGTCTGGGACTAAAATTTTTTTACTTATCACAAACATACGTTCACAAAAAAAACACTTCAGTGTCAAATTCTGAATGGTTGTTATAACAGCGGTTCTAATTATAGTGGGGTAACGGCTTTATTATCGCTTGCTAACACTCTTTCCTTTGTATTCTTTCCTCCTAGTTGTTAGTCAACCACTAACACCTTTGCAACAGAGATCTGCAAAGGCAGAGTGCCACACCAGAAATGGATAAATACGAGATGGCATATTTATTTTTATTTATATCGTATTAGAGATGAATTTAAATTGTCAAGGTGGGTTGATAATGGGGTATGTGACCAATTTTTTTTCTGACATTACATGATACTAGATACAAAAATAAAATACCCGTATTTTTTTAAATCAATTAATTGTTTATAGTTAACGAGAAATTAATTTTTAAATATTTGGAGAGGGGATGTGAGACGTCACTGTGTCTTCTGAATAGATTGCGGCGGTAGGTATGGTGCTAGAAAAAGACCGAGATACTGTAAAGGAAAGACATAGATATATATATCAGCGGGTCATGCGTACGGCCACAGTGACGTCACATATCCCTTCTCCAAAACACAAAATTGCTAATAACTTTACTATTACAAAATAATTTACAGTTTTTATTGTTGTAATAAGAAACTACAATGAAGAACATTCATATTCTATGGCGTATACATTGAAATTCGATTATGGTCACATACCCCATTGGTGTTACAATTTTAGAAACTTGCTACTATAATTTATGTTTCATATATTTTCATAAGCTCTGTGAAGTAGAATAAATTATATCTGTAGCTTCCTTTTGGTAATACCCTTGTGCTCATTTTATTTGAAAGCATTTATTCACCGAGATCTGCCTGCAGATTTTCACAACATTCGCAGTAATGCGAAAAAAAATATGAAGTAATATAAGGCGATATAAAAAGAGAAATATGTGATCGTCTTTGAGAAGCACTGGTGTAGAGTTACCGCGCATCGTTTATATTTTTTGCTGGGAAGATACAAGCTGCTGGCATCCCAGTGCTCCCGTGCGAGGCGGGTAAATCGGCCCGTAAAATTGACGTACGAAATTCCATTTGTTTGAAGGGCGAGTGCCTTGATCCTCGACGGATAATGCGGTGGAAAGGGTAAATGACTGATTTAAATCCATTCCACGCCGTCGCACGGGATATGAACCCAGCCCAGCACGTTGTGATAAGATTATCAATTCACTTCGATGGTTTGTTGGATTTTCATGGAGCGTCAAACTGCTGCTGAAGATGAAATTTGTTTTTTAGGAGCCCCAAGATTTTTTGTTTTTATATTAAGTGCAAGGCGGTAACGTCGTCTTTTTATTCATTATTCATCCTTTCTTGTTGTATGGTGCTGTGAGACTTGAACTCAGGACCTCATGATCCCAAATCTTGCACATTTTCCTTGGGGAAAATGGGATTAATTTTTAATTAATATCAAAGTGCTTGACAGAATTATGTGCTTTATATACCGGGTGTCTACTTTTTACATTCTAATACAAAATATTGGAATCATAAAAAAAATCGTTGACGAAATTTTGAGAAAAATACATATTTTGATGTCAACTGAATCCGTTAAGACCTATTTCTCAATGATGTCTGTGTGTGAGGATGGATGGATGGATGGATGTCCGTGTGCGCAATATCTCATGAACGAGACAAGATATGTAAACGAAACTTGGAATTTATAAGTTTCATGAAAATATGAAGAGCTGAATTGATTTTGAATGAAATTGAAAAACCGGTAGAAGAAGTTTACTGGACGCACGAAACAATAAATTCCATTTCTTCCAAAATAAAAACAGCTGTGAAAAAAAATTTCAAATGAAAGATATTAGGAAAAATATTTAGAATATAAAATATTATTTGCACTTTTCTTGTACATGCTTCTAATTCTGAGAAAAACTAAATTATTTATTAAAAAATATATTTCCATAATCTTACTTACAATGGGAAAAAAAAAACTAAAACATTTTAACATCTATGTGTCAAACGTGTCAAAACATGCGTCGTTTAGAATATTATAAAAGCAATACATTTGTATTATCACTTAGAAAGTTTTAATGACTAGATATTAATTAATATCTATTTAAATAATAATTATAATTATGAGAAAAAATTAAACAGGTTTATCATCTATAATAATTATCAAAATTAAATAATACGCAAGGAACAAGACATATGTGTTCAATTGGTTTTATATGTATAAGAAAGTAGCGTGGTGCCCACACTAAATTTTTTTTTAGCTATATGAAATGCAACCATTTTTATTTAGTTTTACCTAGTAAGCAAAAGTGTAAATAGATAAAATGTTCAGAATTAAAAACTGCATCAAATGAGCCTAAATTTATTGATGTGATACATTTCTGTAATAAGATAGACGCAAAATAAAATTTATAATTTTTAGCTTTTCCCAGAGTGCATTGGGAAACAAAACATACAAACAGTATTGTTTGAATTTGACAGAAGACATTACAGAAATTTATCACATTCACGTCAATAAATTTCGGCTCGTTTGATGCTATTTTAATTCTGAACATTTTACCTGCTTACACTTTTGTTAAAAATTAATAGGTAAAAACCTATAGCTCATAAAGAAGTAGACATTGGGTATTTATGCTGTCCTGTAGTTTATCTTTCGCATTTCTTGATTATACAACCAGCTTAAAACAAACTTAAAAGTAATAACGTCATAGCTCTCTGCCTACCTAGTAATTAAAAATTGTAATGACAGCGTTTAAGGTAAAAAGTTTCATAAGTTGTTATTAAAGTAGGCTAATAAGTATGAACCGTTTAAGGGCGGAAGTTAAAAGCGTGGCATAAGTCCGCCGACGGATGTAATTCCTGACCTCTAGTGGCAGGATTACGCCAGGCTTTAGCCAAGATTAAAAAAGTTTTACCGATAACAGACTACTTACTGCTTGTTGCAAGCACCAAGCACCGAGTCGCATTTACTGGGATACGAAAAGATTTTTATCAAAATCCAAATCTCGGCGAATTCCCTAACACGAACAGTTATATCGAAATATTTTGCTCTCATAAATCCGTGGACAAATTTGCGCCACTAAAATACCCAATAACAATCAAGTGATCTATGCCCTAGTGTCAATAAAATAATGTTTTACTTTCACTTGGTAAAAAAAAGATTGAATTACATTTCAAGATGTTTTTTGTAGGAATATTGTACCACGTTTGCGTGTTTACCGCACGTATTTCAAGCCGGAAAATGGAACTTTACAGTATTCTTATGTTTTCGATACTGTATCATTGCTAAGCAATATTTTAATAGGATTTGCATCTATTTTTGAAGAACTAAATTGGTTGCTCTCCTTATTTTTTTATTATTATTAAAATCAACACGACCTAATTGTTTTTAAGAAAGGAAGGAAGAAAGTAAACATTCGTTCAATAATGCGACGCATGTATGAAATAAACCGTTGTACGTATTATGTCCGTTAATGATTTTCACTGTACTCATTTCGAAATTCCTGAACATATTATTGGTACCGTAAAAACTTATCACGTAAATTCCTAAATTATTGTTATGGTCCAGATTTTTTTGAAGGGAAGAGCGTTTTTTGATAATTGTGTTCCGTATTCCTGCATTTTTCTAAGATATCTATGGCGGGAGCTATTGTATGCTACAGTTTATTTCCTGGGTTTTTACAGTATTTTTAAAATCAGCATTGGAATGATTTTGAAAAGAAGTAACGCCTACACTTGTTGATAGATAAATTAAATATCATGGATATGGAGACAGTATTAAAAGATGTTGAAACTCATTAAAATGTTAATTTTATTTAATTTCAATATTTCGTAGCAAATTTGATATTTCATCAGGGAAAAAACTGTTTTAACAATTTTGATTTAAAATTTTGACAAAAATGATTTCATTAAAATTATAATTCCAGTTAGTGTCGAAAAAGAAAAACATTAAAATTTTACACATAAAGTTATTTAATAAAATGCAAATCACGTGTAATGGGGTAAATAGCTCCGTGGTAACGTGTCGGACTGTGGATCGTGAGATCCTCAGTTCGAATCCCACACCTGACAGTTGCCAATTTAAATTTATCCCTGTGGTTCCCCCTCCACTAACATCCCTGGGGGGTTATGATTTGACGGCTGGTAACCGCACTTCATAAGCAAAAATATATCACTTACCGAGATCTACGTAAGCAGAGTGCCACACCCATAATGGGTAAAAGGCGTGATGGTATATTTATTTTATATTTATTTATTTAAAAATTGTTACGAAAGAAATATCTATTGCCTCCATATTCGTGATATTTAATTTATATATTGGAATGATTACCTAATAAATCTCTTTGGAAACCTATGAAGAGGAACCCCGAGTATGAATGAATTATTCTACATCAACTTTACTTTATAATTTTCACTTGTACTTTTCCAAGTGAAGTTACTCTTCAACATACTGAATTTTCCTCATAATCCTAGTAAAATAGATTTTCTGTATATGTAACAGAACAATAAAGCCCTCCGTTAAGCATTCCGCCATTCCTCCACGCACGTATGCGTTCCATAGGAAATATATCCAAGCTTTCGAAAATTTGCATCATTAGAGTGATAAATCGTTCCGAGTTATATCTTCGCTCTCAAACATCCCCCGTGGTCGAATCGTTTATTACCTATCGCACGCGAATGTTTACACTTCAAACGGATCACGGCCGTGCCGCATGGAGAAAAATATGTTTTCCGCAAAAATAATCATTCTTCAAAAGGCGGCGTCGGCTGGGAAATTTCCTGAATATTTTATGGGCTGGAATATCGGCTACGAAAGCGAGAGAAATAAGTTGGAAATATGAAAAATTTACAGCACTTTCAATGTTGATGATGAGTTCGATAATTTTGTGTATTTGAATTTGGATTGATGTTTTTATGACATTTGAAAAGTTGGGAAAACGAGGCGAGTTAGCGCTCCAATAAATTTTGTTTTGAATACGAACTTCAGAACATTCCGTCATTTCGGAATTTTAAATTGAAATCTTACTTTTAATTAGTAAATACTCGTAAATATACCATCACGAAATTTAGCAATTATTGGGTATGGCACGCTACTTACTATACTTTTTTTAAGTGTAAATTACGATTATCATTTCATTATTGTTTTTATTATTTATAGGCCTGTCATCAATTTGTCAACAGTTGTTGTCAATATAAAGCAATTGTTGACAGCTGTATTTTGTTTCGTTTAAATATTGTTTCGTCGAAAGGAATTGTGCTTTATCTGAAAATTAGATATTTTTTTTAAAGATCTGAATCCACGCAAATCTCCCTTCAAAAATGTATTAGTAAGAAGTGATGAAGAAAAATATAAATATTCATTACTGTGCCTAATTTGGCAACAGTGAATTGTGAATACATTATGGACCATTCTTCTTTATCCGCAACTCAAAAGTAATTTTAAATGCATGAATTTTCATTTATAAAAGTAAATTACAAAATCGTTATATCTGATACTAATGATAAGATAAGAGTGATTCATTTGTATTAAATTTTATTTCATAATAGTGCTACTCCAAGAATTTGTAGTATTTATCTCCTAATTCTTGAGATAAAAATTAATTTGTTTGCTTTACTATTTACATTGAGGCATTTAATCTATTTACATATATTTTTAATTTCAAGTAGATAGTTTTTTTTCTTAGATTAAGAAACAAGTATATTATAACATAATATTTCAGAAAAAACAATTGAATTGTTTATATTTATAAATCCCTCGTATCTTTGTTTATGAATGATCTGATGATACCAACATATAAAATTCCTTGTATTTTCTATTTGACATAAATCAGTAATTTCATTTTATAAATTTATGACAAAATTGTCACAAAATCATATATTCACAGCTAAATAGTAATAGTACTAGAATAGAATTGTGCATGAAAAAAAAATTGATAAGTAATAGTATATTATACAACAAGAATGGAATGGTACTTATTTCCTACGAGTATGAAATGGACATTCCATGAGAGTTGTGCACTATACTTTTTCTACGACCACGATATTATTTCCTAATTCATTTAATTTTATAAATTAATTTTTCCCTCTTTCACCATTCCAATATATGACAATTTTAAATAAGTATCCTGGCAATAGCACCTGTACTGAAATGAAATGGACTATTGAAATTCTCTCAAAACAAATTCATTTTGCACGATGCTTGTAATGTACTTCATTTCCCTAGCAACAACAAACATGTAATGAGCAGATTTCTATGTCGTAGAAAAAATAATGTGTATAGTGCTCGCCAAATAAAATAGTTATTTACCTGTTAGACCCTCAGAGCAGGTACATAATAAGAGGATTATAGGGGTTGAAAGTATAGACATGTATTTAAAAGCAGTCAATATTTGTCTTCGCTAAAAATTGTAAATAATATAAAATTTCTTAATACATTCTTTATATAGAACTGGCAAAATACTATTTACCGTTAATTCTTTTCAGATTATAAATTTTGTTTTTCCCGTAGATAAAATTATACAAATTGCATATTTAGAAAATTCAACGTAATATGTTTAGAAATAATTTCAAATAATCCCTCCCTGGCATAGCAGATAACCAGACTCCATACTGTTTGTGGTACGCCTGTCGATTATCTGCTACCGCCCATAACCAATTACTCTGTCGAGCATTATACCACAAGTCCAGAAAAGTGCAGTTTCTGAACTAGTAGTGGTACAAACTACAAACAACTATTGTAGTGTTGAAGAACATTATCGTCCGATTACTGGCGGACCTAGACTCGGAGGTAATCATAACATCCTTTACATAACAAGTACCATTAATTAGGCATGTACTCAGGATCAGTGCACTGCATACAATGTAGTATCTAATCGATATTTTCACATCTGCCAGCTCCTCAATAATTCCTACTAATCACAAGACATAATGCCTGCTGGTAAATCTAGAGTATCTGCAACGCTTATTGAAATATAATCATGTTTACTGAAGCCAGAGTGTTATAGATTTAATTAAGGTGCAGTGTTTACACAACTCCAAGGACAAGGCAGGATAATAAGCCCTGCGAGTGACTATCAACTTCTCCGTGTAAACAAAGCATTTCTGTTTGTTCTGCCCTATGAGTGTGTGAGTGAGAGTGTAAGCAACAGAGGTTCTAGTATGGGAGACCTTTGGATGTAGAACTTGACTGGAGGGTCTTCTCTTACCCCGATGTAAATTAGCAGCATTAGTAAGTGCCTCTCTTTTAGGTTTTGTAGAAGATATTTAAACTGTTTCTGAATCATATTAAGTTTTATTTGAAACTTAAAATTCGAAAAATCTGTTAAAAAAATTACAATATAGGTTAAGTTTATACATCTGTCAGTTGTCAATTGAAACTGACAGTCAGTGTTGCCAACCTCGAGAATGAAGTTATCGTAAATAACACTCAAAATTATGTGTTTTGTCCTCAATTTCGACATCGGAATTAATTAATTAATTATTCTTGCAAATTTTGTTTCATGTTACGTCCAAATTTACTATAGTACGTTAATATATCTGCCAAAATTATCCTAATTGTACAATAATTATTTAACGGTTGCCAACACTGGGTTGCTCAAAATCGTCCTATAATGGGTTATTTTAGAGACGATTTCTAAGCTTTTAATGACAATTTTTAAGCACTTTAGTGCCGATTTCAAATAAAATAATTTATTTGCTGTGAGAATACAAGTGACTGACACATCTATTCGTCAAACATGTGTCAAAGTCAAATGGAAATATAATTAAGGACTATGAAGTATTCAACATTAGATTTATTTTGTAACAAGAATATTGTTCATTTTGAATCCATTCTAGCACGTCGCAGACATATCCATCAATTATTCGTCCAGCCAACTTGACTTAATTAACTACATGTATGGCGATAAACGCAAATGACAATTTCCATTAATACTATGCGATGCGGTGGAACGTGCTTACGTGTTTACTTGCTAATTTGGATATTGAAAGAGTTATGAAGTGTCGATGCGGTAGTTTTATGATGTCACTGGTTGACTGGTTTCAATAAAAATTCGCCTCTATTGTCAGGATGTAATTATTGCACATCATTTGTCACTGAAATTGGTTTTTGGTAGCTGCTTCATAATTTGTAACTAGTTGTGTGTTGGAAATTTATTACTTCGGGTACTATTTTGTATGGAAATAATATTTAATATATAAAGTAACTAATATTATTGTCATGCGTGTATTCAATAACCTGTGGACTATTTTATGTAACATGAAAGGGTGAGAGAATATTGCTAATATACGAGGGTCGTTCAATGAGTAATGTAAATTTTCGCAAAGGTGGCGCTACTGTAGTAACGGGTGTTTATTTTTTTAGAGGTTTGATTTTCGAATTTGCAATACATTTTTCAGCGACAGCCAATTTAACAGTTCGCAGCTGTTTTTGGCTCAGTTTGGTTTGCCATTTTACCATAAATAGACTTAAGCCAGAGCTACCCTTCCAAATTGTGTAAATTTTTTCGAAAATTTTATACAGCGATGAGGCTCAGTTTATATAAAATTCACAAGCCATTATTGAGTCGGCATTGCATAAATAAAAAGTCACTGTTTGTTATGCTTTATTAGCTGTTGGAATGAAAAATATGTATAGAGCCATGATTACTGATTTCTATTATATTTTTATATATATATATATATTAATGTGGAAGAGCGGTGGTTTCAACAAGACGGCGCACCATGTCACACAGCGTGCACCTCAACCGATTTATTGAGGAACACATTCGATGAGTGCATAATGTCGCGCAGTGAACCTGTGGATTTACTTCCAAGATCTTGTCATCGTTTTCTGCGGAGATATTTGAAGACGCCGATAAACCAGAGACGATGGACAATATAAAATCCAACATTCGCCACGTTATTGCCAATATACGGCAACTGCTTAAAAAATTGATTAAAAATTAGACTTCCAGATTACGCTTTATTCGAGCCATCTTTCCGAAATCATATTCAAACATTAATGCCATAAAATTAGCTTTCCAAAATATCGAATAATTTTTGTGTGTTTTATTTCATTTTAAAGTTCCCTACCTTTAACCCTAACTGGTGTAATGAATTTTTATAACGTAACTGGTATAGTGGGGTCTTTATTGACACCACTGCAAAATGTGTGTAAATAATGGATATTTACGAGAAAACTTTATGTTATATCGTTATTTACATATATTTAAACAGCACATGCATAAAACTAAAGAAAGTAAAATTAACATTCATTAAATAAACAATATAGAAAAAATACCGATCCTCTGTTGCAGCCTCTTGGTTATTGGGGCGTAAAACTGCCAAAAATAATTTTCAGGGGCCAAACGGGAAAAATTACAAAATAAGTATACCTGAATACATCACCTATGATGTAAAATTTATATTTTAGGACAACATGGGTGTTTCTTACTTACATTTGCACCTCTTTCTGAATATGTTTCATTTGAAATGTGTATTTGCTTCCTGCATTAGAAATGTTGGAATCAATCTCTTGTATTTCGTCATTTTCATCTTCGCTCTCGATAATTAAAATATCATACAACTCACTTTTAGTTAAAAAACCCCGAGACATGTTAATTACAAAATCAACGTAACTGGTATAGTGGGGTCAACAGAGAGACCTAAATTGTTATTATCTCCTTAACTAAGAAATATATAGATTCGTTTGCCCGTCACTAAGTTAAGTGTGTCAATTAATAAAGCTACAGTAAAACTCAAACATTTAGTTTAAAATTTTAACACTAAACAACTAGATCTTCAAAGACTCCACTATATCAGTTAAGGGTTAAACCGTTATATAATAAAATCGTAAAAGAACGCAATTGTTTATAGTTGCGCTACCTGTTGTTCCTATTACTGCGAACAAGCAACAGAATCTTATTATGGAATATAATTTCGAATCGATTCCACAAACAATAAACCAATTGAAACCTCTAAAAGCGGTTGTGTACCTTCCGACCACAGGTAAACAAAATAATAACCGTGTTTTCAACTGTGTGCAGGCGACTTGTACCGAGTTTAAGAAGGAAATATGTTCCATTCCAGAAGCTGTTGTTTGTCGAGGATTGCTACACAAAGGCAAGGAAGGTTTGTCTCCGCAGTAACAGAAATAAATCTCATCTTTGTTTGTAGTTTAAGTCTTCTCTCTGGTCGCTTTTTCCCGGATTGTTTTGTTTCTGTTCATTGATAACTACTTCCGGTGGCTATGAATCCTTTTGGGCTGTAATTGAGTGAATAATTCTCGAGAGGTTGGTTTAGGACGACGGGTGAAAAGTTAAGTAAGTGGAGGAAATTTATGGTTGCTGGAGAATAATAGCTGACATTAAGTTTTATTAGGTAGTTCAACGCAGATAATTATTTTTATTTCTCTATGATTAACATTAATAGAATCGTATTCAGCGCTTGTCTCTCTGTAGACACCAATTGAAGGACGCATTATTTAATTTAAAAAGAATTAGTCTAGTATTGTAGTATTAAAGTTGCACTTCAATCTAACCGCTACCGTAAATATTACAATGTGACAGCCAACAAGCGAGAAACAATACAATAATTACAAAAAAATGCATTTGTTATAAACAAAATAGATCGGTTTCAGAAAACACTTTTACAAAAAATAAATAATAGTAGGTAACGTTGAGTAATTTAACTGAGTAATCAATTAATTTGTGTTCATTTAAAACAACTGAATACTTGAATAATTTTTATTGATTATGGTAGTTAGATCGTTCATTGCTTTTTTGTAAATATTTAAACAATTAAGAATCTACACAAGCCGAATATTTACGAATAGTTTTTAAATTACGGGGTCTTGTCCCTTGTCACAAAACGTGATTGACATGTCAATTCCTCCGTAACTAATTCTTAGTTGATTGAACTAAGTTAATTCAACTGAATTTTCAGTAATTTCAGCTGAAAATGTCAGTTGCGCGTTGCTCAACTGATAAATACAGTTGTTTCTCGAATAACTGAAATATTCAGTGAATACAACTGAAGTTTTTGATAGTACTGAATTTTTCAGTTAAATTGATTGAATAATGCATACAGTAACTGAACTTCTTTTTTAAATAAATTTTTCATGTCCTTTTTACTGTCTCTACTTTTCTTTGTACAGGATAAAATAGTTACAAAGTTACATTTAAATAAATCTGAAACTTATAGTTTATTATAAAAATTGTTAAGATTTGTTTAAAAAGTTTTAAGTGGTAGAAGTTTCAAATCACTGGGAATATTGGGAGTTGGAGCTAAATATAAAAAGGAACATTTGAACTTTAATTTAATCAAAATTTGATCAACTTTGATCATGCAGTGAATAATGGTAGTTCTTGAATACACTATTTTCTTTAATGCAAGGATGAATGTCAATAAGCCTTATTTTGTGTACAAGACAAATATATATTTTTTTCTAATACACGTGCAAGTTATCTATCTGAGCTAACGAACAGTAAAAAGATTTAAAATTGAATATTGGGACCAGTGGCACGAAAATACTCTCAGAAATTTGACCCTCCTCTTTTTTAAACATTTTTCATTAAAAATGGGTACTATGATTAGAGTTTGTCGAGCGTGAGTTGTGTAGGCTTAGGATTTGTTTATTAAAAGTGCGAGCGAAGCGAGAATACCCACAGATAATTTTCATTAAATGTTTGAAGTTAAATATAAATGTCAGTTCTTTTTTTGCTTTGGAAATATTGAATAAAATGTGAAAGAAAGAACTGTAGAAAAAATTAAATGAAAAAAAAAGAACTCGGGGAAAAAATAAATTAGTGAAAAAGAAAAAAAACAGTGGAAAAGTGGACACAAATGTCGTACAATCAATCGATTAGGTACGTAAACAGTAAACACATGTGCAATAATTAAACAGAAATAAAATTAATAAAGTATTGAGGAGGCAACGATTCATAGTACTCTTTTTTATATCGATAGAATATCGCTAAATAGGATTATCAAAACTATTTGAAGAATCTTAACATTAATTTACTTATTTGCTCGTAATCTCTGAAAATGTTTTATGAAGAAGCAGAAAATCGATTTGCAGAATTTTTATTTGAAAAAATGTGCAATTTAAAATAGGTTTTTAAGAATTTAATCAACCGGGAGGGAAGTATTTTCGAACCTATCTTTTTAGATTGTAGAAACTTTTTTACTCGTACTTTTAGAATTTAATTTTCTGTTAGATTCCCTGATAGCGCATGTTCTTCCTTCGACCAGAATTCGTTTGGATTGTATCAACTCAAAGTAAATTTGGCTTGGAACTACTAAACTTTAACTAGAATAAGTGGACACACTGGAACTTAGATTTGTTTTTCTGTTTCCCTTGAAATGAATTAACTTATTTCCCGAAATACTACTGGGTCCGAATGGCTTGTAATGAGATTTTGTTAAACGTTTGCTGATGTTTTTCTGGTATTTTAAAATCCAATATTTGGATGGATACCTCAACGTCGTCAATATTATAATCTTTTCGAAATTTAGTGAACAGCTTGTTGGGCCCACAAGAGTAATGAATTTAAAGGAGTTCGCAAATACAAAACGAAAACAATACCACTGGTAATAATTTTCCAGGCAATTCATAATTCCCTAAATGGTTAATTTGCATCGGTTTACCTAACAATAAATTGAGTGCTAGTATCTAATGAATTAACTGGGATTGAAACTTTACTCGTTGGAACTACATTTGGGTCAGAGAAGACTTACAAGCCTAATATCCCGCGAATTCATCACTTGTTTCATATACCTACACATGTTACTAAATGCATTGCGTATGTGGAAGACTAATTGGCTCGAATGGTAAACGCAAATAGAAAATAATTTACTCAAATATTGCTTTGTACACGTTGGTGATTTAAACTGTTTTTAGAACGACTCTTAGACATAGCAATTAATTGAAACATTTAAAATACGAATTATACTTTACTGTCATTTAATGTTATGTTTTGATTGTTATGATTTGTCTCTCGAACACGAATATTGAAGCGTGAGCTGCAGGCGAACATTTCAGTCATAAATACTTTGTGCTCAAATTATACACAATTCTTTTCCGACGACTGTTTAAAAAAAATTAGTTATCTTATTTCATTAAAATAAACACATGTATGACATTCCTGTCTGTAACTGTTCTTTTACTTCGTATCCTTGGTGATAAATTAGTAAAAATTTTATCGCTTGTTGCTATTGGAGAAAGTAATATTCCGCAAAGTCTATACCAGTTGAGGAATAGTTATTTACATTACAAGCAAGGTAAAACAGTTTTTATTGCTGAATGGAGGAAATAACCGGCGAACCGATTAGGCGAGCCTGTCACCTTCTTGGAGCAGTAAAAACAATTACCTTGCTTGTATTTGACAACATTTTATTTGTTATTCATTTGTAAATCAAATTAAAATTATAACCAAGCCCTGTCAGTTACACACAACTGTTCCGTCAACAATTATTTTAAATGATTTCGCATAATGCATTACTGTGGCAACGTGCATTGTTTACCTTGTTTACTAACTTGTAAAATTTTTACAATGCTGCTGTGAATTTGTAACTTGTAAAGACCCATTTTCAAAGGCAATAGAGGGCTTGGGTAAAATGATGTTTACAAGTGAGTAACAAGTAAAAGTAATATTCGTTGTAGTGGAATACTGTTGGTCAAGAGATCCTCAGTTCGAATCCCACAGCTGACTGTTGACATTTTAACTTTACCCCTGTAGTTTTCCCTTCACTAACATCGTGGGGGGTCGTAACTTGACGGTTGTTAAATCACCTAAAATGTATGAAAAGCGTGATGATTTTTTTTATTTGGTAAAGCGGTCTCAAACTACTATCAACGCTGTCTTATCATGTACGTTACCTACGTGATATATTTATTTATTTTTAATAAAATGTTTTTGTATATTCTATTTTGTTAAAAATAGATGCTATACTTTTTGACGTTTAAAAGCCAAAAGAATAGGTGGAAAGTTTGGACTTTGCAAGCTTTTCAATCAGTACTTATCTATTAACGTCTTAATTTCATGGGTGTGAACTCTAGCGGTAGCAAGTCTAATTATTAATCGTAATGATAATTAGTTATTTCTGAACTTAACATCAATATATTTACATAACATTACGCTATATCTCATAAAGTGAAGTATCACAAATAAATTCGTATCTTGATCCACTATGTTCACCTCATCCACATTTATACAGGCAAATCATTCGTTCGCGCAACATTTTTTTTTATGGAATATTAATCGTTAATGTAGCAAGATTAAAAATATAAAATTCTTTAGTAATTCCGTCGTGGCCGCTCTGGTGTAAAAAGGAAGCAAGGCATTTGATTTATTAAAATATGTTAATGGAAGAATAATATTTAATTTAGCTCCCACGAAATTGTATTGCACCGCGTAATGCGTCCGCCATGCTGTCAGTCCCGGGAAATCTCCATCTAAATAATTTATTTAAAGCAGTTGCCCGAATTTCGCCTGTAAATTGTAAGTTTTTTGTTTTTGTTTTCGTATTGTTCCGCGGTGGCAATGCGGCTCGTACAAGGCGGGCATGGCGTGGGAATCAGCGTACTGTCCCCACTAATCCATTTTCCATCAGCGGGCAAGCCCAGTGGCGCTGCCAGGGATTTTTCATCCCCTCAAGACAGAAATAAAACGAATGGCGATGACAACTCGTGGGCTGAATTTTAACGCTATTTTAAAACCTAAAGCACGATTTAAACACAAATAAAACATGTACTGGTTTCGCACATTGCCATTCGTCATCGACTGTTCACCTCGGGATGACGCTGCCGTCGCTGCCATTTCTATTCAGGAGCACATCTCGATGTTCAGAATCATATTTGTATCCAGTATATATATTCTCGTATACAACACATCTTACCTAGCACCTTATTTGAAGTATATTTATTTTCAAAACAAATATCAGTTTACTGTTAATTACCTCCATGTAACATAATATTGTATAATTGTTTCTTCAAACTAATTTTACATCTTTGAACAGGGGTAGTACTCCAAAAAATGTCCATACTCTTGATTGGAATATAACAAGAATGTATTAAATAATTTATATTTTATTTTTGTTTCAGGTAATGACCTACGATTTACAATACAACTTCATTAGTTTGCCCTTCCCAGATACTGAAATAGTAAGTTAATTTTATAGTTCCATAAAACATACGTTTATTTTTGTACTAATGATTGAATGAATTCAATGATATAGTTGCATACTATGTCATTTGTGAAGTAAACAAATGAATTACGCCAGCAATTTCTATGGTAAAATCACTTGAATTCCTGATAGGCAGGTTGGAAATCTCCTCAGCACGAATTCATATTAGTTATAATTATTCTCTCAATAAATTTATGCTAGTACTCAATAAGTTGAAAAAGCTTTAGAACTCTTAGTAATTAATGAATAGATTTTTTATTTTAAGTTTAAATGTTACATTGGACAGTTTAGCTGTAGTAAAACTATAATACCAAGAATTACAGAACATACATGAGTCATTCGTCTTCCAACTAGAGAAATCTGCTGTAACTAGTTATGCCATTGAATTTCTGCACAAATTAAAATTTGAACAAACAAAAATAATTGCAAAATTGGAATGTGCCAATAACAGACACATAAGAGAAGCTATAGAAATGTACAGTGAATCAGAATGAAGGATACAAGTTAAGCAAGACATGGCTTCCTCTATTTTGTAAATAATAATTTGTTACTATTTATTTACTGGTTTTTATATTGTTTACTTGTTTTTCGTATTTATATTTCGTATGTGTAGTATTTTGAAACCAAAAATTTTTTTATTTATTTTTTTTTTATCTGCGGTAAGCGGATCGACTGCTATAGCCATTACCGCTTCATTTAAATTTATTTTCGTTTTAATTATGATATAACGGAAACCTTAATTTGTCATTTTACTTAATATTTATTGCAGAAATATACAATATAAAACAAAAAAATATATACCGGCTATAGAATTGAATTGTGGCTTATAGGGATTTCAGTGTTTTTTTTTTTTTGCGGTATCTTGTAATCTATTCATTTTGCAACAAAAGTGTAAATACAAAATTGTTCAGAATTTAAAAATGCATGTATTAAGGCCCAGTTATTATCATGATATATTGAAAATAAAATAATATTTATTAGAAAAATTGTAACCCTGCCATTAAATGGAACGGAAATTTAAACAAAAACGAATAATATTTGATATTTTATGAAATAGTTTCAGATTAATTAATTTATTTAACAGAAATAAATGAACTTTCAAATTGCTTTATATCATTATATTGTTCTACGAAGTTTTTACAGAAACTAATAAAATATTGTAATAAATAAATCTAAAACTGTTTTCTGAAATGTCAAATATTTTTCGGTCTTGTTTATTTTTCCATTGCCAATTTTTCTCATAAATATTAATTTCAATTTGAGTGTAAACTAATATTTGGGTAACCAAATAGACATTATTGCATGTATTTTTAAAGTCTGAGCAAATTTTGTATTAATTAACACTTTTTCTGAAAGTAAATTAGATAAAAAGATACAGCAATATAAAACAAAAATAGCACCGCCATATTTTAATTCTACACTTGGTATTTTTAACACTACGAGTAGCGTGGACCCATAAACATTTTCAATAAACAATCAATCTTCAAACATTCCTATCCCGGCATACCACTTTTACTTCGTCCATCATGGTATAGATTCATCCATTTATTCCTTGAACGCTCACGAAATTTCGTACCTTTACACACACCGCTTTTTTCTTTCTCTTATAATAACCTGCTGTAAATAATTTTGCTCGGAATAAAATTCAATAGAAATTAAAATACCTATAACAATGTGTGGACAGTTGAGCAGTGGAATACTGTAAGGTCTAAACTATTCGGGTTTATAAGAATATAAGAATAGGAAGTATTTAAAAGGGAAGAAAGAAATGGGATACATTAAAATGTTAGTTAAACATGAATACAATATTTTATCATGTGGAACAATTAAAAATTGATAACCCTTATTATCCCTAATTATTTCCCCTGTCTCGCCGCCACTGGACGGGCGTCGCGGCGCACCGAAGGAAGTAAAATAGCGGCTCGTCTATCTGGTAGAAAGCCAACGGCAGTAGAAGGCAGAGCATGCGAACGATATTGTCAATTTAATAATAAATGAGGGAATTCTGTTACGGTGCTCGGGAGACCGGGAGCTCGAGACGGACCACGGTTCCGGCGTCCATTTCCATCGCGTATACTTCATCTTGTTTCATTTCCACTGTTGAACTTAGACCGGCAAGTCAGCGCCAGGCTGCGCGGAATGGTTTTCTGTTCTGCAAAATTGCATACGCACATTTTGGGACGGTCTATTTAAATTGTAAAGCTGTATTCACAACACGAAATTAGTAGTAAGCGCGGCTCAGGAGTTTGACAGTATTTTTGAAATTTGCTCTTCGTTTGTTAAAAAAAGTTGTTGCTTATGCAAATTTGCGTTAATGAAATATTATTCTTTATTTTCACTGAATCTGAATGTATTATTTATTAAGAAATTTCCCATTATACAATATTTTATACGCGGTTTACAAATAATTAACCTGCGGCAAATAAACATATACAGGGTGGTAGATACGGATTTCAATGGTAAATTCTCAATGTGCAATTATTTGCTCTCCTAATTATTTTAGACCAAAAGTTTATTTAGATTTTATCTAGAGAAAAAAATTCTGCATCTATTGATACCATTGTTCATAAATTTTCATAATCCGGAAGAGGATTCAATTAGAAATAATTCTTAATCTTCAGAAACAAGAAATGATGTCTCCCAACTATTTGACGTTTATGATTACAGCATAAAGGCGGCGCAAGCGCATATGTACACAGTGTTACCAACTATAAATCTATAGATTGTAATATAAAAACTATGAAACCATATTTTATTAAAAAATTAATATTGCAGTTTCTTTCTGATGTTAATATTGAAAACGAAGATTTATGTAAACTCTTAAATAACTATTAATTATTTTATATAAATGTAATTATACTTGACGTCTTAACTATTAATATTATACAGTATTATATTATTAGTAAGTTGGTCACACTTGCGTGTGGAATAATTGTCCACGTAATTCCACACTTCTGTGCGAAATATACAATTTTCAAGCATTATATTTAGTGTAGAGAAACTGTAATTTTCATTAGTGGTCGTAGTAAATATGTATGTACTCAACTTTGATATGATTATATGTATTTTTTAAATTATTATAATAATTTTATAATTTTATTATCACATCCCTTATATTCCATTTGGATTCTGTGATAATAGTTATTTACTTTACAAGTGGGCAAAGTAAGGAATTACTCACGAGAGAAATTTTAGCACACGATGTCGAAGATTGAGTGTGATAATTTTATCGAGTGGGTAATTCCATTTTGCCTTCGTGTGAAGTATAACGTTTTATCCAACATCTCTTAATAAATGCAAAATTTATTAAAGAAATATTATTTGACAGTGACATATGCTTTAAATTTTTAAATTAAAATGTCAATCGGAGTAATTATCAAGGTGTTGTGTGTTATTATTATTGTTATAAATAAAAAATACTCACTAGTGACTTTTACTCAAAATTATACACACTATAATCTGTTACTTTCCTTGTTTAAAATCACGATAGTTATAGAATATTTATTGAGAGGTGTTGGATAAAATAAGTTTTTGTTCTACTTGAGCGAATCTGCGTTTTTCTCCATAAGAAAGTTGCAGACGTTGTAAAATAAAAATAGATACATAAAGTATTTACAATGTAATTTTAGACAACAACATTATAAAATGCTGCCTTCCCTTCTCTGCATATACGAGTATGTTATAATAAATATAGAAGGTTTTAGAAAATTGCATTGTTAGTTTTAAGCCCCAGTTTAATTTTGTATAACACATTGTCTCCCAGCGTTGATGATAGCACTACACTCACTAGCGCTAAGCATAGTGTGCTTTGGAGGCGAAATTAGAATGCAAATGCGCCCGCGCTGTGAAAAATTAATGATTTCCAAATTAAAAAGCGCTTGGACGTCGAGGGAACTATGTAGTTACATTACCGAATTGCATCCACATCTGTAGCGTTGAGTTCAGCTCAGATTAAATTATAGCGGAGAAAGAGTTAACTTTAAAAAAATCGGTTTAATTTAAAGTGCTTGGAATTCACGCTTGGCTTACGCTTAGGGAACAGTTTATTAAACCGTTAGTTTACCTTTACATGTAGCGAGTTTTACGCCGTATTCATGAATGCCTGTTAATTATTTATCAAGAACGGCGTAGTTGATATGAAGTTCGTTATTAAACTCCTGGAAGTTTCATGATGCTTGGTGACAGTCTCGTCGTGTATTGTTGATGGTTTCTTTTTTTATTTGCTGTGCAATTTCGTATGTATTATTGAAATTCCACAGGCAATTTAGTTCATGTTTCATTTAATTTCCATTCTAGTTACTAATATAGTCAAAGATCATGTGACTTATTCGAATTCCTCGAATTTATGACATGAGTATATTTGTCGTATATTATCGTACATATCTAATACATTTCGGATGCGTAAACTGTAATAACTTTTGTTATGTTTTTTAATCATTTGAAAGCCTTAAATTCCTTGATGTTTTGTACAATACCTGGCAGAATATATAAAATGAAATTTTTCTTTTAATTGCTTCTTTATTTTGGATTAACTTTTTAGACAAGAATGAAAAGTATAAACATTTTTTATTTGAAATCGACACTAAATTGCTAAAATATTGTCATTAAAAGCTCAGAAATCGTCACTGAAGTAACCCATTATACGACGATTTTGAGCAACCCAGTGTTGGCAACCGTTAAATAATTATTGCACAATTAGGATAATTTTGCCAGATATATTGAAGTACTATAGTAAATTTGGACCTAACATGAAGTAAAATTTGCAAGAAGAATTAACTAATTAATTCCGATGACGAAATTGAGGACAAAACACATAATTTTGAGTATTATTTACGATAACTTCACTTATCGAGGTTGGCAACACTGACTGTCAGTTTCAATTGGCAACTGACAGATGTATAAACTTAACCTATATTATAATTTTTTTATAGTTTTTTCGAGTTTTAGATTTCAAATAAAATTTAATATGTATCTCGGCACTGAAGTTCCTTTTTATCACTCACATAGTTTATTTTTCTCGGTCCTTCGGGCCTCGGCAACTAAATTTCATATTCGTGATAAAAAATTGGACTTGCAGTGTCTTGATACATAAATAACTCTTTAACTTAATACCATTTATTATGTCACTAGAAAATCCAAGAAAATAGGGATCTAGGTTTTTAAGTCAACAAAAATATTAAATAAACATATCACTCCATTTACCCATTTTGTATGTGGCACTCTGCTTTCGCAGTTTTCAGTAATTTTGATAAAATTTCATGAAAAAATCTATAATTTCAGTTTAAATAAAAGTAAATTTATAAAATGCGGGAACACATACACTTCTCGAAAAAACATTTCACGAAAATACATTTCTCGAATATACAAATGGCGAAAATAACGATGGCGAATTGTATATTTACCGAAAATACAAAAGTCAAATGTTGGAAATATTACAAATGACAAATGTTACAACTTTCAGAATCTGAAACTTTAGCTGAAAAAGCTGAACAAATAATATTAAAGTTGTATTTAATATTATATAAATTCATCACCGTAGAAGAATATATTTGTTTGTGTTTTTGTAAAATGTGCTCCCTGAATCCTTGAAAATTTTAGAATTTTTTTATTCAACCAACAATCTCATCAAACATTTCTATCCTGGCACACCTCTTCTGCCTCGTCCACATCTATTTCTCGTACAATCTTTCAATCATTCTTATCCATTCGTTCTAAACTAAAACGTGAATTTAGTGTTGTGAATAGATGTTCTCGTAATAAATCTTGCAATGCAGTAGCGCAAATAGCGTGACATTTTACTGTATTTGATTGATTTTTTGTACAGTTTACCGGTCGTCGCCGCAGTAATAGAGTTCTAGAGTTAGTGCTAGTTTATTTTGTAGTTTAAACCATCGTAAGTCGCTGTGTGTCTCGGTTCACTCACATGTGAAATTGCATTCTGAAATAACCTCTCCAATTTACGATATAATTTATCTTTGCCGGTCGTCAGTCCGCGCTAATGTCGGGTATACATTCGGCCGGAATTCTCCGTTCGCCTCTTTCCCCATTTTGCCGTCGATGTTTAGTATCATTCATCGTAAATTTGCTACTTATTTATGGCGGAATTTACGGGTGCTGTAGTTTGATCACGTTCCGTATTGGTGGAGATTCGGATCGGGGATCGTAATATTTGGAGTTGGACTCGAGCGATGCTGAAGGATGGCCCTGTGGTTCCAGCGGTTCAGCCGAGTTTTTACTAATGCGGTCGACGTTTTCCGAATATTGCTCCTCCAGGAATATATCAATATGAGAAAACTTCTTTTACGGAGAATAATAAATTGTTTATTGTCCGAATATTGAAAGTAGAATGGACGATTCTTTATGTTCACATATGACTGTTATGCCACTGAAAACAAACAACAGCGTTGTTTTGTATTTATTGTAAAACACTAAATTTTAAACGGCCATTTCTTGAGATTCTATTACGCTTCAGTGTAACAATAATGGGGACTTTCACCATTTAAAATTTTTTTTTTTAAACTTTATCTAAATTGAAGATTATCTGCACTTTTGAAAAGTCTTAATTGTTATTCATTAAGCCACAATGATTTTTTTTAAATGTTGTGACGTCATTATAGAGGTGTTGGTGGATCTAAAACAGTACAGTTTGTAAATAATTGTAGTCATATATTGTGACGTCATTATAGAGGTGTAGGTGGATCTCAAACAGTAGAGATTTAAATAATTTTTGTCACATAAACGTTCTATTTTATTGTAATAATAATAATAATAAAATAAGTAAAAGATATATGACTACAATTATTTACAATCAGTACTGTTTTAGATCCAGAAAAACCTCTACAATGACGTCACAACATTTTAAAAAATCATTGTGACTTAATGAATAACAATTAAGACTTTTCAAAAGTGCAGATAATCTTCAATTTATATAAAGTTTCATAAAAAAAAATTTTTTTAATGGTGAAAGTCCCCATTATTGTTACACTGGAGCGTAATAGAATCTCGAGAAATGGTCGTTTAAAATTTAGTGTTTTACAATAAATACAAAACAACGCTGTTGTTTGTTTTCAGTGGCATAACAATCATATGTGAATTTTTTTAAAGTGTAGATAGTTTTCAATTTAAATAAAGTTTCATAATGTTTTTTTTAATGGTGAAAGACCCCATTGTGTAATTACATGCAATAGTATTGTGCAATAAGCATGGAATGGTTCTCATTATCTACGAGTATGAAAGTTTGTAGCATGAACCGAAGGCGAACGCTGCAAATCCTACGAGTATGAAATGGACATTCCATGCGAGTTGTACACTATACTTTTTCTACGACCACGATTTATTTTCTAATTAATTTATATTATAATAATAAATTTGTCCCGCTTTCATCATTCCAATATTTGACAATTCTAAATAAATATCCTAGCAATGGCACCTGTACTGAAATGAAATGACCTATACTGAAATACTCACAAAACAAATTCATTTCGCACGATGCTTCCAATGTACCTCATTTCCCTAGCAACAATAAACATACAATGTACATGTTTCTAAGTGGTCGTTAAAAAAGTTAATTTTATTTTAAATGTAATTAAATTTATTTCAGTTTTATTTCAATCGTAAATTATTAAACATTTGAAACCTCTTGCAATAAATTAAATGGTATCCACTTGACACGCACGTATATTAAGTATCAAAAACGGTAAGAAAAATTTACCGATGTAAGAGGCTTCAATTTTGTGTGACATAGGTAATTCCTTAATGTTCGTAATGCTTCTATAATTTTTTGCACGATTGGAGCAAGCAAAATTTATTTTAAAATATACAGGTTAAAATTTCTGCATTATTAGTGTTGCAGAACCCAAATATATTAGGTGATTTTTCTGTAGTTGCTATTATTTATGATTATATAATTTAGAGTCGTGGAGATATTTAAGCTATTCTTTTTGGAAAACAAGATAAATATTTGTTATGGGCTGTTCCGATAGAGAGAAATTAAATAAAGAAGAATTGGAGTATTGAATGTTCTGAAAAATCCAAATTTCGTTATGAAAATACAACAATCATTTCTCTGTAACTTCTATTCAAAGTAAATTAAAAAAATATAATTTTAGAACATTGTACAGCGCTAAAACCGAGGCTGAAACACTTCTCCTAAACACCCAATAACAGAGCTCGTAGTACCTGCCATAGCCTTTTAAATATTCGTTTTTTTTTTTACTATCATACGTATATGCAAAAACTAAATGTTTCTTTTAATCAAAATAATAATGAACCTTAGCACAATGTTGCAGAATCCACGTTAAAATAATTAAAAATTTTAATTATTATAAAATCTGTACATCACAGTAAAAGGTTTTTATTAAAGTTCAACACGAATTTTTTCTCAATTTTCCGCTTCCACCATTACGAAACATTCCTAATGAAGTGTTCTGGGTAGTCTGATATCAATGATGAAGAATAGACACACGCAAAATGCGTCAAGAAGCATATAAATTTTTTCGTTTGCAATAAAGCCTTGGCTCCCTTCGTCGGCAGGTCGCTGCGATGAGCATAAATTCGCTGTTACCTTGACAGCCTCGGCACTTAAGTTTGAAACATGCAAAGGTAAAATGAGAACAATATTCACTATTGTGCACGGTTCACTAGCTGCGCCTAAGCGCTTCTACAGTACCGGCTTCGCGCCTGGCGCCTCCACCAAATTGAGATTTATTTATTAAGCGTCGTAAAATATTTCTAGTGTTTCTAGTAATTATTTGATTAGTGCTCGGTTACACCAACGTTAGTTAAATTTTAAGCTTGGTTTAAATAAATAAAAGCAAATCTAATTTTTGACATCAATGTCAATTACTCCGTATGATATATAACTTCGATTTGCTTTTATTTATTTAAACCAAGTTTAAAATTTAACTAGCGTTGGTGCAACCGGGCATAGGACGAAATTATAATAGCCGCATGATATTCATCTGTTTCAGGCTTGTGTTTCGCTTTTATAATAACTTATAAGTTAACGTTTCAGTATTACTTACTAAAGTTTAGTGGCAGAAGGCTACAGTTTTAGTAATTTACACTGTAAGGTACATGTTATTCGTGCGAGCATATAAAGTTCCCATTACGGTCGAGCATTGTACAATGTTTTATATACTGAATCGTAAATAAATTAAACTATTCCATAGGTCTTTGCAAACATATACAATAAATATATATGTCGCTATGGTTTTACAGATATCAAGCCTGGTAATAATATATTCCATGCGAGGTAGGAAATGTTTCATTTCAGCACAAGGCTGTAATAAAACTCCAACCGAACTATGTATACTATTATATTCACAATTATCCTCAATTATCCAAATTAACTTCTCATTTTACTCGAATATCCAACAAACAAAGGTGACGTATGGTAGTATTCTATGAAAACAAATGTTTAAATTTATTTCTATAACAGGTCAGGAAATTCAAATGTTACATTAAATTTCAATGTAGATCCTAATAAAACAGTATTACATTATAATTTTATATTACTTTATAATAAAAATGCTTCTTTTCAATATTAATATTGCAATTATTGATGTTTTATTGTAATCACACACAGATTTATGACTGTGTTGCTAGACAATTCTATATAAATACTTCCCATCCATGGGATAGATCTGTCACTTCCCTCCTAAGAGGTTGTCATATTAGTAAGGAGTGACGAATTTCCCAACCTCTAAAAGGTTTGCAATTGACATATTACTATAGTGTTTGTGAATAATATTTATTACTTTGCTTGCAATACGTGTAACGCACAACTAGACCGTAGATTGAGTTTGTGCAATTTTCAATAATCTTATCTATCTATTAACAATGAAAGTAGCAACAGGCTGGAAGAGTTTTTAAAATGATATAGTAACGTGTTGAAAATCACGGCAACTAAATAAACAATGCTGTAATATGAAAAAAATACACTCTCTGAAATAAGTAGAATATGTAGTATATATTGGATAAATACTTTTTACGAGCTCAGCACATGAACAAAATCTCTACGACTAGAGTTCAACAGTAGTTTACGATTCAAGATATACTAAATTATTCGACTTTGTTCTTGAATTATTTTATAGAAAAAACTTTATGTAAATTCAATTTTCTATCACTTTTACTTGAAACATTTTCCCTAGAATAGTTTAGAAATGTGAGATAGTAAAAAATAAAATTAATTAAAAATAATAATGTACAGAACCACAATCGAGAGCTTCCAATAAACTCTAAAAATACAGTTATCCCATACGGAATTTTCCAACAAAGAATCAAGTACAGGTAATAAAATTACCATGAGTATCTGAATCCACTGTGACGTAGGCCAGCGTAACGACCAATCAGCAATGCCCCACAATTCAATCACCATTCCCTTTGGACAAGTCCGTCTCTGTTGCGTGGCTGGTGTCGGTTGAAAACAGCGGGTCCCCCGGGAAATCGTTGAACGAACCGTCGCATACATTTTAATAAAACACGACGTGGTGGCGTCGTGCCGCTACATTGCGCCCCTGTGTCGGGACCTGTGCCCTGCTAGGGGTGAAAGGGGGGTAACTCGCGAGATGGGACCCCGCCAATTAAAGAAACACGTATATGCGAGGGGTGGAAGTGTTTATGATGCCAAGTTCTACTGTTTAACTGAATGTGTGAAAGGGGAGTTTCTGTTTTTTGGCCTGATTTTTCTTCTTGTTGTGAGGGAGGCAGGAAATTTGTTTTGCAAATTAAATGTGCTGGCCTAAATAGAGAACTCATTTCTGACATATATTTCCACTGAAGTATAGTTATACTGGAACGGTAACGGTAGGATTATGTGAAAGTGGAAAGCGAGCCTTGGTTCTTGGTTCGCATTTTTAACGTCGGCGCTCCAGTATTATTATATTTCAGAACAAAAGGGATATTTTTCTGATTTAAATTGTGATTTTTGAAGTGTAATATGCTTTTTTCTACGACCACTTAGTAATCTGCAGGGAAATGCGGGGAATTGCAAACATCGTGCGAAATGAATTTGTTTTATGAGTTTTTCAATACAGATTATTGCATTTCAGTAGGTGCCATTGCCAGGATACTTATTTAGAATTGTTAAATATTGGAATGATGATAGCGGGACAAATTTATTATTAAAATATAAATTAATTAGGAAATAATGTCGTGGTCGTAGAAAAATCATAGTATACAACTCGCATGGAATGTCCATTTCATACTCGTATGAAATGAGTACTATTCCATGCTTGTTATACAATACACTATTGTATATCAGGATCTGCAACTATTTAAGGTTTCCCAAATTTTGACATTTGATAGGGATAGATGACTGCATTTTTAGCTTTAGATAAAGTCTCTGATTTTTAGAGACAAGACGTTTCTGCATGCGTTTTGTATGCTACAAAATGTAGCAAATTTTAAGGATTTCTTTTTGGTAACTTTAACAAAATTAATTTATAAATATGTTTTCTCATTTTAACCCTATAGAATCATATTTAATTTATATCATCATTAAAATTTCCTAAGTACATCCATCTTGACAATCTCATGATTGGTCGTTTTGTGTCTATGGTTTTATTTAGAACAAACTTCAGTTTATTGAAATTTCAACAGCCGAGTCGTATTTAATTTCTGTAATCTTATTGAAGAACTTTCAAGTAATGTTATTTTCATAAATTATATTCGTTTTTATCAGAAACATAATTTACTTTGAGTAGTAGTCTAGACAGATTAATTCTTTAGAACTTTCTATTAGAAAATCATAAATGGAATTAATATCGTATCCAGTTACTAATTTTTGAGCATCTGCAAAGGGGTAAATGGCGTGATGATATATTTATTTAATCTTAATATTTTCAGCTGCAATATCATCATTCTCATTTTTTCTTCGAAATTTTTCACCTTCACTGCTGTCAGATAAAAAGTATCCCTCATCAATCACTAGAATACAACATATAAAACGGTCATCTTACAAAAATGAAAAATACGCCAATTTTTCATGCGGGCCCCGCTACTGTTTAATAACAGTCTTCTAATTTATTCCCTCGACTTACACTAATCTAACAGAAGTTCATAGCCGATTATTTGGGGCCCACTTTCGCTTAGCCTGTTAAAACTTTGCGGGTTTTGTAGAATTACCGGGCTTAGTGATGTCAAAGTCGGCCCAATCTGCTTGCGAAATTACTTTGCGTACCTGCTTCGGGGCTGCTGGGGCGACACCAGCAGCTGCTCTGACTCTGATGCCTTGTGACTGTTTTTGGTTTGAGGTTGAGCGACCAATGGGCACATTGAAGGGTATTTGTTTACTACAATATGTGTATGAAGCATAACTTTTCTTTGAAATTTCAAGCCTTCTTAAAAAGCAAAATATTATTATTTTGATCCTTCATAATTATCGAAATACATGTTATGTATTCTAAAGAAATATTTGAGTTCTCGTTTGCACATATTTTACAAGCAAGAAAATACTCCTGCTTATTTTGGGCGATTTTAATTTTAATAAATAATAAAAGAGTACTTCCTTATCACAATGTGTAGATGTAAAGATAAAGAATTCCAAGATAAAATTAAAATTAAAACTATTTTATTTGTTGTATAAAAACTCAAAAACGTGAATGTACTTTAAATTTAAAATATCGCGTATTCCTAGTGGGAACGAATATCGGTTTGTCGACCTATATTTTCCTATCATATTTGTCACTTCTAATATTATGGATTACATATAATGAGATCTAACGCATTTGCTGTCATAATTAATATGATGTGAAATTGTATATTAATGAAATGTTATCTCTCGTATGGATGAATGGACAAATAATGTGGCAGGTTACTCAGGCCACTGAAATAATTAATTTAAGTAATTAAGTTGTTAATTCATACGATGCCATCGTGTCATACGCTTGACCTTTGCACGAATAGCTAATGAGTATATAACCTACTTCTTTTTTAAAAAAAATCTAATTTCTTTATAACTTTCGTAAATTTAAGACCGACTTTTTATTTGTGCGGATTTTGAAATGTCAAATATATTTCGTTTTTGTTTAAATTACATTGGTTGTGGTACAATTCTCCTAACAAATTTTGTTTTTAATTTGATTTATATATCGTGAAATTTTATTTTTTGTAAATCCTGAAAAAAAATTTTATTTACACTTTTGTAGCAATAAAAAAAACATTAAATCTCTATATTCCACAATTCAATTCTACATACACCCTGTACGATATACTTATTTTTGAGTGTGACACTCTGCACCATGTAATTAAAAAATGTTATTGGACAAATTGTTTCATTATTTCATTGCCGTTAATTGTATTTTGTATGCTATGACCTCATTGAATCATTATATAAAATTGCTCAAAATTTTATTTCATAGGAAAATACGAATTTCGTTCGTTAAATGTATGTAGTGTATTATTCTATATTGTATGAAAACTACCATTTATGAAGTTCTATTTTTGTACCATTTTATGAATTCAAAAAGCATCAGTTTATATTGACACAACCAGAGCAAAAACAGTTTATATACAATTTAACATCTCGTAAAAAGCGCGCAAATAAAACGCCAATAAAACCAGGAAAATATTTCATAAAACCAAAAAACACACATTTTTTATTTTACACATAAATTCAAGTATTTGTTTAAAAATTCGCGGCTCCCTTTTATTTTCCCCTTCGTGGTTTTACAAAAAAGTACACAGCACAGACAAACATGAAATTTGGTAATTTGTTCACCCCGCCGTGATAAAATAAACCGCTGCGAACGCAGAGTGCTTTGACAATAACAAACAATGCGGTTTCAATAGTCACTCGAAACGTTAAATACGTCGCTCTGTTCGTAAGCTGAACCCTGTGCAGGACCATGGAAGCTCGGTGAGGTTTCCTCTTCCTCTCGGGAAGAAGAGAGGCCAATCAATAAACGAAACAATTCAGTTTAGAGCAACTTGGAAATGTTTCAGATTTTTTAAAGTTTTGTTTTCTTTCTTGATATATTGAGTGTTATAAACACTTTGCAATTACTTTTTTTTTTTATCGTTTTAAACATTAAATTAGAAATATATAATATTGAGTTTATTAGTCAGCCTAAATAAACTTTTCCAAGGACGAATAAGAGAATTATTGTTTTTTAATCTTTAATATAGGTGCTAAACTTTTAACATGGCATTAATATTCGAATATTATAGTAATTAACGTATCAAGGACGTTATAAGGCGTAGGTCAACCGTGTGCTATCCGAGGGCCTCCAGCTCGAAGTGTGTACATTGGCCTCATGCATTAATGTCCTTTTAACGCCCGTGGTGCGATCAACGTTTAATGTCCTACCGATGAATTATTTTATTAAAGATTTTTATCGATTTTTGTCCTATCATTGTGATTTTTGTTAGAGAGAATCTATTTGCTTGCAAACGCTGTAACTAAGTAATGCCAATAGAAGTTAGTGTTTATGTATTCTATGCCCAATAGCAAACATCAAATTTATAACAAGCCCTAGAGATGTTGTTATTTGGTATATAACTGTCCTGAAAGTAAAGCTGTTATGATACTATTCGATCATTTCTGTCAAAGTTTCAAAAAAGTACGCTTCGAATTTTTCAATTTTTTTCATAACGTCATGTGTCAAATATAATTGTCATTCTAAGCTAAAAAAAAAAAAAAAAAATCGGCAACGCAGTCAAACATAAAGCATTGTTTGTTATATGTACATAATAAGGTTTTTTCTTCAAACGTCATAAGTACGTTGTTATGTATTTGTATTCAATAAACAGAAGTTCAATATTGTCGTCGCCGGCATAAAAGTGTCTCCTTGACAACACTTCTACTCCGGCGGCAGGCAAAGTATGGAAAATAGTTAGGTTGTAATTCAATAATATGACAGTTAAAAATGAAACAAATAAACAAAAATAACAAAACAGTATATTCTATGACAACTAGAAATGCTGGATAAGATAGAATATTTGTTGAAGTTTTGGGCATTTTTTAAATTATTCATTTTGAAGAAAATTTATCATGTGTTATTCGGAGTAAATGTGATTTTGAGTGCTTCGCATGTAATTGTCCGACTCGCTTCGCTTGTCTTTCAAACTTACATGCTCAGCACCCGAAGTATCACATTTACTCCTAATAACACAATATACTACTATTGACTCATCTTTTTCATCTACTTGTTTTTATAGGAGATAGGAAATATTTTTTAAGAATATGAACTAAACTAGATGTAGTTCATAACATGAATAAAATATTTAATAAATTCTAGTTATTCCTTCATTATAGTGCTCATAACACCGAAACGAATCAGAATTTTGTTATAAAAGTTGGAGGACATAATCTTGAATATTTTTACAAACGATATATGGAATAAAAAATTCGATTTTTCGAATCGTCTAAACTAGGTTCCTCCTTAAATAATTTTTAATGTAGAGATGTAATGTAGGTGCCCGAAAATAATTCTGAGTGCATTTCTCAAGTTGCCAGCAATGGAACCGAACATAATATGATAAATTTCACTTTCATTCTATGAGCTCAGCTCTTATAAATCCAGCAGATAAATTTTAATCACATTAATCCCTTAAACAAAGGTTCACGTTCACGTTCACGTCTGCGCTGGTGTGATCCACGTAGGGTGGCGTCGGCGTGACAGGCGCCTCGGAGCGCCGCTCACCACCGGAACAAACGATGACCATTAGTTACCGACACGGCCGCTGGAGGTCGGAGTGCACGCGGTATTTATCACCTGCCGCCCTCGTCGCCGCCGAGGTATCTATCTGTAATTGGAATTGCGCGGCTGTTTGATGCGATTAATTCCCGAGTTATTCAGCAACGCCTGTTTGTTGTGTCTGGTTGCCTCGCAACGCCGAACACGGTGCGGCTACAATCGCACGATGTTCTTGTTGTTGCAATGCTATTCGGTTCGTCTCCCCCGATTTCAACCCCAACGGAAATTCGGGCTGCTATTAGTTCAACACTTCGGCGCTCTTTTAACCAGTTCCCGTATTCTGTAAAATAGAGCTAATAGCTCTATAACTATGACGTCAAACAACATTGACTATTACTTTAATCAGAATAAGAGTTACACTTATAAAAAAGGTTTCTTGGAACAAACAGAATCCTCTTAACTGAAGAGAAAAATTGATTTGAATAGTGCCAATCCCATTTCGTTTTCATTGAAAACTTTTGTAGGTTTAATAAATATTCTTATATAAAAATTAAGTTAATTTTGAAGGAACATATGAAAGTATTCAACTGAGACTCATTATGGATCAAAAGTAGTTTGAAAAGGAGTAGTTGTTTACAATAAAAAACGTTTTCTTTTTCATTATTTTTAAAAATAAAATTTAAAATATATTCATTTTCTTTCAATTTTCTTTAACGAATGCATACAAAATGAAAACTGAGAATTTTCTTGAAACAATAAGTTATTTTTGAGTGTATTTATCCTAGAAATTTTGTTATGTATAAGTTTTAAAAAAATAGGTTGGTAGCAAATTTGATTATTTTTGCATTTGTTTAAATGAAACAAAATATATATAAAAAAGAGTCAAATGTGAATTGTAGCATCTTTTTTATTATGACAAAAATATTTTAACAAATTGAATCGATGAAAAACAGAAAAGCGATAAATTAGTTAATTTTATATTTTGCTTTTCAGTTTTTCGTCGGTTAAATTTATTGTTAAAAAGTTTTAATTTTGTAATTTTTTGTGGCTACCTTTTTTCTACCCTTAAAAAATTTTTTAAATCGGATAACTCAGTACAAAGTTATACGTGGTAGAATCGGTTAACAGGTAAAAATTCAGTGAACAAACAACCAATCATCCCCTATTTTACTACTCTTAGGGGTATAATTTATTGGTACAATTTAAACGAGACCAACTTCGGGGTGTATTATATCCAATAAAAAAAGTATTATCAAAATCGGACTGCTCTGAGAAAAGTTATGCGTGATCATACATTTAAAAAAAAATTACTAGAAAACCTCCTCCGTGTTTTATCAGTTAAAACTAACTCAATTAATTACTGAGTTACGCAAATAAACAACCACATTCATATAAGACACAATTTTCAAAAGAGTGGGAAGTTTTCCGACGTGTAAGCCACGCTAGAGCCCAAGAAAAACATCAGCGTCTAGCGTGGTTTACACGTCGGTATAACCTTGACTCTCTTTCCTTCCGTCCAGCGAACCATTGCGTTATTTATCTGTAGGAAGTAATACATTTTCAACAGGACACTATACTGCGGAAACAGATACATATCAGTAGAGGACAAATCGGCACGTCGCTATCAGTTAACAGAATACGACAACCCTTGTTGTGCATAGCTCAGCAATGCGTCACATGATGCGCTTATGTGCTATGCAGGCGGGTAATTCTTGCGCGAGCGATCATGGCAGCGCCTCCAGCGACGCTACTAGTACTGGTGTCGAGTTAATGGAAGGTTTTAATGTGTGTACCGCAAATCGCATTACGAGATACTGAATGTCAAATGGTGTATGCGTTTATATCAATTTGTGGAGTTGCAAAGTTTAATTTGAATTGGATTGCAGGAATTAAGTTCTACGTCAACCGCATTCATGAATTTTCTAATTGCGGTATTTTCACATTTGTCGCTAATAGATCTGTAATTACATTTAATTTGTTTAATTTATTTCCAACGACCATAATTTGTTTTGCGAAAATTTCCTGTTTTGTTCTTGCTAATTGAATTGCCCGTGGAAAGTATTACCAACAAAATTCAAATTGTAATTATGGTTTTAATTGAACGCTTTTTTTATTACCTCTTACCACATCCTGTAAAAGAGATATAGGAAACATCCTGAAAATTTGCTAGTGAGTTTTCAGTGGATAAGCACGTTTTGGGGTGCCTAGAATACAATTTTTATAGATCCGCGATGATGTCTGTATGTGTGTGTGTCTGTCTGTCGGTCTGTTGAATCTCTGGAGTTACTGTTTCTCAAAAAATATTAAACAGAAAATTTTGATATTTTTTATATATCCTGAACCTCGCTTGATGTCCTATCAAGTTATTTTGAAATATATCAGTAAATTATGGTATAATAAGAATTTTTATTGTTTCAATATTATTATCTACAATTGTTGTTTGAAACATTTTTCTAGCATTTACGAATTACAACACGATAAGGAAATAGTATATTGTGCGACAAGCATGGAATGGTACTCATTTCATACGAGAATGAAAGTTTGTAGCATGAGCCGAAGGCGAATGCTGCAAATCATACGAGTTAGAAATGGACATTCCATGCGAGTTCTACGTTATATTTTTTCTACGACCACGATATTATTTCCTAATTAATTTAATTTTAATAATAAATTTGTCCCGCTTTCACCACTCCAATATTTGACAATTCTAAATAAGTATCCGAGCAATGGCACCTGTACCGAAATGAAATGATCTGTATTAAAATACTCACAAAACAAATTCATTTCTCACGATGTTTGCAATGTACCTCATGCAATGAGCAGATTTCTAAGTGGTCGTAGAAAAATAACTATTAATTCCAAAGTAATGGCAGATGTATTCAATCATGATTTCAATTACCCAAACTAAAATATCCAGGGATAATTTCAACAAAATCATCGGTATGGAAGCGGTTGTACTTGTACCACAATGCGTATTCAGGTAAAACAATCATGTAAATAGGAATAGCGCCTGATAATTTGAAAGCACCACTTCATAAATAATGTGGAATGGACGTACTACATTCTGAATTACCTGTTCCATAGTCTGCTTCATTCCAGGTTATATTCTGGCCAGCGCATAATTCATGATTAGAGATTAGCAGTCCATTGTACTTATACATGGTACATGAGGAATTGTTCAGCAACACGGACCTTAATATCAAAATACTGCTTAATTCCGAGACGTAATATTACTGGTATCCGAGAAAAAGCGAAATACAGCAGTTAAATATAACACATAAATATTTCTTTTATCCATTTTGAGTGTAGCATCCTAGTTTTGTAGTTCTCGGTAAGTTTTAAGCCAAGTCTTCCAAAGATCTTTGTTGAAGGGATCCAAAAGATTAAAATTAAAATGATGACTATTGACTATGAGATTAAAACTGAGAATACATTACGTTTTAGATAATTAAACATATTAATTGGTGAATTTTTAATAAAGTATGTTTATATTTTGAAATAAATTTTTTCTAAACTAATTACATAATAGTACTTTGGAATAAATACAATAAAACAAAATGTCATTTTTTTTCATCATAATTTTACTGTGTAAAATGGTCCAAAGAAAACACTGCAAACTCATTTGAAAAATTCTATAACATATAACTTATCTAAGGCTCTACATTTTTTGGTGAAATTAGAATTTCGTAGCAATTATTTACCCCGATCATCAAACTTACAAGTTGTGTCATTTTTACTTTGTATATATATTGGAATTATTAAAAAAATCGCTGACGAGATTTTTGAGGAAATACTTATTTTGACGCCCACTGAATCCGTTAAGACAAATTTCTCAATGATGTCTGTGTGTGAGAATGGATGGATGGACGTATGGATGTGTGTCTGAGTTGATTTGACACAAAACAATAAATTTAATTTTTTCAAAAATAGAATCAGTTGTGAAAAAAGTTTCAAATGATAGTTAGCAAAAATATTTAAAATATAAAATGTTATTTGCACTTTTCTTGCACATGCTTCTAATTTTGAGGAAAACTAAATTATATATTTAATAATATATTTTTCAATAATTTTAGTTACAATGTTAAGAAAAACTAAAACATTTTAACATCTGTATGTCAAATAATTGTGAAGTGTCAAAAATATGTGTCGTTGGAAATTATTATATTGTTATTATAAAAGCAATACTTATATTATTAGTCACATAATTTTTAAAGACTACATATTAATTAATACTTATTTTAATATAAAATCATAGTTACAATGAGAACAAAAAATTAAGCAGGTTTAACAGCTACATTTCAAATAATTGTCAAAATAAAATCATACGCAATATCTTAATATTTTAATTAGAGCAATTCACTGAAAATATAATAAATGGTAATGTCGATCCGTAATTAACTGAAGTAGATATATTGATTGGAGCAATCATGCGAACTTTTAATTAAAGCATGAAACCCTCGAAATTCTCAAGTGCGGCCAATAAAAAATAACCTCTCCTCACTCATGACGCTCCTCCTCTAGAATTTTCTTTCCCGTCTGGTTTCCGGCTTATCTCCCCACTGTTTTCCGTCTGTTTATTATGCAGATGAACCCGGAGCGCTGGGTTGCGACTGGTCCGGTTAATCCGGGATAATTAAATCCGGAGCGTCGCTCGGCGTGGAGTGTGTGGATCGGACGCGTGAGACCCAAATCGCGTAGCTCGTTCAGCGATGTTCGAACGTAAACACGCTACAATGATCAAACAAATGCTAGTGGAAAAAGACTATTTTCACTACTATGCGGACGTGCGAGGACTTTATTATGCGGATTTTCTTTGGGGACTTTTTCTCCGAATCGTTTTGTACAGTTTATACATTTTTTATACAAATATTTTTCACATCGGGTTCATTGATTCAACGAAGACGACTACAGAAGATTAAACAGAACGAACCCATAGGACCTAAAGGGGAACCTAGTTAGACGGTTAGAAAAATCTATTTTATTTTTATTCTAAATATCGTTTGTAAAACTATTCAAGAATATGTCCTCCAAGTTTTATAACAAAATTTTGATGCGTGTTATGAAGTACATCTAGTAAATTTTTATGGTTAGAGTAGTTTAGAAGTCAATTGTACCCGTTTATCATTAAATAAGCGTCTCACCGATTTAAGCCATAAAGTCGATACCTTCAGTGGGCAAAAAGTGAGCTTTCTTATCATCGAAATATGATCCCCCATATACTAAACTTAAAGCTTAAAGTCCCGGAAGTAAATTGTGTATGTTAATAATATGGTCTAATTGATGAAATATAAAAAAAGCACCAAAAATGGCAATGTTTAGGCCTTTGGACTGGCTGGGTGTGAACGCATAAACCACGTCACTCTCTCTGTATAGAATCACCAAAAACTTTCAGTTTTTCACTACCCGTCGTCTCAATAGTATATTATAATACGAGGGAAGAAACTAAGAACTTCTCTCACGCATGCCTCAGTTTTGAACACAAGGTGTTAACCGAGTGGGCAAAGACACATAAGTGGCTAATGACAGAAAGAACTTTCGCCTACTCAACTGCCATTACCCATCCCATTGCCATAGGAATGAGTTAAGTGAACAAAACAGAAGGTTTCGAGCTCTATATCTGTATCATTTTGTGTAAGAAAAATATAAATTCATAAAAAGCACGTAATTTCCATTACCATTACAAAAAGTTTTACCTGAATTCACTGCACCGTTTAGGCTGTAGCGATGAATAATTATGGTTGTTAGATTTGTCAAAGTATATAGTGACAGCTCATATAGGACTAGCCGTCCGACCTGCTTCGCAGGTCTGACCCCTAGGCTCCGCAACACTGAAGAAGATTGCAACTAAAAGTATAGGAAAAGTTTTCTCAAATACCTTATAGCAAATAATAGTCGTTGAAAGTTCGTCTCTTTGTTCTTCGCTTCCAAGTCAGTAAATTAGCGAAGGAAGCTCGTCACTTCGTTCCTCGCTTTCATGTCAGTACATTGCCAACAAGTTTCAATAACAGGATTGAACAAATTTATTTTTTTCGATACATCCTAGTGGTTACTGAGGAGGTTATGTACTACACAATGCTGTTGACGAGTAATTCAAAATGTTCTGTTAATTAAATAATTGCACTGAAACTCCTATACGCCACATTTCAATTAAACACGTGGTACATATTTTGTCGCAATCTGTAATATTTTTTACTTGTTACTCACTTGTAAACATCACCCAAGCTCTCTATTGCCTTTGAAAATGAATCTTTACAAGTAACTAATTCACAGCTGCATTGTAAATATTTTACAAGTTAGTAAATAAGGTAAACAATACACGTTGCCACAGTAATGCTTGCAAGGCTTATGCGAAATCATTTCAAATAATTTTGACAGAACAGTTGTGTGTAACTGACAGGATTTGGTTATAATTTTTTAATTTTTATTTTGATTTACAAATGAGTAACAAGTAAAATGTTGAACAATACACGCAAGGTTTTTACTGCTTCAAGGAGGTGACAGGCTCGCCGGTCATTATGACTATATTCAAACCGCAATTGTTAATCTGTAGCACCACCAATTTGACAGTTAAATAACAATTGGTGCGCAATTGTTTTGCCGTTTTGTCGCCAAGTTTTGCCTCACCAAGCTCTTAGAGTAATAATGTTGAGTGTTCCTACTTTTTATTCGTGTAATAATTTCAAGCGTGGCATTTTTATTTATTTAATAAATATTGCGCATTAGTTTTTCCTGCAACAAATGTTCCCTGAAATGAAAAGAATTGTGGATTTAAGTGGCCGCGGAGCTTACAGCTAAGTTGCGCTATGATTAATGACTATAATGAGTTCTGAATTGTGCATTACGCACACCTGGTGCTGTGCACGATATTTTGTTGTAGTTTCGCCGCGTCGCCGTCGGTCAGTAAGTTTCTTGGCAGGGTTCCTGCTGCCGTCCTCTTCCTGTTTCTGCGGATATAGAACAGTGTAATTGTTCGTTTTTATTCTGCTGGGATTAACAACCCTGCATTTTATGAATGCACGTCTTCAACATTGAAAACAATAGAACGTAGAAATTTCTCATAATTTGATAAGTCTCGGAACAAAAAGAGAATCCGTAAAGTAGAGAGTCTGTCGCGAAATAAAATGAATATTAGTTCTGGCGAAGTGCTGCAGCTTCAATGTTCACCGTCTGTGAATTTTGTGACGTTAATTAGAGTGAGTAATTAACCTATCTTAGAGCTGTAACGAAGCTGAAAAATGATGCTACTTTGACACTGTACAAACGCTACGTACATTTGCGATTCACGGCAAAATGCTAATTGGAACTGTCGTTCTTTGCGAAATATTAAGGTGAATTATAAATTTTACTATAAATAATAGACTAGAACTTCAGTATAAAATAGGAAAAAAGGTTTAAATAAATGTTGTAGCAATAGTTATTTGTTAAACTAGAGAGGAAAGCGCTTCTTTTTCCCAGTCGAGTTCGAAGTTTGCCTATGGAAGAAGTGCTTTCATCTCGTGTTAGACACAACATTTTTTTCGCGACAAGTTTCTAAAAACGACAACACAACACACGACTGACACGTCAAAAGTTAGGTTATCAGACGCAAGGCGGTGTCACAATGAACCAATCTTACTTTTAAATTATAGTTGTCAAATTACTATATGTTCAAAATACCTGATAAGTTTTCAAGTTAACTACCACTCCCGTATAATAGTCTGCTATCAAAATCTAATAAGCTCGTAATTTAATCATCCCGACAATTTTAATTCCTAAACAGTACAAAATATGAAAATAACTTTATAATAAAAATTGTATCTGTTCTCAATGCTTCTTTGAAGCTTTAAAATACTGTATGTTGCCTGGTATGCCTTTAAAATATTAAATTTGGGCATTCGGAAATTCTTTGATTGACTAGTGGTTATATTATGAATGAAAAAGATACAATGAACATTTGATGAGCAAATATGGGAAAAATCAAAAAAGGCCTTGCAGTCAAATATTTAATTAAAAACTATGTTGACGTTTCGACAGCTACAGCTATCATCATCAGGGTTAAGTTAGGATTGAAAAGAACTATTTTACATGAACACACAAATATAAAAACATAGAAGTTCTGAGTTATTTTATGAATTGCTGAATGATTATTATTTAGTTTGAGCAAATACCTTTTCAGTTGGAGTTAATTTAGGCACATTTCTCCAACCTTTCATTCGATGTTTTCATTTTAATAACATTCTTCTCAATCTCGTACTCACCGTACTCCAACATATTCTGAACACTAACCCATTCACTCTTCTCAATTATCACATTTCCATGACAGTTACACATCGTTGTTGATTGATTGCAAATTACAAACACAAAACAATAATGAAGAGATGATTATTCGACTAGAAAAGTGAAATAATTATCGGGAATATAGTCAAAGATCTTTATTTTCTATAAGACCGACGTTTCGACACCACTTGTGTCTTCTTCTAGACTAGTAGATAAGTTTGTATTATTGTGTAAAGTTTTTTGATGATCCAAGTAGTTTATTTAAATTTTTTGGTAAGGCTTAAGGAATCTAAAGAATCATATATTTTATTGGACGTTTCGGGAAAGTTCATCCCATCTTCAGCGTAGAGAATTGCATTGTCAAGGTTATATGGCATTGTGATCAATTCGTCAATCAATAAAAATATACATGGCTAAGTGATTCGGTATGATCAACAATGGTTGGCGAAGAACTATATTATTATTATTGTAGAAAATGAAGATCTTTGATTGTATCCCCGATTATTTTTCTACACAAAACAATAAGTTCAATTTTCTTTCGCTCGTTATATGGTCGATGGCTCATGTTTAATTTCACCCAAACAACCATAATCCCTCTCCCTCAGCACTCATATCCTCATGCATGCGCTATCGGCAGCTCCAGAGTCTTCGAAGGAGCTCCGCGAAGCGATTTATGTCGTCTGAACCCCGCTATTAAATCTCGCCATCCTCGCCATCTCACTGACCCACTGATACGTACCCAGTGGCAGCCTCAGCCGCGGTCTCAGTCTCGCCGATCGCGATGTGTATCTTCCAAGCAATACGGGGACTCACATCCATAAATGCGGATTTGCGCGCATCAGTTTGACGCGCTGGGAACGCCTGCTAAAATTTTATGCGTAGATATTTCACTGAAATCGGAAGCTGGTCGACAGCGGCGTACGGAGACTGGAATTTTTATTATTTAAATGGAGCTACTTCAGACTGTTAGAGAAAGGCTTGCGGGGTGTGAAATATTTATAGAACAATGTAGAGATGTAGAGTCACGTCTGCTATATGGATACACAGTAAAAAAATTGATATGCGATTTGTTAATTTTGCGGTTGTTAAGTATTTTTAGTTAATATTGACAAACATATTGTGTTAAATTAACAAATTGAATAAATATGACAATTTGTTAAATTAAAATTTTGTCAATTCTGAATTTTTAACAAGAAAAATTCTTGTTTTTATTTATTTATTACATTTATAAAATAGACTGGTCAATAGTAACAAGTAAATTTGGCTAACTTATCAATTTGAAATTGTTAAAGAAAGTTTATATCCTTTGTGACAACTTAATTTGTTAAAATAACTATGATTTATTGTTCTGCTTCAATATAATTACTAAAGTATTTACTCAAAAGCACATAAAAATTAATGCTATATTCACATATATGTATAGTTAATAATTTGTTATTTACTAACAAATTTTAAACTCGTTAAATTAACAAAAATTAACGGCGGATCGTCTGGGACTAAAAATTTTGTTAAATTTTTTTCAATTTTGGCTATAAATTTTTTACTGTGTATGATTATTGTGCAACAATATAAGGGTTGATTTATTTATTTTATAATTTAATTAACTGTTTTATTATGTTTCTATATCTATATTGATGTAAGTCTGAAAGTAGTTACAGCACTGAGATTTCAAATATTCTGGACCATCGAGAATAGAAAATGTTTCATAGCAAATAGAAATTAGGATACTTTCTAAAAGATGAATACCTATATTCTTTTCAAAACTGTCTTATTTTACGTAGATATCATTTAGTGTCAAGTAAATATCATTAATATCAAATTCACAATATTTCATGAAAATTAGACTCTCAGAAACTTCAAAATTTTCGAAAAACTGATTAATACATTTCTATATAAGTCAAAGTGCTTAGAATACAAGGCAGGAACTCCCATTTTCATATCTCTCTTATTTGATGAGTTATAGCGATTTTAGTGATTTTTAAAACCCCAAATTTGGGGGTCTATAACTCAAAAACTACGCAAGATATCAAAATTCTGACCTCAGTTTTGTGTTTCTTGTGTATTTTATAACTAATTAGGAAATTTTGAAATTTTTTTGAAAATTTACTATTAGCTATATCTCGAAAAATAAACAAGATACGGACTTGCGGAGTACACCATTCGATTCAGCTCGTCAAAATACATAACTATTATGAGTTTCATTAAAATCGGGCAATGGGTTGAAAAGTTAGAGCAAAAAGTCTGAAAATGGCCATTTTCGGGGCAAACGTCAAGGGTACGATTTTTGCCATTTTCAGACTTTTTGCTCTAACTTTTCAACCTGTAGTCCGATTTTAATGAAACTCACAATACTTACGTATTTCGCCGAGCTGAATCCAATGGTTTACTCGGCAAGTCCATATCTTTATTATTTTTCGAGATATGGTTGATATAAAAATAGAAAAAAAAATCAAAAATTTTCGAAATTTTCAAAATTTCCTTATTTATCACGAAACACTCAAGAAGTTCAAAACTGAGGTTAGAATTTTGATATCTCGCTTGGTTTTTTAATTACAGCTCTCCAAAGTTGAGATTTGAAAAATCACAAAATTAGCTGTAACTCAACAACTACAATAGATACGAAGATGCGCGGTACAGCGTTGTATTCTACGCATTTTGATTGATAAAGAAATGTAATAAACAGAGTTTCGAAAATTTTAAATATATTCAGGTTAAATACTATACGTAAAATCTGATATCTAATTATTACGTAAATAATTCACAATAATCCTAAACATACTTTTAGAAATCTATATTTTAAAAAGTATCGTTATTTCTATTTGCTTTGAAATATTTTCTTTTCACGATATCCAAGTATATTTGAAATCTCTCTGCTCTAACTACTTTCAGACTTAACATCAATATTTTCATTTTTCTATTTGATTGAATATTTATATAAATTGAAGGCATTACAAAGTAATATTGATGCAATACGAGTACATATATAAGAGTTGTTTCAAACACACCTGTGTTCATACCTTTGTAATTCCAAGTTTTTCATGTAGCAGTTAAATAATTTCGCGGTCTGATTGTTATTTGTTTTACCATTGTCATCACAAAAAATTTCTTTGTTGTCATGTTTAAATACCCGTAGAAACAGAAAATGTTCCGCCGCCTATGCAATGATAAAAGTTCCCGAAATCCATTAAATAACCCAAGTTCTCAATGTGAAATTATTACTGGCTCAGGTGGACACATCTAGATCCAGATATTAAAAAAGTAATCAAACAGGTAGTCAATATACATTTTATGGCACTTCTTTCGAGAAGAAATTGGTGTATGAAATAGGGGAAGGAAACTTTGAATGCTCCCTCACAGTGATTTATTTATTTGATAACATTTAGAATTAATTATGCTTAGTACAAATATGAGCATTGTAGTAAGTTTAATTGTACAATATGTACAACTTTTTATCTTTATTATTTACTTTATTAGTCCGGTAAATAAGTATGTATTTCGAAATGAGTACATTGAATATCATTAATACCTGTGTGTCATTTTTTGATGAAAATTTGTTTGCTTTCTTTCTTGAAAACGATCTGATCGTATTGGCAATATTAAAAATTTTAAAAAATAATGATAGCAACCAATTTTATTTTGTTTTCAAAAATGAATGCTGAAACAGTATAATATATTATATGAGGAATAATGACCATAATCCCGAATATAATACTATAATTTTTCTACTCCTGTTAATTCGAAAATCACTTTTGAAAATGATCGAAATTCGTTGAAAACACACGTTGACTGACTACATATCAACTGTTAGACGGTCGTTGCTTGGTGATCCACATCACATCTTTAAAATAACCTTGAATTATGGATTTTTGGCTCTGTAATTGGTTGATAAGACTGAATTATGAATCATAATTTATTGTCTCGAATTATGGATACTATATTCATCGAAAAAATTTAAATAATGGGGATATATTTATACTAGAAGTAGAAAAAAATATTATGGATCAAAACCTATTAAAATATTGCTTAGCAACGATGCAGTACAAGATTGAAAACAGTCCGGTAAACATTCAAATGTGATATGGTTTTAAATAATAGCTATTTGAATATTTAGAGCGCAAAGTTATGTTTTGACGCTCGAACACAAATATTGTATGAGAGCAACATAAATACTTTGCGCTCGATATTATTCCTACAAATGCTTATAAAAGTAAAACATTGATATAATGTCATTAAAATAAACACATGTATTACATTTCTGTCATGGATTGTTGTAGCTGTTCTTTTATTCGTATCCATGGTGATGAATTAATAAATAAAGGAAAAAACTAAACTTTTACCGCTCGTTGCTATTGGAGACAATCGACAAATACTTTATCAAATTTCTATATCAGTCGTCGGAAAATATATAAGCACAACAGTGAAAATATAAATATCGATTCTTTTAAGTACATTGTGAATTCAATAAAAAGAAGAACGAATATAACTGCACCAGCTTTTCTTGTAGATTATTTCTTAAAACATTTTCTTATCTATTGACATTCTATGTAGTTTGATTGCCAAGGTCTTTGGCGATTGCCACTACCGCTTCATTAACTTCACCGCTCTCTTCTAAAATACTTCCTCTCTTCTTCGCACACGCCTAACATCTGTTTTTGTTTGTTTCAGGCAAACACCCCGCTGCTGGGCTCAACAGACACCAAGCACGTAAGTCGCCTCCGCCATATATCTCATGCACTTCTCTCTTGCGCCAACAATTTCAATATCATGCAGAATTTTAGCCATTCTCATTAGAAGTTTATAGTCGCAAAATGCAGCGTCTATGAAACTAATGCAATTTGCTCTGCGCAGAAACAATGAGTGTTATATGTAACGTTGAGGTATTCGCAGTGTGCGCTATTTAAAATTAAATAGTTTCTTGTGGTTTTCAAATGTTATTTGTTTCAATGGAATTAATTTGGGTCGCGTTTATATATAATTGGTGCCGTCATCTATGGAAATTGTAAAATTAGATTGGCTCAGTTTATTTCAGAGTTTTGAAAAATTGTTATGCATTACAAGTTATTGTACATGAATTGAATTTATTTAAACGTTGTTTTTAAATAAATAATAAAACATTTTACAGAACTTCATCCAAGTATTTTATAGTAAATTCAATGGGGTCTTTCACCATTTTTTTATGAAACGTTTTCTAAATTGAAGACTATCTACACTTTAAAAAAATATTAATTGTTATTCATTAAGCCACAATGATTTTTTTTAAATGTTGTGCCGTCATTATAGAGGTGTTGGTGGATTTCACACAGTAGAGATTTAAATAATTTTTGTCACAAAAATGTGCTATTTTATTGTAATAATAATAATAAAATAAGTAAAAAAATATATGACTACAATTATTTACAATCTGTACTGTTTAAGATCCAGCAAAACCTCTACAATGACGTAACAACATCTTAAAAAATCATTGTGCCTTAATGAATAACAATTAAGACTTTTTAAAAGTGTAGATAGTCTTCAATTTAGATATAGTTTCATAAAAAAAAATGGAGAAAGACCCCATTAACTTCGAATGTGAAATCAACTTGGGAAAAAAAGTTTCATATAAAAAATGTTAGTATTAGCTGCAAAAATCTGCTTTCGGCTTGGAGAAAAATTAATTATAAGTATATTAATAAATTCTCATAAAATAAATATTGATCAAATCGTATCGAATGTGATACCAAATTAATGGTCTTAGAGAAAAGACTTGAACTCAAATATCAAAAATTTATTTTGGTAGATCGTCAATTATTTTTTATACAAATTAATTAAATCCTATCGAATTTGATTTTATATTAAATGCCTAAGGGAGGAGAGTTAAATTAAAATATTACAGATTAATTTTGAACGATCGTCAATTATTTTATTATTATTATACAATATATTTTTTGAAAGATTTCATTGGAATCAAAAAGATTTAAAATAATATTACCTACAATTTTTATTTGACACATTTTTCTATTGTTATTTTTTTTTATGAAGATGGGAGGCGGACTAACTACTTCGATCATATGCCGCCTCATGAGTGGATGATTGTGAATTTCTATGATTAACATAAACGACCATGCTCTTCAGTGGGATTCGAACCCACGACCTCTGGCGTGCTAGGCAAGTGACATAGCCACTACGCCACCGAGATCGGCAAATTTATTTATATTATTATTTTAGTTTAAACTATTCTTATAAATAATAGAATTTAATTGAGTACAACAATTTTCCCTTTGTAAGATCAGAACAATTTTTTTAAAATTATTCTAAAAACCTTATTGGACCAAATGATATAATTCTGGGCTCGTATTTATTATATTTGTCGTGTGGTGTCCACGCCATATTTTTGCTATTGAGCTACAAAATCAAACGCTTAGCAACACGAATTTATGTTTTGTTGTATATAATAAACTAGTACAGGTATTGTTTATAGTGTATAGCACATCAAAATGAAATGATACTTAAAACAAATATTTATTGTGTATACAAAATCATTTAAGCGTAACAAAATACCAAACCGTAATATCAACAATAAAACAGTTTTAACAACCAGTTATAATCCATAGAAAACCACACAGCATAACCACAATAAAAAGTTTGAGAGGCACTTTCATCTAACTGTATTTCACCGAGACGAGCTCTAGCGCTCTCGCGTACGTCACAAGACGACTAAGCCCAGCATTCATGCATTCCGCGACCAGTTAGGTTCGCGACACCTAACCTCAATGTTGCTCAGGTACACTCACTATCGCTAACGTTGCCTCGGATTCATGGGTCCCCAAGGGTCTTATTCGTCTGATAACATTGTGTGATGTGTTTCGATGCTAATTAGTTCTGCTCTGAATTAGGGATTTTTTTGTGTTGGTGGTGTTAATTAGTGTTGTATGTGTTGAACAACATTGCATTGTGAAACATGGGGTGTGGAGTAAAAAGAAAGAATTCCAAAAATTCGTCCAAACTGGCGGTAATTCTTTTTCTGTTTGTTTTGTAATTATTTTTTGCTGATTTATGATGTTCGCTGGAATGTTAATTGTTTTGTTTTAGAGTTAATTAAGTTTTATTGTTTCATTCGGAAACTGCGGACTGGATAGATTTGTGTACATTTTTTGCGGAAAATAATGATACTGCGAACAGTACATCGTAATTACATTTATGTTCAACTTATTATGATCACTTGTTTATGATATTGTTAAGCGGCCATAAAGTGGCTTTTTATGTAGGTACTAGTAATTTTTTTTTTTTCATATCAACAGCATGTGTCAAATATAATTGTCATTCTAAGTTAAGAAAAATAATCTGCAATGCAGTCGAACATAACATATTGTATGAAACACGCACATAATAGGGTTTTATTGACTTGCCCTTTTATGTTCGTCGCTTTGCTCCACTCGCTTGACCACTAAACTGTTCCGTCTATAAATCTATAATTATGTACTTGCTACAAAAATGTTTATTATTTAATACTGTATCACATTTGCATGTTTACCGAACTGATTGAAATCCGGTAAATGGGACAATGCAGAATTGTTATTTTTCGCAGTACTGTATTGTTATTGATCAATATTTTAATATGATTTGATCCACAATATCGATAACTGCATTAATTTTCGAAAAATATTATTAGAAATGTCAAAAAAATGAAAATTATTTGTCATCATTATTTTCTTTGTTTATTAAGGCCTAGATTACTTGATTTTTTTTTTAGATAGAAAAAAAACTTTCGTTCAAAAATGCTAAATAGTTATGAAATGAACCTTTAAAATATCTTATTCGTACAGTAAAATAGTATATTCTACAACAAGTAATGGAATGGCGCATATTCCACACGAGCAAAAAGTTTGTAGGACTGGTGTTTGCGAGTGTGGGATATGCCATTCCATTACCTGTTGTAGACTATATGTTCTATAACAAGATTTTGGAAATTATACAATTAATGTAAAATACAAAACAGTTCAAAACGTCAAACTCAAATAAATAAAATTAAAACAAAGAAACGTAACCATAACAACCGAACCAAGATACTTCATATATCTCGCTAATGTGCGGCTCTGATTTGTCGAATTTACTCCATACGCGGAGTATGGAATAATTGTTATTCCAAATCAATTTTTAGTTGCGGAATGTGCAGTTTCCAAAAAAAAAAAATGGCTAGAAGTTGGTAAGACTGATACACAAATCATTTTCAGTAGGTAGTATAAATAAAATCGTTACCCTTATCCATATCCTTTTAATTCTAAATATTACCTACAGAACAATAATCTAAAGTATTTTAAATACTCAAAATTAGGTAATAACCTATTTGTATTTATTTAATTGTCAAATATAATTCCACTGTCATCTGACGTTTATGTGTGACTGTGAAATAGAAAGATCCCTAGAATTGTATTGCCAACTGAATCACTATGTTCTAGTCATTCTGTAAGTTTGGTCAACAGATTATAATTTAAATGTAATGCAAAAGATACTTTATAACTAAACAAATACTTTATCAACAGTATTAATGCACTTCAGTAGGAAGGAGCAATAGGGTCAAGGTTACTCCGACGTGTAGACCACGCTAGAGGCTAAAGTTTGTTATTGGCCTCTACCATTCTTGCTTTAAGAGAGGGTTATAGTTTACCAACTAAAATCTGCAAAATTCAGCTATTGGAGAATTATTGAATCCGATTTTAATTCAGGTGAAAATTCCATTAGCGAACCGTCAAAAACAATTAACGTAATGAAAAATAAATTACATTAATGTCAATTGTCATAGACTCAATATAAATAAATCCATTACAAATGAAAACAGTGGGTGATTATTACCCCTTTGAAAATTGTGCGTTACAAATTCAGTTCAATCAGTTTTTCATCAACAAAAATAGCACATTCACATGTTAATCCGTGCTCAAATCCCGTATTAGCAGGAACTGAAAAACATGAAGCCTGGTAATCTTGTAATTGCGTTCAGCCATGAAATTACATCCGATAACCCATTACAGCGTTGTTGACTCGCCGTGAGTTGATAGGGCCAATTATCGCCTTCGTTTTGGCCTAAATTCAAATCTTCCACACTTGGGTGCTAATTTCTGAAATTTGAGGTCGGCCATTATATCACTACTTAAAATCGTAGAATCAGGGATTGGATATTTAATACTGTAATTTTATTATATTATAGCCACGTTTCTTCCACTTAACATAGTCACATTAATAAGTTTTTGTCTTTGTCATAAATTTCAACCATTTCCAGCTTTTAACATAAACATAGTCATAATCACTGTCATAGTAATACACGAATCTTTCAAAGTCACTTATATGAGTCAAGTCTGATTTATTTTATTATACTTGGCTTTAGGAAGAAATGTAGTTAGACGATAGTGTTTACAAAGTGGCAAAAGTCGTTTTTTCAGAGTCAATGTCAAGTCAAAGTAGATTTTTGCCCGACGAGTAAACGTAGTCTATGAAAAAAGATTGTAGTTTACAAACTTTGTGCTTATACGCCATGATAAACGCTATAACTACCTCGATAACTATATATGTTTGAAACAAATGGTGGATTCACGTATGTCAAACTTCTCTAGGTTATATCTTAAAACTAAAACAGTGATTAAGTTAAGACGAGGAAACGTAACATTACCCTATAAAGAAAGCAACGTTTCCACAAAAATATCGAAAATTTTTGTAGTTTGCTACTACACTGTAAATATTACAGTATACGTATTCATACAGTAATAGTTATTTACATTACAAGTAAGGTAAAACAGTTTTTACTGCTGAATGGAGGAAATGACCGGCGAGCCGGCTAGGCGAGCTTGTCACCTCCTTGAAGCAGTAAAACAGTTACCTTCCGTGTATTGTTCAACAATTTACTTGTTACTCATTTGTAAATCAAATTATAATTATAACCAAATCCTGTCAGTTACACACAACTGTTCTATCAAAAATTATTTGAAATGATTTCGCATAAGCCTTGTAAGCATTACTGTGGCAACGTGCATTGTTTACCTTGTTTTCTAACTTGTAAAATTTTTACAATGTAGCTGTCAATTAGTAACTTGTAAAGATTCATTTTCAAAGGGAATAGAGCGGTTGGGTAAATGGTAAAATAATTTAACACCGAATTACCTAAAATTTTGGTCATATGGCTATATTTCCCATGTACTTTCGTTATATTTCGTCTTAGTTCGGGAAAGAGTTTCCTAGTAACCGCCGCAAGAACATCTGACATTGACAAAAACTGGTGTTTTCTTCTGTCTGTCTGGTGATCTTGAGCCGAGCGGCCATATTGGCAGTAGCAATATACGGCGATAAATGTGAATAGCTGTCAGTTTCAAAAGAAATAAAATCTAAAAATATTATTTCACTTGCACTAGAAAAATTCCTGCAATTCTTTCCTTTGTGCTTTACACTCATTTTATGAACTTGTGCCACCTAGGATTTAATATTTAATGTTTAGTATTTTATTGTTATATTGTTTCTGTTGATATGGTTATCGTTGTAATTATTAGGATTCACCAGTTCTTTTGAAAAAGAAAATATTTTCTGACAATAAAAATTTGTTCTATTTATTTTCATGTTTTCTTATTTTATAACGTAACAATAAATAACTGTGTTACATTAATTAATAAAAAAACATATTTGACTACCCACGTTACTAAGGCGGACTCTGAGCAGCCATCTTGTCGGTAGCGCACCATTGCGATCATGAAATGTTTAGTGTCGTTACTGTGTGAATTCTTATACTGTGGTAATATTAGCAAATCTTGATTTCTTGTTTGTGAAGGCATTATAAATTTATAGACTGATGAAAAGCTAGCTACAGCACATACATCTCGGTGATTAATACCGATTTTTGTTTGATTACACAGCTATTTATAACGCAACTTTACATCATACACGAATTCAGCATCGGCGGTTCACCACGTTCTATTTTTATCGAACTTACTCATCGAGAGAACGAGAGAAGCAACAGGGTTTCAAACAATTGGTCGCGCAGCGGCTACGGCGTTTTCTTTGCACTTTTCCTGGTTCTTTAACATTTCTAAGAAACCTACTGGGGTTACTGGCGGAGATAGAACTTTCAAATTACAGTTATTAATTTTTCATGTTTTAATTAATTAATAAACTTTGCTATTTAAACGAGGTATTAGTTTTCTTTTGTTTGTAAAAAATTCCCCTGCGGTCTGCTTTATTATAGTATATTGACAGGTTAATGACTTTCGTTTTCTCTGCGAATCTTTTCATTTTATTTAGCAAAAGAGGTCGTTTACAGCTCATTCCATTATTGTTATACACCCGTACAATTTATAATTTTAAAGTTGGTGACTGAGTGCCACACCTGAAATGAGGCCTGATAATAATAAATAATAAAAATAATTTTGCAACAAGATAAGTGTTTGGTATAATTGTTATTTGAAAATGGAATGACAATATATAAAATTTTGCTATTATAATTTAAAATTTCATTAGTTTATTTTATCAACTTTATAGTATTCTTTTAGTTATTTATTCTCGTCTTGCATACAACACCTGTTCATATTCCACTTGAATAAAACTACAATGACGTTTAATTTTAAAAAAATTGACATAAATATTTATGTTTCATGTTTTTTCTCTCGCCTACCTCTGAGTAAGGATGCTATTGCTTTTGGTTAAAAAATGGGTAGTGAGTTTTTAATAAATAAGCACGTTTTAGGGTCCCTTCAATACGATTTTACTATTTTCGTCATGATGTCTGTATGCATGTATTTATTTATGAGGTCTGTATCGATTTTTTCTCTCAAATAATTCAAATACCAAAAAATAAAATTTTGTGCATTTTTGCTTCTTATATTTATATAAAATGCTAATTAGATTTTGGATAAAATTGGTCAAACGGAAGTAGCAGTTCACGAAGCCCTTAACAGTTTTCCGTGAAAAACACGGTTACATTTAATTTAATTTACGTTATTCTGAAAACTGTAGAATATTTAATTTTACATGTGTTTCGATTACACTAATTTTATTAATTTCCATTAGATTTAGAGATAATAAATTAAATTATTTAAATCTTGCATTCCATGTGCACCAATTAAAAAGTAATACTTCATTCATCCCTACTATTAAACCAATATTTTATTATCGAGAATTCAGTGGATATAATACAACTTTACAAGTAGATGTTGGAATAATGTAATTTAAAAATAGCTTTACAAGGAGAACTGTGAAATAATTGAGCCTGTAATCCATCCAAAAAATATTTAATTAAATTTTGTTATATTAAAACAAAAAATTCAATTCAAAGTAAATACACAAGAAACTAAAACTTCCTGTAACTTTTTGGTTATGCGGGATAATTCTACGCAAAATATTAATTTAGGTTCGTGTCTGTATTCTGATTTTATTATACGTAGCTACATGTGTTTGCAATGTTTATATTTATTTATTTATTTATTTTCTTCCTCAGAATCAACATTAAAATTCATGTAATACGACTCAATGATTTCCATGTTATCATGTGTTTACATAACATTACATTAAAATTCAACAGTTAATATTTGTATATCACGTTCGAATATTGCACCGTAAAACAGTAAGGATACTTACTCATCACGGGAAAATCCTGCTAAATTTAGATATTATCTCATTCTTATGATAAACTGAAAATTGCTGTTTTATTTCTGGCAAGTTTTGGATTCGCTGCTGTCAAAACAAGGACAAAGCGATCGTATAAATTCAACTATATTTTTATTGGCCGTCTTCCTAACAATTTATTTGATCTACTATCACTTTATATACAGTTCCTGGTACATGCAATAATATTTATACACTCTTTCCATCAGATACGATTTATGTTCAGGATCAGAAAATATTGCACGTAAATAACTGGTTTATAGGACAGTTGCAGTTTAAATTGATTTTGTGCTTTTAAATAACGCGGTGCATGAAACACCAATCACTGCATCACGGAGGAAATAAAATAATACAACTGCATAAAATTGCTTGTTTCAATGTTTTCATAGTTTCACAATAAATTTTTATTCGTTTACATGTAACATTGTTTTTCTTTGTTTACTTGTCTATTCTATAAAAAGTAGATTTATTTGCCATTACGCACTTGCAGTGGCGTGGGGACTGTTTTCTCCTAAAGGGACAGAGATGGGCAGTAATTAATTACAAGTAATTAAATAATTGGATCGGCATTTTTAAAACATTTGGTTATTGTTCTAGATGAGTAGTAAACAAATATAAATTTGTGCACATGTATTAGACATGAAGGACGTATTTTACAAATGACCTTCCTTGCAATTAACTCAAGAATTTCGTCAATTATTTTTCTTTAATTCAATCAACTATTGGTCAGTTGAAAGAAACAAAGAAATTCGAAATAAACAAAGGACTACAGCAAGGAGTACTAACAGTCAGAAATTTATTTAATTTGGATTTAGAGTACGTAAAAATAAAAATAGAAAAGGAATTTAGCCGATTTCGGTGGCGTAGTGGCTATGCTACTATAGCCTAGCAAACCATAGGTTATAGGTTCGAATTCCACTGAAGATCATAGTCGTTTGTATTGTTTACATAATTCATAATCATCTAATCATGAGGCGGCATATGACCGAAGAAGACCCATCTTCATGAAAAAAAGAAAAGGAATGTGGCAAATAATAGCATATGCTGATGGTGTGATTGTCACAAAAAAAAAAACAGAAAGATAATGGAAGAGAAGGTACAGGAAATAGCAGTAGAAGGAAACGAAATGAGATTAATAATAAATGAAGCACAACAAAAATATTTTTACCAGGAAAAACTGTTGACGACATAGAAATAGAGATGGGGGATTTCAAATTCGAGCAAGTTGAAAAATTTAATTATTTAGACATTACAACAAACACAGGAAAAAGAGAAGCAAAAATCCAAGAAAATATAATGACAGCAAATAAAAATTACTGAAAACTTAAGATATAAAATATGGGAATTTACCAGACGTTTATAAGACCAATAAAATATAAAAAAAATAATAATTTAAGACGATTTAAAAATAATGGAACTTAAAATAATAATAATGTTGGGACCAATAAAGATATCAGAAAACGAATACAAATTAAGAATGAACTATGAAATAGAACAAGAGTTGGAAGGAGAAGACATAGTGAAAAAGATCAAACAACAGAGAATCAGATGACTTGGACATATATAGAAAGCAGAAGAAATGGATGCAATTAAATCAGTAGGAGGAAGAAGAAAACGAGACAGACCAAGTTCAGCATGCCTAAAGCTTGAATTTCATTATACTTTTTTCGTCTAGATTCATACTAGATTTTTGGTTTGATTTTCATTCGAGTTTCCTTCGATTTACATACTGTATTTTAAAACCATTCGTTCGAAATCGAGTAATTTCAACTTCTTCCGAAGGAGACCAAATTGACAAACTTTACTACTGAAACTGAAGCATTTTGACACATTGTTATAAATATTATTTAAACAATGGATAACTCAGTAAAACATTCCTTAAAAAAGGACAACTATCAAACGCCAAATTAAAAACTAACGACTTTATGACAAAACGTCCACAGTTTATGCGCCTCAAAATAAACAGGTTGATGTACCTATACTAGAATCTAGTATGAAAATCGAACAGAAATTTCTGATTTACATTATACTAGAAATGACTAGAAATTTCTCGAATGAAACTCGAACGGAAATCTAGATGAAAAAAAGTATAATGTAATTCAAACTTTAGGAAAGTAGAAGAAGATTTAAAAACAGCAGGAATTAAAAACTGGCAAAGTAAAACAAAAAATAGAAAGACGTGGAGAAACCTAGCTACAAGAATTTAAAGAAAAAAAAAACAGAAATAGAGATTAATCCACTCAACAATGGATTTAAAGAGTTTCATAAGAAGCGCCGTTATCCAATAGGGTGTTAATCCACTATAATAATAATTGGTCAATTGATGAGTCATTTACAAAAAATGAATTAATTATTTTTATTTGTGTGGATAGAAAACAAATTTATAGAATTGTTTGTCAAGAATATCTTTAAAATATTCAAATTACCTCAATTTACATACTAGTTTGAAGCGTTGTGTTTTACTAAAAATAAAGAATAGAAAGCATTCCATAGTTATTACTAAGAAAAAAATTATGTTTATTATTGACAAAATTGTACGAGCTGAGTTCGTGTTTAGTTCTTTGTCTTTGATCTATTTATTTGTTCTGTTTCTGTGTACACATTCAATTGAGTTACTCATATGTTGCTTCAGTATAATAACGTGACTGTAGAAAATTTTCATCTTCTATGTATTTACTTGAAGGCTTGCAATATATTACATTTATAACTTTCATAACTTGCGGAATTCCGCTCATAAAATTTTAAAATAATGTGCATAGAAGAAACATGAAGCATTCCATGTATTTTATTTACATTTTAATATCATCCTCATCAAGATTTTTTTTTTTCTAGACTGTTTTATCTCTAATAAATAATTTACTTTATTTTTTAATAGCGGTTGATACCCCTCCCCGCAATAATGAAACAATAAAATTTGTACTTTGTACTTGTCGGATGTGTTGTAACAATCTTCGAAATGTGTAATTACAAAGCAATTTTAAGTTCTCGAGATGCCTGTTTAGAATTAACCTAACTAAATATTCTTTTTTTTTTTATTTTCCAGGTGAACGGCGACGATGAGTGGGAATACGAAGAGATTATCCTGGAACGAGGAGGAGCAGGTTTGGGCTTCAGCATCGCCGGCGGGACGGACAACCCACACGTGGGTGACGACACCGCCATCTACATCACCAAGTTGATCCCAGGAGGCGCTGCATCGGCTGACGGTCGCCTGCAGGTCAACGACAGCATCCTCTCCGTCAATGAGGTGCCCGTTGTAGACGTTCCCCATGCTACGGCCGTCGACGCGCTCAAGAAGGCGGGGAACACTGTGAAACTGGTAAGATAGACAAAGATTTGAGATTTTAAATTACGCGCCAACGAGATAAGCAGTTGGCAGCATTGCATTGTGCATAACCTGCTTTGTATCCACATGTTCTTATTTCCGAAATTGAAATCAGTGCCGTTTTCAGACTATTGGTGTAGCCATTTCATATAAAGCTATCCAGGACAGTGTTCTTCTTAAAATAGACAAAAAAATGAGTAGAAAATTAGTGAAATTTGTGTGCCGCAAAATGTATTTTGCAGTTATGTTTTACTGTACAAAATGTGAGTAAATGTACCGAATAATTATATCATAATAATTATCTTAAACTAGCAGTTCTGCTCTAAATTTTTAGCTAACTCTATGCTGCAAAATTACATCTTAACTGATTTGTAACTTTCTTTACATTTGAACCTAAAATTATATTCATTATAATAACATTATCTGCTTCTGAACAGCATTTATAGTTTTTCTATGAGTGCCACTATAAATGAGCATTATTATAGAGCATACCGACTGCGCCAGCTTATCATTATGCACAACCGTGCGCAAAATAATATTTTGCTAACATCAGCTTGTAATAATGCCAAAATAACTAGCTAAATGCATTAGAAATTTATATGACAAAATGGTGTTCCGTATTTGTTGTTGAATCATGTACGGTTGAGGATAATTAGGGCACTATGGTTTGGATGTAATTGTATGTTTTGTGTATACTACTTAATATGACGATTGTCCTGATTTTAATTAATGAAACATACAGGTACCACACAATTTTTTTTGGTATACTTCATTCATCCAAACCCTATTCTGTACCCCTCAAATAAAAGTACAAAAGTATTTTTCAACGTTTATGCCGGAAATTGCTATATATTTGTCAAAAAATTAATTACCGAATAAGTGATAGAATAACAGGTATAAAAAAGCATAATTGTTTTTATTTTCAATAAGTGAAACAAACATTTATTTGTCAATGAACATTAAGTTTAATGCAAATATAGTCAAATAAAATATTCCGTTTTGTGTGAAACTATTACTTACGATTTACGAACCACTATGAAAATTATTTGTTTCTTTTTGGGTAAAACAAAAATTTCTCTAATACCTGCCGAGATATACTAATAGAATCAATCACCATGTAAAGTTGTACACACTTTAATATATTTTATTTGAAATCGGCACTAAAGTGCTCAAAAATCGTCGTTAAAAGCTCAGAAATCGTCATTAAAGTAACCCATTATACGAACGATTTTGAGCAACCCAGTGTTGGCAACCGTTAAATAATTATTGTACAATTAGGATAATTTTGGCAGATATATTGACGTACTATAGTAAATTTGGATGTAATATGAAACAAAATTTGCAAGAAGAATTAACTAATTAATTCCGATGACGAAATTGATGACAAAACACATAATTTTGAGTGTTAATTACGATAACTTCACTTCTTGAGGTTGTCAATACTGACTGTCAGTTTCAATTGACAACTGACAGATGTATAAACTTAACCTATATTGTAATTTTTTTTACAGTTTTTTCGAATTTTAGATTTTAAATAAAACTTAATATGTACCTCGGCACTGAAGTTCCTTTTTATCACTCACATGGTTTATTTTCCTTGGCCCTACGGGCCTCGCCAACTACATTTCATATTCGTGATAAAAAAATTGAACTTCAAAGCCTTGATACATAAATAACTCTTTTTAACTCTGCTTGTGTATTATAATTTCGCAAGTGTTCTGAATATCCATCAAAATAAAAACAAGGAAACAAAACCAATAACAACATCTAGCACTTCCAAACAATCCTGACATCATCTCCTGCCTCAATCCCACCCCCACATATTTCATTTCATCGCAGCTTGCCCCACGTGTGGCGCCACTGTCGCGTGCAGTGATTGATGTGCTTGCCAAAGCCAACTTGACGGGATATACACCACCCCCGCCTTGCTAGAGGAATGGTTGTTGATTTCATGCCACTGTATTTTAGATGCTGTTTCGCACAACGTGAATGATACACAGTTTGTTGTGAATTTAGATGAATTTAAGGGCAGTGGTTTTGTTATTCTGTTTAAAAGGTTTCGAACAATGTTCATTTTAATTAAATTAATTATCAAGTGAAGATAATCAATGAATTGGGTTTCAATTATTTTGATTATACAAAAATGTTAATCAGTCATTAATTATTTAAATATGCTGCGGGCAAAACCAAAAACAAATCAAATATTATCAATTTAATTCCGAGATCATCTCGAAGCAAAAAGACTGTTTTACACGATGCTATTTACTATTATTATTTTTCAGTAGTTACGATATTAGCTGTATAGTAAATTCTTAAGTATTATTATATTTCGGTGAAACAGTTCAAATCCGCATATGTAATTTTATGCACGCGTAACAAATTCCAGGAAACAAATGCCTGTTGCAAGCAAAGAATCCACCTAGCAACGAACAAACGAACAAGTAAATTACAAGCATTGCGGAGATAATTATCATCTGTCACCTCCGCTCACCGCATTCTATTAATTATCTGTGGAAGTTGGTAGAGCCGAGTGGATCCGCTCTGGGTCTGCTCTGCTGCATGCATCACTTCTCACAGACTTGCGTGTCACGATTTAACTGTACTCGCCACTAGGAGTCGCAGTCGCGGGGCAGGAAATGTTACTACTGTAATTTTCAACCAGCGAGGAACGTGCATACTTGAAAAAGTTTCAACTGTACCGTTGCCTCTATTCTATTACAGATCTCGACTTGGTGGAATGAGAGATATTATCTTTGGTTTGTAGCAAACTCGGAAATTTAGACCCCTCGCACTCATACTGTCACAAATAATTGCAGACCAACTTATTTATATAATCAGTCTGCTACATCTTCTTTCTATTATACCATTTTTACTAGATCCACCTAGTGATAAAAAAATGGAATCATACTACATTGAGAGCAGAGATTTACAGTAAATTATTTACAATTAATTAAATTACGTATTTAATTACATTTTTCAGAAATGTAATTGTGAATTTTAATTTAATTTAAATTTCAATAATTAATTACATTATTTATGCAAATAATTCTAGCATTTTTTCACTGTAATTACAATTACATTGCCAATTATTTTGTTTATTTTTTCATGAACAAAGTAACAATTTTGTTACTTTCTGATGATTGAGGTGGAATCATTTTCTAATCAAATTGAAATGAAGATCCGTAATTTTTCTGAAGTGAAACACCCTGTATAATTTATATTACAAGAAAAATCATGTCATGGTATTTTTAACTTATTTTTTTAAAACTACAATTAGATGCCTTACTGTTTTACTTATCTGACAGAAAAAAAGAAGGAGCACACTATCTATATCCCAGTAATTACAAGTGGAAAGTTTGTAATTTGCAAGTTTAGCAATCTGATTATTATTATTAGTATTATTACAATTAACGACTTTATTTTGTAGGTGTAAACGCTAGAGTTAAGTCAAAGCGCAACTGCTAATAAGTAATACAATACAATTTATTTAAATCTCTTGAGTACCTTTTCGGGTATCCAAATTAGTTTCTCATTACTTTAATCTTTTTCTTAGATACTGCTATTCTTCCTGCATATTTTCTCTTCGATATTTGCCCACCTCTTTTGTGGACTTCCTCTTAACTCTAATTGATAATTGGGTAGCTGTAAATGCATAGCCAGAGCTGAAATGATCCAATCCAATTTTAAAACCACAAATTTGTTCATTTTAACGATTGTCAGCCTAGCTACATTTTTTAATAACCCTAACAAACTATTTTCGTTACAGTGCGTGCGTAGAAGGCGTGCGCCAGGCAGCATGCGCCTCATGGAAATCGAGCTGGTGAAAGGGAACAAGGGACTCGGCTTCAGCATCGCCGGCGGCATCGGCAACCAGCACATCCCCGGCGACAACGGCATCTACGTCACCAAGATCATGGACGGCGGCGCCGCTCAAGTCGACGGCCGACTTCTCGTCGGCGATAAGCTTGTTGCTGTCCGTGATGGCGCGGTATGTATCGTCTAACGTTCATTTACAAATCTTATTCTGTAGGTTGACAAAGATTGACTGCGAAGAGAGCTGTGTTAGAATACACAAAGATTAATTTTCGAACGCATTATTATCACGCCGTTTATTCATTTCTAGGTGTGGCACTCTGCTCATTGCAGATCGTGGTATTATGATATATTTTTGCGCGTGAAGTGCGGTTACCAGCCAACAAGAATGGCAGTGGTGGAGGAGCCATAAGGGTAATTTTATGTGGAGAAAATTTATTTTCGAAAAGTTGTCTGCTGCATTATTGACGTTGCAAATAATTTTGTAGCAGGTTTAGTGTTTTTTATTTTAATAACGTGAAGTCTCCACTCCTTCTCAGGCTGTATAAAAATCTTCTCAACCTGTATATGCTATTATATATTTTTTCTACTCCTGGTATTAAAATGTGATAGACAAATTGTGGCTTCAAACGTTTTAGTCACGCCTGAAGTACACAAAAAAAAATACTATGATATGTTAATAGGTAACCTCTTGTCTAACTTACTTTTGAACGCTACTGTTAACATATTCAAATAATTAATAAAATATTACACTTTTCTATTATTTTAATTTGCGGTCGTACTAAATCTGTTATTGTAATATCTTAAAAGGTATTTTTTTAAATTTACTTCTTTCTGTTTTCTTAAATTCCTGTCGCAAAAAGGGTACAGTATATTACTATACATTATATACAGAGCGTTTCTTAAACTATACGCATAAATGTGATGAATGAAATTTTATGATAGGTAATGAAGGAATATAAAAAAAAAAATTAGTTACAGTTTTTTAATTACGGAGATAACGAATCAAGTTTAAAATTATTTTACCTGATAGAGTAACAATAAACTAATAAGAAAGGTGCATTTATGCGTATAGGTTAAGAAACATCCTGTGTACTCGTTTTTTTTATACACTCGTTTCGCGTTCGATTCGCTCGTTACTAAAACAACTCGTGAATAAATACACTTTTATAAAACTTGTTACATAATAAACTATTATGCAATAATATTTGATTCAAACTAAATATTGTTTCATGAACTATAATTTCTATTTTTGCTTTTCAAAAAATATACATATTTTTGCGTTGTCCAATGTTCTGATAGTTATTTACAAACTAAGTTCGGAAAGACATAATTTCCGCATGATGGGCAATGGCTTCATTTATTCAAAAGCGTGGATGACGTTTGCCCTCAAAAGGTATACAGTGCTTTTTGTAAAGAATACAATTATTTTTAATATCACCATTTGCTAAAGAATTTTTGCGAGTTTTGATTCACGAAAATCGGTGTAATATTTTATGAACTTAATTGTGTTATTTTCATGTAGAATGATTGGGGAAAACCAGCGTTTTTTATATATTTTACAGAACAAAAAAATATTTCATAAAAATAAAAATTAATTTGTGCATCGCTAATGAATTCCTTTAGAATATACTAAAGCAAGTAGTACTAGATATTGTTTTCTAATTAATTTAATGATTATCGAGCGAAATAATGATTAATGCAAATGTTAATTACTAATATATTTCTCTTATTTTAATTAATAATTTATTTGAAATATAACCATTTTAATTGTTTTCAATAAATATTAGAAATTGTAATGACACCAATGAAGAGATTTCAATTAATGATATCTAAATTTAAAATACTTTTGCACATTATACAAATTAAAATCCCGTTAGTAATTCTAATATAAATAAATAACCAACGTGATTATATCACATGCGTACTACGTATCTACACCTGGCATTGAATTAAATATACGTATCCATTATCTTAATCTTTATATTATATAATATTCCTATGCCATAATAATGACTTCCTTTTTAAAAAACATTTTTATATAATTAAATATCGCGTGTTTAATGTCTTGAATTGTGTTCGTCAAGGTATTTGTAATAATATTTATCATTTATTTGAAGTTATTTAATTATTATTTTGCGACTGACCAAGAAAAAATACAATGGGGTCCTTTACTATTTTTTATGAGAGTTTATCTAAATTGAAGACTCTCTGCAGTTTAAAAAATTTTAATTGTTATTCATTAAGCTGCAATGATTTTTTTTTTAAATGTTATGACGTCAGTGTTCTTGCGTGTTGTGGATTTGATAACAATTACGAATTCAAAACAAAATAAAAATCTTCAAATTAATCTAACAGCTCAATAGTAAAAGAAGTACAAATAATTTGGAAAAAATAGATGTATGAAAGAGAAGCTTAAACAGAGAAACATATCTAATACTTTGACGTCAGAATTACTATCTTTAAAACTAAATATCTTACAGGCAGATTCATAAAAGGAATTGGCGTTAATTCCATTTTTTTCATCTGTAATTTCTTTTCTAAATTAATTATATTATCTAAATGTGTAAATTTTATGCTAACTAATCTTGATTACAACCTTAGTTAAAATAATTATGTTCTGAGAATGAAAAATAAAATTACGAGTAATAATAAAAATGGAGTTAACGCTAATCCCTTTTATGAATCTGCTTGTTAATGATTAATAATATTTTTTTTTCTTTTAATCTAGTACGATGTTTTTGGGCCTAGTTATAATATATTTGAATTGTTATTTTGTGACTTTATTGAAGCACCTTTACAATTTTTTATGACACTTTTTCTAAATGGAATACTGTCTTAATTGTTATTAATTAAGCCGCAATAATTTTTTTAAAGTATTATGATATTGTTTCCAAGTGATTTGAATTCCATCATTTTATCTAGAAAATTAATAAACATTTCCAGACAAAAATAAAAAAAAAACAAGTCTGGGAAACTCGGCATGAAAATAAAATATTACAAAAGAATGAAAAAAAAATTCATTATCATATTACGGAGCAAGCAAACCCAGCGATATGTGATTTAATCCGCTTGGATTTGAAAAACTCCATCGAGCTTAATCCGAAGAAAGCGATATCTAAATCAGTCAGGCTGTGACCTAATACAGTTTTTTTGAAAAACCCGCAAACAAAAAATGCAATAGCTTGGTTCGCCGCGCTGGGAGAAGAATCAATTTTAAAGACATTTTCAATAGTCTATTTTCACGGTCGACCTACTCCCGAAATCCTTACATCCACATCCCGTAGCCTGATACAGCGATCCTGGAGCCTGTATCCTGGCCACTGGAAGCTAAATCCGGGATGGAGTTTCCTACCTGGAATAGCCTGCAAACAGGGCGTTAGTGGTTTATCCCATATTTTGACTCATAATTTATTGGGTACTGCTTTTCAAATACGTATTGGATTTTTATTCCATATTGGCTTAGGATATCTCATTTCGGCAACACTGAGATTTAGATATTTTATTAAGAATGCTGAATAAAATATTTTCGTAATATATAAACCTAAAAATAAATCATTTATTTTGATCTGGATTTATAATGGACAATAATTGCACTTCTTTTTAAAATCTAAAACATTTCAGATAAATTCTGTTCATATTAAGGAAATATTAGTCAAATTATAAAATACTTTTGGATTAAGTTCTTTTTGTACGAACAACCCAAACGACCATGCACTTCAGTGAAATTCGAACCCATGACCTTTGCTATGATGTAATGATTAAGTTCTGTGAATATATTTATTTATTACCGTTCTTTCCATCTACGAATAAAGTTCCGGATAAATTATTCCTCGAATAGATGAGAAATATCCCATCGAAATCATAGCTCAAATGGTAGTAATTGTTCTAGCTGTCATTTTTTATGCGTAATTTTTTATTTATACGATGAATAATTTATTCGGAACTTTATTCGTAGAGTGAAAGACTGGCCCTTAAATAATAATTATTGTACAAAATTCTAAATTAGGAAACTTGTTTGTTATTCATTTGTTTCCTGCTAATGGAGAATTTTGTTCAATTATTCGAAACGTTTCATTTAAATAAATATATTTACAGAACTTAATTCAAAAGTCTTTTTATAATTTTACAAATATGAGTTCTGAAACCTTTTTCAACTTCGAAAATACATTTGTCGAAAACTTCCATCCCATGAGCAATTATTACAATACGACATTTGGTATTGTTCGCTTACGACAAATAGATTTTCGAGATTTGTAACATTCGACATTTGTAATATTCGAGAAATGTATTTCTATAACACTGTTTTGGAAACTACACATTCTACAACTAAAAACTGTATTGGAACAACTATCATTACATACGCCGCGTATGGAATATTTTCGACGAATTAAAGCCACATATTAGCGCGATATATGAAGTATCTTGATTCAGTTACTATGGTTACGTCTGTTTGTTTTAATTTAATTTTTTGAGTTTGACGTTTTCAACAGTTTTATATTTGTATTTTTTGTATAATTTCCAAAATCTTGTTATAGAAAGTATAGTCTGCAATATGTAACGGAATGTCATATCCCATACTCACAAACCGTAGATCTCGCCTTCGGCTCGGACTACAAACTTTTTGCTCGTGTGGAATATGTGCCATTCCATTACTTGTTGTAGAATATACTATTTCGAGGTTTGTAATATCCAAGCTATTCGACAAATGTATTTTCGTGTTTTGTAACATTCGTCATTTATAATATATTTAACATTCGACTTTTGTATTTTCGACATATGTATAATCGAGAAATGTTTTTTACCTATCCTTGGTTTACCAAATAGTTCAGTATATTGTGCTGTACTCTTTTTTTTGTACTTATAATAATAATAAAGCATCTCTCAGGGGTACATGTAAGTTTGTCGACCTATATTTGAAGCTAAATTTTAAGAGTGGCGTTTTAGAAAATGCTAAGCGTGTTATTAAAAAACTGTAACAGCACGATTTACTTGACACAAATTTAACGATTCATCTTGCAAAATAAAGTTTAATGAATTATAAAACAACAGCGAGTGGGCTATATCAAGTTTCCAACAGATATTAAACGCAGCGAGATCTCTCTCCACGCGTAAAGTTCGCGCCATCTTCATGCAAGTTTCATGGGCGGCCATATTTCGCCAGGACATAACTTTTTCGTAACAACTAGAATTTCAAATGGCGGAAAGCCTGTGAAACATTCGTCTTACTGTCTCCGTTTTACTCATTCATTGTGGCGTTATGTGCGAGAGAGACACCAAGCGACTGGTGACAGAAACACAGAAAGCAAGGATACAACGCGAGCAAAAATAATGATCGCCAGGATTATTAGGTCCTTATGAGGAAGAATTCGTGCAAAAAATGGGGCCGTCTCAAAGGAAGGAGAATTCGGGTGACACATTAAAAGTGTTGACGGAGTTTTTCTTTTAATGAAACCTTTGTCTTGTCGTACTTTGTGGAAATGGAAAATTATGTGCGGATGTTTCAAATTAATGATTCTGCAAACTTGCATCTGCATATTCATTAGCATGCAGATTGGATTCTAATCACTAATTACTAAGCACACTTCAAGCATTTGGGATTCACTGTTTTTGTGGCTTCTCCTCAAATTGATTATAGAGAATTTAATAATTAATATACAGGGTGTAACATTATATCTTACCCATAGGCGTTTGGAAAGGGAAATCAGTTTTTCCTTGCGCAAAAGTTCCCAGTTAATTTTAGTCGAAAATATTTGAAATAAATGTTCTAGATTAATATATTCTGCATCTAGGTCAGTAATCACATTTCATTTTACCCGTTTTATCACCGAAAAAATCGGTTAAAGCTTTATAAGAATTGCATCTTTATTGTGCTAGGCATGAAATTGAAACCGAATAACATACAAATATATGATATTTTAACTACAAAAAAAGGTTAAATTTATTATGAATTTGTGATTGGTTTAAATGACTTTAAATTCCCTTTTTTTTTTCTTAAAGAACGTACAAAATAAATTATGGTAACTGACATAGATGCAGTATTTAATTATCTGCACTACAAGATTTATTTGAAGCATTATTGTCTAAAATGAACTGGCCAAAAAAATGAAAAAAAAAAAGAATATGTTCCATGTTAATCGCCTATGACCAGTATATAGGGTGATTCATATATTCATAACATACGGAAAAGATTTAAATTGTAGCTACGAAGATCCAAAATAATGTCTTTTCATTAATAAATTTTTAACAAAAACTCAACTAAAAAGTTTCAGCACATTAAAGTTGAATCAATTAATGAGCAGTTGTTACAAACAATGGAAGTTAATTATGTTGAACAATGTTTAGTTTTATTTAGAAGAAATGTAATACGGCCATGGAAAAGTAAACAAAAACGAAAAATATTTGACATTTCAGAAACATTTAGATTTATTTACTACAGTGTTTTATTATTTTCTGTAGAAATTTCGTAGTATATTGTAATGATATAATGACAAGTTAATTTATTTCCATATTTTTCTGTTAAATAAATTAATAAATTTAATTAGCTCAGTTTTTGGTTGTTTTAAGAGAAATATTTTAGCTTCGTTTTTAGCGCTGTACAATGTTCTAAAAATGCCTCGAATAAAAGTACAAAGAAATATATTATCTACCACTTTTTTGAAGTATTTTCTAATAAATAATCATTTTATTTTGTTTGATATATCGTGAAATATTAATATTTAGGTAACCAAATGGGCCTCATAACATGCATTTTTAAATTCTAAACCTACATTATATTGATTCATTTTTGCTAAAAGTAAATAGGTAAAAATATATAGCAAGTATAGAGAATTGAAAATCCTATGTCAATTCTACACGCTGTATATGAATAACAGTGTTAAATTAAACATTTTTGGCTCACAGAAAGGTGAGGATTCATTCCTTTCACAAAATATCAAAAGGAATTTTCCTTCCTCAGTAAAATATTGCATTAAGGTTGTGCTAATTACTGTACAGTTAAATCCAATAAAATTCTTTGAAAATGAAATATCCTTTCCATTCGTTATATAAAAGTATGCAAAATGATATTTCCGTCTCTTCAACAGCTGACAAAATTCAGCAAATATCTCACAAAAATAAATTTCTTTCAAGCATCAGTAGTCATCTCACAACGCACAACAACAATCTTCCAACGAAAATCCAGAAAGATTAAAAAGAGAAAATAAATTAAATGCTATAAATGCTTTTTAATGGAAGTCTCTGAAACCGAAAATGCGGAGTAACGTAGCTGGATAAAAATCTAGGGAGAATTCACGAAGAAAGCACAGTATACGTTGGTAGCATTGCTCAGTGGCAGCGGGAGATAAGTCAAGTGTAGTGAGCACGCCAGCATGAGAATTGAATTCCAAATTGAATCAGCTTGAGCAACGATGCCTCGTACGCCACGTTGTGTCCGTTCGAACATTGGAAATAAAATATCCATATTTGAGGTCAGTTTTTAATATGCGAACTATTCACTGTATTTGCGTATCGTACAAAGATTGAAGACAGCTGAATAACTACTTATACTTGCGATCTTATACTGGATATAACATAAATAAGTATTAAGAATTTTTTTCCTAAATCGTGTAGTTTTTTAGTTCAAATTCTTTAAATATTAACCATAGATGGCATTAGTGCGAAACTGCGCTGTTTTTACGCTAAAATTATAACCTAAAAGATGTATTTATGAATTAAAAGTTTATTCAAACAATACTGAGCTGAAGAACAAATTCCCAAGATTATTTTTTGACGTTTCTTAAAACCAATGAAATGCTACATTGTATATCACGTCTCTACGTTTTAACCAATCCTGTCATTATTATACTGAGAATAAAGCTCTAGTGATTATTTCCGGGAATAAACTCTGTAGCTTTTTGTTTTTGTTGACAAATGTCAGATGTCAGATAGTTATCATCAACACAAGTAGATAGATTTAGTGTCGTGTCTGATGATGAAATAAAAAATAATATAATTAAATATAACTCGAGAGTTCGATAAATTAGAAAATAATTCTCCAGTATCTTTCTCAAACTTGTTGCCATTTGGCCTGGCAACACGTTTTCGAAGGACCTTTCAAATTATTTTTAATTTATTCTCACTCTCTTGTTATATTATTTATTACTGAAAATATTCGCTTCCAAAAACATCTTGGGGACTATTACTTGACAGCTGGTAACCGCACTTTTTACGAAAAAAATATATTACCTACCGAGATCTGCGGAAATTTCGAAAGTAGCAATTTTGGAAAATCAACAACATATAATACCACAAACCACAGTATAAGAATTAATAAATTAATTGATTCTTATACTATGATGATACCCTAGAAGAAAATTCTAAAATGAACTAATTAAGTTCCTTAATGTAATGAAATGTTTTTCATTATTTCATTTAGATTAAAATATAATTTGTTTAGTGTTATTAGTTTTATAGAAACACTACAATATAACATTTTAGATTTATTTTAAATTCCTTTGATGTTGTAATTAAATTTCATTATTTCTACATGGATTCTTTATTTTTTATGTTATGGTTACAATAAAATTAAAAAAAAGAATTTGTTCCAGAGAGTATTTTAATAAATTTAATCACTAAATTGCGCAATTTATATATTTGACTAAATCTGAATTTATCATATATTAATTTATATTTTTGTTTATTTCGTATTGTAGTTCAATTTTTATTATCATCACAAAAGAATTATCAAAGGATCTGAACAATTTAATTGAGTTTAAAATAAAAATAAATTTTAATTTTGTTGGATCAACTGTGTAATCTTTTCAATTAAATTTGTTTTTAATTTAAAAATGTTATCCAGCATTCATACAAACATTTTTACACAAAGCACCTAGATGCCATTGTGTAAAATAATAATAGAAAGTTGATATAATTTAGGAAATGAACAAAATAAATATGTTATCCACCTACTTACCGGATGCGTTCACATTACTTAACGGAAATCGATTTCGCGTTTCATAATCCATGATTGACATCAATCCGATTTCATATAAAATGTAACAGGATTTGTTACGTAAATAACTGCAGCTTTGCGGATCTGGTAAAATATTCAAAAATGTTGATACTCGGGAATATAATTTGTTTAGGCAACAGAATGCTTTTGCAAACTGATTAAAATAATTGAACATTGCCCCGACCGTGAAATACAGTTTGTCCGCGATGTGGTGACCAGTACGTCATTAGATTTCGAACTTATAATTATCAGTTATACGTATAGTCTGTCTTTGTCATAGATTTAATAATATATATGGATGGAGCGTTGGCTATGCTTTTAATACAGTAATCTGTAACCAATATAAGAGAGAGATGGTTATATCTAAAATTACGCAGTGGGAAAAGAACAGCACATTTTCATGCCACCCGTCACGTGGTATGAATGTTCTGTTCTTCTCTGACTGCGTAATTTTAGATATGATTATCTCTCTCTTATGTTGGCATTTAACTGTTGTATATAAAAATCAAGAAAATGTTTCCTACAAATTAATCTAGTTTCATTAGGTTGAAAATTATCTCGTTTTATAGCTAATATCCATTACTTGCTTAATTCCACATTTTTTGGAAAACTGTAAAAAATATGTATATTATACAGGCTGTTTCATAACTTCGAGTACATACGTTCAGATTTTTTTTTTAAATTCGAAAAATTAAGAGTTATTTACCTAAAACATTTTTTGTAGTACTGCACTGGATTCGCTTTCCTATTAAACACAAACAATGAAATAGGTAATCAACAATTTAAATTACATAATACTAGTAAAATAAACAAACAAAATTTAATTATTTTTAATGAAACGATAATTATTAACATAATCATAATGAAAGGCGAGTGTCTGCAGGGTGCAAGGTATTGGGTGCTCTGGGTACATTTGCTCGAAACGTGAATGTATCTAGAGATGCTCGATTGAGTGTTTATAATGGTGTGTTAGTGCCTACATTGATGTATGGTTCTGAATGTTGGGTGTGGATGAAGAAGCATGAACGACGTATAACTGCTGTGGAAATGAGATATTTGAGAGGAGTATGTGGGTATACGAGACGTGATCGTATACGGAATACATTGGTGTATGATGAGTGTGAGATTGAGAAGAATGTTGTTAAGAAAGTGGGGGTGAGTCAGTTGAGGTGGTTTGGACATGTTGAGCGAATGTCGAATGAAAGGTTGGTGAAACTAATATATGTGGGTGAGATTGAAGGTGAACGATTGCGCGGGCGTCCGAGGAATAACTGGTTGGGTATGATTGATGGTTTGTTGCGTGAACGAATGATTCCGAGTGTGAAGAATAAACGAGCATGTATGAATCGCACTATGAATGTGGACGAGGCGAAAGTGGTGTGTCAGGATAGGAATGTTTGGAGGAGATTGATTGTTAGTTGACTGTTTTTCTGGGTTCGTGCTACCCCACTAAGTGGGACATAGCGTGATGTTATGTATGTATGTATGTATGTATCATCCACCCAGTGGCAGTGGCAACGAAAAATTTTGGACTGGGAAACGGAAAATAATTTTGCGATTTAAAAAAAAATCTTTTTGATTCGTAATCAGCATATCAAATAACATATACCATTAACGTATGTACCTAAAGTTATGAAACACCCTGTAATAGTGTTCTAAACTAAAATTGACATATTTACCTGTCAAATGAAACATCGTCTTTTGTAGTCTGTTTTGTACAATTATATGCACAACAGGATTTTACTATATTTGATATATTTAAATATGAAATAAATAATTGTCAAAATTATAAATTAGGGACAAAAGCTCGCACAAAAGTCCTTCAAAACAGTATTCAACTCACACATAAAACCAAGTTCTTGACACCTTGAGATTAAAGTCACGTGACGGGTGGACTCTATCACGCTGTGTTGATTACAAACTATCTTTATCCATACTCCTTCCATACATTTTATTAGTTCTGTGTTTCCCACCATTAAAATCTTAACCCTTACGAATATTTTATGATGACGTACAGGTCATCACATCGCGGACAAAGTGTAGAAATGCTATGTGTAATAATTGTTTAGGGAGGAGTATAGAGGGTAGAGCGATATTGAATGGCAACGGTGTAGGCATGTCTCTGGGCAGTGTTGATGCGGATATGACGTGGCGTGTTTGTTCTAGAAGGGCGACATCAACTTGGAGAACGTGACTCATGAAGACGCTGTTGCGACGCTCAAGGCGACGCAGGAACGCGTCGTGCTCATCGTCGCCAAACCGGAGAGTGCCTTCCACACGACCAACTCCGAGAAGTCGCATTCGCCTATCCGTAAGTACTCTTCTCCTTTACGTACGAAATTAATAGTATGTACGATGTTCAATTTAAATGTGTCACCATTAAATTAGCAAACAATTTCTATCTTAGAGATAGAGAGAAAATAATATTTTTCGCGCCGCCGTCCGTCATTGATACAATTACATATCACTAAATCGGTCGAAAATCATGTTTTTGTCGTACTAGTTCGACAAAAATTGCTAACTTTTTATGGTTATATGTTGGCATCACTTCACTAATTTTAGCTAACTTCTGACGCTAGAAATGTCAAAGTATTACATTGACAAAAATATTATGGCAATATATCTACAATTGAGTATTTACAATACAAGAAAACAGAATATTTATGGATTTTAAACATATTTGTAAGTAATTATAATTGTATTTGCAGTGTAAAATAAAAATAAAAATATGTAGATATTTTTGGTTATGATACTGGAAAATAAACATAATTGACATTCAAATATTGTGAAGTTAGCAACATAAAAAAATTCCCTGTCATTAAGAAAATGAGTAATAAATTAAATTTATTTATTAAATTTACATAAATGTTGGCGCGAAAAATCTTGTGTATCCCTCGGTTGGAAACTATTTTGCGAGTGCTCGTATTTGTAGGACTCGCCTGCGGCTCGTCCTATCAAAATAAACTCGCACTCTCAAAATAGCAGTTTCCAACCTTGTGATACAAATAACTATTCTACGAGTGGTTCTGAAAATACGGAATACAATTTTCTAATTTTTTTAATGGAAATCCAATTTTCATTCATTCCAGTATTTTTGTCTGAATGCAACTATGTAAATATATTTACATATATTTTATTTATATCAGGTTGAAAAAGGTACACTTTAGATACAAAATTATACATTACATAAACAAATACAAGTAATAGTATATTATACATTAAGGGAGAGAAGTGTATGATTTTTATGATTTCAAAATTATTTGATAATATAATTTATGATAGTTACCTTTGATTCGTTTAAATTTGTTCATATTTCACATTATTTGAGCCTTTTTCCTCACGACAGAAGAGAAAGTGTACAAATCTCCTGTAGATATAAAATTGACTGTTTCTGCCATGAAAAACCGAGTTTTTCTCTCTTGGTCGTGAAAAAATTATTTTATATGTAACTGATAAGAATTTTAACCTTATTCATATTAAAATCATTACTTAATAAAATAAAAATGAGAAGTACACCCAAGGAAAATAAAGTGATTCATTATTTAATATTGATGAACACATATGTCGATAATTATCAATTATATTTATTTTGACAGAAAATTTCATGATTTTCGTAAAAATAAATTTAAAATAATATGGATTGAAACCTATTTATTTACATATTTTTTTAATAGATGGCGTAAGCTTCTCTCACAGCAGTTATTTTTCTTGGTTTTACATTCATTTCAGTTTTGGCCTAACCTTAAAGTACTGTCATGTTTCTGTACATTTGGTAGTGAATATTGAGACTGAAAAACATACGAATAGCATTTTTACTAGATTTACATGCTGTTAATATTAAACAAGATTTGTTGTCAGAATAATGAAGGTAAATAATTCTTGCCAAATTTCTAAACTGCCAAAGTAACGTTTCTTCAGAACATTTTATTTACAAATCACTAGTTTAGAATTAAGCATATTGTTACTTTGGATGCAGCTATTAGATTTTAGTCGTATAATCATTTGAAAATTCCATATCCATTTTTAAAAAGCAAAAAATGTAAAGAAATTGTGTATAGGTAATAGTTAATCAGCACGAATTTCATTGATATTATAATTTGAACATTGCTTTCAGCTTGCAAGCTAAGAGCTCCAAAAATTCAATTCTTAAACGCACTTTCGCATTTCCAAATGCACAATCAGTTCGAACACAATTCCTCAAAAGATTTCAATTTCATATATGTAACTAGCCACGGAAACCTTTTAAAATTTAATCCCTCCAAAAATTCTGTTCACATGTGTCATTGTAAACGCGCCCGTGTTCTTGAACTTTGCCAAAATTCAGTCTTGAGTAGGCTGTGCGCTCATTCTTTCCTATTCTAGAGTAGGTTTCCCGGAGAATTTGGCGCATTTACGAACATCTGCGCGGACGTGAAACGTCCTAAGTACTCCTCATTTTTCTCGCATCATTCCAGATTTATATGTCGTTTGGTTAACAGCGTTTCTTACTATCTGCGAAATTTGTTTTGGCAATGGATGTATCAAGAACACATTTGCTGAGAAAATGACAACCTGTAAGGTGTAAAATTACAAACCTTTGGGAGAATTTCGTTTAGACCTTTTGAAAATCTATATGTATTTTGTGTGAATAATTTTATTTGATACACAATATTCATTGAAACTTTTTGTTAGAGTTTGATTAATCATTTGTAATTTGATATGTGAAATTCAATGATCCACAACTGGATAGAAACAAAAAACAACAAAATTGAAACTAGTGCAGAGTTAAGAAACTAAGGACGGAAATGGTGGATGGATGATTTTTTTTTTAATCTTTACCCTCTGCGCATACACAGGATACAGAATTGAAATGAGGCGTATTTAAATTTCAATGTTATTTTTTTATATTGCTGTGAATTTTTATTTACTTTACAGCAGACAATTAAAATTTATTAGAAAAATTGTAACACGGCCATAGAAAATTATTGTAAATACACTTTCTATAACACTGTTTTGGAAACTGGGCATTCCACTACTAAAAACTGTTATGGAATCACTAATTTTAATTTTAATTTTTAATTTTATTTATTTGAGTTTGACGTTTTCAACAGTTTGATATTTGTATTTTTATAATTTCCAAAACCTTTTTATAGAAAGTATAGTCTACAACATGTAACGGAATGGCCTATCCCACGCTCGCAAACCGTAGCCCTCGCCTTTGCCTCGGGCTACAAACTTTTTGCTCGCGTGGAATATGTGCCATTATTTTCTGCACTTGTTGCACAATATACTATAACATTACAGAAAACAGATTTAGATTTATTTATTACAGTGTTGTATTATTTTCTGTAGAAATTTCGTAGAAGATTGTAATGACATAAATATATTATTTACCACATTTATTTGAAGTATTTAATTTAGTTGATAGAACATTGTACAGCGCTAAAACAGAGACTAAAAACACCCAAAACAAACATTTTGTCCTATATTGTACCACATTAGTTTGTTTTATATTATTATTATTTTGTACATTATGTTAGGATATATAATATGACGTGATAAGATTTTTTGAAAATGTATTTATTCTCTTGCAGCCCTGGATCGAGTGGACCTGTCCTACGGCCACGGCGACTCGCTCCACGCGTCCACCACGGCGCTGCACCACCCCGCCACACCCCGCGCCATCAGCCAAGAAGACGTCTCTAGGTCAGTAACAGTGTTCTGTATCAGTGTAGTTCTTAGTGGTGGTAGATTTATAGTCCTTTCTCTCCCAACTTGTGTGCGAATTGAATCGGCTTTAATTCAATTGTTCTGATTACTGATTTGCGATTAGATGAAATGGAATACGCTGCAAGAATTTATTTGGACGTTTTCGATCGATTGCCTTAAACTTGTTTCTATCATGATTTAAAGTATTGCGCTCGCTGAATCTATATTTAAAATTGTTTGTTGTGAATTCATTTTAGGTTTCTTTTTGTTGACGTGTCCATGTTTATGCTACGAGTAAATGTTTCCTCCTCTTATTTTCTGGTAGCGCGAACCAGAGTAAGAAAATGGAGGAGCATGAACAAATTGCAGTAATATGTCTAAAGCGTTCATTTTTGTCTTCTTTTCAAGCTAATTTTTAACGGTTATGTTCCAAAATGTGAATTTAAATTTAAAATATAAAGTAGAATGAAATATTTAAGTAGGAGTCCGCGGCAAAAACTTATTAATATTAAAGGTATTTTATTTACGTTTTACAAAATACTGAAAAGAATTTTCCTTTATTCATTTGTTCATAAATTAAATTGTTTCCGTCCTACATTTCATAAAAAGAAAATATTGACATAAAATTTTGTCTGTTTCATTTATTTAAAATTTATTACAAAAAGAAAAACACACGACCTTCGATAACTCAAACCATGAATTGCCACTAAAAAATTCGAGTTAATAAGACTTCGTGAAATCAAATAATTGTTTAAAAAGTATACATACACAATAGGATGTCTATAATAAAAAGTACGATTTTACATTTTCTAAAAGTAAGGGAAACCAACTACATTTGTCATTTAAAATAATTTTTATTATAAACGTAGTTACTGAAATATTGCTTAAACTTTCTCACTAATAATACAAATATTACTTAATAATATTTCACAAGACACATATTTTTGAAACTTCACAACTATTTGACACGTTTGACACATAAATATTAAAAATGTTTTAGTTGTGTTCCCATTGAAATATATTCTTAAATTTATAATTTAGTTTTTCTCAAAATTAGAAGCATGTACAAGAAACGTGCAAATAACATTTTATATTCCAAATATTTTTGCTAACATCTTTCATTTGAAAGTTTTTCTCACAGCTGATTCTATTTTTGAAAAATATTGAATTTTTGTTTTGTGTGTCCAGTAAACTTCCTTTTCCGGTTTTTCAATTTCATTCAAAGCAACTCAGCTCTTTATTTTTTCATGCTACTTTTAAATTCCAAGTTTCGTTTACATATCTTGTCTCATTCATGAGATATTGCGCACACAGACATCCATCCATCCATCCTCACACACAGACATGATTGAGAAATTGGTCTTAACGGATCCAGTGGACGTCAAAATATGTATTTCCGCAAAAATCTCGTCAGCGATTTTTTTCGCGATTACAATACTTCCTTATACTTTGTATAAGAATGTAAAAAATTGTATTCCCTTTCATTTCAAATGCCGTTATAATTTTATTTCAGTGTTTAAATTTTTTTTGTACTCCCAAAATGGTCTATGCATTTAGAGCAAAGCATTTATAAATGCATCAGTTTATCACTCTTAATTCAAATTGTGCTACTTTTTAAATTTCATTGTTATGAATTTTAATGTTTCAGAATAATGTTTCACATTAGTCAATTCTTCTACAGAGAATTTAACGCATTTTTAATGCTTATATACCTGTAGGTATATCTCAATTTATATCATATTACGTCTTATCGTTTCCCACTATATAATGCGAATAAAACCTTTTGAACAACTGCAATATCAAATTTTATTCCAATAATAAAATAATGTTTCTCAACATTTTATTTATTTTTATAGATTAGAAGTGCAGTAAATAGTTTATGAGTAAGTTTTTTTCTTGTTATTCTTCAGCAAGCGAGAATGCCTTTGATTTTTTCTTTTATTTACGTTCGGAATTTTTATGTTCTCGAATAGAATTTTTTGCGATCTTGATGTCAATATTGAACGACGCAGCATTATTTATCTCCTGTAGTCTGGAATCCATTTTCTTCTTAGAGTATGCGTAGGTTAAATCAAGTGAAAATTGTCTTAATCCGAATCTCCATTTAATTGAGTTCCAATTAAGTTAATTAAAACCGCTCTAGAATAATCGAAGCGCATCTAAAATTTCGATGGCCCGTGCAGAATGTAAATAGGGTTTCAGGGCAAGGACATTGATAGCAATTCAGCGGTGGAGATAAGAACGCAAATTAGGGGCACCTTCCCACTAATGTGCCTACTTAACCTAATTAATTACTTATTCAAACATTGAATTTTCGCCTGTATTACAAGCATTTCAACCATTTACATTGAAATTACTTAAATTCTTATTTTGAAAGATACTCAAATAAATTAATTCCAAATGTGATAGCACAATATATTACACCTGTAATTTGATACCAAATTCTATGGGAATTTATAAAAAACAATTGATGATCGTTAAAAAATCAAACCAATTATATTTTTGCGATAACAGATTTATGATTTAATAACTTTGGTTACAAAAAATATGCGAAACAAAATGAGTTTTATTCATTACGACAGCGATATTTTCTGTCAAAGAAATTCATAATTTAAAAATCTTTGAACATTAATTAGATACACTTTGTATTATTTTTAAATGGAACCAGCAAATATCTGGCTTATTTATCAACTTAGCAATTTATTTCACATAACATGATTTATACTACAACATGAAAGCTAATTGATAGCGGATGTAAATTAATGATATCATTTCCGGTTTACTACTAATTTATATCAACTTAAATTTCAAATGGAACATACTATATTTTTAAACAAATTTGAAAAGTGCGACAAATTTACTTTATAAACATGTAAAATAATTCATAATGTTATGTTATTAAAAAGTTAAATTACGAGCACATTAATTATCCTTAAATGAAAAAAAAGAATAATAAGCCATGACGCTTGTTTGAAATAATAAAATATTTAATTTAAATAAAACAATTAACTAAAACATTGGTAACACGGTAAAAAATGTTATCTGTCAACAACCAGTACTAATTGTTATTACATTTTTTATTAGTAAGTTTTAGTGTTTTTTAGAAAAAAGTTGATATATTAGTCATGGCCTACTATTCTTTTTCCGATTAGCGATAATTAAAGTGCTCGCCATTTTATTTTTTAATAATGTAACATGAATTGTTTTACTATAAAACAAATTTAACGAATTTTTTTAATTTGTAAAAAAATATACATATGCCCGGTATTATGAGGAAATTTAAACTCCAGTTAAATTATCTTTAATACTAAATAACATCAAGTTATTGATAAAATTATCACACTCAGCCTTCGGCTTCGTGTGCTAAAATTTCTCTCGTGGGTAATTCCTTACTTCGCCCACTTGTAAAGTAAAAAACTATTGTGTATTTCGTAACTAAATATATTAATTATTAATATTTAATTTTATGTGCTTTTGACTAAATATTTTAGTAATTTTATTGAAGCAGAACAATAAATCGTAGTTATAACAAATTAAGTTGTTACAAAGGATACAAACTCTCTTTAACAATTTCAAATTGATAAGTTAGCTAACTTTACTTGTTTTTATTGACGTGTCTACTTGTTAAATTTTACAAATCCAGCAAATAAATAAAAACAATTTTTCTTGTTAAAATTTGAATTGACAAAAATTTAATTTAACAAATTGTCATATTTGTTCAAATTGTTAATTTAACGCAATATATTTGTTAATATTAACTAAAAATACAACAACAAAAATAACAAATCGCAAATCAAATTTTTTACTGTGCAAGAAAGAGTACAGTGCAATATCTACATAGATAGCGTAATAATTTAGACTTTAATAAAAAATAATTATATTCAATTATTATAGCATATTTTTCAGGTGGTGTTAATAATAATTTATAAAAATGTCTTATTGTTTCTTAGCATGAAAAATCTCAATTACTTCTAGAATCAACGTAGCAACTTATAAAGTAAACTATATCAATGACTGAAATCTATTTGGCATTTGTAAATGTAGAATTTTTCTCGTTTTCAATTTAATATTTTTGTGCAAATTCCAAGTTATCAGCGCGCACAGTGTCCGCAGAAAAGTAAAGAAGAAGAATGCTGTCAAACTTTTTAGATGCTAGTGCGTTTATCAGAAAATTGAATGTTGTTATCTGGTTGAAAAATTTGTGTGCCGACTATGATAAAGGGCTAGGCTGCCGGTGGCTCCCAGCTATGATCCTGTATAATTGACTTGGTTCTTTGCATCTCCCGTGTTCGTCTCTTTCAATTTAATTTTAACGGAATTATGTCGATTTTCTCCGGTCTTCCTACTCCTTTGATACGGTTATACTTATCATCTTCTCGTGATGATATTCCCGTTTCGTGCTTTTACCAACTCAACTAAAAAATTGATGGCTCCTTTGAATGTGCTGCACGCGCACTGCTGAATTTTAAAATAGTTTCGTTTGTAGAATTTGTATTCCATGTGTGCTGTCGGAACTATTTCTTTAAGTGTGGATTTTTCTTCTCTTTCAACATTTCTTTTTTATGCGCGCCATGCACTGCCGCTTTACAAATCTAACAGGGAATAGTTGCCCAAGAAAATGATATTACTGTAGATGTCATAAAATTATTAGGGAAGCTAAACTAGTTCTGAAAATGTTATAAACTTTTCGTCTTAAATGTTTATTACTGCATAATTTTGATGCCATTATTACTCGTTTCTTTTGAGACTCATTATTTGTTCTGTTACTCCTTTCACGCTAACATTTTTGGAGATTATAATTTGACAGCACTGTAGACTTAAAAATGTATTGTATATTGAGAACTACTCCAAAGTAAATGTGCTACTGTGTTGTAATATTTTAAATATTTATACCGTAAATTTCAACTAAGATGAAATATTTACTAATCTCTCATTAATGTATTGATATGGATGCCAGTTATACAGGACGTTCAGAAAATATGAGCCAGTAAATTAAGGGTGTGTAGGTAGGTTTATATAAACACGTGTCCAGAAATTCTTGGTTATTATCTATATCAATCTAATATTTTACAATATTTTCTCCTTAAATAAAATTTCAGTGTCAAAACACGGTGAAACATAATCAAGACCGCCTTTTTAATAGTGTTTACTTTTGACAGTTTTGTTAATAACCTGTAAAGAATCATCTCATTTGGCCCAGTTAAAATCATACAAAGGAAAATTGTTTAATTCACATATATATCTTATTTTTTATCATTTTTAGCTCCTGCACATACATATATGTAAGGGAGGTATTATGTTTGTGTTATGAATTGATTAGATTTTGGGAACAATTCATTAACAGTAAGTGGTAGATTATTTGAAAACCTATCATGGTTTTTGGGCATATCATAATAAAAAAAAATGAGATAGAGTAATTGTAATTGTAATCAAAAAGTTGTAGAATAATATAACCTACAATCTTTTTTTGAAACATTTTTCTATATATTCAGTGTTCAAAAACAGTGTTCGTGGTACCAGCCAATACCTTTGGGCCACATAAAATCTTTCTGTTAGTGATTTTTGTTAATTTGTTATTATTTCAATTGTTATTTTACCTTACTATATTCTAAAAAATAACAGGATTAAGACACAAATAAATTGAGTACAATTTTCCATTTGTAAAATCAGAGCAAATGTTTTTAAGTTATTCTAAAAATCTTAATTGGATCAAATGATATAATTCTGAGCTCATATATTTACTTTAAATATCAGTCAATAACGTCGAATATCGAAGATCTACTTCAAGGAACTGTATAGATGCCTGCATAAGAAGACGAGTAGAAAGTTACATATTTCTATTATTTATTTATTAAATAATATTTTTTGAAAAAAAATAGTTATTTACTTTACAAGTGGGCAAAGTAAGGAATTACCCACGAGAGAAATTTTAGCTCACGAAGCCGAAGGCTGAGTGAGATAATTTTATCGAGTGGGTAATTCCACTATGCCCACGTGTGAAGTATAACGTTTTATCCAACACTTCTTAATAAATGAAAAAAATTTAAAGAAATATTATTTGACAGTGACATATGCTTTAAATTTTTAAATTAAAATGTCAATCGAAGTAGTTACCAAGGTGTTGTGTGTTATTAGTATTGTTATAAATAAAAAAAATAATACTCACTAGTGGCTTTCCTCAAAATTATACCCACTAGTAGATAATCTGTTACTTTGCTTGTTTAAAATCGCCATAGTTATAGAACATTTATTTAAAGGTGTTGGATAAAATTAATTAATGAATTTTGATAATAAGAATTTCGGGATTTATTGTTATTTTTTATTATAAACGTTTCTCAAGAATTGTACCAAAGTAACCATTCGAATTTTTACTTCATTAGCAAACTTCTTTAAAGTATAATGACAAGTTTATCGGACATGACAACCTACATTGCATTTTATCTGGAACAGTATTTTGTATAACTGATATTCATACTGAGACATTTAGGAGAGAATTACATCTTGGTTCACTGAAAATAATATGCAAATATTTCAGGAATGTGTATGTTTTCATGTTTTGTTTCTTCCATAGTTTTTTGGTTATCTAACGCCGCGAAGGAAATAAGATTTGCAAGAATTTCGTTTCGTAAGAAACTTCTCCTGTGTTTCGCAAAACGCAGTGAATGTCGAATAAAAATTTAAAATTCCAATGCACTTTGTATACGAACTCTCCATAATTCTGTGTATATTTTGTATTAGAATGTGTTAAAATTTTAATTCCTATGTAAATCTCAAGTATGCATTATTCATAAAAGCATAATATTTACTGATATTTATCGTGCTGCACTTTTTGTTTTATTCTATTCTTTACAAATTCCGTGCAGCGGTGTTACCTCAGAAAATGTTTGTACTCTTCCTAGAAGAAATTACAGTTTAGCGTACTTTTAAAAAGTAATTCACTATATTGTTGATAATGGTGTAATTTAAAAAATTAACAGTAATGATCATATTTATTATTTTCTCACAGTTATTGAATCTTTTTCTCCTTGAGAAAATGATGTCGGTAATTTTTTCTACATTGTTTTTATGTCATCGGTACCTAATTTTTGATCAAGAAGAAAAAATGCGGTTTTAAGGTTAATCGTGTTTTTAATTTTATTGTTGTGTTGACCCACAAGAAATGTATTGAAAACCTTCGAAATATTTTCATTCAAAAGTAATTAAGAATGTAATTAGGATTAAGAAAATGAGACGTCAGAAACATGCCACTTCTCAACTCTATTATATATTTTCTAATATTTACTTCTTATATTTAATCACATAAACATTTTAATAATTTAACGATATATCAAATTGTTGAAGTGTCAAATGGTTTGCAACGAATCTGAAGATTTTTGTTTTGTTTTGAATTCGTAACCAAATGACTCAAATCACACTTGTTTCGCGCGATAGAAAACACCTGGTTAGATCGACACAAAGAAATTAAGGACATCTTTAATAACATAGGTTAGCAAAATTTATGAGTGGTTATCAAACATTTGACTAAAATATTCGTACAGTTTATTTATGTTTCTGGAATAAATGATATTCATCTACATTTTAATTATTTACATTATTTTAATTCCAGTTAAATAATTTTCTAAACGGTAAAATTGAACTTTTATGTGATTACAATTATTTACAATCCCTACTGCCTTAGATCCATAACACTGATATCACAACATTAAAAAAAAAAATCTGATGTGGACACCACACTACTTTCTAATACATATAAAACCAACTAAAAATGTATGACTTGTTCCTTGCGTATGACTTCGACAATTATTTGACATATAGATGTTAAACCTGTTTAATTTTTAGTTCTTATTGTAAATTATTTTATTTTAAAATAGGTATTAATTAATATCTAGTCTTTAAAATCTTTTATAATATTTCAAAAACACATATTTTGACACTTCACATTTATTTGGAATATAGATATTAAAAATGTTTTTTATATATAATTTAGTTTTTCTCATAATTAGAAGCATGTATATGTAAAGGGCAAATAACATTTTATGTTCCTAATATTTTTGCTAACATCTTTCATTTGAAACTTTTTTCACAGCTGATTTCATTTTTGAAAAAAAATGGAATTTATTTTTTTCTGTGTCCAGTAAACTTCCTCTTCCGGTTTTTCATTTTCATTCAAAATCAACTCAGCTCTTCATATTTTCATGAAACTTATAAATTCCAAATTTCATTTACATATCTTATCTCGATTTATTTCATGATTCCTATACTTCCTTATACTTTGCGGCTTAATGAATAACAAATGAGACTTTTTAAAACTGCAGATAGTTCAATTTAGATGAAGCTTCATAAAAAAAAAATAGAGAATTATCCCAATTATACAGTCCAAATCAAAAGTTCATTATTGTAGCTAACATTTTTTATACCATTTTAAAACAATTTTTTTCGCGTTAGTATATCTTTTTATGAATTACCGCTTTACTAACTGTATCGATTATTTCTATCGCAATATATGGTTGCACCTTTCGTGCATACATAACCTAGAAAAAATAAACTCCATTACACCGTCACCATACTTAGGAGCTTAATAAGCAAAAGTTTCTTCATAAGTCTATCGGCGGCGAAGTGTCGATTATATCAACTTAGTGCTAACAATCACGCTACATTCACGTCTACGCTCACGTTGTCACGTTACATAGTTCCCAAGTGGGCACAGCGTCTGTCCTTAATCACAGAACAGTTAACCCGAACGTCCATTATTTTCATAGTTGAACGCTGGTTGATTGAGTCGGTTATTCAACATAGTTCCCAATTATTCTCCTAATAAAATTCTCCATTGATTAGCGCGTAAATGGCGACGTTCCATCGATGTTGTCTCTATGGGAACACCTATCACTCATATTACATATTTTCACGTTCGTTTATCTACGTGATCGCCCAATCGCCAGGACCGGCTTCGAAAGATTCTTTCTGGAAGTAAATAGACAATAAATATTTCACCACAAATTTTAGCCGCAGCGAAATGCGGTTATGTCCCCACAAACAATTGTTGCCATACAACATCTACTTGTTTCAGGCTTTCATAAATGCCCACAAGTTAGTTTCAGTATTTTCAGAGTTGATAGCTTCGCAGTAAAGCCTCAGATTATGGATCATGAAATTCTTGGTTCGAATCCCACAATCGACAGTTGCCTTTTTAAATTAACCTTGTTTTCTCTTTACTAACATTTTTGGGGACCGTGATTTGACGGCTGGTAATCATGCAGTGGAAATAGAGCACCACATCCAAAATAGGTGAATGCCGTAATGATATATTTATTTTTCTACGCCTGATGAATACATATATCCCCATTATTTCAATTTTTTCGATGAATTATAGTACCCATAATTCGCGACAATGAATTATGATTATTATGATTCATAATTCACTCTTCTCGACCAATCACATAGCCAGAAATCCATAATTGACGGTTATTTGAAAGATGTGATGTGGATCACCAAGCAACAGCCGTCTGACAGTTGACATGTTGTCATTGTATATTTTTATGTTGACGATTTTCAACGTGTGTTTTCAACGAATTGGAACATTTTTAATAGTGTATTATTATATGAGGGATTATGATAGTCTTTATTCATGAAGATGAAGTTGAATAATGATCATAATCCTGAATATAATCTATACTTTCTCTACTCCTGTAAATTCGGAAATCACATTTGAAAATGATTGAAATTCGTTGAAAACACAATGACAACTGGCTATATACTACGTCAACTGTCAGACGGCCGTTGCTTGGTAATCCACGTCATGTTTTTAAAATAACAGTGAATTATGGATTTCTGGCTCTGTGATTGGTCGAGAACAGTAAATTATGAATTATAATTCACTCTCGTGAATTGTGGATACTATAACTCAACGAAAAAATTGAAATAATGGGGATTTATTCAGGAGTAGAAAAAAGTGATTTCCGAATTTACATGAGTAGAAAAAGTATAGTATTATACATTAATAGAATGATTAGATTTGCAAATTTTAAAAAATTCTTTTATGTTCGACACTACTATAATCACTTGTTTATAATATTGTTTAGCGTCCATAAAGTGACTAAGAACTACTCCTATAAAGTAAAAACAATAACCAATATAACTTGGTAACCAAACAACAGAATAAAAGCACACTTCGAAATTATCAATTTTTTTTGTCAACGTCATGTGTTGGATTTTCTCTTATTTTGTGCGTCGTTTCGCTGCGCCCGTTCGGCCTCTAAATTGTCTCGTCCATAAAACCCTAAATTACGTGTTTGTTAGATAAATACCTTTTATCCGTGAAGGTATATTATGTTCTATCTACCATTTATTATTATATTCTAAGGAAGTTTTTGGTTGATTTTGACTAATTGCGGCCCTGGCAAGACAGGAAGTCGTAGCCTGCGTCGGATTCAAACCTTGACTGTGACTCTTCATTGCTTGGTGAATGTACCGTGTAAGGGTGTTGTGTCTTCATTTTATTGTGTTTTAAGGTGTGTGAAATTTATACTACAAATTGAGGACATACGCGGTTATATGAGGTATTGCTTTTCATTTGTTCATCATAAAAGATATACTGTTAATAGTAGAAAGTTTAAAAAAATAGTAGTATACATGCAAATTAATTTATTTATATTGCACTAAATTTGCCATGCATTATCATAAAACCAAGGTACTTAACAAGATAGGTTAATGCCAACTAGAAGTGTTTAGTATTTACGATAATTAATGTGTAATTGATAATTACTCGTGAAATAGTCGAGTGTCTTCTCTTCAACGTTTTTTAAAAATGTAGGTGAATGTAAAAAAGAAGACTTTTGATAAAAAATTGTTTGACCGACTTTCATTTTTATTTTTTCTCTGTTACACTTATATGGACATTTTCATTAACACGTCGTAATTTTTAATATCTTTCAAATATTTTATACTATCTTCTGTGCCAATAACAATTTTGGGGTCATTATTTAACGACCGATAATCGCGCAAAATATATAAGAATTATTTTAATATGAATATAATTAATATTTAAATTACTTAAGGTTCAAGTCATAGTTCTTCTTAATTATCTTATAATAATATAATAATATAAAGAAATTTAACTGTCAATTAAATTTACTTTTAAAGTACTTTTATTTATATTTAATAAAATTTGATTGTCATTTGGATAGCTTGATGTAAATTTAGTATGGAAGTAAATTTAACTGGAGTTTATAATATCGGGAATTAATCTTATAGTCAGTTTTGTACACCGAATTACATTTATCCAATCCTAATGCTTGTTTTAGTCTTAGTTTTTAGGCGTAATCATAAACACAGTAGCTGGTACCACGAGCTCTGTTTTTGGGTATTTTAAGAGAAGTGTTTTACTTTCGGTTTTTGCGCTGTACAATGTTCTAAAATTATTTGATAATAAAATGCTTCGATTAGAAGTTACAATATATTATCTACCACTTTTATGTGAAGTATTTTTTTGTAAAATTAAGTTAGAACATTGTACAGTTCTAAAACCGACTCTAAACACTTCTCTTAAAACACCCAAAAACAGCTCATGATGTCAGCTATTGGTCTTTTTCGGGTATTCTAAAAGACATATTTTAACGCTGTTCAATGTTCTAAAATTATTATATAAAAAAATACTGCAAATAAATATGGTAGAGACTATATTTCTCTGTAACTTTTATTTTACGCTTCTGTTTATACAAATAATTTTAGAAAACACTTCTTTCGAGTGTACGCAAAACAAAGAGCCCATCGTAATAGTTTGTAAACTCCAATTTAACATCAAAAAATTGTTTAGAACATAAATTTTATGAAAAGAAATGACAAGGTAAAAGTACTCAAAATATTTCTTACTACTTAGACTAAATTTATTGTAAGTCATTCGTACCTAATTTCAATTGGCAATTTAGATACTTAAATTAGCGTTAAAAATTATAACCAGTTTTTACAATAAACACTCTTAAATTTACATAATACGTTATCAGTTGACGTATATCCACAACGTCATACTTCACACATGTTAAGGTGACACAAATATTAAAAATTAGTATTATAACACATTCGTTTTTCTAATTTAAAATTCAAAACAAAATCATGCAGCACAGATAACAAATGAGCGTAAAACAAGTGCGCAAGCAGACGCGGACTAGAGCAACAGGTAGAGGTTGTTTTTATTTGTAGTGAATCCACTTGATTTCTATGATTCTACCATGAGTTTATTTTATCGTGAAAAATTATTTTTTAAATGTATGACTACGAATTTGACAGGAATATATTATATCTGTTTTACAAGACGCAATTTATTGATTAACAAAATGCTTGTCAATAAATTGCAAAAAAATAAAATATTGTCGTACGTTTTACACATCAAGTCTTCCGTAAATATATGTGATAATTTCAGTATTATCAACATGATATCAGCTGTCACCTATGTTACTTGCTACTAATATTTTAGGTTTGAGATATACATACAAATATGGCATACTAATCCTCTAGAATTCCCTTAAAAATTGTCGAAAAGTAGAACTTGTTCTAAATAGTCAATAAATTGACCAATTTATTGGTGGAGAAAAAATTGACGCAGAGTGGTATTACACACAACAATAAATGAACAAAATTTTAAAATGAAATATAATGAATAAATTTAAACTATTAATTGTTTTCAATCAATTTTGAACAATTAAATGTTCAAATTGAAAACGTCTCTGAAACTTTTACAATTACTCAAATATCTAATGTTGCTCAAGAGTTTTATAATCGATTGGATTATTGTTATTGATAATTTATTATAATACTTGTTTATTTATTTGTTATTTTGTAACTTTCTTTTAATCTATAATGCCTAGTTCACCAACAATAGTTAAATCTTTAACTTGGTTTAAACATTATAAAATACAATTCAAGTTATATATCGATTAGATTAGCTTTGTTTTGATTTATTTAAGGGCCGATATTTCCAACGTCCTAAACCTAGAGAATAAATTTATCAGTGGAATAAACAAAAAATCTCGCATCAAAATATGACTGCCAGAATAATCATCATTTTTTGTTTATTCTACTGATAAATTTATTCTCTAGTTCTAAACCAAGTTTAAAATTTAACTACCGATAATATAATAATTTAGTTACATTTATTCCTTATATATGATTTAACAAAAGATTTAATACATTGACGTCAATTCGTATCCATAAATTTGAAAAGAAAAAATCCTGTTTCACGTTAAAATAGACGGAGTGAATATCTCGTTATACTGTAGTCCATAATTTATTTTATCAGCCAAAAATTAACAAGCAGGCAACTATAATCAAATCAAATAAATTAACATATCTGATGGTTCGCTTTCGCCGACCATATTTCGCATGATAGTCCCGCATAGACTAAACAAATGCAAGTAGCAAAGTAGAACACAATAATGATGGGCGAGGGCCCCTCATCCCGCGTTCTTTCCATTTCCACTGATTGACAAGTAGTCAAGTTGGCTGTGTTCACACTACAGAAAATCCATTTGCATACTTTCTCACTCCGTTGTTGACTTTAAAATTAGCACCTTGAGTTCACAGGTTCAAATAATCGCGCTTGAAAATAGAAACTGTTCAGTGATCAACAAAGCTATTAACACTGCATGTACTTTAAACGGTTGCAGAGAAAAAAAGTTTATTTGTTGGAACTTTAAGTCGCTAAACTTGTACGAGGTATGGTCAGGAAAAAATAGCAAACATTTTGAATTACGCGCCAATGGATATATTTTGTAATATGCGATTGGCAGCATTGCGTTGCACATAACCCCCTCTGTAACCACATGTTCTTGAATGGGGTCGTAAACCTTTTTTCATTTTATTTTTTTTCTGTAAGTTTGAGTAAAATTATAAATAAAGATACTAATTTTAATTATTAAAAGGCATTTAGTTATTAAAATACGATTTTTTGAAATTGGCATCCTATTTCAAATTTTTCGCTTGTGACGTCAGCACCTGCGTCATCTTGTAATTCTACGAAACCCGCTCTTGCGGAGAGCGAGGAACTACACCAACTGTCAAATTGACTGTTATCAGTCATTGTTATTTGCTGAGAGGTTTTTACAAATATAGTTTATTCACATTACCTGGACAGAATAATATAACAAATATACTAAACATAAATTTAATTTGAAAATCGTTGTTAACTGGAACATATGACTTGAGATGACAGGTGTGATAATGAGACTATCGACATTACCGACAAGCGACAAGATATAGTACAACAAAGCATTTTGTTTAAAACGTCCTAAATTCTTTGACTAAAAATGTTATAATTAACGAATATCTAATTTAATTTATCGGAGTATTCATTTTAATAATAATAAGTAATTATTACAACACTGAAAAGCAAGTTTTTATTTGTTATCAACACCTCTTTCGCCTTGCCATGCTTTACATTCTATTACAGGATGACATCACGATTTTGCAACCGCGAAACTTCAGAAAGGAAATTATGAATGAAAAGTTGAAAAATTATAAGAAATATTGAATAATATGTGACTGAAATGATCTAAATTTTTATAATTTGTAAAAAAACACAACTTTTTTTTTAAGTGTATGACCCCATTGTTGATATCTCATTTAGTTTTCATGATATTGTTATTTGAGTGCAATATGTTTAATTTATTATTGTTAGTAGACAAAATAAGTCAATTCCATAAAGCGAAAGACGACCTATACATTCTGAATATATTCATGTTAATCATGTCCTTATTAGGCAACATTAATTTCTTTTTGAATATTCAAATTAAATGCGTACTTTGAGTGAATGATGGATGGGAAGAACATTAAGTTTTAAGTCTTTATTTAATCAAAGAGTTAATTAAATAACATTGAAAACGAAAAGCGAGTTATGTATTATATTTTGGTATGTTAAATAGTATGAATCATAGGATTATTGTAAATAAGTACTAACGGAATTAATTAACTCAAACTGAAGAACATTTAAATTTATTTATAGCAAATAAAATAATTTGGAAAATTTTGTACGTCATTATATTTAAACATGTAATGTCGTCAACTTCTTTATTATCTCATTTGAATTCACAATACATTCATTGAATTTTTAATACCGGTTTTGCTACGAGGAATGCGACAGGTTATTTTAACGTAATAATAGATAATACCCTTGTTTTTCTATGAATCATAAACACATAATAACTTCGCGGTAATTTCTTTGATTTTCCAACTGAAAGAAAAAGGGAATTACCTGTACACTTCATTTTCTCAAATGTCTTCTACAGTATTAAGTTAATTTTAATTGAAGGTTTGTACAAATATACCCTTAGAAATTTTTATTTGTTACCTTGCTGAGTACATAAATTTCATTGTATTTTGAAATTAATTGTTATTTTTTAAAATTAGTAACAATTGTAGTTATTTTAAGAGTATTCCAATGTAAGTATTACATTTGCTTAAGCCATATTATTTAAATAAGATGTAAAAATGAAAGGTACATTGTATTTCTAGATTATAGGTTAAGAAAACCTATAAAAACAGGAAAATTTTCTGTGCATATGGTAACAGTTCTGCTGCCAATAAAAATAAACTATTAATTCTAAAGCACGAATTTGCCATCATAAGATATCATACAAAATGAAATTGCCATGTACCTTATGGGAATTGTGATCAGAGCCATCTCTTAATAATTTGGAAGCCCATGATTTAAAGAAAATTAGTAGAATACTGAGAAAACGACCTAAATGTGGTACTTCACTAAAGTCATAAAATCGCATGTATGTCATTTATATTATTATAATATCGTACTAAATATAATAGAAGTTTACAAAATATTATTAATTTTTAAGATATTTGAAAAATAGCAATTCTGGAGTATTATATTTCTCCGTTTATGTTTCTCTCTCACATTTCTATTCTAATCGTAGATTAGCAAAATTTATCAATGGTAACCAAATATTTGACTAAAATAATCTTACAGTTTATTTAAGTTTCTTCTTGAAATAAATGGTATTCATGTATATTTTAATTATTTACCATCCCTACTATTTGAGATCCACAACACAGTTTATTTATGTTTCTTCTTGAAATAAATGGTATTCATGTATATTTTAATTATTTGAGATCCAAAATACGGGACAACTCTGACGTTACAACATTTTAAAAAAATCATTGGGGCTTGATGAATAACAATTACGATTTTTTAAAACAGCAGATAGAAGTTTAATAGAAAAAAATTAAATTGAAAATAATGAAGGATTTTCGAGTGCCCTGGGTAACGAGCCGCCTCTGCTTTATCACCGCCATGGGAGAGGTGCGCCCCTGCTTGTGTCTAGGGCACAATAGTAGCCAACGACTCATGCAAAGTAGCATGACTTTACTGTTACACTGCATTGAAACGCGCGCCAGCGATAGTGTCGGAAAATCCTGTCCCTGGACAACACGTCATTTTAATGAGGTCCCCTCTTGCCCCTGCACCCCTAAAGCCATCCCTATGCTGCAGGTATTTGAGTAAAGGGTTAGCAAAGGGGAATTCAGGCTTTAGATAAATTATATGCATGATTTTGAACGTCAATTCTCTTGCACTTATTAAAATATGCTCATAAGTTATTACAGATCCTATGGCATCATAGGGTCAGTGTGAAGTTAGCAATAAAACATTGGCATTCTAATTACATGCACCTCACAATATTCCAAAAAATTCTTCCACTCAAGTCGTTAAACATCAAAGAAATTTCTCTATTAAAATTGCAATTAGTTTCTTTTTTCACCTCTGCAGTTGGAAGGCGTTCCTTATTCTCACCACCGCAAGGTAATTAAGCAAATTAACAACCATATTTGAGAAAATGGTGCAAAAACTGGCGGATTTGTCCGTTAAACTCGCGGAAAAATGCGAGGAGTCAGCCTATTTAAATTCATGCAAATGAGGATCTGTTTGAAGAAGGTGTGGCAAGAATTACGCATTCATTTTCATAAATTTTCTATTTATTTTCTACTGGGTTCTACCAAATATTTTGCGGGATATTTAACGGGATCTATTTCGTGCACTTATTATTCATGCTGATTAAGGGGGGAGCCTAGTTTAGGAGCATGGTTTCGTAGCGTTTTTCGTGTTATTAATAGTGAAGGAATAATTAGAATTTTTTCAAGAGTTTAGATCATATCAAGTGTAATTGGATAAAGAATCCTAATGCAAATTTGTAGAATAACTTTTTGAGTTAGAGTTCCCGCAAGTTGAAAAAACTCATTTCGAGAAAAACGCGTTTGAAATCAAAGTTACCGAAAACGAGAAATTCAAAGCAGTAATAAAAAATGTAAACTGTTGAACGCCTGAACGGATAATCAGCTATTCAAGCTCCATACAGCAACATTTCTTCGTGATGACTTGAAGAACTTACTAGATGTACCTCATATCAATAAAATATTCTCTAAGTTTGAAAAAAATTCTAATTATTCCTTCACTGTAGTGCTCATAACATCAGAACGAATCGGAATTTTGTTATAAAACTTGGAGGACATATTCTTGAATAGTTTTAGAAACGATATATGGAATAAACTAGGTTTCCTCCTTAAGTTGGCTATAAATATTTATACAGTTGTGGTTGCTTCATTTCTAATTTCTTATTTACAATTGTTATTCGCATTATTTTACTTAGGACGAAAAGAATAAGTTTACGGAGAGTTAAATTGTTTACGATCGGGCGATATATCCTGTTTGTCCCACTCATTTCAAACATACGATGACTTATATTACCGCACAAATGGATTTTTAAATATTACCACACTGTTTATTATTTTAAAAACTATACCGTCCTGTTGCTACTTTGATTTGAAATTAAGTAAATTTTTTATTTTACAAAATTTCGAACGATCGTAGATAAATTTTCTACGCCCTTATGTTATACACATACTCTGCTTACATTCTCGTTGTAAAAATTTTATATGCGTGTGAAAATCAGTAGTAATATATTAAAGGGAACAATATTTTCCCGGAAAAAATTTATTTCAAAAGATTGTTTCTAGGTAATATTTCGAGACAAATGATATGATAAAAATCACGACCCGAAGTTTCCATATGTTGAGGAATGTTACCTGAAAGCAACATTTTCGAGAACAAATTTAACCTGGAAAAAAATGGAACCGAAACATTTCCCAAATAAGTTAACACAAAAAATAACAACTTTTGGAAAATTGTAAACAAAAATATAATAAGTAGGTAATCAATATTTTTAACACGTGGTAGTTATGGTTTATATAACGAGCATTTATCTAAATTTTGCCGCTGTAATACCTACATGATTGGTCAAAAGTGACGAAATTAAACCAAATTTTATTTGTGGGAAATAGTTTTGTCTATATCTCACTAATTGTGTATATAACTATTGCAGTAATATGAGAACACACCTATTTTTTCGATCATGAAGAACACTGTGGGTCATTCTGACCCAAACTTTTTTTGATCGTTTACCATTTTGCAATGACTGGATAGATTGGTCTAAAAAAATTCTGAGGTATACTTAAGATCCGATAGAAATGATTTATGCAAAATTTTATAATTGTTGATGTCTTTGACAAGGTTAAAAAACACCACGAAAAAATGTTTTTTTTAATAAATACATTTTTAAAATAATAAAGTAACTTTTTTATTTTTTAATATTTTAAGCTAAAAATGTATATGGAAACTCTCAAAGTATAAAAAGAATTTTGTGGGTCAGACTGCTCCAGTGAGGGTTAATTATGTTTGTCGCCGTTGTATTTTCACTATTTCATTATTTATTGTTATCTTTCCTAATAACTGGAGATGTGGCAAGCAAAGAATTTGAAAGATGAACGTAGTGCCTAAAATAAATTCAGTATAAAATAACAGATTGCCTTTGTTGCTTCGCTGTAAACATAATCCAGGGGCGCAGTCAAAAATCCGTTATGAAGGGTGTAGAATACCCTTACTTCGGCACCCCTGTCGAACAACTCTAACACGTATACCTGCAGTAATTAAAGCTTATAATCGCGAGTAAGTGAACGGTCGATACGACTGGACTACTTCCTATATCCAGCCAATAGCGTCTCCGCATTTGAAATATGAAACCCGCTATAGTGACGACTAGTCAGGGTCACACTACTCTGCACTTAGAACCGAACAGAGTGAATTTAGTTGTGGTTTATGCGCCGACAGAAAGTGTGCTGTGAAAATGACGGGTGATACGCGTGTGTTTAACAAATGACTGTTATGTTATTTCGCGCTAAACCTACGCGAATTCACGTCGAGTTAGTTTATGTGTGTGCTGTGACATTATCAAATGGATTGTTTCTTTGAGGTTTCCTTTTGTTTTATTTGATATTATATTTTGAAATTATAAACAAATGAATCGTCAGTTTTCACAATATTGTTTTCGAAATAACAAATTCATTATGTGTGATTGTAAAAAGAGTTAACTAATTTAATCACTTTTTTGTTATTGATCCCGCAAAAGGTACTTGTTTAACTAGGCACCAAAATACCAGATTTACAGCAGAGGCTACCGAAGCTTAATTTTGCGATTATTTTTAATACATATTTTGAATGCTATAGCCATCACTTACGTTGTCATGCTTGAACTGTTGCTATGCATTTCTTAACGGTTACTATACGGTTATTAATCGTAAATTAAATAAATATACTGCTTTGGCAGTAAAAGTGACATGTGACGAATTGTTAGCTTTCAATAAAATCACACTTTTAATGTCAATGGGCAAAAGAACCTTTAAATAAGGTTCATTTGAAATTGTCAATACAGAATGTTCAGAATCAAATTTTATTTTATAAATTTTCTTGTTTATAAGTGCCTACATCAATCATTATGTGTATTATTATAATATGTAGTGTTGTGGTGTGCAAAAAATGTATTTTCCAAATTACTTCGAAGTAAATAAATAATACTTTAATGCTTCTTTTTGTACTACCTGCAATTTCTTATAATTATCATGTTTGTTTACTTGCACAATGCGACAAACAAAAGATAAATGTTTTAGCAGTTTTTTATTCCAAGATACAAAATGAACAAGTATTATGTACCACTAAAATGTAAACAAAATTATGAAACGCTTTCAAATAATATTTTTAATTACCTACAATAGCTTTGAATGTTTTCACAATTTTAATGACTTTAAAAATCAAAGTCTGTCAACATTCTATTATTAAGAAAGTTATTGATATGAGATAGGCCATATAAGACTTATTTTTAAATAGGGCGTAGTAAATATTTAGTTTCCGCACTATATACCATAGATTTGTGATTGCGCAAATGTTTAATTCCGTTTAAACTGATTAATGAATCGCATATATCATTTATATAAATACATCAACGCTAAATATAAGCATAAAAAACCAATTTGTATCATTAAATCAAATTTTTACTGACTTGACATATGTAATGCAATAGGTCAAACATTTAATGAGACATACAATATATAATATTTTTATGTTTAAAATTATTGCAGTCATTAGTATTTTTGTCTTGAATTATCAATTTGATTTTGAATCATTGTTATTATTGCATGGTTGAAACTACAAAATACATAGGTATTGCATTTTTTCAATTAAATTATTATATTATAATATTTAATTTTGATATCGTTGAAATAAAGAAAAATGATCTATCGAATGGGGCAATACAAATTTATATATTGCCATTCAAAATAAAAAAGTTGGGATCCATATTTTGAGAACATCTAGTTAAAAAAATATTTTTTTGCAATACCTGTACTAAGTTACCCATTAATAACAAAATTTAAACACAGTAAGTAGAACTTTTATTGCACAATTGGTTTCCATGGTTACATCATTTACTTACCGTCCACGGTGGATGGTAAGTGAAACTTACCGTTCACGGTGGACGGTAAGTAAATATATATCATTCAAATTTTATTTTTAACCTCAATCTGACAGCTGTTAATTTTGATACCTATTTTTCTTTTTCTTATATTTACGCAGGTATTGCAAAAAATATCTTACTAACCTCGAACTGTAAGTGATTTTTTAGGTCTCGAATGTTTAGGAAATCTCGACCCTACGGGTCTCGACATCCCAAACTACATTCTCGACCTAAAAACTATCACTTACAGTTCACGGTACGTAATATACTATTTTCACGGCATGCCACGAAACCCCACTATTCTTCTCCCGAAATAGTGCGGAAAATGTGTTTTTCCTCTCTAGTGAGGAAAATATTAGAAGTGTTACCAATATGAATGTTATTTACAATAAAATATATTCTAAAAATTATAAATAAATGCCTAATTTTATTGAAAATTTATTTTAGTGATATACATAATTTAAATTGTCTTACAATTATATCATATATTTTTCTTTTTCTAGATTAAATCACAATTTGACAAGTGTAATTTATATTTAAGATTGGTTCATTGGCAACACTGATACCCCGCCTTGCATCTGATAACCTAACTTTTAACGTGGCAGTTGCATTGTCAAAGTGTATTTTAGATCCGAGCAAATCGTTTTTAGAAACATGTCGCGAAATAACTACTTGTTCATTGTTTTATTAAATAGACATTATTGTCTAATTTAACCAACTTCGTATCTCATATAGTTCTTGAGATAACAATGGTGCCGAACTTAAAAACAACCTGTATAGGTTTTTAAGATAACTACTGGGTAAATTCTTTTTACAGGCCCAGCCTGTAAAACAGTTGTTTACCACTAGTAGGATTAGTAAAGCATTGAAAATCCAGGTAGTCTAGTGAGTCATCTATTTCGTTTTTTTACCTGAGAAAAATATATGAAAACGTTTTTGCAGCACGTCATATTGTGGTCACCTGTGGCTACCTTCACTTTTGTTGAAATGTTCTGTCATTCATTCACGATTCATTCTCATTTTCTGAAAATATTGTTGGTAGTTATTGGGTCATGGCATTAAAAAGCAATATTTAAAATGACGCAAAGACTTGATATTTGTTTTAAAATGCATTACCGTTCGTTTTTGTGGACATTATGTTGCTTATGCAACAAATCATATGAAATTATACAACACTACCTGTGATATTACGCAAAATGTCAATTACATGTTTGGCTTTAGCTCGTTATAGAGAGAAGTAATTATTTATTACTATTTCTAGATTCATATCTTCCGGTTTTGAAAGTAACTCAATCTAATTGAAATATCAGACATTTTTTGTTGTAGTATAACTTGATCAAATTCTTTGGGCGGTTTTTCTTTAGTCATCTTAAAAAGTAACCTTAATTAATTTGAAAGTAAACATAATTATTGTAGATCGCCGCCAGACGCTAACATAAGTTGTAATTAATTATAACTACATTATTATTTATTCTGAAGTTTTGTTATAGTGAAACTAAAATAGGACGTTACATAAAAACAACCTTATTTTACCAAAAGAGTATGCAACGTGATTAACCAATCAAAAATCATCTTATAAATCTATTTCTAAAGTTGATTTTTGATAGGTTAATCACGTTGTTAATTTAACAACGCATTATGCAACCGGAATTTAATCTGCGTTCAGAGTTACCCAATTATCAATTAATTAAAACGTTAATTGTCAGTACTGAGAAACTAAAGCTTGCAAACTACAAACATTCCATATACAGTTTGTGAGATAGAGGTATCATCTTTCTTTTTTTCGATCTTTAATCATCAAACACCAAACAGCATAGATTTTAACCATGCATCGAAATATAAAATAGTATGACATGATTTTTTTAAAATAAATTTTGTACATAAATTATTCCGCGTGTAGAATTGAAATGTAGCGTATCTGTTTCCAATGCTTTTTTATATTGTATCTTTTTACCTATAACAACAAAAGTGTAAATAAAAAAATTATAATTGCCTGCAATGGGGCCCATTTGGTTATCTAAATATTAGTATTTCACGATATATCAATCAAATTTAAATTAATATTTATTTGAAAAATTGTAATACTGCCATGGAAAATTCAACAAAACGAAATGAATTTAACATTTCAGAAAAAAGATTTATTTATTTCAATGTTGTATAATTTTCTGTAGAAATTTCGTAAAAGATTGCAATGATATAATAGCAAATTTGACTGTTTATTTCTTTCCATTTCTTTATGTAAGGGCATTTACAACTTCAGATAAACTAGAACTAGAGAATAAATTTATCAGTGGAGTAAACAAAAAATATCACATTAAAAGATGACAGCTAGAATAATAATCATCGTTTAAGCTATGATTTTGAAGCGATATTTTTTGTTTATTCCACGGATAAATTTGTTCTCTAGTTTGTCTGAGATTGGAATACCGACCCTTAAATAAATAAATCTAAAATTGTTTTATGAAATGTAATAGTTTTTTCTAAATAGCTCCGTGGTAACGTGTCGGACTGTGGATCGTGAGATCTTCAGTTCGAATCCCACAGCTGACAGTTGCCAATTTAAATTTACCCCTGTGGTTCCTCCTCCACTAACATCTTTGGGGGCTATGACTTGACGGCTGATAACCGCACTTCATACGAAAAAATATGCGTAAGCATAGTGCCACACCCATAATGGGTAAAAGGCATGATGATATATTTATTTATTTATAGTTTTTTCTTTTTGTTTAATTTTTCATGGCTGTGTTACTATTTCGCTAATAAATATTGATTTTAATTTTACTGATATATCGTGAAATACTTATATTTAGGTACTCAAATAGGCCTTATTGGGTGCATTTTAAAATTCCGAAAGATTTTTGTATTTACAGTTTTGCTGTAAGGGATGTTATTTCCATCTACGAATAAAGTACCGAATAAATGAAAAATGTCGCATCGAAATCATAGCTCAAATGATACTTATTGTTCTAGCTATCATTTTTTGATGCGTATTTTTTATAATAATAACTTATTCGGAAATTTATTGGTAGATGGAAATATCGGCCCTAAAGTGAATAAGTAAACAGATAAAGTAATAAAAATAAAATAGCATTGAAATCTCTATAAATATTATTTCGTATTTTAAATCAACAATTTTAAGACGCAGTTCACAAGTGGTCACAGTTTTATGTAACAGTTACAAAAACTGTTCTGCATCTTAATTCAGGCGTGTTTTCTTGCTTTGATCGTCATCTGTGTTTCCTGTTTGAAGAGATTAAAATCAAGCGTACTTTTCTTTTTTCTTTAAATGGATTAACACTAAACTTAATTGCCTTATCTAGATCTACATGAAACTGATCCAAACTCCCGCCTGTTTCATCGGAGAAAGAGCGCGCCATGCGTCTTGTGTCTTGTACCACTTAATACCGTAATTGGCAAAACCGATGCGATGTTTGGCCGCTGATCAAAACCATTTCTTTGGCCGTGGAATTCTCGTTATCTCGGCCAATGCCGTTGGCCTCGATCAGGCCTTATTAAATTAGATTTCAAATATTTATGTTGATATCTGCGCCGCATGTGTGTGGGTTTACCTAAGCCTACAGGAAGTCGTAACTCGGAAGTTGTGAGGGACAAATTAGATTAGTATTGAGTATTGACCGACTTGATTGTGAGTATAGGAATGTGATTTTTATTGAATGGTTTATTGCAACTAGTATTTCAGGGTTATTACTGCGCCGTTTTTTGGCTTTGAAGTACTAGTTTATTTTGAAACAATTCTTAACAGTAATTTTTCCAAAAGAAACAGGATCTATGTCTATTAGCCAAAATATTTTGTAGAATTATTTCAGCTAGACTGTAAGCTACTTAAATAGTATCCCACCATTTTAAAATCAACATAACAAAATTTTTACTCCCAGTTGATCTACAGTCAATTTTTGTTAATTTAATAAGTTTCAAATTTGTTAGCAAGTAACAAATTATTTTTGTGTATTTTGTAACTAAATAAATTTGTGAATATAGCAATTATTAACATTTATTTTTATGTGCTTTTGATCAAATATTTTAGTAATTACATTGAAGCAGAACAATAAATCATAGTTATTATAACAAATTAAGTTGTTTCAAAGGATACAAACTTTGTTTAATAATTTCAAATTGATAAGTTAGCTAAATTTACTTGTTATTAATTTATTATTGACGAGTATATTTGTTAAATTTTATAAATGTAGCAAATAAATATAAACAACAATTTTGGGTTTTCGCAAGGCGGTCACCCATCCAACTACTGACCGCGGACAGCATTGCTTAACTTGCATTATCGAATGATTCGGCTTTAACGCTACCTACCAAGCCGTTGCCTCTAAAAATACTTAACCGCAAAATTAACAAATCGTATTGGTTATCTTTCCAAACAAACGATTCACATCATCACTTTAGGGATAAATAAATAATACTTTAAGGGGTAAAAATATGATATGAATTGCTAGTTTATTTTCTCAGTCAATTAAAATCTCATTTCATATTTGTAGAGGTCGTTTTAATTTTGAAACACGGGTCAATTTTTATAAAATATTTAAGATAATACTAGGGCTGTCTATCTTGTCTTTCTTGGTGACCCGGATTCGTATATACTACTTGGAAACAAATTAAAATCTTGTTTCACATAACTATAGCTTTTAAATGCAATTTAATATTTTTTTTTATTTATGATAGAATACATCAACGTAAACTGTCTTAAAGACAAAATGGTGGACAGCAATCACAGAAACTGTATTTCCTTTATTATTTTAACTATTTTGCTAGTCGATACAGAGTCAAATACATAAACGTTGATTTTGAATTTAGAATTCAGTTATTTTAGTTAAATCAAATGGCACAAATGACGCTGGCGTTTTCGGAAAATATGCATTATGATAATATTTATAAGCTTGTCTAACTTTCTATATATCTATTAAATTATTAGTTCTATGCAAAAATTAAATTGAATAAATAAATTTTGCCAATGAGAAAGTGACATCCAGAGGAAATGTTTAAAAGTTCACTGTTGGCCTCAATATTATTTATAAATTAAAACTTCGACCAAATTTATACAGAAAACAATGTTATCAGCAAGTATAACTAGGTATAATTGATTTTCTTTGTAAAATTCAGCGCCCACGAATCGTATAATTGAATCCCACATTTCGCTTTCCTGTCAAGAAAAAACAATTTTTCTCTCGAAGTAATATATTAAACGCCACGCCTGTTCCCTGCCAAAGACTACAAGACATCAGGGCAACCCATGGAAATGGCCAACCATGACTCACGTCTCCACAAACATATGAAACACGCTGACGTATGCGTCAGCCTCTTCGTGCACGCAATGTGGATAATCGCATTGCTAAATGGTAATGAGCTTTCTGATAATGCGACGTAATTATAGATGAATTGGGAAAGATTGGTAACTAGGGAACGTGTTGCATTTGTTTTGATAGAAGTGAGACTGCACGCGAAACGCGGATCTTGGCGCTGGTCGCCGTCGAAGGACAAGGAACTTGTTATTGAATTGGAGGTTAAGTTTACATTTTAGATTTGACTTCAGCGATTTAGCACGTTTCTTTGTTTAATAAATTAGTGTACCCATGAAAATGTTTGTATATTAATCGTGCAATATTATTGAATTGTTTATTAACTGATTCTAACAATTAATATCTCAATTCGTTCACATTTCTATTCGAAAAAATTATACATACGTGCCATATTTTGTTACGTAAGAGTCCATACGAATGACAATATTTTTAACTTTGCACTAATTGTTCTAAAAAAAATAAGTCTCGTATTATAAATGTCGTTGAAGAAAGATTATGTAATATTTTCTTTTCATAAACTATATTATGACTGCTAAAAACTTCATAATAAAAATAATAATGCAATTGTATTATGATTTATGTATTGGAACTATTTCATTGTTTAGCGCCATAATTTTGACCTTTATCTTCTTCTAATACACGAATCAATATATCACTTGAATTATCAGTAGTTATATAACAAGAGAGTGAGAATAAATTGAAAATTATCTAAGAAAGTAACTGGAAAATTAAGAGCCCAGAATCATATCATTTGGCTCAATCATACAAAGGAAAATTGTTTTTTACTTTCGGCACGCACTATATGTAACGTAGATATTATGTTTATATTAAGAATTGATTAGATTTGGGAAACAATTAATCAACAGTAAGTGGTAGATTATTTGAAGGCCTATCAGGGTGTTTGAACATATCTTATTAATAAGTGAGATATATTTCATTGGAATCAAAAAGATGTAGAATAATATTATTTACAATCTTTATTTGAATTATTTTTCTATATTTTGTTGTCATCAGATTCAAAAACAGTATTCGTGGTGCCAGCCAATACCTTTGGGCCAAATAAAACCTTTATGTTTAACTTAAAATATTCTTAAAAATAACAGAATTTTAGATACAAATAAATTGAATACAACAATTTTCCCTTTGTAAGATCAGAACAAATTTTGTTAAATTATTCTAAAAGTCTTAATTTAACCAAATGATATGATTCTGGCTCGTGTTTTAAATAATCAAATTTAGATAATCTTTCAGGCTAGGACGACAAAGTAATATGAGATTTTCTATCTTCGGAGATCGCTCTAAAATATCATAAATAAATGTATTATTGTGTGAACTAATGTCATAAACACAATGAAATAGCATATTGAGAAAGAGAAACAAGTGTATAATATTATCCATTTCCCGTGCAGTATGAATTTTTTAAATATTGACAAAGAATCTACTCATTAATTGTAAAACGTACCACGTACATTTTAATAAAGAAAATTAACTATTCCCTCCAGGACTATACTAAATCATTTGTGACTGTAGTTCTTGAAATTTTAATTCCATCTTAAATATTTAATGTCTCACACTAGAGTCTGTATTATACAAATTACTTCTTTTGTTTCATGATGTACTTTTTATATATTTAATTTAAATGAAACTAGCAACCAAGGTATTTATTATTTATGGCCATGTCCTCGATGTTATTTTGTTTTTGCAAAGGTATCTTTAATTATTCATGTATACAACATTCACCTTCAAAAACTTAACCAACTCTACGCACAAGGATATTATTGCAGATGGATTTCCGCTTGGATTATTTCGCTACTGGAATTTATTTCTTATTTGTGAGAACTGCCCATTATAGCGATTGAAGATTATGCATAATCATACTTACATAAAAGATAACGATTTACAAAAAATATATAATAGTTTATCTACATAAATTCACGCTATATCAAACACAATCAATCTTCTCCAAACAATCCTATTCTGACACACCACTTTTGGTACACATTCATAGTGCGATTCAATTCTGCACATCTATTCTTCATGAGTAAATTAAATTACAGTACGACCAAGTGGGGTCAGCCAAAAAATATCTAAACTACTTTACATCTTCATTGTAATTGAACGACGAGCGAAGCTCAGCACCCAAAGTATCACATATACTCCTAATAACACAATATACTATTACTTGTTATTTGTAAACATCATTGCCCTCTATTGCCTTTGAAAAAGAAAATTTTACAAGTTAGTAAACAAGGTAAACATTACACGTTGCCACAGTAATGCTTACAAGGCTTTATACGAAATTATTTCAAATAATTTTTGACAGAACAGTTGTGTTAAACTAACAGGACTTGGTAATAATTTTATTTTGATTTACAAATGAGTAACAAGTAAAATGTTGCACATTATACGCAAGGCAACTGTTTTTACTCCTTCATGGAGGTGACGGGCTCTCCGGTCATTTCCTCCTTTCAGTAGTAAAAATTGTTTTACCTTGCTTGTAATGTAAATAACTAAAAATCTTACATTTATCAAAGAGTATAATAGTTATTTGTCAAACTAGAGAGGAAAGCGCTTCTTTTTCCCCCTCGAGTTCGAAGTTTGCCTCATGAGCGCAGCGAGTGAGGCATTTCGGACGAGAGTGGAAGAAGAGCTTTCCTCTCGTGTTAGACACAACATTTTTTTCACGACATGTTTCTAAAAACGATTTGCTCGGACTTAAAATACACTTTGAGAACTCAACTGACAGCCTGACACGTTAAAAGTTAGGTTATCAGACACAAGGAAGTGTAGCAGTGTTGCCAATGAACCAATCTTAAATATCTTTAATAAGTTGTCAAATTGTGATTTAATAAGAAAAAGAAAAATATAAGACATAATTGTAAGATAATTTAAAGTATGTATATCACTAAAATAAGGATTTTCAATAAAATTAGGAATTTATTTATCAATTTTTATAATATATTTTTTTGTAAATAACATTCATATTGGTAACATTTCTATATGTTCTTCTCTAGTGAGGAACAACACATTTTCCTCACTATTTCGGGAGAAGAACGGTGGGGTTTCCTACCATGTCGTGGAAAAATACATTTAAACTATTTAATCGGAATTGCTACGAATTTGGAAATAAAGTAATTTATTCCTTTCCTATGGTCATTCAAAACTTTTTGAATTGAAATGTACTATTTAATTTTGTACAAGTATACGTTTAGCTATTCGTTATGTCCAATGTTGACAGATTTTGTTAAATCTATTATTTATTATTTAAGGGTATATAATACTTGTTCATTTTGCGCAAAATGTACGACTGAAAGGCAATTACATATTTGTACAAGCGCCCTAGAAAATACTTTCATTTCATACTTTTGTGAAATTATGATATCATATTTCTAGTAAAAATTATTTACATACGAGACATCGGATAGACGCGTGATTCACAATAATTGACATTCATGTAAAATAACAGTAACAAGTTTATTTATTAAATGAATTTGCTCCTTCTGAATCAACAAGATAATAGTGTAAATGACTAAGTTTAGAACACAATTATTTGCTTAGTAGACTCCTGGCATGGGGTTATTTCTGCCGCTCTAAACTTAGACTTATCAGTTGTATTTCCGGAGCCCTAGGAAGCTACACATATATTTTTTGTGTGGAAGCATTCCGTGCTAAAAGTAGATCGTTTACTGTTACCTTTCAGGACTCGAGTTATCACGAGTTACCAACAAAGTAAACACGAAATTCCTGACATACTTTCAACCGGAAATCTCCAGTGACCAGTGAACATCCATTTTCTGGACTACTTAAATTTAAACAATGTTGCCAACATAGCAAACTAAAACTAACTTCACTCTCTGCATAAATCAAATGTGAAAGTTGCGCGCTAAAGGGAAGTTTGTTGCCTGGCAACGCCACTCGCGACTGTTATTTGTGTGATTGTGTGTAAACTACTGACATAATTCAACAAATGGAACTGTCCACCTATCACCAAGGTCATCGCAAGGATTCGTCGGCAATTGTTGGCGCTGGGACCAACAGACGGACAGAATTTTAGTGCTCTTGTGTTGATATTAACGTTGCTATAGTAACGGGAACAGTTGTGACAATGACGAAGAATAAACAGCAGAGCCTAACAGCGAGAACGTTCTCTACTTTGAGCAAGCGGTTTCGGAAGAAAGATAAAATCAAAAGGTATACACACTTCAACTTCTGATTGATTAATCACTTCTTATTGAGTACGCATTATTGTCTTGCGTATAAAATCAATCATAATATTTTTAAATTTAGCACAAAATTTAGCACTAAATTTAAAGACAATTAAATTATACCGTGAGTTGTAACAAATATGCTATATTTACTTATTCTACTTCTGTGTAAATATATTCCCATTATTTCAATTTTATCGATTAAATTTGATTCACTCTTCTCGGCCAATCATAGAATCAAAAATAAATTATTCGTATTCCTGTTTATTTTAACCCTTAATTGGTATAGTGATTTTTATTGACCCCGCTGCAAAATGTAGGTAAAAAATGAAAATTTATGATAAAATTTTATGTTATATATTTATTTACATCTATTTAAAAAGAACATGCATAAAATATAGATAATAAAATTAACATTCAGCAAATAAAAAATATTGAAAAAATGCTAATTCTCTGTTGCAGCCTTTTGGTTATTGGAACGTAAAACTGCCAAAAATAATTTTCAGGGGCCAAACGGGAAAAATTACAAATTAGCATACCTGAAAACATCACCTATGATATAAAATTTATATTTTAGAACAGCAACAAAAATAAATTACAGGAGTGTTTTTTATTTACATTTGCATCGGTTTCATTTGAAATGTGTTTGCTTTCTGCATTAGAAATGTTAGAATCAATCCCTTGTATTCGTCTTCCGATTAACTTTACATTATAGAGTAGTGGTTGATTTTTTTTTTATTAGAAGTTGAAACTCTTGATTTGTATTAGATTTTTGTTTTGAAACTTTAAAAGTAATTATTTATCTGGAAAATTTCAAATTAGAATATAAAATTTTTAAACATTATTTGGTCCTAATTCATCAAAAAATACGGTATCCATTAAAAAAATGTATCGCTATTACTCAAAAACGAATGACAATCTAAAGATAACAATTGCAATAGTTCCAGACTTACACTCTCGATAACGGGTATACATTAGTAATACGTATATTAATGACAGTAATTAGTAAATATTACTTCTTAGCTGAAATTCACGATATAATGAAAACAAAAAGCAATACTCATTAATGCTGTGTTATTTTATGTAATACGGAAATTAAATGGAATTATTGTTAGTCATTATTATGTATCTATGATGTCCGGTTATCAACTCAATAACTTTATTATGACTCATAAATATATTTGAAGTCTGAGGCACATGAATGGGAAAATTTGTAATAAAAAAAGTGTAATCTTTCAGTACACAAACAAATATGAGTTGTATTTTTATTTTTAACACATATTTATGAATGATTTTACAGCGCAATTATTTTTTTATGTGGTTTCATCAGCACTTAGCAAAAAATCCGTCTTGGTAACAGAATCGATATAAGAGAAAAAATACTTAAACATATTAAATTTGTAGTTTTTAAGTAGGCCATGAACTTTGTGTTACCCTACGCGAGAAGAATTACCATAGAATTCGCATTTATTCTCTTGTTTTATTCGCACTCTTGATTCTGACGGCTGTAACGTAACACCAGTTTTCTCGTAAATGACAACACCTGCGATATTTTTCATGTAATTTAGCCAGTAGGGCTTCTAATGCAATTATACTCTTACACGACTAAGAGCTGTGTTGTTGCATGACACGGGAAGAATATGTGACCGTAATCTGGCTAATTACCAAAGGATATTCGCGCCATATTTTTCCCACTTTTAGGTTATCTCGGTACATTTTAATAACGTTAAAGTGGAACAACAGTAAATGTGTTTATTTTGCTTCCGAAAATAGATTCTGCTTATCAATTTCCGTTATTAATGATACATTATGCCACGCCTTTGTTAATTAGAAGGGCGTTTGTATTCTCATTGTTTGATAGCAAACACGAGTTACGGTGTAATTGTGCCCTAGTTATCTTTTGAAAATGTCATCATGATACAGGCTGGCAAAACTACATGAATCCCTTTTTTTTAAATCAAATTAGAAAGATATGTATTCGACTACAACGGACGAGTATTCCTGTAGACCAATACAAATGTTTTAATCATTATCTAACCCAGGAAGCGGTTATTTCTCTTCCTGATAGCTGTTATTTTATCTAGTTTAGATAATTTGTATTGAACTAAAGTAAGGAATTAATTGAATTGTATCAGGAAATCGAGTAAAGAATCTGAAAGTTTGCTTCAAAATTGTGGAATTGAATTTCATCCAACTTAAAGCATTTATTTGAAATCTATTTCTCATCTATGGAGAGATACATTTATACATGGAAATATTGTTTGTTTTTGTTGTAGATATTGTTTATTAAATTAATTATAGTAGGTTATTGGTAACTATAAATTATTTACCCTAATAAGATGTCAAGTTAACTAGTCTAAAAATAGACTAAGAAAATATACTATAATCATAGTCTAATTGCATAGAACTTTCCATGATTATCAATAACATTAATATGAACATAAATACATACTTTGTTAAGTGAACAAATTTTACATTCTTATACGTAGTATTAGGATGAAAATGTATGCAAAAATAGTAATATGTCCCAGGAAAATTAATCAAAAAGAAAAAATATGACATTTTAGAAAACAAATTTAGATTTATTTATTACTGTGTGTGTGTATAATTTTCTGTAGATATTCGTATAATGTTGTAATGATATAATGGCGAATTTTAGAGTTCATCTCTCTTTGTTAAATATTAGTATTATTATATGAGGGATTATGAATATGCTAGTCATTATTCACAAAGATGAAGTTTGCGTCACGAGCCGTAGACGAGTGATGCAAATATCCAAGTGAATAATGACCATAATCCCGAATATAGTACTATACTTTTTCTACTCCTATAAAATCGTAAATCACTTTTGAAAATAATCGAAATTCGTTGAAAACACACGTTAAAAACGTCAACATAAAAATACACTATGGCAACTGACTACATGTCAAACTGTCCGATGGCCGTTGCTTGGTGATCCACATCACGTCTTTTAAATAACTGTGAATTATGGATTTCTGGCTCTGTGATTGGTCGGGAAGAGTGAATTATGAATTATAATTAACTGTCGTGAATTATGGGTGTAGTATGTATGTAGTTGAAAAATAATAAACACTTTACACATTTTTTTAGTTATTGTCTACGATTAAATAATTTTTGACACTTAAGAAATATCAATCAACGTTTTTCCAGTAAGTAATGACATGTATTGGCTGAGTACCCAAGTCGAATATAAAATATGTAGAATACATAGTAAGTTTCATTTGTTATGTATAATCGATGGTATCTTGGTTCAAAGAAATTCTGGTCGTAGGTGTTAACTTTCGCTAACAGAGTGTATATTTGTCTATATCTTTAATTTGTGTGATATGATTCAATTTACTGTCGCTGCAGTTGGTGTATACGGACACATGTTTATTTAGCATAATTGCACAGCAATTAGGGTAATAAGGTAAATGTAAGTGACAGTCACACCTCCAGTTCATCATCGTCGGAAATGACCTTTCCCCGTGTTTGTCCAGCGCATATGCATCAGTGTGGTCTATTCTCGGTGCATTATTGATTGACGTCTGCGCGCGCCACGCACTTGAATGAAAACAAGGCGTCAGCATGGCGTCTGCGCCGTGCGGTTCGCCAGCCAGTCAAGCTTCCTCTGGCGACGTCGCCGGTTCCTCGCATGTGTTGTTGTTGGCCAGGTCAGGGTCCACAGCCCTCACTCATGGGGCATCATGCCAAATTGTGTTCGGTGTGTTGTTCGCAACTTGAGTGAATTTGTTAGGGATAATGGTGGTTACGGAGTTAGTGGTTTTGGTAGTGTATCGTTTATTTTAATCAGACTATTATTTTTATAAGAATCTCTATATTTTATCTTGTAAGTTTAAGATGTCTTGCAATGACAGGTATGGTTTCGATGTTGTGAAATGATAGATAGTTTTAGGCATGTTTCGTTGGATGTACAGAGAAATTATTGGTTCAAATTCGTAATGCAATATGGGAGAGAACACTCACGTAAATTCAGTATGATGAAACAAGATGTTGAGCAAAATATGCGTGGTAGAGTCCTAGATTCCCATGTATAAATTACTTGCAATGATTTTCAGACACTTTGATCGCTGATGAAATATTTAATCAACCTCAGATTCACCTATAAATAAATACAAAGCGCTGTTTACTAATTTATTGATGTATGATTTCAGGGAAGTCCGCACTATAGTCCTACACAAAGGCAACTCCGGTCTGGGCTTCAATATCGTGGGCGGCGAAGATGGCGAAGGAATCTTCGTGTCGTTTATCCTCGCTGGAGGACCTGCAGATCTGAGTGGCGAGCTGCGCCGGGGAGACCAGATCCTCAGCGTCAATGGCGTCAACCTGAGGAATGCTACCCATGAGGAAGCCGCTCAGGCTCTCAAGGTAACAGCTGTCAGTATTATCCCAGTTTTTAGTTGGCGTAGCTATAAGTGTAGCTGAGCGCCTAAAACAAAATAGAAAATTTCTACCAATGTCGCTTGTTCCAGGGCACCGGACAAACTGTTACAATAGTCGCTCAATACAGACCAGAAGAGTACAACCGATTCGAAGCGAAAATCCATGACTTAAAGCAACAAATGTCCCAACAGACCATGACAGGGACTCTGCTCCGGACGTCCCAAAAAAGATCTCTTTACGTTAGGTAATTATACATATATACGAGCCCAAATTCGCATGAGTTCGAATGAATCAAATTTTTCGTTTAATGTTTTATAAAAGTTTAAATTAAAATCAAAACACGAGTAGAATGTTCAGTACCTGTATTTTTTAATGCTGCATTATAATAATCAGATCATTCCGCTGCTGGAATGATCTAGCAGCCCAAATTTATTTCCAATCGAAACCTTAAACTGGCTATTCGGAAAACTGGTGATAAGCTGCAGGTAGAACGAGTCTTTGATTAATTCTGATTCGAAATTTCTAATACAAAAAAATTGTACGAAATGTATATTTATTTTTAATTTATTTGTCACGTTTTGTGAAAGGTTGCCATATGTATTAAAATATAAAAATGCGTCCGAAGAGAAGAAAAAAAACTTAAAAGTATTGGTATTAAACGATTAGTTACATCAACTCAATTTTACACAATTCTTCTAGAAAGTAAACAGCAATGGTAATTCATAAAAAAATCAAATATTCTAATCGTACATTCACAAGTTTATGGCCGTACAAATTTGTTGTATTAGGATTGTTGACTCAGAAATAATGAAAGAATCGTTCTACCTGAAGCTTTCAGAAATCATATAAATAAAATCATATTTGGATGAAGTTCTACAGAACTTAATTGTTTTATTTTGAGTTGCTTTCTATAGGGAAGACTATCAAAAAACACTTGTATACTAAGCAGTTTTAGAATGTAATAAGATGGAGTTACACTGTGATACAATAGATAATATTACATAGAGGAAACTTAGTTATACAACAAAAAAAGTTTTCCAGCTGTACAGTTTATTATCCAAGATTTATTTAATATTACATATTAGAAAATAATTGTTAATTAATATAGTAAATTTAAAATAACAAATACACTTGTCGTTCACTTTAATAAACTTTAACCCATTAATGCCCAGAACTATTTTCATTAAATAATGTTGGTAACCTGTAAGTATAATAATTTATAAAGTATTCTCGAAAGTATTTTACATTTAAATATACAGAGCAATATCAAATGAATAACCTAAACTATTTTTAAAATGAGACATCTTTAACGTATATATCATACGCTGGGCGTTAATGGATTAAAACGAAAAATTTGTTATTATTGTGTATCTTTAAATATGACGTGGGTGATATTTGTGTGGCAGGGCATTATTCGACTATGACCCAATGAAAGACGATGGCCTACCGAGCAGAGGCTTGGCGTTCCAGTACGGTGACATTTTGCACGTGACAAATGCCAGCGACGATGAGTGGTGGCAGGCGCGGCGGGTGCTGGCGACCGGGGACGAGCAGGGCATGGGCATCGTGCCCTCCAAGCGCCGCTGGGAGCGAAAACAACGCGCCAGGGATCGATCTGTCAAGTTCCAGGGACATATGCCCAATATACTAGAAAAGGTTTGTCGTGCATGTTTACTCATTATAATGAAATTATAATGTCGCAAGAGCAGACACAAATTTATGTTTTCATTACAACTTTTTGTTATTAACGTTTTTACATAAGTACCGGGAGTTTTTTTTTTAATCTCCACACAACTATAATATCACGCCACATTTCCAATTTGGAAAACATAAACTTGAAATATCCATTCGTTCTAAAATATTATGCCAAGCATTTCTTGCAAACGCGTGATCCAATCTTTCGTTTCAAAAATGATTTTAATAAAATCATACACTAAAATAACACTGCACAATAAATTTACACTTCAGAGATGTCGTGCATTAAACACTTAGGCTATTCACAGGTCTATACATAAAAATTAGAACCAAGCTCGACTTTTAATCAAGATTTTCGTTGACATCAAATCTAGTAGAAAATAACGCTCACTTCTCTGAGGCAAAATAGCTGTTAACCAATGTAATACAGAATTAATCTCATATTTACATCAAATCACTATTTCTATTCTAAATTCTATAATAACATTTAAATAGTTAACTGGCTCAGTCGTAATTGAAGCAATAAACAAGCAAGGAAATAATAGATAAGTATTTATAAAACACAAACTGAACTCGAACAATACTTTAAGTGCTAAAATATTTTGAATCTAGCATCTTTTAAGTCGTCTGACAATAGAACAATAAATCACTTTCTTACAATATATTTATTTTTCGCAGCAATCAACACTAGACCGAAAGAAGAAAAACTTTTCATTTAGCAGAAAGTTTCCCTTTATGAAAAGTAAAGACGACAAATCTGAAGATGGATCCGATCAAGAACGTAAGTATTAATAATTTTTTTTATAATTAGTTATCTAACGTTATGTAGGATATAAACTAACAAAATATCATTGCTTTATTTTCGTGTATTATTATTTCATTATTATTATTTGTTTACACTGTTCAGCATCACCCGTTGCTACCCCCAATTCTGATCCTGAGTTAAACCCTATGCGTAAGTAATTGTTTTTTCCCACTAACACATATTTTGTTTACACTAACACTGGCCACACATTATTTACATTCATTTTTTATAAACAATTAATGTAACATTTTATTTATTTTGTATATTCTGTTAGTATAATAATTTGTAAAAGTAATGTTCAGAAATTTTTGCCGATGAAGCGTATAAAAATTAGTACAATTGAACTCAGTATTATATTCATTCTAATCATTGATTGAAAATTAATATGTTCTTGTGTATTTTCCAGCGTTCATGCTGTGCTACACTCAGGAGGATGCGAACGCAGAAGGTAAAGTACATTTTGCAATCATTATGTATAAATCACGCAGGGTTTTATTTATTTTTGATTTACAATATGTATTTTTGTTTGGCTTCTTTCTGTCTGTGAAATCACAGGTGAAATATTGTATCGGGTTGAGCTACCTTACATGGAAGAGATCACTTTAATATATCTGGAGAATAATGATAATTATGATGATAGTAAGTGTACCACGACTGGATGTTGTTTGCATGGCGTTCGTTGCCATTATTTTATCATTCTGCACATTGCCATTTTGTTTACACTTACTCAATTATTCATATTGCGGTGCCCTTAAAAATGCATATCATCTAACCTGTTTCAATGATGCATTTGCTACATCCAAGTACCTTTTCAAAACTAATTTCAATTTACTAACCATTTGTCATGTTTCCACAAAACAAAAGCACAATTTTGCATAATTCCAAAAATAATAAAAATGGATGAGTGCATGTATACAGAGGCGGATCATTCTAAAATACAATACAAGAATTTCAATATTTCGTTCACCTCTGTATTACCTAATAAAGAATCGTGTTGTATTTTAAATAATATTGCAATGAGTAAGTGTAAGAATACTTCAAATGGCACTGCCCTATCCAAATGTTTGTTGCATAAGCCCCGAGATGCATGAAGTGGTTGAACTAACCCTTATAATCAAGCATTTGGACCCCATCCAGCAAATATTAAATTCCGATGATCATCATTCATTTAACCGCATTTGTAAATAACAGCTGTTTTATATTTGTTACCTTTCGTGGTACCTTCGACATTTTTTAAACTATGAAAATTATAATATACGCTTTAAAATATTTGTTTCCAGGTACGCTGTAACGAAAAATATTTAAACAGTATTCTAATATATATGTGTTTGTGGTGTCCATTTTATTTTAATAACAACGGTTTTTCTGAAGATTGTTGAAGAAGAATTAAACAAATCTTTATAATAATTTCTCTTCGCAAAACAAATATAAAAATGCTACAAATACAATTATGTTCTGCTTTAGTTTTGTAGTTGAAACGGCATTTTTATTTTATTTATATTTATTTTGCTCATTCTATTTATTTATTATTCTCATCATTTATTTCAAAGTCGTTCAAAATCATACAAACAAACACATCAAACATCCCTTACTTGTGTAATTTTTAGAAATAATTGGGCTTGTTCTATTAGATCAGTAGAGAAAATTAGACCAGAAATTCTAAATTTATTTACAAACATTACTAGATGAAATTTAATTTCCATTAGAATTTATTTAATTCTGTTATCAGAATATTTTTTAATAAAATTCAATATTTTTCAGCCGGCAATGAAGAAAATGTATTATCATATGAAGCAGTACAACAGATGCATATAAATTACACACGACCTGTTATTATTCTTGGTCCATTGAAAGATAGAATCAATGACGACTTGATTTCTGAATATCCCGACAAATATGGAAGCTGTGTACCGCGTAAGTTACAGATTGAATTTTATTTAATGTGTCATTTTACTGAGAATCACTAGAGACTATTTGCGGCAATAATCTCTGTTTCTTTTGTTTTTTTTACGAATGTTTAGCATGACAATGGAACACTTGTCAAAGTGCGATACCTAATTTGCTTTTGAATTTGTGGATCAGAAAATAATTCTCCAGTTTATTTTTTAAACTTGTCATTTGGCAATTTCGAAAAATCTGGCACTCACGCAGTGTTATATTATTAATGAATATTTATTAAATGGTTTTTATTTGTTAGATACCACAAGAAGTAAACGAGAATATGAAGTAGATGGCCGCGACTATCACTTTGTTGCCTCCCGTGAACAAATGGAGAAAGATATTCAGAATCATTTATTCATTGAAGCTGGACAATATAATGACAATTTGTATGGTACTTCGGTTGCCTCAGTTAGAGAAGTCGCCGAAAAGGTATGTAGGCGTAATCAAATATTTTAAATAACGTACTTTTTTTCCGAAATCGATACTAAAGTACATGATATTATTGAGCGAAGTTAGTCAAACTTTACACACTCTTACGTCAAAAATTTACTTCACATATTTATTTCAAACTTGAATTACAAACCTAAAAGAACAAACAAATTATTTTATAGTACTATTGGTGAATTTATTATTTACTTAATAATTTATCGGATTTAATACAGATCACATGCTGAACACGTCAAGAATATATACAAAATAATAAAAATTACAACCAAATTTGACAGTATTTTTGTTATCACTGCCATCCTCGTCGCAACAACTAGCTGACGTTTTACAAATACATAATGCTATTTATTTATGTTTTTAATTAATAATTTAACGATTTCGGAAAAAATGTAATGTATACCTCGACACTAAAGTATTTTTTATGCGTCATATGGTTTATTCTCCTCGGCGAAGAACTTCCATATTCGTAAAAAAAAATTATACTTTAGTGCCTTGATATACAAATAACTATTATGTGTTTTATTTTTTTAGGGCAAACATTGCATTTTGGATGTAAGCGGAAACGCTATTAAGCGGTTACAAGTAGCACAATTGTATCCAATTGCTGTTTTTATTAAACCTAAATCAGTAGAATCTATAATGTAAGATATGAAACAAGTAAAAATGTATGGACATTTTAATGTTGAAAATTTTGTGTAGGGAAATGAACAAGAGAATGACCGAAGAACAAGCAAAGAAAACTTTTGAACGCGCTCTCAAAATGGAGCAAGAATTTGGAGAATACTTCACAGGTATGAGTATGTTTGATTGAATTGATGTGCAGTTGGTAATTGTTGTGTTATGTGTGTAGCTATCATACAAGGTGACACGCCCGAAGATATCTACCGGAAGGTGAAGGAGGTAATCCGAGAACAGTCCGGTCCCAACATCTGGGTGCCAGCCAAGGAGCAACTGTGACGCTCGCAGTCGCCGCACGCGGCATGGACAGTGCCCCAGCGGTCTCACAATCACTAACTGACGTCATTACCCTACATACGAGTATATATAGCAGTTCACACCACGTGAAGTAGTTTCTCACTGATGTATGACGCAAGAGCCATCATTACTTACCGTTATTATAATTTAGAATCAATTGAATTCTTGTCTCTACGTAATTCTGTGTAGCGAGATCTCGGTTACATGCTACAGAGAGGTGCCTCACACAAACAGCTGCTTGCGTTTTTACCTATTGTATTAGTGTCTAACGTCAATTTGTTATTGTATATTGTTTCTCTGCGAGAGGACGAAAGAGTACAGATTTCAAATCTGCTAAATTATTCACACCGGTCTCGCCAACTTTTCCGAACTTTTGATAAAACAAATTTCCCAGATTTGATAGAGAAACCAGCTCAGATTACCGGCTTGTATCATCGTGGTTTTTATGTTTAACGAATAAGTTGTTTGTATGCTACGGTTTCTAGATCTGGGAAGTTGAGCCGAAGTTGGCGAAACTGATAGAATCATAATCTAACCTAATCTAACCTAACCTTGTATAAGTATTGTAATGAATAATCAAGAAATCAATCATACCTACCTATATATGGATAAGATATAAAGAAGCGTAAGCATTCATATTATCGGAGCAGCTTGAAGAGTGATTGGCGAATGCATTGCGATTGCGTTCTTACTCAGTTGAAACCTTTGTTGTGCACCTTTTCATCGGATGAGCAGGACTTACTTAGAACGGGCCAGATGTTGCGTAGTCACCTAACATAAATGTGTTTCTTAGTGTATGTATATTGAATTTGAAAGTATTTTCTCTGCCAATAATTGTAAGTAAAGACTTGAAGTGTACATACACAGAATAACCATCTTATATATGTCTATGTAGCAAGACCAGAATCTGTTACTGATTGTTATTTATAAGGCAATGTGACCTTAACTTATTTGCGTTAATAAAAGGAATTTTACTAAACATATGATACAATTCTGCTATTTTATTTATGTATCATTCTATATTTTTTTATTAAAATTATGAAAGGTTTTGTTTCATGTGTTACACTTATTTTATTTATAATTCTGTACTGCTTGCAATTGTTTCTATTTATAATGGCTGGTACCACGAGCTCTATTTTTGGGAGCAGCGTTCTGCAATATACTAAACTTACTTTATATAAAAAAAAAACTTCAAATAATCATGGTATATAATGTATTTCTCTATGAGTTCTATGCGCAACATTTTTTTATAAATTATATTTAGAACATTGTACTTCGCTAAAAGACTTCTCTTAAAACACCCAAAAACCGAGCTGTGGTACCAGTATGGTATGTTGCAGAAGATAATAATCCACTCTCAAGACAAAAATATTTACAAACGGCAATATCTCTGAAATGGTAAGAAATATTGAGAATCGCCTCACTGACAGCCAGTATCGGGATTATGGTCAGCACCATAAAATGAAGTAGATAAAAACTAAACATGTAAAATTAGGGTAGTAATCTGTTGTGGACACCGCAATACCTCCCATATAACTAATGTATCATCAAACATCAACAAATATTTTCTCCTAACCATGCCATGAATGTTTTTTTTTAGGTTCACAGTTATTCACATCATGTTGAAGCAGGTCAAAGGTATCCTGATGCTGAGGTAGTGCGATATAAAGCGGAAATCATTTTTTTACAAACATGTTCAACAAATATTTCCTAACTGTAACATGTATGTTTTTTCCAGGTTCACACTTATTCTTTTGTCTAAGACATTGTTTTTATGTTAATAGAGACACGTGGACAACGTCATCGGAGCCTTGATCACCTTCAACAGGGTCTTCGGAGCCGATATCAGCTTTGAAGTAAATTATTTATAACGAAATCGTAAATCGGCAGCGTCTTCACGTCTGGACGAAGTTCTTTATCTTTGAATCAATAAATGTATTAGTATAAAATTAATAATAAATAAAATTTTAATGTAATATAATAAATGACAAAATAAATATTTATTATTAAAATAACATGACTTTCATTTAATAACCATCCCATGATCTAAGGAACTAAAAGGTAATAAGGGTTTGTCTTGAGAAAATAATTGAAAATTAAATAGGTCCTAAAATATCCACCCTATTAGCAAGTTTTTTTATGTTTTTTCTCGCTGATCAGATAGAAGAGGGCTTTATCTCGGACCAATTTTTTCAGATTCGCAATATCTCTTACCCTTTCAGAGATACAGCCCTTAGAAAATTAAATAGAGAAGTGGCAAATATTACGGAAGAAAATTTATATATTATGAACGAACGAATAAATAATACGAAAAACATTATATTTATTATGAACCAACGAATAAATAAGACGAAAAAATTTATATATTATGAACCATAATTGTTCACAAATTCACTAAGAGATGGCAGCACTATCGGATGTGAAAAAATCAATTAGTCGATTTGCTCACTTTTGAAAAAACAAATCACTAATTGATAAGGGTATGCCCTACGCCCTTGTCCTTCTAGTATGTTATAAAGGGCGGCACTACAAGCAGGGATGTACTCCGGCAGGGGGGCCCCCACTGCCCTTATTTTTGCGATATCACTTACCGTTTCCGAGATATGAGGGTTTAAAGATTTTATCCGCATCCCCTAAAATATCCACCCTATTATCAACTTTTTGGGTGTTTTTTCTCGCTGATCAGATAGAACAGGGAATTATAAAAGACCAATTTTTCCAGATTTTCAATATCTCTTTCCGTTTCAAAGTTACAACCCTTAGAAAATTAAATAGAGCAATGACAGATCTACCCTATTATTAAGTTTTTGGGTATTTTTTCTTGCTGATCAGATAGAGCAGGGCTGTATCGAGGCACATTTGTTCTCAGATCCGTAGTATATCTTACCGTTTCAAAGATACAGCCCTTAGAAAATTAAATAGGTCCTAAAATATCCACCCTATTAGCAAGTTTTTTTTATGTTTTTTCTCGCTGATCAGATAGAAGAGGGCTTTATCTCGGACCAATTTTTTCAGATTCGCAATATCTCTTACCCTTTCAGAGATACAGCCCTTAGAAAATTAAATAGAGCAGTGGCAAATATTACGGAAGAAAATTTATATATTATGAACGAACGAATAAATAATACGAAAAAAATTATATTTATTATGAACCAACGAATAAATAAGACGAAAAAATTTATATATTATGAACCATAATTGTTCACAAATTCACTAAGAGATGGCAGCACTATCGGATGTGAAAAAATTAATTAGTCGATTTGCTCACTTTTGAAAAAACAAATCACTAATTGATAAGGGTATGCCCTACGCCCTTGTCCTTCTAGTATGTTATAAAGGGCGGCGCTACAAGCAGGGGTGTACTCCGGCAGGGGGGCCCCCACTGCCCTTATTTTTGCGATATCACTTACCGTTTCCGAGATATGAGGGTTTAAATTCAAGATACAGCCCTTAGAAAATTAAATAGGTCCTAAAATATAGATAGAAGAGAGTTGTATCTCGGACATATTTTTTCAAATTCGTAATATCTCTTACCGTCACAGAGATACAACCCTTAGAAAATTATGTAGAGCATAAATGCGAATTACGCAAGAAATACTAACCACAGGCTAATTTATTTCGCAGATTCGGATTCTAAGATCACTAACGAAGGGTGTAGCGCCCTTAACCCAAATTTTAATCGTAAAATCTTAAATCAATTCAAGGGGTGGGAATTACTGCTCTAATTAATTAAACTATAAATCCTATCGCAAATATGACAATATGAATTTTTAACTATTTTATTGCATATTTTAAAGCAAATAAAACACAAATTGTTTCTGTTATTGTTTCTTTATTATCTCTGCGGATAAATACATGTTATTATATTTCACTTCTTATCATATTACATAAAAGATATCAGCCTTCCAGTTAAATATAACATATATGTAAAATAGAAACTACTACATTGATATTGCTGGCAGCGGACGTCAGTCCAGAGCGCACTGGTGAAGTTATCCACGATGATGCAGGGTTCGGCGAGACTGGTTAGAATACCAGCAGTTCCACGATGATGATGCAGCAGCAGAAGATAGTTCCGGGTCCATGGAGGTCCTATATAAACATACAAATCATGTATTAATATAATTGTATTATTGTTATAATATATTACATGTGAGGTGGGAAATGTTTCATTCTAGCCGAGGGCTTCTTAAATGAACGAGAAGCGAAGCCTCGGGGCTCAGATATATATAACAAATGTTTAAATTTATTTCAATAATTTGCCATGTGTCACAGTTCAGGAAACTCAAATCCTAATAAAACTGTATTACATTAGAATTTCATATTACTTTATAATAAAAAAACTTCTGTTCAAGATTAATATTGTAATTATTGATGTTTTATTGTAATTATAAGGTTTTATCAATATGTTTGACAGCTCTGTTCAACTTTCAGAAATTTATAACTGTGTTGCTAGGCAATTCTATATAAACACTTCCCATCCATGGAATAAATCTATCACTTCCCACCCAAGAGGTCATATTGGTAAACAATGATGTATTTCCCAACATTTAAAAGGTTTGGAATTGACATATTACTATAGTGATTATGAATAAAATTAATTTACTTACGATTTCATTGCAAATAATTTACTTATAGTTGAAATCTGCTCCGAAGATAATGTTGAAGGGTGATCAAGGCTCTGGTGATGTTGTCCAAGTGTCGCTATTAACATAAAAATAATGTATTAGATAAAAGAATAATTGTGAACCTGGAAAAACTTACATGTTATAGTTAGAAAATATTTGTTGAACATATCTTCAAAGTACTTCGCGATGATAATTCATTTTTGCTGTTGAATGATTTAATAATTCGTATTATAATTTCCGCTTTATATCGCACTACCTCAGTAAAAACTGGGTATCTTTGACCTGTTTCACATAATGTGAGACTAGGCGCGGATGAAACCCCGATGGTCGGGGTGAGATGATGAAGGCTCCGGTGACGTCGACGCTTTATCTTCATTCCTGCCTTAAGAAACAAAACAAACACAAATACAAACAAAACATACGATGAAATCAAAGAACACCTGTCTTAGGAAAGAAAACAAGAAACAAAAAATTGAAAACAATTGGGAATTCTCCACAAAAAGCTGTGTCCCACGATGGAAGAACCATTTCCATCGACGGTAGGTTGCAACTTCATCCCTCGGGGGTTGACTCAGCTACATTGTCCATTTCCCCCGGTGGTTGACTCCGCTACTAGCTGCTGCATCCCCCACCAGTAGCCTTAGGTATTTTGATCATTTTCCACGGTGGCTGATTCTGCAATGATTCTAAAAACATAAAAACAACAAATTAGAAATCAATAAACAACAGAAAAGATGAAAAAATAAAATAAAATCTTACCCATAATGCTAATATTTCTTGTCTTCATTATTCTTGATCTCTGTAAACAAATAAAAACAAACAAATTAAAAACTTTAAAACAATTTAAATCTGGTAATAAAAACTTACGTATTAAAAATACAAATCTGAAAGAAAAATGCTGTAAAGGAATACAAGTACATGGGTTAGTAGACTTAAACCTAACTTAAATTAAAGCTGAAATGAAATGGATTAACTTAAAATTAGCTTAAAGGTACCCAAAACCATTAAAGCTAAATTAAAACTAAGATTCACACCACCCCACAGACATTCCTGTGCCTTTAGGACTCTAATAACAGCAACCGGTGTGTTGTCTGTTTTTAAAAAAGAAACGTGGGTCGTCTAGCCGAACCCCGCATGGTCTCCTACTTCGCGATACCGCAGGGGCCCGAACTCATGTCACAGAATCACGTTAGCCGATCAACTACTTTCTCTGCCATCCGGAATTCCCTTTGTACAAGCACTTATGAATAGAGCCTATCATATTCATAAATGTAATGAACGAGAACTGTCAAGAGCGAATCTTGTTAACAGGCATCGGATGCGATATTTGCCGAGAGCTGGTACCAGTCATGACTCTGGATCCACTCTAGATGATCGGACTGCTGTGAGCATGCCCCACGCGCCGCGTTAGCGCTGAACCAGTAATCGGAATAAATTGAATCGATGGTCTTCACGTGAAGACAGCGCTTTGCAAAAATCCCGTAAACGGTTCCCGGCTGATTCTACAACGGACACAGAGTATGACCTGCAGCGGTGCGTTCTCACCCACCCACCTACTGACTGTACTAAAGCACTCCAGCTCGTACTGCGTAGGCCGCACATACGAAATCATACTCCGCGAACGTTCACTGATTCTACACGTAGTTGCAACGGACACAACAGTATGACCTGCAGAGGTTTGTTCTCTCCACCCTATAGGAAGATGGACAGACTCACAGACTGTACGAGCCACTCCAGGCATGCACTGCGTGAGCCAAACGTACGAAATCATACTCTTGTGTAGTGAGAGAAGCCCACTCGCGAACGATAAATTTTGATTGTAATACGCCCGGCTGCGGCCAGGCACCTGCCGCTTCATTGCTCGAGTTCGCGCCCAGCCCCCATCCAAAATACCCGACTTCTAACTCGATTCACAAAATTTTTACACCCACTTATTCACCCAACGATTAAACTGGAATTTTATACTTAAATACAGTATTTGCATACCATATCGAACTATAAAATTCACATTTAATTACCGCGAGACGAGTTTCAACTCAACAAAAATTGAACAGAGCGACGCACCTTTCACTACCGCGGCAGAAACTCGACTGAACTATGGGTAAAGTGTATCAGGGGTATGGTAAAATTTCCTCGCTCCTGGGTCACGTGCCAATTTCAGACCTTCTGATTGGTTCCTGCATTGCAAAATTTTTCAAGGGCATCACAATGTTAATTTTATTATTTTAAGTTATAAAAAATGGATAATATTTCAAAATGAAAATATATGCATTAGATAGATTATTTTTCAAGGATTATTTTAATGCTAGTATCGTTTCTGTAGATTTTGTAGTTTTCAAGATACATGCTTCTGAAATATGACGAACATTGACAGCTGATTTGGGAATCGATAATACAATTTCTTATATCTTCTTTATTTTTGCATAATTTAGGACAATTTATACAGTGAAATAATTGTCACATTATTAATTATCTTTTGTAATTACTTAATATCACAATTTCAATGCCATTTACTAAATTCAATGACCTAACCCGTAATAGAAACACAATACTAACTATGAGTTTTTATATAATTAAAACCTTTTCATGTCCTAAAATCATTAGTAAACCTTATTTGAACTTCATTCTGTGCTTTTTAATCTAACATAATATAGAAATTCTACATAGATTATTTTAGTTTGAAACAGGCATATGTATAACCGGTATAACCTATAATTGAATCACGTGTGTCATGATTTTAAATGTTTATCCAAATTGAAACTTCTTGAATATAACATATTCAAATAATATAATAACATAGAAAGAATCCAAATGAGAATAATTAAAGTCTGAGTAATCCGACATGACAAATGTCATAATTTTACTATAGAAATATAAGTTCCTAGAGTTGTCAGTTTTGTTTGTTATTTATCCTGGAAGTTGAAGGTATTTATATGAAATTTTAAACTGATTGCATTTTAGATATCTATAAATTGTTATTCACGACAGTACACAACGAACCATAGAAGATTGCTCTGGATTTGCAGAAAGAATTAACTATTATGCTCAATAAATCATCTGGGTACAAATATATATCTTGAAACTCATACAAAATAATCCTACAATATATTCCAAGATAACACGGGTATTGTGAATAATTATGCATCTATAGAGCTCCATTATGTTAAAGTTTGCCTTAGGTATTATCGAATATTGTTCTGTACATAAATAAACATTACAACATATATTGAGGTATCATATATCGCAACCTAACTTAAATCTACATTTTAAAAATATATGGGTAATAAATACCTCGTTAAACACGCTTGTCAGCTCTCCAGGTTCTAGTCGTGTAATAAGAAGGAACTAAGTGCATATGTCAAGTCCAGAAGATGTAATCGTACATTTCATGAAAAGGATATCCACTTTATAAAGCGGTTCCTCATAGTGTAATTTCAAAGCTTTCCACCATCTGGACAAAAATCCCATCCATTTCATAAGTGAACCTACAGATAATTAATTCGACACATTTACATGATGCAAATGCAACAGTCAACATAGTTAATCTATGATTCTGCTTGACATAAGTTCTTGCAAATTCCTAACTTATACATAGTGTATATAAGAATGCTTGTATGTATTTAAACAAAATGTAATATAATGGCATACCTGAAATAAAGCTTCTATACTTGCACTTGGAACTACGTATAATCAGAATCTTGTGCACATAACTGCCATATTTTAGGAACCTGGTAATCTATTTGATTAAATATTGACAGTGAACTGATCTAGTTCTTCAACGAAATGTATTTATGCTTTAAATGCTGTTTTTGTAGTCAATTGTCACTGAGAACCTCCAAAATGCCAAACACTCTGAATTTAGAACTGTCATTGTTCATTCCACTCTGTAAAGTTAATAAACTAAAACACACTTGTGTCGTTTGCAAGTGAATGTTATATAAAATGTAGGTATTTTCTCTTGATACCATGGTTCATAAAATTTGTTTAGATGTGCAAATGAACCATATGTGAACGAGAGGCGAAGCCTCGAGGCTCAGATATAGCGCTAGGTTGGAATGAAACTCCCACCGACCTATGTATACAATTTTATTCACAATCATCCTAAATTATTCAAATTATTTCTTCTACGACCATTTAGAAATCTGCTCATTGTATGTTTGTTGTTGCTAAGGATATGAGGTACAGAAAGTATAATAGATAATGTAATTATTTTTATTCTAGATGTAGATATTTTTTGGAGATTACTTGCTAAAATATCTGCTGGTATTTCTAAAATTGATCACCGAATATACTCAACAATTATGTTCTTACCTGAAGGCTCCAGCATCACCATCAAATACCACGGACCTAAAAAAATCATTTCCGCAGGAAATGAAAGAAAATTAATTTAAACTTGTAACTATAGATGTTTGGACAATAAGTTTGCCGGACAGAAAATCTAACCAAAGATAACTGTCAAAAGAACTTAACATTAACGATTTGTAAATGATTTACTCAAGCTAGCAACTGACGCTGCTGTAAGAGTCCGGGATGTTCCAGAAGAAGGTAATAAGTCTGGTGGTGTTGTGCACGATGGTATCAAGGTTCACAATGATTCCAGATTAGTGGTGGGTTTATAAACATGAAAAAAAAAACATATTAGGAACAAAGAATTATTAATTGAATACTATTTTTTACAGTTACGTTGCTAATGAAGTAGTTATAAGCTAACATCGGCTTTGAAGACTATTTGGAAGGTGATGGTGGCTCCAGTGACGATGTCCACGAGTCCTTATATACATAAAAACAATGTTTGAGTAAAATAAGAATTGTTATAAAACTAAAAACATATATATCAGGGTTTATAAACAAATAAAAAGCTAGACATTATAATGTATTTGTATTTATTATATTCATACTTAAAATTTAAAATATAAGTTAATGGTTTCAAGTCCTGTTTTCTGGTGTTATGTATGCTGCCTTCTGAAACCCAATACATTTATTACACAGTTTACGTCACAAAATACATTTTGATATAAAGAAACAATATATAAACGTTTATTAAGTACAAGGAGCAAAGTAATTAGAACACAAGATCAATTGTTATATATTTTTACTGACAAAAGGAAACAAAAATGTACTGTTGCTTCTTATGTAGAAATAAAATATGAATAGATAAACATATGTCTATTTAACTTATTTATTTGCGATTAGTATGGATTTGACGCCGGGGCCAACAGCAGTTTGCAATTTTGAATAGATCAACGTCAAAAATCTGCGAATTCGCCATATATATTACCTTTATTTGAGTGTGCTGAATACGATTTTATAAACCATTTTACGATAGGATTTATAGTCCCATTATATAGAGCAGTATTTCCATCCCTTTGATGAATTACATAAGATTTAATGGCTAGCGCCAATAATTGAATTTGTCCATCGCACCAAATTCAAAGTTAAATGCACTGACAGTAATTTTATTTAATTGATAGAAAGCTGACCAAATTAGATATATCTTATCTCATGGGCGTTAAATGTATGTAAATGCATGTAGTTGATCACCGATTTTATATCAAATAATAATATTCAATATTTTAATCACCTATCATTATTGGCTTCTTTAGGTATATATCGCAACTTATCTTAAATCTAAATATATCATATGGGTAATAAATAATTCGCTAAACACCGCACTTATCAACTCTCCAGGTCCTAGTCGTATAATAAACAGAAAGTAAGTGGGTATGTCAAATCCAGAAGATGTAATCCTGCATTTCAGGAAAAGGGCATTGACTTCATGAAGCGGCTCCTCATAGTGTAATTTTAAAGCTTTCTTTCACCTGAACCAAAATCACATTCATTTCATAAGTGGAACCTACAGATAATTGCTTTTAATTTTATACGTACCCGTTTTAAACCATTGTATATTCGGATTTCTGAGCTCGTTATAACCCAAGTTTTCCCTAAATATGTATTAAATATATATTAATATTTGCAATTATTAGTATCGAACTTGCAGTTTTAATGCTTCATTTGTTCAGTATGATTTTATATTATTTAATGTCTAACTCATTAAACTGCTAATTTACTATATTATATTTCTAAAATATATTTAAATCAAAGATGCTAATTTTGTTTTCTTTAAATGTTCAAAAAATGATAAATATTTTGCATTACTGAAGAGCACCAGTTACTAAACTAATTAGCAGTTTATTTTCTCATAAAATTTAAATTTATAAATATAGCACTTTTACATCTAGTGAAATAATGTAATATTTACAACAATGAAAACTATATACATATTTTTACTACAGTGTAAGTCTATGAACCTACATTGATTACTTTTAATTATTTAATAAGCAAATTAACTCAAGTAATATTTCTCTTCAAAGCTTAAAACTATTAAGACACATTTGCGATTTACAATAAGTTTTCACATACTTTATTTGCTACATTTTAAAATTTATTTATAAGTAAATCTATATTGAAAAGTGGACTATGCAATGAAGAATTTAAATTGTAATTGTTTGCAAATATATATAGCCACTACATATTAATGCAAACTAAAATGCAATAGGAATATATTAGTTAAAAGAATCTAATTAGAAAAATTAAATCATGTAGTGCTTATCTTAAATTACGGTATAAAATTAAATCACAATACTTTTATAATTAATAGTTTGCACAATATTATAAAATAACTTATATGGTATTTCTACCAATATAAAATTTTTAAAAAGGAAAATACAAGCTATAATTCATGTAGCATAATTATTATTTAATCTAATGTTTGTATATCGCAATGAATTTGGCCAATAATAATTAAAATCACGAAGGCACCAGAGAAAGGTCCCGATTATTTAATTTTCTGAATCCATTTTTACTTCGTTTCTAATTTACACAACTCGTAATATTTAAAATTCTCGGTTGGCATTAACTTACAGTCACGTGATTTTCGTTGCTAATATAAATGACTTAAAATAAAAATACGAATACAGAAATGAATTAAATAACTGTATTGGTATTTGTAAAATCTTGAACCAGTCAACGTAACAAATTCTTATAAAAAAGTATAAAATAAAATAACAATGACACTTATTTAATTGAAGGTATATGAATGTAATCTGTATCTTCTTATGGTTTCATCTAGCCATTTCTCAATTCGTTTGTAGCTGTTTGCCATCCACTCTACGTTGATGCGAGTAGCTTCAATGCTTTGGTCGAAAGCTCGTTCGGAGGTTCCCAAATTGTTCATGTTTTCCTTCTTAAACTCTTCCAGCTTAAGATTAAAAATAATCATTTATTTAATTTCTGACGATTCCGAAATATTAGTGGTTTAGTGTTAGTTTGGTATGAACTAATGTTTTCATTGTTGGTGCAATTTTTAATTAAAGTTGTAGTATTAAAAAATGACTTGCTTGATGATTAAAAATAATCAATTAATCAATTTCTTATGGTTCGTAAATATTATTTGTTTTATTTAAATAAAAATGTTAGTTGGTAGTGATTTCATTATTGATAAAATGAATGTGTAGAATAAAAAATAAATGACTTACTTGCTTCAATTCGTATGGTGTATTCATGAAGACTGGCAATGAAGAAACCATCTTCGAGATAGTTGAAAATGCCAATCCGTAACTAGAGAATAATATTTTATTATGCTTTACTTACATTATTATGCGCATTTTATAAAAACTTACTGTTCATTTAATTCCTTCCAGTGAGTTCTAAGGAATTCAAAGGCTAGCTGGTGTCCTGCCACATTTTTTGTTACAGACCGGAATATCACAACGCCATCCTGTTTTCTGATTCCTGAACTATTGGAAAGTGCGTTGTTCAAATACCTACAGAAATACAAAAAATTTTATTTTTCTGAAATCGGAACGAAAGTACTATTTTCGCGTCTAAAATGCGGAGCGAAATTAATATTTCCCTGACTAGTCACGAAAACGTATTAAATGTTGTATTTACCTTAAAACCGAAAGAAACTTGCTATTAGATACATAGAAAAAATGAGATTCAATTTTTAAATTTAAAATTAATTTTTAATAATATCAATGATTTCAGAAAAAAATTAATAAATAACTCGTCAGTAAAATGTCTGTATTTGACTCGGAGCCGTAAAATATTCGGCATAAGGTGCCTCGTATTTAAATGTGGCTCCTCGACAGTAATGTATTATTTTCCTGACTATGTAAATAACTATTTTTTACAACTGTCAACAAAAGGCCATTAACAAGATTCAATAAGCGAAATTAATTTTTTACAAATTTTTCAGTAGTTATGTTGTTATAGTTTTATGTTACCTTCATAATCCCAAAAAAGTTTATTAAGAATAGATGAGCATGTACGAATCGCACTATGAATGTGGACGAGGCGAAATAGATGTATCAGGATAAGGATGTGTAAAATATAGTTATTATTCTCAAATTCATACCTAGAGAGGAGCCATCCTTCCGAAGCGCAACCTAAAGAAGTCAGCAACACTTCCTTTTCAGTTCCGGAGTTAGTATTTTGGTATCTTGAGAAAGCAAAGTCCCATTCTGCTTCGCCGCCTTCCCGGATTGCTGTACAATACACAGTTGACTTTAAATTTGGTGGAACGCTAAAATGAAAAACAAAGATAAGTAATTATCATTTTATAAATTCTTATACACATGTCATTCTTACGTTCGTTTAACACCTGAATTCTTCTTGTCAGTTTCATCAATCATCCAGTCTCTGAACATTTGCCGCGCGTGAATAGTACAATCGGAATTCTCAAATGTACAAGCCCATCGTAAAATTTCGGTACGTCTCATTTTTGTATCGTAGTTGTCGTCCGGTCTTTCCGTGAATCCCAAAGAGTCGTACGTACTACGAGTAAGTTGGGACATAAACAGCTGAAAAGTTAAAATTGTCAGATTATTTTTTATCTTGTCCATTCATTTACAAAAATATAAAATAGGAGCCCAGAATCATATCATTTGGCCCAATTAAGACTTTTAGAATAACGTAAAAATATTGTTCTGATCTTAAAAGGGAAAATTATACTCAATTTGTTATTTGTATCTTCAATTCTGTTATTTTAAAGAATATTTTAAGGAAAAACTGAAATTGTAACAAATTAACAAAAGTCACTAACATAAATATTTCATTTGCCCCAAAGGTATTGGCTAGTTTGGAATCTGATGACAACAAAATATAGTAAACATTTATAAGTAAAAATTGTACATAATATTATTCTATAACTTTTTGATTTCAGTGAAATTTACTTTTTTTTTTAGATATGTCCAAAAACCCTAATAGGCTTTCAAATAATCTGCCACTTACTGTTAATGAATTGTTCCCAAAATCTAATCGGGAGGTAAAAATGATAGAATTTAAGATATAAATATGGTGAATTAAATTGTATGATTTTAAATTGACCAAATAATATGTTTATGATTTGAGTAAATTAAAAAAATACAGATCGGTATATGTAGGTGTATTCAAATTTCATAACACTAATTTATATGTATGTACGTAAACTACATCCTACATTAGGTTCATTAAAATAAAAATATTTCTCTTACTTTGAATTTGCCGTAGGCTGGAGTGGTCGCCAACATGTTGTCAATGTATTGCAGATTTCTCAAAGCTGTTGACATGGCTATATATTTAGTCTCTCTAAACGATTCAATAGCTAAACTGAACGGAATTTCATAATCCAATAGATTAGCTCTTGCTAGATACATCGCATCATCGATTAATTGAGCTCGAACGACTTGCGGGAAGTTCAACATACTCATTGTGAGTTGCTTCCAGTTATTGGCATCGTAATTTACTCGATAATAACCTCCATGTTTAATATTGACGTAAAGAAATTCTTGGACGGTTAAATTATTTGCTAATGTTATTTCAGGTTCATTTTGCATCCAAAGTTTTGGTTTTGTATTGTCAAAGTTGAATTCTTTTGATGTTGTGTATGATAATGGTACCCACCATGTTTGTTGTCTATTGCCCTTTTGGTTTAGCAAAAATCTTTCCTAAAATGCAAATCAAATATTTATTAAGCTGACAAACTTAAAGTAGGTTCCTCACTGAAATAGTAATATGGAACGCGCACTTATAGTCTTTTATGAAACCGAAAAACGAGCCACTATTCCTCGTCTAGCCCTTGTTTGTAGAATTGTTGCTATATAAAAACATTGTACAACAAAGGTAGATAGCCCTCATCTAGCTGTCTTTCTCGACTCGCATGTTCAACGTCAGTGAGTGTTCCAGTATTATTTCAGTTATATTTGAGATAGAACTCATAATAGTACAAATCATACCTGACTGATAGTAGCTGTCTGCTCGGTATAATTCCTAACAACATTGATAACAGGAAATCCGGTTTGGAGAATCCACGAATCCATAATTTGCTTCAACGTAATGTTCTTATCCAATGTGCCGTCATTATGGGCTTGTTTCGTTAGCGATTCCCAAAGATCGTCATGGTAGGCATTTGCATATTTCTTTGCGTTCAAATAATTGATAAGTCCCACTTTAAATGTATATTCTCCCAGAACATAGTTTAACATTCTGATGACTGAAGCTCCTTTTTTGTAAGAAATCGGATCAAAAATCTGTCTGATTTGCTCAGAATTGTGAACGGGGACATGAATTGGATGGGATGACTCAAGGCAGTCGACTTCAAAGGAGGATTGGATGGCATCTGTTACGAATTCGTCTAGTATATTCCACTCGGGCAACACCTAAAACAAATCGAAATATAACAGGTAAATATGTTTTACAGAGAAAGTCAGATACGGGCAACAGTATTGCGAAATGTAAATCTTGTCTGTGATTTGGAATTCGAATGAAGAAAATGAAGTAAGATTAAAGTTAAATATTTTATTATCTCTTACATGATGCGCTCCCAAGTACTCGGTGTATGTAGCAAATCCTTCCTTGAGCCATAAGTCGTCCCACCATTCAGGGGTGACCAAGTTTCCGAACCATTGGTGACCGAGTTCATGGCTCATCACAGTTACGATGTGTCTTTGGCTTTCAATTGTTGAAATCTTTTCATCAAATAATAGACTAGATTCCCTGTTCATAAATTTTGTTTTAGTGTTTTATACTATCAAAGGAGTTCTATATTTAGGCGTGATGTGATTAATATTTAAAACGAAATAGTATGCAACTTTATTTGTTCTAGAGATGTCATAAATTAAATGAGGTGTAAAGCTACATTAAATTTTAAAGAGATGAATTTAAAAATGGATAATGAAGTGCGCGCTGAAAATAATGTTATTATACTTCTTATAAAAACTGTGAATAATAGAAGCAATGAACAAAATAAAACAAAGAAATTCCCATGAAAGCAGAAACGTCGGATGATAGGTTGACATGAGTGGTGTCGCTTTAAAGACAGCAGTATAAAAATAAGCTCAGTAGGTCAACGAATGGTAATATTTCATCGCTCCCGTGTGGTTTTGACATTTCTTTTGAACAACGCAAAAAGCACAGCTTTAATACCAAAACGTAAAACATGTATTTATAACGACTCTTAGCGTAAATGCGACATTTCATCAAAAAATGTCAACCGATGTTCGATTTTTCTCTTTATTTAACCTCATTTCACCAAATGTATAAAATTGATATTTTATAAATCCTACCTGAAAGTGATAAGTCCCCAGTTTTCCATCGCCTGGAACCCAAAATCAGGAAGTGCTACCATATCCAACTTGGGAAGAGGATATGGTATTTGGAAGTATTTCTCAAAGTACTCTAAAACTTGAGGTCCAATTTTCCCAGCGAAGCGAGTCTGTTCGAGAGCTTCTCGCCGAGACCACACAGCAAAGCTGATGTTGCTCTTGGTCCTGGAGCTGTCCGTGGACACATGGAACGGATGCAAGTCGGACACGATCATCGCCACGAGATACGTAGACATCACGGGGGTCTCGTGGTAATGGTCCCACACCCAGTCGTCGGAGCCGTCACTGGATATTAAAAAAAAAACTCATTCCATTTGCATATTTCTTACTGTGGTACTCTACTCAAATAGATTTTTGTATGCCGTTAATTTACACGTTAGAGTTAGTTTTATAGTTTTCTATGTTTACAATCGTCAAACGAGCAGAAGAGTTAGCAACCACATTTTTTATTGTGATTTACTACTAAAATTTGTAAAGCAATGTTAAAAATCATTGCGAAATTAAATACGTATTTCAGTTATTCAGGTCTCCGGTAGTTTGGTTCAACAATGTTATTTTTTCGCCACCGCGAAATATAGGATTACAATTTAAAAATATACGAGGTTAACCATAAAATTAACGAAAACTTCAAACAAAAATGCGTTCAATCTAAATAAACTAAACTTAAGTGCCCACTCATAAATGTACCGCAAATAATGGTTTCCAATTAGCAGCCTTCGGGTCTATTTCAAGTGCTTACTGTTTTCAGAAATGCGGCACATAAATTCACAATTACGAAAATGATGACATTATTTAAAAATTTGTGTAAACGATGACGGAAAAAATACTGTAAAATATTTGTTTATTAAGTTTAATTCAACAGGAGGAGTGGATCGGATATAGTTTTATTGGTAAACGCGCTCCGTTTTTGGGCGTTTTAAGAGAAGTGTTTTAGTCTCTGTTTTAGCGATGTACAATGTTCTAAAATTATTTTATAAAAAGATACTTCAAATAAAAATAGTAGATAATATATTTCTCTGTAACTTTTATTCGAAGCATTTTTTTATAAACTCTTTTTAGTACAACGTACAGCGCTAAAACCGAAACCAGAACATTTCTTAAAACACCCAAAAACAGAACTCGTGGTACCGGTACCAGCAACAAATTTTAAAATTACATTAGTGTAACGCAGTGAAATGAACAAAATTATACTCTTCAAAATTGCATAGTTGTTTAAAATTATTGGAGCTTAAGAAAATATTATTTATAATTTATGAAAGTAGTCTACAGTAAAATATAAAGATTTATTGAAAACTACTAAAAATTATTAGTTCAACAAGACATAATTTTCATTTTACGAGATAGTGTGTAACAAAATAAATTTAGAAATGGGAAAATGAACCTATAATGATTATTGCAACCTAATAATCCAGTTCCAAAATAGCCGAACGCACATGCATCAAATTTCTCATAATTCACATGCAAGAATCGCATTTATCTTTGAAAAAACAAACATCAGCAAATAATCGATTAACTATAATCCCCCATTTCATAGATTGACCATAGCAGTCCGATAAAAACCTAATATTATAATGCCCAACGCAATTTCTTAAAGAAAAAACAATCTCTTGTTATCAGAGTTGTCAGAGACATCCACGATTCCACGCCGCCAGATTTAGGGGAAGCCAATTTAGGTTAGATATTTTAGTATTTGATGCGACGACCAAACCGTACTTTGAAAGGTTCAAAAGGAGAATTTAACAAGCGAAAGTCGTGAACGAGGTTACTGGGACGAAGGATATGTCCTGATTGTTGATGGTCCGTCAGATATAATGAACGCTAGCATGTGCAGTTAAAAAGAAAAATGTGCTGCAGAGATCCAAAACTAGACCACTAGGACAGGAAGCTATGAGGGATTATTGGCAGCTCAGGTAACAATGTTATCATGAAATATTGAACCAATTATGTCCTGAAAAATGCTCAGAGAATCCAGATGCGAATTATGATGTCGGCACTGGAATGTCACCAGCCGAAAAGGTGAGCTAACTTGACATTTCTACCTTAACTTATATTTCATTGTAAATGTAAACACAATATGATTCTTTTTCGATGATTCAGGGAATATAAAGAAAATGAACTTACATAGGCTCTTGTCTTTGGATACCCATGTTGGACTTGGTGGTCATGTTCTTCCACCGAGCGAGACTGATGGAGAAACGCGCCTTCAGCGCCGGCTCGTCAAGGCATGGGAACGCGCGACGGGCGTCGGTCGGAGAGAATTGCGTGGCTGCCATCCACCTACATAACCACGAGAAATATCATTACGGCCCTAAAAATGTACATGGAAAAAACTCGTGTCGCTAAAATTATTACAATACTTGTTATTTGATTGCATTTAATTTTACAGTTTTTGTAAGAATCTTTAAACACTTGAAAGATTTTAAATAACATTATTGTCATAATTTCAAGTTTGTTGTGAGAATTCTATTATTATTATTTCAATTTTTATAACAACACTGTGAGGTATTGTCACATAAAAATTGTAGTAATTTTTGTGGTAAATTTTACATTAAGAAAAATGTAGATGCTATTAATTTTGGATGTATGTTGGAGTGCGTTACCACAACTTATTTCAATTTTAAATACATATTATTGTAACGTTTACTATATTACTTGTACAAAGTTTAATTTGGTTGTAAAAGTAAATTTTGTCCTAATATTTTACTACAATAAACTAGTAAATTTAATTGTTTTTTAATTATAGTCACAACTTTTCTACATAAAATTGTGGTAACCTTTACAAGTTATTTTTTCCGTGTGAGGCTCTTGGAAAAGCTATTGAAGGTATTCTGACAAAACATACATACATAACATCACGGTATATCCCACACAGTGGGGTAGCACCAACCGTGAAACACAATCAATCTTCTTCAAACATTCCACCATTTTGCCTCGTCCATATTCACTCATGCACAACACTTATTCCTCAGACGTCCACGCAATCGTTCACCCTCAATTTCGCTCGCATATATTAGTATCACCAACCTTTCAAGATGGCTAAACCATCTCAACTGACTCACTCCCACTTTTTTACAACATTCTTCCCAATTTCACACGTACTCCGGATACTATCACCGCACACTCCTGTCAAATACCTCATTTACACAAGTTATACGTCGTTCATGCTTCTTCATCCACATGCATTATTCAAAACCGTACATCAAGGTAGATACTAACACACATCTCTAGATACATTCACGTTTCGAGCAAATGTATCCAGAGCACCCAATACCTCGATTTTCAATTGAATGGAATAACATTATTTTAAATTTATCTACTGCTACTTTAGTAATAATTCTACACATCGAAAACGTTTCTATTTCTACTTCATAAAATAGTTCAATGACTAGAAAAATATTTTCATAAAATGTTATACTTGTGTGTTTCAAATAATAACATTTCACTCGGAATGCAAAAATTATGACGAAGACGAAATCTGCTAGTCGATCGTTAATACAATAAACATAATATTCTCATGAAAAAATTAATATAACAATTTCAAAATGTACCGTTATGCGGGTCAAATTTCATTGCTGATTGATGAGTATTTTATTTCAAACAAAATTTTATTGGTAAACTTGTAAAAGGTTTCCGTAAATTTGAAAGGTTACCGGAACCTATCAGAAATTTTTAAAATTTTAATTGCCGGAAAATGTAAGCTCTGTTAATATTAATCTTGTATGTTTTAACATTAAATTGTTTTTATTTGGTAACCTTGTTCTACTTTTAACGAAATAAATAATTTTGTAACAATATTTACTATGTTTACAATTTATTTTTACATGTTTTATAATCGCAAATAAAAATAACATTTTAATGTATCAAAAAATGTTTTGAATAAAGTTATCTACTATAAAAACAAGCCTATAAAATTTATGTTTACGTGTGTAGGCGATTTAGTTTATTTTATGTGATTTAGTTTTAAGATGCTAAATGTAAATTAGTTTCATTAATAAATGAGTATTTTGTAATAGTTGCGTCATTGCATCACCCGAGTTGAATAATTGTTTTCAGAGAACATAGAGAGGTGAAGCCGTGAAGTCGTTGCAGTATGGCCGAGCTGTGTGCGTAGGCTATGCTGTGTGCATTATGCGTGATGGTGGGTCCCACGCTGGAGTAAAGCCGAGCTGTGTGCGTAGGCTATGCTGTGTGCATTATGCGTGATGGTGGGTCCCACGCTGGAGTAAAGCCGAGCTGTGTGCGTAGGCTATGCTGTGTGCATTGTGCGTGATGGTGGGTCCCACGCTGGAGTAAAGCCGAGCTGTGTGCGTAGGCTATGCTGTGTGCATTGTGCGTGATGGTGGGTCCCACGCTGGAGTAAAGCCGAGCTGTGTGCGTAGGCTATGCTGTGTGCATTGTGCGTGATGGTGGGTCCCACGCTGGAGTATGGCCGAGCTGTGTGCGTATATGGCCGCGCTATGTGCGCATTGCGCGTGATTGTGAATCTTACGCTGGAGTATATCTGAACTGTGTGTAAATACAGCAAGCATTATATGGGGACCTGTGAGCACGAGATGCGTGCAAAGTTATGAGAGGAACCATATTGCGAAGTCTGTATGGCGTAGACTTCTGAAATAGCGATATGCGCAGAACGAATCAGTGCGTTTCCGGTGACATTCTTATAAACGGCGATTACGAGTGGAGTATTGAAAAGCATTAATTGGTTACAACTACAGTTGTGTAACGTGCTGTGTTTTGAGGGTGTGATGTAATGATCGCATAACATCAGACAGATATTATGAATCGAATGTTTACGAATGAATCAGTCAGTTGAAAGACATCATCAAGTGAGGTTCTAATTGTGTGAATTGTGAAAAATTAAGGTATTTCGTACTGTGTGGGTAAGTTGATAGAACAAGGGTTTCTACCTAGCTCACATTTCAGAAGTGGGATCGTATCCATAGCACCGAACGATGAGGCGTCGCGTACGTGCACTTAGTACCTCCTCAGAGTCGGAGGGTAATTCATGTGCTGATCAGATGAAACGTTCACGTCAATCATCACCAAAAGGAAGGCAATTGACGGAGTTGACTACGATTGTGACGAGTCTGGCGGAAACTGTGAGACACCAGGCTACTACCGGCCAAGCCGCACGTTCACCACAGCCGTCCACCTCGCAAGTATTCCGTGGTGATGCCGTACCATCGTTTTCACCTGAAGATCCGGGGCAGGACGTAACTAAATGGACACAAAAGTTAGACGAGTTGCGTCATGTGTTCCAATGGTCGGGGGAGGCGACCATTTATCACGCTTTAGGGAAATTACGTGGGCTCGCTGCCACATGGTACAAGAGCTTACCTACAGTCAACTATACGTGGAGCGAGTGGAAGATTAAACTCGAGCGTGCTTTTCCGCATCGGAAGGATTACTGTGCGCAGCTCGAAGAGATGCTGCGTCGCAAGAAGCGCCCTGATGAAGATATGGTCAGGTATTTTTATGAGAAAAACGCATTGGTTATGGCCTGCCGCATTGAAGGAAGGGACGCTGTATCGTGCATCATAGGAGGAATCCTTGACGAGCATGTACAGAATTCTGCAAGAGCAGGCGACTACTCCGATCCGGAGGCACTCTTTGGATTTCTGAGTACCTGCAAGGAGCGGACATTCAAACCGCATCAATTTAAGAAGTCACAATTCTCTAAACATAAAAATAGGAAATCAGGGCAAGACCGCGGGGATCAAGGCAGAAGGGATATGAATTCCCCGCGTTGTTATCGGTGTAATGAGACTGGTCACATCGCACTGAACTGCCGCAAAACCCAGATCTACTGTAGGTCGTGTCGCAAACCGGGTCACATAGAGAAAGACTGTCGCTCCAGGCCAAGACCAACAGGCACAACCTTAACTATGAGCGATTCGACAACAACTTCGAACGAAAAATTCTTTGTGAATGCACTGGTGAACGGAAAGCCAGTGAAAAGCTACATAGACTTCGGTAGCAGTTGTAATGCCTTACGAGAAGAAGAAGTTATTCGCTTACAACTACCTGTAGATTATGGCAGGAGAAAAATAATTCGAGGCTACGGCGACGGTCGAGTGAACACCCTAGGAACAACATCGTTCGTCCTTCATGTGGGCGGAGCGCAAGTGGATGTAGAGGCAGATATAGTACCAAACAATAGCCAGGTTATTCCGTTAATCATAGGTCAGCCATTCACCGAGAGTAAAGAAGTTGTTATTCACAAAGACCACCGCCAGTTGAACATTACAACTGCCACATGTGCGCATATCGGAACAAAAGATGACATCAAGCCAACCACCCTCTGGGCTAAGAAAGCTACAGTAATACCGCCCAATCACCTAGGACACGTTCATGTGGGCGCAGAGGATGGCTACGTAGGCGATCTGTATGTACAGGCAAGAGTACGCGAATTAGGAGACCAAAAGACGTGCATACCAGAGGTGATGTTGCGTATGGAGCCAGAAGAGCGTAGCGTTATTCCGATAATAAACTTATCAGACCATGATCTAGTTATCAAAAAACAACGAACCATTGCACAAGGTTGGCCATGCAAACAAATCAAAGAAGAAGAGCAAACACAACCTTCTTCTATATTACGAACGGAGATGTTGTCGTTGAAGTCAATAAACAAAGAGGACGTCCAGATGGGATCAATTGCGACCGAGGATCAACAAAAGTTATTAGGTCTCCTAAATCAATACAGAGACTGTTTCGCTCAAAATATTCACGAACTCGGTTGTGCAAAATCGACAGAAATGAAAATAACACTCACAGAAAACAAGGCAATTAGTTATCGCCCTTACCGGCTTTCAGGAATAGAACGAGAAAAAGTGAGAAATATAACACATGAACTCTTGGAGGCTGGCATTATTCGAGAGTCGAATTCGCCCTACACTTCACCCATCCTACTCGTTAAAAAGAAAACCGGCGAAGATCGTATGTGTGTAGATTATCGCAAATTAAATAATCAAACAGTAAAAGATCATTATCCATTGCCAAGAATTGATGACCAGATAGATCGCTTGCATGGCTGCAAATTCTTTACCAGCCTTGATCTCTGTTGTGGATACCATCAGATACCTGTCGCTGAGGAGAGCAAGCACCTAACATCGTTTATTACTCCAGACGGCCAGTTTGAGTATAATCGTATGCCATTTGGCCTGGCAAACGCACCGAGCGTGTTCCAAAGACTGATAAACAACATATTGGGATCAATGAGGTATGACGCCGTCACTGTATACTTGGATGACATACTTATTCCAAGCAAAACAATCCAAGAGGGACTCGCTTACTTAGAAGAAGTGCTCAAAGTATTACGAGCCGAAGGACTGACTCTGAAATTAAGCAAGTGCCTGTTTCTGGCTACATCAGTAACATATCTCGGATTTCAGATTGACGAAGCAGGTATCCGACCAGGGGAGCACAAAGCACGAGCGCTGCAAGAGTTTCCGGTTCCAACAGATGTACACCGGGTGCGCCAATTTCTCGGTCTAGCTACTTATTTCAGACAGTTTATACCGAACTTTGCATTGATAGCGAGGCCACTCACCGTACTTACAAAGAAAACTCAATGTTGGAAATGGGGACAGGAACAAATTGAAGCTTTTAACAACCTACGGGAAATTTTGATAAAACGACCCGTATTGGCGATATTCAGTCCGACGGCCGAAACAGAAGTACACACGGACGCGAGTAAACTTGGAATAGCCGGAATACTTTTACAAAAACAGAAGGAAGACAAATTACATCCTATAGCATACTATAGCCGCCAAACCAGCAATTACGAGCAAAAGTACCATTCATATGAATTAGAAGTACTCGCTGTCGTACAGTCCATCAGAAAGTTCCGCGTCTATCTGTTAGGACGAAAATTTAAATTGGTAACAGACTGCAACGCTATGAAAACGGCTCAAACTAAGCGTGATCTCAACACGAAAATAGCTAGGTGGTGGCTCGAGCTAGCGGACTACGATTTCACCATAGAATATCGGCCAGGTCAGAGAATGGCTCATGTTGATGCGCTGAGTCGAAACCCGCCAAAGGAAGATGCTAGTTCTACTGCAGTAAGTATCCTCCACATTCGAGAGGATGACTGGATTCTAGCCGGACAAATGTCAGACGTGAAGCTCCGAGAACTTCGCGAAATCTTACAGAAACCAGCCGAGGATGGAAAATCTCAACAAATTCACAACGAATACGAACTGAGCGGCGGACGAATATACAAGAAAACCGCGGAAGGAAAACGCTGGGCGGTGCCTAAGGGAATGCGCCGCGCAATCACCAAAATGGTCCACGACGACATGGGACACTTCGCTGTAGATAAGACCATACAAAAACTAAAGGAAAACTACTGGTTTCCCGGCATGCGACCTTATGTAACCAAATACATCCGATGTTGCATACCATGCCTATACAACAAGAAACCTGCGGGCCCAAAACAAGGATTCCTGCATCCAATTGAAAAAGTTAGTGTTCCTTTTCATACTCTACATCTAGATCACCTGGGGCCATTTATAAAGACAAAAAGAAAGAACACCCACATCATCGTGGCTGTCGATGGATTCACCAAATATTTATTAATGAAACCTGTACGGAATACTGGAACGAGAAGCGTGATTAAATTCGTTTTAGAAATAATCAGCAATTATGGTACGCCTAAAAGAATAATCACGGATCGCGGAACAGCGTTCACCTCAAAGAAATTCGAGAACTTCTGCAAGGAAAACGGAATCACTCGTATTCTAAATGCTGTAGCCACTCCCAGAGCGAACGGCCAAGTAGAGCGGTTTAACCGTGTTATTAGACAAGCACTCGCTACAAGTTCGACAGGAGAGGATACGTGGGATTTACAAGTCGCAAATATTCAATTTGCCGTAAATAACACTGTACACAAAACAACAGGGCGAAATGCAAGCGAACTGCTGCTGGGTTATAAACCAAGAGCGTTGCCTGATGCTCTACTAACCGGAGAACTAGAGCAAATACATGACGCAATAAAGGATATCGTAAGTGTACGAACGGAAGCATCCGAGAAAATAAAATCCGCACAAGAGATACAGAAGCAACAATTCGATGAAAAACGAATTAAACCACATAAGTACAAATTGGGAGATCTAGTACTAATTGAAAAAGCAAATGCAGCCACGGGATCAAGCCAAAAACTATTACCACCTTTCGCTGGCCCGTTCGCCGTAAAAACAATTTTACCGAACGACAGGTATGAAATTATAGAATTACCAGGATCGAACCGAAGTAAGCGCGCTAAGTACAACACAGTGGTAGCTGTGGACAGGATGCGTCCGTGGATTCCGGAAAACGGCCTGTCGGATGAGGATAGTTCTTCCTCAAGTGCAACAAGTTCCTCCGACACAGAATAGCTCCTCGGGGCGAGGAGATTGCAGGATGGCCGGATGTAGGCGATTTAGTTTATTTTATGTGATTTAGTTTTAAGATGCTAAATGTAAATTAGTTTCATTAATAAATGAGTATTTTGTAATAGTTGCGTCATTGCATCACCCGAGTTGAATAATTGTTTTCAGAGAACATAGAGAGGTGAAGCCGTGAAGTCGTTGCAGTATGGCCGAGCTGTGTGCGTAGGCTATGCTGTGTGCATTATGCGTGATGGTGGGTCCCACGCTGGAGTAAAGCCGAGCTGTGTGCGTAGGCTATGCTGTGTGCATTATGCGTGATGGTGGGTCCCACGCTGGAGTAAAGCCGAGCTGTGTGCGTAGGCTATGCTGTGTGCATTGTGCGTGATGGTGGGTCCCACGCTGGAGTAAAGCCGAGCTGTGTGCGTAGGCTATGCTGTGTGCATTGTGCGTGATGGTGGGTCCCACGCTGGAGTAAAGCCGAGCTGTGTGCGTAGGCTATGCTGTGTGCATTGTGCGTGATGGTGGGTCCCACGCTGGAGTATGGCCGAGCTGTGTGCGTATATGGCCGCGCTATGTGCGCATTGCGCGTGATTGTGAATCTTACGCTGGAGTATATCTGAACTGTGTGTAAATACAGCAAGCATTATATGGGGACCTGTGAGCACGAGATGCGTGCAAAGTTATGAGAGGAACCATATTGCGAAGTCTGTATGGCGTAGACTTCTGAAATAGCGATATGCGCAGAACGAATCAGTGCGTTTCCGGTGACATTCTTATAAACGGCGATTACGAGTGGAGTATTGAAAAGCATTAATTGGTTACAACTACAGTTGTGTAACGTGCTGTGTTTTGAGGGTGTGATGTAATGATCGCATAACATCAGACAGATATTATGAATCGAATGTTTACGAATGAATCAGTCAGTTGAAAGACATCATCAAGTGAGGTTCTAATTGTGTGAATTGTGAAAAATTAAGGTATTTCGTACTGTGTGGGTAAGTTGATAGAACAAGGGTTTCTACCTAGCTCACACGTGCATCTAAAATAAAAGTCTACGAGTACAACTACTAATCTAAACAAAACTTTAAAAACAACATATATATTTACGTCCGCTATACTCCAGTACCTATACCTATACTCACTTTGTCCTCTGTCGAGAGCTAAATTTTAAAATTACATTTTTACTCATTGCAACTATCATTAAATTTGTGTCATCAATTATGTCACCAATAAAAATAGCAAAAACAAAGTAATAAGTACACAACTCACGCCTAAGTGCACAAGTATAAGAAGTCATTTTTCCAATAATGATCCTTCAGGAAATCGTAGCAAAAATGACACTATTATTCATCAGCAACAACAAATCGTGTTGACGCATTGCGTTTCAATACGCGTCAAAATAAATTGACGATTTCGTGATATCGGAACAAGTAGAAAAATAACGAAATTAGAATTGTTACTTTCTTGTAAAGGTCGAGATATTTTCTATGTCATTTTGAAGTATATAAATATTTGAAATCAATATATTTATATTGTTTGAAAAAGTTTCTTTTTTAGTTCCACATAAAAAATTAAAATAAATTTAAAGTTTTGAAAAGTGCACTGTTTTAGACCGTTTTAGAAAACAAGAACTAGATCAATATTTTTTCTGTTCTATGATAAATTGGTTCTATTTCTATATTTGTACTTTGCACGCTAGTCCAGCCAGACCCGAACTTTATTTTTTAACGTCAAAATAAAATTATATCTATTTCATTTACTAATACACAAAAGTGGATTAAACTTTTCAAACAAGATATTTTTCTGCAGTTACTGTTAGATACTGAGTAATAAAAATTATGATATAACTTACGCAATTCGTTTCTTAGTGTAGTCAATGTAACTGATCCTATAGAATCCTTGCAGCAGATCATTCAAGTGTCCAGTAAACTTAATCTTCACATCATACAGCGTGCCAATTTTCAAGACATCATCTAGGACTAGGGTGTAAGTTTGTTTTTTGGTGTCGTATTTGTGTTCAACTACAGCGATGATTTGTGAAGATTCATCGTTTGTCACAGCCACTTTGACACTGTCTTCGTGGATGATAATGTCATTGAGGTGCATGACGATTTTGTTTGTTTCTTCTGTTGTGTTTAGAGTGATGATCACTTCGCCGTTGGTTGTGAAGTTGCCTTCCCAGATGTATGGTTGTATTTTTAACCTGCAAACAAACAAAACACCTATTTGATTAATAATTTAAACAGCTAAGTAATAGTACATTATACACCAAGGAGACAAGGCTATAATTTTTGATCAGATTGTACAACCAGGGTTTATTTAGTATTTTTTCATTGCTATCTCTTAAATCCTATTAAACGAAATTTATATCAATAATAACATAAGCATTTTGATAAGAATACTCAAAAACTAAGTGGACAGAATCGATTTCGGAAAAATAACTATTAAATGGATATTCATTTCTCTACCTTCCTATCGCTTCAATTGCGACCGAGAAAGTTAAGTATTTTCAAGTTATTCTTGAATTTAGAATAGAAATAGTGATGTGATATAAATGTGAAGGATTTATAGCTTGCTAATAAGAAATATAATTCTGGATTATTTTAGCACATGATTTTAAAATGAAAGATTGGATCACGCGTTCGCAAAGGAATGTTTGGCAAAATATTTTGGAACGAATGGATATTTCATGTTCATGTTTTTCCAAGTTGGAAATGTGGCGTGATGCTATAGTTTAAATAGACGTTAATAAGATGTACTAGATAGCAACAAGATGGTTATATCAAAGTGACATTTTACTTTGATTTGCTTGCATTTGTTTTAAGTGTGAAAACTAATAATGATGCGGCCAGTAAATGAAGTGAATTGTGAGATCCTCAGTTCGAATACCACAACTGACAGTTACCATTTTAAATTTACCCCACTAACATCTTTGGCGGATATGACTAGACGGCTGGTAACCGCACTTCATACGCGAAAATATATCACATCACAGAGATTTACGTAAACAGAGTGCCACACCCATAATGGTTAAAAGCCGTGATGATATATTTATTTATACAACACCTCTCAATAAATGCTCTGTAACTATGGCGATTTTAAGCAAGGAAAGTAACAGATTACCCACGAGTAGGTATAATTTTGAGAAAAGTCACTAGTGAGTAATTTTCTATTTATAACAATAATAATAACACACAACACATTGGTACCTACTTCAATTAACATTTTAATTTAGAAATTTTATAGCATATGTCACTGTCAAATAATATTTCTTTAATAAATATTGTATTTATTAAGAAATATTGGATAAAATGTTATACTTCACACGTTGGCAAAGTGGAATTACCCACTCGATAAAATTATCACACGAAGCCGAAGGCTGAAAGGAAAGTAACAGATTACCCACTAGTAGGAATAATTTTGAGAAAAATCATTAGTGAGTAATTTTCTATTTATAACAATAATAATAACACACAACACATTGGTACCTACTTCAATTAACATTTTAATTTAGAAAATTTAAAGCATATGTTACTGTCAAATAATATTTCTTCAATAAATTTTGTATTTATTAAGAGATAGAACGTTATACTTCACACGTGGGCCAAGTGGAATTATCCACTCGATAAAATTATCACTCAGCCTTCGGCTTCGTGTGCTTAAATTTCTCTCGTGGGTAATTCCTTACTTTGCCCACTTGTAAAGTAAATAATGTTATTTATCCAACACCGACTCATAATAAGGCTGTAACTATGGTTATTTGAAATAAACAATGCCCAACATTTATCAGAGAGAATAATAGAGAAGTCACGGAGAAAATAATTGCTGATTAAATTCACTAAATTCTTTGTTATAAATGTCTCGAGACTTCTTCGGAATTAAATTCACATATGCTTTTTGTGCTTATAATTAGATATTTAGAGGTATTTCCACATTTTCATCTATTTTTTGCCTTTTTTCGTGCTTATAATTTACAATGACAGATCAGAAACAACCATTCCATGGTTACTTTGTAATTTCTATATTTTATAAATAGCATATCAAATGTCTTGTCAGTGTCAAACAAAAAACGAAAATATATTAACGATTTAAAACGTTTTAAGAGTGGTGTTGGATTCAACGTTGTATTGCACTCATGTGGAATGCACAAAAGTCACTCAAGAAAAGTAGCCACTCCTGTCTTTCCTGATATGTAGTAGTATAAGGAGTAATTTTTGTAGTTTTTCTACAATATTTTCACATTATTTCGTTGCTATAAATTTATCGGTGTGTTCATGTGTTTCTCTGCATTCACTGTGCGACGATAAAACTTAAGAATCCGAGAAAGTGCCAGGAAATTGTTGGGTGCCACGAAAAATAATTTGAATACCTCTGCTTAACCAACAACTTGACCCAGAATCTAAAACTGAGTCAACAATATAAAATAACCCCAAGGCCAATGTCCTCTCCTATATTTAATCTTCACATCATACGTGTTTTAAATTAACAAACCAACGAATAAAATATAAAAGAACTGACCTATATCTCACAGGCTTCAAATTAGTAGGCAGCCGCTCTTCCATCTCCCGCAGTTCACCAGGCCCTTCGTCGCTGTCCATCACATACCCAGGAGTCCCCGTCATGGGCTCGGTGTGAGCACAACCGGGCACCAGGAAGTATGTGGTGAGCACGGCGGCCACCAACAGAAGCAGGACGGCAGCCATCAGCAGGCAGAGGGCAAGTCGGGAGATGACGCAAGCACCTGCAGGGGGGCGGTTGACAGTGTACTTCTTCGCCGACTTGGGGTCGTGGTTCTCACTGTCGATGGAGGTTGGCACGCCTGCAAGAAAAAATAGGACGGTAATGAATTGATGAACTTTGGCGATGTCTTGATGTTTGAATTATTTAAATTGTACAAACTAAATATAGATGAACATCTTTAAATATAAGGTATGGCATACTTTTATTGTAAAGGATACTATGTATAATTAGTAAACACTGTGTTTTGACAGTTCAAAGAGCAGTTTAGAAAATCAAAATCTTAACAAGTTGAAAAACCTACAATACGCGATTGTCAAGGTTGTCAAAGACATCAATAATTATAAAATTTTGTATAAATAATTTCTATCGGATCTTAAGTATACCTCAGATTTTTTTTAGACCAATCTATCCAGTCATTGCAGAATGGTAGATGATCAAAAAAGTATTGGGACAGATTGACCCAGAGTGTTCTCCGTGATCGAAAAAAATAGGTGTGTTCTCGGAGGGTTAAGTTACAAAAAAATGGCAGGTAATGTCCGAATAATGTATTTTGGCGAGCAAAAGGAATGCAGTTTGGCCCACTATTCCTTTGATGCGTCTTGACAAAAATATGCTTTTACTTAGATGCAGCACAGCTTGGAAAGTGCAATATGTAGTGATTTTACCTTTTATTATAAAGCAGAATCTTACTGAGCAGACGTCTTTAATAGACTTGACTTACACTCTAGCACTTCTGTTTGCATATAGGCGCGCAAAAATTTACATTTCATATAACTTTGTTTTTTCTTTTAATATTTATAACTTGTTAATATTTTTTTTATCTGCATTTTGTACCTGACATAGTAGTATTCTTTTTTTGTAGGTATTTAATAAATTGTACTTTTTTTTAATGTTCGTACATTTAAAGTGAATATTTTCTGGTTTTATAACTTTTTCCACAGAAATTCTAAATTACTTAAACTTGCCAAGATACATTGTTAAAACTACACCATGAGCTCTGTTTTGGGTGTTTTAAAAGAAGTGTTTAGCACTGTACAATATTCTAAAAAAATTTTATAAAAATAAATACTTCAAATATGTGATAGATAATATATTTCTCTGTAACATTTCGTTTTATAAAATAATTATATAGCGCTAAAACCGAGGATAAAACACTTCTCTTAAATTTAAGAGTCTTAAAACAGCCAGAAAAAAAAACAGATCTCATGTATTAGCAATTCTGGCAATATGCTAGTATAGCTAATAAAAATTATATTGCATGCTTATTTAATTAAGCCCTAATTACATCCCTCTTCACTAAAAATTTACGCACATGAATAATTACCTCAGCACAACACACAAAATATACTTCAACAATTCAATAACACTGGAACAACATTAAACTAAAAATATTCTTCGTAGGTTCTCAATTATGCAGTCGTTGTCATTTACCTCATACTAAATTCTTGTTTCTATAGGAGGGGATGCATTGGTATTCAAGTCAAAAAGTGGTCAAGGCAGCACATCACAATAAGTTAAAAGAACTTTGATGAGAAATATAAACAGGCAGAATTCATTTTTGAGAATAATATTTGTTTTAATTGTAAAAAATCACAGACGAACAACACTTAGATAATTAAAATGAAAAAAAAATATCATGTTTGCTGTCACAGTACATTCGTATGTGCTGCACGCAAACAATAAATCTTAACAGCAAAAGGGTACGTGCAAATTAATTATTAAATTTACAGTAACCTTAACCTTCACTATTATGTTCATAATCTAAATGATTTTAACCTAATTTTATCCCAAAAGAAATACGTGAATTAATTTGGAAGCATTCCACATAAAATTTAAAAGAATATAATTAAGTTAAAACCTCTTACATAGTTAATTAAAGGGCTAGAAAATAAACTAAAAATAAATCTAAACTAGTTTAATTTCTAGATAAACTATTACTAACCATTTTTTGTTATTAAGTCGCGCTCAGTTAAAACAAATACAGGTACCATTTTCAGTCAATTTTAATTGAAAATTTATTTGATTTTATAATCAGGTACCTGCGTTTAATTTTGGCACAGTAATTAATAATAAAAACTAGGTGCATAATATTAAAATGTAAGCTCTTTATAAAACAGAATACATTTATTATTTTTGGCAAGAACTGCACAACAATTAAAGCGCTATCAACAGTTATATAGGACAACAAAAATAAAGTATCAATTTATAAATCGGTGTGACCATTTAAAAATAAATCTGTGTTTTGAGTTAATCGATATTTTTAGTTAATATATTTTATAATTAAAAGTGAATCATTCTAGGTTATAAACTTTGAAAATTAGATATTCTTGTTATTTTATTTTGAATGAAACTGATAAAAACAAACCTTTTAAATTTGGCACGTTTTTATTTTTATTTTAAGACCTCAACACGCGGATATGACTCAACTGCTGCAGATTTTAAGATTCGCTAGAAAACGGGGATCCTTTCTTTATTTATATTTAAATTTACTCACGTTTTCGCTCGTTACAAATTTAGCGAAAATCTGTTAAACATACGTGTGGAAATTCGGTTTAATCAAAACAATTTGGTTTCTTTCGCAAAAAGCAATTTAAGTTGCGATCAGCTGCAGCCAATATTAGATGGCTAAAATTAGGTTCTTCATGTTATTATTGAGATCATTTTTGTGCGGAACTGCATAACGCAGCTGATGCTACTTTACTTAAAATTTTTCCTACAGAAATATTAATTGTACAGAATACCGAAATTTGGAATACACGGATTTCAATTTTTATTTTGCTGTAATTTATAGCAAAAGTTTAAATATAAAACTTATTCAGAATTTTAAAATGTTTACCTAAATGCTAGTATTTTACGATATATCAATCAAATTATAATTAATATTTATTAGAAAAATTGTAATACAATATGGTCATGGAATATTAAAGAAACACGAAAAATTTTTTTATCCAACACCTCTCAATAAATGCTCTATAACTATGGCGATTTTAGACAAGGAAAGTAACAGATTACCCACTAGTGGGTATAATTTAGAGAAAAGTCACTAGTGAGTAATTTTTTATTTGTAATAATAATAATAACACAAAACACCTTGGTAACCACTTCGATCGACATTTTAATTTTAAAAATTCTAAGCATATGTCACTGTCAAATAATATTTCTTTAATAATTTTTTTATTATCAAGAGACGTTGGATAAAACGTCATACTTCACACGTGGGCAAAGTGGAATTAGCCACTCGATAAAATTATCACACTCAGCCTTCGGCTTCGTGTGCTAAAATTTCCCTCGTGGGTAATTCCTTACTTTGCCCATTTGTAAAGCAAATAACAATTACATTTCTACAGATTTAGGTTTATTTTATTTATTACAGTTTTGTATTATTTTCTGTGGATCATTGTGATAACGAATTTTTTCAGTTCTTTTCTTTTTGTTAAATAAATAAATAAATCATAACCTGTTTTTGATATGTCAAATATTTTTCGTTTTTGTCTAATTTTTCGTGGCCGTAATTTGTTATTGCAAATTTATTGCACGCATTTTTAAACAACTTTTGTATTTACACTTTTGCTGTAAAGTGAATAAATAAAAATTTTTGACACTATAAAAAAAAATTGCATTGAATTTCCTATATTCCACATTTCAATTCTACACCCGGTATAGATAGGTACTTATATATTTTAAAAATTAAAAGAATGCTTAATTTGTAAAATTTTTAAACATAATTATTTCAGGTGTTTGAATTTAATACATTACATAAAAAGTATTTGATGTAAAATAATAACGATTAAGGGTATAAATTAAATCATACTTTCGTCCTATAAATGTATAATTTTAGTGCGTTCAACAATCACGCTAACATCGCAAACAACAAAAACAGGTACCTGAGGCGCTGTAATACGTTTTATTAACCATCGTTCACAAGTAAACAAAAAGCCACTGAGTTTCACCGATCGCGAGAACTTACGGCGTCGGCACCGCACAATCGCGCGTCCTGCAACTGTCCGCGGTGGACTGCTGTCACGAGAGTCCTGTACCGCGCCGCGACGCCTCGAACGCTGGCGTGGGAGCGCCGAATAGCCATGCCCCCTTCGATTACTTAGACACAATCACGTAAACATGGGTAGGTACTGGCCAAGACAGCGAGGATGGACCAACGTGGAAAGTTATGAAATGAAACTAAAGCATGTAATGATGTTTCAGACAAGATGCAATATTTACTAATCGATCAAGATTGTTTTACTATAGATATAGTACATTATGCAACCAGTAAGAGAATACCACCTTTTTGTGAAAAAAAATATATAAAAAACTGTTTAACAAAAAATTAAACCGACGAAAAAGAAACTGAAAAGCGACAATTAAAATAAACCTTTTAGTTTTAATTAATAACTAAGCTTCGGCGTCAACAAACATTTTGATTGAAAATTATTAAGTTTATTAATGAGTAATAAGAGAGCAAGTGAGCTTGGTCGACCAGTATATTAGAAAAGAAAAACAAGGGGACAGGTAAGTGTGTGAGTGAATTCGTTTCGTTTCCCTTTGGTCGGTGACGCCACGTGCTGAAGTAATATTATAACATGGCTTATTGGCTCATTGGCTGAGTAATAAAATGGACTTTTAACTTTAGTTTCCCCATGAACTAAATGAGTTGGAAAGAGATGGGTAAGGTTTAGATCATCGCGCATCGGTGCAATTCTAGTTAAGAATGCAGTTTGAAAAAAAATGCATTTTGTTTTTACCAAATAAATAAAATATACGTATCATCACACCACCATTTTGGGTGTGCCACTTTGCTTTCGAAGATCTCGGTGAATAAAAAACTGTACCTATATCTTTTTGAAATAAAATAAATATATCATCACACCCATTTCTCGAGGTGGCACTCTGCTCAAAGTAGATTTCGGTATTATGATATATTTTGAGAGTGAAGTGCGGTTACCAGCCGTCAAATCACGCACTCCAAGAATGGTAATGGTTTTAATTTAATTTCGAAATTTCGTCGGTTCTGAGACTCGAACCGAGGATCTTTCGATGCACAGCTTTACCACGGATCTATTTTTTGAATATGATGAAATTAATTCTATGTCAATTATTTACTTAGATATTGATTGGTTCTCTAGTAAACTATCACTTCTGGTTAATATATTGTTATCAAAATCAACTCAAACATTCATATTTTAAATATGAAGATGACGAAAAAATCATCGCATCTCATCAACAGATAACTGTTGGAAATTCACTACCGAACATTTTTACCTGTCACAATACCTCCCTTACATATATGTGCGAGACGTAAAAATAATAAATTTATAAAGAAAAAAAAAGAACAGAATAATATTTAGATACTTAACAATGACCCCAATTTACATTTATTATTTATTTATTAGTTTCCCTCTGCAGGATGTACTGCATTTATAAACAAAATAAGGATGTATGCTTAATATTATAGATGTGGATCAAGGATAACTATAGCAAGTTTAACGTGAAAGATTAATAAAATAAATCATGACAGAATTTATCGATTTCCGGAAGTGGCTAAAAATGGCAGATCTTACGAGATCTTTATTATAAATTTACGTGGAATTTCAATAATAATCATTTTCAATGAAATTTTTAATGAAAGAAACAAGTTTAAATAAATGAGAAATTTATTTTAATTACTTTAGAGCTGGTATTTCTAACCTCAGATAAACTAGAGAATAAATTTCTAGGTGGAATAAACTCTAGTTTATATTCAGTTGGTAGTTATTATTAATTAAATTATTACAAAATTATCTGTTTCAATTCGTTGGAACAAACTATCAGTATTCATAATAATAAATGAAAAGATTTTACAAAACTTCAACAAAAATTCATTGCATTTAACCATATGTTTACTATAGTAATGATACATACCTACCCTAAAAAATAACTCCCGGTATGTTGTCAAAAAACCAAGGATGTTAATGGAGTAATTATTGAGTTGAGAATTTTCAGTGATGGGATCGAACTGTAGTCTTCATAACAGTGAAATAAATACCTCTTTGCAGAGAAAAACACAGACGTACAACGAAAAAATTACGCAAAGAACTTACAACCAGCTTGGAAGAAAGGAAGCCTATATAAAATATTAGGTTTAAAATATCACGTTTAACCTCATTTTATAAATTTGTAGTTTTAGATTTCCAGGAATTATGAATAATCGAACAAGTTTAATTATTTATAAACAAAGTGCAACAATCCAGAATCTAGGTTACCTACTGCACCCCTTTAGCAGGTTTTTAATTTTTAATATGAAACCTCAATCTATTGTCTAAGGGTTAAAAGTTGTCCTTAATTTTCTTGTCATTTCCGTTTAATGACAGCGTTGACATTTCAAGCCTGATATCTTATTTTATGGTATTTACTACGAAATAGGTATACACAAATAAAAAAAAAAGTTCAGTAGAAATTATCGAAGTATTTGATAAACTGAGGATATAACATGCATTTTCTGAAAGTTTACCAAACTGTTGTGTAAATAATTCTAATTGATTAGTAAATAATCGTGTTTAGTTTTTAATTGCTTTGGCATTTTCCGAAAATACCTCTTATATTTAGCTTACCGAATATTTCGGTAAATTATACAGTACTTTTTACCGCTCGCCACTTAACTCTAAGGGAGATAGGAATCATGCAAAAAATTCGGTAGTGAGTTTTCAGTGGACAAGCACGTTTTAGGGTCTCTAGAATACGGTTTCGAAATGATATCAGTGTGTGTTTGTCTGTATGTCGTTCTGCGTGGATCTTTGGAGTTACGATTTCTCAAAAATTACTAAACAGAAAATTTAGATATTTTGTATATATCAACTGTATCTCCTTGGGAAGAGCTGATTAGTTTTTGGTGATAATCCAATAACCGGAAGTGGTAGTTTACTTGAAACCCTATCAAGTTATTTTGAAATATCTAGTAAATTATGATTTAATAACATTTATTGTTTTGAGAATAATGTTTCAAATATTATTATCTACAATTGTTGTTTGAAACATTTTTTCTTACTGTCACCATTTACGAATTACAATACGTTAATGAAAAATTAAATTTTGACATTTTCTTTTAAATCTGCTAACCTGTGCTTTTTGAATAAAACAAAACAACGGTTGAAAAATGGAATTTTTCCGAAATCGATACTAAAGTACACGATATCTCTCCGCGAAGTTTGCCAAAATAGTAGCTAAAGTAAAACTTTACAGACTTTTCCGTCAAATTATTTTATAATAATATTGGTGAATTTATTTATGATTTACTTTTGATAATAATTGATCAGATTTAATGCATATCACATGCAGACCACGTCTAAGAACATATACAAAATAATGAAAATTATAACCAAATTTGACACTTGACAGTATTTTGTTATCACAGCCATCCCCGTCGCAACAGCTAGCTGACGTTTTACAAATACATAATGCTATTTTTTTATGTTTTTAATTAATAATTTAACGATTTCGGAAAAAAGTTAATGTATACCACTAAAGTATTTTATTGTTTATTCAATTTGTAATAAAAAAAATATACTTCAGTGTCTTGATAGACAAATAACTATTTTTGACATGTGTCATAATTAATAGTTATTTACGATACAAGTACGTAAAGCTAGTCTTTAGTCACGAATGGGTCAATTAAAACACGAGCGTAGCGAGTGTTTTAAGACCCCTGAGTGACTAAAGACGCTTTACGTATGTGTATCGTACAATATTTTATCTACGATATAATGAAAAACCCCAAAAAATATTTTAAAAATATTTTTATTTATGAAGTAGGATCACAATATTAAATGAGAAGTTTGCCATGATAACAAAATTTTTGCAAATTTTGCGTGCTTTAAAAATTTTAATCACTCGTTGCTTGGCAACCCGTGACTGCCCGTGACTTATGGGATCGTGTTACTAAACAACCGTTTTACAAACTTGAAACTAACAGTTAAACATCAATTTTACACACTATCGTAGATAAAATAAAATTTATTGAAGGGATGAGCGTTTCTTGATAGTAGTGGTTTGTGTTCTTGCATTGTTTATTAAGAAATCTATGACGGGAGATATTGTGGTGCCCGCAACAACTTAAGATAAAAATTCCCATATTTTATTTTTACTGGCTGTATCGCAGGTAGAACACGCTTCAATAAATAAACTATAACACTATATAATGGTTTACAGTTAACTCTACACTAGGTCGGTATCTATGCCACGGAGCCAGGATTGCCGCATGTAAAGTGACGTAACCGTCGTATTTATGCAGGAGCAGGCGGCGTATTTTTAACTGCCTGAAGACGTGCACTGCTGCGAAGAATACACATTCACTGTTTCTTTGCTTCATTGATAAATATTGCTATTTATGTTGTGATTTATATGATACTCATTATTTTTAGTAAAGCGCTTATCGGAATTTGGTAACGAATGGGTTCTTCCAACTATCATTAAGTGTAATTGATCTTTAATTCAAGTTCTTCTTCAATGTCATCCAGGAATGGATTGGATGTTGATTGCTTTCATTTCAGTTAATGTTACAAATGATTTTATTAGTTTCTTTATTAAATATATGAATTTATATTGCTGAACAAAAAAATGGGACACTTTTTCGTTTTTCACGACCCATTCAATTTTAATAAAACGACTTTTTAATTTTATTCTATCTCGAACCAAGAAAATGTTTGTCATTTCTTAAAATCATCAATGCCATGAAATAATAAAATAAATGTGATATTAATTAAGTTTATTTTATTTAATATAATGGAGTACATAGCTCCGTGGTAACGCATCGAATTGTGGATCATAAGATCCTCAGTTCGAACCTCAAAGTCGACAAATTTTCGAAAATTTTCACGACATAAAATTACCCCTGTGGCTCCTCCACCACTATCATCCTTGGGGGCGTAATTTGACGGCTGGTAGCCGCACTTCCCGCATAATACCGAGATCTGATTTGAGAAGAGTGCCACGCCCAAAAACGGGTAAGTGGTGTAATGATATTTTTGTTTTTATTTAATACATTTTTGTCAAGCACTATTTATCTACGACTGTTGTTAAAAGGGACCCTTTAATGGTTGCTTAGGAAAATAAAAGTGTTCTTTCTGACACTAGTGTTAAAAGTAATATAAAAACGTGTTAAAAGTGATTTTATTGTTACTTTTAACACGATGCTAACGATTTGTAACCAATATAATCCAATCTGTCAAAATATCATTCTACATTTTTTAGTATTTACTAATACACTAGGTCGTAGATAAAATTTTGTATGATGTACATGTTAAAAGTGATGTCACTTTTAACACTTACATCATAAATAACTATTACTTTCTTCCAAATTATACATTTTTAATTAAAGCACTGTTGACAGCAGATGACAGATAAAATCAACAACTTACGATTGGTCATTTGTTTTGCTATTTCATAGTACTGATGATTAAGAAAATTACCAATATACATTTCCGTCATTTTTTCGGTTCCAGGTAGAGAAAAATTATAAATATTACAATCAAAAAATACATAAATTCTTCCTCTACAATAAACTATTTAACTTTTTTGATGTAAAATTATTGCATCTTTGCTGAAATTCATGGTTTAATATGATTTAAATTTGAAAGGAAACTAATCGTCGAATAGTCTTTGGTAGAAGCAGAGTTTTGGTTCTTGAAACTACAAAATTTTTATAGTATTGCTCAAGCAACTACGTTTTTTGTCTTTTGATATTACCCTCAATAGTTGAAGAGATGAGCTGATTAAAGATTAAATGAATAATTAAAAGTTATTTTTATTGTTTTAATGCGAAAAGAATGATGTTTACGAGCGAACAAATGACAAACGCTGAAATTAATGTGGGAATTAGTAATAAAAACAAACCAATGTTGTCAGAGCAAACATAATCATTTGAGATAAAATTTTTAATTAAACGTACAATAAAAACATCAAGTTTCTCTCTGGCAGGTTAAGCACACACAGCCCGCGGTGAGTAGTTGGATGGGTGACCACTTTGCGAAAACCCATATCAGCGAACACTGCGTGCCGTTGTCACACCACGGAAAACGAGGGACCGAAGAGGTATATAACCTCAGTTGACACCGCTTTACTGAACAAAAAAATCCTCTCTCCTAAATACTGGCCTGTTCCACGCGTGAGCCCGGAAGTGGAGGCGCGTGTTTAGAGTGCGCCTGTGTCTGGCATTCGTTGGTGTTAGCAGATTTTTAATCATGTGTTGATTGCTTTTCGTCATAGATTCATATAGTTATAAATAGTATCAATTCTACTTTCGTATTTCGGCTTTCAAACATCGCATTCACGCTGCTGCTGACTATGCATCTATTTCGACAGCGCATCTAAATATGTTGCGTCAATAACTCGATAATGCACACATAAAATATATTAATGTTTTTTTTTACCAGGATGCATACAACAATATAGATAAACATATCGTTATGGAATGATAAAAGTTGTTTATACGTTGCAATGACACTGCATGATGCGATAGAAAAATGCAGCTTATTTATTGGCATATAAATTTATTTTTAGGATTATTATTACTCAGAAACTGCAACACTCATTTGGTTTATTCTGATCTATTGAAGAATATTCGTAAATGTACGTTTCTAATACACAAAATCAATATTTATAAATCTCATCCTTTAGCACATAATCTCCAGTAAATTGTAACCAAAAATTATTCTGAATATTTTTGAATATGACAAAAACTCTACTTCATTTTGTTTTTATGAAGATGGTAAGCGGACTAACTCCTTATGGTCATATGCCGGTTAATGAATTGATGATAGTGAGTTTATGTGAACACAAACGACCATACTCTTCAGTAGGATACAAACCCACGGCCCTCGGCGTGCTAGGCTAGTGACAGCCACTACACCATCAATCAGCAACCTAATACCTAATTCAATTATTTACTGAGATATGTTATGCCCAAAAAACCTGATAGGCCTTCAAATAAACTACCATTTACAATTTATAGACTGTTACCAAAATTTAATCAAATACATAAATAATCAAACTCTAAAGCTTGAATTACATTATACTTTTTTCGTCTAGATTTTCGTTCGAGTTTCATTCGAGGAATTCTTAGCCATTTCTAGTATATTGTAAATAAAAACTTTCCGTTCAATTTTCATACTAGATGGAATTATCTAATTCCATACACCTAAACAAACGCAATATTTTTATATTAAGGGTTGTTTCTCATGCTAAACTTATTAAGTTAAAACAAAAAACGTGACTTTTAAACTTGTATTTCAAAACTTCATGTATTAACATATGATAATTCCATACACTCAAACACATGGACCCAAATATATACGCTGTATTTTTTTATTCGAGTTTCATACTAGATTAGGTTACGCTTGCGCACTTCTGTCAGAAATCAGGTACACCAACCTGCTTATTTTGAGGCCCATAAACTGTTGACGTTTTGTCATAAAATCGTTAGTTTTTAATTTGGTGTTTGATAGATGTTCTTTTTTAAATGTTTTTCTGTTATCCATCGTTTAAATAATTATATCAACAATGTATCAAAATGCAGTGATTCACTTTCAATTGTAAAGTTTGTCAACGTCGAAAATATTCGATTTCGGACGAATGGCTTTAAAATAAAGTAGGTTTGAATCTAGACAAAAAAATTTAATGTAATTTAAGCTTAAATATGGTATCTTTATAACAATTTAAGTTATCGTGGACGAAAAAATTGTTACACACACACCCACACACGCTATTGTGAAATAGTGTATCAAAAACGTGTTTATTTGTTGAAAACTTACTAAAATTATTATCAGTCACAAATACCTCCCTTACAAACAGGGCGGTGACTGACTTAGGCGGTCATAAGCGTTTTACATTTTAAATAAAACTTATGCATTTTCCTGTTTCCCTAATCATCACGTTTTGGTTTTGCTTCGAATGAATGTAAATTAAAATTAAAAATTCTCTGTATTCACTGCCTACATCTATAAACTTAGGTGATATTTAATTTATAGATAGAAATAATAATTGCGTTAATGTAAACATTAATAAATTAAACATTATATATTTCATTTATAATTCACCAAGAAATCATTTGAGTTCTAATTTATTAAGTTGCAAAATGACTTATAATGATTGCAAAATTGCTCATAATAAACAGCATACATTTTATTTAAAAAAATAATCTTGTAAGGCTACCCGACGAAATCGAAGTATCTTGAGTCAAGTTTTCTGCTTATGTAAAGGATGATGTTGAAGCATAAATCTTAAGGACATGAAAATCACACCATGTGCAGCCATTTCGCGCACACTTCTGCAATCACTTGACTTAAAAGGAAATAGTAAAACTTAAAAAAATTATATGTAGGTATTGACATTTGATTAATACTAACAGATGGCAGCTTTATGCTCTCATAAACACATTTTAATTTACATGCGTACATAAATATTACCAGTAAAACGAGCGGATCGAAATCATTCATGCTCGTGGCGCTCTGGAAAAAATTCTTTACTAGTGACTCACACAGAAAGGCTTCGTTGACATTTCAAATGGACCATTATTAATTCCTTTTTAAATGTCTTCAATATCGCAGCAACTCCAGCTATTATTTTGAAGACAACACGTCCGAAATATACATAAATAAATACTGCAACTAGTTACAGTATTTTTACTTTGTTTTAAAGATACATAACTTCGATGTGACGATTGAAAGATCAACAAAGTAAATATACAAGTATACAGGGTGTTTCATAACTTCAGGTACATACGTTAATGGTATATGTTATTTGATATGCTGATTACGAATCAAAAAGAATTTTTTTTTAAATCGCAAAATTATTTTCCATGTTTCCCAGTCCAAAATTTTTCGTTGCCACTGCCACTGGGTGTTAATAATTATCGTTTCCTTAAAAATAATTAAATTTTGTTTGTTTATTTTACTAGTATTATGTAATTTAAATTGTTGATTACCTACTTCATTCATTCTTCAATATTTCAGTGGTGCGCTACTGAAAATATGGCCGCCAAGTGTCTGTTTCAAAGTTATTGAATGTTAATTACTCTATATTTTCTCATCAACTTTCTAAGTGAACTGTACGACAAAGATAGGTTTCCCACCTATTGCCTCGCATTTTAACGTTAGTGAGCGTTCCAGAATTATTATATTCATAAAATGAGTGCAAAATAGAGAGGTAAACTTATTTATACCATTAAAAATTGTAGGAACTTTTACAGTGCAGGTGAAATATATTTTTAGATTCGATCTCATTTGCATCTGACAGTTATTTAAATTTACCGCTACTGCCAATATGGCCCCGGCCGATAGCGAGGGTCGCTACTGTGTGAATGTTTTTACTGTGTAAATTCTAATACATAGAGTGCCGATGTCAATTGTCAAATGAACTTGTTTATCATACTTTAAAGATGTTTACTAAGAAAAAATTAAAATGGTTATTTGGTACAATTCTATTCATAGTTTGAGAAATTTGTGTGATATGCTTACTAATTTATTTGTTATGATTACAAGTTCACTTGACATTGACAACCAATGTTGCATTTTATCTGGAATAGTACTGCGTATAATTGCCACCTACAGTAAAATTAATAATAGAAAAGTATATACCATACGAGCCCAGAATCATATCATTTGACCTAATTAGATTTTTAGAATAACTTAAAAAAATTGTTCTGATCTTACAAAGGGAAAATTGTTGCACTCAATTTATTTGTATCTTAAATTCTGTTGTTTTAAAGAATATTTTAAGGAAAAATTACAAGTGAAATAAAAACAAATTAACAAAAATCACTAACATAAAGATTTCATTTGGTCTAAAGGTATTGGCTGATACCACGAATACTGTTTTTGAATCTGATGACAACAAAATATAGAAAAATGTTTCAAATAAAGATATATTTCTCTACATCTTTTTGATTCCAATATAATTTACTATATCTCAGATATGCTCTAATACCTTCATAAGCCTTCAAATAAACTATCGTTGTTGATGAATTTCACTATTTTTCTTCGTATGATTTCAACTGGGCCGAATGAAATAATTCACAGCCCGTATTTCAGTTTAGCTAAAATTGTATTTGAGACACATTTCACCCTTCAATTTTGTAGCTAGTTCACTGTCATTACCACCAGGAGTCACGGTTTAATGCATTTGAATCACGCACCATATGTCACGCGTAAAACCTAGTAATAGGTGTATTTGATAAATACTACGTGCCAAATGGAATATTGCTTCGTTCATAAGTATAATTTAAATGGATAGTACATCATTTTATTTATTGGTAAGATCAACATGTACTCATGCATTCGTTGAGTAAGGATTCCTGGAATTAAGTATTCTAACCTTTTGCTAATCTTTCATCTACGAGGTATAGCGAGCCATCTGTTTTGAACAAGATGGTTTTCTCATTTTATCAACCTGTATTCGAATGAGCACTATTCTAAAATGAAACCTAAAATCGAAAATTCTCGCGTTTCATATCATAAAATATTTAATAATCTTATAGAACACATCTGTAATATATCGACTAACACTAGTGTACTTAAATACTTAATACGCAAAATGAAACTATATAAACAAAATATATTGCAGAACAAATATTTAATCGTAAAGAATGTGTAAACATTCAAGTAACAAGAAAAATAATTTCACATGAAGTGTTCCACATTGAACCAGACACCAAAATGTATCTGTGGCACAGTTTTAATTTTAAATTTATAATATGCTTTAGGAAACATCCACAAGTAAAAATACCTATTTATAAGTATGAGCGCATGCGGAGGTACATTGATAAAGTCGAATGAAACGTAGAACCTTGCTCAGGTGATAAGAAAGCTATAAAATTTTCAGTAATTGGTTTCATACGTAAATGAAATTGTATAAACGTATCACAAATAATATATTGTTTAATTCTTTCTGTAGTCATGACAAATATTTTAAAAAGTTTTCTTTCATTAACCACAGTTTGTCGGCTTGGGTGCATATTAAAGTATTTACATTAATTGTGCAGAATTTTAACGGCTATATCATAAAAAGCAACATACTTCTTATTAAGTAATGACATCATAAGAAAAAATCTAGGCCAAATATTTTGCAAAATATGAGCAGTTGTACTACATGAATACCCAAAGAAAAAATAAGAGAACGATCACCAAAGGCAGTATATTTTAATTATTCATGTGGTCATTCATGAAGTAATTAATTAATGGCATTAAGAAACAAGGATGCCACATTAACATAATTCTATGTAAATTATTCAAGGGCGAATTATGCTCAATTCTTGCTCTTTTCGACAAAATTCAAAATACTTTCTTATTTAAATTTTCGAATGTGTAGCTAATAATTACCTAATAGTAATAATGTGCTTAACCAATGGTAAATTCAGTTAAATATATAAGCCATTCATATAGCTTACCTATAAATATAGGAAACATTATCATGGAAGAATTTTGAATAAAATATTATTATTTAACAACTTTGGGGGTTATGACTTGACGGCTAGTAACCGCATTTCATAAGCAAAAATATATCATCTACCGAGATCTGCGTAAGCAGAGTGCCACACCCATACTGGGTAAAAGGCGTGATGGTATATATATTTTTTTATTTTTCTATTTTTTTCAGTACTTTTAATAGTTGTATATTTATTATTATTTTCTACGATCATGCAACAAAAAGTTAGTATACACGTATTTTCAGTACTAAAAGTGGCTGCATATTAAATCAAAAATCTATTATTTTTGTTTTATTTATTTATTTAGGCGGTCTTAACTGCTGAGGTTATATGCCGCATCAATACATTGTTTTTGGTGGTGTAACAACGGCACGTATTGTTAGCTGGTATGGGTTTATGCAAAGAGGTCGCCCATCCAATAACTCACCACTGACAATGGTGCTTAACTTGCGTTATCGAGTAAACCGACTTCAACGCTACCTGCCATGGCCGTTGCCGTAAAAATCTATTATTTAATAATATATTTCTTATTTGAAATTAATGATTAATTTATTATAAAAGTGGAAAAAGTGCACAAATTGACAAACATAAGTATTTAAAAAAAGTTTTTAACAACTTCATCTTTGGTGCTTGGTGCAAACAATGCAAATATCGTTATGACTAACAACTATTTTTATACTAAATACTAGTGAAATTTGTAACAGGAAGACCCATTTTATTTTTGAATAGGATATAAAATTCGACAGGAAACCAATGTAGTAAATGCAACACAATTTGTAAATACATATCTAATCGTATTTGTTACAGCGCTGAGTCTATTTCGAATTCAATGTCAAATACATATTGTATTGATAAAACACCTACTGAATTATGCCTACAATTCATAATTTATAAATACAATGAACATTTGGGTCACATTTTCATTTATTAAATATTTACTCTCTACTGTGGAATTCCAGCTTTATGTAATAAAGTAATTTATGTGTAATATGAGAAATTTCAAATATTATGATGGCATTATTCAATAGTTTAAATAGAACATAAACATATATGATTAATTAAATATGAGCTATAAAGTCTTTCAATACGTTCACTATTAATTTAAACTCATATGCACAAATAACCATACAACCTGACCTGGTTTGGAAATTTATTTTATAATGAAAATGCTATTATAAGCAAAGAGTTATTACCTTATGTATATGAGTAATTATTAGAAAATTAAAGCAATAATTTTAATATACATTCGTTGGTTTGTTTCAGATAAGAAATATGAATTTTTATTGATACGTTTACATGCGTAAAATAAGATTTATTAATTTTATTGTTTTGTTTTTGAGGTTCAAGACCAATTAACTGATAATTTTTGATCTGTGTTAATCAATATTCTAAACAGTACTCCTAAAACTGTATTTTTAAATATCGCTGACTACGTTTATAGAATTTTTCCTCAAGATTATTGATGATTCTTTTACTTAAAAACATAGGTTTATAAATTTTATGAATAGACAAATGATATGTAAGGAAAAAATGAGATTATATATTTTTTCTGAAATCGATACACGATATTATTACAAGTTAGCCAAAATAAACTCTTATGTCAAACTTGAATTACAAACCTAGAATAACAAACAAATTATTCTATAATACTATTGTCGAATTTATTTATTATTTACCTTTGATAATAATTTATTGGATTTAATGCAGATCACATGCAGAACACGTCTAAGAATATATTAAAAAAATAATGAAAATTATAATCAAATTTGACAATGTCAGTAACTACTAACGTTTTACAAATGCATAATGCTATATATTTATGTTTTTAATTAATAATTTCGGAAAATATATAATGTATACCTCGACACTAAAGTATTTTTTATTATTCATATGGTTTATTTGTAATAAAAAATTATACTTACTGCCTTGAAATACAAATAACTATTTCCTTTGATTTTTAAGTGTTGTACTTTTCAAGTACCACAAATAACAACTGAAGATTAATTTTTACCTCCCGCCTACCTCTAGGTAAGGGAGGTATTGTTTTTGGTAAAAAAATGAATAAGCACGTTTTGGGGTCCCTACAATACGATTTTACTATTTTCGCGATGATGTCTGTATGTATGTATGTATGTATGTATGTATGTGTGTGTGTGTGTGTGTGTGTGTGTAGTCTGTGGCAATTTTTTTCGTCTCGCATAACTCAAATACTATAATACCAAAAAATACAATTTTGTGAATTATTGCTTCTTATATTTAAATGAAGAGCAGATTAGATTTTGGATAAAATTGGTCAACCGGAAGTAGCAGTTTGCTTGAAACCCTTAACAGTTTTTCGTGAAAAACACGGTTAAATTTCCTTTTTCAACAATTTATGTTATTTTGAAAGTTGAAGAATATTTAATTTTACATTTCTTTTGATTACACTAATTTTATTAATTTTCATTAGATTTAGAGATAATAAAATATAAAGAAATTAAATTTTACAAATCTTAAATTCCTAGTACACCATGAAAACATTTAAAAATTTTCAATTTTTTACGAAATGTGACACATGTCATTGTGATTGTGAAGCTGTTTTCTTAGTGAAATATGTCATAAAATTAAATAAATATACGAAAGAAGTAAAAAAAAAAAATTAAAATTCTCAAATATAAATAGATAATAAACAAATAAGTAGGTATGTTTCTGTATCATCAAATACTATTTTGTACCGTTTAAGAGTAGTATTTGGCGGGAGGTTGTGTGCTGACACATCAGATATTTTTATTATACAATTCAAATTTTCTATACCCATTTCAATGTCAATATAATAAATTAAAGTCCTTAAACAATGTTTTTCCAAAGTAATTCATAATAAAGTTTTAGAAGCCCAGAAATATTATATTACTTCATGGGTCACTACCACGGGTTAATAGGAACACATAATTATATGTTTAGTTTTTCTAACTTTGAACTCGACTTTGAAGATAGTGTACAACTCGTAATACATCAATGACAGTTTATCACATTTTAACAGATTGTGAACTATAATTGAAAGAAAATATGAATCACTACTACACATTATTCAATGAACATAAATTATATTTATTATGTACCACTTTGAAGATGCAAATTTTTATATTCTGTTGTCGTTTGCACTAAAGCATCTTAAATATTGTGTCGGACTTAAATAAATAAAAATAAACCTTATTAAAAACTTTTATGAAAGAGTTTACATTGCTGTCTAACATTGTTAATTCACAATTGTCTATTTAAAATTCAGCTAAATAAAATTTTCAAAAATATAACTCTTTAGTAGAGAAAGATATATTTGTTCCTAAGCATGCCTATAAAATTTAAATATAAAGTACCTAAGTCAAGGTTCAACACATTTCAAAAACAAATAAATTTCCTTAATTTGTTATATTATGCCAAAAAAACATTTTATATCTAAATACTTTTAAACCAATTGTAAAATGTTGTAGGTAGTGACGAAATAAATACTACTCACTCCTGTAATCCAGTAGAGCAACGCCATTATCCGCAGTTTTCCCCATTTTCACTAAACTTATTTTTTAACTTTTTCACGGTTTACGGCCGCAGCCGGCAGCTGTCAACTCAAACTAAGCGCACACTACGATCCCCGCACATGTGACCGTCATTACGTAATGTTACACTGCCTGGCGCTCACTAATATTTACACTATTCGTTAACATTTTTCTCAACAACACCGATAAACACGCTTACCAACTTCGATTGTTTAGCTTTTCAGCCAGCTAGATAGAGTTCATGAATTGTTGATGAACGCTGAAACAATACGAAGGAGGGATATTTACGATTGTTTTAGTTTTGGTTCACTTTCTCTACTGCTTGTGGAACTTGTTCAACTTTTAGTTATATGTAAATATTTGCATAAATTTGAATTTCAATGCCATTCAGTAAAAATGTGACTGTTACGACAAAACTACGATATTTTCAGCTCAATTCTAGAAAACATATATGCAGAATGTTGCGTTTCTAAATAAATTAAACGAAAAGTATCAATAAAAAATTGTTTGGAATTAAAAACTGTCCTAAGAATAATAATTAAATGAACAGGAAGCTAAATGAAACTAAATAATTTGTTGTATTTATTTCAATTCTCCACTAGATACCGGAAGTTGTTTTTTTATCAGTACACATAGGAAAATGTTAGTTCCATAGTAACAGCTACAATAATTGATAGCAATGTATTAAAGTAAAAATAGGGATGACTTACTATAATTAAAAATAATAATTCCCATGAATTTAATGTAATTCATTAAATAGATATCAAGGCACTAAAGTATATTTTTTTATTACAAATATGGAATTTATTTCCCGAGGAAAATAAACCATATGAGTAAAATACTTTAGTGCCGAGGTATACATTATATTTTTTCCGAAATCATTAAATTATTAATTAAAAACATAAATAAAATGCATTATGTATTTGTAAAACGTCAAAAGTACTGTCAAAGTGATCAAAATTATTTATTATTTTTTATATGTTCTTAGACGTGGTCTGCTTGTGATCTGCATTAAATCCGACAAATTATTAATGTCCAGTTGCACCAACGTTAGTTAAATTTTAAACTTGATTTAAATAAATAAAAGCGTATCTAATTTTTGAAATCAATGTCAATTACTCCATATGACATATAACTTCGATTTGCTATTATTTATTTAAAGCAAGTTTAAAATTTAACTAACGTTGGTGTAATCGGGCATAAAAGGTAAATAATAAATAAATTCACCAATAGTATTATAGAATAATTTGTTTGTTATTTTAGGTTTGTAATTCAAGTTTGACAGATTAGTCTGTAAACTAAAATTTTGACATAAAAGTTTTACTTTAGCTTACTAGTTTGGCTAACTTCGCGGAGTGATATCGTGAACTTTAGTAATGATTTCGGAAAAAATATATTTCTTATTTGTTTAAACTTCCATTGTTTGTTTCATTATAATTATTAATTCATGTAAATTATCCCTACGTTTACTTATTAAATTGTAAATCACTTTATGCTGTTAAAAAAAAAAAACTCCCGGCGTATAAAATAATAATTCTAAATGTTACTTCGACTTTCTGCAATTAATTTTTGTCAATTCGAAATACTTCTAAAGAGAATTTAGTAGTAAATTTTTTTATGTGACCCGAAATAAAATATTTCGTAATGAAATACAATGAGGCTAATTAAGATAAATCGGCTGGCGCAGTAAAATTTGTATTAATTAGCGCAAAAATTTGTACAAACAACTTAAGTTGTAATTTGTCAAGATTAATCGAAAAAGTAGTAAATAATAACAAACTTTAACTAATTTTAACCTAACCAAACAATTTAAATGTCAAACAAAACACACAAACAATATCCACGCGAGACAAACGACCATCGAGAGTTTCAAAAAGCAACTGTCTCTTTCCAAAGCCTATCCTCTCCATCCAACACGAAGGCGAAGGCGTTTGAATCGTTTATGGCATCCAGTAAACCCAGTTTGCCCACGACTAACAGTTCATAAGTGATACTTATGATTTTATTTTTGTCGTGTGTAATGACGTAATGTCATTTAACAAAAGACAAAAATGTGTCGGACTACTTCCTGCAGGAAGCCCAAATGGCATACGCTGCTTGCAAGCAAAATTATGAAAGATGCATTGTCATAAAGACATTCGTTTGTTTTTATTTGATGACGTTCTTGATTTATTTGTTTGTTAGTCACCTCCATGCCTACTTTGATGACTTGGGTGCGTAGAAATGCTTATTGTGCGTGATTGAATCACTGCCCTAAATAGAAGTATTTTGTTTGGATTAATTAGTTTAATTGGTTAATTGTAGCTCCTTATGTATACGAAGCATTTCTTAAATGCAAGAGTACTGACTTGTTGACTATGATATATCACTTAAAGCCTGATTTATACAGCCATACATATCGGCATTATCGATACATATCAATAATTTACATAGATTACTAATAATAAATCAATTATAATAAATGAAATATTCCAACAATGAGGAAATATTTATTTTAATTATTTTAATACTTCATAAATTACAATACAAGGTGTTCGGAAAGTGGTAATAAGCTTCAGTTAGAACAATTATTTGATTAATTCTGAGTCTATAATCCTAATAAAAAAAAATTGTACGGCCCTTTTGTAAAGCTACACGAGCTACCTATAAGAAATGTAAATTTGGAAATACCAAATCAAACAATTATTTAGTATATGTAGTTAACAGGTAACTAGGCTACATGAAGCTTATTACCACTTTTCCGAACAACCTGTATATTTGTACGGATTATTATTTTTAATTATTACAAATTATCAGTATATTTGAATAAGTTAAAGAAGCTGTCAGAATTCATAGTAATAAATGAAAAGATTTTACAGAACTTAAAATTACAAATCTTTTAATTTATCCCCATGTTAAATTACAAAAAAAAGCTTTAATATATTGCTACCAAATACTTTAACTGTGAGAGCACTGTTTTTGGATTTGGGTGCTCTAATAAGTGTGTTGAATATTCTAAAATCATTTCATAAAAGAATATATTCTTTTACGACCACTTAGAAATCTGCTCATTGTATTTTTTATGTTGCTAGGGATATGAGATACATTGCAAGCATCGTTTGAAATGAATTTGTTTTATGAGTATTTCAATACAGGTCATTTCATTTAAGTACAGGTGCCATTGCTAGGATACTTATTTAGAATTGTCAAATGTTGAAATGGTGAAAGCGGTACAAATTTATTATTAAAATTAATTTAATTAGGAAATTATATCCTGGACGTAGAAAAAGTACAGTGTTACAACTCGCATGAAATGTCCATTTCTTAATCGTATGATTTGCAGCATTCGCCTTCGGCTCATACTACAAACTTTCAAACTCATAGGAAATGAGTACCATTCCATGCTTGTTGTTCAATATAGGTACTATTCTCTGCACCTTTTAGTATCGCTGAAAAAACCTCGAACAAAACATCCACAATAATGTATGTTATATTTTTGGGAAATTTACCTGTAGTTAAGCTCGGTTCGCTTGCGCTTTTTACAAACAATCCCTAAACCTAAACAACTCACGCTCGACAAACTCGAAACACAGTATTCATTTTTTATGGAACTTATCTGAAGATAAGCTCGCTTCCACGTCCCAGGTTAAACTAATAAAATGACCAATTAAACTGTGTTTTCAAGGTCATCCGAGTCCGACTGTCACTTGTTAGTATTTTTTTCTTTAGTTTTTCGCAAAATATGATAAATTCACGAAGTTTCATCCAAATCGAAGGTAAAGTAGCACAAGGTTGACTTCAATTAATTAAATTTCATTTATATTGTCTCATTCGAAAATTAGTAAATGACGTGATGGTATACTTATTTTATTTATTTAAAGTGAAAGGTGTGTTCCCGGTATCGGTAGAATGACAAAATATTGTGGTTGAATATATATTCTTTCACATCTAAAATAAAACCCAATTTTTCATTCCTTACGTAAACCTTGCGGTCGAGATGAATAAATTTGTTTTGAGATGATTCATCCGTTGCGACAATATACGTATGCAAATGGCTACATAATCTATGTACTAAGTAAACAGAAACATAAAATACAAGGCCTATTTACGGTTCAGTATTATTTGCACAAGTAATATATCAAGTGATCATAAAAAGTCATTAATTGTGTCCTTAAAAGGGTATAATACAATAATACAACATTGAAATAAAAATAAGAAGAAATAGAAACAATTAAATTATAAAAATATTTACAGGAAATGAATATTTATACTTATTACCATTTTACTGTAAAAGGAAGTAAAGATCATTAAATATTATACTTTATTCATTTGTCAAGATATAAATAGAAACAACGTAAGAATAATTATTATTGTCAGTAAACGTGGGTTTGAAGGTTTGAAGAAATATATGAGGTATATGTATATTCTAAAACTAAATCACAAAAGTTAGTATATTGACCAGACACAAATGAATTCAAAAAGAATCAACACAACTACTTACAAGCTAACGAGAAGTGAGAATGCAAATTGATATGCGTAAAACGTTCCTAGGCTAAGAAAAAAATAGTGTAGTTCAGTCTATTTAACTGAGTAATCAGATAATTTGCGTGCTATGGGAGATTCCGACAAATTTCATTTTTGTTTGCAGTTTTTCTCTAATTATCAATTATTTGAAAAAAAATAGTCAGAGTATCAAAATGATCAAAAATAATTTTAAATTAACGAAAATATACACAAAACCAAACATATAGGCATGACGTGAGCGGTAGGCATGTGACGTCACAATTTTCAAGAGAGTTTATAGTAGCCTAAAAATTGCAGTTTTCTAACATAAAATTATTAATGAAAACTTGTTATTAAACATGTTTTATTCCATATTCCCACTGTATTATGATAGGAATTATACAAAAAAGTGATTACTTTAGATAAATTCAATTATAGCGGAAAACCAAATTGAAGTATTCAGTCAAAACAACTAAATATTTCAGTAAGTTTTACTGAATATGATAGTTAAATTGTCCTTCGCACTAAATTATATCTAAGTAATGTTTTCAAAGAAAAACAAATTATAATTAATATACATATAGAAAATACTGCTCAAATCAATTATTTTTACTGCATTTTCAGTTATTTCCAACTGAGAAATATCAGTTGCACGCTGCACAACCGATAAATTCACTTGTTTCTCGAATAACTGAAATATTTAGTCAATACCAGTAATGTTCTCAGTTATCTCGTACATAGTATAACTGAATGTTTTGATTAAATTGATTGAATAATACAGTAATAGTATCTGAGCTACTTTTTTACATAATTTTTCGTGCTATTTGAATTAACTCGATTTCTCTATATGCATAACTAAATTGTTTTAAAACAGTAGGTGTAGAGACAGGCGGTCTAGAAATTTTCACCTGTGATATCTAATCAGGGCAGAAAAGCTACTCGAAAACGACCTCACAGACCGTTTAGTATGTACTGACCTAAAATATTCGACTGATTATAAACTCACTGTTAAATATTGCAAATATAAATAATATAGTGTTATGAATAACTGTAGTAAACGGGAATAAATATGTTGTCTAATTCCTGAGTATTTAGTACAACTTGCATATGTTTAAACTTCATATCTTATCTAAAATGTTTTAATTAAAATAAACAATATGACAATACTTTTTTGTTGGGAGTCGCTTAACTGTGAATGCTAAAATTTTATATACGAAATTATGAGCTGCGTAAATTTGTGTGAAATATTAACAAAATTATATCATAGAATATATAAATAGAAGTACTTTTAACATGTCACGCGTAAAAATATAACACCGAGATGTGCGAAAGCAGAGTGCCACACCAGAAATGCGCAAATGGATAAATGGTGTGCTGATATATTTATTTTCATCCCAAAAAATTTCGTGCTATAAGTATGTTCTAAGAGTATTTTAAATTTTCATGCGCCGTTGCTTATTATCTATTTTTAGTAATATGGAAATAATGTTTACATATCAGATGAAGTATGAAAATTTATTTGACTCTTAAATATGCGAATATTTACCTAGAATTCGCAGACGAGTTAGCTTGATTAATAGCTAATAAATATGTAGATATTCATTACTTTAATATTTAATTCTGTAATTTTATATAAAATATTCTAAAACAAGTATGTATATTTATTTTCATTATTACATTATGTGGAAAACTATGTGCAGTTAAAAGATAAGACCGTCAATATATTTTATATTTTATTAAACAATAAGATATTCTTTAAAAAGTCGTAAAATATTCTACGCAGTACTTCATTGTTTGGGTTATTAATTTTGCATTAGATATCTTAACTTAAGGCATAAAATTTTATAGTTAATTTGATTTATAAACTTGTTTTCTTAACAAGAACACTCAACACTAGACAATGCAATTTTAAAACGCAAAACTTAGCTTTTAGCAAAAAACAATATTAAAATTAAAATATTATTTGGATCCTTCAAAATTATTTAAATTATTATTATTATTATTATTAAGCGGTTTCAACTGCTGAGGCTATATGCCGCCTCGGTACCTCGTTTTCGGTGGTCTGACAACGGCACGCAGTGTTCGCTGGTACCTACATTTCTAATTGATTCAATACATACTATAAAAGGTATTAAAATAGGGGGAGTTCCTTTTAGAGTTTTCGCAAAGCGGTCACCCATCCAGCTACTAACCGCGGTCAGCATTGCTTAACTTGAGTTATCGAATGAACTTGTCCTTAACGATACCCGCCAGGCCGTTGTCAATTATTCAAATAAATTTTAGTTTAAAAAAGAAATTCAACCAGAAAAAAATCTAATGAATCATTAATCTACACACGTCAATAACGTCACATATTTATTTCATTGCCATGTTTTATTACTCTTCCTCCAATGGAATGCATTCAATTATTCAACATTGACTCACGTCAATCTTTCAAAGTTCAAACACAGGACACAAACCCACAAACGCATATTATGCAGTTATTCTGCATGGAAAATGTCTAAAATCCGCTAATTTCGTCCCTCGCACGCGCGCTGCTAACAGACAAGGCAATCCTCGCCAATTATATTGAATTAACCTTGTACGTGATTGTGATACAGTTTCGTTTGCCCGTAGAATTGAGTAAAGAAATATAGGTCAGGAACTGGGAGCAATTACGATATCGCGGTGTTGGTGTTAATAGCAAGAAACAGTTAATTACTCTGCCATCACACTAAAATGTTTCTAATTATAAACGGAGAAATGCCGAGGGATTCTGTTGTTGTCTAGGTTGCCTTTGACATCGTAAAGAAAGAAGGTTCTAGTTTCACCTGGGCACCACCCAAAAATAATTATACCCAAATAGATTTGTCAAACTAATGTTGATCATTAAGTATGTGTACGGATCTATTTCACCGCCAACGTCTAAAAGCTGTATTCATAACACGAAATTAATACTTATCGTAAATGGTTATGGTGAGGGTTAGAAGTTTGACATCTGCGCATAAGTTTGCCAAGGTTCAAACTTTTGGGTAGTACTTAGCGACTACAAACACTCAAATATGAGGAGAAAAGCGATAGATATACTTTAATCTTTTCGTGAAAAAGGGGTATCTTATATACCCTACAGATTTATTTTTAAAACTGGTTAACAATAACAACGGTATACTTTTAACATTATTTGTCGTTTCATGTATTTGTACATTATAGGTCTGACGTTTCATTAGCAATTGTTAGAATGTTATGCCATGAGATATATGAAAATAACAATTAAATATCTTAGTGGATAATGGTATATAATATACCGAGTGTCTACTTTTTTAATAGGATATAGGATATAAATTACGGGTGTGGCACTCTGCTTACGCAGATCTCGGTAAGTGATATATTTTTTCGTATGAAGTGCGGTTACCAGCCGTCAAATCATAGCCCCCAAGGATGTTAGTGGAAGGAGAACCACAGGGGTAAATTTAAATTTGTAACTGTCGCAAGTGGGATTTGAACTGAGGATCTCACGATCCACAGTCCGACACGTTACCAAGGAGCTATTTACCCCATATAGGATATAATGTTGAAATTTTCATAATGCAAAAGTTCGTCCCCTATGAATTTTAGAACAAAAGTGTAAATATAAAAAATATTCAGAAAGAAAAACTGCACCAAATAAGCCTAAATTTATTGATGTAATACTTTTCTGTCATAAGATAGACGTAAAATAAAATTTCTATTTTTAGCAATTTTCAGAGTGCAATGGTTTACAAAACATACAAATAGTGATTGATGATGGTTATTGATTTGTTTAAATTATTTCTCAGTAATTTGCACACATTTACCATATAGAAAAAACCAAAAAAAACCAAACGAATATAAACTGTTCAAAGTGGTCCATGCTTCTGATTCGTTATATTATTTTCCGGATTGTTCTTTAAACTTTTAAAAACTTAAATTTACGTAGGAATTTATTTAATGACAAATATAATTTAATATTGAACTAGACTCAATTATTTTAAAAGGTCTGTGTAAACAGATATAATCAAATTTTCATATTCCCTTTATAGAAGGCTTTTAGTTTCCGTAAAAATCAAATTTATGTTTTCATTTCCAAGTATCCGTTTTTGTAATTCGAAATTTTATATATATTTTATCCAACACCTCACAACACATGCTCTATAACTATGGCGATTTTAAACAAGGAAAGTAACAGATTACCCACTAGTGGGTATAGTTTTGAGAAAAGTCACTAATGAGTAATTTTTTATTTATAACACTAATAATAACACACAACACCTTGGTAACTACTTTAACTGACATTTTAATTTAGAAAATTTAAAGCATGTCACTGTCAAATAATATTTCTTTAATAAATTTTTGCATTTATTAAGAGATGTTGGATAAAACGTTATACTTCACACGTTGGTAAAATGGATTTACCTACTTGTAAAGTAAATAACTATTTTATATTTATTTGCTTTATAAAAGTACGAGAATATATTTAAATCATTGTGTATCTTATCAACAATGCTATCAACAATTAGCAGCGAGAGTCTGTCAGTATAACAAACTAGTTTCCGGCGACGATTAAGAAACAATGATATAAATCACTCGATGATGAGTATGGGAAGGAGAGAAAGAACTAAAAAAACAAACAGCCCAAAGTGAAGAAAGAAACCAAGAAAGATTTCCACCACGTTACAGTTGATGAGTTACACAGACGAATAAATGCACGTTGCCTTGGCTGGGAGCTCAGATCTGGGATCCTCCGAATTACGCTGATTCACAACTAGCCGAGGTCGTACAACTGTCAGCGAGCAGTTAAACCCAATTTCTTACAAGTTTTTTTGAGGTTAACTGAAGTTTTTTGAGCTTTTATTAGTTGGGATTGAAAAAATTGAGTTATAGACCATTGTGTGTGCCTCAGGACTCACTGGCGTAATGAATTATAATCCAGAAGATTGATATTTCTCTTACTCATTCCGAGCTGTCAACCAACTTCACCTTAGCGCATAGATACGTATGCGAGGTGAATTGATTCCGTATGACCAAATAAACTATTTTAAATATATACCACAAGACAACATAATAAATTTTAAGTTCCAAGTGGCATAATTTATGGTGTCTCTTTAAATAAAAATATCTCTTTGATATGAAACGATTCAAAATCCTAAGTGAAGTGTAATTTGAAACGGTTTGATTGTAAAAATTTTTGGCTCCCTGCCGAAGAATTTACGTTTGTTGGCTGCGATAAATAAAACAATCTGGCAAACCGTCAAAAGTAAACAACAAAATTTGAAAAAATAAATTGGTCTACAATATTTTTCCTTCAAAATATATAAATAATAGCTGAACAATTTGTAATAATCTTTCACGTCCATTAACACTTCTAAAACGTTTACGAAAGTTGAAAATAAAATATATAATAGTAAATTTAGACTTGTTTGATTTGATGAGAAAATTGTTTCAATTGCTAGAAAAACTCTGTTTATATTTGATGAATGTAAACTTTAATCTTGAAAATAGATTTTACAGACAATGTGCTTCATAAATTTAGGTCACTTACGTTTACACATCACTATTTATAATTTGTTAAAATAAATTAAAGGCGAAACAATAATAAATTAGATGTTTATTAACATATAAATCAAAACAAATTCAAAATTATCTCTAATGATATTATAATTAAATAATTCAATTAATTACTGAAGGTGGCAAGATTTATGATTAATGAAATTATTAAACATAGATTAATGCAGCTTGTGAATTAAATTAGAAATACAGATTTATTTCAAATATGCAAATGTATGTGATACCCAAAATAAAAGACATTTATCTATCGTCTGCAATGAAGACTAAATGTTAAAATTATTTCTGCTACAAATAAAATTACTGTACGTGCTATTAATATCTTTTGTATTGGATGCATGTTTATGTTTATTTCTGAGCCAGTAATTAATGTACGTGTGTGTAACAGTATTTAGACCACCCGCAAAGTGACAACTGGTATTTGACCAAAGATTTGACCAAGTAGTTTTATTTTTTATCTGAAACTGCTAAATTAATCTTGCGTTGTGTTACTTCACCTCTGCTAAGGATGAGACTGTGAATTTATCACATTTCGCATCGTGCAAAACTAAAGGGAAAAATACCAACAAGTGGCGGTCCGACTTGGATGTCCTTGAAAACACAGTTTAATGGGTCATTATATTCGTTCAACGTGGAACGTGGAAGCGAGCTTATTTTAGATAAGTTCCATTAAAAATGAGTACTGTGATTCGAATTTGTCGAGCGTGAGTTGTGTAGGCTTAGGGTTTATTTGTGAAAGATGCTAGCGTTTACCTACAAATAAATTCTACATAAACATTGTACCTCATGAATATATAACTTGTACATCTTTGTGAATGTTTTTACTAATATAAAGATGTACAAATTCGCTTCGCTCGCACTTTTCACAAACAAACCATAAGCCTATATAACTCACGTTCGATAAACTCGAAGCACAGTACTTATTTTTAATGCAACTTACAATGAAACGTATGAAGTGATCAATTAAACTGTGTTTTCAAATCATCCGAGACTGACAGCCACTTAATATAATTTTTCCCTTTTCATTGGGAGTAAAATAAGATACAAATCAAAAGGAATCATCCATTTTAGAGGTAAAGTAGTACATCATACATATCCTACTCGTTTTCTGACTGCACTTTTGAAGGAGAACGCAATGTAGCTCCAACAATAATCTATTTCTCGCTGTCGGTCATCTCTTTAGGTAAACTTAGCCCATCCGGTTGTGCAACGGTACGACTCTTCAGGAAGAGTCTCACTCATCAAGACAACAGAGACTTCTGGTGCCACGCTGTCTGGCCCAGCGAAGACCGCCGCCACCGCCCATCATTCACACACGTGTGCTGCCGGACTGGGTGCGGTGTTGTTTTTGACTTTTTGGCAGCTGACACTTTCTAATATATTTGTATTTTTTCCTGTGTATAATTAATACAAACATGGGATACTGTCGAAGTTTTTAACAAAAATAAAATAGTAAAAAGTATCTCTATCATGAGATCTTAGTTTCTTCACCATATAAACATAAACATCTTTGGTGGTTAATAAATAAAATATTATTCTGCTCAAAAAGAATAAAGAATAATCTTGAATCAGAAAACAAAAATAAACATTTGTTTGCTTCTCTGCCCTACATCCAAAATGTTCCAGACAAGATTGAAAGAATACCGTCAAAAAATATCATCTTGGTATTTTTTGCTCCACATCCCAAATTATAACGTATGTGTTGAAGAGTACGAAGGATATCATTCCATTTCAATACTAAATTCTATGTGAATATGACGACAGAACGATAACAACACAACCAACGTGCCATTCGTCTTAATAAACAACCGTAGAAATCTGCTGTGATTAGTCAAGCCATTGAATAAATTTTGAAAAATATAATTTATAGCAAGTTCGAAATGTATCAATGGCAGGCTCATAAGAAAAGCTTAATAAATCTATTAGTAAATCAGGAAAAGTAAGTCATAATTTGTTGTTATTGTTACCTGCTTAGTTACTGATTTTTTTTCTATTTACCTATTTATGTTATTCACTTGTTTTTCTGGCGAAGAATTACGTACATTATTCGAAACTTTGTATTTTAATTACAATTTGTACAGACCTTAAACTAAAAATCTTTTATATACAACCGATAAATAATGTTAACTTTATTATTATCAAAAGCATTAATTAATGTGCTTCGTTATTACCAAGGGAAATAAAAATACAAATGCTCCCTAGGGAAATAAAGTGATTTATTTATTTTTGGCGCAAGCGTCTCTCATAGCAGTTATTTTGTTTGGTCTTTTATTCATTTAAAGTTTGTCCTAATCTAATATACCGTCATATTGGTGTACATTTGGTAGTAAATTAAATATTAAGAATAAAAGACGAAGAAAGTGATTTATGTACACCTCCGAATAGCAATCTTACCAGACACTTAGATGCTGTTAATAGTCTATTTTGTTAAATAACGTATTATTTCGGCAGTATATAAAATATTGTATACCGGTTGTCTACTATTTTTATAGGACACAAGAAATACAATGTTCAAATTTTCATTATGCGATAGTTCGTTAACTATGAATTTTAGAACAAAAGTGTAAGTATAAAAAATGTTCGCAAGAAAAACTGCACCAAATGAGTCTAAATATATTGATGTAATACATTTCTGACATGAGATAGACGTAAAATAAAATGTATAATTTTTAGCTATTTTCAGTGTGCCATGGTAAACAAAACACAAATAGTCGTATTGTTCGACTTTGATAGATGACATTTGGCAAGGTTTTAATGATTATTAACTTGTTTAAAATATTTTTCAGTAATCATGGACACTTAGAAATACGTTAAACAAGTCAATAATTATTAAAACTCTGGCAAATGCCATCTGTAAAACTTGAACAATACGACTGTTTGTACCATGACTCTCTGACAACAGCTAAAAATTATACAATTTATTTTATGTCTATCTTATGGCTGAAATGTATTACATCAATAAATTTAGGCTCATTTGGTGTAGTATACTAAATATTATTTCTGTAATTTTTAGAAAAAACACCAATGAAGGTAGCTTGCAATGTTCTCAATTCACCCGCAACAAAAACAATAAGTTCAACGATCGATACATTTCATTAGTCAAATAAACATCCTGCCATTTCAAACTTAAATTCGAAACACATCAAACAGATGCGATTGAAACATATTCCCAATCTATATTTACCCTCCTAGACTTCATAGTTCATAGATACAAAGTGTGTGCCTTGCCTACCGCAACACATCAAATGCCACGACTCCTGACACCGACCGGCAGGCGACAGGAAAAGCGCTAATGATGCCAGAAGCATCACAAGTAACGACTGCGACAGCCCTGTGACTGACTCCGAGATGATACGTCTATTTTAGCGTTAATTAACGGCTCTGTAGGTATGTATGCGAAGCGTGTGTGTACTTTTACTCGCCGACGTGTCAAACTTGACAAATGACAAACTTGTACAGCGCTAATTTGTTAATTTGTTCAACATATAACTGCTTCTACAGAAGTGTCGCCTGCGTTTACGAATTTTTCATATCGACTCGTTGATTAAAACGATTATAATTTAAATATATGTAATGTAATCAATTCACTTACCCAATGATCAGTGCAAATATATATCCGGGCTCCTGGATCTTACGAATCTGTAAACAGGAAAAACTATGTTAATTCATTTTTTGATCGTTGAATGTTATCATTCACGTAAAGCAAGTAGGTAACTTAATATTGTTGGACAAGAATTCATGTTTTCTTTTTTTTAATAACTAAAAAACCTTTCACTATAACATATTAAGTTTATTTTCAATTTGAATTTACAGTTTTTGAGAAAAAACTTAGTATGTTATAGATAATCATATTTATAAATATACAAATTATTTTCATTACTGTAGTCGTTCATGGGAATGTGTGGTATATATTTTACTACTTTGAAAATTATGTTCATGTATAATTTGTACACAAAATTAGCTTTTTAAAATTTATTACAAAACTTTGGACTTTTATCTACGAATGTAGATATAAAACATTATATGTTTCATTTATGATATATTGTTTCAAAAAAGTCATGTTCATGTTGCGCTATCTTCAGCCCGTATGGTTGAACTTAACATGGATGACTATCTACACTCTACAACGGTATTATTATTTATTTATTATTATTATTTTGTCCAAGGGTTAAACAACTTTTAAACGGTACAAAATAAAATAAAAATTGTAGCTAATATTATTTTTTATAACAAATTTTACTCTAACTGAATTATTTACTGAGATCTGCTCAAAATGCCTTATAAACCTTCAAGTAAACTACCATTTCCGATTGATGGCCAAACACCAAAAACTAATCAGCTCTTCCTGTGAACATTCAAGATCTAAAAATTATAAAATGAGAAGTGATTCCTATTCAACAGATCGAGTCTGCGACTATATATTCAGATGATTTTCGAAGACTAAGACTATACAACGAATCAACCAATTATATAAAACAAATTATTTATTTATGTCAAAAATATTAATTGTTTGCTTAAATTCATGAATTATATGATTACATATTATTCATTTGTTTGCGACCGAAACACAACTTAGCAACGCAAATAACCGATATTAATTATACAGTGTAACTAAGAAAAAATTAGCTATTGGATTGGTCTATTTGCCTATCATTAGAATCTGATGTTTTTACTAGATTTCTTTCCGAAAATATGAATTTCTAAACTGTAGAAAATATAGAAAAAAGTATCAAATAAAAATTATAGCCAATACTATTTCTGCATCTATCTGCTATGACAAAATTTAGTGCAACTCTATTATTTACTGAGATGAACCCAAAAACCTGTAAACAACCATTTCCCGTTGATAGATTCCCAAATAAATTCTGTATCCATTTCTTTCATAAAAGTTTTTTTTTATTGTCCCCATTTGGTCAATTTGTTTCCATCTTCATCTCCTCTCCATTAACCTTTTTTTTTATCTCAACCCAATAAATCATGACATTATCACCACATCCAAACATTCACACTTACAAATTACACGGCAATTACCACACTCGACATCTTGTTTACGCATAATTAATACTCGTGAACTTGTGAGCCAAATCACACACTTCTCCTGGTCCGTCTCCCGTCTCAAGCACGTCTCATGGCTCCATCGTCGGCATCTTTGAAATGAGCAACACCTTCGCTTCTTAGCTCACACGCTAATTAGAGCCGCCTTCCTTTGCTCGTTTTTCAAATCGGAAAGACGGGAAAGACAAAACGCGAGTAGATCAAATAGAGAACATGTGGCTTGCATCATTGCGCCAGTGTTTGTAAATGGTTATGGAGATTTGTAAGGGTAGTTATGGCGGTGATAGTGGATGATGTATGGTGTTTAAAAAGCGGCAGCTTTGATTTGATAAAACGTTGTAATTTATTGTTTTTGTGGTGGTTTTTACGGAAACTATTTGTTGGGTTTTATAGTATTGCATGCTTGTGAATTCACTTTACTTCTTAATAGATAACTAGGAATCCTTTCCAGTTTTAATCACTACTAATTTCTAGTATTTACTGTTTTTGTATTTTATTGTTGCTATTTAAAGATGAAAACTTTAATTTCACTTTGTATTTATAAAAAAATTGAGGGTTTCTTAGAAGATAAAATACGGACAATCCAACGGGGTCTTGCACAATTTTTTTTATGAAACTTTATTTAAATTGAAGACTATCTACACTTTTAAAAATTCTTAATTGTTATTCATTAAGCCACAATGATTTTTTTTAAATGTTGTGACGTAGAGGTATTGCTGGATCTAAAACAGTACCGATTGTAAATAATTGTAGTCATATATTTTTTTACTTATTTTATTATTATTATCACAATAAAATAGAACATTTATGTGACAAAAATTATTTAAATCTCTACTGTTTGAGATTCACCAACACCTCTATAATGACGTCACAACATTTAAAAAAAATTATTGTGGCTTAATGAATAACAATTAAGACTTTTTAAAAGTGTAGATAGTCTTCAATTTAGATAAAGTTTCTTAAAATAAAAAAAAAATGGTGAAAGACCCCATTACTGTATAGTACTGCTATGGAAAATATGGAAACTCTAAAACTGCCGTGAAAAACAGTAAAATTTGAACAAAGGGCAAGTAACTCAAAATCTTACCTGGTTTCTTCTTTTCCACGAACAGTCTTATGATATGACAACTGTTATAGAGCCCTACCTAGATCTACATTCTAAGCAGAATATTTTTAGTTTAAATTTAGAAAGGCTTCAGGAATCCAAATGACAAATTATTTGTTACGTTTCGGGAAATAATCCTCCCATTTTCAACAGAAAAGAAATTTTGAACGTGGGTACATGTTGGTTAATAATAACTTGAAATAAGTGGTATAAAGTGTAGTGAAGAACAGTTCTTCGCCAGTTTTTGAGCAATTAGAACATTTTAATCTTTTCTAATTTACATTCATTTTTAAGATTTGATTACGTTTGTCTTTCATTTCAAAGTGATTCATTTGAAATTACTAGATTTTTGTCATTGGGATTTCTGAATCCTTACCAAATATAACTTAAAATATTAATATTTGGATCCATCTAAGCAGAATTTAATGTCTACAAATAAGCCAATAGCGTAATGACATACTTTATATTCATTTATTTTCCACAAACGTGCAAAAGTTTTTAATATTTAAGTGTCAAACGTGTCAAATAATTGCGAAGTGTCAAAAATATGTGTCTTGTGAAATATTATAAATGTAAGTAATATTTGTATTATTAGTTAGAAAGTTTTACTGACTAGATATTAATGGATTTCTATTTTAAAATAAAGTCATACGCAAGGAACAAGTCATACGTGTTTATTTGGTTTTATTTGTATAAGAAAGTAGTGGGGTGTCCACACCAGATTTTGTTTGCTTCTTTTTACAAAACTGAATTATATGTTTAATAAACTAATTTTAGTTGCTATGGGAGCAAACAAATAACAGAAACTGTAATTATTAATCATTCAATGCAGATTCACATACCGATAGAAAAATTTGACTCACGGAATATCCTCACTTAAAATTGTAATATTTTTTTATTACATTTCTTTATAATATAAGCGCTAAGAAACCTATTGCAGCAGAGCGCATCGTCAGATCTCTAATATTTTTCGGGATACGTCGATTTTTGGTATTTTTCGAAGTGCAACTTTAAGGACCTGTAATTCAAAAACTACATGAGATATCTAAAAATTCTCTTCAGTTTAGCGTTTCTGGTGCCTTATATAACAAATTAGCAAATTTTTAAAATTTTGAATTTTTTTTGTATTTTTGTTTAAAATTTCGATCAACGATAACTCGACAAATATTAAAGATACAGATTTGCAGTGTTCACCAATCGATTCAGCTCGTCGAAATACATAAGTATGCAAAGTTTCATAAAAATCGCTTTACGGGATGGAAAGTTAGAGCAAAAAACCTGAAAATGGCGTTTCTGGTCCAAAAAGTCAATAGGTACCCCTTGACGTTTGGGCTGAATTTGGCCATTTTCAGACTTTTTGCTCTAACATTTCAACCGGTTGTCCGAATTTTCTGAAATTTTCAGGGTTTATGTATTTCGTCGAGCTGAATCGATTGGTGAACACTGCAAGTCTGTATCTTTCATATTTGTCGAGATATCTCAAATCGAAATTTTGAAAAAATATTCAAAAAAATTCAAAATTTTCAAAATTTACTAATTTATTATAAATGGCACGAAAAGCACAAAACTGGAGATATTTTTCGATATTTTGTATAGTTTTCGAGTTACAGCCCCTCAAAGTTGGTCTTCAGAAAATATAAAAAATCGTCATATCTCGAAAAATATTAGAGATATGATGATGCGCTCTGCTGCAATGGGTTTCCTGGCGGGAATTTATAAAGAAATGTAATAAAAAAAATTTACAATTTTAAGTCATATTTGGGCAAATTGTCAAATAATATTTTTAACATCTATGTGTCAAACGTGTCAAATAATTGTGAAGTGTCAAAAATATGTGTTGTTTTAAATATTATAAAAGTAATATTTGTATTATTAGTTAGAAAGTTTTAAAGACTATATATTAATTTTTTAATTAATATCATATAGCTGAGAACACAAAATTAAACAGGTATAATATCCATATGTCAAATAAATGTCACAATAGTTATACGTAAGGAACAAGTAATGCATATTCAGCTGGTTTTATTTGTATAAGAAAGTAGTGTGGTGCCCACACCAGATTTTTAAAAATAAAGTTAGTATTTGATGATATGTCAATTAAATATTTATTACGAAAATTGTAATACGGCCATGGAAAATTAAACAAAAACGAAAAATATTTTACATTTAAAAAATAGATTTAAGTTTACAGAATTGTATTATTCTCTCTAGAAATGTCGTAAATGATAATGTCAAATTTGAGAGGATATTTTTTCTGGTAAATAAATCAGTTCGCGGTAACGCATCGGACTGTGGATCATAAGAACCTCGGTACGATCCTCACAGCAAAAAATTTTTGAAAATAAATCCGAAAATTTTAATCATTTAAAATTATCTCTGTGGCTCCTTTACCACTACCGTGGTTTGAAGGCTGGTAACCGCATTTCACGCGCAAAAATATATCATAATACCGAGATCTGCTTTGATCGAAGTGCCACATCTGGAAATGTGTAAATGGTGTGTTGATATATTTTTTATTTTATTTGATATTGTAAAAAAATCATTGAAATCTCTATACGCTAACAATTTTAAAGAAAAGGAAATATAATTTCGTGAATATCTGCGCGTGAAGTTATCACCCCCCACGCTCCAAAGATGTTAGTAGATTAGTTTTATGTGTTAGTGCAAGTTAATTAATTAATAACAATAATAATTCTAGCTATTTCAAATTCTAATAAATATCTCTGTTATTTTTGCAGCTGTGAGCTGTCATCCACCTAGGATGAGAAATGGGGGTGGGACAAATTTGCGAACGAGCGACCGCTTTCCAACACCATCAGAGCGAAACATCCCAGTTGGTGGTCTTCGGAAATGAAATTGGACCCCAATAACACCGAACACCAAGCCACTAACTTCTACGAGTGATATATGTCGGTTGTGACGCTGCATTAACGTTAGATTTGTGATGGGATTAACTTTATTTACGAATTGACACTTTCCTTAATCTCTCAGAATTGAGGTATTTGTTGTTTCTGATTTTAGATGCCCAAATATGTTCTAGAACTTTCGAACTCGAAAAATCTGATGTTTTATTGTACGAGCCCAGAATCATATCATTTGTTCCAGTTAAAATCATACAAAGGAAAATTGTTTAATTCACCATATTTATATCTTAAATGCTATCATTTCTATCTCCCGCACATACATATATGTAACGGAGGTATCATGTTTATGTTATGAATTGTTTAGATTTTGGGAACAATTCATCAACAGTAGTGGTAGATTTTTTGAAGGCCTCTCAGAGTTTTTCGCCATATCTTAATAAATAAATGAAATAGAGAAAATTTCATTGAAATCAAAAAGATGTAGAATAATATTACCTACAATTTTTATTTAAAACATTTTCTATATTTTGTTAGTTCATCGGATTCAAAAACTGTGTTCGTGGTACCAGCAAATACCTTTGGGCCAAATCAAAATGTAATTTTTATGTTACTGATTATTGTTAATTTGTTATTATTTCATTAATTATTTTACATTATATTCTTATTCTTAGACTTTAAGATACAAATAAATTGAGTTCAACAATTTTTCCTTTCTAAGATCAGAACATTTTTTAAAAATTATTCTAACTCTTAATAATAGGGATAAATGATATGATTTTGGGCTTTGTATAACTGAATTCAGGCGTACTTTAAAATGGCCAAATGTAAATATTCAATAAATATGTCTTCTGCATTTCTTTCAGTGGTTTCGATAGAAGTTTTATTTTTTCAGCAACGCCGACGCAATAATTCAATGTGGACGCTGATTTTTGTAGCATAAATCTTTCAACTAACCGAAATGTTTATTCAGTTTGTTGTGAGTTCCTTTCAAGGATTACTACAATATTTTAAAATATGTATGTTTAAAATAAAATAAAAGCGCATTATTGCAATAATTATTAATGTTTTCTTCCAATTTTATAATAAATTTATTGAAATAAAAATTCATTTTACTAGCTTTTAATGGGGTATTTGTGTAACACACACTCATGTTGTAATTTTTAATGTCATTAGAAGCCATTTTTATATGCAGTAAAACAAATACTTCATTCACTAAATAATAGCAACAATAAAATAATTCATTCCAAAACCCATCCAACGAATCACAATTCATCCACCATTTAGTCCCTCCTACAATCTCAAAGCCAAAGAGCCCCATTGGCTGCAAATGTGACATATGTCACATTAAGTCGTGGCTCATCTCACAATCTGTTACAGAAGTTCAGCATCACTAACACATCTTTTCAAAACGTTCAGTGTTTCACATTAACATAAAGTGTAAAAGTGTAGTTCTGTGCAAGTATAAATGTTCGCCAACATTAAAATGGAGCCGGAATTTTTTGATCCTGCGACCAACCCTAATATCTTACATTGTCACCATTTACACCCAAATATTTTTTATGATAACTCATATAATTTCATTCCTCTACCTCCAACACCACCGAGCCAATCACCGAATTTAAACTATCCGCAAGAAACTACAAACCAAACTGTTTCAAATCAAAGAATATATTTCGAACCCTATCAGATTCCTTTTGGATTTAACTGCAAGCCAGCAATGATGCGTTCAAGCGAAGAACTCAACTACTTATTTAACAGCAGTGATAATTCTTGTGGTGTACCATCCCCTGTTTCCCTTCACTTAGAATATGAAGCTACCGCTAAACACGATAAAGAATATGAAGATAACGCAAATTCGCAATCTACGAGTAAATGTTCATATTATGAAACTGTATCCACTGCTCCTGAAACCGAGCAAGAATATTTTGCGCAAAACAGACTCAAGTATTCTCAGGATGAACTCATGGAATGGAATACTAAACTAAATGAAGACAACTCAGTTTTGGGGTTGGAGAAGAATTGCAAGGCAAAAGAGTTTAATGAGGAATGTTTGTTGTCCGTTTCCTCGCCCACCGAGTCGGATGATGCAGGTAAGATATCATTTTCAGAAAGGTCCTACTACTTACTATATATGGTATAATTAAAAATTATTAAATAAATAAATTTAAGTAGTTATATTCATTATGAATTTTGCAATAATGAATAGAAAATATATTTATCCATACTAGTTATTTGTTACATTTTCCAGACTATTTATCGTACGAAACGTGAAACTTTAAAGTTCTAGAACTTTAAAATAAAATTTCACTTTTTATTTTTTGCATTATTTATAAACAAATACTTGTTCCTATAGAAATTGTTATTTAGCCTACTTGTATTAACTCATATTTCTACGAATTTTCGATAATTTCTGTTAAAAAATATTATAATTTAACAATTTTCGAATCCGGCTAACGCCTCGGTCATAAACAAGTTTCACTTTTCGTTCTAGATACATAAATAACTATTATAGTAGCGATATAGAAATTTTAATAAAATTAATAATTTAATAAAATAAAAGAAGATAACAATTGTCTTGATTTTTTTTTAAATTTTGGTCTTTATTTGCTCTTTATTTATTTATTAAAACGTTACAGTTTCATCAACTTTTCAGTTCTCATCAGACAATATTTTTCCCCATATTTATCTCATTTTTCGGATAAATGTATTGGCTGGTACCACGAGCTTTGTTTTTGGGTGTTTTAAGAGAAGTGTGTTAGCCTCAGTTTTAGCGATGTAAAATGTTCTAAAATTATTTTATAAAAAAATGCTTCGAATAGAAGTTTTTTATAAAATAATTTTAGAACGTTGTACAGAGGTAACACCGAGGCTAAAGCACCCAAACACAGTGCTCGTGGTACCAACCATTATGTCAAACAGTCAAAGTTGTCGATGTTTAGAATACAATGTTCTGAGATATCCGTAAAAATTTTTGTTTCAGAATGAAATTTAAGTATTCTTTCATTCTGGATTTAAAACTTCGGCCACTTTATTATATGTATATGATCTGTTAATTATTCTTTATTATTTTGTTTATTTTATATAATTATTCGATAAAAGTATTCCATCAAGAACTGACTTCACTAACCATCTCTATTTTTAATAAAATGTATCTCAGAATAAAGTACATAGTTTAGAAGTTTTTAATATGTTGCAAATAGTTCATAGTCTGCGGCGCGGTAATCTGTAATTATTAAACTTTTTGCAATTTTTAAACTACAATACTTACCAAAAGTAAAAATACTGCAACAAACCAGGAGTAGTATTTATTCATTTCAATATTAATAGTTATTTATGTATCTTGGCTGGAAAGCATTACTTTGTTGAACGAGTTGTAATCATTTTTTGGCAGCAGTGTGTAACAGTTTTTTTGGTTTTTTCACTACCTACTGCAAATTACTACATATGAATTTGGATCCGCTGAAATTGATGGTGAAATGTTCAAGTACATATCTCTTATGTTTGAGATAGGTATTGGTTCTAAAAATTACTTAAAGAAAGCAATTTTAAAAAAATATATTGTAAGTCATTATAATAACAAGTTTATAGCAATCTATCTAACAAGGGAATTAAAATAAAATAGTGAAAATTTAATATTTTGGTCTTCTTTGTGTACTGAATGCGCAATCATTTTTCTAAGTTAAAAATATATTACACCCTATCAGTTATGGTAGAGAACTTCAGAAACATATTAAATTAAGGATTTAATTCGGTTAAAATATATATTACGTGTGTCTAAAACCAAGTACACGAATACTAGCACATGCATATGACAGTATGAGACAGCGGGTCTCTCTAAAGTTAGTGAATCATATCTTCATGTAATGCGATCTAGGGTATTCCAAGGAATCACCCAACTAGATCATGCAAAAACTAAAGGTTACATTAGAATATTACACATACTTAAATTTCGTCCAACAGATGCTCTCAGTTTACTAACATTTCATATGCAACTTAATGTTTAGTTTTATGTGTTGCTTCCTCTGTACTTTTCTTCCGCAGTTATTGTTTTATGCAGGATGTCCCAAGAAAAATATAACATTAAACCAAATTTGAATTTATCTCTTTATACTATTACACATTCCTCAGAAAAATTCAAATTATAGCTGCAATGTAATAATTATAATGCGACGAAATGGACATAAAAAACATGCTTTATTAGCGAGTGTCAAAAATCTTCTTGTGCGTGGACATTCAAAAAAGTTAAATTTATATCACCCATAAAAACTGTCATGTCAGCATGACTAACCAAGTTTGGCTAAAAAATGTTGTGTTTTTATACGAATGTAGAACACAAAATTAATACATGTCATGCTGAGTGCAAAATCTTACACGAAATCTGATTTGATCATAAGATAATCTAATTATGTTGTTAATGAAAAAAAAATAGAAGTGTTTTGATATAATAAATAAATACTTCAGTTTTATCATAATTAAGATACTTGTACAATATTTCAATCAAGAGGATCCAAGAATATTGTCACTATTGCAGTCGGATTTGAACCATACATTTTTTACAAAATTATTAATTAGGTGTTTTAAGAGAATTGTTTTAACCCTGGTTTTAGAACTGTACAATGTTCTAAAATTATTTTATAGAAAAATGTTTCGAATAGAAGTTACAGAAAAATATATTTTCAACCACTTTTATTTGAAGTATTTTTTTATAAAATAATTTTATAACATTGTACAGCGTTAAAAGACTTTTCTTAAAACACCCAAAAACAGATCTCGTGATTCCTGCCTATATATTTAACCAATACAGAACTCAATTATATGTTTTATAATTAAATAAATACTAGAATACTCCTTTAGATAGAAACGTTAATACGGTTCAAGCAAAGGATATTTATTATATGCTTAAGTGTTGGATCAAAATCTTACTCCAACATTTGGAGTGATAATTCTTTTGGTTCCTCTATATTTTTAGCCAATAAAACTATAAACAGTAATATTCTTTTATGTTCCATGTCCACTGTAATTATTAGTTAAACATTTTAACATACAATTATATTTTAATAGATATTAAATAAAGAAGTAGAAAAAACTTTCAGAATTCATAACAATAAAATAATAAGACTCTTGGATGTAGTTCTGTAGATATAAATTTAAATAAATTTTTATCTATAGAAGTACATTCAAAAGTATTTTTATTTCAGAAATTAATTCATTATCGTAGAAAGAAATCCTCTAGTTCATGTGTAGCATCAAAACATATCAAACAATATCGGCATATGAACTTGTAACAAATATATCGTTAAATATTAATTTAGTTTTCCATGAGATGAGATGTGATCTCGGAGATACCGACGGTGGCGGAAGCTTCTTAAACAAACACCGCCATTAAAGCGCAGAATTACAAATTGTATGAACATTTACGCGAACATTTGTATATTTATATAAATGGCTCGTGAAATATAAAACGATGTTTATGTGTTAATCGCGAGTAAAGTGACGCGACTTGTAGATAGTTATTTAAATCTCCAATCTTTTTGCTCTCTTTAATGTCTTTGAACTTAGCGACCATTAGAAATTTGCACAAGAAATGGGAAAGATTACACCTTATGACATAATGGTGTAAATATTTAGGGATGTTGAATACTTACAAAAGCACCGACTGTCACTGATACCTAAATACTTGATGCAATGATTATTCATATAACATTTGTTACAAAGATGTTCACATTTCTAAAATGACATCACCGTAAATATTATCATTAAATAAAATTATTATAACGTCACAAATTGCTTAAGTCTAGAAGCATTTTACCACTCAATTCGATTTTAATGTATATTATTTTAATTTCAGATTTGAAGCAAACGGAATTCGACAACAAACCAAGAAAAGAACGTACTGCATTCACAAAAAATCAAATCAAGGAATTGGAAACAGAATTTTCTCATTCAAATTATCTTACCCGGTTACGCCGATACGAAATAGCTGTTGCACTTGATTTAACAGAAAGACAAGTAGGTATTACTAGAAAAATATTATTGTACTTATTTATTACTTTAGATATAACTTTATTATCTAATGCCAATTGAAAATATACTTGATTAAATCATAGATAAGTTGCAACTATTATTTTTAATGTATTTAGATCAATTTTTATTACTAATGTGAAGTACATACATATCAGCCCAAAAACATATCATTTGACCCAGTTAAAATCATACAAAGGATAATAGTTTTATTCACTATAGTTATATCTTAAATTCTAACATTTTTACCTCGCACGTTTATGTTACGAATTGATTAAATTTTTGCAACAATTCATCAACAGTAAGTGGTAGATTATTTCAAGACCTATCAGGGTTTTTGGGCATATCTTAGTATATAAATGAGATGGAGTAAAATTCATTGGAATTAAAAAGATGTAGAATAAATTACCCACAATCTTTATTTGAAACATTTTTCTATATTTTGTTGTAATCATATTTAAAAACACAGTTCGTGGTACCAGCCAATACCTCTGGGTTCAATGAAATCTTTATGTTAGTGATTTATCTTAATTTATTTTTCCTTAAAATATTCATAAAAATAACAGAATTTAAGATAGAAATAAATTTAGTACCATAATTTTCTCTTTGTAAGATCAGAATAATTTTTCTGATTCTAAAAGTTTTACATAAACAGTATTAAAATATTATCATTTAAACTAGAATTTACGATGTTAATAATTTTGATTGTATTAGGTGAAAGTATGGTTCCAGAACAGACGAATGAAATGGAAAAGAACGAAAACAAGCTGCGACAGAAACGAAGAATTCAAACCAAGGCGACAAAATAAAAAGAAATTATTCATCTGAATTTATTTATATATAAACTCAACATAATGAGTTAAATCAAATACAAAAAATGTACATTTAACACTTAATCTAGGTACTTAATTAGTTTTAAAAATAATACATTTATATCCCAAGAAATGTAATATGTTATGTCAATATGAAAAATAAAATTAATTCATGCAAATTTGTAGTCTTTTGAAAACACAATTAATTTACCTAATAGAAATTTCTTAAAAAAATATTATTCAATCTATTAATTTTTTGTTTTATTCTTTTTTCCAGGACTATTTTTCTTCTCAATTTTCTTTATTGTTTTTACTTGATCACTTGCCTTAATCTGCTCTTTTATTAAATCAGCTTTCTTTTCTGATAATTTAGCAGGTTTCTGTGCTTTCTTCAATTTTTTTGTAACTCCTACAATTTTATTATTTAATTTTTTATTTTTATTTGACTTGATTTTATCCTGTCCATCCTTATTTTTCGTCTTTTTTTTATCCGTTTTCACAGCTAATTTTGTTGTTTTATTATCCACAATCTCATTCTTGTTCTTCCTTTTTTCTTTTTTTGTGTTTTCAGTATTTTCGTTTGTATTATTTTCGGTATTTTCCGATTTATTCAGATTTTTCTTCTCTTTCTTCTTATTCTTCGTAGGGGTAGTTTTAATATTTCCATTAGTAAGATTTTTATTTTTTTGTTTCTTTTCAAGCATTTCTAATTTATTTGCATTTTTCTTCTTTTCTTTCGTGGGTGTACTGTTATTTTTTTCGACCACATTATTTTTATTTTGTTTCTTCTGTTTCTTTTCTTTTGTCGGTGTAGTTTTATTTTCTTTTATCTTACCGTTACTTTCTAATTTATTTTCCTTGCTTTTCTTCAGTGACTTTTCTGGCGAACTAATGTCACTATTATTGATTTTATTATTTTTAACTTTCTTTGTTTTCTTTGCACTACCTGCGTCAACATTCTCTGATCTTCTTTTCATCGTTTTCTTTAATTTATTTTCTCTCTCTTCCTTTTTCTTCATTTCTTCTGGAGATGTGAAAACAATATCTTCACTACTGGAGTCGTCCGCAATATCTTCTTTTTTCTTTGATTCTGTCAAAGATTTTGGTATGTGAACCGGCGTAAAATCATAATCAATACCTATTTGCTTCAGTTTTTCTGTAACATTTTTAATACGTTTTATAACTTTAGCAACTGTATTATTATGTTTTTCTTCTGATACTGCAGCATTAAAAGATTTCTTAAATTTTAAACGCCGGACCAATGTAGGATAATGTTCTTTTGAGTAATTCGGTTTCTTAAATAAACCTTTTGTTTTTTCATCGATATCTTGATATTTCGCTGAAATATATTGTAACGTTAAAAACATTCCAGGTTGAAAGATTATTTTATCTCATAATTACCAACCTTTTATTAAACGTTTTCCCATTAAATAATTGTTCATTGTTTCTGCAGCAATTTTGGCAACTTCCTTTTGCTTAAACAAAACGAAAGCATGTCCTTTGCTGTTACCAGTTCTTTTAGATCTAGCTACGCGAACCTTTAGAACTTTCCCAAACTGGCCAAAATAATCTTTCATTTCTTTTTCATAAAATCCATGAGGAATGTTGCTCACATAAACAATACCTTTAAATGATTTCCTAATTGGTTTAGGAGTTGTCTCAGCTATTTCTATATCTCCTTGCTGCAAGAAACAATACAAATTTTACCTAATGTACAATTTGTTTAAAATATTTTTATACCTTAATTTTGTCTTTCGTTTTCGCTATCAATTTGCTGAAAGATCTTTGCTTCTTCTTTGTTAATGCAACGTTCTCAACCATTTTTATATATGATATAAATTACAACAAAATAAATATCAAACGCACATGGAAATTGAAATCGACATCAAAACACGTTTTGCTAATGTAACCTAACCACACTCTTTTTAACAGGCCGGTTAATACATAGTGCAAATAGTTGCCAGGAGATAGCACCACACATCTCATTGCAGTGAATCGATGATTCAAGTTTTACAATTTTAAAATCGTAATAGGAATTATTTTTTAACATCATTTTATTTCTTCTATTCAAAATAGTGAAACACATGACTTAAATAAGAAATAATTTTGTTTTACACCCGATAAACTCTCAATTTTCATGTCATATTAATTTATTTCAGTAATTTTCAAATGTGTAAATCATAATATTATTTTAATGCTTCATCTTGTAATTATGTAACTGAAGACAATTTGGAGAAAGTTCTTTTTGGACCATTTTTTTCATATTTTACCTTTTCTCAAATTATCCTGACGCAAGCGTACTGAACAACTCTTGATTGATTAACAAAAGAGTGAAAGCGTGTTCTACTCGCAGTTCACTTTTAAGTTGCAGAAGTGTCAGTTTTGTTATTGAATTATATGCCGTAAACATGTGTGGTGGATTTACTTGTTCGAAAAATGCACTCACAGCTTTAAATATTTTATATATAGTAAGAAATATTTTCATTTTCATATAAATAATTAAAAAACATTGACATTTACAAAACAGATTATATCAATCTGTAATTTTAAATGATAATCATTTTGTTATTTTTTAGTTAGTAGCGTTTATATTAATTGGAGTAGCTGTATATGGACGGGCAGCATCAATTGTAACGAATTTACCAATAATAGGAGGAATTCTAGCATGTGGAATCTTACTAATTTTGATATCAATACTGGGACTCATAGGAGCAGTAAAACATCATCAAGTCATGCTCTTTTTTGTATCCTTATCCTATTGTTACTAATTTTTATGCTGATTGGTATATAAATAAATTCCTTAATGCGTCAACAGTACATGGTCATCCTGTTCATGTTGTTCTTGATCCAATTCTCTGTGGCTTGCGCTTGTTTAGCTGTGAATATGAAACAACAAGAACAACTGGCTGAGCAGGGATGGAATAGGGTTCCAGATGATGTTAAAGTTAAAGTGCAAGAAGTATTTGTTTGCTGTGGATTTGAGCATCCAGTGACGGGATTCAACGGAACAGAAATTAAACTTAAAGAATCATGCGACAGTCTGAGAGTAAGTTAAATTAAAATCATGCGAATATGTTTATATTATGTGTAAAAAAAATATTTTAGCCAAAATGTTGCGACGATTTATCAAACATAAAATGTACTTGTGATCCATGTATGAATAAACTTCAAAGTACCATTGATTATGCTTTTAAACTCTGCGGAGGTATTGGATTGTTCTTCAGCTTCACAGAAGTAAGTTTTTTAAAAATATGTTTCTATTTATATGAGGATTATTTATAAATACAAAAAATACTATTGATTGGTTTTAATGAGCACGTTGCATGATAAACTCGTTTCTTGAAAGTTAAATTACGCGGAAATTCTTCGATTAATATTTTGATTTTCACACCTTCGTTTATTACATACAAATTATAATAATTTTGATATACTTTCCTTTAATTGTTATTTGCACACTTTCTTTTTCATAAATTTGAATGTTTAATATTCCATTAAATTATTAAACATATTTTTATTACAAATAATACTGTTACACGTACTTGGTGTTTGGTTTCATTATTGCATTAGGTATATTTTAATATTTATGTTTGCTATGTGTTACAATATTGTTTCATAAACATTACAAGGAACCAAAATAAACTTTTACATGACTTAAATTCTGCAATACATTATACTTTTTGCAATCATAATATTGTTGAAATTTTGTTTGCTATTTGTCAGTAATTAAATAATAATAAGGAAATGAGTATAATGTGAAGCAGAGTTGAAGACTTTGGTGTAATATTGTTATATAATGGCATGTTGTTCCAGTTTTTGGGCGTTTGGTTAACAGTGCGTTATCGAAATCAGAAAGATCCTCGTGCTAACCCTAGCGCTTTTCTCTAGTCCTCTAACGTCACATCTCTGTCAATGGCTGGTGGGTTTCAGGTTTTACACTAATCTGCATGCAATGAGTCATCTGTGTGAGAAACATCAATATTTTCCATTTTTGTATATCAATGTAAAGGGTTTTTATTAAATGTCTGCTTTAGGATGGTGGCCAAAATTTTATACAATATTTTCTACGCATTTGTGTTGTTTAACATACTTACTGCGCCAATTACAATTTAAAGAATTTAAAATTCATTTTGATAGTACCAAACAAACTTAATAAATAAATAGATCATCACGCCATTTACCCAATTTTAGGTGGCTCATGTGTTTTAATATTTTGTGCATACCTTAACAAATACTTAATAAAAAAAGAAACATTAAAACTAAATATTAAGTTATATATCTATATTGTACTTTATGGAAATGAAGAATTTATCCACTGCAGTTCAGATGAATTTATTAATCAAAATCCGACTTTTCGCGAACATATTTGGCTTCTTTGGGGCAAATGACTAAAAAAGTTAGTGACGCATTAAAACAATATTAAAATAAATCAACATAACATAAATGTTACTCTCCTAAGTCAATATAAAAAAAAAATAAATAAAACACGTTTCATAGTACAAAAAAAAAAAACACAAGTTAACAAAGTTTATAACAAAATTTTGTACTATGGTACGCATGTTTTATTTATTTTTTAGATATTGACTTACGAGACTAATGTTTATGTTATGTTGATTTATTTTAATGCGTTACTAACTTTTTTAGTCATTTACCTTGAAGAAGCCAAATGTGTTGGCGAAACGTCGGCTTTTGATAAACAAATTCATCTTGACTGTAGTTCTGAGTATTTTGTACCTCTCATATTGTACTTTATGTTTACCACTTGAGATTTGATTGATTAGACAAATAACAAATATGCGAAATGATAATATTGATTATCAGTGTAATTGGTGTAGGTAAATTTGATAGATAGTCAGGCAAAAAGATGCGACTTATAATTCAGAATAGTATGAATCATTTCAACGGATCATTTTTATTTATATTTAATTTTTACAGAGTTCAAAGTATCAATAATGTATTGATAAGTCCCGCATCATTTTGCTAACTAGGTGCTTGAATAATTATTATGCTAAATAAAATTTGTACCGCGTATTCCAAACAAAACTGGGTGCGCGGTATAGTGAAATGTATTATTATGTTAATAATTTTAAAATGCGTGTTTTCAGATTATCGGATTATTTCTAACACGCAGGTATCGTAATCAAACAGATCCTGATGAGAAAAAAGCCACAGCCATATTTCCACGCCATAACTATACGTACTAGTCCCATTTTAACTGCATTATGTGATCCAGTTGTGTTAAAAAGTCTTTTAACCAAAGTTACTTTTTATTATCTATAAGTCTGATTTCATTTTATCGCTAGATTATGTTTGTAGTTGTACATACGCATCCCTCTTGGATATTTATTGCATTGTAGGTTCAATTTTTGTGAAATTGTTACAGTTCCATTAAACTACATCTTCCGGTAGTTTAGGATAATTTAATCTATTGAAATAATTTTAATAATGACGCAGCTCTTGTCTTAGGATACAAGTATGTTGTAATATGCTTTTTTATCCTTGAATCTTATTGAATAATTCTTCTTATTTATTTGTGGAGTTGTAACTGTTTCATGTGTTTCCTAACGAATCTTAGTCACTAGATTAGGGACATTTCAACTAACATCCTTACTTGTTAAGAACGCAGAATTTTCGTGGATTATATTCTACTACATGTTTTACTGTTTGTTTGCATCAAATAATTTAAAATGTTTTCTCAAGAGCATCGAAGTAAAATCACAAGCAGGTGTCAATTTAAAATTATTTAAGTTTCGTATTCGGTATTCGATTCATATGAATAAATTTGAATACATGACTTTTTTCTTCAAGCATATTATAATATTCATATTTTGCTACTACATATATGATATACAAATTAATCATTTTGTTTTTTTACACCGTACAATAATATGTTAGTTGTTTCATATACCACTGATGACACCACCTACAAGTGACAGTTTTATTGTGTTGCTCTGCCATATTTTATTGTTTAAAATGACATACTTATATTTTATATACCTCATGTTTACTTGGGAATGCTTGAAGAAAAAATTGTATGTCACTGGGAGTTATATTCTTTTTGTTTCGCTCATTTTGCATAGCCATAAAAAGTCCTGCTTCAATTCCTAGTAATATAATATAATATTAAATATTAAAAATAATTATCGTTTCATTAGAGAATGAAATTATTTTATGCTTTGTGGTTTCTTTTCATAGGTTTGCGCTATAAAAAAGTTTAAAGCAATCTATGAAGAAGTAAAATTGTAGAAACCATTAGTGCCGAAGTAATGTTTTTTCTTACCTCGGTATAATAATATATGCCCAGTTAAGCACTGGAGTTGAAAATTCTACAAATATAGTAACATGCTTGGATCAAAATAGATGGGTCGTAATACCTGTATACATCCTTGTGATGTTATTCGAAGATTACATCTACTAATTGCTTATGTTTCTCTGGAATTTTCAAATTCAACACTTACTGAATACTTAGAATACATACCCTTATAAATAAAAACCACGAACAAAAATAAAATTGTACGGCATGTTTAATATACCACTGGTCACCAAGGGGCTGTGCCCGCGGGGCCTATCGGGTCCCAGGCCGCAACCCCGACGCAGGGGCTCCGATTCAATAATTTTACGTGAGCAATGACAGCTCCAAGTTAGACAGACTGCTAATTTTACAAATAATAAATTCCCCAAAAACAGTTGCACAAAATTCAATTTTGTAGCATTGTTTTTTAGAAAAACAGTGTCACAAAATTGACTTTGTGTACGTGAAATAGGAAAATTACTTTTATTTTTATTGAATTTATAAACGTAAAATAGGAAAAGTAGTATGAACAACTCGTGTTACAATGCCTAATTGTAACACTAGTTCTTCAATATACTATTATACGTCAACTTTCATACTCTAGCTTTAAACGTTAAATTATATTACTATAAAAGATAAAAATAGTTGTCCTAAAAAACTTTTGCTGTCTGTTATTAAATGGGTTTAAATAATGAATGTGGAATTTCAAATTCACGAAAATTTGCGGGATAAATATTGTTAAACTTTGTTGTTTCATTACTTTCATCAAAATTACTGACGGGATCAATATTCCAAAATGGATACAAAACTCAATCTGGCTTGGTTCAACTTTAGGAAGCTATTTCCTAATAAACACATATTTAACCTAAAACTAATGTGCAATACTGCACGTTTTCCTTGTAGAAACTCAATTGATAGATCTTTATAAGAGAACTTTCTGATACTGTAGATATCATAAACAACTTCAATGTGATGGCTGTTAAGAACAAGACTATTTTGCTATCAATTATACTGTTGAATGTGAAATTTAAGCTGCCCTGCATGATAAATTCATGTTTTAAGTGTGCTTTTAGATGTAATCTAGTTGCCGTTGAAAACAAATTATTACGTTTGACAAGTTACTATTTATTTGCAACAAATCAAATTATGTTTTTAAATACGTATTCGTTTTCATCCTCATTATTATTACGGAAAACTGAATCCTTGATAACTGAAGACTGTATTGTAAATTGATTATTGTCTCTGTATTTGTAAACGATCTAAAATTCTAAATTGTATAAAGTAGTGAATATTGACAATAATTTTCCGAACATAAATTGATTGATGAGTATTTTTAGAAATGTCCTGAATGGATAATGTAAAGATATATATGAGACTCGAGGAATCAGAAAAGGGGACATAGACATAGGATTCAGTTCTCCTGTTAGTTTTTACGTACAACCTCGAATTTGTCGCAACGAATTATTTTAATTTTTATTTATAATTGCTCTTCCATTTTAGTCCTGAAGTTACAAATAGAGTGTTTTAGTATATTGTACGATTAAGTTTTTAAAATAATTGTTAAATGATGTTTTTGTTGATTTTTGCAGCTTACAAGATCAAATATATAATTTCAAAGCTTTTTATTCAAATAAAATTAAGATAGAGCGATGAAATAATTTTGAAGCTTAATGCATGTATGTGTTAAAATAAGATGTATTGTAAAATATCGTAAATAAAATCTCCAATGTATTCGTACACCGCTCAAATATTAGATATTCCAATGTTTCTTTGTATACTTCATACATTTAATCATGTGTCTTGTTTTATTTGTATTTTAGATGTAATATTTGCTGTGTAAGAAAATGTGTTAATGTAAGGAGTAATAAAGTTACATAGATTGATTGTAACATGCTTATAAATCCATTATTTTTATTTAAATTTCACCCTTTGTAATGATATACCTTCTGCTACCTCCCGCACATATATGAAAGAGAGGTATTGTGTCAAAATTTTTTTCAAAGTGAGTTTTCAACAGATATGCACGTTTTAGGGTGTTAAAGAAAAGTTAGGGGGCATGGTCTTCGACAAAACACTATTTTCAAAGGGTAATATAACCCTAGGACATTTTAAATAATAAGAGATTTTTAAAGGAAACTAGTTTTAAATAACTTTGAAGATCCATATTTCGGAAACGGTAAGAAATAACGCAAAAACGTTTGAATATAATTATCTTTTAATTCTTTATAATTTTATTCAAATATATTTTTTTGTACAACCCTTAACTTCGGAGATATTTCATCGGTAAGAAATAGAAATTTTCTCGAAATGTGTTTTGTGTAAAGTACAATTATTCGTATTAAATTATTAATTGTTTTAAAATGATTAGAATTATGATTTATCGCCTGATGAAGCCCCATGTAGGGTCAAAACCGGTTTTATTTTCTTTTTCGTCGGTTTAATTTTTTGTTAAAAAGTTTTTTTAATGAACGATTTTTAGCATTCGGAATTTAATAAAGACGCAAATATAAATGGTTATCAGTAACTTTATTTGCAATATACATTTGAATTATGTGTACACAATTATACATAAATAACTTATACTGTTATATTCTGATCCTTTTAACAATTTCCTTAGTAGGAATCCTCGTAGATGGGTACATATCCATGCGGGTGCTGATTAAAATACAGCCTATTCGCTTCTTGTCTTCCTAGCAACGATTGTTGTCCAGCTCCATTATTTGAACTGAATCCTTCACTGCTGCCATGGTAACCCTTCTGTCCATACTGTCCTTTATCTGCGTTGGCATTATCCACAATATGTTGTCTGTCATAATGTCCCTGTTTACGTTTTTCGTCTGCGATGAATTGTCCGTTTTCGTGGCCGCCCTTGAAGGCAGACTGGCCCTTGTTACCGAAGGAACCTTCGTTGGAACCGTAGCGGAAGCTGTCTCCCTCATCGTGAGCTTCATCGTAGAAGGTTTCTTCGCTTCCGGATTCGTCTTTGTGGTGGGTGGTTTTGAAGCCTTTCTTGGCGTGCCCTTTGCGGTGGTTGGCTTTTTGGTTGTCGCCTTCGCCTTTGCCGCCTTGCAGAAAATTATTTTATAAATTAAAAATTTTCTAACTTTCAATTATGTTTTATTTTTTACGAATATGGGAGGCGGACTAACTACTGTGGTCATATGCCGCCTCATGTGTGGATGCTGATGAATTTATATGAACATAAACGACCATGGTCTTCAGTAGGATTCAAACCCACGACCTCTGGGTTTATTATTTTCTGCAGAAATTTCGTAAAAGATTTTGAATTTGAGAGTTCATTTCTTAAATATTTTTTGTTTAATTTTCCATGGCCGAGTTACATTTTTCTAATAAATATAAATGGTATTTACAAAATTATTAAATTCTATTTTTGTATATACACTTTTGCTTTAAAGTGAATAGGTAAAAAATTATAGCAATATAAAAAATAATATTGAAATCCGTATACGTCACATTTTATTCTACATTACACCCGATATATGTAAGGAAGATAGTATTATATTAAGTCAAAATTTTCAATTGATGAGTACGTTTTGTGCTCTTAGAATATGAATTGACAATTTCTATAATGACTTCTGTATGTGACGATTTTTTCGTTCACGATAACTCAAATTCTAATGATATCATTTTAAAATTTCATATATAGATACTAGATGTTCATAGTATAAGCTAAAGTATGAATGCCAAGCAAGTTTTTTGGGGTATATCTAAGTAAATAATTAATTCAGAGTTTGTTATATAGAAAAAAGATGTAGATTAATATTTTTTTGTATTTTGTACGGTTCAAAAATTGTTTAAGCGGATTGTTATATGTTAGGTTTAATTTTGTTTATCTTACCAGCTTGGTTGTAGTGCTGTCCGCCTTGGTAGGACCTGCCATCATTGTACCCTTTCTTTTCGCCTCCTTGATTATTGTAGTATCCAGTATCTCCTTTGATATCTTTTACAGCAACTTGTCCTTGTGTGAATCCTTGTTCTCCATGTTGTCCACTCTCTCCTTTACTTCCTTCAGCTTTCTGGAAACTTTCTCCTCCAGCTTTTTTGTTCTCATCAACGAAGTTCTTCTTGTCAACATAACCACCTCCATGACCATGGTGATGAGGGTAGAAAGCAGGTCGGAAAGTACCTCCGTAACCACCGCCGCCGAAATAAGGACCGCCGTGTCCACCAAAACCGGAGTAAGGACCACCGTAACCTCCATAGCCGTAACCGCCACCGTAACCACCGCCATAACCACCAATAGGACCGCCGTAACCTCCTCGGAAACCACCAGAGTATCCGGTCTGATACTGAGGGTAGTATCCGTTGTTTTCATAACCACGGTATCCCTGGTTGTGGTAAGGATACTCCGAAGCTGATGTCTTCATGGATTCTTCAGCTTGGTAACGGTAATTAAAACCTGGTTCTTTATTGTTAACATCGATCTTAACCGCAAAAGTCGATGCGATGAACAAACACAAAACAATTGCACTGATCATTGTTGCCATGTTGTTGTTGGTGCAATCAGTGGTGATTGATTGATGCTTTGAATGTTGTCAATCGGGTATTTATACGAGGGTTTGAGGAACAATTTCGCAGTTGATTAACTTCAGTGATTTGGAATTCGTATGACATAATTGGTGTGGTGGTACTACGGGTTGTAATGCGAATACGTGACCTTCCTGGAATTATCTTCGACTAATTGTGTTTCTTGCGAGGGTTGACCTTCATTGCGGTCTAATAGCGCGACCGGATGCAGGAACGCGAACTGCCCCGTTTTTACCTTTTAAGTTAGGTAAGTGTGTATCCGCTCCCAGGAAGTATGCACTAGTTTTTCGATAAGTAAATGACGCGATTGTAAGAATAGAATGTGTACTTGAATTATTGTTTTGATCGTGCGTAGCAACACAGTTAGTTATAATTATGCTTTTTATTATTTGGTGAGTAAGTTCATTCATAAATTTATTGGCATTCATTTGAAAGGAATATTATTTCTGTTTCCTGTGTCTTTCTTTTTTATTCAATAATTGTTGTGCAATTTATTTCTTGTTTCAGATTCTAGAATATTCGATACTTGTGGATCTCATGACTGCTAATATGAAATACATTTAACTTTTTATAGTATATTGTGTTACACAAATTCACATTTACTCCGAATAACACAAGTAATTTTTTCTTCAAACATAGAAAATAGAAATGTAAATCATTAAAAAATGCTCAAAACTTCAACAAATACTTATACAGCAATTCGAGTTGCCTTAGAAAATGTTTTGTAATTTTTGTTTCATTCTTAACTGTCAAATTGTTGACTTACAGTTACAACCTTACTATTTTTATAATATTTTACTTTGTCTGTCGGAGTAAAAGTGTTACCAAGGAGATACTTTTATGCCGGCGGCGAAAATATTGAACTTCTGCTTATTGAATACAAATATATAACAACGTACTTTTTTTCACGACCAGGAGAGAAACTCGGTTTCTATGATACCAAAATCATGACAGTAACAGCCAATTTCATATCTACGGGAGATTTGTGTACTTTCTCTCCCGTCGTGAGGGAATTATAATTATATTACAATTCAAATAATTTTGAAATACATAAAAACCATAATAAATATTGGGGTCGTGAAAAAAATAATATATACACCATAGGAGAAAAGTGTATATATCCCTTAATGTATTATATACTATTATGACGTTTGAAGGAAATATATTTTGTCCTCGTTTGACACATGAATTTTATTTGTTTCATACACGTATATAATTTAAATAATAAATAAAGATTTTCATCAAGTATAGTAATAGTCTTAGCGACTAATTCATCCTCGTGCAGTCAGAATCTCAATCTATGTCGCATTGATTCCTAGTGTAACCAAAGCGTTATCAAAGAGGTTTTTTTATGGCCAGAACTACATTCAAGGTGAACAAGTAGTCAGCCTGGAGCACCCGAAATAAAGATTTTGTTTTGTCTAATTCTTATTTGTTCTATAGCAGATATTTCTGATACATATTTTCAAACGCACCTTCAGTTATATAACTCCAGTTGTTCTTAATAAATTACCCTCTTCGTTGATAAATCTAGATCCTGCTATATTTTCTAAAAACTATAAATAGCTATTACTTATTTAATGGTCATGTCTCACTTATTTAAAGTCTGTTAATTCATCTTCGTTAGACATTTGTTTAATGTCATTGATATTACACACCTGAACTCATATATAGTTTGTATTGTGAATTTTTTTTTTACTTTTATCTGTAATATCTTATGTATTTATGCTATACTATATGTCAAATTTCTTTACACAATTATTGTAAAAGTTAAATGGAAGAACAGCACTTACTGAATTTTACCAAATAAAAATTCTTATTTCATATCCTGATTATATTTTCAATATAAGTATATCGTAGCAACATAAAATTTTTCTATATAAAACAGAGGGAAAAAATAGGCCACTCAATATAATCTATAGAACCTTGTACAACTGATGAATAAAATAAAGATAAAACTACACTTTATAAACCGCATTTATCAAGTTGTTCCTACTTTAAAATGAATATCAAGGTTAAATTATAATGATTTTTTCCTGATAATAAAACTTCACTTCAATTTCAGGTGTCTGTTTATCCACATACTCGTCTCTTAAGACCTCAACAATTTTGTGCTCATTTTCTTAATATAAATAGAATCTACGAAAAGCGTAAATTTAAGCGCCTAAAAAACCAATATTCGCACATCACAGCACAATTTTTACACTTCAAGTCTTCGGAATAAAAACCTGTTATACACCGCAATAAGAAAATTCTAATATCATCTTAAAACCGCGAACAAGGTCGTCAAAAATGATTAAAATTTAGAGCAGTCATCTAAAAATTTATTTTTAAACATAATAAAGGCAATCATAGTTTTTAATCGTATTCTTCGAAGTGTAAATTTTGTGCAAAAGCTGTGTAGCGGAAATAATGTCTCTTAATTGCATTAATTAATTTAATAGGTACACGCCAGGAAAGAATTTTATTTTTCATATCACCGTTGTTCTAACTTCAAGAATTATTGGTAGTGAGTCACTTTTTCCATTCCATAATTTCCACTGACCATTTTTCCATTTTTTCCCATATTTATTTATTACCTCCCGCCACATCCTGTAAGTTTTAGGGTCCCTAGAATAAGATTTTAATTCGCGATGATGTCTGTGTGTGTGTCTGTCTGTCTGTCAGTCTGTGGAGTTACGCTTTCTCAAAAACTACTAAATTGAAAATTTTAATATTTTGTATATATCAATTTGGAAGAAATGATTAGTTTTTTGTGATAATTCAATAACCGGAAGTAGTAGTTTACTTGAAGCCCTATCAAGTTATTTTTAAATATCTCAGTAAATTATAGTTTAATGACAATTTTTGTTTTAGAATATCGTTTTAAACATTATTATTTACAATAATTGTTGTTTGAAACATTTTTCTCTCACTGTTGCCATTTACGAATTACAACACGTTACAGAAAAATTATATTTTGATATTTTCATTTAATTCTCCAAACCTGTGCATTTCGAAAAAAAAACAACACTTGAAAAATGCCGTTTTTGACATGTCGAAACTGAAAAGTAAATTTTTTGAAAGGATGAGCGTTCGTGATATTGATGAAAATAAATCTATGGCGGGAGGTATTGTGGTGCCCACAACAGATTTTTTGTTTTAAAAATATTGGAAATAAGAACTATTGGAACAAACAAAACAAAAACAAAAAAACAGTAAAATAAATATTTAGTACAATCAGAATTATTTTATGGTTGGAGTTTCTCTTGAAGAGTTGTCAAGGGTTTAAGAAAAAAACAGAATGTCAGTCATTGGTTTTCCAATGAAATGAGTTCGCATAATGATTCGAACATTAGTTAGGTAACGTCTACGTGGGATTTATCTGCAATTTAGCAAACAACTTCGTGCAACCTGTTGTGTTCATGACAATTGAAGATAGTTACGAACAAATTGGACAGAACTGGGACAACCAACAAATCGATTTTTAACTGTTTCTAGCGCAATATGCCTTCGATGTTCTGCCACTGTTCTTGACAGCTACTTATTATACAATCTGTATATTGACGCAGTACTCCAAATGAAATATTTGAAAATGTCAAATCGAGAGAGACTAGTGTTCGTGAAAACGTGGTTAGAATTTTTGCGTGATTCGGCAAATAAAAATTAATGAGGTTTACCGAAGCTTCTAAATTTACATGTGCAGAAAAAGAAGCGCATAAAAATAGAATTTTATGTAAATTAACTTATAAATTTTAACAAGCTCTAAATTTAACCGGGAGTTTACGCAAAATAGGTACACAATAGCGTGTTACAAACGCAAAAATCTAAAAGGAATCGTTTGAGAAATAAAATCTGTTAGTATCAACTTCAAGATGTTTATCACTATTTCAACTTTTTAATTAAAGTCTTTAGTACTCAATAATTCAGCAGCGAATTTACAAACAAAAATTTTTCTAATTTTCCGGAGTATTTCCGGTTCGAAAATGCGTTATTCCCCTAATAATTTCAGTAATATGGTAAGATATTTTAAAAATATTTATGACAATTTTGAAAAACGTTTATTTGAAACGCCCACTTGGTTATAATGAAAATTTTCCAACTGAAAGTGACATTTTACTTGAAGATCGACAAGGTTTTTCTTAAATACGAGCCCAGCCGCACATGAATTGAACCAAAGAGACAATAAATTAATTTACATCTTAATTAAAATTTATTAAATACGAATTAATTTTAGGATGAGTTAGAATATTAGATACGGCATCGTTTTAATAATTAATCTATAATATTAAATGCATATTCCAATTAAAATAATTATAAAAAACAAAATAAATACAATATTATATCTGCCAGCAGAAATAAATGTTTAATTTTTGATCAAAACACCTTCTGTTATTTTTTTGTGTTGATATCTTATGCAGTACTTTGAAGAAGCAAATAAAAAATTGTTGATATGATATTAAGTATGATGACCTATAGACAATACAATTTTTTATTATCGAAAAATCATTATAAAGACCTAATGACATCTTTATTTTTATCACTGACATTAAAATAATTATTAGTAATTAGTTTAGTTTTGATGTTATCCAGTAAAAATAAATTGTTAATATATATTCAGTCCAGTACCTATATCCATTAACGGAAAGTGAAATGTTGATCTCACTATAAACACTTTTCTGTAAAAAATTTTGCCCTCATTTTCTAGAAGCGTACAACACTGTTAAAAAAATATAAAACTATCAACTTTTTTACAACTGTTTTTCATTTGTAAATCTAAAACGAATATAGATTATATGTTCTTGTGTACGTCACTATATGAACCATATTTATTTCTTTTTATAAATAACAAAAATCGAATGACGTTTCAACATAATTATTTGAAAAAAATATTAATTTTTGTAATAGTTGTGATAACCTTTTCTTATCAGAAATAATAAAAATGATTCCGGAAAAGTTTATTAAGGGCAATTTTTCTCACAATATACATTACTATATTAAATGAGTCAAATCAATCATTTTTATTGTTTTGTTTTGTAATAAAACAATAGACAAGCCTATAAAAACAAATAATCAACTTACCACCAATATGTACATCACAAATAAAGAAACGAATTAAAAATTACTACCTACAATGTTTGGTTCACTAGTAGTTATAGGCGTGTAGGTGCTGAATTCAAAAAAGTTATTTTATAAGAGGTATATTTACAAAATTAAATTTTTAATAGATAAATACTTTAATAACTAATACTGCTTAAAAATGTAATTTTGATTATCGCGATATGTTGTATCTGATATTTCAATGTCAAGTGGAAATAATTTTATTAAATTTAATAATCCTTATTTATATTAATTTTATACATATCTCCTCCAATATCTAGATAGTATAATAAAGAAATGTTACAAAAATAAACGTTATATATAATTCAGAATATTTGTGCTTCTCATGACAACCATTGCAATAAAAATTAAATGATTTTAATAATCGATATGTAGCTATTTATAAAATTTATATACGCCTTGTACAAGAAGCTATTTCTACAAACTATCATGTATAATTTAATCATTTCTCTGACCTTTTACGTAAATTATTTATCAGCAAACTGAGTTTTCTGTAACTAAAGAAATAAAGAAATGTATATGGTATACCTAAATTTAAAATATCAGATTTGTTGCATACGAAAAGTCAATCCGATGTAGTTAATATTATGTCATATCTTTTTTATTATAGCAAAATAGATTCTAACTCTATTATTTGCTGAGATATGTTCAAAATATGTCATAGGCCTTCAAGTAATCTTCTACTCTTGGTTGATGGTCAGCCACTAAAATTTTGACCCATCAAAATATTTCCAATACACACAGGAGCCCAGAATCATATCATTTGACCCCATTAAGACTTTTAGAATAACTTTTAAAAAAATTGTTCTGATCTTTCAAAAAAAAAAAAAATTGTACTCAATTTATTTGTATCTGAAATTCTGTTATTCTTAATAAAAATTTAAAGGAAAAATAACAACTGAAATAATAACAAATTAACAAAAATCACTAACATAAATATTACATTTGGCCTAAAAGTATTGGCTGGTACCACGAACACTGTTTTTGAAACTCATGACAACATAATATAGGAAAATGTTTCAAATAATAGTTATTTATGTATCAAGGCACTGAAGTTCAATTTTTATCACGAATATGGAATTTAGTTGCCGAGGCCCGTAGGGCCGAGGAAAATAAACCATGTGAGTGATAAAAAGGAACTTCAGTGCCGAGGTACATTTTAAGTTTTATTTGATATCTAAAATTCGAAAAAACTGTAAAAAAATTACAATATAGGTTAAGTTTATACACCTGTCAGTTGTCAATTGAAACTGACAGTCAGTGTTGCCAACCTCGAGAAGTGAAGTTATCGTAAATAACACTCAAAATTATGTATTTTGTCCTCAATTTCATCATCAGAATTAATTAGTTAATTCTTCTTGCAAATTTTGTTTTAAGTTACTTCCAAATTTACTATAGTACGTCAATATATCTGCCAAAATTATCCTAATTGTACAATAATTATTTAACGGTTGCCAACACTGGGATGCTCAAAATCGTCGTATAATGGGTTACTATTTCTGAGCTTTTAATGACGATTTTTGAGCACTTTAGTGCCGATTTCAAATAAAAATTATCCAGTTAAGATTAGTCTACTTCTTTTTGATTCCAATGGAATTTACTCTATATCATTTATTTACAATGCCCAAAAACCCTTATAGGTTTTTAAATATTTTTCCTTTACAATTTTTCTTTATCAAAACAAAATATTTATTATTAAAATTTATAATTATCGACCAGAGAACGAACTAGCAATTTGTCTTTTATGTATAATGAATGCAATAAAGTGATACGTTATTGATTTGTGATAAAAACAGCATTGATCAAAAAGCATGATTGACTTAGTAGTTGAAAAATAATCAAAGAATAATTGACTCAATAGTTTATCGAGGTTTATCAGAATATAAAAAATATTTGCAAGTAATAAAGATAAAAAACTAGAATAGTAACACGTTTAATAATATAAAACCCTCCTGTTTTCTGTCTCAGTATTCTCAATCAAAAGATAAAATTCCTCAATTACAATCCAATAAATAAAGCAACCGTTTGCTCTACGACCACCGCAAAAATCCCGGTGAATAATTCGCGCACGCCTCTGACCACAACCAGCGGCGCACGCGTCCAGCATCTGTCGGTCGTTCTACCCCAAAACGCGACCAGTTTGCGCCGTGCCGAGCTGTACACCGCACGAAGACCTGCGTCGTACAATTCACCCCGCTGGTGAACCATAACCCAACAATCGCTAAGAGTATCCCACCCTCGCTAGATTCAACCAGCCGTCAAACAGTTCATGCTTGTGTGAAACCAGTGTCTGAAGCTCAAGATGTCACATTCCGACGAAGAAATTGACGAGTAAGTTAACACAATTATTATTTTTAACAGTTACATTTTTTTATTTAATTTACTGATGTAGTAGAGTTTCTGCAATTTTGTGTAAGGTAATTGAATCTGTAATTTAGTTTTGTTGTGTAAGAAATTGCTGCGGTACTTTTAAGTTAATTTGGTAGATCGAATAACGGACATGGCGCGGGGAAGTAAAAGCATAGCCAACGCGATCAATGCGAGGGCTCACACACAAGCAAGGGTAACTACCCTCTGTTCTGCTGCCGACAGAACTGTATTTCTATAAAATCCAATGCTCTTTTCAATCTATTATACTATAATTACAACTTAATATTTATACATTATATTAATCAAACATTACAATTAATAATAAATAAAACCCTATACCCCTTTTTATGCTAGATTTAATTCTACAAAATGAAGCTATTGACATTCTACTATTTTTTTTTCTTAATCATCTCAGCAAATATTTGCAAAACTGTTACGAAATTTGCTAAGAAAAAAAAACTTATCTTTTTTGTTTAACAAGTTTAAAGACAATAAAAAAATACTTGCTTGATAAGATATCATAACTAATCCTGCTATCATCATGTTGGGTAAATTGATCAATTGAAAATAAATTAACGCCAATAGATAGAGTGTCACACCCACTTGTTTGTGAGATTGGTTGCGTTATTGAACAAATTTCTGCGTGCAAAACTAGCTAGTTGTTAAATAAAAACGAGCAACCGACATTTAAATTATTAAAAATATGAATAAATGTAATAATTGTTATTTTGTTTTAATTGGCTATTCAATATTAATCAGTTTTTTGTATATATTAAAGCGCCTCCGCCAAAAAATGCCAAAGTGTTTCTGTTTTTTGCTTTATACAGAATACATAAAATAAAATATTTATTATATCAAATATTAATTTTAATAATATACGTCTCACCTAAATATTTAATGTAGGTAAAAAAATGCGCATAATTGATAATCTAGATTCTAGAATAGAATAACATAGTATTATTTTTCTTTGCCGTGAAGTATTTTATTCATAACTATACATAAAAACAAAATATGATAACATTTTATAATTAAAATTTAACAATGGTGTATACGTATAAAATTCTCAAATATATTTTAATAATTAAAGAAATTTAAAAATATAGAATAATTTATGGCTAGTTTATACTAGATTTAATTTTTCAAATTTAGATTTTAAATTTATTATTTACCTCCTGGTTCATACTTAATTTATTAAATTTGAAATATGCCAATCAAGATTAGGCTTCAAATTTTGAACATACATATGTATTAAATACCAAAAAAAAAAATTTTAACTTGTCATATGTGATGTTCTACAATCAAAAATATTTAATAAATATCATATTTAATAATCTACACATCCATGTTACAATATTTTATAATGATCACAAATAAATCAGTTTAACTGACAAACTTGACACATTTTTATGTTGTCACAGTTGGTTTTTCTTTACTAGTCAAGTTGATTGGTTGATTTACAAATTTAGATTTAGAATATGAAATATGGTGATATTTTAAATGGAAATTATAAATCTTTAAATTTGCAATTAATAATTATTTATGATATAAGTTTTACGAGTAAGTGGGGAAGTTTGTGAAACGAAGCGAACCCCACGAACAAAATAAATCACTTTTAACACGTATATCATACAAAATTTTATCTACGATCTTTATAGTGTATCAAAAAATACTACACTTTTAACTTGCTAAGCAACCGTTAAAAGGGCCACTTTCTGACACGAGTATTAAAAGTAACAGCAACGTGTTAAAAGTGATTTTATTGTTATTTTTATCACGTTGCTAACGATTTGTATCAATAAATCAACAAATATAACCCTACCTGTCAAAATATCATTCTATATTTTATAATATTTACCATTACACTAAGAAGATCGTAGACCTCGTTTCACAAACTTCCCCACCTATTCATAAAATGTCACTTTTAACACTTATATCATAAAAAAATATTACATGTATTTAATATTTTTAAACTTAAATTTCGAAATTTTAATTTGCAAATTTAATCCAGTAGAAACCAGCCATTAGTATTATTTTTCTTTGCCATGAAGTATTTTATTTATTCAGTAAAACGTAAAAACAATTGTTAACAACGATGTATATAATTCTCGAATGTATTTTGATAATTTTTCATATTCTCTAGTGCGAAATATCAATCCCTTCAATTTATCTGCATTTTTGGTTATTTTTTCACATATAAAACTAATAATTCAGGAATAAAACATTAAATATTATTAATGCCATGAATGAACTACGAAATGTGCAATACAGAGTCTTCTGAATATTGATCAAAATGAATGGTTGTTCATGTAGGTCTGAGATGTATAGAAATGTAGCATAGATATTAATTTTCACATCAGAAGCTTCTAAATTGATATTCCAACAATGATATTGTACAGTTAATCGAATTCCTTTCATATTTGATGAGACATTTAAAATATGTTATCAATGCCGCTTAAAGGCTTGCTTCTGTTTTTGTTGTAATATTTAGTTTAGCTAAATTGATATTCTTAACAAATTACTCTGATTATTAGCTTCATTTAATTGAATCCAACAATCCATAAAAAAGTGAAGAATTAATTATCGCCATTTCAGTTTTTAATTAAATAAAATAATAATAATTTTTATAGTAAATATTAGGGAAATTTCTGTGGAACGATAACCTACAATAATTAAAATATTTATCAATACTGATCTATCCTAATACTGAATAGTTCATAACTATAAATATGCAAAAGTGAACTGTCAATGTTCGGGAAAAACAAGATTTTTATCGCTTTCCTGTGTGATGAAAATTATGAATGATGACTTCAATGAATTCCGTGAAAGCTCAACGTGCATTTTTATCTTATCGTTTCACTTTTATTTGTTTTCATTTCATTGCACAACGTGGGAAATAATGCGAATTTTTTTCTTTCATGTAAATTAAAATAAATACCAACGTGAGGTTTTGTTTAAATAAATAAATTGGAAATGTGAACAATCAGCATAATAATTATTGATAATTCAACACTAAAATATAATAATACTGGAACGGCAACTAGCGTTGAAAATGCGAACCGAGAGAAACAACTACAAACAACAATATTTTAACATAGCAACTGCTCAACAAACGCATAGCAACTGTTATATAAACAAGTGTTTTAACACAGTATAATACTGCACACAATAAAGGCACTTAAAAAAAAATTTTTTTTCGACTGGTGAAAACTGATTCCTTTCTGGTTTGTTTTCGAACCGCAAATTCAGTATTTTAATGTCGTTGTTACGTTACAGTACGGGAATATCTTTTCCGCACACTGGCAAAGTATTCCCGTACGATTTAGCTTTTCAAATAAATTTGACGTTTGTGAAAATAAATAAACAAACCATGGATACGCTATTCTCAGATATTTTTATCAAAACAACTCAATATTTTGATGTCATGTCGGTTGTCTGACGTTTATAAATTAATAAACTATTTAATATAAACCGTACGAAAAAAAAAATAGTATGTGTACCACGTCGGAAAAGTAAACTTCCCGGACTCCTGGTGTTTCCACCATCGTCCGGGAATATATCACTTTTCCTTCTAGATACACAATGTACTATTATGATCTCAATATTTCAGAGGTGCGCTACCGAAAAAATGGTCGCTCAATGTCCGCTGATATTTTAGTAACCTTAGAAAAGAGATTATAGTATATCAGTGTCAGTCTCAGTTATATCTGTCAAATATCAAGTCATCAACAGTATTTATTTCATATTAACTTCATAAAATGAGTGCAAAACAGAGAGGTAAACTTATTTGTATCATGAAAAATTGTAGGAAATCATAGTTGTTCGTTCGACATTTTGATATTTAAAGGTAAAAGTTCAGACCTAGTAGTGATTAGCTCGGAAATTGAAAGCGTACTAATTCACTTACCTATGGAACTGCTGTCTGCTCATTTCAGTTCTGTAAAAAAATAAAGAAAACTCTATAAATATTTGTCCAATCAATTTAAAAATACATAAAGTTCAAGTAAAGTAAATAGCAAACTGCGTTTGTCCACATTTATATATAGTTTAAAAGAATGATAAAAACAACATTTATTCTAAATAAAACCCTCTCAAAACTGGATTAAACTGAAAATATTTTGAAGGTACACAGAAAGTTTATTTTCAATAACTCGATAAAAAGGTAAACGGCAAAGTAAGCAATGTTTTGTTCTTTGATAGGTTTATGAGTAAATAAAATTGTTTACTTCGTAGCCTTAACTTTTCTCATATATTCGGCAGTACTTCAAAAGTACAAAATGAAATATTTGTTTGTTTTGGAACAACTTCTGTCAATACCTAAATATTTGTTTTAAAATTTATGAATCAGCAATCCAATTATTAATATTTTGAATCTTTTATTTATACAGTTGATTCTTATATCGCCATTTTATTTTTCTAATGAAACGATTACGAAATATGGGACAATTCCCTTCCGCTTTCCCAAAATGGTTACAAGACGTGATTATATATTTATTTTATTATTTTGACCTACGGCTCGTAAACATGGACAACAACAAAAAACAAATCTTAGATCTCGCCGGTCCAGTCAGTCGGTGCCACTGCCTTTAAAGCAGTTGGTGGGTTACACTACGCAGATGAGTTCCAATAAGAACGAAAAGCGTTCGTAGTTACCGATTGATTGGATTGGCCGGTCTCTGTGACTTAATAACTTACTTATTATTTATGTCTTTATATTTTTTATATAAACAAAAAAACACCATGGCAGATTGAATAGTACAGAAATGAGGTTCCTAAGAAAAATTGTGGGAGAAACAATCATGGACAAAGTGAGAAATTAAGACAATAGAAAGAAATAATAAATACAAGCCATCGGTGATGTAAAAGAAGGACAGTTCATACAAGAAATGTATGCGAAACAAGGATAACGAAGAAAATCCTAGACAGAAGAATTGAAGAACACATCAGAGAAGAGGGGCGGAAAATGGAAGAAAATATGAAAAAGAAAACCTAAAGAATTACCCAACACCCAGCCTTATACTCGTAAGGGTAGAAAAGCTTTAGGATTAAGTAATAATACATTATGTAACAATTTTTTAAACGTATTTTTATTCACAAGATTTTTTTTTAACTAGCGGAAGCGAAAGCGAAGCGAGTGTATAAAAACGAGTACCTATAAAGTTTTTATAACGAATTACATACTATACTTTTTCTATGACCGCAAATTAAGATATCAAAAAATGTAATATTTTATTAATTATTTGAACTTGTGAACAATCAAATTGAACAAATTTTGACAATTATTAAAAGAAGCTAACTTCAGCCCGTGCTTAGTCAGTTGCTAACTTCACGCCGTGACAAAAATGTTCGAAGCCACAACTTTTGTCAAGGTGTGAATATGACGAATAATATTATGGTACTAGGAGCTGAAACAGGACTTTTGATTGAGCTCAGGCGTTTCCGAGCCTGTGCAATTCAGCCAAACAAAGAAGAATACTCATCTGCCCTTGTAGGTGCTGCCACCAGTGGTATATGAAACAACTAGCATATTATTATACGCTGTAAAATAATATGTAACTATATGATTGTATTAGTAACAAAATGAGTAATAGAAGAAAAAAGTTATTTTAATTTACGAAAAAATGTGTGACTGTTGCCGAATACACATCAATTTTTATCTGAATCAAAACCCAGAATAGTTTCAGGAGTCCTCAACAGAAAAACTATAAAAATCACGTAGTAGCCTTGACTGTTATCTACACCCCACAAACTAGATAACCGCGTACTCTCCACTCAATTTCCCAACACCTAAGAATCTCCCGTGACGTCACAGCAGGAAAATAAGAACAAGACCGTGTGATACAAAGGATATTCCGTGACGTCACGCTTGTTTAAACAAGGGAACGCGGTTGGTTGTAGGGCCGTTGCGTTGGTAATTAGTTTGGAGAACAGCTGAATGCGAACAACGTTCTGCAGCAGCCTACCTTATCGCCTGCGGTGGAAATCAGAGTTGGAACGCAATGTTATCAATTTGGGAAATGTGCCTGGAAAAATATCGGTTATGATGATGCTCTGGTATCTAGAGCAGAGTTTGAATAGAATGAATGAGGTGTTTACCAAAGGGCTGGCAATATTTTGCATTTTTTATTACTATTTTTCTTTCATATTTTGCTGGAGCAAAGTTTAATGCGTGTTATTTTTGGCTTTTAAACTCAGCATAAAAAGAGGAAAACGATTAATATATCTATGACTTTGAAATACAGATGACCAAGGGAATTAATTCCGCTGACATAGAAAATTGTTTGTTTTTTTATAAAGATTAAAAATTGTACAAACATCGTTAAATATTATTTAGTACTTCCTTTCTTGAGAATTTTAAAGTAATTGACTATTTATTTAACAATTCAAATGATAGTTGGTTAACACAAACATTTTATTGTCGATGCGCAAATTGGATATTTGATTCATATTTTATATTTTATAGTGCTTCATAAAAAAAAAACTCTTTTTAGATTTATTCTGTATAATTGTTTAAAATTAATAAATAATTATGCTTGAAAAAGCCAATTAGTTGTAAAAACCATCAAATTGATAATAATAACAAAATTTTAATTTAAAATATATTTTCATAAATTACTATTAAAACAATGGACAATAACATAGAAACCTCCGGTTCATAATTTTTTCTAAAAAAGCAATTTAAAAAGAAAAAACTACATTTTTTGTATAAATACACCGTGAGAGGACTTTTATGTTATAAGATTGCTAGTTTCGTATTGCAGTGACGATTTGTTCCCCATGGATTTTAGATTAAAAGTAAAAACAAAAAAATGTTTAAAATGAAAAACTGCATCTAATGAGCCTAAATTATGCGTATATTTTTTATCATGCATTAACTTTTTACATAGTAGTCCGATTTTTATTATTCTTTTTTTTAATGGATAGGGAATACCCCGAAGTTGGTCAAATTTAAATTTGAAATAAAAATTCCACCCATAAGGGTAGGAAAATAGGGAATAATTGATTATTCATTCACTGAATTTTTACCTGTTAACCGATCTACCACGCATAACTTTGTACTATGTTATCCGATTACAAATGATTCTTTTTTTTTTTACTGAAAAAAAAAAGAAACTGAAAAGCGAAAAATAAAATAATCTTTTTTGTCTTAATAACCAAGTATAAGCTCCTAAACTAATGTAAGCAACTAATTTTGATTCGGCACCAAACAAACAATCAACAACAAAATTAGTTACTTAGTTTAAGAGCTTAGTTATTAAAACTAAAAAGATAATTTATTTTATTTTTCGATTTCAATTTCTTTTCCGTCGGTTTGATTTTTTGTTAAAAAGTTTTTATTTCTATTGTGATATATTTTCCATTTTTAATACCGATTATCAATAATCCATAAGCAACAAAATAGAACATTTTGGAAATATTAAAAAATGATTACTAATACTATTCTGGTTATAGTTTGAGAAATGTTTGTGATATATTTGCTAATTTATTTCTTGAACGTTCTAGACATCTACACTCTGGACTCCTTCTACAATCAATGTTGCATTTATTTTATAATATATTTCTTACAGATTTGTAAATCTTAGCTGTTGAAATTCACGTATACCATAATTGTTTTTCAGTATTCATGATGTTTTTAAATAATAATTTTAAAAGATAGCATCTAAAAAGATAAAAATGCTACATTTTTTATAAATAAATGATGTCATGAATTTATCCAAAGTTACAAATTTCAATGTTTGTTATTGAATTCTATGAAATATCTACGTAACAAATCACGTATCAAAATAATACGTATTTGTAATTGGAGGTGTGTAACTATTAATCCTATGAATTTCAGAATCGATATCATATCAGTAGATGATGATTCAGGACAATATAGTCATTGTTTACACACTACTTTATGTTTCTTCTCCCATTTTGGAATTAAAATTATTTAAAGATTGCAGTTTGAAGGCAAATTGAGGTAATGATCTGCTTCAATCAAAAGCATTTTATTCAAAATAAAGAGCCGGTTAATTTCAGCTATTGTTTTCAAGATTCAAGTGGGTGGATTAATTATTTTCAAGAGCAAATTAAAAAAGCACAAGCACGTCATGTAATGAGTAAATGAGCGCGTATTTTTAACTGAAGCCGTACTACAGTTGTTGTCGAAAAATAGGTCAAATTAGGAGATATGTATATTTAGAGCAAGAACATTAATAGTACCTGGAACTTCTTCTGACAGAGTCTGGCAGTTTGCATCAGAAAAATATTTTTTTTATAATAGATATTTATCTTTAGCTACTGTCATTTCAATTCAACTCAAGTTCATCTTTTTAAAAAAGAAATAAATATCGAAATAGCGAATGCAATTAAGTGAACTATTAATTATTTTTTATTATTATTATTACGAAGATGGGAAGCGGACTAACTGCTTTGAACACAAACGACCATGCTCTGCAAAGGGTTTCGAACCCACGACCTCTGGTGTGCTATGTTACTAACATAACCACTACAACACCGAGCTCGGCATCATTTTTTATAAAAAAAATTGTTAATTGATATGTAACTACAATTGTTCCTAGAAAAATAATTCTTAAACTTATCGTCAAGACGAACAACAATGAGCATTTTACAATTTTCAAGTAAAATATGAAATGTTATAAATGATATCTCAAATAATATGAGCCTCATAAAATAGTTATTTGTTTAACTAGGCACCAAAACACTAGATTTACAATAGAGGCTGCAGAAGCTATAAATCTGTGTTTGGTGCCCTGTTAAACAATTAAATTTTTTGCCGATTTGGAATTAATATTAATTTGGTGTTTATATGTTGTAATACATATTTTGAAGGTTATGGCTGTCAAATTACGTTGCCATGAGTTTGTTGAACGGTTGCTATACATTTGTTGATTGTTAATATGCATTTGTTGAGCGGTTGCTATGTAAAATATTTTTACAACCGAGACATAAAATATATTTGTTTACACTATTGGTTAGACAGTAATAATATGTACTACCTTTTTTTATTTGATACAATTCTTTCAATTTACGATAGTTTAGAAATTATTTACAAATAAAAACAATCACCGAAAATGGTGACCTAAGTGACCTAAGAATATTAAATTGGTGTATTAGTGTTGCAAACTCTTATAGTTCTCGAGATCCCAATAGTGAGCTGAGACTGTATAAAGGTTATAAATAAATAAATATAAAAATCATATTAAATGTTGATTTAAATTGTGAAAATTGATGTGACAGTAACATTTATTTCTTTTATAGTTAATATTATTACAACAAAGAAAAGAAAGTAATTTTATCGCAATTGCACATGAAAATTATTATTGCATTTTTTATTGATAAGGAAATAATGTAATACCTATAAAACAGCACTTTGATGAAGAAATAACCGGAACGGCAAAAAATTCGCGATTAAATTGCAATTATCTATGAAGTACTTTAAAAAGTATTTTTAATTAAAAACTATTCTCGACAATTTAATTCAGTACCAAAAAAGAAAAAGGAATCTAATTATATTTTAATTATTATACATTAATAATAATATATCATCACGGCATTTACCCATTTCTGGGTGTGGCACTCTGCTCAAAGCAGTTATATTTTTAGGCGTAAAGTGCGGTCACCAGCCGGAAAATTACGGCCTCCAAAAGGTAGTAGTAAGGTAACTTTATGTGGTGAAAATAAATCGGCTGTGAGGCTCGAACCAAAGATCTTATGATACATTGAACTATTTAATTGAATAGCAATATTTATATTATTGATTACAGAAATCACGTGAACAAATATTTACAAAACCGATTATCAAAGTTATGCAATAAACAAAAAAATGGACAAAAATCAATACTGCAAACTCGTATCGCATCGACAGTCACATCAAACACTTGTAATAAAAGTTTAAAAATTTGCAAACATGGTTTATCAGTAATTAAACATAACACTGATAAACAGAAGAGTGGTAGAATCACCATACACCACCCACCAATCCGTAAATTCGCCCAGACACTGCGTATATATTCAGCAGTCAGGCTTTTGCAAACTTATTATACTTCTGAACATCTGTCTGTGCAGATCATTTTCGCTGTACCTAACGTTCGTTATATATTTTTGCGGTCGAGTTTGTAGAATAGACGTGCGTCATAAAAGAACGTTTCAAATAGTGAATGGAATAAATATTGCATCATGCCTTGCAACTGTGAGACGAATATTATTTTGGACAATAATAATGTGCAGAAAAGGAATTATTGTGATGTTTGTTGCAACAAAACCAATGGTTTTATAAATAATAATTGTATTAGTGAAAATAAAATTAATGGAAACGAAGAGAATAACGCACTGAGATTGAGCGAACACTTACGGTAAGGTATTATTTTTATTTTATAAAAATAGAATCATTTGAAAAACCTTTACACTAAATATTAAATCGGAAATGGAAAATACAGGCACAGGCCCATATAAAGAAAACCTGTTTAATTCACCATATTTATAATATCATTTTTACACATGCACATACATATTTGTAAGGGAGGTATTATGTTTATGTTACGAATTGATTAAATTTTGGGAACAATTCATCAACAGTGGTGGAAGATTATTTGAAGGCCTATTAGAGTTTTTGGCCACATCTTAGTAAATAAATGAGATGAGTAAATTTCAATGGAATCAAAAAGATGTAGAATAATATTACCTACAATATTTATTTTCAACATTTTTCTATATTTTGTTCGTGGTACCAGCCCTTTAGGCCAAATGAAATCTTCATGTTAGTGAGTTTGTTAATTTATTTTTCCTTAAAATGTTTTTGATAATAACAGAATTTAACAATTAGAGATACAAATAAATAAATTATAACAATTTTTCCTTTGTTAGATCAGAACAAATTTTTAAAGTTATTCAAAAGTCTTAATTGTGCTAAATGATATAATTCTGGGTTCGAATATAAAACAAAATAATAATACAAAGTAATATTTTGGTGGCTGGTAATCGCACTGCACCCAAAATGGGTAAATGTACCCAACAAATAACCTTCCACAAATTTTAATTTATAAACAGTACTAAATAAAAAAAAAGTTTTCAACAAAAATTGTAGGTAGTCAATATTATTCTACATCTTTTTGAATATAACTAAACTTAAGTCTAATTGATTTATTTACCACTTTCGGTTGTAGGATTACTCGTAAAATCTAATTAGCTGGTAACATGAACATGTAAAATTTAAAAATGAAATTTGATAATGATATCTTTATAAATTTTTGAATTAAAGTAAACATAAAACAATCATCACACACAGACATACTAGGGACTGCAAGTCCAAAAGTTGCTTATTGAAAACTCTCTAAGTATGAGAGGTGTAAATAAAAACTATGATAGTATGTTGTAATTATATTTCAAGTTTTATAGATTTTAATGGTTTCGAACTTATAATCCCTTCTAGCAAACTTCGCCATTACTTTCTATCTAGTAGGGTTTACATTTGTGTTAATAATGAAATAACTTTAGATCATATAACCTACAATCCAATACCTTACCGTGGTTTTCCTCACTAGATGTGCGCTAAAAATGAGTGCGAAATAACATAGCACTGCAAAAGGCAATTAGCGGAATTGCATTCGCAAAGAAGCCATAAATGCTTGTACTGTTATTGGTGATTATTCTAAATTATAAGCTGCTTTCTGCTTTCATTTTGTCTTTGTGTTGTAGTCTACCGCTTCACCAAGTGTCTGCTTAGAATGTTTGTTGTCAAGTGGATGCAATTTACAGAATTGAAATATCTTTGAGGTGTTATTGATTGAATTTTTCTCAACTCCGCAGGAATTTATTATTAGAATATGGCATGTATAATCTTTAGTGTTAGTACTGCGTAAATATTATAAGTATAAAGAATAATTATTATCAATAAGAGATAAGAATCAAGGATCTGTATAAATACATTCATTCATTTTTTGTGTCTTTTGCTACGCTAATCTAGAAATTACAATATCTCGTACTTTGGGATTAATATTAATTCCAAAACATATAGGTAATGGTGTTTTAGATTATGCTGGCTTGAAATAAATAAAAAAGTAATCTATTAAATTATTCAACAATTTTCTTGCGAAATAAATATCTACCATTCCGTTTTACTGCTGCAAATAAAATATATTTTAATTAAAATTTGAAATATGTAAGTTATTTATTCCGTAATTATTCTGACATGTAGTACTTTTTAATTTTATTATAACGTTGTTTCTATGTACAGTACAAAAAATTATACTGCAAAGAACTGAATATTCTGATTAAAATATTTTAATTAACATTTTAATTGTATTATAATTGAAATTATCTCTATTTGTGGTGTTCATGTATGCAATATACACAAATAATAGTTTATTTGTTTCAATGAGAATTCGATAAATATTATTATTATTATTTTTTAATTGTTCCATTTGCGACCTTCACTCATTGGTCTCTATCTGTTTTGTGTTTACAAATCTTTATCTCTGAGTATGAAGTAATAAATAATAAAAACACTAACATGAAAATAAACTAAAATATATCTTAATAGTTATGCGCACATAAATATAAGGCGAATAAAGTTAAAGATTATACCGTGTAAAAGAAAAAAAGGCTATTAATGATAGACATTCTTATACGTGATATATTCCACCAATTACACTTAAAAGTTGACATTTTTTTTTATTGTTTTTCTATATAATTTAAACCCAAAGAAACTTATTGTCGCACAGCGCATTCTCATATCACTTATATTTTTCGAGATAGAACTATTTTTGATGTTTTTTAAGATTCAACTTTGAAGGGCTGTATCTCAAAATCTATGCTAGATATGAAAAAATACTCTCTAATTTTGAGTTTTCCGTGCATTTCATGACAAACTAGCAAATTTTAAAATTTTTGATTTTTTTCTCAATATTTTGATCAGCAATATCTTTAAAAATATAAAAGATATGGAATCTAAATATTCACCATTGGATTCAGCGCGTCAAAATACATAAGTATGCAAAATTTCAGAATAATCGGACCACGAGTTCAAATTTTAGAGCAAAAAGTCTAAAAATGGCTGTTTTCAGGCTAAACGTCAATGGGTAACCCTTGACGTTTGGGCCGAAATATGCCGATTTAGGACTTTTTGCTGTAACTAATTAACGCATTGACCAAATAATTTGAAATTTTACATGGATATGTATTTTAACGAGCTGAATCGATTGGTCTGTACCGCAAATCTGTATCTTTGATATTTGTCGAGATATCGCCAATCAAAATTTCGAAAAAAAAATCGAAAATTTTCAAAATTTGGTAAATAGTTATAAGATGCACTCAAAACACAAAACTACCGAGTATTTTTCGATATCTCGCATAGATTTTGAGATACAGCTCCTTAAAGTTGTATCTTGAAAAACATCAAAAATCGTCTTATCTCAAAAAATATAAGAGATATAACAAAGCGCTCTACGGCAATAAGTTTCTTAGCGTATAAATTATATAGAAACGCAATAAAAAAAATTACAAATATTAAGGTGATAATTTGGAGAAATTTAGCAATGAATATTCTCTAAAAAGTTGCTACCGTAACAACGGACGAACTGTGACAAAATGAATCGATTTTGACAACTAATGAAATATCCCAAAGTTTTGATGCGATTTTGTCACCATTAGTAAGTTGCTACGTAACAACTTCGTTAGAGAATTAGGCCGAATGTGGTGACAAAGTTAAACATTTCTAACATTTTTTTTCACCAGGTATCCCGATGGCTCAGTCAAGCTCCGCAACGCCAACATCGAGCTCATGGACCAGGACATCCTATACCACTTGGCGTTGGGCAGCGGCTCACACGACCTGGTTGAGATGTTTGGCGACGTGAAGGTATCGTAACAAAATTTTACACATCACAGCAACCATTCCACAGTCTGTCTCGGATTCCGCTATACCTTACCACCACTTACCCTTGTTAACCACAAAGGCAAGGACAGGGCACGTACCCTTGAAAGCTTCAAGTTGGTAATACGAATCTTGCGAAGTAAATGCGTTACTGTAGGTAGAGGCTTTTGTCAGAATTATTTTCAATTACGAATATGTTTTGTAGAGATAAAAAGTAAAAGATATTTTAAATAACTTTTCTGGCAGAGCTATTCCATACATACATAACGTCATGCTACCATCCCAGTCTGTAGGGTAGCACGAACCCAGAAACAGTTAACCAACAATCAATCTCCTCCAAACATTCATATTCTGACACATCACTTTCGCCTCGTCCACAATTATAGTGCGATTCATACATGCTCGTCTATTCTTCACAGTCGGAATTATTCGGTCACGCAACAAACCATCAATCATACTTAACCATTTATTCTTCGGACGTCCACGCAATCGTTCACCATCCTTTCATGCGACATTCGCTCAAAATGTCCAAACCATCTCAACTGACTTACTCCCACTTTCTTAACAACATTCTTTTCAATCTCACACTCAACATGCACCAATGTATACCGGTTATGATCACGTCTCGTATACCCACATACTCCTCTCAAATATCTAATTTCTACTGCAGTTATACGTCATTCATGCTTCTTCATCCATACCTTACATCAATGTAGGCACTAACACATCATTATAAACACTGAATCGTGCATCTTTAGATAAATTCACGTTTCGAGCAAGTGTGTCCAGTGCACCCAATTTCTTGTACATTGCAGACACCCGTCTTTCATTCTCCTGGTCAATACCTAATACACTACTACCCAAATTCATTTACTTGTTCCAGTCTCACACCTAGAGATGGGCAGACCCATTCGCGTAGCTGATCCGATTCTTTTGAATCGATTCACCAAAAAGATTCGTTCAGTGGGACTCGTTCACTGAGATTCATTCAAAATGAACAGAACTTTTGTACTCAAAGATTTTATCTTGCACTGTGGGTAAAACTGAATCATCATACGACGTAACCGTTCGGTCAGTTTAAGGTTGTTTAAGGAATAGTGAACAAAACAAAGCATTACTTCTAAGAATTTCACTCTGAAAATCTTATCTACATTTATGTTATGGTCCAAACTGCAAAAGGGATTATCGAAACGTTTATGGCGGTGTTTCTATTGTTCGAGAAGTAAGTTTTGTTGGGGCTATAGACCGAGAGGCATTCTAGTTCTACTAGCATCCTAGTAAAGTATATCTTTCAAAATTTTGCGATGCGAACCGAATCTGTCTAACATGTACTTCAGTTTCAACCCGGTGACTCGTTCGCGAAAAAGAAAGTGATCCGGATCTTTTCGTTCACTGAAGTGATTCGTTCAAATTGAACGGGTCGTTCGCGAACGACACATCTCTACTCACACCATTCACTGGAACATTACAATCAGTCACCAAATCATTCTTCTCAAACACCAACACTTTCCATTTATGGACTCTCAATAACAGATTTAAACATTTCCCTACTTCATTTATGCTCACAATCATTCTTCTCAATTGCTCTTCAAGCAAATTGTGCAAATTATAAAGAAACATTTTAGATAAATGAATTGAATAAAGATAAGAATCCTAGTATCTTGATCTTGTACTAGGGAAATTAACAGAATTCATAAAAAAAATGTTAACTAGGTTGTTTCGAGTTTTTAATTAGAGAGATTAATAAATATTTTACGGCGAGTTACGCGCGAAACAGGAAATTTAATTATTGTAGAACGTACCGTTGTAATTTCATCAAGTAATGCAATTAGGTACCGGGAAATTATTGCTTGACGAATAAATTTTTAGCCAATCTTAAATATTTAATAGTTAGTCAAAACGCTCTACAAGCAAACTATGATCTTAATTTTATTAATTAAACCCCCAGGCATTGGTAAATGGCGTGATATTTAGATTGTGTGGCTAATAATTCTTAGAGCGGAATTGTCGGTGTTAACATTCCAGACAGGCAACTTCAAAATCTCTCATATCCGGATTGAGTTGCTTATAATATAATTGCAAAATTGTCGATAAATTTGAATAGTGTATTTGCGCATCAATATTTTTTGCTTTCAGTTGCGTCTTTCAAATGTGCTGATAAAACATATTACTTCTGTTTAGTTTAATAATTATGTAACATCATACGCTTCATTTTTATAAGTGTATGTTATTGGCTATGTAAATATTAACATAGAAACATAGCTATTTACGATGCGAATCAATAATCATTAACATGTGAACGCGTGAACTTTGCTGTGTCCTTTATTGGTTCAGGTTATAATTATGTACATGAATTTGTGACTATTTTTTCCTTGCTATCACTACATAATTCTGTACATACATAAAATTATTATCTACTGTGTGAGAGGTTCATATAGCTTGCAGTATAATAAATACATTTTATATCATAAGCAATTTGAAGATTGTTGTAATCAGTCTCAAAAATTCCAAATGCTTTCAACATCGTTATATTATTAAGAATATGAAAATAAAAAGAGATATAACATTGACTCTTGGTTCAAATTAATACTTTCATCTCAATCGTCCAATTTTATAACGATGTTGTTATCATAACAACTTGCTAATTATGACAAAATCGCATAGAAAAAAAATGTACAGAGAAATATATTATCTACCACTTTCATTTGAAGTATTTTTTTATAAAATAATTTTAGAACATTGTACAGTACTAAAACTGAAGCTAAAACACTTCTCTTAAAACACCCAAAAACAGAGCTCGTGGTACCAGCCATTATGTTTAATGGAGAATATTTCATTAGTTGTCAAAAACGATTCATTTTTGTCACAATTAGCAAGTTGTTACTGTAGCAATTTTTCTAGAAAATAGACCCAATTATAAAGTACAAAAATGAAGATGTCTTAACTGATAAATGTATGTCTCTTTATGAGTACATATGCAATATCCAAATCTTGTACACAATATCAACTGCACAGATTCCTAAAGGAAATAGCAGACACGTTTCTAAATACAAATTCAGCAGCCGCGATGTCTCGGATTCTCAATTTACCAGATTTGATTCGATAACCTTAAACGTTATTGGCTTTAAATCCTAATGTATTTCCGAGCAATTGCTACGATGCAACTGCAACATAACCTCACTCCAATTTTCTACACCAACACCACAGAATATTAACGTGCTTTTTCCTACCTTCTTGCAGTTCGTATGCATGGGAGGCACTCCGAAGAGGGTGGAACAGTTCGCGCACTACATCATGCAGGAGATCGGCCACAAGCTGCCCACGGGAACCACTCTACAGGATATCAGCCAGTTTTCGTATCGGTACTCTATGTACAAAGTCGGACCGGTGCTGTCAGTCAGCGTAAGTACGAGACTAAACAAAATAAAACCTAATTGATACAGATGCTTCGATGGGCGAGGTGGAACTTGTATTTTTATAAAAATAAATTTATAAGGAATGTAAAGCAACATTGTCTATGAAATAAACCATCTACAAAATACTGAACATAGGTCGCGAGTTCGTTTCTGGACAGGGAAATAATTAATGTTTCTTGGGTGTAGAATATAGAGATTACAATGTTATTTTTTGATATTGCTGTAAATTTTTACTTACTCACTTCATAACAAAAGTGTAAATACAAAAGTTAATCAGAATTTAATTGCAATGAGGCCCGTTCAGGTATTTAAATATTATTACTTCATACAATAACAATAATAATAAATAATGATTTTATTTGATTGATATATGTAACCAAATGGGACTTACTGCACATTTTTAAATTCTGAACAGCTATTGAATTTGATTTTTGCTGTAAAATGAATAGGGAATATTTAAAGCAATATCAAAAAAATAGTATTGAAATCTCTATATACCATATTTCAATTCTACACCTGGTACATCATAACAAAATAATTTGCAACGTCAATAATGTCCTGAAATAGCATTCGATATGTACTTAGCTGGGCGGAGTTCCGCCGAGAACACATATTGATCTGTTGACTTATAAAATCACATACGAAAACATATAATAATAATAAAACTGAATCTACTTTTCTAGCGTTAAGTAAACATAAGATTGTTTAAAAATATAAATGCAGACATTTACAGTTATTGCAAATATTTGTTTATTTACGGAAGTAAAAGTGTGTTACTGAATTTCAAGGATAAATTTGTAAAAAAGAAATACATTTCTATAATGTTATGTGATATGAAAGTACCGCACTAAAAATAGTTCGCATTGCAAATATAAACTTTAGAAAAAATGTCAATGTAAATTTATATATTCCACGTGCTGATAAACTATAACTATAAATAAACACAATGATTGGTACCACGAGCTCTGTTTTTGGGTGTTTTAAGAGAAGTGTAAAATTTATTTCATAAAGAATACTTCATATAAAAGTGGTAGATAATATATTTTTCCGTATCTTGTATTCGAAGCATTTTTTTATAAAATAATTTTAAAACATTGTACAGTGCTAAAACCGAGGCTAAAACATTTTTCTTAAAACACCCAAAAACAGAGCTCGTGGTACCAGTCAAATGCGAATGGCGTTCCAATACACTTATCCTCTAATTTTGTGAGTGGTAGTTTTGCTTAATGCGAAAAACATTTGTGCTTTTAGTGTAAATGAAAATCGGAATTGAGTAATGGTTTATTTGGGTTTGGTTTCCAGTATTCAATTTGTACAGGTAATCAAATTCTATAATGTACAATAGATGTAATTTAATTTGTACACACTTGCATCTATAGATCTAATTTTTCCATCTTCTCAAATGACAGTTCGAAATTTTATCTAAATAATACATCCATTTCAAACAATTTAATATCTGAATTCCGTAGTGGATAGCGTATCGAATCGGAAGACAACCTCCAGAAAAACTTTGACAACATTCTAGAATTGCACAGAATTAATTTCTCGGCTCAGTAAATCATCCCTCTAGCCAGATGGCCCACAAAAACCGTTGTATTTTTTGTTAATTCCAGCACGGTATGGGCATTCCTTCCGTGAGCATCCTGCTGCACGAGATTATCAAGTTGATGTACCACGCACGCGTGCGCGATCCAGTGTTCTTCCGCATCGGCACGTGCGGTGGAATTGGCTTGGAGGGCGGCACCGTTGTCATCTCCGACGAGGCGGTGGATGGCATGCTGCACAACTCACTGGAACTGGTATAAATAATTCTTAGTTTAAATAATATCTTCATCTGTTTTGTGTGAAATATTAGAACCTTAGAAACTCTCTAAGTATTGCTAATACTCTTTCAGAAGTTCTTTCTAAAGAGACTGAAAGCGTTCATAAATTCTTCTGGTTTGACCAATGACATAATATATATTTATTTATTTAATTTTACAGCGGTAATGACCTCAGCAGTCGATCCGCTAAATCCCAGATAAAAAAAAAATACTAGAAAATACAAAATTCATTGCAACTTTGTACAGTTAAACGCAATAGATTTGCTGCATATTTTTCCGTAATATGTCTTCATAAAAAATTCTTAAACTTTTTTCTAAATAAAGTAAACACCTATTTATAAGAAAGTCTTATAAAAAGTCTCTTAATTTTTTCCGGATACTTTTATATGCGTGTTGCAGAGTTGGTGAAGTTGTAAATGCTCTTAAGTTATTTGTAAACTTTTTGTCGGCAGCCGGTCTTGGGTAAAATGATTAGTCGGCCCGCCAAACTGGACCGAAAGTTAGTGCGGGAATTAAAGGCGATGGCAGACCCTGACGATCCCTATGAAACCGTCTCAGGAAAAACTATGTGCACGTATGATTTCTACGAAGGTACGTTTTACGATTTAGTTACCAAAGCGCATTGATAATCACAACAAGGTATATAAAAACTAAAGATGCAAAGAATAGTTTATGTACTATTTCAAATTCTTATGGCGTTCGTGATTAATAAACTTTTTCCTTGGCTGTAAAACTTTTCTGCAGAACCTGTGAAACTACATTCTTTCCAAGTGCTTTACAAATTCTTAAGCACACAAAACTTTTTACTTCAAATAAAAATGAACCACTTTAAAGGACTGTCGCAAGCACATAAATCGATTCCACTGACATGTATGTGACTAAGCTTCTTCATTCTGCCGTTAGGACAAGGTCGGTTGGATGGCGCGTTCTGCGATTTCACGGAAACGGAGAAGATGGAATACTTGCAGAAAATCCATAAACACGGCGTGGTAAACATAGAGATGGAGTCGCTGTCCTTCGCAGCACTCACGCACCACGCTGGGATCAAGTCAGCGGTGATATGTGTCACATTGTTGGATAGATTAAAAGGCGATCAGGTAAGAAGCGAGGTTAGTGCTGGATCGCGTGACGGTGACCATCTTTAATTTTTATCAGTGTCGTCTGTAGTGTAGTACGTAGCACACAGTACCTGAAATGTATATTATTGTTAACTCTTATTTGAACTATTACAAACACAATTATCTACTAAACATTACAGATTAATATTTGTAATTTAGCGAAAATGATCTGAATTATTCTATTGGTTACGCCAAATCAATCAATCTATTATTGCTCAAATAATAGTTAGCAATGGCTTCATCAACCATTATTTCTGATCAACTTGCAATTTCGTTTATTTACTGATTACAAAAACTTGGTTGATGAATCCTTTGCCTCTTACGTTTATTTATATTTATAACGTAGGTGGCGGTCTATTGTATGTTTGTAGATACTTTCTACTACACTAATTTTCTTCGCACGTAATCTAGCCTATCCTGTAAAAGTATATTAATTTTACCTAAATCAAATAATAATACAATTTGTATATCATCCGGTTTATAAGAGTAAAATAAATTTAGTTCCACAGCAAATAAAATAAAATTTCCTGTAGAAGTAAATTTATGTGCTTTTAAAACCCGGAAAAGTTATTTTTTAAACATATATGGTTTGCTATCTGAATGTTTTTATCTTTTCCATCGACATATTACACTGATTTATTTTTACGTACGCAGGTGTTAGCCCCGAAAGAAGTATTAGACGAATGGCAACAAAGACCCACACAACTAGTAGCTCGATACATCAAGAAATACCTACAGATGAAGGGCAGACTCTCATTCGAGGGACACGGATCCATGAGCGTAAAGAGTCCAAGAAGATTCAAACTTGTTCAACAAGAATCAGAAACATATGACTAAATATCAACGTTATTTATATATTTATTATTTATTTTATGTTCTTAACTATTTATCTTAACTCTAACCTTTGTTGAATTATGGTTTTTATATTGTTAAGTTATTTCAGAACTATTATATAGAATAATGTAATTATATTTTTGTAATTAATTTCTTGGTGCACTTAAATAGACATTCCTTTTTATATTGTTTATAAATATTGTAACGAAAAACAGAAGGTAATTCTGAAGTCAATAATTTCTTCTATAAGAAGAAATACACCGCTTCATTTTTTTGTTGTTAAATAAATAAGACGGCTCACAGCCATGTTAATATTATGGTTAAGTTTGTAATATTAAATATTGGAATTAAATTAATTGAAGTCACTCGTATAAAAGGGCACAAATATTAAATTATACAAGCTTTATATACCTATCTGTACTTTCTGTAAATTTTTACTCTTGTTTTTACACTTGTATAAAATAATGAATGTATAATTTAAAAATAGGCTTAGTTATTTCATTGACATGACATTAAGAATATTACAAATAAAATAATGAAAATTTCAATGGTAAAGATGAGTGCCAATGGTACCCTATGAATAGATTGTTAAAATTCTCCACACCTCGAATTGACAAGCGAACGACATATTTTTATACTTTGGCAATATTTACATACACCAACAATTGCAATTGTTCAAAGAAAAATTAATTGAAACGATTATTAAGATCAATCGATACTACCTCCTAATTTTTAAATCCAACATTTCCGGATATGATTACGCCATGAAAGAACTCAACAAATAAATGTGATTAATTCAAGAATACATTTTGTTTCATAATATACACACAAGTTCATGACATCGAAGATTTGGTAAAGAGATATTTAATAATCTTGTATTAAGAAATGTATGGCGTAATCACAATTATCTATTAAATTATTCAAAAGATTCTTCTCGCTTAGGTGCATCGTTATCAATCATTTTATTTCTAATATTAATCATTAAAAGGTTTGCTCAACATTTAGGAAAATATTTGAAAAGAAAAATAATAGAGAATTTGTTTTGTAATCAAGCGATGCATCTAGCTCTTCTATTCCTTTTAAATATTTGGTGTTTTTGTAACAATGTTTACTAAAATCAAAAACTTTCCACTTCTATATATATAAAAAAAATTAAACGTATAATCTATACGATATTCCGGAGTTTATAAATGACATACAATTAATATCTTCTTTAGTTTGAAACTGAATACCCCCAAAATAAACTCAAAAATAGAAGAAACGAAAAAATATAACTACCAATCAAATATAGCAGATATGTTGGTTGCAGATACAAGATAACGTACTAAAATGTTTCCACGTTTCTTCTCAAAATTACTGACTTAAATAAAACAGATAAAACTATTTCTGCATCGTCATAAAAAATGCATAATACTCTTTTTTAAAACATATGTAACATATAAGAATTCATGTTGTAATTTGTAATTATTAATATTAATATGTAAGATACTACCAAGTGTCTGTATTCTTAATATTAACAATATTCAAAGCGCTGAATGTGTAATTGGTGTGTTTTCGCTAAATTTATATTACTCTTAAAACATAACATAGCCTGTATTAGAATATGTTGTTTCATTCAAGTTTGTCGTACAGGCTTGTTGATTGATGCCTGACGCAAACGAATTTCTACGTACAAAATTATTCAACAAAATATTACTCTTTTACAATTTACTAGATTTTAGAATCGATCTTCACCTTCACCTGAAATTATTGTCTATATCTTTGTGATGGAGTGAGAAATTTGTTGAATTGTTTTGTGTCTCAGTTCTTCAGTCTACATATCAGCATCTGTGAATCATAATATAAGAAGAACGGAGATTTAGAACCTAGATGTAGCTATAATATATTGATCATTATCAGTTGGCAAATCGTACTTTTGTCACTGCATACATGACACATTTCCAGTGAATCCGCAAGCCTAGCATAGTTTAGCAAAACGTTAATGTTATTGTGCATTGTTATGAAATGTTGACTATTCGCGACGAGTGTTTACATTAAAAATATATTAAATAGCGAAACGTGGCTTGTAGCTACACCTGTACTTGTAGATTAATTTCGTATCGGAAATATTTAGTAACATTAATAAATAGATTTACCTGTGAAATTAATATTTTATTAACTAAACTAAACTGAAACCTTGCATTAATGACTCCTGATTGGTTGCTAGCATACCCGGAAGTGTATCGATTTGTGGAGCATTTGCTGCAATTTAAATTACCGTTAACGAAATAATGTACTAGTACGGGAGCTTTAGTGGCCACCATTATCCATATTTGCATCAAAACGTATAATTATAAGTATATACATATATAATATGAGCATTAAACAATTTGACAATACGTTGTTATACAATATACCAATGTTTATATGTGTTAATTGTATATTTACTATTTGTTTTATTTAAGGCAACGATATACTTATCTGTGATTTTCACATTTTAATTTAGGCAAATGCTTTTAAATGTTAAAAAAATTGGATCAGCACTATCGAAATGGACATATCGCACATTCCAGTCTTGAAATAATCGATTTCGATGAAATGTAGACCCAGAAAATTTTAAGTAATATTGTATCAAAACGGATGATTCATATTAAACAAAAGTGATTATTGGTTTCATAACGATATTTTGGAATTGACTTTTTAAAATAAATTTTTACTGCATATATATGAAATGAAAATCATTAACAGTTACAATCATGTAATCACATGTAATGATATAAATATTATTTATTGGAATCATTTCTTTTATTGAACCCTTTCTACAAATATTCATAGGTAATGAAAATTGTAGTTATTGATAATACATGAAAATATTAAGGTACTTACGACGCAGATAAAACGGTACTTATTACGAGCTGAGAGGTAGGTAGAAATTTTATTATACATACAGTTTTAAGAACCTAAATATTAATTAACCTTCTGTATTTTTCAAAAACATTTTCCTGAAATATAAAGCCATAGTTGTTGATTCTTCCAATCAAACTCTGAAGATAATTTTTATCACTGTCATCCATAAGCAACATGATAATACCAATTCTTGGAATTTCTTGCAATTCAGTCAAGATGTTTCCAATAAATCTCGCATCTTCTTCTTTAGTAAATCTTGTGTCTAAACATTTCAAAAGAACAGAAAACATTTCTCCATCTAGTTTATTTCCTAAAACTAAAATGATTTATTAAATTTTGAACAATTTACACAAACCAATCATTATACCATCAACTAAATCTGAAGGGTTTAAAGAACGTAGTATTTTTTCGTGTTCTTGTAGGGTTGGATCGTATTTAATAGCTTGCCAACGTTTCAAAAATTCGTAAGGGGTGAAATTTTTATCAGGATTTATCTTTTCCAGATTTTTGTAGCTATTGTTAACTTTATTATGATTCTCTTTATTGTCAGTACATATATTTTCCTCTGAATTATTACTGTTAATATTTTCTACAAGTTTCTTTTTTGTACAATTTTCTGGGAGATTTAAGTCAATAACATTTTCGTCGGATTTTGAAGGAGTTTTTTTGGTGTTGATGATCTTTTTCGCGATGTCGCTCGGAACGTTTACAACTCGATAAAATGGACCGACACATTTAGATGTACTTGGAATAGGAATTACAACATTATCGCTTGACTCTTTTTCCATAACTGTTTTAGTTTTTATATTTTTGTCATTGACATTTTTCTTTAGAATAGGATTTTCAACAGATTTATCTTCGACAATTTTTTTGATTTCATCATTTTTGTGATTGTTCTCTTTCTTTTTAGGTGTTACATTTTCGTCTTTGTACTTTTTGGAAACTTCAATCGTATTTTTCTTATTTTCGATTCCATCTTTGAGTTCAACATTTTTCACATTATTTTTTTCTTTTGTTTTGTTCTTTTCACTGTGATCTTCAATCTTCATTCTAATAAATTTATCTAATAAGTAAAACTATAAATATTCAAATTTTAATACAAACTACCTAACAGTTCGAACATTTTCTTTATGTCCAGATATTTTTTTTATGTCTTGGATCATGTTTTGTGCGTCTGCACTGTTTGGGTTTCTTTGAAGAAACATTTCTAATGTTTCAATAGCCTAAAAACTAACTATTGTAGTATATTTAATAATAAATGTTTACAGTATACCTTATCATATTGCTTTAAACATTTATATGCAGTACTTTTTCTTAAATATGCTTTCTCATTTCCATTTTCTATTTTTAATACTTCATTACAATCTTTTAGCGCATCAGTATAATTTTTAAGTTTAATATCTGTAACAATATTTTAAACTATCATAAACATCATACATAAAAATGAATATTAAATACTTGTTATGGCTCTATTATTGTACACAGTAGCAGACGAAGAAAAAGTCAAACTATTTGTATAATATTGCAAAGCTTCTTCAAAGTCTCCAGATTTGTAACATTCATTGCCGGCGTTTTTAGCTTGCAGTGCTGCGTGAAGAAGTTCCGCTTTTGTCATTATGTCGGGATTCAAGACAACAGTATTTAATTTTTCCTTTTCTTCTTCCTTTTTTAAGGCTTCTTGTTTTATTTTTTCGTCTTTAATGTCCATTTTTAATATTTCCGCGTCCACATCTAATTTGTCCCATGCCTCATAATCCATGGCTTTAATTCGCTCAGTTTTCTTGTCGACATTATTATTTATCCGGTATTTGGACTCACGAATAGGTACATTAGTTGTGATAGATTTGATGTTATGAAATGAAATTAATTCTTTATCATTTTTATTCACGTCTTCAACCCAGTTCTATAATATAATTGATACCCAAATTGATTCAGTGATGTTTAATATTTTTTCTTTCTGTTACCTGTATATCCGATGACAGTTCTTGCCACTCATCTTTCGTAATGTCATGTTTCGAAAGGACCGGAACTGCAGTTTGTAGAAATTTACTCCTTGGATTCACTTCTAGTAAACGCTCTTCAGTAAATTTAAGTAATTCAGGAAAATACCCCTCTTGTCCAGAACGTAATATTTGAAGAATTTGTTCAATTTCTTTGGAATTTTTGCATGTTTCTAAATATTTGAAGTCTAAATGGTCTATTGGTATATCGAATTTTTTAAGCAAAGTTTCTTTCTCGGGTTTAGCTTTAGCTATATATTCCTCGTTATTTTCGTTCATTTGCACCATTTTATGATTTTATTTGACTTACGTCAAAATTGGATACAATACAATTGTTTATTCTAGAAATATACGAATAAACAACATTGTTGCTATAGTTACATCACAAGAAAAATCTTTATGCGAAATCGATACTTCATTGAAATAACTAACACCAACAGGTGTTACTAGTTATACCAGTGGTCGAGTATCCTACTTCTTTTATTTTATCGGTAAACCATCCCACTACTATCCTTAGAAATGATTATTATCCCGTAACTTCTTATAATAATTTATTTCGTTTCATTGTTTGTAAAAATGGAATTGTGGACAACTCGATAACTGTCCAATTATTTTACTTTAGTGAAAAACTATTGAGTTTCGTCGTGTGGTACGTATCGGTTACTTCATATATTTCACGCTCCACCTTATATTATTTATTAACACATGTAATAATTTATATTCGATAACCATCACACTACCTTTTATTTGTCCACTTCGACCACTGAGTTCTACATTTTTGCAGCGCAGTCACTTTGATAATTTTTGATTGAAAATTGCATTTATTGTTCAACTCTACCCCAAATACATTTACCCACAAAAAAACTCTTTGACAACACAACTACTAACTAAAGAAATGAAACCATCCCTCAAAAAAATTCCCACATATATGTAAACGGTAAGAACAAATGGAAAGGTATGGGAAAGAAATAAATCAGCCTCATGCCTTCAGAAAAAGTGTATACTTTTGACAAGAAATGATTTACAAATGTACTATTGCCACAACGCATTCATTCTCAGCATTCGCTCGTCTCGCACACACATGGCCTCGCGTTCTCTCACGCAGACGCACCGCTCGCAATCGCTCACAGAAAACCAAGCAACTGTATAATTATGTATATCCAATGTTTACAAATTTAGCAATTAGTACAGTACACAAACTGAAAGTAGTGGGGCGAGTCTCGGGCAGGGACTGCGTACGAATCGGAATCGTGCGTCCGTGCCGCAGTCCGCCGCCGAGGCCCCTGACACAGCTTACGGAATATACACCCGCCAAAATGCAAATTACCTAAAAATCACATGAACAAGATGCATTTACTAATTATCTGCAAATGTAAATGGATAGAGTTCTGTCGTTATCTTAGATACTAGGCTAAATTTTTATATATTATATAATACATAACAATATTTTTTAATATTAATGAATTAATGTGAATCTGAGTCGAATGATGTGCGAGTTTGGATAGACGTGTTGCCGATCCGCGCACAGAATAAAAAACACTTTGGCTTTGCATCTAACGAAGGACTGAGATAATAAAAAACACCACGCTAGTAAATGGCACTAGAAATGCGTCAACTTGCATCAGTCGTGTGACAACGCTCGTTGCGTTCCTCTGTGTGGCCCGATTGCCTCCCGTCACAAGCAGTCGCAGCCCACCGGCACCGTAACTAAACCTACGGTTCTCTATTGCACATGATCATGTTGAAGTAATTTTAAACAACGAACGAAATGAAATGGTATTAGTTCACTGCTGCACGGAGTCGAGTCGAGTGGAGTGGACTGTTTGTGCAAAACGGCAACCAGAATATAAATGCGGGAACGATTGTGAACGAAATGCGACGTCACAAGATCCACTAAGCTAAAGCTTAGAGTAGTAGTATTAACAGTAAATAACAAAAAACGACAATGGGAAACGTACGTAAAAATAAACCACGTAATTCATTATTATAATAATTAAATGATGGAGTTTTCGAGTCTGACAGTGAAAAAGATAGAAAAGAACGGTCACATTGAGGTCCTTCGTTTGTTTTTCATTATTATTATGAATTATTCATTAAAATTAATAACGTTCTTACGGAGCGATGTTACAATGCCACCACAGAGATCTCCGTCGATATAGAAATGATACTACACGCACGTGCATTCGACGAGCATTGGTGCCTGCAATCGAAATGCGCATCCGCCGTAAGCACCGTGATGTTACGCACACAAATGGCGTTGTTAGTATGTAGAGTCCTGTTCTGTGTGAGACACTATACAAAGTGATCAAAATCGAAGGTAACGGAATATATCATATAATGCACATCCACATTCGAATTCAACTAAAATATACACAAATTTAATTACATTGCATTCATTATATCAAATGATACATTCATTGTATACCGACAAAATAAATAATTTGGAAGAAATTTATATTCCGATATCTGTTGTTTCTCCACCTTGCATAATTCAATTTGAAAGTGGTTTAAATCACACACCCGCACAAAGTAACAGCCGATGAATGAACTGATCTGAACTGAACTGAACTGAAATGCGTAAACGACACGACGCACATGAACGAAATGTCTTCGTGCAACCCCAATGCAGCAAGCGAACGCGCGCGCACAGTAGAGGGGTTGGCAGCGGCAGCGGCAGCGGCGGCGATGGTACAGTCAGTGGGCTGCTTGGTTCGTTGCACCGAGACGACGGTGTTTGCGCCTGTGTCCCGCCACGCCACCATCCGTTCCGTTCCTGTGTTTGTGCTAGAGTCCCAGGCGCCAGTCGCCACTGACTCCCGGGCCTGTTGTTGGCAGTCGGTAAACGTGATCGTGATGTTATGAGTCGGGTGGTTAGGAAATGATGCTGTGCAGCATGGCACCAACTGAACTTGGGATTGTCATCCGAGAACGCACTTACGCGTCACGCGTCAGTCCACGGGTGCCACCTTACACCAAATTATATTCCCTAAGATTTGATTGCAAAATCGTATCCTTTACAGCTGCAAATACGAATCTGATGTTCTCGGTATCTGAAATCATCACCATCGCATTTTAACATTTTATCCTCACTCACGCTGCAATGAGGCTGGCATTTAAGAAAATTTCCATTTATATATGTGTACTTGTAATTGTCTTAAATCTCAGCTCTAGTATAAAAATTGAATAAGTATTAAAGTGTAAGCATTACCTGAACATCTCTTGTGTTAATAAAGGAAACTTATTTAAAAAGAATAAAATATGTAGAAGAAAGTAAGGTAACGAGAAATTTATTCTATTATTAAGTATAATTCACAATAAATAACGATAAACAGTAAGCAAAGTTAACATGCAAAAACAGAACAAAGAGAGCAATTAATTAGATTTAAACAAACATTTCATGCTAAATTAAATTCCTTCAATGCTGTTTGCATAATCGTATCTTTCACAGCACAGAACACAAGCTTTATATTCTCAGTATCTTTAGAAACGAGAAAAAAATAGTTTCCAAGTCGTCAGCATGCAACATAGAGAAACTTCAGTTAATAAAAACAATTAATAGATGAATAACAGAATGAAATAATACCTTGTAGTATCTAAAAGTTAGAACAAATCGTATTAGGATTGTAACTAGTAAGCGCCACACCGAGTTAAGAGCAACAACGAAGCAAGCAAGAGTACCTGTGGCACATGTGAAGTGCGAATAAATGATCTTCTCGCTGTCCGGGTTCAAGTCGACGAACATCCGCAGGATGAATTCTCTAGCTGCTATGGCGTCCCGTTGAGGACCTACAAGTCACAAGCCAGCGTCTACTAAACTACCTTCACTAATATCGACAATGGGTCATCAGCAAAATCAAAACGACGTAGGTACATACTTTCTAAATTTGTACGCAATTATATCTAGCACATAGGGGATGTAGGAAATCTTTTCAAAATACTTTACAAAGGGCAAAGTACGGGACACACCTGTGGCGCAGGTGAAATGTGAATAACACATGCGATCAGAATCAGGATTTTGTTTAAGATAATCTTTCAAGATGAACTCTCGAGCTCCAATATGATCCTGTTTTGCACCTTAAGGCAGTTTTTAATAATCATAATTAAACTATCACAGTCTGAGTAATAATAAAATGGTAGTAATGTTCAAACTTACCATCGTATTCTGGGAAATAATCTACAAGATGCGAATACATGATTTTCTCTTCCAGCAAATCTTTTTTATTCAAAAAGAGAATGACAGACGAATGCTGGAACCAGGGGTACGTGATGATGGTTTTAAACAATGCTTTCGATTCCTCCATTCGATTCTGCATAAAATAAAACAGTTATTAACAAATGAAATGTATATTTCAAAGAGTAAAAGAATATTACCTCGTTTTCAGATTCAAAAAGAATTTGATCATATTCACTCAACGCTACTAAGAATATAATTGATGTTACATTTTCGAAGCAGTGAATCCACTTTCTTCTTTCAGATCGCTGTCCTCCGACGTCCACCATTCTAAAAAGTTATCAAATATTAATTTTATTCCTAATAATACACCTAGAAAATGTTGTTAGTATTTGTTAATAATAAGCCCAGAATTTAAAACGTAACATCTCTATAAAATGTTTACCTTTAAATTTAAACTAGTTCTACTTTTAGACACAGTGCAAACAAGTGCATATTTTAGTGACTCATGTTTCTGGTTAAAGGTTAAAACAAAGTTGTATTTTTATTGTCCATCTAGTGCAAAAGTGCAGTTTTAAGCATGCAGTCATTTACTTCAAATATATCATTCAAGCTTGTAACAACACCAAGCAGTTATAATTCCATGCATACATGAAATAACTAAAATAATACTTTTACTAATAAATCTAAGCTAACGACTCGTATTTCTTTCACTATAAAACATAAAACTGTAAAAATGATTAGGACGTACAAAATTTCAGGTAAACACAATAAATTTTGTAATTAAATTTTGAAATAAGTGAAATTTTTAGATCATAAAGTTTACGTTTTCACTTGACCGAAATTTGTGATTACCTCACAAGCGCTACGAAAAAAAGAATGATCAATTAGAACTGTACCTAAAAATTATGGAATCCAAATCGAATGGATATTCAATAATGCCAGTAGTGGGAGCTCGCGCTCTGAGAATATCCTGCTCTGTAGGCAAGTAGTCTGGTTGCTTAATGCGTTCTAAATCGCTAAGATAACTGCAAGAAGAGCATACACTGACAGAACATGCACCATCCACAGGAACAAATAGTTATGCACAACCAAGTTCTATTCTCACTCTGCAACTAACACTACCCAAATGTTCATTCTTGGCGACAAAATAAACTTAAAAATGGCAATAAATTCTTGTACAACTTGAAAATGAAATTAACGATTATGGGAAAAATGGCCGTGAATTAGGGGTGTTAGTTGCAAAGAGAGATTCGTCTATAATTAAATAATACAAAGAAAGGAGCACATGTAACATTATGTATGAAACCTAAGAATAAAAGAAATAAATAAAAACATAAAATGGTTAAAACAGTTGCAGAACACTGGTGAGTTGCATCGTGCTTGAATAGTGCAGCACCAATCAGTTGCAGCAGGCAACACCCGGGTAGAGGGCAGCACATACCTAAACCTGATCTCTTCGAGATCGAATGGATATTCAATGATACCGGTGGTGGGAACTCGCACTCGTAAAATGTCCTGCTCTGTTGGAAGGTAATCAGTTGCTGCTACGCGATCTATCTCCATTAAGTAGCTGCAAATTTGTAAATGTTACGTACAATGTCCTACGGAGTTCTTAATTCATTAACCAAAAATAATCATCGAACAAACAAACTTCTATATCGAAACATGTAGAAGTTCATCGTACATGATTCGATAAAAATAACAAAATTATTAACCTCATATGAAACATTTTTGGTCATCATCAATGTTAACTCGTCGAAAATGAAATTTAGTTTTTCTTTAAATGTACACATTTAATAATTGTACATTCATAGCTTCCAACTAAATATTTTTAAGATTTCCAAATTGTTCTATTTGCTGCTGATGGAATATTGATACTTGATATTAAAAATGGAAAAATATAGCTTATAATACAGTTTGGAAATATTGTTCAAGTTATCCGTTTGATTTCTCATGGCAATCTGTAATTAGGCTCAAATTATGAATTTTCTTTTGATTTTATTTCGTGAAGAAAACCAATTTGACAGCATAATTTAGGCTTATTAGATGTAATTTTTCATTCTAAACATTTTTTTGTATTTGCACTTTTAGTCTACAACACATAGGGATCCAACCCTCGTTGAAAATGCGAACCGAGAAAGACGCAGTTTTTGGGTTATCAAAAAATTCGGTAGTGAGTTTTCAATAGATGAGCACGTTTTAAGGTCCCTAGAATACGATTTTCATAGTTTCGCGATAATGTCTGTGTGTGTGTCTGCCTGTCAGTCTGCCTGTAGTTACTCTTAGAAAGAGCTGATTATTTTTTGATGATAATCCATTAGCAGGAAATGGTAGTAGTAAATTATGGTTTAATGACAATTTTTGTTTTAGTATAAAGTTTGAAATACTGCAATTGTTTGAAATATTTACCATTTACAAAGTACAGCACGTTAAAGACGCTTTAAATTTTAACATTTCCGTTTAAAACTCCTAACCTGTGCATTTTGAAAAGAAATCGCTTGAAAAATGTCATTTTTTGACATGTATCATAATTGATAACTAAATTTTTTGAAGGGATGAGCGTTTTTTGATAGTGGTCGTCAGTGTTCCTGCATTATCTGATAAAAAACCTATGACGGGAGGTGTTATGGTTTTGTGGTAATGAGACATCCCTATGTATAGATATATATAAAAAAAAAAACTCCCGGTATAAACTGAGAACAATATGTAAAATCATTACACTAATTCGTTTATATAATTTAAGAAAACCTAAATCTCCGGAGTATTATGTATTATATGACATGATAGAGAATTTTACTACAATTTTTTATGTCATCATAAATATTGAAATAATTCAGCAGAATTAGGTAGTAATATTTTCCATTACCAAATAAAACAGATTTCATTCAATTTTCCATTTCCACCTAAGTATACAAATACGAAATGATAATTAGAAATGTTGTAAATTATTACGAACATATTTGGGAATAAATACAACCTAATTAATAATAAGTGCGATAAGTCCAAGATACTGGCGAACAATTGAAATCGAACTTACTATTTGGCGGAGTCTGTGAGTTGGTACTCTCGGCGGCGGTCGTAGCATTCTTGAATGCCGGCTTCGTTCCATAGATCCTTGATCGCGTCTACGTATGGGTTTTCAAACGTTGTTACTGTTTCGTAGTCTACGGCTCGTATCAATTCCGCCTTTTGCTGTGTAAATGCAACATAGATTAGTCTCTGTTCGCAATAAAACATTCAAACGAAAGGTATCAGAAATTACAAAAACATGCACATTATTTTCGATACTTAATTTCTTAAATGACAGATTTATTTTTATACTGCTTATATGAAACAATCGGTATTTATGTAACTGCATAATTTTATGGACGAGACAGTTTAGGAGCCGAGCGAGCGCAGCGAACAGAAACACATAAAAGGGCGAGTCAATAAAACCTTATTATGTACGTGTTACATACAATACTTTATGTTCGACTGAACTGCATTTAAAATGAGAATTAAATTTGACACGAAAATTTTTAATAATTGCAAAGTGTGCTCTTTTTGTTGTGTACTGTTTTTACTTTATGGGACTAGTCCAGCCACTTTATGGACGCTAAAGAATATCATAAACAAGTGATTGTAATACAGTTGAACATACAAGCATTTTTTCGAGAGTTCATCATTGAACAAACTGCAAGAATTTGTAATCTTTTAGTTGCCTAAAAAGTAGTATTTTATCTAAATGGAACAGACATATGATAAAATTATTTTAAGTTACATTTATATTTAACGATTAAACATTTACATAAGGAAATCAAAATAAAAATATTATATCACTATTAAATACCACAGGAATCCTTAATCTTATCAAAATTAAACTATGATAAATTGGGTGTAATTATAATTGTATTTAATTTGAAAAAGCTTTCTGACCTCATAGTAAATAAATAAAAAAGTTTCAGAACTTGTAAGTTGCAATAGCCAAAAAATTATATAATGGGGTCCTTCACTATTAAAAAAAATAATTATGAAACTTTATGTAAATTGAAGACTATCTGCAATTTAAAAAAAATCTTAATTGTTATTCATTAAGCCGCAAATGATGATTTTGTAACGTCAGAATTGTCATGTGTTGTGGATCTCAAAAAGTTGTAATTGTCACTAATTATTGTCACATAAATATTCTAATTTATTGTTTAGAAAGTTATTTTTAAAAGGAAATAAAAAATTTTTCATGGTAAATAATTAAAATTTAATTTCGTTGTCAACCTAACCACGTGCTTTCATTTTCGCAAAAATTCTCAAACAAGTGTGATTCGTGTGGGTTATGAATTCAAAACTCAACAAAAATCTTCAAATTAGGTGCCAACCATTTGACACTTCGACAATCTGACAGCTTAATAATAAGAGAAGTGCAAAGAATTTAGAATAGAATAGATGGGTGAGAGAGAAGCTTAAACAGAGAAACAATACTTTGATGCCATAGCTTAATATTTTTTTTTAACTTCTATTATATCTAGTGCGATGTGTTTGAGTCTAGTCATAATATAAATAACTTATTTGCCATTTTGTGATTCTAGTGAAGTACTCCATTATAAACTATTTTCTCTTTATACATAAAAAATAAACATATCACTTATGATCATGACGCTTGCTTGGAGCAGATCACGGTGTGTGATATAGCTTTCTGCGCATCAAATGCAGTTACAGAATAACCCTAATTATTATGTGCAGTTTGAAGTTCCTTCTATTAGACTTACTATGTTGGAAGACTCTGCATATTGGATCTTGAGTAGATCCATGGCGCGTATCATGCTCTGCATGGCCATGAATATGTTTTGGTAGACGAGCTTGATGAAGCCCCGCTTGTCCTCGTCTGAGTAGCCGGAGCCGTGGATAATGCGCATCTGTTTGATGAAGGTTGATTTGCCTGATTCTCCTGTACCTGTAACCATACAACACGTTATGTGAGAACTAAGAACAACCAACCACACAGTAAGTGAAAAGAATGAAATGCAATGAGAAAAAACCTTAATAATACTTTATTAAATCACTATTAAATGTAACTTTTAAATAATAGTTTTGACTTGCCACAGGGGGATATATGCCAGAATTAATAGTTGATTAATATGACATATTATTGATGATTAATTGTAATTCAATTTTCTTTAATAATTAATAAACGCAAATATATAATATTCAAAAATAAAATGATACGTCACGATAAAATTAAATTAAACGGATTATTATAAATGGTACTTGTGTAGTTTTCTTTTTGAACAAACACAATTTTTTTTTCAAGTACCAATAATTGTCATTGTTGTATTTTAAATCTTATTTTTTCTTTCTTGTATTTATTTAAAAATGGTTACTTATCATTTAACACACATAAAAGAAACAAGATTTTTTTGCGGTTGCTCTTAAATTTTAATAAAACAGTTGATGATAATTTGTGAAAAGTTTGCACACAATAAGCTGAATGTGTAATAACACCAACAAATTATGTTGCTATGAGTATGATGAATAGTTGCTAGGACTATGTGGAGCGGTTGCTATGCAGAAATAACTTTATATTTTCATAAAATTTAATTCCGTAGCTTTTTGAGAATTCCTAATAAATATATTACATAAAATGGAAAGTGATGAATATGTTTTAACTCATTTAAATTCTTTAATTCTTTTGCGGATAAGTTGATAAAATATAGATTTACCCATTAATGGGTGTGGCACTCTGCTCAAAGCAGATCTTGGTATTATGATAAATTTTTGCGCATGAAGTGCAATTACCAGCCGTCAAATCACGGCCTTCACGGATGGTAGTGGTGTACGAGCCACAGGGATAATTTTTTGTAATTTTTAGATACATTTATAAACTTTTTTTTGCGACAATAGGAGTTTCGAAAATCCACTCAGTGGTAAAATATATATATAATATTTGAAAAAAAAATAGATGTCTAAATCATTATTTGTAAAATATTTGAAGATGGTTTTTCAAAAGAGAAAAGACCGAAAAGCTACGTTTTGAAGCTAAGAAAAAGCCAGCACAACTTCTTTTTATTTATTGGGAACTATTTTAGGAGGCAGCCCCATTAAAATTCGACCTAACCCCTTTTAATGTCCATCCCAGTGTTTATGTATCTGATAATTAAAAAAAAAAATACTTTTGTGCATTTTGAATTTGCGCTTCGGGGTATTTATGTTTACTAGAAAAGTATAAATTAATAATTTTAAAAATTTGATAGAATAATATGTTGTTAACATTACTAATGAGTTACTTGGAAATATAAATATTAATGAGAGTAAAACAAACAATTCTTCGTAATTTTAAGAATCATCTAGGAATATTACAATCCGAATATAGAATGAATGTATTTGCTTTTATTACATTGCTAATATTCCCCAACAAATTCAGCAAGCGATGACCTCTTTCAGAGCACCACAAGGTGAATTTTCGGGTGGCGATCGCCAAGTCGGCATCCAGTGTAACATGTAACGAGCTACCACAGACATCCGGCGTCACGCCTACGACTTCCCGCGTTCCGACACCGCGACACCGGACAACCAGCCGCAAACGTCGCCAATATCACTCCCGCCCGCCTCAAGGTTCCACCTCGCACGCAAAATCACACGAGGATCACTGGCTGCTGGTGCCGCCGGTTGATCACGTGGTATCATCTTGCAAAACTTACAGCTTCTTTAGACAATCAAATATTAATATCGAAGCGATTGTGAATATATAGTCCATTGATTTATTTGCTGCATCTTTTACTATTTTTAAATATTACTTTTATTAAACATTATCTAAATTGAAGTATCTGAAGTTTTAAAAAGTCTTAATTGTTATTCATTAAGCCGCAATGATTTTTACCTCCCGCCACATCCTGTAAGGGAGGTATAGGACTCATGCTAAAAATTCGGTAGTGAGTTTTTAGTGGATGAGCACGTTTTAGGGTTCCTAGAATACGATTTTAATAGTTTCGCAATATTGTCTGAGTGTCTGTCTATCAGTCTGCCAGTTGTGTGGATAAGAAAATTCTGAGGTATACTTAAAATCCGATAGAAATGATTTATACAAAATTCTATAATTGTTGAATGGTTAAAAAAATCGAGAAAGTTTTTTTTGAAAAATTAAATTTTATTAAAAATTAAACTTATATTTTAAGTTAAAAATTTATATGGAAACTCTTATGGCATAAAATTTTTTTTGTGGGTCAAATTGACCAAGTTTGTTTTCCGAGGATTTAGTGATTATTTTTAGTACTTATTTTGAAAATTGTCGCCTTCAAATTATGTTATGCTATGCGTCTGCTATGTAAAAATAAATTTGTTGTTTCTGCTATTTCGTGAAAATTTTTGATCAATTTATTACATAAAATGGAGGGTGATCTGATCCGATTTAAATTCTATAATTCGTAAAATACACGATACAGATGTATATTTGGAAGATGCAAATTTTGGTTATGTTAATGAAATAAAGAAATGTCAAAATATATTTCACCATAGCAACAATAAGCAATGAGAGAATTTTTATTACCTAGGCAGTAGAAGTGGAATTTTCCAGACTGTTAGGTGTTAAAAAATCCAATTTTTTAATGGCAATCGGCAAAAAATAAGTAAATCACGTTACCCAAAGCTGGGGAGCCACAGAGGTAATTTTTATTTCATGATTTGGAATCTCAGTAGCATGGAGGTATTTTTAGTTTTGTTGAATAATTATTAATTGCTTTTTTAATTCATTGATAATATTAATAATAATGATATCCTGTGTAAAGTACCTGAAATATCGCGCCACCTACTTCAAGGACAAGGTTTCCTGATATCTAGAAAATTATATGTTCTACAATACAGGCAATTAATTTCATAGTATTTTAAATAAAATTTTACAGAAATTAAATCCAAAAAACTTACCATTTTACACAACTAACAATAATTGAATAAAATATACTAAATTTAACTCTTTTGAAGCGTTGATAATCAAATAAGTTGAAGATTGTTTTAGGTGTTTAAAGGCAAGCAGAAACTCTTATAAAGAATAACAATGGTCCTAAAATCAGGAATAAAAAAAATTCTTATTTTTTAAATCATATCCGGGGAAACACAGTACTACTAAAAATTTAGTTTTTGTTTTTAATCGTGTATTTGTTAAGAGGTATGAAATATTAAATAATATTGGGACAGTGGGTGACTCCCCTCCTGACGGCTGATAATTGCACTTTACTTATGATCTGCAGCAGGTAAATGCCATACGCCATACATAATGGTTAATAAATTAATCAAATTAACTTTTAATAAAGTTTGGATAGTGCTCCAAATATCCGATTTAATATAGTTTATATTTTCAAATTTAATTATTGTCTACATCAGTGCACACAATATTATAAGTACATATTATAATTAAAACCATTTAATTTTATTTTGCAAAACATAATTTATAACTTATTTAAAAAAAAAAAACTAGTCTCAATGGTCCACTTTACAAGTAATGGAATAGGTTCTTCATTATTTGATAATTTGCAAAAATGTTAATTATAGTTTACAACAATTATCAATACCATACATCTCACTATTTAAAAAATGGGGTATCTTTTTCATCGATTTTGTTTAAATTTTGTTTCATTACATTTTCATTTTATTTTCTCTAAACTTTTCATAGACTATGAAACGTTTAACACATTTTACTATTACCATGCTAATACTTAACTTACAAATAAATTTAATAGTTTTATGTAAACCACATCTTCTAAACCAAGATGAAAGCAATGAATGATGTCAACTTATAGTCACTGTTATGATTTAAATGTTTTATATGATTTATGTTCAGTAGTACAAGAGAAAATACGTTTGAAAGAAATTCTACACGTACATCCGTCCAACGCATACACACACACACAGACATGCTCGTGAATATAGTAACAATGAGGTGTAAGGGTACTAAAATGTGTTTATTGACTAAAATACCGACATTCATTTTTTCACGAACCCTATAAGTTCTCTTTTGGCGGGAGGTAAAAAAAGATACCTAATTTCCGATAAAACAAAATGTAAATATAAATAAATATATCATCACGTCTTTTACCCATTGTGGGTGTGGCCCTCTGCTTATGCAGAACTCGATAAGTGATATATTTTTGCGTATGAAGTGCGGTCACCAGCCGTCAAATCATAACCCCCAAAGATGTTAGTGGAGGAGGAACCACAGGCGTAAATTTAAAATAGCACAATCCAGAGTTTGTTGCTATTTACCCCCATAAAACAAAATATAATTAGTATATGTAAATTCTAATTGATTCGCTGATTTTGTTGTGAGTCAGAGATTTTCTGCAGAATAATCGTAAATAATTCTAGGAAGCGCAATGTAAATTTCTACTCCATTTCGTTTCTATTATACTAACAAGTACACTAGGCGCCTAGTAGTGCAACAATGGCACGCATCTTGAACTAGAAAACGGGAAGCGCAAGAAGCCGGCGTGGCGTGATGGTGTACGTGTATGTATAGGTAGGTCATGGCGTGGTGTACTGGTACTGTGGAGAAGCGTGAGGCGTGTTTGTTCTATCGACCGGGACGACGCGCGACTGCTGTTCGCTGTCCGCGAGTTGACTGTTCCGAGACGAAGAGCGCGAAGATGCATGTGGATCATTTATTTATTTACAAACATATTACAGAAAAAAATTACTTAGATTTGACCAACCCACAAACAATGATGAGTCCTTTGCAGGAACCGCGGAACAGGGGGCGCCCGCGCCTCATTTTAGAGCCATAAAAATTAATATTAAAGTTAATACATAACATTTAAAATCTCACAAACCCCCATTTAGTTTATAGAAAACTATGTACAGTACAGCTGTCTTGTAGTGCGGTTCACGTCACTATCTTCTTTATCACTTTCTCCCGTATGAATCAAATCAGCAATAGTGAGAGAAAGTGAGAAAGAAGATAGTGACGTGAACCGCACCACAAGAAAGCTGTACTGTAAGTTAACTTGATACACTTTTTAGATTATTCAGTTTTTATAACAATGAATTTTGTAAAAAAAAAATATTGAATAAATTTATATTTGTGTTAACTTTCTTATGATTATCTTTTTCTTAATTTTATATTCTGCGCCTTCAAATGGATTTAAGTTTCCGCGGCGCTTGGTCCTTTGACTTGACAAAAGTGTGATCGTAGAAAAAGTATAGTGTGCAACTCGTGTGATTTCAGCACTCGACTTCGTCTCGTGCTAAAATTCTCACAACTCGCGTGAAATAGAGAACTTTCTGCACTTGTTGCACAATATACTATTACGATCAACTGAATCGTAAACCTACTATTATGAAGCTCTGTCTCTAATGGTAAAGAATATTTTTACGAGCTGTTCTCTTAAAACCATAGCAACATGCACATTTATTGTGAATGTTTTCAAAGACTATTTCAATCACTGATATATAATAATACTGGAACGCTAAATGATCACTGAAATGTGAAAGTACTGGAACGGTATCTGACGAAAATGCGAGCCGAGAGAGACAGCTAGATGTTGGACCGTGTACCTTTGTTATACAATGTGTTTACATAGCAACCGCTCTACAAACAAGTGTTAGGCAAAGAAGGGTGGCCCTACAACTCTTGAAAATTTCTAATGATTTGTTATTAAATCTAGTTAATGTTTTGTCAATTATTGTCTATTTGTAAATTGTTTCATTTTGCATTTCTGTATATATTTTTGTTTTGGAAAAATGGTTAAAATTTATTTACATTATATATTTATTTTTCTCAAGCTCGCGTTTCCTTTGTTTTCATAGGGAATATATTTGTAATAAAGATATGTACAGTTTTCTTCTTTCGTTTGTAATAACTAACAGATACATAATTATAAAAAGATCAGTCTTTAAAATAATATAAAATATAAATTTTTAAACCGTAATATTAACTACTGTGAAGATAAACAATATGATAATGACAAATGATATGTTGTTGATGAGCACTTATTTTATTCAAACTTGTGATTGGCTATTGCAATATTATATATGGTAAAAGTTAAAATTTACCTAGTTTATATCATACTGTCTTACAACATACAAATGATGCTTATAACATCCACCGATATTAGAACGATTTAACCGAGTTACATGTAAACAAACTATTACACACCACATTGACGAGTTCCATTAGCTCTGTTTTTGAGCGTTTTAGCGCTGTACAATGTTCTAAAATTGTTTTATAAAAAAATCCTTCAAATAAAAGTGAAAGATAATACGTAACTTCTATTCGAAGCATTTTTTTATAAAATAATTTTAGAACATTGTACTGCGCTTAAAACACTCCTCTTAAATCACCCAAAAACAGAGCTCATGGTACCATCCATTAAGTATTACCATACAGATGAAAATGAAGCTTTTCCGATCCAGTATTACTATATTTCAGTGCCCACAACTAATCAGAACACTAACATCTTGGAGGACGCAACTTGGTGACACGTGCGAACATCAACAGAGTGTCATTTTCAGTTATTATTTACATGCTTTCTTGGATAACGAATCATAACCTTTATTACAGTAATTACATAATTTTAAATGTGAACTATTTCTTGGAAAAATATCTGCTGCTCATATCAAATAAACAATTATATTTTGTCAACACTTAAAATTTAAATCAATTATGTATTGGTTATTTATTTCCAAACATTGTGTGATCGTGTGTAATAATCATGTTTGTAAACTGTGTGGTGTTAAACTCATCCGAGTGTAGTAATCTGGCATACAGTATTATAAATATAAATAGAAGGCACTACCCCTAATGAACGAATTGTTGTATTCGGAGAAATTCTAGCAAATAATTTCCGGATTAAGAAAATTCTAACGTATTGGATATTTTGTTGATAAGCCAAGGGTACCAGGTTCGAAGCCCAGTTGCTTAAACAACAAACTAAAAATAATAAATCTATCAAATTTTAAATTAAAAACAAAAAATCTGTTGTGTGATGAGTGCAACACATATCTCTCGTTAAACAACTTTTAACGGAACAAAATAAAAAGTTTCAAATATAAATTGTAGCTAATAATATTTTATTTATTTTTTAATAAAACAAAATCTACTCTAACTCAATTATTTACTAAGATACGCTCATAGAACTTGTTAGGTTATTAAGTAAACAATTTCGTTGGATAGCTTGATAAAAAAAAAATTTAGTACGGAAATAAATTAACTAAACTCTCAATAAAACATATTTATTAAATTTTGAGTGAAAGAAAAAAAATCGCCTCATATTTCAGAAAAAATTCACACTGCTTTCTGCTAGCAAACTTAATTTTGGGTTGTATATGTTTGATTATAATTTATTACGTGATCTTACTAGTGATTTTTTATCACGAATTACAAGTATTATTTATAAAAATATAAAGACAACATTTGTCATTGTTTCATAAAAATCAAAAAAATAACTAAGTTACTAGGGCACAGAGACCGACCAATCCAATCAATCTGTAACTAAGGACGCGTTTTGTTCTTAATGGAACTCATCAGCGTAGTGTAGGCCACCAACTGTTGTGAGGCAGTGACACCGACTGACTGGACCGGCGAGATATAAGATCCCAACAGGTTGGTAACTCTGGATGTACAATTATTATGTTTTCCTTTTTTGTAAATGCAAATAATAATTATACAGATCATTAATCAGTTTTCGTCATCATAAACTACTTTTAAAAACTAAACTAAAAGTTCAAAAAAATTATCTATAAATGTGTTATTATATTTATGAGAAAACTTATATGAAATTTGTTAATATTTCAGCGTAATGTCAAAATATTACATTTTAGTTTCAAAAAAAAATCTGCTATCACGTATTCCATTGAAAAATTTCATAATTAGTTACCGGTTTAGTTTGTTCAATATTTAAATACATCAGGAATTATAATTGACTAGTTCGGTAGGTGTTATAAAACTAATGATAGGAAAATGAGTCACTGATAATTTTTATTACACCGCACGCCTACGCTTTCCCGTCTTGTAACTTATATTTAATAGAAATGTAAACAGATATTAAGTTTCACTTTATTGTTAGTTTAACTAGCTCTTAATATTTTTTCCGTAAGACCTGTTCTAAATAAATGAATATATCATCACGCGGTATACCTATAAATATGGCACTCTGTTTAAACTAAATCTCGGTATATGAAACCGTTTTGCGCATGGAATGCGGACGTCAAACCACAACCCCAAATATGTATGTTTATTTGTTATATGTGAAGTGCAAAAAAAGTCTAATTTTATTACTATTATATGGTACAATATGAAAAAGAAACTGCTATATTAAACCGAATTGATTTAGGTAAATTTGTGTGAGTAATGTTGTAGTTTGTATTTATTCAATTATGTGACACTTCATGCCAATTTTATAAATTCCAACCAGTACCAACCTTCTAACAAATAATTGCGTTTTGAAATGAAGCTTGTTTCGATATGCAATTGAGTTTCGTAATGACTTCATTATGAACGCAAAATATACAAATAAAATTCACATATTCTAATAATAAAATAGAATGTATTTACAAGATTTAGAAAAATACGTATTAAATAAATAACAAATTATGGTAGAACCATAATAATATTATTGGTCTTTGTTCGCCAAGGGAACCGGAGATGAACTCTACAAGTAATCTTCACCATTTCACCGCGTCAACAGTTCATATCCACAGAAGTCATACGACGTATGCTTCTTCATCCATATCCAACATTCTTTCTAATTCTAATTCACATTTTGAACAACGGTACCCGAAGCACCCAATACCTTGCAGACAATTGCCTTCCAAACTGCCGGTCAAATAATATTTGTCCTTTCTTATGAGCAATCTAAAAAATAGTCTGTATAATAATTATTCATAAATTATACAATTAAAAATAAATTCGAAGTTGCTTAATTAAAATGATAAAATAATAATAATAATAATGTTTTATATTGTAATAATAATAAATTATACTGGTAATTACTGTAAGAATTCTTTTTAAATTTATAAATAAGGTGATCCACGTATACTGATAAACATATACAGATTTTAGAAGCATTTAAATGTAGAACAATGATTAAAATAGCATTAAGTGTATAATCTATAGCACGATGAATCACAAAGTTTTCAAATTAATGATTTCACTGTAAATTGCCTCGTTTTCCTTTCTCTGAAACTAAAAGATCCTTTTTCGCAAAATTTGTTTGTTTTGCACATGCTATTTTATAAATGAGTCATAAGTGTATTATCTAATAAAATTAAATTATCTATTCACATGAATATTCTAACTGAAATATATTTTACAGATATTTTTGCGCATAACTTAATTCTCTAAAATTATTATAAACCGTTAAACGGCCAATTTCTAAAAATAAATGTATTGTAAACAATCTAACAGTTTTTGTAAACATTTACAAACATACAGGTAGACCCAAAAATGACTTACACCACATCAAAAATAAAGCAGTTTCATGTAATACTAGTAACTTCAGTTTAGTAATGAGATGGAATACCGAATAAAGTAAGAAAGTCAGTTTTAATTAATATTAAAACTAACCTCCAAATGAACATTTAAAAATACTTGTTGCAATTGGATTCTTTATAAGTATGCAGTTTGCAAAATAAATAAACAAATCCAACAACTGATAAATATAAACGTGTTATAATGAATGAGCACTGCCTACTTGAATTGGTTAGGTTATGCGTTAAAAATAAGAAGCCGGAAACAATAAAAGTGATGTACATACCGAGCAGGAGCAGTTTGAGTTCTCTTCGAGCATCTCGCTTGTCTCTCCGCAGTTGCCGCTCGATTTCTTGGTTGATTCGTTTCTGCTCCTTGGCCTCCTCTGACATACAGCACGTCATGGTTGTATTACCTTCGGCGGGCCGCGTCCGTGGCTGCTGGCGTTGACACACAGCGAAGCGACGCGCTTAATGCAAGCGCTAGCAGCATGCACGCGCCGGGACCCCTACAGACACAACACACCCCTTCACTAGCTGTCATCAGCGCACGCAGCGCATACAAGTCATAAACGCACTCTCTCATATCATCATCGCGCACTGTCAATCCAATTTACTACTTATAGTTTGTATACAATGCATTCATATGTATCGGTGAATAATATTCCAAGAACGGGCATTGGAAAAAATTAACAACCTGTATTTTACATATTCATGTAAATTGTCTCACTGTTTATTATTAATTACATAGTAACTGACACCTAACGCTTTCAACTGTCGTAATTTGTCTTGCTCATCTTTTTATTATACACTCAACTATTTCTTATTGGAAACAGTTGAGCTGTCAGATAATTTTTCAGCTTCAGAACTATTTGATTAAAATGATTTGTACGTGGCACATGTATAAATAAATAACTAATACTGAAATATTTCAGGATGATAAATCTTGAAAAATTGTTCAAACATAAACAGTATTTATTCAAAACTTAGTTGCCTATAAATTATTCCGCCTTATTTAATTACAACATAAGCGTAGTCTAGTTATGATCTAGTCACTAGCTTGGATCTTGATATTTCTGTACAAGAAATGCTACTTCTAAATCAAAATCTCCCTGACTAGGACTCTTCCCAAGTATCTAACCTCTCGAACATGTAGCTGTTTGCATCTACCTCGATTAAATTTTGTGCAGATACTTACACAGTTTTGCATAACAAATTATTATCTAATTAAAGATTTGATTGTTAAAACGCATTTCCAACACATTTACACATACACGAACACACACATACATACACAGCGGTTGAACCCCGTTCCTCCCCCACTGGGTGTGGTAACTACTCTAGGCTACCTACGAGACGGTCGAATCGGATCCCACAACTAACAGAAATTCTAACTTACAGCTACCGTGAACACAAATTCACATACATATAATCCGTTTACAATAACGAGATTCTTGAAGCCCAACGCCAATACTTGCACGTGTTTATTAATAAGATTAAAATCGGAACAAATGGTCAAGTAACGGGGGGATAGCACGTATTGGATCGGCCTATGTTTAGGTTACCGAGCTTTTATAAGCTTCAACGCAGCAAACAGACACTTATAAAACTATTACGGAATAAATGGCGTACCTAGATTAATATCCATAGAGTGAAATGGTATTTAACACCTTTACTAAATTGCACTATCACAATAATAATCACTTTTGATTATACGGCAACCGCCTATTCACAATATGGCGGTGTCTGATCTGCTGTCGTTTTGCTGAACGGCGCTGCAATCGTTCATCGCAGGAAGATACTGAACGACCGGCAAAGCGGTAAATTTAAAATGGATTATTAAATATAATATCTACCGTCTCAAAGTTTCCATAAATTATGTAATAATCATTTGGATTGTTATATTTTATTATTCATTCATTTCATCAAGGAATATTTGCATATTTTGAATAAAATTGGATTCCTCCGGCTGTTTTAACTAACACAAAAAGAAATCTTACAATTTCGTAATAAAATAGGATTGAATACAACTAAAATGGGAACAATAAGGTTTCTAGACCTTGGATAGGTTTTACCTGCACTGGTGGTTGCAAATGCAGTAATAGCATTAGAGCTAATACGAAAGCTTGTGCAATTAAGAAATTTACTGGTAATATAACTCAAATCAAAGGAAGAATTATTAATAATGAATTATGTAACATATTTCGTTTATTTGAATTACAATAAAAACTGTACATACACACTGTGTTATATATCTAATTGCATAAGTAAAAATGTGAGTAATTTATGGAGTCTTAAAACGACATCCTAAAAGAGTATTGCTGTTATACAAAGAAAATTAAGACAATATTAAAACATTCCTTGTACATTAAATTAAATAATAAAAGATAAAAAATCAAGTAGTACATAATCAAACGATAAGAGTAAAAAAGCAAAATATTTTAACTAAAAATCTTCACGCAATAATTCATCACAAATAAAAAATTTACGTTTGTTCGTTGAAATAAAATAACGTTTCTTTTATACTGTCACTATATTCTCCTTTATACAAATTAAATGTAATTATTTAAATTATTGATAAAATTGAAATCAAAGTGTTAATTATAACAGTTGCACCTTTATACATATAATAAAATTAAAAAGATATATATTTTCTATCAACATAAATAAAACGGCATAAAATGCAAAACTGACTTGCTTCGTATGGTCCGATATCAAAATAATTATAATAATTTAACTTCTTAAATAACAGTAATTCAAATCACTGTAATAACAGCATAACAATTCATTACTTTCATCATCTACTAATTCGCTAGTCACTGTCTTGTACTTATGTTTCAGAACTAAAGACCATGAATAATTTTAAAAATATCGCATTAATAAAATTTAATTTATTTTCATCCCAAAACTGAATATTTAGAGCCAAGTTTATTGGGACATAATTTTTTGACACGATTTTATGAAGACGTTTCTAATATCATATAATAAATATTTAAAATAGTTCATTTCGAACCTTAAATTAAGACAGTATCTGCGCTCATATGTATGTATTTTCTTTCTTGAAATAAATTAAAAACATATTTATCCAGTCACCACTTCTTCCACGTGGTACTTAGTTCAGAAACGCGAAGATAAAACCACACAGAACAAGTCATAAACAAATGATTATTAACAAATCCACGCAGTCTACCTATACAAACACCAACATAAAATGACTATCTCGATACTGGATACTAGTACGCAATTATTTGGCAACTTAGGACGGGATTACACAGATACATAATAATATAATACAGGTCGTATAATACCTAGAGTTCCCAGCTGCAGTATTCCAACACAACTGCTTATTAAATAACGTGTGTAAGACCTTAATCATTCTTAACCTCAAATAGTACGAATGATGGCAATGAAATATACTTCATTTAATTTTATAAACATTTTTATAGTAGAATCGAATTTGGAAGACAAAATAAAGTTTTCTGGTGGACTCACACATCTCTCAGTTAAAGGCACTTCAAGTATACACTAAAAATCTAATATTTGTTATCATTGTCTAAAATATTTTTCCTTATCTTGGTATGAGCATAAATGAGATTGTTATATAATTAAATACCTTATGATATCAATGATATAAATCTTTTGCATAAAAATATAACAGTTTCTTGTTGGTACCTCATGTTTAAATACTCTGTAGGTCAAAACCACAACAATAACAACAAACTAATGTTGGCATTGATTAAATGTTAGTTAATATTGGTTCACAGAGGCCGTGTGAAGTTGGCTGGGAACATGCCTTTCTCGCCAGTTGTTTCCTTGATGCCCATCAGCCAGCCTTCCTCCTGAAACACACACAAATTATTTATTTATTATATCTTACGGACATTCGGACCAATTCTCCAACTCAGTTGTTGATTATTAATCACTTTCTAAGATTTTTAATCCATTGAAAATCCTCAACACACAAGAAAAAATCAAACTGTCACTTGTAACAATTGTCTCTATTAGTCAAAAATATTAACAAGTAGTTAAAAGTTAACAAATGAGTTAGAGAATTGGGCCGACACAATCAAAACGAATTTAGTGGATCAAATAAAATAATGTATTTCTGCAAATCTCGCAATTGATTTTTTAAGATTATCAGTAAAAATTACAATGTAATTATGTTTACTTCTGATAGTATTTTGCGTGAACGGAAGATTCCGAATGTGAAGAATAGGTGAACATTCAATATTTAACCATTTTTAATGCTGCAATTTTATTCGAATGTAATAAAACCTATCCGCATTATATGTAATGTGTATTAAAATTCAAACGTACCTGTTCTTCGGGATCATCATATTCAACTACTCTGATTGTATCACCGACTTCAAAGGACAGTTCATCAACATCTTCACGAGTGTACTTGTATGTGGCTTTTACTCTATACAGAACACCAGGTGGGAGATTATCTGTAGTAGCACCTACAAGAATAAGAAAACCAAAATATAATTTTCAGTTGAATTCCACCGAGTAGGTCTAAAATAAAACACATTCACTAAAAAAAAATTATGTTTCCATGCTCATGCTGTTGGATAAGCTATGTTCTCAATTTTCAGTAATATTTTTTTTTGCGAGAACTAATATTTTGAGGGTATTCTATGCTAATCCGTAAACTAAAAAAGTAAAAAAATATTTAGATCAAAAGTAACATGGACTTTAACAATATAATAAGATAAACGAAACTAGATTCTATTTACAGAATTGTTTATAAATAACACTCTGTTTAAACAGTTGGCATTGGAAAAATATTTCAAATAAATTAAGTATTGTAAATCTCTGATCAATAAATTTTGACAATTTCCAAAGTTGTCAAAGATTATATTTCATACATCAGTAATTAAGCCTTGATAAATTTTAAATACATAAAGTATTGTCTATTTTGATATTTTATAAATTATTTACTTAAATATAAACTAAACAATTGAATCTTTCAAATTCTACAATATTGTTTATTATGTTTTATTTTTTAATAAATTTGAATAGTGCAGCTAAAATCTTAAACCTCACGTCAACCACTAATGTTACTATAATTGTAAAGAATGAATTCGCATTCATAACACAAACCATTTAAAAAATTATATAACTTTTATGTACACTTTTTTATTAGAGGACAATAAACATTATTATTATCTAACAAAATAATACTGCAAATTATATAAATATATGTTCATTTCATTCACTGTCCTTTATTTATGTATTTATGTAACAAAATTATAAATCGAAACCAGTGTAACAGTACATAATTCTTAAATAACAGCCGTTCAACCAGGAGTCCCTTTTGGACTTTTCATACACGATACTTAAAAGTTCTACATTTATATTAAACGTTAATCTACGAAGAAAAACAACAAGATCTACAAATACGAACGAAATCCGCTACAAGCATTTACTGTTCGTTCTAGAGTCCAAACTTACCAACAGGGATATCATATAGTTCCTCAACATTTTTGGTGACGACCGTGGTAGTTTCAGTGGTTTCGGTCGTCGTAGCGGTAGCTGTAGCATTGGTAGTGGAAATGTTATTATTATTTGCGTTGGCGTTGGGGGTTTTGGGCGAGGCCGGCTGTGTAGGGCTACTGTTTCCGTTTACAACAGGCGCAGGGGTGGGACTGGGAGTGGGAATAATTGTGGGCTCGCTAGTCGGGAGGATCGCAGGTCTGGACTCAGGAGGAGTACCGGGGGATGGGGTTACAGGTGTGGACGCGGGACTGGGTGTGTCTTTGTCTAAGGGTTTGTCAGATTTAGTAGGAGTTACAGGGGTTTCTTCAGACGGGGCTGCAACAACTATTTAAAACAACACACTTTTGTTAATTACTAAAAACAATTGTTAGATTAATACAAGAAGATTAGCTTTACTACTACATTTTTCCCATTTTATATACTGGGTGATTCATCGGTCTGTTACTTTTTTAAACTCTTTTATTTCAAGTTTTAGAGTTAAACTCTTCAAATAAAATATACTTGATTTATTATTTTGTATCTTTATATATATAAAATTCTGGTGTGCGTGTGTTGATAATTCTTCTCCTAAACGGCTTGGCCGATTTTGATGAAACTTTTTTTTTGTATTTACGGGGTTACTTGGATGGTTCTTACCCACAGCTAGACCCGGTAAGTGGCGCTGTTGTAAATATCCAGATTTTCCTGACCCCATAAGTACAAAAAAATTTTTTCACAAAATCGGTAAAGCCGTTTAAGAGGAGAAGAATTAGGAACGTTTGCCTACAGGGTCCAATAGAATAGCGCAACAATATGCAACTTCTGGTTTAAAGTATTATTATGTTTAAACTACTATGTTTTATGAACGTGAATAACTTCTTAATTTATAATTTCAGACACTTTATCACATCATACTTTTTTGAAAGAAACCTAATTCACTATCAACGTCAGTAAATATTTATAATTTATAAAGTGATGCATTAAAAAATATGAAGTTGCATATTTTGAGCTGCAAATGTTTATGATAAGTAGATAGACAAAGATAAATAAAATACATTTTATTTGAAGAGTTACTCTATAGTCTATAGCTTAAAAAAAAGAGATGAAGAAAAAGAAAGACCGATTAATCACCCGGTATAATTTATTTGTTTACATCAATAATAATAATATCGAAACATTTTACGATTCAAATTACAAACAAAAACAAAACAATTCCATGTAAAACTATGAACCTGTTGATTCAACAACAATTATTCGTATTAAATTTGAAATAATTAATACTATATAAATTACCTCGTTTAAGAATTCCAAATGGGAAAATGAATAGCGTAAACAAAAAATTAATGATATAATATTATTGTTTGCACATAATATTCATGCAAAAAGTTTAAAAATAAAAAATTAGTGATGTACTTACGTGCGACTGAGTTAGTGGGAGACGATGGGCCGTTATTTATAACGAGGGTCGAATTCGAGTTTGGAGATTTGGGCAACGTTGTTCCATTATTCTTCTTAATCGTGTATGAGCCTCGCTGACTTTCTGTCGCTAATTTGTCTACTATCGCTTCGAGTTCAGCAAATACCTATAAAAATTATAAATTTCAACATTATCGAACAATAAAGAACTAACAACAATTCAATCAATACAAACTCAGGAATGTATAAAAATATACTACTGGACAAAAATTGATGGGACACTGTTTTACGATTGCTGCGCAATTTTAATAAAAGTTTAAAGACAATGGCTCGTACCACAGGCTTTGTTTTAGGTAAAATAAGGGAAGTGTTTTCCCGATGTTTAATGTACTAAAATAATTTTATTTAAAAAATGCTTCGAATTAAAGTTACAGAGAAATATGTTATCTACTACTAATTAATTTTAAAACATTCTACAATGCTAAAATAGTTCTCTTAGAAATCCTAAACCAGTGCTCGTGGTACCAGCCATTGAAATGAAACTATAGGCAAAAATGAAACATACTAAATTTAAATAAATCTATGGAAAAAAAGTGTCCAGCATAAATAGTATTCCACTATATAATTATTACAAAACTTTACATACCCAGTTCTCCACACTATAACAATGAAATTTATTTAATCAATCATATACTGAACTTATTATTTAAATACAAATCGATTTTGATAGCAATCAAACGGATGTCGAAAGAAAGGTAGATGAAACAGATAAATGAGGACGAGATTGAGGGTGAGCGATTGTTGTGTGAGTAACCGAGGAATAAATGGACAAGTTATTTGCAGGAAAGAATAACGAATAACTCAGGTAAAGGTGAACAAGGGACAGTATATTTTAATTTTTCCATCTGAACTAGAATGGGGTCCTTCATAATTTTCATTTGTTTTTATGAAACTTTGTCTAAAATGAAGACTATTTGTAGTTTTAAAAAGTCTTAATTATTATTCATTAAGCTGCAATGATTTTTTAAAAAGGTTATAACGTCATTGTTGTTGTGTGTTGCGGATTTATGTTAGTTAACAATTCAAAACAAAACTAAAATCTTCAAATTAGGTGCACAATATTATACACTTCGACAATCTAACAGCTCAATAATAAGAAACATCAAAGAATTTGGGAAAAATTACTATTTTTAAAACTAAAATATCTTAATAATTTATTATAGCTTTTAAACTTGTATTATATCTAGTACGAGTTATAACACAAATTTCTAATTTGCCATTTTGTGACTCTAGTGAAGGACTCCATTAATACTTGTAGTAATACGACAGATTTTGACTGTACCTCTTTGTAATACATTAACTAATGTGCTAATTAAATTATATACTTTCTGTTGGTACCTTTGACGTTTCAGAGTGGAAGACTTGTTCAGAGGAGAAGAGTGTCTGCAGGTTGGTGACGAGGAACAGAACCCGCGAGTCATAGAGCGCGGGTAACTCATCATGCAGCTCGGAGTTGAGCACTTCGTACGTGCGCTTGGCTTCCTCTAGCTGCTCGCGACCTCGCATCACCTTCACATCGTCCCTCTTCTTCGACATGTTGGCCTGCAACGCTTGGAAGCTGTGTCGCTGGCTGTCATAATCCACCAACTTACGTCCGCGCTTGTCGATCTTTTTCTGAAATGAATCAAACAAATTTATCAAATATCACTACAACTGTAACGGTATAATTAATTGATAGCATTTTAATAATTGACTCAAAAATTTGTCTAAAGAAAAAACGTATATATCTGTACGAAATATGTCAATTATTTTAACCCAAGCATAAATATCAGATTTAATTAAATTAATATACCTACGCAGTCAACCTTTCTGATATGTCACTGGAATATAGCGTTTTAAAATATATTTTCTAATTTACTGCTTTCTACATCATATTAAATATATCAAAACCCAGTAAACACTGATAATAATTAAAGTGTACAACTTTCTATTTTCAACTAACAAAGCGTATAAACTAATTGCATAACTTCATTTACATTAATTTACACACTCGTGAATTGCGATCAATATTGAATTTGCAATAATCTTGTAGAGACGACCACAGCAAAGCTAATAATTACTTATACTAACAAAAGTATAACATATGAGTGCTCAGCAGAGTCTACAAAAATAACAGCTGTTCTCAGTATTTTAATTTGATACTTTCTGTTGTGTAGCATCATATAATGAACTTAAAAAAAAATACACTCAATAGTGAACAGCTATTAACACTTAATACTTAATAGTTAATACAAGTGAAGAAAAGGAGTTCTTGCTGCTTGAGTTGATTGAATGAACGAAGAGGTCACCGAATATAGTCAATTGAGTAATGAGCCCAAAAAGACTGACAATAATTTCGCTTTCAAATCAATTACAATATTGTATTTCTAAATGTACAATTTTAAAAATTGTGGGTTGTATAATAATGGACCTCTCAAAAGGGGTGTGTGTTAGAGGGTATGTCTTACCCTCATTTCGGGGAACTGTCCCTGGTAGGTGTTGAGTGGAATGAGCACTTGGTCAGCGAGCTTGTGACTGAAATCCTGCCAAAGCATTTCTATGCTCTGCGTCTGCATGTACAACAGATCGTGTCCACTCCACTGGCTCTCGTAGATGTCGCTCACGGCGTCCATCAGTGTTTTTGACGCTGCCTGTACATCTACACTCACACACAAAAAGAATTAATACTAATGAAGATTCAATCGTTCAATTTAGGTTTGAGAAAAGGATGACAGACAATATCGCAGACCTTGCGATATGCTACTTTTCCTCCAATTTGGATGAAACTTCGTGAATTTGTCACATTTTACAAATTACAATACAAATCAAAAGGAATCATTCAAATAGGAGGTGAAGTAGTAAATTGCAAAGTTGAACCAAAAAAGGAATAAGTGATACATATCATACTCTTTTAAAATGAATTAATATTTTTTGCAAATATTTCTTATACTACGAAAAATTCTGGGATTTGTGTCAGACGCATTGTTTGTAAATAAGAACTTACTTCTGATACACCTGATGTAATTGTTAAATTCCTTTTGCAGTCTGTTGGCAGCGTTCTGTTGTTTGGTGAAGTTCTGTAAATGTTCATCGAATATGTCATCTGCTGTGCGATCTACCTTCCCTAGGTTTTGTAAAATCTGAAAAGAAAACTTTCATTATTTACAAGAAAACCAACATAGTTAGATTTAATTATAGTGGAATTATGTACTCTTATATGTCATATGACATTAATTTGAACTTAAATAGCCCGTTAATTATCATAATAATTGTTTATGTATCAATAGCTATGAATTATAGTTTTACTGCTCCAGTATTTTGCTTGATTCATAAAGTAACGCGATGCCATTAACATCAGATCGACAGATTTTAATTTATTACTGCGGTAAAAACATAATATAAAGTAACTTAGTTTTCAAGGATACATATGTATTACACTTTTGTATTAATACTCGTTCATTATACAAACAGAACTGAAATGCTTCAGGGAAAATATATAATTTTTACTATAAATATAACTTTTCTTACATCACAGTGCCGTTTGAGTAATGTGTTTCTTAAATATCTTTAAGAGAAAGGGATTAGAAACTTGTAAGGTTTACGATTATTATTAACAGAAATTCTGTTACGCTGTAAGTATCAAGAATAATAACAATAATGCGTGAAATAGATACTATATGCAATCAAACAAACAACATCGTTTTGTCTACGTGATTACTATCAGGTTCATTAATTAAATAAAATAGTGCTCCTCTTCTTAACTGCAGGTGACAAGTACCAATAATTATTATTGTTTAATGCGAACGTAAAAGGTAAACTGGTTAAAAAACATTAACGTACGCACTTGAATGCGTGGTTTTGTTGAATCTAAAATGCGGAATAGCTTTCAACTATCCACATCCAGTCAATTTAAGACAACAGAAACCAAATAAGGCTACTGGAAAGTGTTTCCCGTGGTACTACGAAGATCAGTGGTGTAGAAGGAACATTTTCTAAGAGAATATAGCTAACATTTATATTTATACACTTAAGATTTCTTTACATTAAATGTACACTTCCTATCCACTTCCAATTTAATAACGATTACAATTAAGTTAAAGTTGATTTAAAATAATTATGTTTGTATTTGTTGTCCCTATTTTCTCACAGGATATTTATAACAAGACAAATCAAAATAAAACGGTTCTATTAGATTAGATGCTAAATCTGATTCAATTATAGTTTATTTTGATGAGTGTGCATTCGTAGAAGCGCTAATCAAGTCATAATACTTAGAATCATAATAAAAATATTTTTCTAACATATTTGTTATAGTTACAAGAACCTGTAATTGATCAACTAGTTTATAATTTACTCTCTTTGTTTTTAAGCGATATAATAATATTCTGCAAAATAAAATAATATAATTAATAAGTGGAAAAACTTGTATAACTCATAATAATGAAATAATAAGACTTTTGCATATAGTTCTGTAGATATATATTTATTAAAATTCAACGTTTCGAATTATTAACATAATTTTTTGTCAGGAAACAAAAGAATGACATAAACAAGTTAATATCTATAGAACTATAACCAAAAGTCTTATGTTCGGTATTATAAAGATATTTTACTGTTACTTAAATTTACTTTTAATAGATATTTACAATATAAGTGGGATAAGAATATACTTATGTGATTTCACATGCCTATCTTAATAATGCATTATCACACGAGTATTGTACAATATTTAATCTACGCCCGCCCAAAATTAAAAAATTTAAATAATTAGACTTTATTTTTTTGACCTACTCCTGTATAAATATATCCCCATTATTGCAATTTTATCGATGAATTATAGTACCCATAATTCACTGTTTCATAATTAACTCGACCAATCACAAAGCCAGAAATCCATAATTCACAGTTATTTTAAAAATGTGATGTAGATCACCAAGCAACGGCCGTCTGACAGTTGACAGTATAGTTAGTTGTCATTGTGTGTTTTGATATTGACTTTTTCAACGTGAGTTTTCAAAGTATTTCGATCATTTTCAAAAGTGATTTCCGAATTTACAGAAGTAGAAAAAGTATAGTATTATATTCGGGATTATGGTCATTATTCAATCGGATGATTTGCATCACGAGCCGTGAATAATGACTACCATAATCCTTCATATAACACACTATTAATCCATGACGACCTCAATTTGATATTATGTAGTTCTTTTTAATATATTTTTGAAGCATTTCGTGAAAATGAATGATTTAGTAAGTATTTCATCGGATATAGAAGAAAAAGCTTCAAAAATTATTAATTAATTAAATATTAATTAATTTAAAAAATTGAAAATAAATAGTACATTAATGAAAACGAGAGCGGCAATGAACATTTAACTCACGGAATTAGATAGCGTAAATTATTATTTTTTAATAAATGTACATCATCTTGTCTTAAACATTGCTGCCAAAAATTTAATAGTCATTTGGATAACTTTAGCATGGAGTTTAAACTTTATAATACCGGGCATTAATATTTCAATATGTGATTAATTTTGTACAAGAAAATATAAATAAATATATCGCTGATTGGATTTTGAGTTTTAATTTGTCCAGAATTTCTTTGAAAATATCCGTTGTTATAGTTTAGGTTTAGATCAGCAAGCCCTAGTCTCCCCGTTCGTGTCGCCGGCACTGTTTTGACACTTCGTGTGATGTGTGGTTTACAACCTTGCTATGACTATCACCCGGTGACCACGTCCATCCCATACATGGCCACGTGGAAATCCACTTCAGTCACTGCTTCACTTATACCTCGCGTCGCACCAAATATTGATCCCAAATTCAACGAATTCCATTCAGATTTTTAGTTTTTATTGTGCCGTATCTCTTTGTTTATATCTTGTATCACACTGGAGCAGAAAGCATGAGTGTTGTAAATGAATTAAATGTCGTTAGACTGTTTTGGAAGTGTGAAGAAATTTTTGGGAAATAAAGAAGAAGGTTTATTAATATTGACTGACATTTACATTTGCATATATGACGGAAATGAGACATCAATTTCAGTAGATATCTCTAAATTATTAAATAATAACAACCTACTAATAACTACGATTTATTGTTTTACTATCAAGAAGGCTTCTAAAGATGCGTTTTAAATTGGGTTAGTATTTGAAGTATTCTTTAGAGTTGACTTGACAGGGGTTAGGGTTCAATTTATTGCCACACATGTTTGTTAGATTTTTTCATAGAAACGAGGTCGTGTAAAACTAACGCAACAAATATTCTTGAGCATCATCCGTGTTGACAAAGTTTTGTTTCTGGACTAGCCCTTGTTTAAGTGCATTTGACCAACCCAAAAGATATGGTCGTTTAGAATAGTTAAAGATAAGACGTGTTTGCACGTCTTCGGTGCGCCTCAAGATGTAGCAAAGTAAAAAAAAAAAATCTGATGTAGCCAACACATAACCTCCCCCAATACTACTCTTAAACGGTACAAAATAGTATTTGATGATATAGAAACATACCTTCTTATTTGTTTATTTTCTATATATATTTGAGAATTTTCATTTTCTTTCGTATATTTATTTAATTTTTTGACATATATTTCCCTAAGAAAACAGCTTCACAATCACAATGACATGTGTCACATTTCGTAAAAAATTGAAAATTTTTAAATGTTTCCATGGTGTACTAGGATTGCAAGATTTGTGAAATCTAATTGCTTTATATTTTATTATCTCTAAACCTAATGAAAATTAATAAAATTAGTGTAATCAAAAAACATGTAAAATTAAATATTCTTCAACTTTCAAAATAACATAAATTGTTGAAAAAGGAAATTTAACCATGTTTTTCACGAAAAACTGTTAAGGGCTTCAAGTAAACTGCTACTTCCGGTTGACCAATTTTATCCAAAATCTAATCAGCTCTTCATTTAAATATAAGAAGCAATAATTCACAAAAATGTATTTTTTGGTATTATAGTATTTGAGTTATGCGAGACGAAAAAATTGCCACAGACTACACACATACATACATACAGACATCATCGCGAAAATAGTAAAATCGTATTGTAGGGACCCTAAAACGTGCTTATTCATTGAAAACTCAATACCCAATTTTTTGACCAAAAACAATACCTCCCGTACCTAGAGGTAGGCGGGAGGTAAAAAACACAATTCTTTAAAACCTGTAACTAAGTTATAAACATATTCATGCGTTGTTGTCGTTGGTTATCATTTCTTTTATCCGTTAATTATTACAAATATTATCCATTATACCGGATGTAGTATTGAAATGTGGAATATAGGGATTTCATTTCAATGCTATTTTTGATATTGCTGTAAATTTTTCCTGTAAAGTGTAAATACAAAAGTTGTTCAGAAATTCTGAATCAGAATTAAAAAATGTATAATAATAATATTTATTTGGGAAATTGAAACAGTGTCCTGCAAAATTAGACAAAAACAAAAAAATATTTGATATTTCAAAAGCAAGTTAATATTTATTTATTTTTTCTACTCCTGTAAAATATATCCCCATTATTTAATTTTTTTCAATGAATTATAGTATCCATAATTCTAGACAGTGAAATATGATTCATAATTCACTCTTCTCGACCAATCACAGAGTCAGAAATCCATAATTCACGGTTATTTTAAAGACGTGATGTGGATCACCAAGCAGCGGCCGTCTGACAGTAAAAATGTAGTCAGTTGTCATTGTGTATTTATGTTCACGTTTTTCAAAGTATGTTTTCAACGAATTTCGATCAATTTTCAAAAGTGATTTCCGAATTTACAGGAGTAGAAAAATTATAGTATTATATTTGGGATTATGGTCATTATTCACTCAGATGATTTACATCACCCGCCTAAGGTTCGTGGCGAAAACTCCATCTTCGTGAATAATGACTATCATAATCCCTTATCTAATAATATACACTTTATTTAATGGAAAGAAATGAAATATGAAATTCGCCATTATATCATTACAAATACAACCTTGTACGAAATTTCCACAGAAAATAATACAACAATGTAAAATAAATAAATCTTAATCTGTTTTATGAAATGTCAAATATTTCTCGTTTTTGTTTAATTACCCATGGTCGTATTACAATTTTCTTCAATAAATATTAATTTTAATTTGATTGATATATAGTGAAGTACTAACATTTAGATAACCAAATAGTCCTTAATGCATGCATTTTTAAATTCTGAACACCTATTGTATAGACACTTTTGCTGTAAAGTTAATAGGTAAAAATTTACAGCAATATCAAAATAATAGGGTTGGTATCACTATATTCCACATTTAAATTCTACACCTTGTATAAGTGTTCCATTATTTTGTCTCAGGTTCGGTTGTCTGGTTGTATAAATAAAAATGAACTTTACTCATATTTTCATCGCATTTGCTAGAGAATAATTACGGTACAATGTTGCAAAAACAAAACAAAAACAATCCTGTAAGAATAATTACGTTCATAACATAAGCACAATTAATAAACTCTGTCAGCAAAAAAACCGGTTGGAGAAAATGTGAATGTCAAAAATGTTATTAACATAAACAAATGCACGTCGTACACTGTATACCTTAACCACTCCTTTTAAAACAAATTCCTTACGACATTGAATCAAACAAATGTTGTTTATGAATCGGAACCTAGAACCGGTAAAATAAAACGCTATCATTACCATAATAGATGATATTGATATGTGAATTGTTGAAGATATGTTTACAAACGTTCACTTTTGCGATGGTAAAGTAGCTCAGGCATTCCAGAGAGCACGGCATCAGTGGCGTAGTCAAAATAAATATTCCGACACATTACTGTTCAATATCTGTCAACATCTTTGATAACAAATTGAATCATTTGCTGATAAAAGTTCAGAGAAAATACTACGAAAGAACTGACGCAAGACTGACCGCAAAACCATGCAAGAGAAATCGTATTCTAATCTACAAATTTAATGTTGCAGACTTACAAGTAATTCTTAAATTAAATGATTTTGACATCGGATTGAATCGCAATGATCTGTTTCAATATCGTTCCGTGTATTACCAATCAGCAACCAAATATTCAATAGCTACGATATATCATATACTGAGATCCGCATTATCAGTTCTAAACTCAGAAATGGTAATTGCTAATTGGTTTGATGATTTTTCTCTAACACTGCGAAGATATTAAACATATAATTCTACTAAGAGAGCTTCAATGTACAATAATTTGTTTAAAGGAAAAGATTTTTTGGTTTAAGTAAAATTTATTAAACTTCAATGTTTCGAATTATTTTTTTCTTCTTCTCTTCTTTATGTTGCAATGTTTTTAGCACTGTTCAACAAACGCTGTTATGATACCTACGTAATTTTTAAGATGGTTCATGATGTCAAAGAGAATGAATGTATTGATTTTCTATAACATAAGTTATGCTTCCATCACTTTCTTTCGAAAAGTATATCAAGAAAAAACTTTTTAATAAAAAATTAAACCGACGAAGAAAAAAACTGAAAAGTGAAAAATAAAATAAACTTTTTATTCTTAATAACTAAGCTCTTATGTAAATTAATGTAAGTAACTAATTTTGAGTCAGGGTTGGTTAAATTTTTTGTTTAGCCCCTACTAAAAATTAGTTACATTAGTTTAGGAGCTTAATTATTTTTTTCGTCCATTTCATTTTTTGTTAAAAAGTTTTTGTTCTTTTTTTTTCAGGTTATCTGTTTTCCTTCTCTTAGGGGAAGATTTTTTCAAATTCAAATGGAACCAACTTCGAGGTAAACCGTATTCAAAAAAAAAGAATCATGGAAGTCGAATAACCCAGTACTAAGTTATGCGTGGTTGAATCGGTTAACAGGTAATGTTTTTCAAATTTAAATGGGACCAACTTCTTGGTATATCCTATCCAATAAAAATAAGTCATTAAAATCGGACTACTCTGAAAAAAGTTATGCGTGGTTACACATAAAAAATATATATATTCATCGATTTAGAACGTTCCCTTTTTTTTTGTCGGTTATAAACAATTAGCTGTAGAATGTAGAAATTTTATTTGAAGTCAAGTGGTGTCCACATTATCTATTCTGTCGTTGTTGTCAGTTTCTAGTGTAACTTCATCTTATTAATAAATTGTTTATTTATAGAATAAGGAAACACGGCCCAATCTGTAGTTTCCTCTGTAGTCTATACAAGGTGAACTTCTAATTCATGAATTCAGTAAAGTCAAAACCACTGCATATTTCCAACAACCCAAACTGCAAACAATTTGTTGAAAATCTAAAAATACCTTACATTAGCTCGGATTAATCTGAGTGTTTGTTGAAGTTGGTCACAACATGAAAACATCACATCGTCGGTTCGTGAGCCGCAGCCGCGTCCGCGTCTACGTAGCTTGCGTGAGACCTGCAGGTGGGTGTACACATGAAGTAGAGAGGTCACGTGAAAGGTGCATAGCTACGTCGACATTTGCAAACAAGTGCGGAAAACATTTTCATTGAACACGGATAGGATAGTGACAACCGATGGTTACGCAGTGCCGTGCGCACGCTTTTCTTTAGGAGGGCACAATATAAAAAATATAAAGACAATAAAAATTGTCAACTGTTTCATAAAATACAGTCTCAGAATAATAACAAAGTTATTAATTCACAGAGACTGGCCAAGCCAATTAAACGGTAACTACAGACGCGTTTCGCTCTTATTGGAGCTCATCAGTGTAGTGTAATCCGTCAACTGCTGTGAGGCAGTGGCACCGATTGACTGGCTCAGCGAGATCTAAGATCCCAACAGATTGGCAAATGGAACTAAGAAGTAAATAAATACTCTCAGGACCATCTACCGTTCTTAAACTTTTTGTTTTCTTTGAAAAATTCAGTGATATTCATTTAGTTGTGCACTGCAACTGAAAATTAAATTAGAATTACACATTCGAGATTACAAATTAGTAATCAAACACTGAACAAAAACAACTTCCCAAAATTGACAGCCAACCCTATTCTTACTAAAGTTCCTAGTTTTGCCTGCCTAGGCCTCCTGAAACCAAGCAATTTCAAGACGATTTTGAAATTGGGAAATCCCGAATAAAGAAAGCGAAGCAACGCACAAAGTTTAAATTTCCTAATTTATATGCAAGACATTTACAGAAAAGATTCGTCAGTGCTATAAAAATTGTCTAGATAAGGCGAATGACAAAACACGCAGTTTTATTAATCGCCAACAACGTCGACATTAAAACTGTATCGTCTGAATACAAATGACCCCAGACCAAAACACTGTTAAATGTAAAGTTTAAACACTTGAACAGTTTCAAAGATATTACTTATTATCAGTTTACATACTAGCAGTTGAAGTGCCATTTTATTGTTTGCGTTGCCTTACACATAATATAAAAAGACTTGTCACTTGTCTGTAACACTTCCGGTTATTTTTTTGGCGTTTGATAAAAATAATTCCACGTATTTTAATCAGACAGCTATAAATAGATACTGTTATAAAACAATAAATAATACAAGATTTCGTAGAATGGAAATTCTTGAATCGGATTCGTTTGCAAATAACAATTTTCCAAACTAATCTCAACAGCTTAATAAATAAATAAATAGCTCGGTGGTTACGCATCGGATTGTGGAACATAGATCCTCGGTTCGAGCTTCAGAGCCGACAAATTTTCGAAATTAAATTTCGTAAATTTTTACCACATAAAATTACCCCTATGCCGTAATTTCACGGCTGGTAACCGCTCTGCTTTGAACAGAGTGCCATACCCAGAAATTGGTAAATGGCGTGAGGATATATTTATTTTTATCTTATATCTCGAACAGCATTTTCGCCTCATTTCTCGATACACATTCAAGTTCACGTACGAAGAGTATTGAACTGAAGTTGTTTCAAAAATTGCGCATTTTTAAAACACCTGTGACTCGTATATTTTACCGATGTCACAAGTAAAACCTGTCAATATTATAAAAAAATATCGGCAACCTGCCAATACATTATGTAAAAATTTTCTTTTTCAAACAAATGTAAGTAAAACATTATTATAAATCCTTTTGATTATACGACACCTTTTCCATTCCATTTTTTTCACTGAATATTTTTTTCTGTAGTTTTTTTTTTTTTACTGACAACTTTTTCCTATAGTTCTTTTTTCATTTTATTTAAATAAATAAGCTTCGCTCGCACTTATAGCAAACTAACCCTAAGCCTACACGCTCGACAAACTCGAATCACAGTACTCATTTTTAATGGAAATTATCTGTAGGTAAGCTCAATTCGCTCGCACTTTTAACAAACAAACCCTTAGCCTACACAACTTACACCCTATAAAATCGAATTACAGTACTCATTTTTAATGAAAAATGTTTAGAAATAGGTTAAATTACTGAGAGTATCTCCGTTCTTTTGGCCACATTATTCAATTTTATTTATTTAAATTTATTATAAAATAAATTGAAACATAAAAAAAAAATACGAAAAAATTAGTGGAACTTATGGGATGGAAATAGTGTTTCACTATCACTCTTTTCCATTACATTAATATTATACAGAACCATCAAAGTTTTTACAACAAAAAATTATGTGTAATGAAATCATAGGTCGTAAATATGTGATGCAACTTGGCTATTTATCATAGTTTCTGTATTTGCAAATATCTATACAATTTAAATGTCACATCAGGTATGTTGTAACATATAAATATTTCTAGTAAAACTTCGCAGATTTATTCAATAAATCATATTTGCACTTCCGTATGAAGTCAACAACATTCTACTAAAAGATAGTTTATTACCAAACGTGGCACGTGTAAAAAATACGATTTAGTATTCCCCGCAAAACTTTTGAGTTCGATAAGGAAACAATTAATTTCTTATCATTTTCCTAGTGATATATACTTTAAAAATTTGTAAGACCTCCACAGAAACGAAAATGAAACCATCACTAACTACTACTAACTAACCTAACTTGCATATTTCCATCGTCGAGTTGTCCAGTTGCAGCAACTGCGCACATATGGAAATCAAACATTTAAATCTGAACCCACGCCGAATGACTCACATATGTATACTTGCCCAAAATAAAACCCCAACTTACAGTCTGATGTTATTATAATATCACCCCAGAGGTCCTCAAACTGTAATACATACATTGTAGTAGAGGTGTGTGGAATAAATTCATTTCTATTTCATAGGTTACATTAGTAATTTTTGAAGGAAATGTACTATTTGTGCAACTTGTACAAGTAGATGTTATACATCAGACAAACCATTATTTTTTTTTTACTTGGTAAAACTATAATTATTTGTCAAACTAGAGGGAAACGCGCTACATTTTTCCACTCACGCTCGAAGTTTTCCGAATGAGGCATTTCGAGCAAGAGCGGAAGAAGAGCTTTCTTCTCGTGTTAGACACAACATTTTTTTCACGACATGTTTCTAAAAACGATTTGATGGACCTAAAATACACTTTGAGAAAAAAAAAACCTAGTAATATTTTGTCTTCATAGATAATGCACCAATAAAGGTATTAATAAAAATTTTGTTTTAAAATTTTTGTGTTAACCAGAACTCTGTACTGAAAATTGCCTGTTTTGCTCAATAGGCTCTTCAACCATTTTAAAATTATATATATTATAAACAAATTTCCAATAATAGGCTTGAAAACAATGTCAGAAAATATAACACTTTATTTAAAAAGAAAATATTACGCCTGTAATTAATTATTAAAAGTACATAACTTTTCGTGTGACGTCAGATCGACTAGTGACAGATAGAGATTGCGCGCGCATAATCTGAGCCATCTTGGCGTTGACTGTTGTGTTCTGTCAGTTGTTTTATTGTTCTTATTTGTTGAAATTCTTGTTATAAAGCATTGCTTTGTGCCAAGTTGTGAAAACAACAGCAACAAAAATTCAAAATTATTATTTATTTCAGCACTGTTCTGTCATCAGTCACTATGACGTCACCCGGTTTTATATACAATTAGTAATTAATTACAGACTTAATTGTATTACAATATAGATGAAAACACGAAAAATATTCATATTTTCGATAAATAAAATTTAAAAAAATTGGTTGTAGAGCCTATGGCAATGTTTGACAACCGCCTCCGTCAGTCAACGACCCACTGGGCGTCTCAAGCAGGGTAGTGGGCGCCTGGCCCACCCGGTTTGCACCTCAACTAGTTGCGCATTGCGTCACAGTCTGCTGTTTTGCATTGGAAAGAACTTACCAACAGATGTTAGCAAATGATGCAACGTGGAAGAGATGTAATTAAATGCATGATTGCGCATGTGAAAATCGTAGGTAAAATTTTAGTGAAATTTTGATTGATTACAAAATTTCTTTTCTGAGAGACTGGGAGTTGGTAATATATTAATAATATGATGATGAAGATGAATATTATTTATATGAGTATTATTCTTGTCATTGACATGCGTATATTGTCTATTATTAAATACCTACGTAATTTTAAACGTTTTCAGCATAATATTAATTTCAGTGATTTGTTGTTTCGCGATGCTAAGTATTGACTTTACACACACATCCATGTTATTTAAAAACATCTTAATATTAAGCAACTTTTTAAAAATTTTTCTAGTTAGAGCAACTATTAAACTAATTACTAGGCTATTTTTCAACTTTCATTTATAAAAAAAAATTGAAAGAAATGGCCCAAAAAAAAACTGAAATTTCGTAGGCCATGACTAAAAAACTTTAACGATATACCAAAAAACAGTGAAAGGTTTTGAAATTCTCAAGCATTTGTTTACATATAAACAGTACAAAAAATTATTTGTTAAAATCGTTTTTTCAAAAAAATTTTCAGGGCCTATATCTTAACAACAAAAAGAGAGATGGATCTGTAGTGCTGACCACTGGATTCAGCACATCAAATTACACAAGCATGCCAAGTTTCATGAAAATCGCGCGACAGAAACAACTGATAGACGAAAATGTCTGAAAAATGTGCCATTGCGTCGAATTCCCATAGCATAGTTAAAACTCGAAATATAATCCCTAGGTGGGAAATTTATATATTTTTAAATTTTCTCAGTTAGGCCAATCCATTATCTATTACATCACCAATTTTCAGCTCATTTAGTTTACCAATAAAAATTTTATTGTAAAAAATCTAGAAAACGGGAAAAGATTAATTAAAATAGTCAAAAATCTCAATTTCCGAAGGCCGTAACTAAAAATCTAAGCGAGATATCAAAAAACGGCCACCAGTTTAGAAATTTCCATGCTCTAATTAACTTATAAACAAATTTTCAGCAAAAATTATTTTTTCGAGTTTTAGTCCAAATTGGGACATACGAAAAAATTTCCAGGGTCGATATCTCAACAACACAAAAAGATACGGACCTGCAGATCTCACCATTAGATTCAGGACGTCGAAATACATAAGTGTACAAAATTTCATTAAAATCGAGTGACAGAAAGATTTGTTAGAGCAAAATGTCTGAAAATGACCTAAAATGCGAAAAATCCCAAGGGTAGTATTAAGATTTTGCCAAAAATTTTCATCTCTCAGATTTTAAATTTTTATGCTCTACTCCCCTATTTTCGACCTGAAACTTACGAAAAATTAGTTTTTAGCATTACTAAAGCCTTAATTTTCAAGATATAAGCGATTTTCTGCGGCACAGAATTGAGAAAAAATTGTGCAAAAATGTTTGAGCGTCTATATCTTAAAAACAAAACGAGATAACTAAAATGAGATTTCACGAGCGTGTTCAGGATAGTTTATTTATATTGTTCATAAATATTCATGCTGGCATCTTTAAAAATACATATTTTATGAGCAATCAAAGTTGACAGAATAAATAACGAAAAAATTCAAAAATTGTCCAAATTTCAGACCCTATATCTTCGAAATAAATCAAGATAATTTGAATCGAACCTAAAATATGGATTCACCATTACTTAATAAACTATGAAAAAATGTTTCAATATATTATTCAGAACCTCTACCTATTATTATATTAAAAAATTAAAAGTCTGAATAAGTAATATATTTCAGCATATTTTTCCAAATATTTGAGAGGACTTAAAATTGTATATTCTTGTAGGTTTGTGAATTGATTACGGTGTGACAAAGTAAATATTAAAAAAAAAAAATAGAAGTCATTGAATCACTGAGTAAGTTATTACACACGGTTCATACTACAAAATCAATTTAGAAACCCAAAGGCAGTGCAAAATACGCCAGAGTTAACCACGTAGGCTAAATGCAAATTATAATTTAACAGATGAACGGACAGTGTACCCGAATCATGTACAGGCGATCGAACTTGAATCTAATAAGTATCGGTAACCAGCAACAGGGCCGTACTACAATTAAAATTTATGCATGTAGACCATTAAAATTTGAGGAACAAAAACAAAATGTTGTAAATTCTTCCTGTCCTTTCATAAAAATAGCGCCATTATTTTATTTTTTCAAGTATTTTAAATAGTACTAAATAATTATAACAGTAGTGTGTTTTAGACATACATTGTTGTGTTCTGTGATGAGAGACAATATATCTCGCAATTTCGGACTTTGCTGTGATCATAGAACATAGCGTAATGTTACAAATGTACTCATATATTGAATCCAGAAGATGTAATTATATATTTCTTGGAAAGGATATCCACTTCATAAAGCAGCTAACAGTGTAATTTCAAAGTTTTATAAATCACAGTACCCATTTCTAATGAAAATTATCTGTAGGTAAGTTCTCTTCGCTCACTTTTAACAAGCAAACCCTAAGCCTATACACGTCACACTCGACAAACCCCGAATCACAGTACTCATTTTTAATGGAAATTATATGTAGGTTTCACTTCATCAAATGGAATTTTGTCCAGATGACGGAAAACTTTGAAATTACACTGCGAGGAGCCGCTTCATAAGTAGATGTCCTTTTCATAAAATTCCGCACATACATATATGTAATAGAGGTATTGTTTATACTACGAATTAATTAGATTTTGTGTACAATTCATCAACAGTAAGTGGTTGATTATTTCAAGGCCTATCAATTTTCATTGGAATCAAAAAGATGTAGAATAAAATTACTTACAATTTTCTGTATTTTGTTGTCATCAGATTTAAAAACAGTGTTTGTGGTATCAGTCAATACCTTTGGGACAAATTGTAAATTTGATATTATTTCAGTTGTTATTATTGCTTAAAATATTCTTTAAATTTTCCCTTTGTTCGATCAGAACTATTTTTTAAAGCTATTCTAAAAGTCTTAACTGGGCCAAATAATATGATTTTGGGCTCGTATTCTTCCAGAAAAATCAAGGAAAATTCATCGGTCAAGTCCGCCTCTGTCCAGCAACAAACGCGTTGAAGTTGATTGAGTCCCATCATCTGATTTACACCGTCGAGATCACGTGTCAAGCCACTTTGACTCCTGATGGGGAAAAACTAATTCAATTAATGCTGGCTGTCAACAACACTGCAGATTACGTGCGGTGTATCCGCATATCGAAGCGCAGGTCAAGGTTCACGGGATGTGACACTGACTGCCAGCGGCCGGAAATTGGGAAGTTTCTTTTTATTTCTGTGGAAGCGTAGATATTTTATCTTTACTGTCTACTATAGTTTTATTGGTCTGTTTCGTGGCAGTTTTTATGGGACATAAAGCAAATTTACTATTGGAAAAATACCGATCACGGGGAAAGGTTTTTCTTTTGTATTATATTCGATACCTATTCAAGTGACAGGTACTAAATAACAAAGTTGAAAACGGAAACTACTATACAAAATAAATATAAACATAGATTCCATAGAAATTTTAATATGCTTTTTTTGTAATGGTACAACCCCAGTATTGAAATATTTTTTCGTTGAATATTGACGAACTGACAAAAATGATGTTTATAAATTAATGTAAAAATAATTATTTCTACCAAACTAACCTGGATCAGATCAGAAGGTAGAAAGAGATCGGAACAAACATATATACATATTATCTTTGAGACAGGTTTTCAAATTCAAAGAACCATTGCAAACTTTTCTTATAATAATGGATCTTTTAGGGTAATGTATAAACTAAAATTTTATGTTTCACAATTATTACATTGCAGTACTGGAACTGAAAAGTATATTTTGCTTTTGCTCGGCATGGTCTATCATATTCATATGCACTAATTAAATTACAAATGAAATATGGCGTATAGCAATTTCAATCCATATTTTTATATTCTTGTAAATTTTTAACTGTTCACCACAGCAAAAGTACATACAAAAAAGTTGTTCAGAATTTAAAAATGCGCCCAAAAAGTCCATTTGATTACCTTATTGTTATTATTTCATCAATTAAATTAAAATTAATAGAGTATTTATTATAAAAATTGTAATACGGTCAAGGAAAATTAAACAAAAACGAAAATTATTTGATAGGAGTATTTCATAATACAGATTTAGATTTATTATTACAGTGTTGTATTATTTTCTGTATAAATTTCGTAGAAGATTGTAATGATATGATATAACAAAGAATTTGAAAGTTCATTTCTTTGAGTTAAATAATAAACAAATTTAAAATTGTTTTATGAAATATTAAATACTTTAAGTTTTAACTTAATTTTCCTTGCTCATATTAAAATTTTTCAAATAGATATTGATTTTAATTTGATTGATATATCGTGAAATACTCTCATTTGGTGTCATTCAATAGAACATTTAAAAATATTTTGGACGTATTTTTTTGTTTCTCAATCCGTTTTGTTGTTCGCGAAATAATCGGGGGGTACGGGTGATCTGAAACACCCTATATAAAATATACTGCGTTAATACTTTCAAACATTCATACACTATCTATTTCATGTAATAATTAAAAGAAACCCTAAACAAGGAAATAAACTTTTTATGTTTAAATTAAATAAATAATTTCATTTTTCGCCTACAGAAAAGCAAACATCTACAAACTGCCCAAACGCAGATTAAATTAATTTTTTACTAAAGTTTTTATAATAATTAAATTAACAACACAAACACATCTTTATCCTTCTTTAAATTTTTTTGCCTAATTGTTTCTTGTCAGTAAATTACGTTGGTATTAAAAAGAGATTAATAAAGAGATCGAAAGTTTTTTCTGGGTGTCAAACTAAATTAAGAAGCTATAAAAAGGCACAGGTGAACTATATCTAGACTCATGTGTTCATGAGAGTAAATCTGAACCAGAAGCACGTTACTCGCTTCGAGCTCGGGTGCTTGCCAGTCATTAGCTCTCACGTGTGTCCGCACGTGTGATATAACGCAAATGTTTTCACACTAATTTACTCCGTGCATTGGGGACTACCATTTTATGTTACATTTACCAAGTAACTGAATAACTACTGGAAAATAAATAAATATAGTCCAAAACAATTCTACGTTCTGTCTTCTTCGTTCACATTATGGAAAGTATTTGGAGAAAATTTTTGGAAATAGATTTTATTTTAAAATATTAGCTAATTAATTTGAAATGAGTTAACTACAGTATATTATATTATTAGGAGTAAATAACACATGCTATTTTTTCTTCAAACATAGAAAATAGAAACATAAATTATTAAAAATTGCTCAAAGCTTCAACAAATATTATGTCTTATCCAGCATTTTTAGTTGCCATAGAATAATATGCTGTTTTGTATATTTGTTTCATTTATAACTGTCAAATTATTGAATTACAATCTTCCTATTTTTCATGTTTTACTTTGTCTGCCGCCGAAGTAAAAGTGTCTCCTTGGCAACACTTTTACTCCGGCAAAAAAAAATTAACCTCTGCTTGTTGAATACAAATACATAACAACGTACTTTTATAGTTTTATGACGTGTGAAGAAAAAATATTTTTTGCTGATTAACACTAATATAAATTATTTTATTGACAGCTCACTGTCCGTAAATTGTCACTTTTAATGCCTAGGCTATATTAATATTTTACTGTAATCAATCAAAAAACGCATAGTAACCGTCAACAAAAGCATAGCAACCGTTCGACAACCGCCTGGCAATGTAATTTGATAGCGATAATCTTCAAAACATGTATTAAAAGTGATCACCAAATTAATATTAATTCCAAACCAGCCTAAAAATAATGTGTTACAGATTTACAGCTTTGGCAGCCTCTGCTGTAAATTTGGTATTTTGGTGCCTATATATCAAATAAATATTCTGTTAAAATATAAAAATATGTATTAGAGATTAATTCGGTTAATTTCAGGAACATTTGACAATTAATTTTAATATGTAATAATGCAATCATTATATTACAAATGTTTATTTATATATGGATAGCAATCTCAATTTGCAATTCAAATGACATTTTTCAATTGCTACGTCATTCAAAACTATAAAAAATATTTTATTTTCTCTGCACTGTTCCAGCTATGTCAAACATTAAAAATTTTAATAAATTTATTATAATAATAGCTGAGAAAGCACAAATTTGACAATTTTAACTGTATCAGTCCAGTTATTGTGTTAAAATTACGTTTAGTCTCTTGAGTTTCGGTTAAACAAGATTACCTAATTAAAGAAAACAAAAAGAAAAGTTAAAACTCAAAGGATTGTGAGTAATCACAGCTCGCGGTTATTATTTATAATAACCTCCATCAACTGCACGCGAATCTGACGTAAAATAAAATTAATGCAATAAAAATATCACACGAAGGTCGCAAATAATTCAATAAGTGACATTGTGCAAATCCCAACCTATCTACCTACCTACCAGAATAAATACATTTTTAAATTGTCTTATTGTTAATACATAAATAACCCATTCGCGCCATCGTTTGAATTCTAATGTTTATAGGACTTGTAAATTAGTATTAACTATGTTACTTTAAAGATAGTTGAACAATGTTCAGTTAAAAAAAATTATAGTTATACATTATCATACAAGTTACAGCTACTTATAGTTTTCTATATTGTCCAAAAATAGTTGTTGAGAGCCACAAAAACAAAAATACAATTAGAAAACAATTTGCCGTTGAAATTCGTTTAAATGTCAATTCATTAAAGTCAATGTAATTAAGTGCAAAATGGTTAATACTTTCAGTTGTAGCGTGGGGTTAAGCTGAAAATCAAGGGTCGCACAAACACAACACTTCTTAAAGGTGATAAGAAATGTATTTTTAATTAAAGGTTAAAAGATGAATTAAACAGAATGACAAAATACAAATATTACAATTGACGACAACGTACGAATATGTTGAATAAGGGTTGCAGTTACCAAAACCTTTTACAAACAATTATTATATAAATTTTACATCTTGTAGAGCACTGCAAACATGAGAAGTCTGCTCGTTTCATAAACTAAAAACCAATTGTCTGTCTTCGTGTTGGCCAACCACGGTGCAGGACAGGGAACCTCTCGCAGGGCCAACACAAAATTGCATAAAAACTAAACACTTAATCTAGGGTTTGGCCAGGCCTATTTATAAATCTGTCAACCCCAGATGGCATCTCAAGGCGATATTTCAATAACTTTAATTCAAGAATGCATTTAAGTGCAAACGCAGTTTGAAACTTAATATTTTAAAATCGTTTTGACAGTAAAACAATAATTCGAATTCTAAATGTTTGCTTTGTTACAAATATGTAGACATTATTATGGTGTACGGAATAAGTTTCATAATTAAATAATATATTGTACATTAAGGGAGAGAAGTGTATGATTTTTTCCTGCGGAGTAAATTGAAACACGAGCTGTAGGCGAGGGCTACAATACGATACGACAAGGAATATCATATCCTCCATCAAAAGCGGTGAAAATGATTTATCACCCTTGCTAAAATGTACAAAATATGTATTGGTTTGAATGCACCAGACAAAGTGAAAATTTATAGTTGTTCTTAATGAATAAAGCAATCTCACGAAATGGTTTTTTAAAGTTTTCGTTAATTTGAATTTTTATCTTTGCGATTTGCACGAAGTGACCTAAAACATGCAAACAATTACCATCGTTATATAGGTCAAAACAGCCATGTTCCGTTGAGTCCTACAGAATTATATTCTCCGCCATTCTTTTAATTTGCTGTGAAGTATTCAACGTTTTATTTTAAGTCTGAATTCTTACATGTAGGTTTTTCCTAGAAATCCAATTATTTCCATAACCGGCAGCAAAAAAACTAACTGTAAAATACTATTAACTAAATATAAACTCAATACAATGGGAACGGTGATTGATTCTTCAAAAATTCCCAGCGCGACTTTATGACTAATAATGTTGCCTTAAGATAACAAAAAAAATGCATCTTTATTTCGCCATTGCTTCAGAAGTGAGCATACTATAGAGTATAGACAAATCACCGGCGGGCATTCGCAAAAAACAGTTGAATTTTATTGCGTAGAAACCTCATCTCTAGAGTAAACAATGGCCCGTTCGATGTAAAACAAATTTGATGAACGCATTCTGATACAAAGTCATACCGCGACCAACCGCATCTAATATAATTTCTAGGTCATCATATCGCCGTTCTATATTTGAGCCATACAATGGAACAAACGCTATTACTATTTTTAAAGCCGGTCGTGTTGCTTTCAAGGGCCATTTCTCACTTAAGACAGACAATTTGCTAATCTTATTCGATTCATACTTCGTCTTTTGCACAACGATATAATAATTGATAATTGTGATTCTGTTTTTTACTGTTGTTGGACAACAATGGTTGTTGAGACTTGCTGATGAATTGAATCTGCAGCGGAATTGAAGCAAAATGTTTGTTCATTTGGGATAAATTTAGAGAAGTCTACGTGTATTTTGGGATGCTGAAACGAAGATCTAAATATCTAAACTGTTGCATTACGGACGTCGAACGTTCTCAAACTTCTACGTTCTCTTACAAATTTCTAAATCCTACTCATATCCTAACATATTACAACGGATTGTTTTCATGGTTATTTAGCACGGAAACTGTTATTTTATACTTTGTAAAAAATGCATATTTATCTAGATATTCATCTAGCAGACTTTAGTTTAAAACTTCACGATATGGCAAATAAACTCGATTGAAGATTGAATGACGTGTTGACACGATCATAACAAGGTGATATATGACTTGTACCTTTACTTCTCTGTGATTTCCCCTCCATAAACTTTGTTTAGGGAGCATAAATTGCCGACTGGTAACCGCATTCCACGAGTAAATAGTCATAAGTGCTATAATCATGTAGTATGTATCTCATGTTTCGCTTATAAAATTGTATCTGCGATTGTTCGGAATTTTGAAAATAGTTTAATTGGTTTGTTTTGGAGCCGGTATTTCCAACCTCAAATAAAATTAGAGAATAAATTATCAGTAATAATATAACAAGAGAGTGAGAATAAATTTAAAATAATTTGACAGATCTTTCGAAAAAGAGTGGCTATTGCCAAATGGCGTCAAGTTTGAGAAAGATACTGGAGAATTATTTTCTAATTTATCGAACTTTCGAGTTATATTTCATTGGATTATTATTTTATTTCTTAATCATGCACGCCTCTAAATATATCTTTTTGCTCATTTTTTACTTGTGTTGATGATAACTATCTGACAACTAATATTTGTCAACATAAACAAAAAAGCTACAGCGATTATTCCCGGGAATAATCAATGGAGCTTTATTCTCAGTATAATAATGACAGGACTGGTTAAAACGTAGCCACGTGACATACAATGAAGCATTTCATTGGTTTTAAGAAACGTCAAAAAATAATTAGTGAATTAAACATAAAATATCGCAATAAAATCATAGCTTAAATGATGATTTATTGTAGCTGTCGCTGTAATCTTTTGATGCGATATTTTTTGTTTATTCCACTGAAATAAATTTTTATTTATTTCAAATCAAAACATCTACAGGCCGGTATAGTTTTTGGAATAATAGCAACGCGTTTAAAATCACGGCAATCAAATAAACAGTGCAGTAATATAAAAATTTAAAAAGGCACTAGTGTGGTAAAATAAGTCATTTAGTGTTTCATGGACGAGACAGTTTAGGGGTCAAACGAGCGCAGCAAAGCGAGGAACTTAAAAGGAGTGTGAAGCCCGCTACAAATGCACTTCAATATATTTGCAAGGAAATTTATCCTGCTTTCTGCTTTGTGTAGTCAGGACATCAAAGAAAGCAAATAATAATATGTACAATCCAATACAATTCCCATTTTCAGACTATTATTTTAGCTATTATACAATTATTTCATTAAAATATTTATTGGAAAACGAACACGCAAAGGTAAATAATGAATAAACGTAGGTCAAGACATCGACAAGAAGTACTCAATAAGTTTGCAGTGTAACACTTTATAAGGAAGCAAAACAAAAACGTTTGTGTCCGGTAGCAGCTGAAGATCTTTATGCATGCAGACATAGCTCTGCATATCCGTCGTAACCTAACCTTTCTTTTGACATCCGATGATCGACGCGATGCTCGATTGCTGAGAGGAAGTCGGCGTTTAAGGGAATTGCCCACGCTTTGGTTATCAACCATAATTCAATGTAATAGGTTTCAAACTGATTTTATGTCAGTAAATACTACACAAAGGAATAATTTATGGTCGAATATAAACGGTTCACTGATAAACTTCAATAGTTTTAAAATAGTGACAGATGAACCATGCATTCCTTACGGTAGAAGTTGGAAATTTGACATATTGTGCAACTTTTTAATTCATACTTTAAAGTGACTTTTCCTTTTGTATCATAAGATAAAATCTAACTGAATTATTCATAGTTTAGTCAACGAAGATATTTAGAGAAACATTAAATTCAAAAGAATTTTTCTTTCGCCTAAAATGTCTATTAGGCCTTCCTGTTAAACATACTAAAAGTCCCCTAGGGCTGAAGTCCGGGAAGCAGCCGCCATCTTGGATTTTAAGTCCCATTTTTTGTTTTTTTTCGAAATAATTCGAAAACTATCAACTTTTCTTCAACTACATTTATATAGGATAATGAAGCTAGATAAATTCTCTACAAAAATGGTGTGTTCACTTTTTTTTCATTCCTTAACGTTTTCGTGAAAATGGCGTCCAAAACAGAGGTTTCTGGTAATTTATGAAACTCAGAAAAACCACTCAATTCGCTCCAAATATTTCCTGTGAAGAATTTATTATTAACTTTTTATATTATTCAATTATTAATTATTGTACTATTAATTATTATTTATTTATTATATCATTAATTAATTAATATATTATTATTTGAGCAGTAGTAAATTTAAAGTTTATAATATAATAGGTATATAATAAGATATGACAATGAAGTTAAAATTATATACATATATTATATTTATTTACTGAACAGGATTAAGAAATCCCAATTACAGAGTAGTAATAAATAATTTAATAATAATAGTAAATAATTAATTCTGCACAGTAAAAATATGGAGTGACTTGAGTTTCATAAATTACCAAAAACCCCTGTTTTGGACGCCATTTTTTCGAAAATGGTAAAAGCTAGAAAATAGTGAACACGCCATTTTTGTAGAGAATTTATCTAACTTCATTTTCATATATAAAGTTTCGAGTTATTTCGAAAAAACAAAAAATGGGATCTAAGATCCAATATGGCGGCTGCTTCCCGAACTCCCACCCTAGGGGACTTTTAGTATGTTTTAACAGGAAGGCCTGAAAGACATTTTAGACGAAAGAATAAATTCTTCTTCTTCCTCCCAATTTTGAGCTTCGTTGACTGGACTATTCAGTTTAATACACATTAATTATTGAATCCAAGCATCCTCTGTTCTGAATTTCACTTTCTGATGCCCTCATGTACTTCATTGGTAATCATCATGATCAACTAGGTGAAATTCTTGCGTGTTTATCTAAATGTCAGTTTGGCATTACCCAACATAGATTTAATTGTTTTCATCTCTACGTAGACGTATCCCCCGAGGCAGATCATCTAAATTTATAACAAATGTTTACTTTTTCTATAGGACATAGTAAATACAACGTTAAAATTTTCATTGTGCCAATACATTAAAGGTTTTGGAGATGTTTACTACTAGCAAAAACCTTGAACATTGGAGAATAGTTCGTAAATTTCAATTTAAGTAACTAACTTACAAGTTGGCATTAAAATTAATCTTTAGTTTAGCGGTTGAGGGTTCTTCAAATATCCCAGAATGTCTCACTTAAGGCTGGCGTTTGAAGCAGTGAAATCGTAGTTCCAGTTTATTTCAAAATGTACTGCTTGAAAAAAATCATTTTATTTTTTTATAGGAATTAGAATGAGGTCTCTAGGGACTGACGTTTTTGTTTTTTTAATATTCATTAAAATGTAAAAGTTATAAACAAAATTTATTTAATTTTAAGATATTAATAAAAATAAAATATGTCTGTCCCTGCATTACATTGTTAGGAATGCAAGTGTGTTCAAATTTCTTTAATAGAATGCACTAAATTTGAATTATTAGAGAACTAGAATTTGTCCATAAGAGCCTGTGTTAAGTTAGTTCAGCGTTTATCCGTTGAAGGTGCAGCATGCGACAAAGTACCGCGCTCGCTGCCACCCCCCGCCGGACATACCTAAGCTAGGTTCAAGTTGACTGCAGTCGACTAGCGCGCGCAAATGTGGCTTTTCATGAGATACTCAAAATACGCTGCAGTCAAAATGAATTTACTAATCGAAAGTCGACACATTTGGTTTTTTCAGGTCAACTAAGAAACAAAAAATTAGTTTGGAGTTATTAGTCACATAAAAACAGTAACTTATTGACTAAAAAAGTTAGTAACGCAAGTTTATAACAATATAAAATTTGTTGTGAAAAAACATGATTATTTGCTAACCTGACTAGACTAAATGTATCAATTTACTGTACGATGTGTTCTACTCGCGAGTTATTAAAATATTATACATATATTGCTATAAATATGACAAGTTTTGTATATTGTTCCTAGAATTTACATTGTTTTTGTCATCAATAGAAATTCCAACTATATAAAAAATTTCAAAAAGCTAAAACATTTTTGAAAGATAGTAACGATATTTTAGTTACTAAAGCGGACAAAAATAACAAAATGGTAAATATAACAAACGAAGCTTATAAAGGAAAAATGTATGATCTTTTATCTGACACTTTTACATGTAAAGTCAGTTCGGTAGATTTATCAACAAAGATTAAAAACAAAAACGACAATATTGTGAAAAATTACTTGATAATAATTACATTGACTTAGAAACTAAAGTTAAATTATTATCATGAAGAATTATCTTAAAACGCCACAGCATCCAAACGAGGTTTAAAATGTGTCGTAAATAAGCAGTGATGTGACATATCATTTTAAAAATGATCTAGATCAAGATCTAGATCTTCAAATTTAATATGATCTAGATCTGATCATAGATCAATTTTTATGATCGGGTCTATTTTTTTAGATCTGGAATAATAGTTATTTACTTTACAAGTGGGCAAAGTAAGGAATTACCCACGAGAGAAATTTTAGTTCACGAAGCCGAAGGCTGAGTGAGATAATTTTATCGAGTGGGTAAATCCACTTTGCCTACGTGTGAAGTATAACGTTTTATCCAACACTTCTTAATAAATGAAAAATTTGTTAAAGAAATATTATTTGACAGTGACATATGCTTTAAATTTTTAAATAAAATTAAAGTTGCCAAGGTGTTGCGTGTTATTATTGTTATAAATAAAAAAATACTCACTAGTGGCTTTCCCCAAAATTATACCCACTAGTGGATAATCTGTTACTTTGCTTGTTTAAAATGGCCACAGTTATAGAGCATTTATTGAGAGGTGTTGGATAAAAGATCTTTTTTTCACAAAATTTTTAATTCTTAATATGAAAATAGAAAGGTGGCTATTTTAAAAACATTGAAAATACAAATAACATTATAAAATAAAATCAAAAAAGTTATTCTTTATTTTTTTCCAGAAGATATATTGAATTTCTTATATAATATAAATAATTTAATACTGAGAGTCAAAATTTAGAGGAAACTATCTGATCTTTTTTAAGATCATCGATTTTATTATTATTGTTCTAGATGAAGATTTTTTTCCAGAAGATATATTGAATTTCTTATATAATATAAATAATTAAATTAATATAATTAAATTATATTAATATAATTTAATACTGAGAGTCAAAATTTAGAGGAAAATATCTGATCTTTTTTAAGATCATCGATCTTATTATTTTTGATCTAGATCAAGATCAAGATCAGAAAATATAAAACGATCTAGATCAGATCAAAGATCTTACAAGTTGATCTAGATCAGTCACAACACTGTAAATAAGTAACTAAATATTATTTAAATATTTATATTTTATATAATGTGTTGACTGACTCATAGGCATTTTACATGTGAAATAATACTTATACAATTTCCTGCTTTCCTAATCATTTCAAAGAAAAATGTTTCAAATAAAAGTAGAAGAGTTTTAAAATAAGCACTTGAATCAGTGAACAAAGCTCCTTTTACTTATTTAATAAAGACTAAAAAGAAAATTCAGTTTTTATAGTAAGTACGTAAGTAGCCATGGTAATCTTTATTTGTTTACTTTGATTTTGAATAACGTTAAATATTTGCTTGAATTCAATGCCATTTGTATGTATTTATTTCAATGTATGGTATTAGTCATAAAAAATATAAAATTTATATTATAATTGACTGCAGCGGTACTGGGTTGGTATTATTTCAATATAAAGCATCGTAATGTATCTATCTACAACTGTGAAAAACGCCGCGCATTCGCGACCCGTAAACTTTAAAACTTCAGAACTCCTCATCTATTCAAGTTATAGACATAATTTCTTCATCAAAAATAATTCTCATCTTTTATTAACATTTCACTCGCTGCGCGTATATCAAAATTCTCAATCGAAAATGATTTAAAGGTCGAATAACTTTTTCACTACCTGAAATAAAAATTCGAAAAAACAACATTTTTATCTCATTTGTTATAAACAATATACAAGTTTCAATGACACTGTTGTGTACTATAAAGTTTCCATTATTTCCTATATTTTTTAAAGTTTTATATCGCTATTAGTTTTTCAAATATTACAATGCGAGTTTAAAAAGATCACAAATTTCAAATTCATTAAAAAGGGTGACAATTGCTTTTTTGGGGTAGTTATCAATTTCGGATTGCAATTCGGATTTCGAAAATCGATAGAGCAGAAAATTTTACGTCGATTACGATATTTACCCGCATTTTTTTTTTTCACAATAGAACTTCAGATACGATAAAATCCAGCCGTGTACTCTTAGTTTCGTTGTCTTACCCCTCGCTTCTCGCTTCGATGTAGATACCTATCCCCGCTACTAAGGCCTGTGAATAGCTGCTGTGTGGCGCGAAATGTTGTTACGAGTTAGGACGCTTCAAACGCCAGCCTTAAAGCAGATGAACGATAAAGGTACAAACCAGAAAATTTGCGCTCTTCTCAAAGGAGAAGTCACTAGAATTAAATGAGACAATAATAGTGCTGGTTAATATTTAGAAAGTGATGAAGTGTGAACCAAAGATGAAACGTTTTTGTTCTTGTAGATAAGATAGTGGAAGTTATTCTGGTCCAGATGACCAGGTGTTGTGTTACTAACATGAGATACAAACACAAGAGCACGAAGCTAACAGCAACAGCCAAGCAAAACATACGGAGGAATCTGTAGAAATAACGGTTTATCTTACGTAATGTATACCGTATAAGTATTGGAAATTCTTCAATACAATATTTCACATTTATGTACTTCATATACGAACAATATCTCCATAAGACGATGGACGGTTTCATTTGTTTTCTTTATTTTAAAGCTGATTTTTGTGTGTGATCTGCGGGATATGACTCACATGTAATTTCGATTAAATATTAATCTAAATTTGAATAGGAAAAATAATGGGTACACCAATCACTTCGACACAATTATGTGTATTATTTCATGAAGGTCGACGTTTCAGCGAAAATTGAGGCCTTCTTCAGGACCATTAAAATCATATAATATGCTCCAAATTTATAATATGCTTGATAAACATATACATTGTTTTTTGGTAATTACACTTTCGATACTACATGGGAAAAGTGACAACTAGATTTAAATAAAAGTAGGAGAGATATAAGTGAAAAGATTGGTAAGCAATGTTACTCTTTTTTCTTATTTTTTCTATTCAAATCCAATTGTTCGGTCAAGATTTATCATATTATAAATCTGAATCTCATGTTTGGAAACGTTTTCTACCTTCATAGCAAGTATTGCCATAATACTGTATAAGTTTATTAACTGTATCAAAATACCTGTTGGGATTTTAACAAAAATAAATTTTCCCTATTTTTGTGTAGAACTCTGCTTTTACAGAACTCTGTAAAAACATATTTTGGCTTTGTTTTATAAGTCATAATTTGATGTTTATATGTATAATCACTGTTTCTATTTACTTATTTGTTATTCATTTGTTCCCTGATGAAGAATTATGTTCAAAATTAGAAACGTATTTAAATAAATAAATATATATTTATAGAACTATATCCACAATTCTTTTTAATTTTAACGTATTTTATGTTTGTTTGTATTATAATCGCTTGTTTATGATATTGTTTAGTGTCCATAAAGTGGCTCTTTATTGACTTGTACGATAAAGTAAAAACAATCAACCAACAAAAAGTAATATATTTTCTATAACACTGTTTTGGAATCTACGCATTCCACAACTACAAATTATATTAGAATAACTATCATTCCATACGCCGCGTACGGAATAAATTCGACGAATCAGAGCCGCATATTAGCGCGATATATGAAGTATCTTGATACAGGTACTATGGTTACATCTGTTTGTTTTAATTTTATTTATTTGAGTTTGACGTATTCAACAGTTTTGTATTTACATTTTTATATAATTTCCAAAATATTATTATAGAAAGTATAGTCTAGAACAGGTAACGGAATGGCATATCCCACACTCGCAAACCGTACAAACTTTGTGCTTGTGTGGAATATGTGACATTCCATTACTTGTTGTAGAATATACTATTTGCGCATGGTGTGCGATTATAATACACCCCGTCGTCCCGCAAGATGTATTGTTGAGAGGGAACCACTGGGGTAAAATGGCAATTGTCAGCTGTGGGATTCGAACTGAGGATCTCACGATCAACAGTAGCTACGATACATTACCGCAGAGCTGTTTTTTGTTAGATAATTTGTTTTTCGTGAATAAGTCCACTTGTGATGTGATGAAATGAATCAAATTTAGTAAAAGTCTGGAAGAATAAAGCGAATGTTCCGAATACAACTCTGTCCTCCGAGTAGAGTGCAGAGTGTGGCAATTTAGCGAAGTAAACATTTTTATTGCATTAGCAGCTAAAGTCCTGTTTGTTTACAACGCATTGTGCGGTTATATAAATAAAACACAACATATTGCAAGCACAAGATCCAAGCACGTATATGTTCTAAATTGCTAAGTTAATTAACATAATGAAATCAAGAGTACAGAAGAAGCGTGAGAATCTCTGAATAATGAACTAATTAATAGTGTGTGAATAGAATACGTAAGCGCCTTATTGTAACAAAGTTATTTCATTCATAAAATTCACTTCTATTCATGCAAATTGTTACTCTGCAGATTATATCATTCCAGAAAAATTCGCATTAAGATTTAACTATTTATAACACGCAAAATAATTTCAATTAAAAAACAATTTAGTTTGTGATATAATTATCTACAATTCATTGTGATAAATGCTTTTCATGATCGATGGAAATTAGTTCAATCATAACTCGACCTTAGCTTGTTCTTTTAATTTAATCCGCCTAAAAGAAAGTAACAAATTACAGATTCTCGTTCATCGTTTGACCCAATAAACCTTCATTCCATTGGCCAACAACATTATACGTCGCGAGACAAACAGCCTAGGCCTAGACCGTCTTGGGCAGAAATACCATCAAAAAAACATGTTTCTAAAACACTTTGCAGGATATTCTCAGGGGTAATATATCAGAGATATTTTTGAGTGAAATCTGCTGCTTCGGGTTCACGAGCAATATCTTCGAATATTAATCACATCAGAACAATGAGCATATAATGAATAATTATTGTGTTGAGAAGCGAATTGAGAACGAGAACGCACTCTAAATTTACTGAACGCAACACATCGGGTGTATTAACTTGAAAGTTTTGATGTATTGAAATGGACGTAACTACAGACACGATTTGAAGCACAAAAAATTACGACTAGGTGTCAATTAAGACAACAAAAATCCTAAGCGACTGACCAAAACAAGGTGATAATTTCGTTTGTTTTTTATCATAGCTGTGGTAGACATGTGTAACTAAGGAGATTTTCAATGTTGATTGGCGAAATATATGTTCACGTAATACATGAATTATATTCTCAATAGTAATATATTAAGGGAACACTATTTTTTGAAGGGATGAGCGTTTCTTGATAGGTGTGGTCCGTGTTTCTGCATCATTTGATAAGAAATCTATGGCGAGAGGTATTGTGGTGTCCACAACAGATTTTCTAACTTGTTTAACCAGCTTCGACTCTATGATTCTGCGATGGTACAGTTATTTTATTACATTACGAATTTCGTTGTAAAAGGCGAGCCCAATCTTTGCTAATTGCAATAGAAGTACGTAAACGTTGAGCAGTGACGTAGCAAGCAAGGTTTTTAGCATCGACCGGCATCGAGTCCACGAGTGACCGGTTCCAATGCCTATTTCTCCACATTCCTCCCACGGACGCACGAACCTCGATGTTTGCTTGCTGTTGGCAGCGACCCACGGACGCTCGACAACATCGAGCTCTGACTGACACAATCCTACAAACTACGGGAATATCCTAACATCGTGCCAAGTGAGACTACAGCCTCGCCGGTTAATATTCGGATTTGTTAGCCGGTGCCGACGCCGGTTCAATCTCTATCAAGGAAATTCTCTGCTATACTTCAGTCCACCATAACCCGAAGGTTCATAATAAAACGATTAAGCACCTCTCATAAAGAACATTTCAACGCTTATACCGCAAATTGCTGTATATTTGTCACAATTCTTCTAATTCTTGTTTTGGCAATACATTTTTAATCATTTGAATTGACGAAATACGAGAATGGGCACACCAGTCGCTTCGATACAATTATGTATATTATTTCATAAAGATCGACGTTTTGGCCCAAATAGAGACTTTCTTTAGGACCAATGAAAATCATATAATATAGTCATAGTTTATAAAATATACAATTTACATTGCTGTCAGTCTACTCACGTGTAACTTTCGAACTTTATTTAAATCTAGTCACTTTTGTCATGTGATACCGAAAGTTTAATTACCATAAAACAATATATTTGTTTATCCAACACCTCTCAATAAATGCTCTGTAACTATGGCGATTTTAAACAAGCAAAGTAACAGATTAACCACAAGTGGGTATAATTTTGAGAAAAGTTAATAGTGAGTAATTTTTTATTTATAACAATAATAATAACACACAGCACCTTGGTAACTACTTCGATTGGCATTTTAATTTAGAAAATTTAAAGCATATGACACTGTCAAATAATGTTTCTATAATAAATTTAGCACGTGGGCAACATGGAATTACCCCATTGATAAAATTATCACTCAGCCTTCGGCTTCGTGTGCTAAAATTTCTCTCGTGGGTAATTCCTTACTTTACCCACTAGTAAAGTAAATAACTATTATCCAACACCGACTAATGATAAAGCTGTAACTATGGTTATTTGAAATAAATAATGTCCAATATTCCTCACTCAGTGAGAGAATTAAATTCACTAAATTCTTTGTTATAAAAGTCTCTAGACTTCTTCGGAATTAAATTCAGATATGCTTCTTATGTTTCTAATCAGATATTTAGAGGTATTTCCACATTTTCATCTATTTTTTTACCTTTTTTCGTGTTTACAATTTACAATATCAGTGTCAAACAAAAAACAAACATATATAAAGGATTTAAGATTATTTTTTCTATTTAAATTCATTTCAATTGGTCTGTCAAGTTTCGAAGTCTTGTAAAGTTAAAAAATAATGATTCAAATGTCAATCTAGCGATACTAAATATATAACAAATTATTTAATAATAAATAGAAAAACAGGGAAACCCTTTTTCTTGCTGCACGAGGAAAGAAACGGATTAAAACGTTTGACCGTACTGTTTGCAATATAAGTTGCCGGATAAACTTGAATTATTACTTCCTAGATTCTGCAGCCAAAAGTTCTATTTAACTAACTCCGAGAATGTTGTATAAATAAAACATGTACCCTCAACGCAAAATGTTAATCAGAAGACATGTTTACAACCATATCATAAAAAAAATATCTATAGTATAATTGCAAAACAATCATTTGTAATTGATTTCTTATCGAAACACAGTGCTCTTAAACACTATATGTATTATGTTAGGTGTACAAGTAGAAAGTAGTGAAAATAAAGCGGAGAAAACAAATGGAAAACACTTGTACACGAAGAAGTGAACCACCTACAATAAATGCAATTGTAGATAGTACAATTGAATTCTACAAATGAAATTCTGTACAATTCGATACGTTTACGTTTTACGATAAGAAAATCAAATTTCACCGATTTCGATAACAAAAAACATAAGTATAAAGCAGTAATTGGTGCTCCGCTGAAATATGAAACCTAAACATGAATGTAATAAGTTTTTTAGTGAATTAACTAAACCGCAGCAAGTTATCGCCATAAAGAAAAATAAATATCTCAAAACAATACAATAAAACTAATACATATTTAACACTATTGTTAATTTTAAAACGTTATTATTGAAAAGTGGAGTGTGGAGCATATTCTACAAAATGCAGGATATGGGAACGACACGAACTTACGGGCAATCAACCCATAACATCAATGAAAAAGTAACAGTTTCTTAAATTATATCTCAAATACTTCGACGATGCCAAAAATTTACTTTGTTCTTTGCCAACGCCAGAATCTTACAAAATGAATTTTGACGTCCACAGCGTCCAGAGTACAACTGTTACTATGGTATTATTCAATTTATAGTTTTGATGAAAAACAGTGAACACTTCTCATCAAACTATTCTTCATGAGTTACGGTTTCACAAACTTTCATACGACGTAGACTATATGAAGTTCATTTTTATCACTCACATGGTATATTTAAAAAGTTAAACTTCAGTCTTCAGTGCCTTGATACATAAATAACTATTAAACTAAATAATGGGTCAATTCTGAACTTTTTATCTGTAAGATCGTAAATTCGTAAATCTGTTAGCAACGATACGCCCGTAAATAACAACTTTACAGTTTTGGCAATTCTCAACAGGTACCTGTAAAAGACAACTTACAGATCAACTTTACGGTCACGAGACGATTATTTTACGACATTCGTCTAACTTCACAATAATGTTTTGGTCACTTACAGATGACATGTGACAGATAAAATAAAATATTCAATTATTTCTACTTATACATCCATTTAAAATGAAGTAGGTACTGAAAATACTTAAATAATATATTAACTTTAATCGAAATTAAATTATTTATTGTTTGAATATATGGAATTACAAATTCGGTACTGAAAACATATATTAAAAAACAAAAACGGATGACCATTGTCAGCTCTGGAGGCGCTAAAATACTACTTATATTTTTTAATACTTTACTTACAGACGACTGAATTAACATATCCAACAGTTTGAACTAACTAATTATAAAATTAATTAACGAACGAGGACTTTTAATGTTTATTTTATTTTTCGCTTTTCAGTTTTCTTTTTCGGCGGTTTAATTTTTTGCACTTCCATTTCAATTTGTAGTCGAAAGTTATAATATATGGTACTGTTAGACATATATGTGTATAGTAATTACATATTCCGCAGAATTCCTGGAAAAATAATACGTATTGTTCTGTACCGATAACCTTATAGAGTATAAGAATTCATGCAAAATGTACTCCGTTATATACCAACGGAATATGTAATACGGCAAATAACCTCCAACAGAGGAAATAACAAAGTTATAAGTAATTGTTCCTTTCCTTTGCATTGCATATTTAGAATAACTGAAAGGAATTAAATTTCATTGCGAAAATAACTCGTACACATATAATTAAACTACAACTATTGGCTAGAAGCCACCACCATTCAAAAACAAGAAAAAATCTGTTGTGACCAACGAATAACTTCCCCAATCCACGGTCGTCTAAATATAATCCAACACTGACAACAAATTGCAGCACAAAAGTATCTAGTCGATGAAGCTGGTAAAATATTTTCTAAAAAGATTTTGCGACACGGTATCTGTCCAAGAGTTTTTAGCAAACAAACAATGCAGGAAATATTAAAGTAAAGCAGCATCCCAATGTTCGTACGTTGTCGGTGAGTTTGCGGATTATATTGTGTGGTCTTTCATACTGTAGCCTGGAGGCAGATAGGGCTCGTCGCCGACTCCGCCGCCGACACACACCATGACACACTTCCTGGTGGAAAGTGGGCCGACTAGCGGCCAATGCACTTGTCCGCGAAGAACCAACGCGTTGAGCGCGGTGCCGACCGCCCGGTCGAGAAGAATGTGAGCACGTTGTAGATGATGTGAGATAGAAAAAGTGTTGGAATTATTTTATTGGTTTGTTTTAATTATAGATAGATGTGTATTTCTTATATCTTTCTTCGCATTTCACTCGTTAATCCACTGGACATGGTTTTAGATCAGTCACATCCAAAAGTGGATAAATGATAACATTATTGTAATAAATTAAATAAATGGCTACAGTTGTGTGTGGAAAATTCCAGCTCTTTGGAATTTCACTACTGTCTCATGTGAGAATTATTTTGTGTGCCTCTGTACCATCCCTAAAATAATAAATTGTCCAACCTTGCGCAGTGAACTACTTGCATTTTGGTATATCTTGGGCAATGCTCAAAAGATTACGCAGTTTAAGGGCTCCTCTCTCTTGTACGCGCACTATTTGTGAAGTTTATTTTGTGAATTTTGTAGAAAATCGTTTCCAAAATGCGGAGGTAATCGGTATTTGATGCTCCTTTTTCAAGTACCGACAACATCCAAATATTTATTTTTGTGTTCATGTAAGTGACAAACTCTAATTTTAATCCGGACAAAATTTTCGGGTGTTTAGGTAAATCATAAAACAGAATACAGTTAGTGTAACGAAACGACATTACTAGTTGCCATTTTTACTATTAACTCTCGACTCTACTCTATTAGATTGGGCTTTAACAATTCGTATAAGTGTAAATCACATCTTTAGGTAATAGGTAATATCTACAAGAAACATATATTTAAGACAAGTATCTAACATCCATCTTTAAATAAAATTATTTTATCTACGACCGTTGTTAAAAGTCGCCCTTTAACAGTTGTTTAGCAAGTTAAAAGTGTCACTTTTTGACACAAATATATGGCATTGGGAAAATAATATTAATAAAATAAGGAAAGTGGCCCTTTTAACAAGTTAAATGTTACTTTCGTGTAAATAAAATGAACTCTATGGGTTCAAATTTTAATCTATCCCCGTTTGTGAATCGGCACCAGCGTTATTTTAACATTTTCGCTGCTAAAATTGGGACTAAATAAGGTTTATAAATGGTGCTAGTACATACACGATTACCAAGTAACCTGTTTGTGAATTGGCAATAGTGATAAAATAGTGGTAAAGTTGGTGTTAGTGGCTAATCCGCTTTATAAATTTACCAGTTTAGGTCCATATATGAGTATCGTCAACACGAATGTTTAATCATTTTTTCGCTATTTTGTCAGAATCGAGTTAAAATATTCCGTGGTGGCCAGCGACTACGCTATTCTTGATTATTCATTTATTCAAGTAAAACCCTTTCGTATGTCATCATTTACCTTTTCATGCCAAGACCGCGATGTCCCTTACATGCTAGTAAATATCCACAAACATGCAAGTCGACAATGCCGTTGTAAAGTTTATTTTGCACTTTACAATGAATTCCGTTACCGTGTATACATCACATCACTTCCTGGAGTAGCGGACATGGAATTCACCTTGGAAGAAGTTTCATAAAAAGAACACATTTCGCATTTTGGTACTTGCCTCTTCCTCTTGAATAGTAAGCATCCTAAATATAATTACAGTGTATATTATACAAAAACAAACAGATATGCTTTAACAACAAACAATACAGAAGATCTTTGTTGAAAACTGCAAGTTATAAAGAAAGCAAATTACGGCAATGTCGAACGTTACAACGTCAGCATCAAGTTCAAGATCACGAACAAGAGCGTGGTTCACTTTTACAAATTCGACAACAACAAATTCTGACCCACAATTTGTTAATAGACGCCCATCACATTAATTTTAGTGCGATGGTGCTAAAATTATATGTGATGGAAAAATCTACTTGCTACTATTTGGATATTTGGTTACCCGATGGCTAATATTTATGAAGACTCGTAGTTAATGTAGGTTGAAATTAACATTAAAAATGTAACGGTTCTTTTGGTAGGCTTTCTTTTAATTATATTAAGACATGAAATTTACACGTAAATAAATATAGTTACAAGACACATGACAAGATGGTATAAATTTTCAATAACGAATCTAATTTCATAATAAATAATACATGTTGATATCATTAATTCCCTCAAAAAATACGACATCTATTTAGGAAATAAGCTAACTTTATTAATAATTTATAATTACTTAAATGACTTATTTTATCTCTTCCAGCAAAACGATGTAGTGCACCAAAATGTACTTTCGGTAGAAAGTTTTTCTCAGATCTTGAACTACTAGCGCTATCGGCGGCAAAACGTTGAACTCAAATAACATTGCGCGTAGGAGGAAACAAAACTTCATAATTTTTGAACAAACTACACAATTTTCAATAATAATTCTTGCACAGATTTTAGATTATATTGTCCTGATTGTCGTAAGCTAAAATTTTTCCTTTATATATTCAATGCATTCATCATAAAACTACTTACAAATATCGCATTTTTTTACTTAATATTTTTGTCTGTTTTGCAAAGTATATAATGTTTTAAAATTATTATATTTTAGCTTAAGGCAATCTAGAAACCCTAATGATTTAATTTTTTTATCATACATATAATGGCATTGTCTCAAATTGCTTAAAATTATGAAGTTATAGAGGCATAAAAATAGCATGTTTTACTGGCTTTCAAACGCACCCTTAAGATCTATGACGCATTTACTTTGATTTTAATTAGCTGTCTCGTCAAAACTCCAAATCTCTTTTTTACGTTTCTATGGAAGATTTTCCCAGTTTCACCCAAAATTTTATATTGCAACGTTGCCCCAGAAAATCGTACATTCAAAAACACTTAAACAAATTACACTAAAATGTTAATTTCACGAAAACTAAACGAGATGTCAACAATCCAAGAACAAGAACGCAATACTGCCAACTGCACCGTACTAAATAATCTCTGTTGGTGCATAATTAAAAATGTATTTTCTGAACAGAGCTAGTATGTCTGCCTTCTAACAATGCTTGAATCATCTCTTGGTCTTCAATATCCGTGTAATTACATAATGATAATATAATTACAATTACACCAATTATTTTTATTATAACGTATGAAATGGGAGGAACCTCTTAAACGTCACGCATGGCATGCAGGAAGATTCACAATTGATTGCATATCCTTGCAGGCTTAGCGTCATCTTTCTATTGTTTGCTAATTTTTACTTTCGATTTCAACACAGCGCTCTATGATCTGTAAATGTCGGTAATCTATTTCTTGTGATGCGGTAAAAAACATTGTTTGTTTCGGTCTGTTGTCATTGTTACGAAATTTAGTAGATGGAGCTAGAAACTGTTGATTGTTGCCAAAATGTTATCGAGGCAATCGTCAGTTCTTACAGCTGCCTTTCCTCTTTCACATGTTATGAATCCATTAAGCAAGTCGTCTATTTTTTTATGAAATTATATTTAAAAAAGCATTGAATTCGTCATGGCACTATATAGGTATTTTAAACAAAGATAATGATGGAAATATTTCAAAAAAGATGTTATCATTCCGGAAGAGAATTGTTATAACATGAAACACGTGTACACAATTTGTTAAGCATAATCGAAATCACTGAAACGATAGAATAATTTTCCGTTTTCGTTTGGCAGCACTATTGGCGATATATAGATAAAAAGAAAAATTAAAAAAAAAAACTATACTATCTACACTTTTGTATATCATAGAATGCAGAAAGAAATAACAGCTAAACAAGTATATAAAGCAAGAGCAACATAAAAACATAGAAAGAAGATATTAAAAAGGCAATAGAAAAGCTGGAAAACATGCCAAAAATCTACGAAAATCACGAAAGATATAAAAGCCTGGAAAAGTGTCCGGAAAAGAAAACCTATGGAACAAGAAAAGATTAAGAAAAATTCAAAATTAAAGACTTTCATAGAAAGGTAGCTTTCCAATTTATTATCGTCTAGCTAGACGATTTTACTTGGCAAGTAGAAAGAATGCAGTTCGGTTCACTATTCCTAAAAATGGAGTAGTGATTTTATATCTTTTTATTGTTTAACCTTAATACAATACAGAAAACTTCCAAACCGGAGTCTTTAATAAACTCATAATCATGCAATTATGCTTCCACATGGTTCAATTTGTTTATATTTATTTCACGTATCTCACATTATATAACATGTTAGTAAAGTAAACGTATTGGCAAACATTTATATTTTGTAGCTTAGTAGTAATCTATTATTTTAATTTACATATTATATAGCTCAAATTTGCTTATAAAAACACTCTAAAGGCAATGGCTGGTACCACGAGCTCTGTTATTGAGAACACTTCTCTTAAAACACCCCAAAACAGAGCTCGTAGTACCAGCCAATGATTTAAACGTAAATTACAAGAATTGATGAAATGCGATTATTAGAGGAACATAATATCAACACCCTTCTTTCAGAAGAAAATATTAAGCTTCAAATTTCAAAAATTACTGAAATTATAAATATAGATAGTGAACCACAAATTGAATTGAACCACAAAAAAACGCAAGATTAAAACACGCCGTGCTTTAAAGGTTGCTAAGCAACAACAAAAATAATTACTATTAATATCTGTCAAAACTGTAAACGTAAACAATAAATGCTAACCAATCTCCATGTAAACGATATACGTCAAACGTCACATGCGCAAAATTATGAATTGAATGAAAATCAAAATTTTGCTTTCCAGTTGTTTTCAGAGTATGATGCAGGTATAATAAAAAATAGCGTATGACACACGTGTATAAGTGCTTTTAAAGCACTAGCGACGTTAAAAGCACTCCGCTTCGCGTCGTGCTCTTAAACTCGTCGTACTTGCTTTAAAAGCTTACTTATACACTTGTATCAAAATATAATATTATACTTTGATCGTTTTCATATAAATATTTAGCCTAAAATATAAAAAATAAAAAAGGTACAATATTTTTCGTAAAATATTATTTTTAAAAAACAATTTTTTTCGCGCTTTTGTTTTTTAATCTAGTCAAATACATCAAAAACTATAATATTTTGCATAAATATTTCTATTGGATCTTAAGTAAACCTCAGAATTTTTTAGACCAATGTATCAAATCATTGCAGAATGGTGGACGATCAAAAAAGTATTGGGTTTAATTGATCCAGAATGTTCTCCGTAATCGGAGGGTTGAGAAATAAATGGTTCTTGTCTACCCCTAGCCCATGTTTTTTTATTATTAATTTGTGTAATATTTGTACATTTATTAATTGAATCTTTTCTGGCGTGTATATGGTTTTTATAACTTTTCCGTTACTGCAAAGAAATTCCAAATTACTTCAACTCGTCTAGATAAATCGTCCAGACTATAAGTAAGTATTTACATCGAAGACTACACATTACACAACATTACTAAATGTTTTTAATACGCAGTGAATATATGGTGTATTCAAAGTCATCAGGAACTGGTGTTTTTAATATTCATTGTATATCTTATTGGACAGTTTGTAATTATTAGGTACGCACTAAAATTAAGTGCCGTTACTAAGAATCTTTGCAATTATTTCTTGTCTTGTAATAGGCACGTCTTGCACTTCGCTACATAGATTAAGTGCATCCTTATTACAAGTTTATTTTGCAAAAATAACAGAACTATTCTAAAATTAATTTTAACTGCAATTATAATGTGACAATTTCATTTATTCATATTATGATTCTCCTACACCAATACTACCAGAAAAACATTACCATCTCTTGCTCAAAATATATGACTTATATCTTGCAAAATCTATAATAATATTAAATGAAAACCATACTGTATTTTATTTCCACCTATAGAAAAGTAAAAAAATTAATGTAGATTGTAAATTATCATTTTGTCTATTTAGTTCAAGGTGTTAAGTGACTTCCAAACGCGGAAATGACGTATTAAATTTTCCTCAATTCAATTATCTTTAATGATCTCAAAAACAAATAAATTAATACAAAAACAAGACGTTAACAAGCTTTTAGACACGTAAATTTCTTAACTGATGAATATAAATCTACTTTAAGTATACACTATTACTTGTGCTTCAAAAGACTTGAAATTGTTTTGAATGAATACATTTTAATATTTTATTACATTGATGATTGTAATTTTGAATAACTGTATTAAATTATTACTTTGTCAGTCATAGAATTTATTTTATACTTCAATGATAATAACGTAGCTATTTCGTCAAACGCACGCACTTTAATGGAATCACTTTAAAATATAAATACAGGCGTACCAACTAAATAACCTCAGAAATAATAATAGGTACTACAGCAAACCAAAATAAATATATTAACCAGCACGCCATTTACCCATTTCGAGGTGGAAACAAATGGTAGTTTGCTGCTACTTGTACATTTGAATAAAAAAAAAAAAAATTGAAACTCACGGAATATTCTCACTTAAAATTGTAATATTTTTTTTATTACATTTCTTTATAATATAAGCGCTAAGAAACCTACTGTAGCAGAGCGCATCGTCAGATCTCTAATATTTTTCGAGATACGTTTATTTTTGTTATTTTTCGAAGTGCAACTTTAAGGGCCTGTAATTCAAAAACTACACGAGATATCAAAAAATTCTCTTCAGTTTAGCGTTTCTGGTGCCTTATATAACAAATTAGCAAATTTTTAAAATTTTGAAATTTTTTTGTATTTTTTTTTTTAATTTCGATCGGCGATAACTCCACAAATATTAAAGATACAGACTTGCATTGTTCACCAATCGATTCAGCTCGTCGAAATACATAAGTATGCAAAGTTTCATAAAAATCGCTTTACGGGATGGAAAGTTAGAGCAAAAACCCTGAAAATGGCGTTGTCCGGAAAGTCAATAGGTACCCCTTGGCGTTTGGGCTGAATTTGGCCATTTTCAGACTTTTTGCTCTAACATTTCAACCAGTTGTCCGAATTTTCTGAAATTTTCAGGGTTTATGTATTTTGTCGAGCTGAATCGATTGTTGAACACTGCAAGTCTGTATATTTAATATTCGTCGAGTTATCGCCGATCGAAATTTTGAAAAAAATTTATAAAAATTTCAAAATTTTCAAAATTTACTAATTTATTATAAATGGCACGAAAAACCCAAAACTGGAGATATTTTTCGATATTTAAGTCATATTTGGGGAAATTTCCGTATTTTGAAAAATATTACAAATCGCCATATTTCGATAAATATAAGACATTACGATGCGTACTACAGCAATGAGTTTATTCATGTTTAAATTATACATAAGTAATAAATATCAAGTTAAGTTTGGAGGAGTATTTAACATATACTTTTTAACATCGGTCATCCTTGAAAGCTATTTCGAGGTTGACATGCCCAGTTATTTCTACAAACGTTTACCTGCTTGATTTAACCAAATAGTAATTACTGGTATTACTGTATTTTTTATACCGTTATATATGTGTTCGGTACCTTTACTAAAAGGTATGAAATGTAAGTGTGCGTAGTAACTCAACTGTATTGACGTACAATTTGACAGGATTAAATAAATATTTATTTTTGGAAAACGCGGATTGCATTAAAATCCTGTTTACATTATAAAATTCGCATTGACAGCCTGTGGAAAACGTTATTAACAAGTCTATGTTGAAATACAACACACAAAAATAGATTAAGTACTTTTTGAAACTTTTGACAACACCATAATTTACAAATGAATTTTTAGCATAGGAGTAAAGAACAAAATGGAGCAAGAATTAATGGTAGTTATTTCAATATTAGTAGAAGGTATTTAAAAAACTGCTCTGATTCATTTTGCGAAAATAGAGATGATATTAAATGTGATCAACACAATAGTGAGTAACCTTTGATACTTTGACTAATTATTATTAGACATATTTAATAAATGATACATAATCAACTTAATAATAATAATGTGAATAAATATATGCCTCGACTGTCCTTGCTTAGTAGAGAAGAGGTAATGTGCGTCAATGGTTCCGGCTTCGAATCCCGGCTAACAAACAGAATAACAAAATATGTCAGGTTCATATTTCACTACCTATTGCTGTGGTTTCACCATTATTATTATGATACACATAACGTAAAAAAAAAATCATATACCTGATGCTATAAGTGGAGTACAACAGGTAAACCTAATGAATTGTAAAATAACAAACTATTCAAATAATCCGGATATACTTATAAAAGCAAGAACTATACAATGCTAAGATCAGTAGATAATCTTTAGATCTTCTATTCAGTCACGATTTTGACATTTTCCGACATCTTGGTTTTTGTCCTTCTTCAATGCAATTCGACTATACATATATAGATAAAAACCTCTATTGTAGGAATATACAGGGTGTAAATCAAAAAGCGGGCCATAGGCGTTTAACATGGGAAATCAGTTTTTCCGTGCGAAAAGTTCCCAAATGGTTTTAGATGAAAAAGGTTCAAATAAAAATTGTAGAGAATTTAATTCTGCATTTTAATCACTAATCAGATTTTATTTTGCACGTTTTGTAATCTATAAAACCGACTTTAAAGTTTTATAAATATTGCTAGTGATATGTAATTGTTTGTAATTTTGTTTCAATTCCATGGCTATCACTACAAATAAGCAATATTTATAAAACTTTAAAGTCGATTTTACGGATTACATGACGTGTAAAATAAAATCTGATTAGTGATTTAGATGCAGAATTAAATTCTCTAAAATTTTTATTTGAACCATTTTCGTCTAAAACCATTTGGGAACTTTTGCGCACGAAAAAACTGATTTCCCATGTTAAACGCCTATGGCCCGCTTTTTGATTTACACCCTGTATATGATGTTTACTTTAGTTTAAAACAACTTTAGATTAACATATTCCACGCAAGCAAAAAAATTGTAGTCTGAGCCGAAGACGAGAGCTACGGTTTGTGAGTGTGGGATATGTCATTCCGTTACATATTGTAGACTATAATTTCTATAACAAGATTTTGGAAATTATACAAAAGATACAAATATAAAACTCTTGAAAATGTCAAACTCAAATAAATAAAATTAATACAAGCAGACGTAACCATAGTAAATGAACCAAGATATTTCATATATCGCGCTAATATACGGCTCTGATTCGTCGAAATTATTCCATACGCGGCGTATGAAATGACAATTGTTCCAATACAGTTTTTAGTTGTAGAATGTGTAGTTTCCAAAACAGTGTTATAGAAAAAAATTTACATAGGGTACTACATATAAAAAAAAAATTATACTACCGTTTGAGAACCACTGACTGAATTTTCTGTTTTTTATTCCTATTAAATAAGGCCATTCTTCCTGGTCATTTTTTGTATATAACAGTTATAAAAAGGGTATTGTCTGTAAATCTTATGGAACCATAATTTCGTAAACTTTTTTTATTGATTTAATATTTAGTGCAAATTTGATCTTATGAACGCAAAAAATAACCTAAACTTGTACAAGTAGTCGTGAACGCCATTGCGAGGTGAACTCATCACGCACGTTCCACCAGCGTGGTCTCCGGCGGTCTGGGCCGGGTGCCCGTGCACCGGCAACCTACACAAGCAGCGTCGTGACGCCTCGAAGCGCCTGCCGGCCTGCCATTAGCCACTAGCCGGCCGACGGGTTCCTGTTGCTATTCCTGGCTCCCGGCGACACCGAAATACTAGCACCCTACCCCGCTCGCCACCGCACCCAGCCTCCTTGAGATGATGAGTCGAGAGGCTGGAGTTTTATTTCCGATGAGGTGTGCCAGTACAGAGCCGGACTATCACTACTACTACTGTGACACAATTGAGAGATTCGCTGTATTCTTTTTGCACAAAATCTCAGCTTATCTCAGATCACCTCAGATAAAATCAGGAAATAGTTGTTCCTTCTGACACAACTGACCTATGTTGCTTTGAATAAACTTTCCCCTTTTCGATGCCGAATTCCAAGTTCAGTAAACTCAATATGATATGAAATTGAAACACTTATGCCCGGTAGTATAAAGAAATTTGAACTTTAGTTAACTTTACCTTTATATTAAATTTACATGAAGTTGTCCAATTGACAAACAAATTTTTGACGGCAATGTTAAGTAAGTCATAAAATAATGTCAAATGTCATATGATGTCCACTTGTTAAAAACAAATAAATTTATTTTAAAAGTAAATTTAATTGACAGTTAATAGTTATTTATGATGTAAGTGATAAAAGTGACATTTTATGAGTAAGTGAGGAAGTTTGTAAAACGAGGCGAAGCCGGGTGAATCAACCCCACGAACGAAATTACACGTATATCATACAAAATTTTATCTACGATCTTCCTAGAGTATAAGTATGTATTAAAAATTGTAGAATAATATTTTGACAGGTAGGGTACATGGGTTGATTTATTGATACATGTTAAAAGTAACAATGAAATCACTTTTAACACGTTGCTATGTTACTTTTAACACTAGTGTCAGAAAGTGACACTTTTAACTTGCTAAGCAACGTGAACTCGAAATTAAAAGACTATCCGGACGAAACTCGGAACCTAAGCATAGTAACTTAGTTATGTTACTGAGTACTGATTGAAGTGAGTGACACAGATTGTAATGTTTTGGTTTTGGCAATTATGATGGAAGCGTTATAAAATTAATTAGCCGAGATAGTGTGCCATGCCATTTACTGAATTAATTCTAATTTATGGTTCATATGAACCTTGGCATTTGAAAACTATGTTGTTTCAACATAATGAATCACAATTTTATTGATAATTATTATCTTAATTATTGTTTGTTTTAAAGGTAAAAGATCAATATAATTAAAAATTGTTCATTTCATTTATTGGGGGATATATTTGAAGACGAACCATGACATTTCGAAATAGTACTAGAAAATAGGAAAAACTAAGCAATTACCGCTGAGAATTCTAAGTACTTTTGTCTACAATAAAAAAGGTTATTTTATTGAAATAGTTTATTGCATATTCATGTTTTAATACATATTTATGTAACAGGTACATAATTCCGGGTTTTAATGACGAAGCACATAAAAGGGCGTGCTATATACAATATTTTATTTGAAATCGGCTCTAAAGTGCTCAAAAATCGTCAATAAAATAACCTATACGACGATTTTGAGCATCCCAGTGTTGGCAACCGTTAAATAATTATAGTACAATTAGGATAATTTTGGCGGACATATGGACGTATTATAGTAAATTTGGACGTAACTTAAAACACAATTTGCAAGAAGAATTAACTAATTAATTCCGACATGTAATGTAATTGAAGACAAAACATAATTTTGAGTGTTATTTACGATAACTTCATTTCTTGAGGTTGGCAACACTGACTGTCAGTTTAAATTGACAACTAACAGTTGTATAATCTTAACCTATATTGTAATTTTTTACAGTTTTTTCGAATTTTAGATTTCAAATAAAACTTAATATGTACCTCGGCACTGAAGTTCCTTTTTATCAGTCACATGGTTTATTTTCCTTGGCCCTACGGGCCTCGACAACTAAATTCCATATTCGAGATAAAAAAATTGAACTTCAGTGCCTTGATAAATAACTATTATTTTATTAAAAACAAAAGTAAAAGTTCCTACTACAAGAGAAATGAGCTACAATTTACGTGATAACATATTTACTCAAAGATGATCTTTCAAACGTGTCTTTTTACTTGACACCTTAAACTGCTGATTTTATAACTATAACATGATTTAATTTCTTTGAATATTGCGCAGTATAAGATGAACATTAACATAATTTGGGTTAATAACAATAACAAGCATTGAATTAAATGTTAAAGTAAATATTAAACAATTCTACTTTGTGAATTGGGTTGAACATTTTATGTGTACGTTTCAACTAACTATTATTATGTAATAAGTGATCATTTTCTAATTGAAACAATTATTAAATTGTACTAATTTATTTTTTAAAGTGGTGTAACGACCCGCATAGGACAATACAATATATGTTGCCCATCGAATAGTTTATTTTTAATCCAACGTTCGCATCCCATAGACTCTCAACAAACACTGAAATTATACTTTCGTTCTTCAAACCGAAGTGTTGTATTTATCTCAAGTTAAATGCGGGTGCCTGTAGAAACACTTAACACATATTCTAACTAAAATGATTGAAATTTGCATACAGCAAGATCCATCTGTCACTTTTCCTTTGAGCAGATTCGTGAAAGTGAATATGTTTCAATAGATTCTTCTATTATTATTTCTTAACAGAAGCTCTAGTAAATCTATTAGTAGATTGGGAAGATTTAACATGGTTCTAGCAACACATGAATTGAGATGAGTTAATGTTGAACAATATGTACAATACTACAATTTGGTAGTTAGTTATAATTAGTTCATTAAGTGTTTTAATCAGCAAAGGATTCAGCGAATGAAGTCTAGCACATTGAACCAGTGCAGTCTCCACCTAAAAATATCTCAGTATTTTTATTACACACGCTCTGAAAATAGAAACTGATTTTGTTCAAATTCGCAAAGTGTTTGTAAGTATTCGGAAATAGCTCACGATGAGCACAGATTATATAATGATAATGTTCACGCATAACATAACGTAACGTTACAGTTTCACTTAATTAGTTCCACGGTACTGACACCATGAAAATGAACGATGCGTTCACCGTAAACTTTAGCTACAAATAGAGGGTTTATTTTCTGCTTTGAGTCGCTGTTGCGTTGCGCTTTTTGCGTACGAGGGAAAAGACGACATTAATATTTACAACTCTTAAAAGGTACAAAATAAGAAAAACAAGTTTCAAATAATTGTAGCCAATATAATATTCATCTTTTTCATTATAACTACATTTGTTTTAATTCAATTATTTATTGCGATATGTTCACAATACCTGATAGACCTTCAAGTAAACTACCACTTCCAAATTCTAGTCAGCTCGTAACATGGACATCTAAAATCTAAATTATAAATGTGACATTGGTAGTTTCATTCAATTTTGAGTTATCATGTGAAATCGTATTCTAGGGAGTTCAAAACATGCTTATTTGTTGAAAATTCACTACTGAAAATTTTGACTCCTCGCAAAACCTCTTTATTAATAATAAATAATATTGGAACGCTAAATGGCGTTCAGAAAACGAGCCGAAAGAAACAGTCAGTCGTTGGGCTACCTGTCTTTGTTGTACTTCAAATACTTGAACAAAATACGCTGTTAAATATTATTTTTTCACTACCGGGAGAGAAATTTAGTTTCTATGATATCAAAATCATGACAGAAACAGCAAATTTCATATGTACGGGAGATTCGTGCTTTTTGTCTCCCGTCGTGAGGAAAAGTGCTCAAATAATGTGAAAAATGAACAAAAAAAGCAAAAGTAACTATCACAAATTATATTACAAATCAAATAATTTTGAAATACATAACAAACATCATAAATAATGGGGTCGTGAAAAAAATAGTATATACACCGCAGGAGAGATACACTTCTCGTTCTCTCCCTTATTGTATAATATACTATTATCCAACACCTCTCAATAAATGCTCTATAACTATGGCGATTTTAAACAAGGAAAGTAACAGTGGGTATAATTTTGAAAAAAGTCACGAGTAAGTACTTTTTTTATTTGTAACAATAACACTTTAGTAACTACTTCGATTGACATTTTAATTTAGAAAATTTAAAGCATATGTCACTGTGAAATAATATTTCTGTAATAAATTTTGCATTTATTAAAAGATGTTGGATAAAACTTTATACTTCGCATGTGGGAAAATTGGAATTACCCGCTCGATAAAATTACCACACTCAGCCTTCTGCGTCGTGTGCTAAAATTTATCCCGTGGGTAATTCCTTACTTTGCCCACTTATAAAGAAAATAACTATTATCGCTTTTTGACAGGAATATTCAACATGTTTTTACATAGCAACCGCTCAACAAACACATAACAACCGTTCTACAAACAAGTGTTAAACAAATAAGGGTGGCCTTAAAACATCTATCTGTATCAAGTTCGATTTTCGCTTTCATAAAAGCCTACAAGTTAGCATTACAGTATTACATACTATATTCAGTGGCGGGACAGAATAATGACACCTTTTTAAATATTATTTTAAAAAACTAATAGCGTTTAAAATTTTGGGCCTATTGCTATTTACACAAAAAGGCCAGAATTCAGAATTCTATTTATATATCAGAAACAGCACCGTCAAGTTGCACCATACAAATTCCACCGAGCTCTCCAACTCCAAGTCTTGTTCTCTCAACATCGACATCGACTAGTTGATAAACCGGTAGGGTGACAGTTATTTGCTTACAGATCCGAGTTGGGAGCCTCTTTGTGAGCTGCGGTTACAGCAAGGTACACTTGATGGGTTCACGCAAACGTTTATAAGCCATCAACAACGATAAAAAGATCGGGAATTTATTTATTTTGCAGTAAACTTAAATATTTTACCTTAAATTTCCTTGGGGAGATAAACAAGTCCGCGAAAAATATTTTGATAAGTGTGTATTTTAACCCACCAATTCAACTTTTAATGGAAGTTGAAGAAGATCGAAAATTGAATGTATGGTTGACTTTGAAGTTAGAAAATTGTTATTTTCTCAGTTGAAAAGAAAATAAACTTTCTTAATTATTTCTATATACAAATTTATTCAACATATACAAAAACAAGTGCTCTAAGTTATTTTTAGAATTTGGATATTTCCAGTTTTTCTTACAGTTGCTTAAGTCATTCTTTTATTTATTGAAAACATTTATTCACAGTTTTAAACAAAATGAATTACCCACATTAATTTGAATTCTACAATAGTATATTTTACAATAAGGGAGAGAAGTGTCTTATTTCTCCCCACTGAGTAAATTAAAGCACGAGGCGAGGGATACAATACGACAAGGGAAACAATATACTCTCTTGCGGTGTATATAATTTTTTTTTCACGGCCTCAATATTTAGGATGGTTTTTATGTATTTCAGAATTATTTGAATTGTAATATTATTTATGATAGTTACCTTTGATTTATTTAATTTATTAATTTTGTTAGCAATTAGCTAATATAAAATTCTATACCACAAACCGGGTTCATATTCTAATTTATTTACAAATAATTTCAGTGGAGTCCTCTGAGACGAAAGTGCTTTGTATGCGAGGTAATTTCCACGGACCGCAGGCAATAGAGCTGTATCTGTCCATGAATATATAAAACGTTTTAACTACAGCCAAGCCAAGTCAAACTAAATCAAATTTAATATTTCAGAGTTATGGAGCATAAAATAATCGTGCAGATATAATATCTGCGCTGTCAAAGAGAAGATCGTGAAATAACTCAGTTTATTGTTAATAAAAAACGATAAATACGAAAAACTTTTTAATCTGTTCTTTTTCCAAGGACCTTAGTTATTCTCTATGAATATATCTTTTTACAAATATTTCACGAATCAATTAAATGTCATCTACGACTACCATCGATGAGGATCCGTCGCTTAACAGCTGGTAACCACACTACGCCAATATATAGGATGATTCACCGGTTTGTTTTTCTTTAACTCTTTTTTTATGGTCAGTGTTCGACAAAAATGTATTTAAAAAAAACTCTTAATTAATATTACATTTATTTGAAATCGACTCAAAAATCGTCACTAAAGTACCCCATTATACGACGATTTTGAGCAACCCAGTGTTGGCAACCGTTAAATAATATTGTACAATTAGGATAATTTTGGCAGATATATTGACGTACTATAGTAAATTTGGACGTAACATGAAACAAAATTTGCAAGAAGAATTAACTAATTAATTCCGATGACGAAATTGAGGACAAAACACATAATTTTCAGTGTTATTTACGATAACTTCACTTCTCGAGGTTGGTAACACTGACTGTCAGTTTCAATTGACAACTGACAGATGTATAAACTTAACCTATATTGTAATTTCCGTTATTTCTCCAGTTCCAGGTAGAGTAAAATTATAAACATTAGGGTAAAAAATACTTAAATTCATCTAGAATAAACTATTTAACTTTTTTGTTTTAAAGTACTTCGGCAAGCCAATAACGGGGTCTTTCATTAAAATCATAAAATGGCAAATAAGATATAACTAGATCCAAAAACATCGTACTAGATATAATAGAAATTAAAAAAATGAAATATTATTACATATTAAGATATTTGAGCTTTAAAGACAGAAATTCTGACGTCACAGTATTATGTTTCTCTGTTTAAGCTTCTCTATCACACATTTATTCTTCCAAAATTCTTTGTACTTATCTTATTATTAAGCTGTTAGAGATTGTCAAAATGTCAAATGGTTGGCTCCTAATTTGAAGATTTTTGTTTTGTTTTGAATTCGTAATCAATTAACACAAATCCACAACCTACAACCACACTGACATCATAAATTAAGATTTTTTAAACTGCAGATAGTCTTCAATTTAAAAAAAATTCAGAAAAATAAATTAACCACCCTGCATAACTTGAGAGTTAAAACAAGAACAAATGGGTGAATGGAATGATATATTTAATTTGTTCTTATTGCTAGTAGTAGTAATAAATTAAATTAATTACAGCCATCACACAAACATCTAAAAAGCAAACCCGGTTAGCAACTTTCCGTCGACACTTCAAGTTTTCACCGAAGTTAAAAATTCAAGTCCTTGACCTTGCACTGGAAATAAAAACAAATCGAACGATGAAACATAAAAGCGGAGAAAAACGAATGAAACTACATAGCGTAAGAACAAGTCAGAAATTGGAACACGGCGTTCACATTTCCTCATTCCATCGTGGAGGCAACAGCAAAACGTTCAGCAAGTGAGCCGATCACTTAAGTGATCAGACTGCCCCAGGGAAACACCGATCAGTTAGTTGTTCGGACGTTTGAACCTAGATGAACTGCACGGTGGCAGATGGTAAACAGCGAAAGTGATTATTTTTCAGATTTTGTCTCTTGTTGGTTGGATATGAAGAAAGTGGTTTGTTATTTAATCAAACTATTGCCACAGTATAAATGCTATTATGCTTCTATTTTATAAAAAAATAATTGAAATAAAAGTTATAGAGAAACCACTCCTATTTGAATTTTTTTTTATAAAATACAGTGGACAATGTTAAAACAGTTATCTTAAAATAAAAATAGAACTCGTGGTTCCAGCGAATACATTAAATAACATTTTATAATGAAATACATTGTAAATAATTATTTACAAAGATAAAATAAGTAAATAAATATAATTATCATCATGCTATTTACCCATTTCTGAGTGTGGCATTGTGCTCAAAGCTTTTATGGTAATAAATTCGCTCGCATCTCAAAAATTAAAGCTTTTTAACACTAAAAATAATTTTTTTCGGTAAGTTTCGGGTCGAAAATAGGGGGATATGGTATAAAAATAAAAATTTTAAGACATGAAAATTTTTGTCAAAATCTTAATACCTACCCCTTGACTTTTTACTGATTTTAAGCTATTTTCAGACTTTTTGATCTAGCATATCTTACCGTCGACTGATTTCAATGAATCTTTGCATACTTATGTATTTCACAGAGCTGAATGCAATAGTTCAGTTTCCAGCACTCTATCTGTTTACGTTGTCGAGATACTCGTCCGACAAAATTTTTAATGGAGCCGATTTTGAGTAAATTTCGAAAAAATAAAAATCGCTGAAAATTTGTTTATAGGCTAAGTAAAGCATGTATCTCTCAAAACTGGAAACCGTTTTGTGATATCTCATTTAGTTTTTTAAATATATAGACAAATAGAAATTGAGTGTATTTGATGAGTTTTACTCTATAACTTAAAATAAGAGTTAAAAAAAAAAACAAACCGATTAACCCTCGTAGAACATACAGGATTTGACCCACAAAAAATTATACTTTGAGAGTTTCCACATAAATTTTTAGCTTTGTCAAATACATCAATAATTATAAAATTTTGCCGTCAAATCACGGCCTCCAAGGAAGTGTCGTGAAGGCTCGAACCGAGGATCTTAGGATCCAAAGTCCGATGTGTTACCGCGGAGCTATTTACCACGTATACATGTAAGAAAAACATGAGAAGCCTACAAAAGTATGCTACTATTTCCGGTTCATAATTTAATTCCAAAATCAAAAAGATTGTACATTTTAGTCAATACGATTTCACTATATTTACGATAATTCTAAGCTTTCTTTCAAGGAAGTACCTACACCATATGCAAAAAAAGTAATAAAATATTTAGCCGATTAAATTTTAAATCTATCAATATCCTCTTAACAAAACTGTAATAAACTAAAATTAAGGATGTTTAAAATATAAAAATAAGGAAATAACCGAAGCGAATAATACAACAACAAAACCGTAACAAGCAACTCAACCGGTAAATTGTTATAACTTGTTTACATTATTTTGTATTAATAAAGTGGATCAGTCAAAGTGATTAATGCAGCAATTAATTTGACTGACGTGCACTGATTTTATTAATCATTAGGTCTATGAGATTTTATACAGCTAAATTACTTGGAGTATGTGCTGAACTCATCTGTCTGATTCGAAACGCATTCGCTCATGAGTAGATTTCTAAATGCATGGAATTACATAAAAATATTATAGTAAAGCTAATAACATAATTATGTAGCTTTTTTTAGAAATCATCATTCCTATTTTCCCGTACGTAATAAAATTGTAATAAACAAGAAATAAATGTTCATTTCTCATAATAAAACAAGAAAAAATAATGACGAAGATATGAATTGCCCTCTTGAGCCTTGTATACCTTTTCATTAATTGTAGGTAGCATATTTTTAGTAAACAAAGATAAAAATGTTTTACTGCAGTGAAAAGATAACGTTAATTATATTGCGATTCAAACACACCGCAAATGAATATATAAATAGAAAAAATATTTGTAAGTACACGAACTAAAATTTATGGTAGTTAATAAACATTCTGTCAGTTTTATTTGAAATATGTGTAAATACAAAAACAAAAAACAAAATGAAAGGAGCATTTCATCGGGAATATAAAATAAATCTTTGCAAAACAACTGTCAAATGTTTTCAATAATAAAATAACTGCTTGAAATAAATGAAAAGTATGAAATATAATTTTGACAGTTATGTTTAGTTACTCATATGACAGTTCATTTCGATTCGAAGTTGTTTTTAAAACAACGGCGCAACTGGCTTAGCACGCCAAACAAAAACGCATCAATTGTTTGACAGTAACGTAAACTGTTCTACGGATAAACCAAGTGTCTGTACGCGAATTACTTTAGGTATATTAATAATATTTAAAATCATTTCGACTAATTTTAAAGTTTTCCTAGCGTAAAGAGTATTAATAGCAGTTTCAGTGATTTTAATTTTGCTTATAAGAACATTATTAAAATGAAACGAAGTGTCAAATCAGCGTTTATTTGTTCTGTATGTTTCAATCGATGTGACATTGTTAATTTAGCAAATATGCAAATAGAAATGTAAGTTGCAAATTTTATCCTGCTAATACAATTTCAGCGAACACGCGTAATTCCTGGGATTAGGATGATCAAATTTCCGAAGAGAAAGTAATCAATAATAGTTTAATATTTATGTAAAAAGTTCAAGTCACTCTCACACTCCCGTAAATGTTTAGAATTCTATTGTCAGTCAATCCCTACGTTATATTAATATTCACATTCATCGTCCGATAGCTAGACAGACATGCAGTCAGGTTTCTACACCTTGACTCACTTGTCACAGCAAAGCTCAGCAGAATTCCGCGAAAAAGTAATTTAGCTCATGATGTGCGATCGTCTGCTTTTACGATTCGTGATTTGCGCTACCTCACGGATTTTGCTATCTGCACACGTGGGTAACAAGAGAAAATAAATGAAATTTCAAACAGACTGATGTAAGAATAAGAAATCAAGGTGTGGTTGAGAATGTAACTGCATTTAAATGCATTTTTAAAGACGCTGGGAACGGAAATTATTGAAATAATTTCAAAATTGGAACTGGATTACGCATGGGTTGTGCTATTTTTATCAACAGAAAAATAAAAAAATCGAACAATAAAATACGAAATATTTTTATAAAAAAACTATGCAGTATTACTATATAATTATTTAAAGTAAGTAAATATTATTTGTGAGTATCTCAGAATGAGTCAAATTATATTATCGGAACAGATATAAACTTTTTAAAATTAGCTGGACACAATTTCTACTATTAATACTCTAGCTAATCATCAACAACAAGAATGCATATAAGATTTCCTGTTTACTAAAAATATATTTACTTTATCTTGAATTAAATCTTCCGTGGAAGCTACAGGTGTATGTATAACAGGTAGCGGAGAATTTGAAGAATTTTGAAAATCGGGAAACTTGAAATGTTCCAAATATTTTATTTAAACAATTACAATAAACAAAGAAAGTTATTATTGAAATATAACCTAACATTTGAAACAAAATCCGAAAAAATGTTACATATGGACAAACCCACTTATTGGGCATTTAAAAATATAGTCCAGCTAACACGAATAGATCTCAGTTACCCAGATTTTTTACATGTGTTACTTAAATTTAATGACACTGACAACAATCACTAACCTTTTCTTTCGCTCGACCGGCGTGTTTCTGCACTGATTTGGCCAACAATGATCCCTTACTTTCTGCCATATTCACCACTTTTTCCCGACAGTTATCCAGATTTTCACTAACCACCTTCCACACACTACAAAAGGAAACTAATAGGATGTATCGCAGCTGTTGCTCAGAGAGGCGTTGCTGCTGGCAACTGTGTTCACGTGACGAACGCAGATGGCGGTACTGATCGATATAAATTCTGAAATAAATTTACATGGCGCGAAAGAAAACATTGAATTGCAAATTTATACCATAGCCAATTCAACAAACCAACAGCCGAATTACCATTCTTAATCTAGAACTGCTGATGTGTAGATAAATTTTGTTGTAAATTTTCTAACATGTAATATAGCGGTACTTACTGAATGTTAACATAAAAGTAGCCATGATAATCATAATTAACTGTTTTATTTTTTGTAAAACTTCAGATATAAATTCTATTACCTACAGTCATAAATAGAACAAACTTCATTCAGGCATTAGTTATTTCATTCAACTTATAAAAAGCAAAGTTCTAAGAAATTTATTATATTTGTACAACTTCGATTCAAATTTACAAATATAAATTACTCATAAAATTTTGATTCAACAACATATTATTTATGATGAATGGTAAAAAATTATACTTATATTTAAATGAGGTTTCCCATAATTTAGTAATATTTGTAAAACGAAATGAGTTTGAACAGAAAAATTTCAATTTTACATTACAATGTCAATAACAAATGAAGACGTGTTATGATCATACAACTTGTTTTAAATATTATACATGAAACTGCAAACAGAATTATAAAAATATTTATTACAAATGTCATGAAAAATGAATTAAGAACAAGATATGAAAAATTAAAGTTAACAATAAAAGTATTTGACGTAGTAATGGATAAAATATGTGTGATAATCTTCCGCTGGTGATATTGTTTAACATTGTTACATCGAATTTCGTGCCACAGAAATGTACTGTAAAAAATCTTAACGAACGTAAATCGACACAAATGACAACATACTGATTAATTTGTACTTTTGTCATGGTTACATATATTTATATATACAAACAGAACTGCATGATTGTACGATATAAAAACGAGGCAGAACACAATATTTTCGAAACACTTTAATAATAGCAACATCTAAATTATACTGTCTCGCCTTATATCTGCAGATGTACACTTCTGTGACAAAACATTAGTAAGAATTTTCTATACACACATACTTGAGAACATAATATTCTGAACAACAAAAATATATTATGGTAAAGAAAATTTCACGTTAAAATATATTCAAATTTCTAAGACCTCGCAGTTTCGGCGCGAAATATATTTGTGTATTACCTGTTTTCATATTAATAAAAATCTACTCTGAATATGTACAAAAATATCCGAAAAGCACATTGTAATCGTTTCAAAACTAATAAATTACTCAATGAATGAATTAAAAACACCATTTGGAATACTGGAAACAAAACAGCAAGTCAGTGTCTGGGTTCTGCACCAAACAAACAGTAACATACTGAAGCACAGTGTTTAAATAACAAATGACAGAACACAGATACTGTTGCCTAGGATATGAACAAACAGTCTGCAAATAACGGCGCAGCGTCAATCAATAGATTCCCAAATCATTTCACTGTCCACGCAGAAAAGAATCCACATTTACAAAATGATCGATTTCTTTTCTATTCTTCAATTGGTTAATTTCACTATATCACATTATTCAACATTTAAAAACAATATAAAATGAATAATAATGTAATGAATTAAAAATATAACCATGAATTATTTTTGCAACATCGGTTAATTAAATAAGGTACGAATGAATAAGTAAATAGAGATTATTTAATATGAGTAAAAGCTATGTAAAATGACTTGGAACTGTACGAGCAGAAATCTATTGAACATAATCTGAATCAGCTGGGTTCATTAGTAACAGCAAAAATATCATCTCATTTGTAAACACACGAGAATATCAACTATTTTATTTTATAATATTATATTTGAATAATTGAAAATAAATCTGTTGAAATGATGTTCTGCCTAACACTAATCAATGTAATAAACGTGCTAAAATACAAGTGCAAAGGATATTTTTTTATTAATTAATAGTAAGAAATAATAATTATATAATAATAATAATGTTTTCAGCTTTCATTTAAACCTGTACAAAATATGATGTTTCTATTTCTATGAAAGAAACGGTCGACTCCGATGTTGACTCAGACTGTGTTGGGGGCCTCCGGGGTCCGAGAGCCGAGTTGGATCCCGGGGGCAGAGTCTGCGCCAACGTCAACTGAACCGAACGCAAACGCACGCCACGCACTGAGTCGGCTACGCCCGCGCCTAGTCCAGCATTGGTCAGTTACATTACATGTGTGTTGTTGTTCTGGCAATCAATGTTCATGTTCACAGACATACAGACGCGCGCGGCAGTGTTCAGCGTTCACCAACCACACTAGCAGGTCCAAGACAACTTAATTACCCTCACCGTCTTCTATCTTTCTCTTTTTGCCCCGCACTGTAGGCTCTAGAAACACACAAAACACACCATTCACATTTCACTAAGATACTGCCGTTTACATATTATTTCAAATACTCAATACTATATTAACTATCAACAACAGTAAAGACATTTATAGATGGAAGAAAGCGGTAATTCCTTACAGGCAGATTCATAAAAGGGATTAGCGCTAACCCCATTTTTATTATTACTCGTAACTTCATTTTCCATTCTCAGAATATAATTATTTTAACTAAGGTTGTAATCAAAAGTGGTTAGCATAAAATTTAACACATTTTGATAATCAAATTAATTTAGAAACGAAGTTATACATGATGCAAAAAATGGAATTTACTTTTATGAATCTGCCTGTTAATGTTTGTGATGCTTATACAGAATGGTGGCTAACTGAATTTGTCATAGGCATTTTACTTGTTAAATAATACTTAAGCAATTTCCTGTTTCCCTAACCATTTCAGAGAAAAATGTTTCAAATAGAATTTGAACAGATTTAATATCTGAAATCAGTGAACACAATTCATTTTATTTATTTAATAAAAGCCTAAAAAGACGTTCAAAAATAACAAAACTTCAGTCCGGCATCTATCAAATACGCGTAGAAATTTTTACGAAAGACTTTGGTTTTGTTTGGCGAACAATGGAAATGTGTTTGAGCATATGATTCCAACTAGATTTATTTGTTTTGTTTTATAATTAAATATTGATATTAACAATTTTTATTGATACTAAAATTAAATAAATAAAATTATTATTTGTTGACTTGATTGCGAGTAACGTTAAATATATGTTTTCCATCATTACTCATTATAAAAACTGAATTTTCGATATTTTAGAACGTCTTTTTATCTTTTATTAAATAAGTAAAATGAAATTTGTACACTGATTCAGACGAAAATATTAAATCTCCAATTTTTATTAGGGAGGCAGTACATTACATAAGTATCATTTAATATGTAAGTCACAATCCCGTATAATTTTTGCACGATTGGAGCAAGCAAAATATTTTTGAAAATACGCAGATATAAATTTCTTTATTATTAGTAATGTTGAAACCAAATATCTATATAAAAATACGAACAAAATTTTCAAGACAATTAACTGTTCAGAGAACGGTAAGTAAATTACTTACCGCTCTGTTTGACCTGCAACCGGTAAGAACAACATACAATCTTGGATACAGGCATGGTACGTTAATAAAACAAAAAATACCAATCGTGCAAAAGTGGTTATTACAGAAAGTGACTGTTAAGTGTTATGTTTAATCATCATGTAGTCAACAAAAGAGTGAAGACTATTATCGGAGTAAACATATTTAATTTAGCAAAGTTTCTGAGCAGCGAAACAGATACCTTCTGTAGACTGTAATTCCCTTTGCCTCACCAATTATAAATACAAAATATAGAAAAATGTTACGATCTACCATTTCCGAATATCAATTATTAAGTGTTATGTTTAATCATCAAATAGTCATCAAAAGAGTGAAGACTATGCTCGGAGTAAACATATTTAATTTGGCAAAGTTTCTGAGCAGCGAAACAGATACCTTCTGTAGACTGTAATTCCCTTTGCCTCACCAATTATAAATACAAAATATAGAAAAATGTTACGTTCTACCATTTCCGAAATAATATTAATTATTCAAAGCAATAAGTGATGTTTAGTGTTATGTTTAATCATCATACAGTCAACAAAAGAGTGAAAACTATACTCGGAGTAAACATATTTAATTTAGCAAAGTTTCTGAGCAGCGAAACAGATACCTTCTGTAGACTGTAATTCCCTTTGCCTCACCAATTATAAATACAAAATATAGAAAAATGTTACGTTCTACCATTTCCGAAATAATATTAATTATTCAAGGCAATAAGCGAATGTTAAGTGTTATGTTTAATCATCAAATAGTCAACAAAAGAATGTAGACTATACTCGGAGTAAAGATATTTAATTTAGCAAAGTTTCTGAGCAGCGAAACAGATACCTTTCTGTAGACTGTAATTCCCTTTGCCACATCAATTGTAAATACAAAATATAGTAAAAATGTTACGTTCTAACAATTCCGAAATAATATAAATTATTCAAGGCAATAAGCGAATGTTAAGTGTTATGTTTAATCATCAAATAGTCAACAAAAGAATGTAGACTATACTCGGAGTAAACATATTTAATTTAGCAAAGTTTCTGAGCAGCGAAACAGATACCTTCTGTAGACTGTAATTCCCTTTGCCATACCAATTATAAATACAAACTATAGTAAAAATGTTACGCTCTACTAATTCCCAAATAATATTAATTACCCAAGGCAATATAAAAGCAGAGCATACTAATCTAGCAAAGTTTCTGAACAGAAAAACAGATATCTTCTGTAGTCTGGAATTCCCATTGCATAAAAAATTCAAGTATCAAAATGCATTTCTCACCTGCTTCACCATCTTCTTCTTCGTCAGCCTCACCGTCGGCTTCTTCCTCTTCTTCGATGACGCCATCGTCCTCATCTTCCTCTCCTTCTTCACCCTCGTAATCGCCCTCATCGCTCATATCTTCAAGGTCTTCATTGTACACGGCCTGTAAGCCGATTTCACCGTCGAATTCTTCTTCATCATCTGTACTTACTAAAAGAAAAGTCACGTTAGGTTTCTTCTTCTTCAAAACCAACTACTCTTACACTCTAGTTTAATAACTTGATAAATAAATATGACAAAAAAAAATTAAGAAAAATAACATATAGATTATACTCCGTTGCTTACACTGCTTTTGTCCCTAGTACAAACCAATGAAAAGTCAATTTCTAATACTCCTTCAAGTTCAAATAAAAATTTAGGAGGCAGAATCATGCTCAGCAAATTACAATTTATCGATATTTCTGGGTAAATAGATAGTTCCGCGATATCCAAATATATTTTTATAACATAAATCTCTTCATGATTTTCAGCCAAAAACAAAGACTTGTTTACAGTACTAAACTAAAACAAGCACATCTATAAAATAAATAATAAACAATAGCACACACATTTTGAAAACAACTGAATAAAAACAAAAGCTGATCACACTGCAATGTACTCACTGTGTGAACAACTTGGGTGGTAAAAGCGGAAATAATAGCAACGCAAAGACACGAAACTGTTACAACTGCATCATGCTTACAGCAAAGTTGTCCTAGGTGGAAGATTAGACCGTAGACCGTGTATAAGAGCAGTGGCAACGGAGTCTTACCTTCTTCCTCATCACTGTCGTTGTCGTTGCCGTTTACTTCGTCTTCTTCACACTCGCTGTCATCTACTTCTTCATCGTCTGTGTCGTACCTAAATGAGAAATCAACAAGTTTTATTTATGGAATAATTAAAAAACTGACTCCATTAAAATCTGCGAAAACTGAGTGCCAAAAAAAACTCACCCATCTAAACATTTGAGGCCAGGAATGAGATTAAATATCTTTTCCCTGTAGTTGTCAATTGATGTAGCTTCGTTATTGAATAAATCCAAACTCTTTAAGTGCTTGAATTCTTTTAGCGGCTGCAGTGCTTCTAAATCTTTTATTTTGTTTCCACTTAAATTTAAGTGTGTTAACTTTGGACTGGTGATCAAAAGATTTAGGCCATTTGATATTCTGTAACAAATTCACAAGTATTAGCTAAGAAAACAATATCAAGAACAAATGAAAACTACCTGTTATCACTAAGTTCGAGTTTCTTCAGATTTGGAAGTTTGGGGAATCCTTTCAGAGACGTGAGTCCCACATTGATCAAGCTCAAGTTTTCCAAATTAACGAATTCATCTGTAAGACCAACTATACTTGTGCTGCGACAGTTATCCAAGTTAAGGTCCTTAATCTAAAACAAAGGAAACAACTAAAATCAGTAAATTTAAAAATTAAGCGCCAAATATCAACGCCGATCCATGCACCGCGCGCATCGAACCGAATGACAACGATAGGTCACGATAGCATTTGTTTACGCCCCCATCATTAAAATTTTTACAAAGGCTTATTTAGCTAAAAATCCGCACTATTCTAAATTTAATTAAAAAAGAACACACTTTTTTAATGCAAAATAATTGGTGACACGGTATACATCTGCCACAAGTGCAGAAATAAATAATTCCATACAATACTTATAACGTCGCAATTTCATCATGGCGGATAGCTGCCGCTAAAATCAACTGACGCGATTACGTTTCATCAAATATGAATAAAGTCGTATAAATGGCATAATACATGAAAAAATGCTATAAAATAGAAAGATTTTAAACATTACTTCACAAATGTTTTGCCAAACTTACATTTAAATGCCATTTTTTATTTCAAATATAATTCTAAACAAACGTGACATGCTTGAAAACTTATTGTTATAAACAGATGTCAATAAAGCATTTATGACAATGTATATTCTACTTTATATTGCACTCGATATTTTATGTTACCCTTTATAAATTCATATAATAGGAATTCAATATGGCGATGAAATAGATGTTTTAATATATTATTTTTTTAATTAGTAAATAAGTAATTATGTATAACAAAAATAATTTAGAAAATTTTAACAAAAATAATTAATTTGTTATAAAATAATTGAATAATTTAAGGTGATTTATATAATGAAAATTGAAAATAAATCTTGGAGAAACTTTAAAATCTTCCAAGATTATCCATTTTAAAATATCCGGTTTCATTTCTTCCAACATATGAAACTTGTATTTTATGAATAAAGAAGTGTGAATATAGTTTATATTCTTGTTATTAATATAAAACAATAAAATTTTGAATTTGTTTCTTGGTCAAGTTCAATGCAGAAATCCCAATAACAGATCAAATATGTCCATATTTTATAAAACAGTAATACTTAATCATCGTTTACTGTAATACTTATCTACCTAAAGTATAAAAAACAGATATAATAGATTAAATATCGTAGAAAATATGACCAAACAATATAATACAAGTAGCCACCATTGCATTATTCTACATGTAATGTGTATCACATGTGTACGTTAACACACATTTCATAATTTAAGATGCAGTTGAACTTACTTGCTCGGGGTTTCTTCCCCGTTTTTCAAGTTCTATCCGCTTCTCCATTCCACACCGGTCTCAATATATTCAGCCACTACGATACACGATCGGAACACGCGATAGAAGCAAACGAATTATACGTATACGGCTTTAGATTATCCTTCACCTACAATACGTACACAACAACGTCTACTAACGACTATGCCGCCAACAGCAGTGCCGAGCTGACGAAGTGACGACCAGCGACGTTTCGGGTTCGTTCGAGAATTGCGGCGTTGCAATGCACTCCTAGAGGGATCGCCACAATAACACAAAGGCCATCGAGACACAACAACTATGGCGGAAATACGCGCGGGAAATAGCCCAAATTTTATCTCGAACACACTGTTTAATTATTGAAAACTCCCACATAAGTTTTTTCTAAAACTTTTTTCCAATAATGTTCTTTAATACCATGTAACTATAACAACGAGAATTCTTGTTTTACTTTTTTTATACTTATCGCTGTTCATTTATTTATTCCAAATACTAGATAACAATTTATACATGAATTAAATTCCTTGAATGAAATGTATCCCGAACATGAAATAATTTTATAAATAACTTAATTTCAATGATAAAATTTCAAAACACTAAATACATTTTCTTCAAGGGAAAGGTGTAATAAAATGAAGATTCATATTAATTATAAATATTGTGTTGGTTGCCCTGGCTGATCCTAATGTTGGTATGAAATATGGTCATGCAATTTTGACATTTTGGTTTTACAAAATTGAGGTTAGCAAAAATGGCAGAAGACGAAGTAAATGGAGATTCTGATGAAATTCAGGAAAAGTCGCAGAAAAAAACTGCTAAATACGATAGTGGAGCAGCAGATTTAGAAAAAGTAACAGATTATGCGGAAGAAAAGGAAATTTCAACACAAGACTTCTCAGGGGTAAGTACAGAACCACATGTCGCCTACACATGCCAATACAAATTTAACTGCATTTTATAGGCAATATCAGCAATAGGTGATAGAAGGAATAAAGAAGCTGCAGAGAAACTGGCCAAAGAAAAAGAACTTTTAAAAATATCCATTAAGAAAGAAGATGTTGATCTCATTGTAAGTACAATTATTTTTTAAATATTAAAACAATGTTAATCATGCAATTATTTATTATAGGTAAAAGAATTAGAAATTTCAAGATTTGCAGCAGAACGAACATTAAGAGAACATCACGGAAATATTGTAGATGCTCTAGTAGCATTAACAAATTAACAATAATTTTTAGCTCAAAATAATTATTAATCATAAATGTTTTTGTATAATTGTGTATACACTAAATAAAGCATACAAGATACCTTGCATTTGTTTATCTTATCATTAATATCTTTATCTCTAGATAAACTACATTGATGTATTATTAGTAGTTGTTGCAGTAATGTTCCACTATTTATATTAAAATGAATATTTTAAGTTTTTTCCTTCTGTTATTTTATGTTGATTTAAATAAAGCTTTCGATGAAGCATTTTTATTTAATTCTAGTGATATTATTGATAACATAACAGTTATGGAAAGAGGTATTGCTATATTCATTGAAGATTTGTAAGTACCATTTATGCAATAAAATTTGTAAACATAAATCAAATTTTATTTAAATAAAAGATAATTGTTTTCTTTAAAATTCAACGTTTCGAATTATTGTACGTAATCCTTGATCAGGATTATGTTGTTAATTTTTTTTACTGATGAAGAATTACGCAAAGTAATTTGAAACGAAAATTACAGAACTCTCATTTTATTTCTAGACCAAATACTCCTCAGCAACCAACAGATCATGCTGCTATTCAAATTGTGATTTTCGCGGCTTGCATAATAATAATAGTCCTTATAGGATTATTATTATGTAGTCTTTGCTGTAAACATTATAGGTACAGTATACCTATATTATATTAAAATAATCTATAATTTCAAATTTATTTTTGCAATGTAGGAGAAGGAATGAACTTTTTACTCGTTCCCCAAGTATAAATTCTATTCAAGAATTAATACGCGAACGATTATTAGACCGCCCACCATCATATCACGAATCACAAAGTAGCTTAAATACAAATCTGAGTGACAGTCCACCAGCGTACAACGAAATTTCTCCAAATATTATAGTAGCAGAACCCATAACAAATTCTGCTTCTACTCTAAGTTTACCTACCTCGCCACCTGTGTATACGATTTCGTCGAAGGTAACGTGTATTTAAAAAAATTGTAAAATTGTCCTGCATGAATGGTTTCCAATTTTATTTTTAGATGTCAACTACTTATGCAAATAATGATCTGGATTTACCTTATACGGAATGTGAAAGTGACACGGATTCTCCACCTAGTTACCATATTTCCGAAGGTGTCGTAAATCCAGTTTTACTTCATATAGCCAATAATTGTACCACTGAAAACAACATTGAGAGTCAGCCACCGAGAGAATCGCAAAATTTATCGATTCATAGTGAATTTTATATTTGATTGTCGATATTATTATTTAATTTATTTAATCTGTATTATTGTATATATTATTAGTTGTGTAAATAATATGTTAAGAATGAAATAAAATTGCTGAAAATATACATGAAATGATTCAAACATGGCCAGTACTTTCGTTATTTTTTTTTTAAATAGTTTTTGTATTATATAAATAAAAGATTTTTGGTTTGTTCTGTAAAATTTTAATTGAAAATTCAATGTTTATGTTTATGTTGGAGAATTTAGTACAGTAATTAGAAACGTTGAATTTTACAGAACTTAAAAAAAACTCTTTTATTTATTTACTATGAGTTCTGAAAGTTTTTTTATAAATCAATTTAGATAAGGTCATTGGAATGTGATGTTTTCAAATGAAAGAGAAAAACAGTGTTATGAGGCAATTGTTTACCTACGTACGAGTCTAGTCAATATCTGTGTATCTGAATTATTCGTATTAATAATTAATAAACATTTTGATATTTATACATCTTATATTGTAAAAAAAGAAACGAAATATACAAGAAAGTGTAATCATGAAAATGTTTATTATTCATTACATGTGCAATGCAAATGACTTAAAATAAAATGGAAACAATGAATTGATGCTTTGAATGTAATAGTAAAACTGTTAACTAAGGAAATTTAATGATTAGCCATTTATTCGTACTGCGTACCACTGTTACACACTGTACTTAACAAATCTAACAATGAAAAAATAAACGACATTAATACTAAATTATAAAGTAATACAGTCAGTTTTATCCAAGTGACAGTGTGAATAACGTGATCGCAGTTATCAATCACTGATCTGGCTATAATGACATAATGAGGTAACATTGTCTTACTTGTACTTATGTTAAAATCTAATCCAGTCATTTGTTTATATTCATTGGTTCCAGAGTTATTACCTATAAAATGAACATGTACTGCTGAAAGAGTCTTGTGAATCTATAGTACACACATTTGTTTATTTATACACAATGACAGTTAAGAACTAATTAATTGTCCAAACTGCATTTTCATGACTTAACCTCAATCGGACATAATATGCATGACAGAGAAATAAGTCAAAGTTAAAAAGAAATCAAAATCCTACATGAAACAAAACAAGAAAAATAAATTGTTTTGACTTATCGCTCTATTATGCTCGTATCTAAACCGGAAACAGTACACTAGAACTGCGTATCTTAACTGTCAATTTCAAAGTATACTAAACAATATTTTTGTTTTTGTAATCACTACAAATAATTTTTCAAATAATACTAACTAAAAATAAGAATACGCCTAGTTTATACTGTTTCATACAATAATAATCAAACAAAACAATCACGTCGAATAGTTGAACAAAAAAAATTGCACAAAGACACTCCCAACAATGATTTGAATTTGAGTTTTTAAATTGACAAATTAAGTAAGAACAAGTGACAGGGGAAAATTATCAATGGACTTATCACAGAACATGTATGGCATTATCTGATTATTTCAACTGCAAATCCAAAACTGGAGAATATGATTTGAGGTACGTGCGTGATTTTCAAAATTGGAAGACCAGCATGAAACACTGACAGTAAACATGAAATGATAATTCTTTATTATCACAAAAATTAAACTGATGACGAATGAACAAGATGTTCAAGATATGAACAATGAGGAAAACAACTACAAAATTCTACGTCGTGATTTTGATAATCACGCCTTTGTACCTCATTTTGATTCATTTATTAAAATGTACTGAGAACTGATTACCAGTTATAATATTGATTCGCACTAAGCAGAGACTGTGGTATAAGATGATTTGAAGTTAGGATGCACAAAGTGTTTTTCCGTACCAAACTACGACAAAATTTCCGATTTGTTGTCAACAAAAAAGCGAAAAAATAAACTAAAATTTTTTTATTTTGGTACAGTTGCACATATTCTTACGTCTGCACAGGTAAATTACATATCGAATTTCTGTAACTGCGTTCAATGATCTGTCACGAACAAATGAGCATCGAAAAAGTGAACTTCAATTGTTTGTTCATGCGCAGAACGTAAACACAAGAAATACGATCATAGACAACTCTGTTTGATAAAAGAATCGGTTGGATTTGACATGTTTCATGTTCTAGATCCAAATTGAGCGATTCTTCTTAGACTGTCGATTTTATTTTTCTACAAATTATTCAACTACTAATGCTAAATACATTTTTCATCTCCAAACAAAAACAATTTGTCTCCGTATACCGTACATATGAACATAAACTGCCTTTGCAACAATGCACTAGCAATCCAAAAATAAAAATAAAATTTGTATCTCTAGTTTTGCACTGAAAATAAATAAAAAAATATTTTTGATTTTGGTCGGACTGAAAGTACAAAGTTGCAAAGAATATTTTTATATATTGACCTTGTCTTGAATATTATCATTATCGTATCGTATCAAACCATCAACTTGCTTGCTCAAAGAGATCATAAATACATCTACTTGCTAAACTTAAGAATAAGAATTTTATACATTTTAATGACGGACAGTCCCTTTTGTCTACGATTTTATTGTATTTAGATTAAAAAGGAACATCAATAATAGAACAATTTTTCAAAGCCGTGGTCTTTATATCACAATTCTATTTTCATTTTAACAATATATAATATATGAGAATATTTAGCTATGAACGCAAACGCAAAACGGAATTTCCGACAAATGAATAAACCAACTAATGAAACGTTTCGGTTTCTGTTCGTATATGAACATGATTTGATTAATCTAACAAATAGTTAACCACCTAAAGCTTTGCGCTACCTACAAAATTCTACTTACTTGGCAATTGAACACTCATGGAAAAACACACAAAACACACAATGATATAATAGCAGAACGTTATGTTTTGTACAGGTTGGCCCAAAAATACGCAGCAGCTAGTAATAGTAATGGAGGTTGACTGGTAATTACTAATGTAGAAGTAGTTATAGTAGTAGTAGAGTAGTTCGTAATATGTAGAGCAGTTGGTGGGAAAGGTGTGTCGCAACTTGCATCTGCTGCAACCACTGAACATGAACACAAATAGTTATCATTACCGCATGAGAGTCTGTTGTATTGTCCGAGAAGTGTAACAACACTTGTTAGTCTACGCGCGCGCGCACTATCACATGGCTGGGTTTCGGTTACGGGTTACGCTATCACGAGGACGTCGAGGACGAAGAGCCTGGGGGAGACAACACGTGGACGCCCGCCGGCTGCCTTCAGCTCTGCTTGACGCGCTTCCGCGGCGGCCCGATGGGCGGGATCTGCTGCGTCGCTAGTGCGCGAAACGCCTCCGCGATCAGGTGCGGGTGCGTCTGGATCATCGACTTCCAGCCCGGCGTGTCCATGACGTCCGTGGCATGACTGCTGGTACAACAAAACAACACAGACCATCGTTATGCACCGTGACATTACTACAAACGCTAATTCACTCTTTATTAGTAGGAGTATTCTTTTACAATATTATACAATATTTCATTACGGGTATACTCAAAGGGAATCTTTTCTCCATAAAATTCAATAATCACAGGAAGTATTTACAGGAACACACCTAAAAGAATCAACAGGAAGAACAAGGAACCAGGAATGGAATTTTATTATTTTCTGAGTGAATGGTGATCACATAACACACATAGCATATTAATGGTACTCACGTGTTGATGAAGTCTATGGCTTGCGCCTTTAACTGATCCGCACTATGCAAATCCGCCAGGATTAGAATTTCTGCGGCGTTTTCTATCGATAAATTTGTACACAGCGCTTCTTCGCACATCACTTTTAACCTTTCCAAGGCATACTAAAATCAAATAAACACATATAAGAACCATGCATTCCCTAAAACATTTAACCTTATTCAACAATTTCATAATTATCATTCAAATATGGTTATACTGGAACGCGCAGTTTGTAATCTTTACGAAAGTGACAAACGAGCCGGAGACAAATAGATGTCGTGGATTACTGTTCTTCGTCTAATTCTTGTTAGTTGAACGGTTGCTATGTTACTTTGCAAAAGTTGTTGATTACCTTGGAGATCAATAATTTTTTCATAGCAACAGTGTTAAATCTTAAAATGCTCTAGTTAGTAGCCCTTAGTATAGAGGTGTGAATAGCACCCATTGTAGCTATCTCTCTCGGCTTGCATTTTCAACATCAGTGAGCGTTCCAGTATTATTATATTTCAACGATAATTATGAATATTTGGGTGAACCTTAAAAATGGGTTAAATAGATGTTTAACCGGACCGCCCCCAAAAATGGTTCTAAATAAGTTTTAAAATTGTGCTGACGTTTATTCCGACTGTGACACATTTTGGAACTCAATTTTTTTCCGAGGCAATAGAAGGTTCGAAAAATCCATTCAGTGGTGGAATATATAATATAAAGATTCGAGAATATTTGGGGAAAATTAGAAGTTCCAATTATTATTTTAAAGATATTTGGAGATATAGATATTCGGTCTTTGAAGCGATAGTTTGTCTATCTTCAAATATCTCAAGATTTCTAATTTTTAACAAGTATTCTCGGACCATTATATATAAATATTCCACCATTAAAAAGTTCCAAAATATGTCACAGCCCTATATTATTTAAAGGGAAAAAATCAAGTACAATTAGGCGCGGTTAAATTAATATTAAGTGGAATAAAAGTCAGCAAAATTTTTTAAATTTATTTGGAACCATTTTAGAGGGCGGTCCAGTTAAAATGCGATTTACCGCTTTTTAAGGTCCATCCTAATGAACATAAGATAAATGTTAGAAGTTAAATAAAGTTCTGGCAGTTCCCCAGAATGAGCAGTAGTATAAAGAATTAATGGTGTGCTTACTTTGTCGGCGGCTGCTAGAAGATCATCAGCCATTTTCTCCAAATTGGCCGCTTTACCCGTGTAAATAAAACGAAGCATCTCTCTAAGCACTTCGTGATCGACGTCCGTTATGTCGACTCTATTGTGTTTCCTCTCCTCCATTTCGTGTTCGAACATAGCAGCAAACACAGGACTGCGTGCTGGATTAACAAAACAATTCAATCAACATCGAGATCACCTACAGGCAAAACCGACGAATATACCTGCTAATATTGCTTTGTGCGCTTGGAACTCTCTTCCTCCGACAGATAACGTCACGTCGCTGAATTTCTGATTCTCGAAGAGCATTCCTAGGTCGTCTGACAGTCTGCATTCTGGCACTTTGAACTGTATCGTGTTTGACTGACCAGAAATATTTACGCTATCTGCTACTACACTCACCTATAATAAATTACTTTTTTAGTATTCTGCCAATTTACGACTACACTTTTACTGACAAATAATAACATTAATTTATAAAGGTCTTAATTGCCAAGGTTGCTTTCTATTAATATTCTGTACGAAATGTCATTGATATGTAAATTTGACAAATTTTCAATTTGAGAATTACTTTACTGAAAAATTAGGAAGTTAAACCAATAATTAAATGCATAAATAAGAGATAACAAAACCGGTACTTCAATATTTTTATGTTGTGAAGGAATAAATATTTTTAAACCAACTAAAGATTTAACATTGAAAAACACACTAAATAAAAGGTTATTGTAATATAAAAATTATTCTTTTCCTAGTGGAAGGAAGCTAGTTAGTAGCCTCCCTTAGTCGAGAGTTAACAAAACTAGTTTTACAATCTTGTTAAATAAAATAACTATACTTGATTTATAAACGTAAAGTTACTTACTTCACAAAATATTGTTAGTTTATCGTCAGGCAAAAGACCATTGGCTTCGTCAAGTAAAAAGTCTCTTCGGATGAACTTCTTGAAGCCCCAGTCCTTTCCCTGAACAAATCTATAGGCCCGCTGTGATTCCATTGCTTTGGTTTCTTCTCGTTTCGCGTTTAAAATGGAAAACTTAAATTTCGCCCGTACTTCGCTTTTATTACAGGAGACCAATAGCAGGTAGAGGGAAAGGTAATCTTTGCTTTCTTCATCCAGACCTTTGGGATTCACCCTTAAACACCTGCAAAAAAAATAACCGTTAAACACCTGTACAGCTATATTATTTCTACTGGATACAGGTAAAATAACAACCTTCGAAAAGGCCGCTTTACCTTCTAACTTTTATTGCCTACATAAAATATGTATTTAAAGTCACACATTTTACGACAAAGATTTTAAACGTAAATGAACTAACAACCATAGAATCACTCATAAAAAAAATTACATTGCAGTTTAAAAAAAAACTTTTGATATCTAAGATAAGGTAACCGGATATACAAATAATTTTCGGGATTATTTGGAGGTAACTTAATATATAATTATACAGTTGAAGTGTTGAAAACTTATTAAATAATTATGAGATAAACGAGCAAGATACAAAGGAATTACTCACCATTTTAATTTGTCGTTTGCCCCCGCCGAAAAGGTCGATGATTTTAACACTTCGCCCATTTCCTCCCGACAAAAACTAAAGTTATTTATGGTCCACATATAACTGAATTTCACCACCTTGACCTGGAAAACAAAAATATAAAATTAATGTCAATTAAATCCAAACAATCTACATCTATTTTAGGTCAAAGGCTGACTTCCTCAATGTCAGATAAAATGTATTCTCTCCTTTGCGTTTTCAAGTACACCACAAGCAATCACGATATTGCAGAGAAATGTTATTCTATTTCTAGTTTGAACTACATTTAATCGACAGTTTAGTGAAATCTGTTATTGTAAAAGTTAAATATCTAGATCTATCACACACGTACATAATTCTTGCGATTCAATAGACAGTTTAGTGATGGTCGCATCTTAAACACGTGCAATGTTTATAGATTTTTAGGAAAACTAGCAAGCACGGTGAACAAACAAGTATAAAATGTTGATATGACCGGCCCACAACGAGAATTTTTTAGCCATTATTTGTTGAAACTCAAATAACAAATAACTATTCAAGTTATAACCTTCCGTGTATAAGTAGACAAAGTTAAAAAATGAATAAAATAAAATCCATTTTTTACAGCCTTGCAATTTATTTATAAATGATGTTTCATATTTGTTATAAAATAGTACGGATGGTTTTAAGCCTGGGACCTCCAGATCTCAAACCCATATCGTTACGCAGTCAGTTCTCTAACATGTGTTTTGTAATATAGTGTTTATAATTTATTGTTATTTAAATATATATGAATACCGGTAAATACTACAAAGACGAAGGCAGTTAAATACTTATTACCCTTGGCAATTACGTTTCACTGATTAGAAAGTGAAAGCAAGTATTAACTTTCATCATATCAACAACGGAAGAAACCAGAAACTATAGATACAAACAACAATTCCCGATATAATGGAATTGTCGATACGATAATAGTTTCAATACCTGCGACAAACTAAAGCAATTTGAACTTGACTGTAGACAATAAATGTTCTTAGTTCTTGTTCATTACTACCTAACGGAAAACAAATAATTTATGACTTCATTAACTGTATTTCCGGTTTCATTCAAGTGTGCTATGACGAATGCTAATTTAATTTCGTTATCTCGTATTTGAAATTTTATTCTTATCGCTTATATTTTATTGCGTTTATAGAAGCATTCGTAAACATGCGTGGAAATGTAGCTAATAAACCTGGAGGTATGTAGATAATTTAAATAGCCATTGTTACCATCGTGTACTGTTATTTGATGCAGTCAACATGTATTCTTGAAGTTAATAATATGTAAAATAAATATGGTCCATGAACCTAAAAAAATATACTGTTTTAAATTCAAGGAGAAACAAGTGGAAATTTGACTAACGTGTTATTTCTAATGTGAAACAATTAAATTTCCAAGCTTTTGTATTTGTCTGAAAATTTCACTTTATAAACAAAGGATAGGTGAAATAATATACGAAGAAAATTGGAATATTTGACAGATGTGTTCGAAATAGCAATTCAATTGTTTTTTGGGTAAATTGTTTAAAATCTAAACTTGATAAAATAATAAGTTTGATAAATTGATAATTGTTTCTGCAGTCTTAAAAATCACGCAGAAGAAATGTCATGCAACCGCCATTTTTTTTCAATTGAGTTTCGGTGTTATTAACAAAATGAATTGGGCGACTGAATACTGCAACTGAAACAATACACGAATGATTTAGTTTTCGAACAATTCCTGAGCTGTTTGATAACCAAATTATACAACACTTGTAAAAATTTTGTTGTTTGGGGTTAGTGATACTACCATTGGTCTTGATATTACCTGTTCCTGCAAATATCTACTACTTGTTTTCACTTCCTCTATAAGTGTCAAACTGAAGTGGTCGTTGTTGAAAATCTCATAAGCATAATAGGTAGTCATGACTACTAAGACCTAACTAATTATAGTAATATTGGTCTGTGCTACTACAAATACTTGTGATCCACCATATCGTTTTTCACTTAAAACTGGCACTGGGTGAGATGTGTTAGTGAGCAACAAAATAGCTCAAAAGACACTATTGTAAAATCAAGGTTTATTTACTAAACAAAATTTAGGAACAGAAACTTTCAAATAATTTTATTTCACTATATCTTTTCAATATTTGCACCTCTACTGTGTTTTATAATTAGAATTATATTATCTGTTCGTTTCCATTTCTATACTGGATTCTTAAGCAACAAGGTTTGCCAGACTGTTAACTGACATATTGGGGGGCAGTTTGGAATTGCCATTTATAGAAGAATCAAAACTTATTTGGAATACCTTCAAATCCATCGTTTTCGTATAGTTGATAACTTGATACTGTGTATCTACCTCTAGCATAAATGCGCGTTAATGTACAAGTTTAATTGTAAATTCCGAAAGGCAAAAATACTTGTGCATTAATAATGTAAACATTTCTATAAGTTGGAAAAACTTGAAGTAGATAAAAGGTTCTGTAAAATTTAACATTTCGAATTTACTATTACTATACGTAAACGTAATACGTGTTTTGTTGTTCTTGTTATCGTTCTGCTAGTCTGTTCAAAATAATATTTTCCATATTCACATCTAATTTTGTATTGAAGCGGGAAAATATCCTTCGCCCTCTTCAACATACGTTGTATTTGAGATGTAGAGCAAAAGATACTAAGATGTTATTTCTTGACAGTATTATTCCAATTTTGTCTGTGACATTTTGGACGTACGACAGAGAGGCAAACAATTGTATATTGTATTAGAAATAAATGTGATATTTTGCGTACTAAGCATGTAAGTTTTCTCTTTCATAAAAACCTACAAGTGTGCGTTCCAGAATTACTATATTTCAGTGTATCTAGCATTTTTAGTTGCCATAGAATGTTGTTTTGTCATTTTTGTTTTATTTATTAACGTATTGAAAGTATTACAATGGAGGCACTTTTATTTGAAGAAAAACATTTATTTTTGTTTTTTGATTACAGAATGTTCTTTATTCTTTTTTGACGAAAAGCTTTTAAAATCTTTTTGTCTTCATACTTCTATTTTAGTGGAAATTAATTTATATTTCTAAATTGAATCCTAAATGTCTAAACGACCAGGCGTTTGTTTTAGAAATTTTAGAAATTCTAAAATGAATCCCGAAGATCATTATGTGAACACAATCACGTTCGCTGTTGATGTTAGCACCGCGGCGAGTGACCGGTCACCGCAGCGGCTGAGTGGTCGGTTTGCGAGCGTTCACCCGACCTTGAGCCATCTTCATGCAATGTTAGTCGCCACCAGCCAGTGGTGTCGGAAGCGTACGGACACGGGAAATGTGCAGTTAGGTAACGTGGTTCCGATGACAGGTGACGGGAATTGATTTGGGTATTTGTATGAGTGAGTTTGTACTTCCTTCCTTCATGATGTATCTACTTATTATTCTATATCATTACCTAATCTGTTTGTAGCATATATAAACGTTTAGAGAACGATGAACTATAACGGGCTAGACAAACAAAAAGTTTTTAAATAATTAAAGTACTTTCATGTCAATACCGAATAAATGTATCACGTCATTTGATCATTTTGCAGGATGGTACTTTGATTATAAATAATCGATTAAACGATTAACTCTTGCGTTATGGGAGTCAAACTGAGGACCTTACATTCGATTCCTATCCTAGCACACCACTTTTGCCTCGTCCACATTCATACATGCTCGACTGTTCTACACATTTGGAATTATTCGTTCACGCAACAAACTATCAATTATACCTAACCACTTATTCCTCGGATGCCCACGCAATCGTTCAGCCTCAACCTTACCTGCATGAATTAGTTGTTTCACCAACCTTTCGAAATGGCCAAACCACCTCAACTGACTCACTCTCATTTTTTAACAACATTCTTCGCAATCTCACACTCACAGAACACCAACGTATATTCAGCAAGTTATTCGTCGGTCAAGCTTCTTCATCCACATCCAACATTTAGAACCACACATTAACGTAGGCACAAACATTATTATACACTCTCAATCGAGCATCTCTTGATACATTCATATTTCAAGTAAATACAGTTAATACATCCATCACTCGAAAATATACTACAAGTAAGTACTGTTTTTATTTTGACTGCAGTAACACCAAACAAATTTTGTGGTTCCTAGTTTGTCCTGAGTAGCCAAATGTGTTGGCGAAACGTCGGCTTTTGATTAAATAAATTCATCTTGACTGCAATCCTGAGTATTTTGTACCTCTCATATAACCAAGCCAGTCGATAAATTCTTCATTTTCATTCCGACAAATGTTCTTTAAAATATTTCCAAAATTGTCAGCACATAAATTAACTCTGTGACGTGATCTAGTCAACAATAATGTAAAATTTTTATAAATCAGATAACCCTGTTGCAAAAATGTTAATTAAAGAATAACAGTTAATGAAATATTTTCCATTAAACATAACATAACAACTTCGTTAGAGAATTGGGCCGATTATCCTGCTACCCATAGTTTCATATAGGGTCATATATCAGTTACCCTATTTCCTCTGCCTACGGCGTATCATCTCAATGCAGAGCCCACCGCGCTGGTATTGATTCCATGTGGTTACCGCGGGTAGATGCAGTTGTAGCGCGGTGTTTGTGACGTGTACAAGAGTACGTAGAGGTCGCTGCACTCACCGCCAAACGAAATGAAAATTTCATAGGCGTTCATCGCACGCTGGAGTCGCGTACGTTTCTGTCAGCTGATGTACGAGACTTAATGAGTAGCGTGGAAAATTAGATTTTATGTTGCTTGGGTTTTTCATTGAATGTTCGTCAGAGCATACAGTAATTTGTTGGTGATGTTTTTGTAAAAGCTGTATGTGCTATATTAATCAGGATCTACATTGAAGATGTATAGGAAATCTGATATGAATATCATGCCAGAATATTGTTATTGTTTTGTTGAGACTTCGGCTATTTTGATTCAAATTTCTGAATTAAAATAGATTCTATATAATCCAGCTTGAACTAGGGCTCATGCTATATAAACAGAACAATTATTTATTTTAGAAACTGCACGTCTTTACCCTCAAAATATTCGTACCACCTGAAAAATATGCTGTAGTCAAATGTAATTTTTTTTTCACACGTCTAAATTATTTCGTCATCTATGTATTGTACTGTACTGTAGGTATATGATAATTTTTCGATAGATATTTATAAAATTTACTGCTTTAATTATTATTATAATATTTTTTCGTAAATCCGCACCTAGCGCCCTTCCACAAACCAAAATAAAAATATTTTATCCAACCCCTCTCAATAAATGCTCTATAATTATGGCGATTTTAAACAAGGAAAGTATCAGATTCACTAGTGGGTATAATTTTGAGAAAAGTCACTAGTGAGTAATTTTCTATTTATAACAATAATAATAAACACACAACACCTTGGTAACTGCTTCGATTGACATTTTAATTTATAAAATTTTAAGCATATGTCACTGTCAAATAATATTTCTTTAATAAATTTTGCATTTATTAGAGATGTTAGAAACGTGGGCAAAGTGGAATTACCCACTCGATATAATTATCACACTCAGGCTTCGTGTGCTAAAATTTCACTCGGGTAAATCTTTACTTTGCCCACTTGTAAAGTAAATAACTATTTCAACCATATTTATAATATTGAATGTGTAGTTATGAAAAACAATATTCAATTACTTGTTGACTATACCTGTTTGAATGTAAATAAATAGATTTGGTATTTTATTTGTTTTTTTATTTAGTACATTTCATATTCTCACGGTGGAGGAGCCACTGAAATATATTAATACTGGAACGCGCAGTTGTAGGCTTTTATGAAAACGCAAAACGACTTTTCTTCGTTTAACATTTGTTTGTAGAGCGATTGCTATATAAAATCATTGTACAACAAAGACATATAGACCAACAAGCTATTTCTATAGCCCGCATTATTATATTTCAATGGGAGGAGTCTGTTGTAGTAATTTGTTTCTGTTGTTTTCGCAATAAAAATGTTTGTAATTCCTGCTAAAAATACCCAAATTTTCCATTGAGCAATGGCGTCACCACCCAGAAAAATCAATAGTGCACCCTTGAACGCAGACTACTCGACACCACCAAGGAATCTAAGATTCCCTGGAGTCCTTCTATTTATACACCACAAGCATCTGATGGCCATCGCGGCGGGTGAACGACCGACGCGCCGGTGTCGGCCTCGGAGTCTCTACGTGCTAGTGCGTGCGTACCGTGTGTAACAGGAGCCGCGGAGAGGGCTGGACTTGGACTCCTGCAAAGTGTCGTTGAACGCGGCTGCAGGTCTCGGTTAGTGCTTACGGACGGTGTAGGTTCGATGTACGATGGTGAAATAGAAAGAGGAATGTTGAACGGGATTGTGGAGCGTAGCGGCTGGCCACTGAACTTTACTGTCATTTATAACTTGTACTTGAACCGCAGTTGTATGGTGGATGCAATTGTAATCAAGCCAACACACTAATCATGGAAACTGATATACTTTCATATACCAGGAGTTTTTTTAATCAATATACATAGAGACGTATCATTACCAATAGATATAGTTAAAGTGACTGACAGCAGTGTATTTGTAACCTCTCAAAAGTTGCTAATTGTGACAAATGTAACAAGGTGAACATTCAGAATACGATTTATTGTTTTTTCTGTCAAAACGATTTTAAAATATCAAGTTTCAAACTGGGTTTGGACTTAAATGCATCGAAAATTTCTTGAGTTAAATTTATTGTCCATATGTGTGTTAGAATCTTTAGTTTTCATAAATAGTCATTTGAGATTATCGCGGCAAATATTCTGAAATATCGGCTTGAGATGTCATCTGAGGTTGACAGATTTACGGAGAGGCCTGGTCGAACCCTAGCCTCCCTAGATTATGTTTTAATTTTTACGTAATTTTTGTGTTGGCTCTGTGAGGAAGGTTTTCCCTCCCCCTGCACCATAACCCGTATGGAGTAGTTCGATGTGTTTGGCCATCACGCAGACAGACAGTTTCAAATTAGCAGACGTCTTTACACGTCTGCTGTGCTCTAGAAAATGTAGAATATTAAGTAATTTGTTGTTAAATATGTTTTGGTAACTGTAACTATTTAAGCATAATATTCGTACGTTGTTGTCGATTGTAATCTGTGTCATTTTGTTTATTCATTTGTTTAATTAATTCATCGTTTTATCATTTTATTAAATATCATTTTTATAACCTTTAGATAGTGTTGTGTTTTGTGTTAAACCCTTATTTCAGTCTCAGCCCCCCATGCTACACAAAAATCAATCGTTTTTCTGTCAGCTAATGAAATATTTTCCATTAAACACGAAATTTCGATACGATTTTGTCACCATTAGCATGTTGCTACGATAACAACTTAGTTTAGAGAATTGGTTCGATTAAAGTAATTAAAATATTTTTTAAATAGGCAGTCTTAACTGCTGAGGTTATATGCCGCCTCAGTATTTCACTATTCATCAGAATAAGATATATTCTTATTTAAATTATCATCCAGATAAAGACTTAACTGAAGATATAAAACGTTGGGAGTGATTGAATTTGAATAAACTGACGGTTTCCTCGAACAACTTTCATCTTTTAATAGAAATAAAGTATAAGTTTGTAGTTACCTGAGTGTAGCACCAGTTCTCGGCGACCGGAGTGTTGACTTCCTGGGGCGGAGGGCTCGGTACCCGGCTCACCGCCATGCTGCTGCCGCTGCTCGAGTGGAGATTCGAGCTCACCCGAGCCGTCTGCCCTGGCGAGCAGTCACTCACCACCGGCAGCCTGCAACAAAAACAACAAACTATTAACAAACTTCAATTTAACCTCCAAAACATTTATTAACAAAGCCTATGAGCCTGTACTCAGAGAATTGTTTTAGCTGTCACATATTTTGGTTAAAAGCTAAGTATGTCCAAATGTTCAAAATAGATGGACAATCGATAAATGTTTTTGTAACGTAACAGAAATATGTTCATACTACGTTAACAGACTATAGAGAAGCCCTATTAGTTGCTGATATTCCATTGTTGTAATCAACAGTACAGAAATTATAAAAATAGGAGTAAACATATCGCTCATTGTTGTGATCAAAATATTAAATGAGTTTTTCAGAACAGAAGACTTAATAGTTAATTAAAAGTCTAAATATTTACTAAAATTCGTGACAATATTATCAATAGGTACATCAACCCAGGACCTGTGATAAAAATTACTATTCATCAGATATAGGTTATGTTTTAGTTTCTGATTTCATATTAAGTATTAGATAATTATTTTGAATACAATTTCTACGTTAAATGATATTATATGCAATTTCGAACTCACCGTTGTATATTTTGGGACGAAACGTTTAATATGTCAACATTCCACCATAAAGATGTATTTATTTGTTCATCAACACAAATATACCTACATAAAACCTCAAAATTTATTTAACTGACATTCAAGGAGCACCCATTGACCGACTTGGAAACTACGATGACACTAGTGACCACTAGTGACAAAAGCAAAAACTGAATCGAATGTACTTGATTTTTGTTTTGCATTGTTGCCGCACCTGCATGCATTTGTGCATTGTTGCGCAATATCATCTTGTTTGAAATAAATTTTTTTCACGACATGGTAAGAAACCCCATCGTTCTTCTCCCGAAATAGTGAGGAAAATGTGTTGTTCCTCTCTAGAGAGGAAAATATAGAAGTGTTACCAATATGAATGTTATTTACGAAAAATATATTATAAAAAATATAAATAAATTCCTAATTTTATTGAAAACCCTTTTTTTTTTAGTGATATACATACTTTAAATTATCTTACAATTATGTCTTATAGTTTTCTTTTTCTTATTAAATCACAATTTGACAACCTACTAAAGATATTTAAGATTGGTTCATTGGCAACACTGCTACACCACCATGTGTCTGATAACCTAACTTTTAACGTGTCAGTCTGTCAGTTGTGTTCTCAAAATGTATTTTAGGGCCGAACAAATCGTTTTTAGAAACATGTCGTGAAAAAAATGTTGTGTCTAACACGAGAGGAAAGCTCTTCTTCCACTCTCGTTCGAAATGCCTCACTCGCTGCGCTCATGAGGCAATCTTCGAACTCGAGGGAAAAAAAAGCGCTTTCCTCTCTAGTTTGACAAATAACTATTAATACGCATAATTCTGTTGTATTGTCGTTTGGGAATGAGTGAATGTGATTGTTAAATGTAGCAAGTCTACACTTTCATTTATCGCTCCCTTCGAGGGCAACCATAGCTACTGTCTCGGTTCTCGGATTTCACCGCACGGCGTGCATTTCTACAATTTAATTTCACTTGGTTTCGCCTCCACCGGCGCAAACGTTGGCCGATATCACATTTTCTCTTGACGACTCACAATGAGAGCTTTTACTTCCTACACCGTGCCCGTGTTCAACTAAATCTTTGCATTTTACCAACCATATTAAGGAAAGTGCCGTTTAGGTTTAACTTCTCTCTGTTCTCTAAACTCTAATAAGCAGCGATCGCTTTTAGATCAACGATATGGAGATTGTATAAGCGGCATTAGCATTTTTAAACTCAGGAAAGTTTTAGGACTGCTGATTTATTCATAGTTGTACGTATCTAAGTTTCGATTCATTTTAGAAAGTGGTTCAAATTTCTTATTTTCTTCACAATTTGTTACCGTGTAATTGCCTACACAACTATGAAGAAATTATTAGTTCCTTTGCATGGGTACAGTATTTTTGTGGACTAGAAAAAATGTGGTGCAAATTAGTTCGTTTTCCAAGTATTAAATGTTATTTTTATAACCGAACAAAATCAGCGTAAACAATTTTTTTGCCAAACTATAAAAACAAAATACTCATAACTTCATGAATGAATTTTTTTATTCATTCTGATTCAAACATTCTCTTCTACTTAACACGCTACACGGAATATGCTTATTAGTCAACAGGAAATGTCTCAAATTCACCATTCAAGAACTTAACTACTCATGTTCATGTTTATGTCACGATGACGGCGCTGCCATCACTATAAAAACAAGATATTAATACTGCAAGTTATGAGCCCAAAAGCGTTATCTATAATTTGAAATAAATATGTTCACAATAAAAAACAAATTTTGACATTTAAAAATAGCGCTAAAATATGTCAAGATATATAATTTATTATGTACTAAATTATTGTCAAAGATGTTTATTACTAATTGTAATATTGAATTTATGAGAATAATAAATCGGTTTTAATATAACTGCTACGCTACCTATGAGAAACAAAGTTGTATTGTTGTAATTACACAAAAATGATTGTTGCAATCAACGAAATTTAACCAACTCTGTTATGTTGAAGAAATGATGCATATTTTTCTGCCCATCCCTGGTGGATCGATACTCAAATGTAATTTGCATTGATCGCAACAACGTTCGTGCCAAACACAGCCAGTCACATCTCTATGGCATGGTGCCTGCACTCAGTGTACACTGTTTCTGCACTAGAGTACACTGCAGGGCCGTTGAACCCGCCTGGAGAGTTCTGGAGACCAGAACGATTTATGCGAATAATAACAAATTGTATGATGCATGGTTGGCGATTTTAATTAATTGTTAACGTAAATATTAGGTTCCTTAGAAGCCGTTGAAGAAGGACAATTAAGATGAAGATGACACGTACGTGGAATGTAGGAAGAGAGAACAGCCAAATAAGTTTATGAAGCCAGTGCAATAGAAAAATGAAAACGAGACAGACCTGCAAAAATATAGAAGAAAGAAGAGGATGTCAAAAGGCAATAGAAAACAAAGAGAGACTGTTTTGAAAACTGCGCATTCCAAACCTAAAAATTGTATTGGAACAATTATCATTCCATACGGTTCGACGAATTAGAGCCGCATATTAGCGCGATATATGAAGTATCTTAGTTCGGTTGCTTTGGTTACGTCTTTTTGTTCTAATTTTATTTATTTGAGTTGGGCTTTTTTAATAGTTTTGTATATGTAGTTTCTGTATAATTTCCAAAATCTTGTTATAGAAAGTATAGTCTATAAACATGTAACGGAATGGCATATCCCACACTCGCCCACCTTCGGCTCGGACTACAAAATTTTTGCTAGTGTGGAATATGTGCCATTACATTACTTAATATAGAATTACAATTTATTTTCATTTCCAAACTTTCGCTTTGTATTACTGGATGCAATACTAAATTAATTTTTTTTTTCAGTACCGACATCAATAATGGGATCTTAAAGAAACATTATTAAATAACTAAATTAATCATTATGTTATCTCATAATAATAATAATAAACAGTTCATATTATTTTATAATTTTAAGGTAATTTAATTTTAAATTCATTTAATGCCATTTGCGTTTTGCCGTGACGTTGTTTTGGTGGAGCCAATGATGTCATTATGTATTGAGGTCGTATATCTTACTGTTTCTATCCAGATCTGTCTATCTTTCTTTCACCAAAACTACGTCACGTATACCTTCTCCTAATTTTTAATAATTAATTTCACATAATCTATAAATTATTTATCGATTAAAAAAAATACAGATATTCTAGTATCAACTAATGATCATAGGCCTCATTAGTTGTACATTTTAATTATTTGGGGTAAACAGCTCCGTGATCACGTGCAAAGTACCCGCTTCATCCAAAAATGCATTATTTATGTGCGTTGCTAACTCCATGCCGATAAAATAGAAACCTGCCGTCTTCAGATTCCAAAAGTAAAACTAATTGATAAAAGAAAAGTGAAGCCAACATTATTACCCAACAACTGTACTTTCGTACAGTCTATAACAAAATAACCACCATAACTATTCTTCATCTACCGTCGCTGTAGGTTCTTTGCTAACTATACCCTCACCTCCCAAGCCACCTGGTGCATGCTACATGGTGGTGCACATGCACATTTGACAACCTGCATGCCATCAGACCGCTGCGTTAGCGCGGCTTGTACCCGTGACCTTGGGGCGAGCACGTATAACGTAACATGGTGCGTGGCGGAGTGGCATGGCACGGACACGGGCACCGGTATCACTGGAGTTCATTTACCGGGGTATGCTAGGTCACAGACCTTGCTATAGTGAACTTAGTTATGTAAAACAGACGACCTGATGTTGTGAAATAGGTGAATAGACATTTTTTAGAGGTATTTATTTACCAAATAATATGTTGACAATGTTGGAAATAGATTTTTTGGAGAAAATGTTAATAACCTGTAGCACATTGTTCGTGGAGTTATTTAAGTTTTGAATAAATTGATTTCCTGTTATTTCCATTTATGTGCAGTTCTGCAATTACTCGTAAATTAATTGCTTTAGAAAATTAGCACGGTACATTTATTGAGTATCATGTCATCATGCCTCAATAATTATGATAATATAATATTATTAAATTTGCATGAACTGTAGTGTAGGTAAATTATTTTCCCTCCTCTATGTAATTACAAAAATTAATCTAATTTTCCAGATAATCTAATAATTACTTTGCAAATTAACAGCTTGCATCGTGTTTTTTTCTATATTACCCGCATAATAGTAGTGGCATCTGCTACGTACTAAACGAAACCTTGACAATGAAGACGCTCCAAGACACATGCTGGTTTCGAGCTAAGCAAATGCATTCAATTCGCTTTTTTTTTACTTCCCGCACATATAAGTAAGGGAGGTATTATAAAGCCCTTTTTACATGGTCAATGATTACTTCATTTTTGTTTGTCAAACTATGTATGATGACGTCATATCATTCAGTTTGATGTATGATGAAGAAGAAGGTGTGTCGCGTGTCAGACGGTCATTCTTTTCACTAGGGTGAAGTTCGTCCAACAGAAACTTACCAATGCCAACCATTATTTGTTTTGTATCCTACAAAATTAATTTATTTTTCATATCTTTTTGAAATAGTATTAACTTATTTAATATTCCCAACCAGGTTAGTTGAAAAAACCTATTTTTAAAAATTTATTTATTCAATAATATATTCCAAACCAAAGCCTAATTAAAGAATTTATAATATTTGTATGACAAGGGCTTAGTGGGTCAAAATTTTTGAACAAATAAGCACGTCTTGTAGTGCCTAAATATGATTTCACGTCCACGATAACTCAAAATTTAATTATTATTATCAAATTTGGATTTTCGATATTTCTGTTACGAATTGATTTGGTTGTTTGCGTATATATCGGTAAATAAATGAGTTCGAGCGAAAGCCCAAAATAAATCGTAAAATTATAAGGCTAAGAGTAACCTAAAAAGTTTAATTTAATCCCTAAGCCTGAAAGTGATAAAAAAAAGATTGACTGCCAATCTTGACCACTAGCTTAGTTTACAAGTTTACAAGATGCGTAATCATGATTTTATCCCATTTGGTTCAAAAATACGTATATAGATTTCAGCTTAGGGGTTAGGCTTTTTATTTTTTTAGATTAATTGATAAATGTTTCAAGTTTTCTAGAGCAATTTCGAAGTCTCTACATACACCAAAGGTAAATTTGGTTGGGCACACTGTACGTTCAAATCCCTTTCAGAATGAAGGATCAACGGATCAACTCCATGCAATCCAATCTCCTCACAAAGGAAAGAGAGAGCGTTTGAGCTCCTGATGAAGAGTGAATCTGTGGTACAACGACGCATACACTCACACTAAAAACCATGCAATACAGCAGACAGCTGATGCGGCGCTCACTGGCTGGGCTGGAACAACAGCGCAGCGCACTTCAGCTATGTTTTTGTTTAGGTTCATTTGCCCCGCGTGCGTGTGTGCGTGCAACCGGAGAGTTCATTGCCGCGTGCACTCATTGGGTGAAGATTTACCGGCAGACGGAGTAGAATGCTGGTCTGCGAAGACAGATGAATGCAGACAAAGAAAAGTACTCTATTACTTATAGGAACTTAATTATTAATTTTGTAGATTATTGGTCACACGCTTTTCCCAGTGTTTCCATTTCGCGAAGCAATCCTAGATAGCTGTATTTGAAATAGCATGTGACGTATTTGCTTTTATGTCATCAATAGTCTGAAAACCGTGTCCTTTTAGCACTGATTTTAATTTCGGAAATAAGAAAAATTCGCAAAGAGCCAGGTCTAACGAGTAAGAAAGTTGAAGGAGGACATCATCTGATTTTTGGCACAAAACTGACGAAATGATAAAGCAAAGTGCGTGAGCACACTGCGTGGTAGAAGAACCATGAGTTGTCTCGTCTCAACTCTGGTCTCTTTTTGCGTTTCTATGCAAGTTTACCTAAATAGTTTCACGCAAAATTATATGTTGCATCGTTGCTCCAGAAAGTAGCACATTTTAAAAATCACTACTGACACTTAACTCTGGAACGATTCACTGAGGTCTAAAGCGGGCATTACAAGATGACGTTTTTTTTTTTCAAGTGATTTTAACATGACATTTGATAGCTAATTCGCCTAAGTTTAAAAGAGATAGATGAATCGTCAAAAAGAATAAGCCGTACTTTTTCTTAAAATTTCCTAAAAAAATTTGGCCGTACACATTGCTGCTTTACTGTATTACCATCTATCTGCATGATTTGCAACAGGCGAATTAGCCATCAAATGTCATTTTAAAAAAAGTAAAATTTCATCGTGTTATGCCCGTTTAAGAAACTCCACGATTTTCATTTAATTTTTCCCACAACATTGATGCTACCTCGTTGTAAATTCTGTTTCTGTAATCCTAAACAAATATTCAATATGTAAAATCCCTGTGTTTGTTCTCATAGTCCAAAATAAAAAAGTTAAGTTTTGGCAAAATGTTATGTTTTGAATAAAATACATATATGGTTCAGAAAGGTTATTAGCTATTTGATGTCTTTCTATAAACATATGGTTATGAAAAAATAATTTTTCTTTTCTTGGACCCCAGTGTGACGTTTGTGTTTGTGAAAGAAATGTGACTGTCCTGAGAAACACGTTGCACTCAAATAATAATATTACGAAAACTAAACGACATATCAACAATCCAAGAATATAAAAGATGTTGCTAACCATATCTGAACAGATCTCGTACTACTAAAATAGAACAAAATAATAATAATATCAATGCAGTTTCATCAGACATCAGCCACGCTTTATTTCTCAATACACAATTTACCTAAAAATGTTCAACGGTGTAAAGTTCAAATTCAAAGAAATTCAGTAAATGTTATTTGTTAAAGTAGGTAACAAAAGGTTGAGACACCTTATAATTTATTTGCTAGTTGTTCGATCTTACAATATAGTGCGTTTTTCGTTCTAAAGTATTGACTTGACATTTCAGACGTAGATTGAACCAGAATTTTCCTCAATAGAGAACGCCACTAGTATGTAATGTAGGTTGTATTTGTTGTATATATTTGGTACAATACATCGTAAGCACTGATCCAGAAAAAATACAACATGGGATGCCAATGTTAATTGAACAAAACAGAACTATTATTTTAGAAAATTTGCGATGAACACAAAACAAAGTGAAATAATAAAGTACATTTTTGCGTCCCCAAAGTCAATTTCCAATATCTATAACCAGTGTACAAGAAATTAGAAATAGTGTTCTGTTGAACAGCAATTGGTATTGTAGGCGTAAGATGTCCGATTTCATTTCATATCGAAATAATTATGTAAAATAATGCTGTGTACCACTTTCACTTTCAGAAATCTCGCGAGTGATACATAAAGTCAGTGCGAGCATGTGGGAAAGTTTTAGATATCTATTTACCTACTTGCGCCTTGCGCGTGCGAATGTGTAATACGAATACGGCACAGTTTCAAAACGAAACGACAATATTCATGTCACCGTTCAACGTTTATTGCACTGCGTTTTTCACTGGAAGTCTCTTTCTTTGTGTTACGCAGTGTGCAAGAAAATTAAAAATTATATATACTTTTTAAAAGTGTGGATAGTCTTCAATTTAGATAAAGTTGCATAAAAAAAAATAACTCGCCAAATATAAAAGATACTGCGTTAAGTAATTACAACAAAAAATGTAAAATTACCTTAAAATTATATAATCTTAACCCAGTACCCTTTAAATTTCTCGAATTTTCAGACATTTTGCTCCAAAATTTGTACCTACCCATTGACCAAAAATTCTTAATTTTTTTCATACCTTCGTATCTTTAAATATATAAGAGATAAAACCATGCGCTCTACATCAATATGTGTCTTAGTGGATATATTATACTGAAAAGCAACAAATATATGTATATTTTACGTTATATTTGGTGAAATAGTCAACTTTACGTATAAGAACGTAAAATGATTGCTGTAATTAAGAAGTTTTTTGCAAAAATCTTGTTTCTCGTAGGATAAGGAAACACAGAGTCCAAATACAATAAATCATCTTCAGACTGATTTTACTGCAGAGTCCTCTTGTTGGGTGAATATAACATTGTAACCTCGCTATTTCATATTTACTAATGGTATTTAGTAGAAAGAAATCACAATCTCCATTGTAATCATAACTCCTAAAAAGAAAATCTGTGAGAGGCAAGTGATACCCATACAGATGAAACACTCGTAGATTAACGATTAAAAAGATTTCGCGAAAGTAAACGTTTTGAGGACGCACTGAAACAACGTGTTACCAACTTTACAGTTTCACTTTCCCCAATCACCTTTCATCACTCAAATAATTAATACTCTCAAGTTTGCCATTAATTGTGCTCCTTTAGAACCAATTACTCCAAAGAACTACACTGATCACTCCAAACTTCAACGTCTACTTTTCGAGTCGAAGCTTTAATCACAGTTTAATTAGAACAAGAGAAATCAAAATAAATGTAGCACTCCTTTCATAACACAGTATATTTTTGAGGATGATCCACAGTCCATAGATTATTTGATGAGTATCTCTATATCAAGGAATTAGAAACGTGTGTTTCGGTAGCAGAGAAGTCTTGTTGAACCAGAGATATTGGTACAGATAACAAAGTACTCGTAGATGACAGGAGAGAAGGCTGGATTTCACTTACTACTTCCTGGATTTCACCCGATTTGATCTCTATACACCGACTACACTTTCCACCATCAACAGCACAATGCAATAAATAACTTTCAACTATTTACCAAACAGATTCTTTTCAAATTATTAGTTTCACAATTTCAGTTAATATTCTGACATTGGTGCTATTTTTGTTATATGCATTTGGAATTAATTATAGTAAAATATCTTTGTGAACTAAGATGCCAAAATGTTATTTCGAAACTGTCATTTTACGAAAAGATGTTATTAGTAGTTTGGACAGCTATATGACAAACATGTAGTTCTTTGCCATCAAAACGTTTAATTAATTTTCACTGCATTTTTATTATTCTTGACACATTACAATTTCATTTTTACTTCCGCCACATCCTGTAAGGGAAGTAAAGGAAACATGCTAAAAATTCAGAAGTGAGTTTTAGGTGGTTGAAGACGTTTTAGGATCCCTAGAATACGATTTTAATAGTTTTGCGATGATGTCTGTGTATTCTGTCTGTCTGTCGGTCTGTGTGGATGTCTGGAGTTAAAGCCCTATCAAGTTATTTTGAAATATCTCAGTAAATTATGGTTTAATGACAATTTTTGTTCTTAGAATAATGTTTCAAATACTATTTACAACTGTTGTTTGAAACATTTTTCTCTTACAGTATCCATTTGCGAATTAATACAGGTTTAAGAAAAAATATATTTTTACATTTTCTGTATCCCTTTGTACATGATATTCATCATAAATGTTCATAACAAATTAACAACTACTCCATGCTCTAACTTTTTGATTTCTAATTCGATTTTACTTTTCCAAAAATCCAATAATTTACTAGGGTCCTGTTGGTCTGTGCAAACAAACACTAGTTGTACCAATTTACAAAAACAAAAACATCCGGTAGCTCGTATCCAGTGGTGGAGAAAAACAAATTGATTTTGTTTTCAAATCAGAACTTTACACAATTGTTGCTTAAAAAGTGGGAGAAAGAGCTATTTTAAAAGGTGTGAAATGTAAAATCCGTGATTTATTGATTTGCTGTGCAAATATTGTACTGTGACTTTGAACACACGTGTATCGATGACAATGAAAGGTGACATTTAAATCGTTTTCGCAAGGTCACGCAAATAACTACTAATTAATTTTTACATAATTTCATTGTTGCTTTTTCATCTATAGAATTACTGAAATTGATATGTCCTTGATATTATTTTTTACTTGTAGGCTGCCATTACCTACAACAATCATTAATCAAAGGGTACACAACAATCTACTTGTATAAAATGTTATTAATTATTGGTCTTTGATTTTTCCTCATTAGTTCCTGTTCTCATAAATAATACTTTGCATTTTAATTTACATTTGTGACGGGATATTAATCATCTATATTTATATAGAAGGAACACTGACGAAGATGTTTTGAGAATTATATAAAAAGATGACATTATTTTAGCGTATTTGTATTTTGGACACACTTTCGTCTATGTCAATCTTGCATTAAACACAAGTACATATATTCACTTTTATTAAAAAAATCTGATTTGGGCACCACACTACTTTCTTATAAATACCTATAAAACCGATTGAACACGTATGACTTGTTCCTGGTGTATGACTTTATTTTGACACATAATTGTTAAGCCTGTTTAACTTTTTGTTTTCACATAATTTTAACACTTTACAATTGTTTGACATATAGATAATAAATATGTTTCAGTTTTTGTTCCCATTGTAACTAAAATTATTGAAATATGTATATTTATTAAATATATAATTTAGTTTTTCTCACAATTAGAAGCATGTACAAGAAAAGTGCAAATAACATTTTATATTCCAAATATTTTTGCTAACATCTTTCATTTGAAACTTTTTCACAGCTGATTCTATTTTTCAAGAAAATGGAATTAATTAATTGTTTTGTGTATCCAGTAAACTTCCCTTTCCGGTTTCCAATTTCATTTCATTCAAAATCAACTCAGCTCTTCATATTTTTATAAAACTTATAAATTCCAAGTTTCGTTTACATAACTCGTCTCGTTCATAAGATAATGCGCACACAGACATCCATCCATCCATTCATCTTCACACACAGACATCATTGAAAAATTGGTCGTAACGGATTCAGTGGACGTCAAAATTTGTATTTCCGCAAAAATCTCGTTAGTGATTTTTTTCATGATTCCAATACTTCCTTATACTTTGTATAAGTAAAAAAATTACAAATATTAATTAGACCCAAAATAAATTGTAATTTCTAGGGAGTTCTTCTATTCAATTGTTTATTATAAAACTGTAATATTATTAAATATTCAATACTTAACTTTTAAATTATCAAAAATTACAATTCAAATAATTCAATTCGCGCCTTGACATGACGTAGTTTTGGTGGAACATATATATATTAAGGTAGGTCTAGATACTGTGAAACTGGTGAAAGTTAGATGCCAGGTAGTATAACTTACACAATATACGTGCAGCGCTAAATGATATTTGTATTTATCTGTTTCTCTCTTTAACCAAAAATATATCCCTTCCTCAAATTAATAATTAGTTTTTCATAAACTATAAATAATTTATCGGTTTAGAAAAATACGTGTTTTTTACGAAGATGGGTAGCGGACTAATTACTATGGTTATATGCTGTCTCATGAATTTATAATAATAATAATAATAATAATAATTCTTTATTTAGATAGCCGTAGATTAATTAATACAAAAATTACAATTAACTTGACAAAGAATACTTATCTAATAGTACATTCTGTTATAAATACGTAATAATTAAATATCTATACATTATTGCTTAATTATATATTCTTTTAATTTTCTTTTAAATACCTTTATATATGTGAACATAAACGACCATGCTCTTCAGTGGGACTCGAACCCACACCCTCCGGCGTGCTAGGTTAGTGATATAGGCACTACGTCACCGAGATTGGCAACAATAATTTTATTTCTTGTTCATTATCACATATAATAAATCAAAATTGGGTCACAAGCTCCTATTATAATCGTACTTTTTTAAAATTTGCTGTTAACATGTTATATACTTGGTGTAAGTGTGGTATCGTTAATTTGCAAATTGTTGTTAACACGGTCACGTTTACAATAAAATAATAATAACAGAAATAAAATAAAATAAGTCATAAACAAAACTGCAGCATAAAGGCAACCAATATGCAGTCATCAATATAAAACAATGGCTCGTAAAAGCAGCCAACTAGCATTTAGTCACCTCAATATCACTGTTTATTAAACATGAAATTCGTTCGAATGTGTTACACATTTTTAAGTGGCTCGCCGCCATTGCACAACTAGGTAGAGTCACTCTTCTACGCTGCGTGGGGCAGAGGCGGCAGCGGCAGCATGCTTTATGGGTCGCGGATGCGTTTCGAAATGTTAAAGATATTGTGTCGTTTCGCCTTTCTCAATCGGCCTGCTTATGTTCGTTACTTATGGATCAGTGTGACATGTCAGCGATAGCGGCGACGCCTAGCGATACAGACACTAAACAGTGAAGTGTTAGGTCGATGGCGGTAATGAGAGAATGTATGTATTGAGCGCAAATATTTGATGGATTATCTGATGTACGGTATAATTTGATGATCTATGCGAGAGTGGACTGCTTTCATGCTTTCTGTTTGAGACTTTTATTTCGTGAAGGCGAAATACATATTTATAGGCCGGGGCATTCTCTACTAGCAGTCTTTTGTGATCTATGGCTTGCATTTGTTACTCTCAAATATATAACTCCATTTTCTTCTTCTCCTTACTGTTCCCGATGTTTCCTCAGAATGTTCTTCATTCGGACACCATTCACTAATTTAATTTTTTACCGCACCACATTACAAGTGTATTTTTTTTACTGCTAACAGTCTGCAGTATGTCACTTTTACTGCCTAGGTTAAATATGAACTGCTCATCAAACGCATGTTAACCGTTCAACTCGGCATCAAACACAGATTTAAAGCTTCGGCAGCATTCATTACATCGGCTTCGCTTCGTTAATGAAACGGCAGCCTCTGCTGTAAATCTGGTATTTTGGTGCCTAGTTACACAAATAACTACTGGGCAACGGCTTGGCAGGTAGCGTTAAAGCCGGATCACTCGTTAACGCAAAATAAGCAATGCTGCCCGCGGTTAGTAGTTGGATAGGTGAACACTTTGCAAAAACCCATACCAGCGAATACAGCATGCCGTTGTCACACTACCGAAAACGAGGTTCCGAGGCGGCATATAACCTCAGCAGTTGAGACCGCTTAATAATACAAAATAATAAAAATAACTATTATTATAATACAAGTAATTTTTATAATAAAATATGACAATGATATTAAAATAAGTTTTTTGTCCATTGTAATTAAAAGTGTGATTTTTTTTGACAGCTCACTGTATGTAAAATGTCACTTTTACTGCCTAAGCAGTAAACATATTTTAACTGCCTATAGTAGCTATGGAAACAATTGCATTTTCCAAATATACACATATATCATTATTAAATTAATTAAAGAAAGAATTTAAAACGAGTTAAAATTATCAAATTATCACAATTATTTTCACAAAGTAACAGAACTAAATTTTATGAAAATATTTAAAGAAAATAATTATTTTTACATAGCAACCGCTCAACAAATGTATAGCAACCATTCAAAAAACTCATAGTAATATAATATGATAGCGATAATTTATTTATAAAAATAGAAAAAAAATAATGTGTTCAACACGGCACCAAACAGATTTACAAAATCTGGTATTTCGGTGCCTAATTAAACAAATAACAAATTTTTTTATAAAATAGACATAATTTATGTAATCTAGGAGTATTCTGTAAATATTGTAGGCAGAAGCCTTGTGTCATCTAATTACAAGGTTCTAGTTGATTCATAAACACCTACTAAAACAAGTCACATGTATGAAATCTCCAACGATTTATAGCCCAATTAATTTTATAATCCTCCATTCATTCAGAAATGAATGGACAAATTTATTGATCGAATAGTTCAATTCAGAAAATGTGAATTGTTTTGATTATAATTGTTATTTGTATTTCATAATTTCACGGTCAAATTTATCTACACAAATACAATAAATGGATATTGTTTCATATTGGTATGAATGCATTAGTCAATTTCACTTTTACTCATTATATCGGTAATTAATTATTCACTTCATGGTATTTAATATGCTATTAAATTTATTATATTCTACGAACCGTAATATGAACAGCTTATTTAATGTAATTAAATCGGAATAAATACCTGACTAATCATTAAACTAATGCAACTTGATATTACTAATATAAAATAAAACAAAGGTTTTTTTTACTAATACTATTCTAGTCACCGATTTGAAGTGCAATTACAAAATAATTCGTCCGGATCTGTTTTCTGATGCTACCACAACTCATGAGTGCCAAGTCAGCACACTTCTTCGCACAAATAAAAATAAAAGCAACAGCGGCAGCGTTCAAGGTCAGCGCGGACTGAGCGCACACCTATGCGCGATTGCGCGCACTCTGTTTTTATTTTTATCGCCGGCACCATTTGCCAGGTATATGCTCAAATGTTTCATGGCTGCCTCTGCTGATGTGCGTTGGAAGAACCTCAACGCTTTCAACTTTATAATGTTGGTACTACGCAATGATTGATGGAGCTGGATACTGGCGATTTTGTACTCCGCGACCTTGACTTGAAATACTTTGACGAGGAAAGGAATTTCGCAGATTACATTCTATTTTAAGTAAACCTCAATCATAAAATAATTGTCGAACCATACCTTGCATATTTTAGATGTATGTAGTAGGTATTAAGCAAGTATTATTTATGTTATAATCAGCATACCCATGGAAACAATCCGCGAGAAACAACAGAAAACAAAGCACAAACAATAAGTGCATGGGTACGCATGCGTGAGCTGATATCTGCCATCGACACGGCGACACGACCGCCTCTCGCGGTGTCCTTGACTCCCCGTTAACGCGTCTTATCACCTGACCTTGACTTCAATGCACACGCCAACATCATCTGTCTCACTCGCAAAACAAGTGAGCGGTGAGTAGCGGTCACCCAAGGAGTTGGATATTCGTATCCGTTGCTTTTTATAAGTGATCCGCTTTTCGATAAAATGCAAAGTCATTTTGTTTATTTTTAGTTTAACTGTAGATTTTTTATTGCATGATTTAATTTAAATGGATCACGAGCCTGTTATTGATGCACCAATTAAAAGGTTAATGGTACGTTTAACTTCCACTGCGATTCGGATTTAATACAATAAATAACAAAGCTGATTATTAAGTGTGACTAATGCCTCCATTTTGATTCCAAAAATTCTAAATTGGCTCCAGTTCAGGTGGTAACATTTAGTCGAATTAAAAAAAAAATTAAATCTGGACACTCGCCAAGCATTAGAATTCCTTAATGACTCTGCCCAAGTATAATTGACCTCCAGAAAGCAATTTGCAATCATCCTAGAAGCCAGTGGAATAACAAATGAGCAATGACATCGCTAATCGAAAATGTAAAATTCATTAGCAAATCAAACATCAATTTGCCAACGCGGACGAATCAGCGGTGACACCACCAACACTCATTCAATTATTTTCGCATGAAAAGTATGTGAGTATGTGTTAACAATGATAATACAACGCTTATAAATAATAATAATAATGGGATAAAAAAAAAGCCTGCACGTGTCAAGTTCGCGAATTCTGTTGATCATGCCATTTTTACATAATTTCAAGCAAGGACTCTTGTATTAAATCGTCGGTAACCTTGGTCGCTGATTACATTAACATTGGCGATTTCTAACACTCTAAATTTAGATTTTCAATACAAATCGCCAGGCGCTGCGCTCACATGTCACCAATGCAATGGTTTTGACAATGAGCTTTGGCCCACCGGACCATTACGCCCTATTGTCTCCTTCGCAGTTATTACCGAATGCAAATTCAACAATAATTTCAATCATAATAATTGTTCACACAACTATGGATTACAGTTTAAACATAGTTCCGTGACACGGGATTCTTGTTTTGTTTATGATATATATTAATAACAATAAGAATTAATTCAATAAATAAAATAAGCAGATCTTCGAATTCTACTGAAGACTATTGTGATGATGGTAAATGTACAACAATTGACTTTTTTACTTATGAAACGGTATGACCATAGCAGATAGTTCGCTTACCATTTTCGATAAAAAAAAATAAATAAAAATAAATTAACCATTATGTTATCTCATAATAATAATAAAAACTACATTGCAGTATTATAATTTTGTCATTTTCATTTTGAAATTTAAATAATGCAGGTCGTGTCCTGACGTGACGCAGTTTTGGTGGATGCAAAGGGCGGAGAGCACATACAGTCTGTTCAAAAAACAGACTATAGCGATTTAAAAATTTTATTTCTGCCCTACAAGACTCATACTTTTAACATTAAAATAAAATCATAGTAGCCGTTTGCAATGGAAACCAATTAAAGATAGTCTTTTGTTGTTCCTTATTTGTCATAATTATTATTACTGTTTGTTACAAACACAATTTTATATAATTTGTAATTGATTGTTTTCTATTGTAAACGATCACTATGATTTTATTGTAATGTTAAATGTATGAGTTGTATATGATAGAAATAAAATATTAAAATCGTTATAGCTCTGAAACTAGGTATTTCCGGATGTATATTTATATGAACTTTTTTTATTGTTTTGAGATGTATTATTCACCCTTACATCCGTAACCTTTATTTTTTTAATACCCTGTACACATTGAGGGAGGTCGAAACGCTGTAAAACGAAATATGTCAAATGCCAGATAGTATAACGTACACAATACACGTGAAGTACAAAATATTTGTTTCTGTCTAAATATGTTTATTTCTATTTCACCAAAACTACGTCATGTATCGCTTCTTCCAATTAATAATTAATTGATAATTAATGTCCTGTAAACCATTAAAAAGTAATGAACATTTTATTCTTTTATTACAGTGTATTGTTATGGTTTTCATTAAAACCGAGACAACTTTATTAAAATATTTTACATAAATTTTTTGACGAAAAGAGGTGCAGTACTTGGACATCTTCCATAATTTGCTATTTAAATTAGAAAACATGGTATATTTTTAGATTTCGTCATTAAAAATTCAGAAACAAACAATATTTATACTTGTGAAGTACAAAAGAAAAGTGTGGTTATTGATGAGCGCCGATCTTGAAGTTTTTCATCGCCCAGACGTCTCAAGACCGCAGACAATGATTTATTAGTCTCAAAAATATATCCAAAAGAAATTCAGTAGCAGATAAACAAAGGAAACAGGCTGGTGATTGGTATGATTGCCACTGTCACCGACCGCGTCGCCGCTGTCGCGGTCAGACGACCTTGATACCGGTAATCTTCGAGTTGCTAGTCTGAAGGTCGTTCCAAGCGACAAGAAAGAAACAAACACGAGCACGCTGCAGCGAACAGAACGTTCCGAACGACCTGGACGGCGGAAGGTGCCCTCGTTTCGACCCAGAGATAAATAAAGGAGTTTACCGTTTATTCGCGCAGATACAACAATGTAAACAAAGTCATGAAAACAAGCCTACTCGATTATGAGTTCATAAGGCGTGGAACTCTAAGGTCATAGATAGGAACACCACATAGATATTTTTAAAATTAAAAATGCAGATTCGTATTACCTGGGAGATACCTCATTAAAAATCAATTCAAGATTTTTCCAAAACAATGCCGCAAGAGAAAAGTGGAAGGTAAGAGGCATTGGTGTGACCTTATTCAAATACAATTCCTCAAACGTTTTGTGGGTACTCATACTCTTGAACTTGTGGCATTCATGTTAGCAACCATTTTTAAATATCACCTGTCTGTCTTCAACGTTCTACCAATTACTACCTTTCGAAACCTAACTGGAACTTCTGACTAATATACTATGTCTAATGTCATTTATCGACTTTCATCTATCTTGATAAATTGAATGTTCGCTCAGCAGCGCACTACTTTTAACTTCTATATTTTTATTGTGACACTCTCTTTTCATTTTTTATTCCTTATTTGGAAAAGTAAAATTTAAAAACAAATTATAAAATAAGTATATTAACCAGCATGTCATCTCATAATACTAATAAAGGCTAGATCTAATAATTTTATAGTATTTTCAATTTAAAATTCAAATAATATAAGTCGCACTTTGACGTGACGTAGTTTTGGTGGAGCCAATGATTTCATTCGGCGGAGCAAATATATGTATATTGAGGTAGGTCGATATGCTCTCTCTTTATTTTTAACATATATTGAATTTATTAAATTTTCAATTATTTATTGTTTAATCATGATAATATGTAATCTAACCTATTTGTACAATTTTTTTCATTGTGTATTTCTGTATTTACTTTTGTTTCGTAGAAATATTCGAAATAAAGTAAATTTATTTTTCTGAAACCGGAGTGAGTACTATTTTCGTGCCCAAAATGCGGAGTAAAAGTAGTATTTCCTTGACTAGTCACGAAAACGTTTAAATGTTGTGTTACTTTAAAACTGATTTAATTTGTAAATATAATAAATTTTTATTAATATCAAAGGTCTCAGAAAAAAAAAAGAATCCATAACTCGTCAGTAAAATGTTTGTACTTGACTCGGAACCGTAAAATACTCGGTACAAAGTGCCTCGTATTTCAATATGACTCCTCGACAGTAATGTACCACTTTCCTGACTCTTATGTAAGTAGCTATATTATATTATTATATTAGATGCCAGATAGTATAACCTATACACGTGGAGAGCAGCCATTTTTACCGAAATATGTTTATATTACTTTTACTAAAACTTTGTCACGTATCCCAATTTTTAATAAGCAATTTCCTGTAAACCATAAATATTTTATCGGTTAAAAATATTTTCTTGTGAAGTATAATATCTAAAATAATCAAAATTTGATTACGACCTCATTAGAGTTTCTTATTAAATTACTCGTACACTTTCGCGAAATGCGCGCTCAGTCTCCGTGCAAACTTGGTATATATAAGTATCTATTACAATTTTACGTTCGAAACAGATTTCAGTGGTGGCGTCACTAGTGTCCTTACAATCAGCTGATTTATACCTTGATTTGATGCGACCTTGTAAATATTTTAAATGTTATTCCTACCCAATTGTCTTCTTTATAGCTGGAGCATGGTATAACACATTATTGCCTATTAACTGTTAACCTTATAAAAGTACAAATCTTAAAAAAACCATTACAATACATCAAGTACAACGAAATTAATAGAAACATATCTACATTCATTTCCATTTTCTGGAAGCCGGAAACAATTATTTTCAGCAAAAACCGAAAGGTTAAACGAAACATTAATAATATTTCAAACACATTCTTGAATTTATAATCCTCTAAATTTAGTTCTCACATACTTGTAGTCGAGTGTAAATTAATTAAATATTTATTTATACAAATAAAGCAGTGTGCAACCCCGTTATTTCGCATACGTAATTTGATTCATCTGTTTCCATGGTATTAGGCAAGCAGTGCTAATCTTAACCTCGTTTCGTTTTCCTTGTCAGGAATCAGATTATCGAAATGTTTAGAGTAACTCGAGGTCTTTGCGCGAGTTTTTCTGCGTTTTGTGGTTGACCTGTCTTCCGTCTCCGTCCTGCTAAGTGTATTTTTAATCTTGGTTTATTTTTTCTGGTTTCTGGTACAAGAACGCGTGCTACTGCTGCTACTGTATCCAGTGCACGTTAAAATGCACAGGTGCGGATTTTATTTTCATAAATGTTTTACAAATTTGTAGAAATATACTGACCTCCAATTATTACACATTTAATTTTATTGGTAAATGAATTCACTTTGGGAGAGGCCATAAGGACCGGATTATTCCATGAATGCTTCTAATAATTTGATATTGCAGATTACAAACTAATTTAGCTAAATAGATTGATAGATAAAAATAAAGAATAAATACATTCCCATAAATAATTATTCGTATCAAGTTAACATACTTTCAATTTTCATATTTAACATTTATTTTGTTGCTAACGAAAAATATACAGCTTCTATCAACAATTCTAAAAATCAATTACTATTGTATTCAACTCAACAGTACTTCTGAAAATGCACCCAATAGATATTTATGTAACAAGTACATGATCTAGGGTTTTATGGATCAGGCACATAAAATGGCGAATCAATAAAATCCTACAGATACTAGTATATTGTGTTATTAGGAGTAAATGTGATACTTTGTGTGCTGAGCATGTAAGTTTGAACGACGAGCGAAGCGAGTCGGACAATTACATGCGAAGCATACAAAGTCACATTTACTCCGAATAACACATGCTATTTTTTCTTCAAACATAGAAAATAGATATTAAAACATTAAAAAATGCTCAAAACTCCAACAAATATTCTACTGTATCCAGTATTTCTAGTTGCCACAGAATATGTTATTTTGTTATTTTTGTTTATTTGTTTTATACTAACTGTCAAATTATTGAATTACAACCTTACTATTTTGCATGATATTTTACTTTGTCCGCCGCCGGCGTCAATGTGTTGCTAAGGAAACACTTTTACGCCGGCGGCGACAATATTGAACTTCTGCTTGTTGAATGCAAATACATAACAACGTACTTTTATGACGTTTAAAGAAAAAAATATTTTATGTTCGACTGCAATGCAGATTATTTTGCTTATCATAATGACATTTATATTTGACACATGATGTTGACATAAAATAAATTGATAATTTACAAGTATGCTTTTTATCTGTTGTTTGGTTACCAAGTTGTTTATCGTTTTTACTTTATCAGACTAGTCCATAAAGAGCCACGTCAAAAAATAACACAAACAAGTGATTATAATACAGCCGAACATAATAGTTTATTTTTTTATTTAGTTCGTGGGGTTGTTTCACTCGGCTTCCCCTCGTTTTACAAACTTCCCCACTTACTCATAAAATGTCACTTTTAACACGTATATCATAATAATTTTATCTACGATCTTCCCAGTGTATTAGTAAATATGGAATGATATTTTGACAGATAGGGTCATATTTGTTTATAGTTAGCAATGTGTTAAAAGTAACAGTAAAATCAATTTAACACTAACACTAGTGTTAGAAAGTGACACTTTTAACTTGCTAAGCAACCGTTAAAAGGTCCACTTTTAATTAAGATCGTATATAAAACAATTTTCACAACCATTTGATTCTAAAATATGGTTTAGAAAACATATATTTCGTTATAAAGCTGTCAGGTAGTTGTCATTTTAATCTAAAATACTGAATATATACAGTGCCAAGTTAATGGTTTCCGCGTGGGCCCTGAAGCCGTCCCTGCGCGCCACGAGCTCGCGCTTTTAATTGAGGTGATTCCATAGCCTCGATCCACGTTACACGGACGAACAGAACAACACTCAACACTGTACCACCACTACATACCATGTAACATAACATATACACACACGCTATGGCCACACCATCACAGCACAGCCTAACCTAAATTCTCATTTGTTTCATTAAACATATCCGACAGACAGTTGAACGTCGCTCCACACACAAACAAAACACGCGCGCCCTCGCCTGCTGCATGAGGATGGAGATAGTGGAGATCGTCTGATGTTTGTGTGCACGTGCACTGTGTGGGAGGATGTGTATTGTGTGATTGTCCGATGCTCTACTTTTTTAGTTTATTAAAGTGTCTTCCGTGTTTGGTGGCATTGTTGTTCTTTCTAGCTCACGAAGAATCCATATTTTTAATCCATTTATTGGTTTCACAATTATTTAATTTTTACTGTCAACTTTGGCTTAGTATAAAATCTGTTTTTTATAAGATACTTTCACCAATATTTATGTAGAAGACAATTAAAGTATGCGAAACACGTATGTTAAAACGAATTGAAAGTATCTCAATTTGTTTTCGAGATATAGGCACTCAAACATTTTATCACAATTTTTTCTCAATTCTATGCGGAATAAAAAGGTTAATATTTCGAAAATTATGGCTCAAACACAGCCAAAAACAAATGTTTTGTAAGTTTCAGGTCAAAAATAGAGGGATAGGGTATAAAAATTAAAAATCTAAGAGATGAAATTTTTTTGCAAAAATCTTAATACCTACCCTTTGGGATTTTTCAGATTTTAGGTCATTTTCAGACTTTTTTCTCTATAATTTCTTCCCGTTGCGCAATTATAATGAAACTTGGCAAATTTATGTATTTCGACGCGCTGAATCCAATGGTGCAGTCAGCAGTTCCGTATCTCTTTTTCTTGTTGAGATATCGGCCCTGGGAAAAAAATCGTGGGACCGATTTTGGGTAAAAATTCGAAAAAATAGATTTTCCTAAAAATTTGTTAACAAGTTAATTAAACCATGGGAATTTCAGAACCGTTGGCCGTTTTTCAATATCTCGCTTAGTTTTGTAGTTATGGCCTTTGAAAGTTAATATTTTTTAAATTTTCGTTAATTTTTCCCATTTAATAGATTTTTCTCCATAAAATTTTTATTACTGAACCAAATTCACTGAAAATAAATAAAATAATAGTTTAGGTATTGATTTTACTGGGAAAATTAAAAAAATATAAATTTTGAACCTAAGGATTACATTTTGAGGGCTTTAATATATGCTTTGGGAATTCGACGTTTTGGCATGAACATTTTTAGATTTTTTCTACTCCCGTAACTAAAGTACCTTATAATGCATTGTTTCGTCGTTTGCTAAGCAACGTTTTAAGCACTAGTGTTTAAAGAATTCTTTAGTCACGGCTTGTTCGATATTTTATATACGAGCCGAAGTTAAATTCCGGGAATGTTCGTATTTGTGGTATATGAGCAAAATAACACTATTTAATAAATTTTCCTGTTTCATTAAAATAAATAAATACTATAAATCAATATTTAAAACCTATTTTCATTATCATAACATTCTTATTTGACAATGCAAACATCTGTCAAAATAAAATCTGTATTATCATTATGCATAAAACGCTAAAACGTTTATTGCAATTTGACACAAGTTTGAGATCGGTGTTCTGTGTTCTGATAAAATGAAGCCTTCATCGTTATTGTTAATTTACTCAATGCTTCGCTCTACAGTGAATATAAAAAATATTTTATTTTTAAACGTTGGTACTTCCGCTCGTAGAAAAAGTATAGTATACAACACGTTTTAAAAACTTCTCTAGGCACTCGTTATATTAAACACTCGCTTCGCTCGTGCCTAATAAAACTCGTGACTAAAGTGGAGTTTTTAAAACTTGTTGCATAATATACTATTTTGTTGTAACAATTCTATATGTTATGCGATTTTAATGAAACTTGGTATACTTATGTATTTCAGCGCGCTGAATTCAATGCTAGAACTTGTAGGTTTGTATATATTTTTATTTTCGAGATAACAACAATGGAGATTTTTCATTTTTCAGACTTAAGCCTATATTTTAATTGGTGAACCAAATGACTTAAACTTCTGTTACAACTAAAACCTGGGTCTACCTACACCAATTAAATAAATTATGTACATTAAACCTTGGGGTGGTTAAATGGATCAAAATTTATAGAACTCTATTAGTCAATGTTTGTAAAATATATATTGCGCATAGAACAGCTTGAAATTTTCTTACAAATGTCTACTTAACCAACTAAATTACTGGTTTTCAGTTTCAACATATCTTAGCAAATTCACGATTTTTTCACACGAAAATGACCACTTAAATTAAGTCTACTACAATTAAAAGTAAATTAATGTCACCGCCGTAAACCTTTCAGTGCATACTGCTATGGTGCTACGTCACACATATGTCATACTTCCGACCTCCAAATGAGTTTCTCTGCTCCAATCTCATTGGCTACCCAACTTGTAAAACATGAACGCCCAGCAAGGTGTGGGTGTGTACGTTCGTATGTGGTGCGCAAGGTCAGGACTAGACATCATGCCTAACTGCCTAGAGACAGATCGTAGATCATTCCGTCATTGGAAACTTGGACATGTTTATGTAATCACTAGAAAATACGCTGACGATCATCTGGAGCAAAAACAGCTCGAATGGGGAGACAATGGCTGGTACCAAGAGCTGTGTACTTCAAATAAAAGTGGTAGAAAATATATAACTTAGAACATTGTACAGTGCTAAAACACTGCTCTTAAAACACCCAAAAACAGAGCTCGTGGCCTAGCTTTTGTTGATTAATTCCTAAATCCATGCAAGGATGAATAGACATAATTTTGAACGTTTTTCTATAGCATAATTCTGCCTCAAAATTGTAATGGACAAAGAGGAAAGCAAACTATGATGATCCATACTCAGAGAAAAATTTGATTGGATGAAATTGTTTGTATCAACAGTAGTATATTGTGTAATTAGGAGCAAATGTGATACTTCACTCGTTTATTACACGTGAAGCATACAAACTCACATTTACTCTGAATAACACATTTTATTTTATCTTCAAACATACAAAATATAAATATATATCAATAAAAATTGCTCAAAACTTTAAAAAACGTTTTTTTCTTATCCAGCATTTTTGTTTATTTGTTTCAAATTTAACTGGCAAATTATTGAAATACAAATCTTACTATTTTTTCATAATATATTATTTTGTCTGCCGGCGGAGTAAAAGGATACTTTTATGCCGGCGACGTAAAACTTCTGCCTATTGAATACAAATATATAACAACATAATTTTATGACGTTTGAAGAAAAAGTATTTATTAAAGTATTAAAATAAATGTAAGCTATTTATTTAAAACTAATAAATTTAATTATTTATTTGAATTAAAATTATTTAATTTTAATAAAGAATATAATTAATTTAAATATTAATAATAGTCGATTATCGATGTTCCGATATTTATTTATTAGAAAGTAATAACAATATAGTAAATATAAAAAAAAATAAATTCATTTTTTTTTATTTAAAACTAATATTTTTTTAGGTTCATATTTGAATGATAATAATTTATAAAATAAATAAATATATCATCACGCCTTTTACCCATTCTGGGTGTGGCACTCTGCTTACGCAGATTTCAGTAAGTGATATATTTTTGTGTATGAAATGCGGTTACCAGCCGTCAAATCATAGCCTCCAAACTGTCGGCTGTGGGATTCGAACTGAGGATCTCACAATCAACAGTCCGATGCGTTACCACGGAGCTATTTACCCCAAAAATTATTTGTTTTAAGTATTATTTTGATGAAAGTAATAATAATTTTTTCTAAGTGTGTAACTAATGTGAAAAATTATGTTTGAACTATTGTATCGAAATAGCAGACTAGATGATAAAGTCAAAAATAGCGAAGTGTTTCTGGGCAGTTAATCTTATCGTAGTTGCATAAAATAATATTTAGATTGTTTCATTAAAAGAAAATTGCACAACATTGCAATATTCGTATAATTTGCTATTAAGTCATGGCTTATTTTCAATCGATGTATTTTGAGATTTTCACATGAAAGCTATAACTATAAACTGACGTAAGACCAAGACGATAATTGAAATTCTGCTAAATCTAAAAATAAAGTCCACCGCCTTCGTATTCGTTTTTCGTTTTCACCTCTAGATGAATTTATACGCCCCACAAAATATTTAACAAGCATTAATTAACTCAGTGAATTAATTATAGGTGGATTTGTTGACCGACGTAGTGTGTTTTTGTTTGCAGTTTGACATTGACGCGCTGCAGTTTCGAGTGCATGCGACGGAAATGAATAGCGATGACGTTTGAAGTCTACCAACACAAACAAATAACCGGTGTTCCTGGCTACGCACTGCATGTTGTATGCCACATGTGTGCTTCTGATCTTTACATTCAATATTGAGTTTTGGAATTGGATAGAGATAAAATAATAGTTGATGTTTTATGCCTGTTGCTGACATTTATTTGGAATTGAATTTGTGGGCTATTATTGAATTATTGCGAGAATTTCCGTTTGGTGTTTATGTTTTGAAATGTTAACATGATAATATAGATTCGTATTGCTAAATAAGATTGTACTTTTTATTTAGAAAGAAAGAATGGGTTGTTCATGTATAAAATAATACTTCTCTTCTGAATTTCTTTTTATGAAACTTTACCTAAATTTATTCATAATGGTATGTTAGTGCCTACATTGATGTATGGTTCTGAATGTTGGGTGTGGATGAAGAAGCATGAACGACGTTTAACTGTTGTAAGCTGTAGAAATGATTTATTTCAGAGGAGTGTGGTGAGTGTGAGATTGAGAAGAATGTTGTTAAGAAAGTGGGAGTGAGTCTGTTGAGGTGGTTTGGACATCTTGAGCGAATGTAGTATGAAACTAATATACCTACGTGGGTGAGATTGAAGGTGAACGATTGCGTGGGCGTCAGAGGAATAAGTGGTAGGGTATGATTGATGGTTTGTTGCGTGCACGAATGATTCCGAGTGTGAAGAATAGACGAGCATGTATGAATCGCACTATGAATGTGGACGAAGCAAAAGTGGTGTGTCAGGATAGGAATGTTTGAAGGAGATTGATTGTTTGTTTCTGGGTTCGTGCTGCCCCACTGAGTGGGATATAGCGTGATGTATGTATGTATGTAACGTGAGAGTTGTATTGTTGCAGATGTCAAACAGTAGGGATTGTAAATAATTAAAATATACATGAATACCATTTATTCAAGCAAGAAACATAAATAAACTGTAAGATTATTTTAGTCAAATTGTGACAGCGATTTTAAAATATCAAGTTTCAAACTGCGTTTGTATGAATCGAATGCATTGAAAATCGTTTTGACACATGTGTGAGAAACTTTGTTAAATTTTTAGTTTTCAAAAATAGTAATTTGAGATTATTCTGAAACATCGGCTTGAGATGCCATCTGGAGTTGACAGATTTATAGATAGGCCTGGTCGAACCCTAGTTTTTTTAGGTAATCTTTGGTTGGCCAACCCAAGAAAGACAGTTGGTTTTCAGATTTTGGAATAGCAGACGTCTTCTCACGTCTGAAGTGTAATTATTGTTTGAAAAATGTTTTGGTAACTGCAACTATTCAACATATTCATACTTTGTCGTCGTTTGTAATATTTGTATTTGTGTGTCTTTATGTTCAATTCACAGTTTTAATCATTTTTATCATCCATAAAAGTGTTTGTTTTGTGTGACCCTAATTTTCAGTCTCAACCACCTCGTGCTACAAATTCAAGATGCATTTTCTACTAGCAACCTCTCCACAGAAGCATTTCAGTGTCCGTCAGAAAACTTATAATAAATTGCAGCCTGAAATTAATGATGCATTTGTCTGGCGATGACGCAAGACACCCATCACCAACCTCGCTTATAAATGAGTTGCCAGTTTCATGAAAACTCGAATCCATTTGGCGTACAACGTGAAATAATCACATGTAATGTAGAAAAAGACGAAAGTGGGCCATGAATCGTAATGCGGAGGAATAAACAACATGGCATCGTTTTCCGCAGATGCCACGGCTGCTTGATCCAGATCAGGCGACCGCAAGTCGCGAGTGACAGCCTCGCGATGGGAGAAGGGAGGGAAGAATCGAGTGTGCTGTGTGCTGGTCACCTCTTTTCCCGCGGTGCTGGGTCACAGGTCATGCAGGGCGTGATACCGCTGGCTGTGAAACTGGAGCGATGCATGGACGCCGCGCCCCAAACATTAATTCATAATTTGGACACTACTACGAGCAAACCAATATTCACAAAACGAATTAACGCTAATTGCATTTATTTCAACAACTGCAACTTTCTTTCTAAATAAATTAAATTAACAAAATGTACCAAATCTTAGCTACAACCTTAGTTGTAGCACGGAGGGCTAAGCTGGAACCAAGAGTTGACAAAATACAACACTATTTATGATTATAAAAATAGAGATTTAATAAAAAGTGAAAATACTAAAATATGATGAATTATACAGAATGGCACAACAAATAGAAATATTATAATTGACGACAACGTACGAATATGTTAAATAATTGTAGTTAACAAAACATTTTACAAACAATAATTACTTGAATTCTACATCTTGTAGAGCACTGCAGACATGAAAAATCTGCTGGAATCAAATATTGATCAAATACCCTATAAGCGGGTAGGTGCAGGGCAGGGAACCTCTCGCAGTGCCAACACAAACATTTCATAAAAGCTAAAAACCTAATCTAGGGTTCGGCCAGGCCTATCTGTAAATCTGTAAACCCCAGATGGCATATCAAGCCGATATTTCAGAATATTTGCCGCGATAACCTCAAATGACTATTTATGGAAACTAAAAATCTAACATAGTTCCTCGAACATGTGCGGCAATAAATTTAACTCCTGAACTCCTGTCAAGACGACTTTCGATGCATCTAAGTCCAAACGCAGTTTGAAACTAGATGTCTAAAATCGTTTTGGCAAACAATAAATCGTATTCTGAATGTGCCTTGTTACAGTTTAAAAATGTCAAAACAACAGAAATCATGAAAATAATAAAAATAAAACAATTGGATTAAACGCAGAGCATTATTAGACCAAGGTTCCCAATTGAATTTTATTACAAAATCACTAAAAGACAAGTTATATATAAATGCATATTCTTGTCACCAAAGTACAGAGATACAAATCAATTATGTGTAACACTAACTTGTAAATATACGTTTTATATACATTGATTTTTTTTTCTTGTGATCCTTTTAATATTTACAATTTATCTGTACGATAATAATAGTAATAATTTTAGTGATAGAAGATTAAATGACATGGGAAAGTAACTGCCCATTGACAGTACATACTTTACATTTATTAAATTACTGTGATTACAACTGATTAATTGTTAATTGACTAAAAACATTGATGAATAAATTTTCATCCTATAACTCACTATATTAACACACAAGAAAAACTCTTATTTTTTTATTGCATAAATCATGAGATCCTCAGTTCGAATCCCACTGCAGACAGTTGCTATTTTTCACTAATTTCACTAACATCTATATACTGGGTGTCTATTTTTATTATAGAACATAGGAAATACAATATTAAAATTTCATTAGGTGATAGTTCGTTCCATATGAATTTTCGAATAAACAAAAAATGTTCAGAAACACAAGCTGCACCAAATGAGCATAAGTTTATTGATACAGTCCCTATACATCAAATAATAGCGAAGCCCCGTCATCACTTTTGGCTTACACTGGCTCCGTTCTTCGCATCTAGTTGTCACAGAAGCACAATTCTGTGGATTATAGCTCTCGAGTGCTGGTTTATCTGCGCGTTCTAGATTTGCCCTGTCCTCGCTTCGCCACTGCACACGAGCACTAAACGCTGATCATGCTAATTTCTCAACATACATCCGTACCCAACAACAACGCTTATTCGCAGTGGCATATTTTTTCCGTACTGATAATAAATGACTTTGTTTATTACGAATATCATTTGCGATACCTGCTGTTTGTTATTTACATTAATGTGCGTAGCCTTTACACTTAAACAGTTAAACACAGACGATGATACACTACCATGGCGCCTACTATATTTGAAATAACATGTGTAGAATAGAAATGTGGCATACAGAGACTTCAAATTTCAAAACAATTTTACATTGCTACAAAAGTGTAAATACAATATTAAGTGTAAATGTATGCAATTTGGTTACCTAAATGTTAGTATTTCACGATAAATTAATCAAATTATAATTAATATTTGTTAGAAAAATTGTAATACGGTCAAGGAAAATTAAACAAAAACGAACATTTTTTGACATTTCAGAAAACATATTTAGATTTATTTATTACACACGGTGTTGTATTATTTTCTGTAGAAATTTAGAAGATCTGATGATATAATAGGGAATTTGAAAGGAAAATCTTTGCATTTCTTTCTGTGAAATAATGATAATAAAACAGATTTAGATTTATTTTTTATATACGGTATTGTATTATTTTCTGTAGAAATGTAATAGAAAATTCTGATGATATAATGGGGAATTTGAAAGTAAATATCTTTGCATTTCTTTCTGTTAAATAAGTAAATCTAAAGCTGTTTTATGAAATGTCAAATATGTTTCATTTTTGTTAAAGTTCCATGGTCGTTTATAATTTTTTAAATAAATATTAATTTTATTTTGTTGTATATATCGTAAAATAGTAATATTTATGTAACCAAATGGGCCTTAATGCATGAATTTTTAAATTCTGAACAATTTTTGTATTTACACTTTTGCTGTTAAGTGAATAGGTAAAAACTTACAGCAATTTAAAAAACAAGTTACATTTCAATTGTACACCCTCTATATTAAAAAAAATTCTCGAAACAGAAAATCGGCTCAATTCTCTAACGAAGTTACCTGCAACTTGCCAAAGGTGACAAAATTGCATCAAAACTTTATGTTCAATTGTGAATATTTCACTAGCTGTCAAAAAACGATACATTTTTGTTACAATTAGCAGTTGTTATTGTAGCAACTTTTTAGAGAATATTCCAAATTATCTATAAAATTATTAACGACTTTTGCATTAAGTTCTACAAAATTATTTAATTAACAACATTCCATTAATTTGTTTCCTGATAAAGAATTATGTTCAATAATTCGTAACATTGTAATTAAATAAATACTTTTACATAACTTAATTCAAAAGTCTTTTATAATTTTACAATTACGAGTACTGAAAGATTTTTTAAATTAGTAAAATATCTGTCTCAACTGTCTTAAACATAAATTTTACATATAAATAAAACTACACTATTACATTTCGATGACATAAGACAAGAACTCAATATCCAGTCTGTTATTGAATAGATAAACGTATATAGACAGAACTGGCATGAACATCTGGAAAGAGTGAGTAAAGAAGCTTTGCAAAGTTATCGTTCGTTAAAATACTGATCAATTGGAAAAAGACGAATAGAAAGACCGAAGAAAACATGGACAATTTGACTCGTACAAACGAAAGGCCTAAACCATTATAATTGAATTTTTCTAAGTGTTGTATATAAATTTAAGAATACTCAAAAGTACTTTTCCAGGTTTTCCAGGAATTCCAGACCGGTAGACTCCATCACAATTAGACCAAAATAATACCTACTATTTTTCCTTTGTCCAAAGAAACCGTTAAAACAACATCTAACATTACTAAAACACTACTTCTATACCGTTACTCCTCATATAATTATTCCCAAATCCGGGTCTGTCCCTTCATTGAAGTTACGAATCCACCCTCTCGAAGGGAAAAGGTCCAGACAGAGGGACAAATACAAATACAAGAACGAAGGGTGGACATTTCGCCGTCTCCAATGAGCATCCCTTGGCATTACCCCAGGCTTAGGGTGTAATTTTGATCCTAGGGTGTATGAAATATTTACGTAACAATGTGGACATCTTCGTTGAGTATATTGTATGCGACATGTTGTTAGGGATAATTCGTATTTTTAAGGTGGTTATGTTGTCAACCATTAAACCTGTTTTACAATAATCGAATATATATAATGGTATCCATGATGAATAAAGTATTTGGACTGGATGTAATTATTAAATAAAACAAATAGTTGGAGATGTAGTCAATATAATTAAAAAAATAATTACTGTAACAATTTTGACATGTATATTAATTATGACTCTAAGGAAAACTAATACAGTCGAAACGTTGATGTGTAATTAATTTTTAATTATATTGAACGCATCTTCAACTAATTGTTTTATGTAACAATGCTATCGCTTCCTTCATGGTAAAATTTTTTAAATATTGACTTCAATCTGAGGAAATGGAACGATATTATTGTTTGCTCGTTCTATTTAAAACTTGACTAAGGTTAACTAAAACCGTATTGATGTAAATAAAAGATTTTACAAACACAAACAAATGATAATCGAGAATAAACAACAGATAACAATAAACCATCAACGGAAGTAAAATAAGACAAAACAACAACCGCGATAAACAAAACTAAACTACATTTATAAAACATTCCAGTCTTTGTTTCAGTAATGGAACAATTTAAATCTATTGTACAGTTCACCTAACCTTGATGGAATGTGGGTAAATATTCAAATCACGAAATTTTATGAATAATGTAATAAAAAATACTGTTATCCTAAAGGCGTAGTACATTAAAATTGGAGTAGATTAGATAAGTGCGTCACCTTCAAGTGGAAATAGAAAGGTCAAATCTATGTCAACTGTTTTAAATCGTAACAATAGGAAAAAGATGTTCATTCTTTGACGCATCTTAATTATATAATGGAATTTTCTGCTTGAAATTCATTAACAGATTATTCAGTATTACAGAAATAATTACTTTACATCAAAATAAAACTATTCAAACAACTTCTGTTTACTTCTCTATCTTACGTCCAAAATCTTATAGACAAAATTGGAAGCATACCCCCAAATCTCAAATAACAACCAACAACGTATGTTGAAGAGTGCAAAGGATATTTTCTCGCTTCAGTACAAAATTTCATGTGAAGTGGAAAATGTTACATTGCACAAACTACCAAAATAATTTCAACAAGAATTACAGAACATAAACAGGCCATTTCTTTAATCAACCAAAGAAATCTACTGTGGTTAGTCATGCCATTGAATAAATTTGAAAAATGCAGAGTCACAAGAGAAGCTACAGAAAACCTATAAGTAACAGAATTAAAATTAAAATCATTAAATCAATAATAAACGCTTTTTCAAGACATGCCACCTTTCTTCTCCCGAAATAGTGAGGAAAATGTTTTATTCTTCTATTGAGAGGAAGATATTACCAATATGAATGTTATTTACAAAAAATATATTGTAAAAATTATAAACAAATTCCTAAATTTATTGAAAATCATTATTTTGGTGATATACTTATGTAACCACCAGATCAATTTAATTGATGGTACAATAATTAAAAAATGATTTGCAGAACGAAAATATAAATGTTTTTATTTCAAGATAGCAAAATATAATTGTCTATAAAATAACATCACCAAGGAACTTAACAACAATCCAAAACAAATTAAAAGCAGAGAAAAATAAATGCGGCATAAACTCTTTAATATTTAAAATAAAAAATAATAAATTAAATAAGTATGCCACACATACTTTAAATTATCTTACAATTATGTCTTATATTTTGCTTTTTCTAGAATGAATCACAATTTGACAACTTTAATTTAGATTTATGATTGGTTCATTGGCAACACTGTTACACCGCCTTGCATCTGATAACCTAACTTTTGATGTGTCAGTTGTGTTGTCAAAGTGTATTTAAGATCCGAGCTAACTGTTTTCAGAAACACGTCGTTTTATAAGTCATAATTTGTTGTTATTTAGGTACTGTTTCTATTTATTTGTTTATGTTCCTGACGAAGATTAGGTATAGTAGGTAATGCGAAATGATGAATTTTCATAAAATTTTACAGCACTTTTAAAACTGTAATAATTTAAATTTGACAGTTAGGAACTACGAAATCCCAATAACATCAAATTTATATTTACAACTATTACTTAAAAGTTTTCCAACTCACTGAAGAACCCTCAATCACCACGCAGACATTTTGATCCAAATTTCGTATCCACACACAACCCCTACCGTAATTTTGTCTAGCATGATAGGGGAGAGTTCCCCCCTTATATCCGGCAGTCGCGACTCGCGTATATTCGAGGGTCAATAACCCTGCCGCGCTGGAAACATCCCCAATCCTGGTGCAAAGATCTCCGGGTTTTCTCACCTCCATCATTCCCATTTGATCATTATATATCTAAAGTTTAACCCAGAAATTTTAACATTATATATTATTTATGAAAGTAATGCTGGATAGATCCGGGAGGGTGTATGTCCTAATGGGGTGAGTGGATAAGGGTGAGAATCCTGTGAGAGGGACTAACGATCCGTTAGAGGTTGAACGCTCGAGGGATGCACGGTTTTCTGCTCCATGCTGTAATCCTTGTTTTGTCTGGATTAGGAAGAGGATAAAATAAAACATAAAAATCTCACATTTCACATCGCTGTCACTTGTCTTTATATCTTCATTTGTTTTTATGTTACTACTGCTGTTCTGCTTATTGCCAATTTGCTACAAAACTTAAGGTACTATATTGGCTTTAGTTCATAGTAAATCAATCTTATTATTTTTTGCAATAACTATGCGTTCATGAAAAATTACTCTTTTCTATTGCCTGTCATGCTGGAATACGATCATCGGAATGCAATGCAAATGATTTCATAATGACTCAATTATCAATTACAATTTGTAATCGATTAAAGCATCTTATACTGAGAAAAGAAATAGTAGCTTTCAGTCAATTTAATTCAGATTGGGGCCTATTCTGTAAATTACCTATTAATTTTTAACGGCCTGTTAAAAATTTTAACCTATGACAGCAGACATCACTGAAAAAAAATTGAAAATTTCATTTGTCACATACATTTTTATTGGTTAAAATTTTTAACAGGCCGTTAAAAATTAACATGTAAGTTACAGAATAGACCCTAATTATCAGTTAATTTAAGCACAACTGCAGAATTCAGTCAAAACAATTGAATACTTCAGTAATTTTTACTGAATATGGTAGTTCAATCGTCCATTGTTTTCATTGTGACAAAATAATATCTAGGTTATGTTCTTGATTGAAATATTGAAATAAATAAATATTTCATCACGCCATTTACCCATTTGTGGGCGTGGCACTCTGCTCAGAGCAGATCTCAGTTTTATAATATATTTTTGTTCATGAAGTACGGTTACCAGTCGTCAAATCACGACCTCCAAGGATGGTAGTGGTGGAAGAGCCACATGGGCAATTTTACACACAAAAAAATATGTACACTAGGTAGTGTACCATCGAGTCCACACTATTTTTAGTGTTAAATTTAACACTATAAATAGTGCTTTCACATTTACTGGGTTGAATTAGTGTGAAAATCATTTTTGTTCGAGTTAAATTTAACACTAAAAATAGTGTGGACTCGATGGTACACTACCTAGTGTACATATTTTTTTGTGTGTAGTGGTGAAAATTTTCGAAAATTTGTCAGCTGTGAGGCTCGAACCGAGGATCTTATGATCCACAGTCCGATGCGTTACCAAGGAGCTATTTACACCATTTTATAAAAAATATAAATGCTTAAAAATATGTACAATCCGAATATTTACGAATAATTTTTGGTCGCCTTGTCACAAAATATGATTGACATGTCAATACCACATTGCTGATTGCACTAAAACCGTTATGTTTTTTAACTCGATTTCTCTGTGTATAAAACTACTGATATAAAATATGAATTAACTTAGAATTATCACTTAGTGTAAGTGACATCTATTGAAATATTATTGTATTAATCAGAAACCATTTAAATAATTTATTTACATAGTAATAAATAAATAGTATTTGTTGTATAAACTCTATAATTTATGTGTAAAATTTATTTTTAAAAATGTAATGTAATGTAATTTTATATTTTGATAAATGTAAGGTTAGGTGCTATGCTGTTTGACATTTCCGACCGAAAAGAAAGATAACATGATCGCTCTATCCCATTAATTGTTACTGGAAAGTTTAAAGTTTGCATGCTTCTCAATCAGTACTGCGAATTATAATTGCTAAACGTAATTGGTAAAACATTCGAATCCAGGACCCTTGACAACAACTAAAAATATTCTGTTAACTACAATATTGATGCATGTACAAGATACATAAATAACGCGCAAATGATAATTGTTATCATGGCAAATATGTAACGTATTACATACAAAATTAATAACCTATTTGACATTGGTGTTCAATAAATACAATACACAGTGGGCACCGCTAAGGTAAAGGCGACAAAATGCAGACAATTACAATAATTATTATCAATTAATCAATTATTTACAGCGATAAATCTATGGAGATAATAGAATGAACGAACATGCTACGTATAATTAATTGAGTTTGTCACATATTGCATATTCAATATTGATAGCTAAATTATTATCGGTAGGGAATTTTCTTTAATGATCGCATTTTCACTTTATATTCCATAAAGAGGAAATGGGGTCCTTCACTAGAGTCACAAAATATAGTAAACATGTCACTAGATTTAACAGAAGTTTAAAAAATATTATTAATTATTAAGATATATTGTTTTAAAAATAGCAATTCTGGCGTCAAATTTATGTTTCTCTGTTTAAGTTTCATTTCTATTCATTGAAATGATGTTCATCTTAATTTATTATTTGATAGAGCTATATTAATAGTGTTGCCAACCCAAAAATAACTAAAAGTCAGAATGATACATTTGACTACAATTATGAACAGCTGTTGTTATAAATAATATATGAAAATGTTGTTTATAAATATAATGCTAAAAATATCTCAATTCGTAATTCATAAGTTATCAACAATCGGAAAATTAATATAATTATTTAATCATATCCTGTATTAATTATTTTATCAAGATAAGAACTTAATTTAATAAACAAACCACTTATTGAATATAAAATGTACAAAACAATAAATTATTACAATACTGTTTCAAATGTAGCAGCAATTTTGTTTATTTATTAACTAATGAATAACATGTGAATATCAAATCATGATAATCGGAAATAAAAATTGACCAGTGAAGGCTACAGAAATCAATTACGCGATTATTACCGCCGTTATGGACGTCAAACGAGCAACCTTCAATTGTTATCCACGGGGCATGTTCATTATTGGAATTTTAGGGCATATATTAAAAATAAATCCATTACATGTTGAGCGCCCGCTTTACGTGTCGGAAATTTTGACGTTATTGGTTTAATATTAATTAATAAAAACGATTTTCGCTTCCGGCACAATGAAAATTGGAATTTTGTTGGATATTAAATGATACAAATTGCTACTGCTGTATACCTACGTGTCGATTCGGTTTTGACGAACTTAATAACATCGAGCAAAAAATGTTTTACTGCATTTTTGCGCTGAAAATGCTATTTATCTCATTCAGTTTGTTAAAAGTTTTTTTTATGTTATAATATCATAAATTGACGCACTAAAATAACTACTTTTCTGTAATATTAGGGATTTTAAAACACCTGCGAATCTGTTTAACGCAATTATTGGCATTTAATTACCTACTGAGTTTCCCATTTTAATCTTAACAAAGGAACATCACGAAAAATAGACAGAATGAAAAATGTTTCTTTGCAATTAGGATAGAACGTAAGACTGTACGATTTTACTTTTATTCCTAAATTAGATTGAATAAAAATGAGAAGAGTACATGTTTTGTTACTCAAAAAAGTAAATCGACATTTATGACTCCGGGTCTTAAAACAAATATTAGAAAGGAAACTCCACCTTTCTTCTTCTTCAGTAATCTATTGGCAAAGAATAAATGTAATTTATTTTATTTTGGTAGCAATACTTTGACCGGGAGTAATAGATTATTCGAATGTCTGTAAAGTTTGTTTTAATTTTAATTTGTAAATAATTGACTGAGAACATGTGATCAAAAATTTGTTGGCTACAGTATTTTTTTGAATGATTTTCTCGATTTTATATTGCATGTTTTACAAATTTATTTAAACAAATACTTCTGCTCAAATGAAGGGTTCAATCTTTACAGGTATTTAAACCCTTGACACAATTTCCCCCAAGATATTAAATTTCCAAATTATGAGTGAAACTCAGAGTTAACGCAAACACAAATTACCATTAAATATTAACAGCAACCCCCAAAAACAAATTTCGAACCATCCAAAGTAAAACTCGTCCAAGGCTGTCGAATTTATTGAGCGCGCTTGGCTCGTGGCGAGGACACGGGGACCTTGGCCTGACAGATGTGTGCACCCCAAATGTTCACCCCCTCCCTCGGCCACCCCTTCAACCGATCCGCGCCCTTATTCCGCCTGAACGCAGCTGAATACCGCTGCCACCCTCGCGAGAGATGTGAAAAGAGATAGAGGGATATTCTACAAGCTCGAGAGAGATGGAAAAAGAGGGATAAGTGGATGGAGGAGGATTTGAGGGTTTTAATGTTGGGGGCATGTGTGCTCGAAAGGGAATAGAATTTGTAAATTGCGAGATGGAGTTGTTATCAGTTATGAGCGAATGAGGAAGAATAAATTAATTCAGAACTTCTAAATACTTACATTAAAAGAATTTTATACATTTTACATACCAACGTATATTATTACTAACATTTTTTATTTTAAACATATGTAGCACCTGATTTCACATTCGAAATAATAGATATTTACGTACATACAAGTACATAATTTAGTATTTTATAAACGAGACTCGTATGAGTCCATAATCATATCATTTGGCCCAGTTAAAATCATACAAAGAAAAATTGTTTATTTCACCATATATATTTATAATTTTTACCTCCCGCACATACGTAGTAAGGAAGGTATTATGTTCATGCCACGAATTGATTAGATTTTGGAACAATTCATCAAAATTAAGTGGTAGATTATTTGAAGGCCTATTTGGGTGTTTGGGCATATCTTAATAAATAAATATCATTGACATCAAAAACATGTAGAATAATATTACCTATAGTCATTATTTGAAACATTTTTCTATATTTTGTTGCCATCGGATTCAGAAACAGTGTTCGTGGTACCAGTCAATAGCTTTGGGCCAAATGAAATCTTTGTTAGTAATTCTTGTTAATTTCTTATTATTTCCTTAAAATATTCTTAAAAATTACAGAATTTACGATACAAATAAATTGAGTACAATAATTTTCCTTTTGTAAGATCAGAACAATATTTTTGAAGTTATTCTAAAAGTTTAAATTGGGTCAAATGATATGATTCTGGGCTCGTAAAAAGGGCGAGTCAATACAACCCAATTATGTACGTGTTACATACAATATTTTGTTTGACTGCATTGCAGATAGCAAATCATTTTTCCTAAGCTTAATCGACAGTTTTGAGTCGATGACTTGATGGCTGGTAACCGTATTGTCTGTCACATCCATCTATCCATCCACTCAGACGTCATTAGAGAATGGTCCGTAATTATACCGTAATTCATTGTATTCAAACAAAACATTCTGCAAAAATAAAAACTTTTGTCAGTATGAAAATATCGGTTGTATTGTCGAGATCGAGAGTGTTATAATTTATTTATAATACCTGAATAATTAATACCACCAATTTCAATTTATATCGCATTAAACACAATTGGACTATTTTGTTAAAAGCTGTTATACATTTTGTCATACTTATATTTTCATAATCCAAACGATTGTGCAAATTATTTCCAATTCAATTATCTCATTTATAAATCAATTTAATTAACAACCCGTTGCTTTTGCTACTCATTGCACCGTGTTGGCAGTTCAATCACAGTAGCCCCGAATTTATTTACATTCTAAACATCAAACAATTAATTAATAATAATGTTGTGTTAACTTAATAACTATTTCCGTTTTATTTGTAACAATGTGCATGAATAGACGCACGCGGTGACCTTGTCCGCTGGCGGAGGTGGCCACACGTGTAATATTAATAATAGATAACGTGCTGCAAGCGTGTGCGAAGGTCTGCAAAGCAATCGATGTTTCTGCGCTATCTCAAAAAAACGACGCGTGTAAATGATTCGCCTGGACAAATATACAACGGAACCTTGGCAAGTGGACATCACGGGCACGGAGACCTACAGAATAGCGGACTCTGTTTTACACCTGCTAGCTTTCATTCCACAACAGCAACAGCTGAGCAGAATTCAGTTTATTGTTAGCAACAATTGGCATCTGCAAACATGATTCAGTAAATCCATTTCTTCTGTGGTTTCTCCTGCATAATTTTACGTATAAGAATATATAAATGTGTGTTTGCTTTCTGCATTAAAAATGTTAGAATCAATCTCTTGTATTTCGTCTTCCGATTGCAGGTCATTTTCATCTTCGCTCTCGATAATTAAAATATCATAAAACTCACTTTCAGTAAAAAAAAACACCGAGACGTTAAATATAAAATCAACGTAACTGGTATAGTGGGGTCAACAGAGATCCCGATGGAGGGTTTTACAGAAGCAAATTTTCGTGCTGCCATCTATTGATGTTTTCATTGAACTACGATGAAATACAAACAAAACGCTGTCAAAATGACAGTTCTTAAAATGATACTAAATATAAAAAATAAAGTGTGTATATGGTTTGTGCAACAGTGACTCCAGTTATTACTATAAAGAATATATGCCTAGTGTATAATTTATTAAGTTTCCTAAATAATAAACTTCAAAAATAAAAACATAACCTTGTTAAAACACAATCTCAAACGTCAAAACATGGATGTTTGTTTTATGATCTGCCATCTCAACTTTTACCTCATCTTTCTCTTTCTTGTTTGTGACGTTAAAATCATAACCCTCCATTGTTATTATCTCCTTAACTAAAAAAAAAAAGTCGAGTGTGTCAATTAATGAAGCTACTGAATAACTCAAAAATTTAGTTTTTAACACTAAACAACTAGATTTAAAAACACTGGGGTCTTCAAAGAACTAAAATTTTGTGGGCAACACATAACTTAACGAAACAATTAACTAAAATACTGAAAAAGTTTCAAATAAAAAATGTAGTCAACACTATTCTTTTTAAATTTTGAATGACAAAATTTACTGTAACTCAATCATTTACTGAGATATGGCAGGATTTTGAGTTATCGTGAGCAAGGAAATTGTCACATAGACACATACACACAAACGTCATCGTGCATATAGTGAAATCTAGGGACCATAAAAGTGCTATTCCATTGAAAACACACTATCGAAAATCTTCACAAAAAATAGGAATGCATCTAAATTATGATTTAATTATGCACTATTTTGAAAGTAGATGTGCCAAATACAAGAAAAAAGAAAGTAAAATCACAAACGAATGCACAATAAATTTAAAATAAGCCATTTTCACCTTTAGAATTAGTGTCAAGAATTCAATAAAACTCAGGGATTTCATTTAGTCAACTTCATACATTATTTTCAATCTGTAAAGTACAAACTTAATTAATTTAATTAATCTATTAACCAAGGGCACAAAACAACTCTTTAAAATTTATTAAAAATTAACGATTGAAACAATGTTACTTTGTGAATTATAAAAAGAATAAGTTAACAGTTCGCTGGCATCGCAGTTGACGCGACCTGCGCAGACGTACGCCTTAGAGTGGGGGCAGTTCAAGGTCACGATGGTGTCTTTTACCACGTGCAGACTGCAATGCACGATGCATTGGGAGGAGGAAACATTAAGTTTTCCTCAAGAATATGCGGTAAAATGAATCAATTGCGGTTTGACATAATTTTGAAATCTGTACTTTACTATGTTATCTGATATGTATATTGTATGATATTTCCTGAATTGTGGTTATTTTGATATAAATATTGGGTTTCCTTGAACTGTCCTATTTTTTGCTGCTCATATCAATTTGAAATAAAACTAAATATAAACATTACATTCTTTTAAATTATGAATAACGTGACAGACTGCTTGTACGAGTAATTTATTGCCTTTCCTTGAGGAATACTTAAATTCTATGAAAATTGATTCCCAAAAAACTCTATTTTGATGAGTAGAAACAATAGAATTTAGCAAATCAGATGCTAAAAACTTATCACATAACAGTATAACAATTCACACAGTAGCGACACTCGGTGTCGGTGTCTTTGATCTCTATAACCTTGAGCCGAGAAGCCATATTGCCAGTAGCTGTATAAGGAGGTAAATTTGAATAGCTGTCAGTTGCAAAGGGGATAAAATCTAAAATAATATTTCACCTGCACTATAAAAGTTCCTACAATTTTTCATGGTACAAATAAGTTTACGTCTCTGTTTTTTTGCATTCAATTTATGAACTTAATATGACAGAAATACTGTGGCTTGATATTTGAAGATTACTAAGATATCAGCCTGTCAACAGACTCTAACCGGCCATCTTCTCGGTTGCGCACCACTAAAATATTGGGATCATGAAATATTTGAAGTGTCGCTACTGTGGTACTACTGTGACATATCAACAATTTTTTATTTGTTTCTTCAAATTACTCTAGAAATAAATAAATATATTAGCACGCCATTTAGCCCTTTCTGGGTGTGGCACTCTGCTCAAGCAGATCTCGGTACTGATACATTTTTACGAGTGAAGTGCGGTTACCAGCTGTCAAATCACGACCTCCAAGGATGGTAGAGATGGAGGAGCCACAGGGGTAATTTAATTTTGAAAATTTGTCGGCGTTGAGACTCGAACCGATGATCTAAGGATCCACAGTTCGATGCGTTACCATGGAGCTATTAACATTACATTTATTTACTCTAGATATCAACACAAAAATAACGGAAGGCGATCAAGAATTAAACATTTATTTCTGTCAGCAGATATTTTGTATTTATTTTCTTTTTATAATCGTAGAATAATTGTGAAAACTATAGTATATCTAATACACTAACTCATCCTAAAATTAATTCGAATTTAATAAATTTTAATTAATATAAAATTAATTGAATGTCGCTTTGGTCTAATTCATGTGCGACTGGGCTCGTAATTTTGCGCATAAAGTTATTACAAAAGAACATGAAAACGAAGCACTAAAATATGAAATAAATCGTCGGCGACAATGTTGTTATCATCCCAAAGTACACTGGCTGCACTGAGTGCACACTGTACGTCTCGGAACAGCCCGACGGCGTAAACAACAAATACGTAAACAGAACCAAGTAAATAAAGTTCAAGTTCAAAACCAGTCAACATGCAAAGCAAATAAATTCACTGCATTGCTGCTTTTTTCTTTATTGCTTCTACGATAAGAATTATACACGCACACTGGTGTAATACGCGAAATGGAAATATAAAAGTGATTCATATTTTCTACGAGGAAATTTTATGAAATCTCAAGAGTACCTACTTCTCAGAAATGCTCCACAGACGAATGAGTTTTTATACAATATACATGAACATAGCAACGTATCCAGTTGCAGAGGAACCATCCGTAAAACTGAAACAATTCTCTTGTTTACTTTTTAGAAAGTGTGTTTACAGACGTAACCCAATCCTCGTTTCCCAAGCCTGGTTTACAAGGACAAGAACAGATTTTGTGACAAAAACGCTGAGGTTGTGTGTTGTGTGCTTAGGAATAACAAAGCACGGTTGTAGACGCACCCATGTGGTCAGGCGCAGTACTGGATTTAGGTATAGACCTACAGGGTTGACACCATCTGCAGAATACAGAATACTAATTCGAGGATCCAATTGGCAAGCCATGTTACCAATTGGCAAACCATTTTAAAGGTGAAAATTCAATACATGTTTTTTTATTTACCAATGCATCTGCCACACTGTTCGTGGGGTCACCGGGTTGTTGTAGGACGTCTTCTTGAAGGTTTTAGCCTAACTCTTGTTTCTATTTGCTGTAGAATTGATTTTACATTATTGTTCAATATCTTAATTTTAATACTTTTATTCCCGGTTGCACCACAGATAATTTAAAGCAATTCATATGAAAACAATCCTTGAATCTTTAAACTAAGAGTTCCTTAAATATTTAAGAAATTGCTCAACTTTTTTAAAGGTATTTTTTATCTGAGAAATGAATAAAAATTGTTAGGGGAACATCTAGAGACTTTTTGTATTTTCTAAATATATGTGAAGTACGATTTAGTAACGTAAAAAAATCTTTTGTGGGCAACACAATACCTCCCGCCATTCATTTCTTATCAAAAATTCAGAAACACGGACCACCACTACAAAGAAACGCAGATTTAAACAAAACTATCAAAATACTATTTTTCTTTAAGGTATTTAATTCGTAAATGGTGACAGTAAAACAAAAATGTTTCGAACAACAATTGTAGATAATAATGTTTGAAACATTATTCTAAAACAAAAATCGTTATTAAATCATAATATACTGAAAAATTTCAAAATAATTTGATAGGGCTACAAGTAAACTACAACTTCTAATTATTGTATTATCACCAATAACTAATCAACTCTTCTCAAGGGCTACAGGTGATATATATAAAATATCAAAATTTACAGTTTAGTAGTTTTTGAGAAACCGTAATTTCAGAGATCCACACAGGCATACTTACAGACACACACACAGACATCATCGCGAAACTATTAAAATCGTGTTCTACGGACCCAAAACGTGCTTATCCACTGAATTTTTAGCATGATTCCTAATGCAAGTATGTGGCGGGAGGTAAAAGGACAACTAATAGAAGTATGTATTCAATAAAAGAGAAAAATATTATTTACTACTTATTGTTGATTAAATATTAAAGAAAAAATAGAAAACTACCACTGCACGTAATCGTTAAACGGTTGAACCTTGTAAGTTCAATATGCATTACTGATTAAATATAGATTGACAAATCGCTGAATATTATTTTAAACAAATAAACGAAATTATCACTATCATTCTTTGACGGGTATTGTAGTCATATCATCTCATATCTTTCTTAGAAGACAACATATATGCTTGTTATGCGAATATAACAGATAATAGAATAATGATTCATCATAGTTCTATTTATCTTAAAATATTTAACACTATCCTCTATGTCAATCTAAACATGTTCAAGAACTTCTCTTCAGAAAATGGATGATGTAATCGGGCCTCTGTATATGTCGGGAACGAGGTATGTAGTTCAAAATGAATCAGATATCTTCAACATCTTCAGTATCTTCATTGACATCATAGATATTCATCATTTTTATTTACCACAACTCAACTGTCAAGCGAAAGATATTATTATTTTTTTGGTTGGAAGGCAAACGACAATGCTCTTCAGTGGGATTCGAACCCATGATCTCTGGCGTGCTAGGATACTGACATAAACACTACGCCCGCTTAACTTTAAGCATTACTTAAGTGTTCCATAAAAATTTGAGGAACGTATTACGCAATACCTAAAAGTTTAAGTAGTCTTTAAATTTCAAGAAACGTTGGTGCATGAGATATATGTTGAGTTTCATATTTTGTGGCTTGCTTAAATACAAATATATTGGTCCGGCCCTGTAAATGTGGCTAGTTCCATGGCTCACATGACTGGCAAGGCACAGGATATGGAAGCATGTGTGTGTGGATGTCTGGGGTTGGGCGACGAGGTGACCTGCGCTGGTTGTTGCTCTCATGGGTTCGAGGTCACCCGAAGAACAATGGGCGAACACTGGACGAATTTTATGGCGAGGATATTTAACCTGGATTGTTGAGTTTATGTCTGCAATATAGGCCATTGAATTGATTGTTCGTCAAGGTGCTTTCACAGTCACGCAGTACACTGATTGTAAAATAATCTGATCCACCATCTTCTGCCTTTATACAAAAACTTCATCTTCAACAGCCCATCGCTTTACAACGCTACTGTAGCGGTAAAGAACTTTCTTTACATTTATGTCTAATATTTTTTATGTTTTATCTGAAACTGCATTTGAAAAGTTGATTCTTTTTCCCTTAATCCGGAAGTCTGGTTGGGTCTGATAGGCCCAGAGGTATACTTATTACATTGTATTTCTTAGATCTTAAAACAATAGATTTGTATTCAAATTCTATTAATTTAAAGAGTTTTTAATACATTTCAGACATTACACTACTCTTTTATTTTTATTCTGGAGTCTTAAAACTAATTGTCTAATAGAACTCCTCCAGACTAATCTTGTCTATTCAAAAAACCAAACTTTTGAAAGGTTAAAACTGCGGATAACAGATTCAAAACATCTTGCTGATATCAACACTGAAACATAATAATACTGAAACAAGAAACACTAACTTTCGTTGAAAATGCGAGCTGAGAAGATAGGCTTGTTTTTTGTCTTCACAAAAGCCTACAAGTAAACGTTACAGTATAACTATATTCCAGTGATTATCAAGAATAAAAATCCCCAAAATAAAATTCCAAATCTTCACGCAACAAAGAACGACAACCTAAGGCCACTGCGAGGGTCGTTGTCTACTGCTGGTGACCTCCAAAGAGGATGAACTCACCACAATACATCGCACACACACCAACGAACAGTCAGAGAATCACAGGGTGACGACCGCTCAAGGAAACCTCCCCGGCTTAGGTTCTACCTGGCCTGGAGGCCATCCTGCCACAAACAATAACCAGAAAATGATCGTTGCCTTCCTACCATGCCCTTGAAGGAGCCTCGCTTCGACCACTCCTGTCTCGGGTAGAAAACACATATGTAGGTAGCCCGAAGTTTCTTAGTCGAGGAATTAGTTTATTTGGGTCAACTATTTGTGTGTTAAAATTGGATTTTTTATCAGCAGGTACCGGCCTAAATTCTAAATATGAGTCTAGGTTGAACGAATACATACAATGAAAATAAATATACGTGTTCTAGATTTTTATTCTCAAGACGAATAAAGATATGAAAACTGTGACGATGTCTCATGTTTTCGTATCATAATCCGTGAAATTTGGGACATATGAATTTGCAAAATGATAAATAGCTTAACTCGTTAGCAGTCTTGATGCAGTACAAACAATATTATCTGTTTTCAAGGAACGGAATGAATCAGTAACGAATGGCGAATTATCTTTCTTCGAGGAAACAAAGTGTAATTATCGTTTTGAAAATATTAAAGGCTTCCAAGAACTAAAGAAAAGGGAAGATTGCAATTTGCGCTCAGTACATTTATTTATACAAGTTAAAAGTTTATTATTGTAGACAGATATCAAATTATTTCATTTTCAACCTAAATTTGCTACATCACTTAACAGACCATAATTAAAAGTCACACAGATAAACTAATAGGTCACACAAAAATAGTTATTTATGTATTAAGTGAATAAGTCATATTTTAACCACAAGCGGAATGTTTAGCTCACGTGTTGCATACAATATTTCTTCAACACCTTTCTTTAAATATGCTTCTTTAATAAATAATAAATTTGACAAAAATATTTATTTGTACTTTATATATTGCTATGTAATTTTGCTTAAAATATAGAAAATATACATATCTACATTTTGTCATTACTATAGCAACGTTATTTTATCCACTAGTGGATAAAGTAATACTTTACCCCCTATTAAAGTATTATTTTAGTATCGAGAATTCAGTGGCTAAAATATCACTTTACAAGCAAGTGTTAGAAAAAATTAATTTATAACAAACAAACACATGTTACTCAATAGTAATTTGTATATCAAAGCCGTAAAATCACTCTTTAGCGTACCAAGAGAAAAATTGACAATCACGAGGGCGATAAAGGATTTCGCGGACAAGATAATTACAAATTTGATTAATTTTGAACAGTTTTATTGTAACTAGAACGTGGCTATAGGATTGACATTTGATAAACAAAACAATTAGTTTTGAAAAAATATGTCAATTCTCAAGTGAAATGATTAGGGTATTTTACCCTATTTCGAGACATGTACAGCGGCTGCGAAATGCTTAGTTTGCGTTGCACAAACAAATATTGAAATAGGATTTTTTTTGAGGTACTAGAACAATGTAACAAACCCTAAGTCTACACAACTCCCGCTCAACAAACTCGAATCACACTACTCATTTTTAATAGAACTTATTTGAAGATAAGCTTGCTTCCACGTTTCACGTTGAACCATTGTTTTGGTACTGCTATATTTGTAACATGAATATACTTTGGTCATGCGTCAAGATGAATTTTGTAACATTTTTGGAACTCGTGTGAAACATATTAGTTCCTTGTGGCATATGTAAATATATTCCTTTGAAAGCCTATATCAAAAACAGGAGAAAAAGGAAAGAGCGCAATTTGTGCCTAAGTACATTTATTTGTACAAGTTGTACAGCCCCTGAAAAGAGTTTATTATTATATTGTAAAACAATCTCTGAAGTCTAAACAGACAATAGTTTAAAAATTAAATTTGAGAAAACCGTAAAGAATTTATAGGTTTTTTACAAGCTCACACCCTATCGGTTGTCCTTGACCAGTGCTAAAGGACATCGTCCTGTCTCAGGTAGACTCAATAAACCGACTTAAGGTTACAAAAAGACAGGTAAAAGGGGTTCTAAATAAATAAGAGCTCCATACCTGTACGAAGATACTGTTCAATTCTTTTAAAATAAAATGAACATAGCATTTAGCCGGGTGGTATACTGTAAAATAGCAGGTAAAAATGTACCTAAAACCTATTTGTTCTTGCAGCCAAAAATTTCGAAAGTCGCCGGAGGAAAGTATGCGTTTAACGTATTAAAAATTTCAAAATACTTTCTTTTTATGCATAAGCAAACACTTACGGAGTTATTGTATTTGGAATAATGGTAAGCGTGGGCCACTTTCGAAAGCGCTACTCTGAATCTCTTACATAACACAGCGATGGTCGCGTTAACGTTACCAGCGTGCCGTGAGAATTGTAACGAAAAATTAGTTGCGCTATAATTTTCAACTCTCTGCTCGGATTTCAACAGACAATAAAATTGTTTCTCCTCTTAGCAAAATTATCGGAGATGGTTGAGAATATTTTCACAACTGATCCATTTTCTATAATTGTGTGAATACATTATTTATTTTATATCACTTTCCAAACTCGGAGAAAACGGTGAAAATGCACGACTATTTAACACTATTTGTTAACACATTAACCTCCTTACTGCAACATTTTATTGTTACACATTTCTAGAATTTCATGACATAATAATAATCTCTTATACATTAAGGGAGAGAAGTGTATAATTTTTCCCTAGTACGATAAGGGAAAAAATACACTTCTCACGTGCGATATACTATTTTTTTTTCACGGTGATGGTTGTTTTTATGTATTTCAAAATTATTTGAATTGTAATATTATTTATGATAATTACCTTTGATTTGTTTAATTTATTAATTTTGTTCATTTTTCACATTATTTGATCACTTTCTCTCACGACGGGAGAGAAGGTTCACAAATCTCACGTAGATATGAAATTGCCTGTTTCTTACATGATTTTGGTATCATAGAAACCAAGTTACTCCTGGTCGTGAAAAAAATTATTTTATCTGTAATTGTCAACAAATTTATGAATTGATTTTCTTGGGTGCACTGTATTTTTCACTTTAAATGTAATTACCGACTGTCAAATTACGTCCCCAAATATGTAGATAGAAAGGGAACTACAAAGGCGTGGTTAAAATATGATAAATAAATATAAAATATAACAAGCAATGTTGCGGTACGGAAATATTAAAATTGACGTTTAAATTATTTTATTGTTGGGATTGCTATTTTAACAAGCTATCACGAATACTAAACTAAATAACATAACATAAACATACTGGGTGGTGCCTTTTGTTATATAAAAAATACAATGCTGTTTTCGTATTGTCGCAACAATTTATTCCATATGGATTTTAGACTAAAAGTGTAAATACAAAAAAATGTTTAGAATGAAAAACTGCATCTAATAAGACCAAATTATTTTAGTCAAATCGGTCTCATTCACGAAATAGAAGCAAAAGAAAATTCACAATTTCAACCTAATTGTAAATTTTTGTTGACAGATCTGTCAATAGTATATTGTGTCATTAGGAGTAAATGTGATACTTTGTGTGCTGAGCATGTAAGTTTGAACGACGAGCGAAGCGAGTCGAACAATTACATGCGAAGCACCCAAAGACACATTTACTCCGAATAACACATGCTATTTTTTCTTCAAACATAGAAAATAAAATTATAAATATTATAAATTGCTCAAAACTTCAAAAAACATTCTGTCTTATCTAGCATTTCAAGTTGCCGTGGAATATGCTGTTTTGTTATTTTTGTTTATTTGTTTCATTTTTAACTGTCAAATTATTGAATTACAACCTAACTTTTTTTCATAATATTTTACTTTGTCCGCCGCCGGTGTAAATGTGTTGCCAAGGAGACACTTTTACGCCGGTGGCGACAATATTGAACTTCTGGTTGTTGAATACAAATACATAATAACGTACTTTTATGACGTTTGAAGAAAAAATATTTTAAATATTTCCAGTTCTATTTGTTGCTGATAAATGAATGATATTTGATTTAAAAAATGGAAGAATATAGCATAATAATACAAAAAATATAATGCGTTAAATGATATTAATTAATATTTTGACACTTCTGTCAACAAAAATGTTCAAGTTTATTTGTTAAAATTTCTCGTATGGCAATTCGGTTCAAATTGAGAATTCTATTTCGTGAAAGAGACTGATTATTAGATACAGTTTTTCATTCTGAACATTTTTTGTATTTAATGTTTTAGTCTATAATCTATAAGTTGTTTTTGAATGGAATATTTGTATGGGTAGTGATAACCCATAATATACTCAAGATTAACTTGTTATTATCCTTGCTCTTCCAGTTTAGCTACTATAAGTTAAATATATTAATGGTGCTTAAATAAAAATGTTTTAAAATATCGTAATTAAAAATTCTACTTTTTAAACTACAAATTAATTTGGTTCATAGATTATACGAGCGCGTCAGGTATCTGTAGACTAAACCATATTATTTTTCTCTGCTCAGTCTTTCATGGTTTAATCTAGATTCTAGATATCTGCTTTTTAATCAGAGAAGTAAATGCCGTGACGCAAAAAATAAATTCTGCATTAAATACTTAATTAGTGCATAAATAGTTGCTATCAGTGTAAAATTATCAAACAGTATTAATTTGAAACGTGTCCTATTTTTTGGTGTTGAGAAAATGAGGAATTTTCGTTTTTGTGTTGAAGGCGGTGTTTATGCAAACACATATTGATAGAAAGTCTTTTTATACAAATGAAACTAGTACAAAATATTCGAAATGTTTAGGAAATGAGAACGCTGTTACAATTATGTGGAAATCAGTGTCTTTGAAACGCGCTCGATAATACGAGGTGTTAATCTAGTTCGGCACGATAATTAGACGGTACTCTAGATTTCTAATTTCATATCATGAATACCTCTATTGTTTACAAATACATTTGAACTGTGGGGCAACGTCGCTCAATTTGACACCTCTCCACATATTTAAAAATTAAAACACTATTCTGGTTTCAAAGTAACCTAACTTAATACTAGATTTGTTGAATATTTTATGCAGGAAATACATTTTTATTTATTTACTTTTTAAACAAACATTGGCTAAATAAATTGATGCCATCACTATTATGGTACTTAAGATAAGACGTCACGTATACATTCTGATAAAACAATCCCAAATTTCATAGAATTAATTCAAGGCATTAATCTACTTTCAAATTATCTGTCATTCTTTTAAACATCAAGAGGTAACTAGAACTAGATGTCTAGATGAATTTACAATAGCATTTGATAAGTATGACTCAGTTTCAAAGTATTAAGTCTAAATTATTAGGTATCTAGTTAGAGGTAGTTTTTAATTGTAGTGAATTCATTTTGCGAGGATTATTTATTAAGTTCTCAAGTTGACAAGTTGAAAAAACAATTGACTATCAACTTCTGGCCACTTGCTCAACTTTTTCTATAAATATTGTTTTTATTTCCATGTGGAGATTCATTAAAAATGTCAAAAATATGGATTTTTTAAAAGGACAGAGACGTATTAAAAACGATTAAGTTTATAGTCAAGAATTGTTATTTTAAGTTTACCGCTTCACTAAAACATTTGGGGGTCGTTACTTGACGGCTGGTAAAATAATTTCACGCGGAACAAAACTAGTACGTTTATGTATAATAAATACATATACCTATATTTAAAACATTTACCTATTTCTGAGGGTGGCGATCAGCTTGAATTAGATTTTATTTCAGGATGTAAAATGTACAATTCACCACCCCCAAAGATGATAATAGAAGCAAACTACAGTTAATTTTTACGTAGAAAATATTAGTTAAATTAAAATATTTACCTAGAAATATAAAAGATTTTTGAATTAAGTGCAGTAAAATATTTTATTTTCGATTAATTATAGTGAATTATGTTTCATAATTCACTCTTCTCGACCAATCACAGAGCCAGAAATCCCTAATTCATTGATCAACGGCCGCCTGCCGGTTGACTTGGAGTCAGTTATTATTGTGTATTTTTATGTTGACATTTTTCAACGTCTGTTTTCAGCAAATTTCGATCATTTTCAGAAGAAATTTCCGAATTTACAGGTGTAGAAAAAGTCGGAATTATGGTCATTATTTACTGGGAGGATTTGTAACACTCGCCTACGGCTCGTGATGCAAACTTTATCTTCGTGAATAATGACTATAATAATCCCTCATACAATAATATACTATTAAATAGTACATTTCGAATTATTGTGCATAATTTTTCATCAGGAAAACAAATGAATAACATTATTTATGTACATATTTTCCTGATAATTCGAAACGTTGTATTTAAATAAAGTATTTTACAGAATTTAATCTAAAAATATTTTATAATTACTATGAATTCTGAGAGTTATTCAACTTCACTAGAAATCAAAACGTCCTACATTAACATTTTCGAAGCAAAAATGTTATTTATTGAAAGTTGAATAAACGGATTAAATGTATAAAATGTTATTTACTGAGGCAGAAAATAATTTGGTCTAGATTTGTAACTTTATTATGAAATCTGGAGCAGCCAAATGAACTGAAAACAATATTTTAAAATTATAAAACAATCCCATTTATTATGAATTATTTTGAAACGGCGGTTGTGTTATGGCAATGGAATTATGAAAGTAAGCACATTATCCCTACAAAAGACACAACTTTCTCTCTGAAATTAACTTCCTTACTATTTCTCGAGTTTTTTCTAGATAGGTCAAGCGACAGTTAAACGTTGTTACACCTATAGTAACAGAATTTATTCATTTTTATTAGTTCAAGAGCATTTGGCGCAACCTCCCTTTGTCCTCGTCATAATTACAAATAAATAACTGTATTTTGGTTTCATTGTCAAATTCCATACTTACTTCAACTCAAAATCGATCATAAATATACAACCAAAGAAGAATTTACATATCTTTGTCCGTATTTAAATAAATTTGGGAAGTATGGTAACCTTAACGCCGAATGCTGTTAACATTTAAATAAATATATTTCGATAAAGTCATTGTAAAGCGTCTATATTCTCAAGACAATAATTGTCAAACGGTAACTACGCAAACTGCAAGGACGCGTGGACGCACTAACACAATTTCCGCAAAGGTTCAACCATTTCTAAAGTGTATAACCTTTACTATGACAAGTTCGGAACGGCCGTAAATAAGGCATCGGGACAACAATGAATGAAAACGTTTTGATTGAGCACATGGCCAGCGCTCATGTTAGCTAAGTGACGACAACGAGATATATAAACATCCTTGTCTAACGCAAGGTTCGTTCTCTATTCGCTGCGAATGAAACCGCGAGTAATGTATGAGCTCTAAGAAATTCATTTACCTTTGGAAATTCCTCTTATTTATCAGCAAATAGTTCTTAATTGATGAAACATCAAATTTTTTATTTGTTCTCCTTTCCCTAACATAAGCCGAAATGGATAAACACCGCGAAAAAAAATTTTTTTAGAGTTGTCTTTTTGCAGTTACAATTGGGTTTAAATTATTTGTGAGTGTATATAAATAAATTGTTTATATATACTGAAAGTATACAATGCTGTGTGATATGAAAGCTCGTTAGCCAATCACATGCGTCCGCAACTGTGTGATATGATTTTATTACATGCTGCGGCGAACTAACCTAAAAATTTGCATTAAAAAGTTTGACAGTGCAGATAATTTTCTGTATTTACACGTATTGGACCACGATTTATTAGATTTTAACATAATTTTTGGTTAACATAATTGTGCTGAAAGAGTACAACTTGTAGTACTAGTTATACAATATATTATTTTCTTTGGACACGATACAGAGTGTTTAGAAAACATCAAAAAACAAAGACCAAATATAAACTTTATTCTAAAAAATCATCTACATTATGGTTCTATAAATACAGATTTAGCTAATTTCTGAATTTAACATGGCTAAAATAAGGCAAAGAGAGAACCGGAAAACAAGGGAAGACTAGCAGAAATAGTAGACAAAACAAAGATAACAAATAAAAGGAATGGATAAAAAAAAATTATTTAGAAACGCTATCTTGCTGGCTTCGAATTAGAAGAGAATTATCCCAAAATTTTGGTAGTACAAAATGTATAAAAGAAGAAATTGATTGATAATATAATTGTTCGATAAATTCTTATTTTCGTATCTTCAGTTAAATCTTTTTTTTTTTAGTAATTTTGTTTGTTTGCATAGAAAGCTCTATTTGTTACCATTATCATATCTTTGATATATGATTCTCTTTCTCATATATTTTTTAGTTTAATTCCTAAATAATTTTCAACTTGTTCGTATTTTATATCCTCTATCTTTATTTCTCTGTTGCCAACGGTTTTTCTAAGTGACATTATTTTTTTTTTGCTTCATTTTGTTTGCTTTTACTATTATTTGCTGTAACATATGCCATTTTCTTTGTGAGATTTTATATTATTGCTCTAAAATAAATTGTTTTAAGAAGAAATGAAATCTAAAATATTAGAGCACATTCTCGTTATATCATTTTGTTTTTCTTAGGGCCGATATTTCCAACCTCAAATAAACTAAAAAATAAATTTATCATATCATAGCTTAAATGATTATTATGCTAGCTGTCATCTTTTGATGCGATCTTTTTTATTTATTCCATCGATAAATTTATTCTCTAGATAATCTGAAGCTGGAAGAGCAATATTACGAAGTAAAGTGAATTCATTTCAACTAGAAACGAAATACATAGGGAGACAATTTCTTGTTTACTTATTTACTCGATAAGAATGATGGTTTCCTTGTGCTATTTCAGTATGGTTTAAAACTTTACGGGCAGAAGATCGGGAAGAAATCCTCCCATTTTCTGGAGGTGCGACTCGGACGTGCGTCGAAGCCAATGCAGTGAATCGCGTTGCGAAGATTATGTGTGCCAGCTATGTGGAGCAGCGTTTATTGCTTCAATCTAGAGATTTTTCAATGACCCCAAAATTACATTACAAATATCACCAACGCGTCGGTCCGACTCAGCCATGAGGCACGGACGTACCGTTGAGTTGTGCCTTCGTTATTTCAAAATGCCATGGTTTTACATACCGAGGACTTTCTATCACATTTACCGGCTATGCCACTCTACGTCTAACGCAAATGCGGGCGACAAATTCTCTGACAATTGCCAACAACTGAAAATTGGACTCCAAGAAGTCAAAATACAAATATGTCAGCCGGGAATCGTGTTTGTCTTGTTGGTTATGAACGAAAAATAAAAGTTTGAAAACTGCAATGAAGTATATATCTCCATAATTATTTAAAGAGGTTAATGAAGATTGCCAGCATTTTCAATTATTATTGTATGTTGCAAGACATTATTATTAATATTTCATCGCTGATCATTAAGATGATTGGTAACAATGATGTTTATCTTGCTTCATTCCTCATGCCAATTTATAATAATCCTTCAAGAAATTCGTTTATTATATTATAGTTATTCATAAAGTTTTTGGCCTGAAGTGCAAACTGATCTCTATTCAAATGTTAGTTTAAATATTCTAATTTTGTAATAAACTGAATTTGGGAAATATTTAATTAAAATATTTTTGCAGTCTTATTTTAACAAATGTCAAAGGAAAAAATTAAATATACAATTTTTACAACTTAAGCTTTTTGACTGGGTCTTTTATTCAAATAAAAACTATTTCTAGATTGCAGTCAGTTTATTTCAACCTTAACCGTTTAAACTGTTTAAGTAAACTCTTCATTTTGTGTTTGTAAGTATGAATGTTCGTTTATAATTATTTATTATTTTAAAATAAGAAAGAAATATAACAAATTTAAATTTTTGACTTCCACCTTCCAATGAAGACCCATTCAGGGTTGAAACTGGTTGAAATAAATTTTTAATGATTGTAATCTAGAAATTGTTTTTATTTTAAAACAATTTTTAAACAGATCCAAATTTGTGAATTTTATATAAAACGGTACTAGGGAATTATTAATTTAAATTAAATTTTTTGATGCAGAATTGTTTACTAGGATTAGTCCAACAAATTAAAACAAAATTTGTCAATTCTAAAGTAGATACAGTTTGTAGAAAAGTTTTAACAAATTTTATAAGAATTTTATGTTTAACTAAATTTTTTATGCAAAATGGTTTATTGAAAATTGAATAATTAAAAATGAAATTTTACATACTCAAATTTTCAAATTGTGCAAAATGCGCTTGTAAAATCCTATTTGTAAGTTTTAAAAAAATACGTAGAATTAATTATCAGGCTTAGGTTACCATATTTAAACAAAATTTATGAATTAGAAATTAAATTTACAACATTTAGACGTATCCAATTTTTTTTAAAATTTTGTAGTACATCTGGGAAATATTGAGTTTTACATTTTTGATGCAGACAGCGTTTTCAATTATATTGTATGTTGCAACTGCAAGACATTATTATTAAGTTTTCATCGCTGATCATTAAGATGATTGGTAACAATGATGTTTATCTTGCTTCATTCCTCATGGCAATTTATATTAATCCTTTAAAAAGTTCGCTTATTATCGCCGTAAAATTATAGAAAGTATTCAAGATACCTACTTGAAAATATTTGACGAATGGTGAAGTAATATTCGTGACACAAATATTTAGTATTTAAGGTAAATTTTTATCTATGCAAAAATATTTAGAGCATATACATTAATTACAGATAAACTTTTTTCACATGACGGACTTGCATGTTATTAATGTATGTACGGTCTATGAATTCAACGGTTTATCAGCGGGTTAGGGTGATTCTAGTATAGGGTCCGTCGACCAACTGACTGCAGGGAATATTAGTAACGGTTTGGGCACTCACCTGGCTAGCGCCATCCTAACATGAGATAATCCACAAATAGGTCCTGCTAGTGTATCCACGGTTAATGATTCACTGCTAAACTTTGGGTTAAAAAACACCTTAACACTTGCACTGTCACTCGTCATTCATCCGACCCGTAGTCGTACGCTCAAACAAATATTTCTCACTGAAAAATCACACTAAACCTATCACTTTCGTGTAAAGTTCGTTGGAAGATACGAAATCACTGACGATTCACTAACGCGTGCATCAATGACATCGAGTTTGGATGAGTGAGAAGTTGCGGTGGTGTGAATCAGCTGGTCTACCCGATGTGCACTTCGCACGCGTTGGCAGTCGACTGAGAGCGTCCGGACGCACAGCAACCTCGCTCAGTGCTGGCCACGACTCTACTCAGCGACGCCGCATCGCGCCAGCCTTGGAACTAGATCACTCATGCGTTTGCCAACGCGATGCGATACAGGGAGCGCACGGCTTGCTGGATATCGAACGATACAACAATGCACATGACAGAATTATTAGTTTAATGTTTAGAATGGTGCAGGCCATGCAGTGCTTGCTACTATCACAAAGAACGGATTACAAACGTAATTCACAAGGATGTTACAACTTCAGTCATTTGCACGTATGTACAATAGACAAATATCGCACTCTAAGAATAAAGCTGGAATGAAATTAATACTGGAGATGAGTTATTTACATTTCACATCATAATCATTTTTTATTTCACTCAATATTTATTTTAAATATTACCAAAAATTCATTCTAAGTTTTAATGCCCATATATTTATATCAGGTGTTCCATTTCCGCGCAATGATAAGAAACTTTATAATTTTTAATAGAACACCCAAACATTTTTACAAATTTTTAAAATCATTTGTTTCTTTTTTTACGAAGATGGAAAGCGGACAAACTAGCATGATAATGAATTTATGTGAACAACAAACGGTCCTGCTCTTCAGAGAGTTACGAACCCACGACCTATGGCGTGCTAAGCTAGTGACATAGCCACTACGCCATCGAGATTCGCTTGTTTCTTTTTAAAACTGTTCTTATTCATTACAGTCCTAAAGGGATCAGTAGGATAAGTAATAAACACGCCGAACGAATGCCATGAAGCATGTGTAATAGTTATTTGTCAAACTAGAGAGGAAAACGCTTCTTTTTTCCCCTCGAGTTCGAAGTTTGCCTCATGAGTGCAGCGAGTGAGGCATTTCGAACGAGAGTGGAAGAAGAGCTTTCCTCTCGTGTTAGACACAACATTTTTTTCACGGCATGTTTCTAAAAACGATTTGCTCGGACCTAAAATACCCTTTGAGAACACAACTGACAGACTGACACGTTAAAAGTTAAGTTATCAGACACAAGGCGGTGTAGCAGTGTTGCCAATGAACCAATCTTAAATATATATAATAAGTTGTCAAATTGTGATTTAATAAAAAAAAGAAAATTAAAGTATGTATATCACTAAAATAAGGATTTTCAATAAAATTAGGAATTTATTTATTATTTTTATAATATATTTTTTGTAAATAACATTCATATTGATAACACTTCTATATTTTCCTCTCTAGAAAGGAACAACACATTTTCCTCACTATTTCGGGAGAAGAACGGTGGGGTTTCCTACCATGTCTATTAAATATTTTTGTCTAGTATTATATGTAAATAAATAAATCATCGCGCCATTTACTCATTTTAGGTGTGGCACTCTGCTCAAAGCACATCTCTGTAATATGATATATTATTGCGCGTGAAGTGCCCCCAAGGATGGTAATGGTGGAGGAGCCACAGGGCTAATTTTATGTGGAGACAATTTTCCAAATTAAATAAATAAAATAATCTAAATTTGGTCACAAACCCCATTGAACGAAGCGTGAAAATCCAATACAGTCCTTACTGAGCTCTCCACCGGGCGATCCGACGCGTATATTTGATTAGAGAGAGTGAAGCTTTCTCATGTCCGAATTGCACAACTTTAACACTCTGTAAAATGATTCCTTGCCTTGCAGCAAATAATAAGTGTGCATTGCGGACTATGCAGAACTACCAGAGCACGGCGTACACCGTGTACGAGGAGAAACCATGTCAGCACATTAGGTCGTCTATTTATCAATTATGTAATAACAATAATAGCAACGAAATTGGCACAGTAAATTGCACTGGAAATAATTAATGTTTTGCATATTGCTGTTGTTATTTGTCGTTTTAATTTTGATGTTGCGTGATTGTGATTTCGCTACTGATTTGTCGTGTGACATCGTTTTACAATCGCCTTATTTTTAATGATCCACTATCCTGATTACATTGATTAGATTAATTGGAATATAAATATTTTTGTTTATTAACTGATTACTTTGCTGTTAGTTTACTGTTCATTTTGCAATTAAAACTATTACAAAAAGAATGAAGAACAACTTTTTATCAGAAGACATAATAATAAACGTTTATTTGAAATCGGCACTCAAGAAAATCGTCATTAAAAGCTCTGAAATTGGTATTAAAGTAATGCATTATAACGCAGTGTTGGCAACCGTATAATAAGTATTGTACAAGATAATTTCGACAGATGTACGACGTATGATTTTTAGGTAAAATGAAACAATATGTGCAATTAGAACGAACTAATTAATTCCGATGAAGAAGTTGGAAATAAAACATATACCTATTTTTGAGTGCTCCTTACAATAACTTCAATGTTCGAGGTTGGCAACAATGAGTGCATGTTCCAATGTTTGACAACTGAGAACTGACATGTTTTAAGTTACGATCAGTAAATTGTTACATTATCTGGAACTACACAATATGGCCCAATTACTTAAACGAAGATTGTGGCTATAATTTGAAAAATGTTTATAATATCTGTACAAGTAAGAAAATTTAATACAAGTTCATTTACCATTGATAACAAATACATGTTAAAGAAAGAACTGCACAATTTCAGATTTCACGAAATATCACTAAAAATTGGCATATACTTTTATTGTATTTCTATATAATATAAACCCAAAGAAACTCAATGCTGTAGAGCGCATCGCCATATCTCTTGAATTTATAGAGATATGTCAATTTTCGATGTTTTTCGAAATGCTACTTTGAGTGGCTGCAACTCAAAATCTATTAGAGATATTGAAAAATAGACACAGTTCTGTGCGTTTTATGCATTTTATTACAAATTAGCAAATTTTGAAAATTTTGAAATTTTTAGATTTTTTCACCCAAATTTCGATAGGCGATAACTCGAAAAATATAAAAGATACAGACTCGCAGACCATTCGATTCAGCTCGTCAAATTACATAAGTATGTAAAATTTCATTAAAAATGCATTACGCGTTATAGAGTTAGAGCAAAAAGTGTAAAAATGACGTTTTTGGCGAAAAACGTCAAAGGGTACCCATTGACGTTTGGCCTGAAAAAGGCCATTTTCAGACTTTTTGCTCTATAATTTCAACCCATTATCCGAATATTCTGAAATTTTTAGGGTTTATGTATTTCGATGAGCTGAATCCAATGGTTTAGTCTGCAAGTTCGTATCTCGTTTATTATTTGAGATATCGCTGATCGAAATTTTGAAAAAATATTTCCAAAATTATCAATTAAAAAAAAATTGTTATTTTGTTATAATATGCACGAATAACACAAAACTGAAGAGTATTTTTCGATATATTGCATAATTTTTGAGTTGCAGTTCCTCAAAGTTGCACTTCGAAAAACATCAAAAACCGCCATATCTCGAAAAATTTAAGAGATATGATGATGCGCTCTGCACTATTGAGTTTTTTAGGGTTTATATTATATAGAAATACAATAAAACTATATGCCAATTTTTAGTGATATTTCGTTAAGTACATCATATGAAATGTGTTTAAATGAGTAAGAAGAATGTTTTACGGAAATAAGAAATATAATAAATTTACAAGTGAATACGGTAAATATTATAAATATTTTAATTGTTTTTTAATATATTAGACAAATTAATTTGTACATTTATATTTATAGTACACCTTTGACAAATATCAAAAGAACTCCTTGAAGAACTTCATTTCTTTGTATGGATTATTAGTTCTATACTTTTCGTACAAAAAATATTATACAAACCTCTTGCGTAAACTCGGTTCCCGGATACGTTCTATGGTAGCGCTCGCAAGCTCGCGCCGCCAAAAACTCATCCGGGAACCAAGCGTTCCCGCATTTGGTATGTAAATAACAATTTACAGAACTTAATCAAATAAATAAATAAATATGGAAAACAAAACAAACGTTTTCCTTTAATGTTACACTATTTAAAGCAAATACTTTCATGTCTTCAAGCTGAAATAGGTGTTCGCTCTTGTCCCATATTAAAATTGTGAAACAAGAACTCAATCACATTTAAATAAGAAGAATGCTGAAACAATAACAGTTTTCCAATAGCTAGCATTATCTCCGCGTGTCGTGTGTACTTTGCATCTAATTATTGAACTCTATACTCGATACTCTGCAATCTACAGTGAACAATACTGATTCGGCACACGGCCACAGCACGCCAAGAACAAAGATCATGCGCGTGCGCGCGTGGGCGCCGACCTTATTTTGTGAAAATATCTCTGCATTATTTCTCACTTAACAATCGGGTTTGCGGATAAAGCGACCCGTGAAAACGGCTAACAATCCTATCCCACTTACCGAAGCAATTACTAAGAGCTGTGGGTTTGGGTTTTAATACGTGATGTAAAACTGATTCGTATAGAGCGTTTTCGCTGTTTTATATTATGAATACTGTTTCACGATTTTACAGCAACAAATTAGTCATTTAGTGTTGGAATAATATATTTAATTTGGATGTTTCGACTTTTAGACAAGTCATCATCACCAAAAAGCAAGTATTCAAATTATAATATATAGCGTATAAAATTGTAACGAATATATAATAGATATTTACGATATAAGTGGGATAAGAAGATACGCATGTGAAATTTGCACAACGATGCAATAGCTGAGTTGTGTACTCACATAAGTATATATTAATAATGCATTATCATACGTGTATTGTACAATATTTTATCTACGCTCGCCCAAAGTTAAAAAATTTAAATAATTTGACTTTATTTTTTGACAAATAGAAAAATTACTCCACAATTTGACATTAAACAATTAGGTAGTTATTTTTAATAAATTTTTAAAGCATTACATGAAAATGAGTGATTTAAAAATTATTTCGTCGGATATTAAAGAACAAGCTTTAAAAATTATTAATTAATTTAATATTAATTAATTTAAAGAATTATAAAGATTGTACTACCAACATTTATAATAAATAGTACGTTAATGAAAACGAGTGCGGTAATGAAGCTCTTAACTCACGCAAAATGAGTGGGATAAGTGATAATTGACATTTAATTCACTAGTGTAGATAAAAATATTATCGTGAGACTTACCATTCCAATTTTAAATACAAAATATTTTTAATTTGTAAATTAATCATTCACATATCTTAAGGCCTTGAAACCACTGAAATATAATAATACTGGAACGCTAACTGACGCTGAAAATGCGAACCGAAAGAGACAACCAGTTGTTGGGCTACCTGATTTTGTTGTATAGTGCGTTTCGAAAGTAGATAAGAAATTAACATTCAATAGTTTGAAAATTAAAATATTAAAACTAAACAATACATTAAGAGAAATGAGTTCAATTAACTATTATGTATGTGAATTTAAAGGAATTTTTAAATAATTGAACAATACATTATTATTATTTATATTTAAATGCATAGTCACCGTTCTACAAATAAGTGTTAGACAAAGAAGGGTGGCCCTACATATCTGTCCCAGGTTATTTTTCGCTTTTATAAAAGCCTACAAGGTAGCATTCCTGTATTACTGTATATCAGTGCTTATAACAACAATAAAAACTATTGAAGGCACTGAAATATAATAATACTGGAACGCTTACTAATGTTGAAAAAGTGAGCCGAGAGAGGCAGCTATAGTTGAGGGCCTAACCTAACCAATCTTTGTCGTACAATGTTTTTACACATCAACTGTAGAACAAACGCATAGCAACTGTTATTTTTACATAGCAACCGCTCAACTAACGCATAGCAACCCTTTTACAAAAACATTATTACACAATGGTTCATTTTTCGATTTCGTAAAGTACAAGTGTGCTGAATTATAAATATATTTTAGTGATTGTAGGTATTTAACTATGAACTCATTACTTTATAATCTTCTCTTTGTCCAAAGCTCATATAAAAGAGTGTTGATCGTGTTTAAAGATATGACAGTATCACCCGAAACGGAAATGCTCTCTCGAGCGCTTGCTCAAAAACCTTTTGCTTTTTGTTCGTACATTACGTGTAAATGAACAAATAAACCAACTCTATATACTCGTAAGTGTATTCTTGTATTTTTCTACAAGAAGACAAATGTACGTCTGCTGTTAAAATGTCGATAAAAATAAAGAAGCAAGAACTGTCATTGTTTCAATCGCACATTAATTCAGAAACAGTTTGAACCGCGGCCTAGAAACAGACCGTTCTTCAATCAGTATGAGACAAGACAATAACTCAATAATTCTCAACAATTATCCATTGTGCTGAAGATACAAATCAGTCTACATATCCAGTATAGACGATTCAAACAAGATGAGTGCATAAATCCAAGCAGAAACAGTCTATACCAAGGGACTAGCAGAGAAAGTAAAACTATCTGAACGAATCAGCAGTGGGCGAAACGGCACCTCGCGAGGTATGTAAACAGCAGTTCCGCGCTTTGCGATTTGAGGTTGAATAGTGAGAGTAGGTATTTTTACTTTAATTGCGGCCCTACCCCACATTCGTCAAGGGCATTTTGTATCATTTTACTGAGAAGTAGGGCATAGGGTGTAATCTATCCGCTGTTGATGTTGTGTAAACAAATACTGTACCACGATAAAATTGTTTGCTTAGTTTAATAGTTTTCAAATAAATTAATTTATAAATTGGAACTTTCAAAATTTAATTTAGTGTACAAATTATCTACATATATAAAATGAATTATATATGGATCATAAAAATTGAATTACTATTCCTATTAAATAGCAACAATTACAATATAATTAATTACTCTCATTACCATTTCATAAAATGATTGATCGGTACTAAAAGCTCGGTTAAAACTTATATTAAAATTAAGGAAATTTTTATGATGCACAACTCAGTTTAACATATTAAAACAAAATATGCATATTCAAAATTAAATTTATAATTTATAAACATCTAAATTTTGAATGATAGTTTGATCTGGCTAGGCTTCGTTAAACATATTAGAAACAAAGTGTACAATTTTAACACAGATTCAAAATTTTTAATTTTATAAAATATTTTTAATAAATATTATTTGACTTGGATGGGTGTCATACCACCGAAAACAAGGAACAGAGGCGACATATAACTTTAGTAATTGAGACCGCTTTAATAAAGGAAAAAAAAAATTGATTGAATTGTTTATTAGCCTTAGTTGAACATTATTAAAACCAAGTTCACAAATATAAAATTAAATTTATAATTTGTAAACAAATCCAAATTCATGATTTTGTAAAATGTGTTAGGGAAATATTAACTATAATACAAAATTTTTGGTGCAGAACTGTTTACCGGTTAACATATTCAAATAAAATTCAAAATTAAATTTACAATTTATACAAATCTAAAATTTTAATCGTTGTAAAAATGTATTAGGGAAATATTAACTAAATATTGTTTATGCAAACCTGTTTACTAGGCTCAGTTTAACAAATTAAAACAAAATTTGAAAATAAAAAATAAATTTACAATTTGTAAACACATCCAAATTTTGTGTAAATGTTTTTGAGAAATATTAATTTTCTAATGCAGAATTGTTAATTTGTATGTTGTTTAACTTGAACCAACATTTAAATACTTCTTTCTGAAATATATTTTACGATTTATTGTTTTACAGTCAAAACGATTTTAAAATATCAAGTTTAAACTATGTTTGTACTTAATGCAACGTAGATCGTCTTAACATGAGATATTGAGTTAAATTTGTTACCACACATGTGCGAGGAACTTTGTTAGATTTTTAATTTTCATAAATAGTAATTTAAGATTATCGCGGTAAATATTCTAAAATATCGGCTTGAGATGCCATCTGGGGTTGACAGATTTACAGATAGGCCTGGTCGAACCCTAGATTAGATATTTGTGTTGGCCCTGTGAGAGGTTCCCTGTCCCGCATCAACCAGCTTATGGAGTAGATGGGTGTATTGGCCAACATGAAGAAAGATTTGAAACGAGCAGACTTCTGACGTCTGCAGTACTCTGCAAAACGTAGAATTAAAGTAATTATTGTATTTTTTAAAATGTTTTGGTAACTGCAACTATTGAACATATTCGTACGTTTGTGTATTTGTGTGTCATTCTGTTCAAGACACCGTTGTAACATTTTTATTAAATTATCATTTTTATTATCCTAAAACTGTTTATATTTTGTTAACCCTATTTTTAGCTTAGCCCCTCATGGTACAGTATAGATATAGAAGTAATTACTATCAATTCTAAAGCTCCTGCCCCAAAACCATCTAAACACATATGCAATAAATTATTGAGAGTGCCGCAGTGTTCAACTCCACCATCAGTGTACAAACTTGTACAGTATACGGGCAAGATGGCCGCCGCTCCCGAATCTCAGCGCCGCCACCGGTCCAGCGTGGGGGCGGCGCCTCGTAGCACCGTGGGGCGGCGCGAGCTCGACGCACCCGCCAAGCGTGCAGTGTGGTGGCAGCGTCCCTCACCCCCCTGGATGCTACATGTGGACTGCTGGAAACTGGGTTGTCGGCGACCTCGATGACGAATAGGGGGAGATTAGGGTAGTGCACGAAAAACTAAGTTTGAAATCGCGGAGTTAAAAGTGAAAACATTGAGGGTTCTACATACATATGATTGCCTAATAGTCATAGATTAATGACTGTAATACAAGAACTGAAAATGTATTTTCTATATAACACTGTTTTTTGGAAACCACACATTCTACAACTAAAAATTGTTATGGAATTACTAACATTCCATACGCCGCGTATGGAATATTTTCGACGAATCAGCGCCGCGATATATGAAGTTTCTTGATTCAGTTACTATGGTTACGTCTGTTTTAATTTAATTTTTTGAGTTTGACGTTTTCAACAGTTTTATATTTGTATTTTTTGTATAATTTCCAAAATCTTATTATAGAAAGTACAGTTTACAACATGTAACAGAATGGCATATCCCACACTCGCAAAACCGTAACCCTCGCCTTGGGCTCAGACTACAAACTTTTTGCATTACTTGTTGTAAAATATATTATTACAGATTTCAAGACAAAAATGTTTAAAAAATCAGATGTATGTATCTCGCATATAACTTTTTAAAATTAAAATTTTAACTCGTCGCAATACCTCCCAAACATATGCAGGTTGTAGAATTTAATATGTGGCGTATAGGAATTTCAATGCTATTTGTTTTATATTGCTATAAATTTTTACCCATTCACTTTACAGCAAAAGGGTAAATAATACAAAAGTTATCCAGAATTTAAAGATGCATGCAATGAAAAACATTTGATTACCCAAATGTCAATCAATTTAAATAAATAATTATTAGGAAAATTATAACAGGGCAATGGAAAACTAAACAAACAAAAAATATTTGACATTTCAGAAAATAGTTTTAGATTTAATTATTTATTTAACAAAAGGAAATCTACAGAAACTCTCAAATTCGCCATTATATCATTACAATCTTCTATGAAATTTGTACAGAAAATAATCCAACACAATTTGTTTTCTAAAATGTCAGTTGTCAAATATTTTTCGTTTTTGATTAATTTTGTATGGCGGTATTACAATTTTTATAATAAATGTTAATTTTAATTTGATTGATATATTTGACATAAGCTAATTTCTTTAAATATATATGTAAACGAAGTTGGGAGCGCGGACTAACTACTTAGGTCATATGCCGCCTCATGTGTGGATAATTGTGAATTTTATAAACAACTCAAACGACCATGCTCTTCAGTAGGATTCGAACCCACGACCTCTGGTGTACTAGGCTAGTAATATACCCAATACACTACCGAGCGAGATCGAATAACTTCAAATTATTAATGTTCTTAGCTTATATCTATTTACTTAGAACGGAAAATAAATTATACCCAATAAATAAATATCTATTAAACAAATCAATTAGCATGTAACCATTTAACTAATTTATAATTATAATGAACCGTTCTCAATAAAATACGACTAAATAACATGCTAACAAACGTATGTATAATTATTTTTCCACAATAATAATAATTTATTATATTGTTCGAAACTAGGCTATAATCAAAACTTGACTCGAGTCGACTGAAACTTAATAATTTAACGGAAATAATTTGTGATTTGTGTCAATGTTAATCCCAGCTCATATGCAAATATACTTTTTACTTTTTGTGTGATAACATACAACAATTATTCGCCGGCAGCAAGATTTTTAAGGTTTTATTATTTGCATGAACAATGAAGTCATAAATTCATACATTGCTTCGTGCGATCAACTTTTATATTTTCTGCAATCATTCCAACACACCTATTATTGTACAATAATAATGTATCAAATACGCTGTCCCACTTGTAAAAAACCTTGTTTCCACCTCGCAAATTTTTATTTCTAAACGGTACAAAATATATAAAAAAGTTACAAATAAATTTTTTTATTTTAATTCGGCACTAAAGTGCTCAAAAATCGTCACTAAAGTAACCCATTATACGACGATTTTGAGCAACCCAGTGTTGGCAACCGTTAAATAATTATTGTACAATTAGGATAATTTAGGCAGATATATTGACGTACTATAGTAAATTTGGCCGTAACATGAAACAAAATTTGCAAGAAGAAATAAATAATTAATTCCGATAACGAAATTGAGGACAAAACACATAATTTTGAGTGTTATTTACGATAACTTCACTTCTCGAGGTTGGCAACACTGACTGTCAATTTCAATTGACAACTGACAGACGTATAAACAGCCTATATTGTAATTTTTTTACAGTTTTTTCGAATTTTAGATTTCAAATAAATATCGGCACTGAAATTCCTTTTTGTTGTTGTGTTGTGTTGGTGTACAAACATAAAAAAAAATATGCGTCGACTTTTTTCTCGTTTAAAAATCTAATCAGCTCGTAAATTAAACAAACATTTCTACATATAACATTTTAAGATGATATCTTCATTAGATTTTTTCGTTCATAATAACTAAAAATCTTTTCTAACGACTTCATATATATATATAATTATTTTTTGAAAACTTACTAAAGCGAACAAGATATTTCTGGTAATGTTTTCGTAGAACTTTCATTTGATAAAACTTAATTCGTTAAATCAGCGACTCGCTAGACAAGAAAAACTGGATAATTTATTATGTACCCAAAACTATTAGGCGTCAGAAATAAATTCTTAGGCGCCATTAAGACGAATTGGGTAAGATTTATTAAAACTGGCAGATATTTTATGCTGCTAATTTGCTTAAATGTGTAATTATACAGTCAGCAGAGGTTACAGTAAGTACTAAGCGTCTGACATTTTCATACTAACGCCTTCTTATAATAACAATGCATGTATATGGCTATGGGAATTTAGAACGCAAATCTAAATTACTTGATAATGTTAAGCGCATTATTCTCTATCGTTCGCCTTTATAAAATACCTATTGTTTTAGTTGTTCTATCTTAGTGCGATTTAAAATATAGTTTTTCAATAAACAAATCCTTAAAATATATCACTTACCGGGATTTGTGTCAGTGCTACACTCGAAATGAATAAATAATTTTTGTAAAATTTTATTAAAATTTAACTTTTCACCACAAAAAATAAAATTTTCGTATCTTTTGCGCCACATCTCAAAAAAAAAAGAGTTTCGAGTAAGACGAGATGACATTTGCATGACTTGAGAAGACAATAAATGAAAAAACTAAATAAATTATTGTTTACCATTCAAAATATATTTCACAATTCTAATTATACTCTATTAAAATTTAAATCAGTGTTTATTTTAATAGAATGACCCTGGTGTTCTGTACCCCGTGTAGCCATTTTGTTGAAATAAAAATATTTATTTTGTTAAGATTCATTTGTGTAAAATAAATTAAAAATACTTATATGTAAGTGTGTAAGGCTCACACGAGCCGCTACTGAGGCGGCTTGTGCTGGGTCAGTGAGCACGGCACACGTGTATATTAACACAGTTTTACCTTATATCGCAATATGTGTATGCGCTTGGTAAGTCGGTATCGTGGTTTAGTTAGTAGCGAGCAGCTCGCAGTGCCCTTTACTTACTAAGGAAATAATCGCAGTAGGTCACTGGAATGGCAGAATGGGGAATACTCAACAACGCTATATATTGAGGACTCACCTGCAACACAAAATATACATGCAAATTACTTATCGTATTTACTACTCGTTACAAATATGAGACACATACGCGTACCACATCATTAACTGTATCTAAATTGGGAAATGCTAACTAACATAGTTTTGTTATCATCAATAGTTTCAAACAAAAATTGTAACTAAATCAATTGTTTAACTATTACCTCTCAATAAATGCTCTGTAATTATGGCGATTTTAAACAAGGAAAGTAACAGATTACCCACTAGTGGCTATAATTTTGAGAAAAGTCACAATTTAGTAATTTTCTATTTATAACAATAATAATAACGCACAACTACTTCGATTGCCATTTTAATTTAGAAAATTAAAAGCATATTTGACTGTCAAATAATATTTCTTTAATAAATTTTGCATTGATGTGGGATAAAACTTTATACTTCACACGTGGGCAAAGTGGAATTACCCCTTAGCCCACTTGTAAAGTACCTAAATAACCATTATCCAACACCTCTCAATAAATGCTCCATAATTATTGCGATTTTAAACAAGGAAAGTAACAGATTACCCACTAGTGGGTATAATTTTAAGAAAAGTCACTAGTGGGTAATTTTCTATTTATAACAATAATAATAACACACAAAACCTTGGTAACTACTTCGACTGACATTTTAATTTAGAAAATTTAAAGCATATGTCTCTGTCAAATAATATTTCTTTAATAAATTTTCATTTAATAAGAGATGTTGGATAAAACGTTATACTTCACACGTGGGCAAAGTGGAATTACCCCTTTGTCCACTTGTAAAGTACTTAAATAACAATTATCCAACACCTCTCAATAAATGCTCTATAATTATGGCGATTTTAAACAAGGAAAGTAACAGATTACCCACTAGTGGATATAGGAATCGAACAGTCCGATGATTAACCACGGAGCAAAATGATATACGAATGATTTAATGATTGAATGCTTTCATTTACATATTATGATGCTGATGTGCACATGGCATGCTGTACAAGTCATTATCATTTTATGGCAAACGAACCATGAATGAATAATCCGAAGATAACATCTCTTTTCTTAGCTTTGCAGCAAATTTGAGCTTTATCAAGATAAGAAAACTCGCATTTATTTAATTACTCGCCACACCACTAACTCAAAATAATTTGCAACTCACATTCATACAATTATAAAAATGTCGCATACAATATTAGATTATTCCGTTATATTCTTTTCAGTTCTCATTATGATTGCTTAAAAAATACAATTATTGGGTCGTCCCGACCGAATACAAAATTAATCTGGGGTTTAACCACTCATCCCAAAACAACAAAACGGTGATCAGAAATCAGTAATAAACTGTATAATCACTCGGGTTCGGCTCGTGCCGCTAGCAAGCTGGGGCGATCGTCCTCTGCTGTTAACAGAGGTCGAAGACCGCCTCAAGGTCACGACGCCCGCCGCCTGCACCGCATGAATCTGCAGTCATCGTCTGTCTCTTTCTCTCCCCTGCGCAACTCCAGAAATGAATAAATTCTACAAGTTATAGGTCATAATATACAGATTGTCCTCCCACTGCTTGGAAAGATAAAAATGTCAAAATTTGCAATTTGAATTTCTAATCAGACGAAAACTATTTCTTGGTTTAATTTGTGGTTTTATGTTTTGACCTTTATGTGGCTTATTTATGTAAAAGCAACATTTGTGAGATTTGGAATGGTTTGGTTATATAATAAAATCGAAATTTCTGCATTCTTTTACAAAAATTATTAAAATGTTTTGCAATTCTAAACGATATTTTACATAGTTGAATAATTTACAGTAATTCCATACATTATTCATCGTCTATTTTATTTATGATGTCCTATAATCAGTGCATTTTTGTACATTCCTACTTAAATAATCATACATATTTTTTTAAATTTTCATTTTTCTCAAATATTTTGTATTATTTTGTCATTATATGTGAATATCGTTGAATTCAGAAAAAAATACGTGTGGCACTCGGGAACTGCCGCGGTAAAGCTATGCATAGCATTTTTTATCAACTTATGCAATTATAATTATTTATTTATTTTATTTATGCAGTGTTGTTTTTTTCTTTGATATTAATTCAAGTTACACTTTTTGAGCGTGGTGACCGATAAGAAAACAAATTTTTTCTTTTATTGAATAAATGAGAAACTAATATTGTTTAAAATATTTTTATTATCTTACAATATATGTAGGTAATTCAGAAATTTTTATCCTTGAAACTATAGGTTTATGGTAACTGTAATAAGAAATATAAGTTTGAGACTTGATATCCTCTAAATATCTGGAAAATACCGCGTCAATGACATACGTCTAGTCTCACGCACACAAACACCGTGCCGAAGTCTGCCGAACTGAAACGACGTTAGACGATGCACGGCTTTTAACGCCGCACCGCTGTGCCGGTCGGAGTGGGGGGTGTCAGGTTTTTTTCGTTACGGAATTTCTTGATTCGGTCGCCGCGCTCAAAGCCCGCGATAAAAGCTATGCAATAGCTTAAAAAATAGGTTTGCATTTAAAATAAGAAAGTTGCACCCCGCATTTTGAGAAACACTGGTCTAAAAAAAATTATTGTGTCGCTCATTTTAATTGTCTTATAATATAGAAATTGTTTACTAATTTAACCTACCTCGTAGCTCTTATAGTTCTCGAAATAACAATAGTGTACCACATAAAATGAACCCTGTATATCAACATCAAAGTTATTTCAATATTCTCCACATTTTGTTGATATCATTTTTGATCTTGATGATTATTTAAAACAGCCAGTTTACAATTAGTGCTTAGTGGGCTAATAAAATTGTTATATGAATTTAATTTTTCGCAAGGAATGTCACTATATTTCTCGAAAATATATCTATACAACGAATATTTAGTTCATCCCTTCCTTGGTTGTACACATTTACGAATTTGCATTGAACCCAAATATTGCACATGGCTTTTTCTTTTATTAATTTATTGCACGCAATAACAACTGGTAATTCATAACGTGTAAGGAAACATTACATCATGCAGCAATATCCAATACACCTTTTACAATAATTCATCAATTATACAGCAATAAAGCCCACTTACGCGAATTTGCTAACAACCGTTGGACGTCGGAGTGAGTGAACAAAAGGACAATTAAAAACACACTTTACACTTCAATCAACATTCAGCCTTGGTGCCTTTCATATTCGTTCTTCGAGACGGCGAATACATTTTCCAGAAATAAAGCATTAACAAGTTGAACTGATGGTGAATGGCGGACACAGCAGAAAACTGAAAAGAAAGGAGGCAGAGACAACACGATAATTCGTAAATCACTGGAGGAAGATCGCGCCTAAATTAGAAACTACGCAGGGATGAATTCAGTACAAATTATTTTCACCGAAATGAAATTCGCAACAAACACAAATTATGATTTCTATGTTAAAGAAGATCTATAGAAACCAGATGCGGTTACCAGTCGTCTGACAGTGGAGTAGACAAATTTGTGATGACTATTTAACCGAGTTCTCATTTGTCAAAAATTGACAATATATAATATTATGGTTGTGGCACTTTATTTACGCAGATCTCGACAATTTATATATTTTTGAGTATCAAATACGGTTACCAGTCGTCAAGTCATAGTCCCGAAAGATGTTAGTGCAAGGAGAACTACAGGAATTAATTTAAAATGGCTACTGTCGCCTGTGGGATTCGAACTGAAGCTCGAATGATCTACAGATTGATAAATAATAATGCAAGATTTGGTTTTTGGACCAATCAATTATGAATTAAATCGGCAATTTTTACTAAGGGTTCAAGGGGCAATTTTTTATATAAAAAATTATTAAGGGCATAAGAAATAAATTGTTAAAATTGTCAAAAGCATCAAAATATGTTCAGAATTGAAACTGCATCAAATGAGCAAAAATTTATTGATGTGATACTTTTCTGTCATGAGATAGATATAAAAAAAATGTAAAATTTTTAGCTGTTTTCAGAATGCCATGATAAACAAAACATACAAACAGTCGTATTGTTTGAGTTTGACCGATGATTTGCTTAAATTATTTCAGTAATCAGGGATACATTTACTATAGAGAAATAATTTAAACAAGTCAATAATCATTAAAACTATGCCAAATGCCATCTGTCATACTCAAACAATACAACTGTTTGTATGTTTTGTTTAACATGGCACTCTGAAAACAGCGAAAAATTATACATTTTTTTTTACATCTACTTCTGACGGATATGTATCTACATCAATAAATTTATGCTTATTTGGTGCAGTTTCTGATTCTGAACATATTTTGTATTGACACTTTTGTTTTTAAATTCATAGGGAACGAACTATCGGATAATGAAAATTATAACATGTATTTCCTATGTCCTATGAAAAAGTAGACACCCGGTATATAGGAAAATGAACAATTAGTAAATGTAATTTATTTATTCAGTCGTTGTTTTCTCGCTGAGGCTCTATTCCTATATTCCACAAAATGTGATAAATTGTTGCCATACACAAGTTGGAGATTTGCTAATGTTCATGGGTGTGATTTACTTTTTGGTTTTATAGACAAACCTCTTTTATGGGGTTTTTATGTTAAAATTATCGAAGAGAAACTAATATATCTCACAAAAAAAATGCACGAAAGAAAATTTCACGAAATTTGCGAATAATAAATAAATAAATAATAAATTTGTTTGTTTCCTGTAGTCCTGGGAGTTTTTTTTTATGAAAAACAATTTGATAAAAACACTTTTGCTCGTTGAATAGTCTGTAGTATTATTCATGTTCCTTGTGCTTGAGATATTATAAGTGACAATAGCTGTATTCTTTTTGGAAAGTTTTAGCTCAACTCAGTTGACAAGTGAGTTGAGATGAACTGAGCTGAGTTGAGCTGAAAGGCATCCAAAAAGAATAGCATTTTATGTATAGAAAGGTGGGTTTGAACAAGAATATATACACTTATGCTATTAAAATTCATGACACTGAAAATATTTTACTATAAGTTTACACATTTAATATATCAATGAAATAGATCGACATATTTTGGTTATTGTAGCAATTTGGTGCACATAACCTAATAAATATGACAGTTCTCCAGACAACACAAACCAAACATTACCCCTTTCACCGAACTGAGTGGCGTAGATCATTTTGAGTTTATTTCACGGGTGGTGCAGCATCGGTAAGGGGGGAAGTGAGTTCTCTCAGTTTGTCTCAGTTCAGTTGTAACAAAAAAGAACAACACTTTACTGAGTTTATCTGAAGTGAGCTCAGACTAACTGAGATTTTGACCAAAAAGAATACGCTATTACCTCCCACATATTTATTATTATTATTCATTCTTCCTAGAAACAAAACCAAAACCACCCATCGTTTCCCATTTCATGCCGATGTATCATCAAGTAACCTCCACCCATCTCAACTGTGGCCCAACCCAGTTCAGGCCAGGCGAAGCCAGCGGCCATGTAGTTGTTTGTCGCGTCCTTGGGGCCCGCGCCCGTGCGGCCCCAAGCCGGCCCTGGCGGCCGCGGCAACTCGGGGTTAGTTCGGGACAAGGGCAAACGAGGACAGCGCTCGCTCGAGTGTGAAGACGGGAGGACAAAGAGGGGACGGCAGTTGGAACTTGGAATCTGCTAGTTGCAGCAGCAATGACCGGAGTTGAAAATTCAACTTGGTTATTACGATGCTGATGAGAAATAGATATTTTTGTACGACTATTGAATAATGCGTTCATTTCATAATAAATAATGATATACTTTACCCACGGCGGGCGTAGTGTAAATCGACCAATAGGTCTTTACCCACTCATCTTGAGGTAAATAGCTCCGTGGTAACGCATCGGGCTGTGGATCATAAGATCTTCGGTTCGAGCCTCACAACCAACAAATTTTAGAATTTTAATTTACCACATTATCCCTGTCGCTCATCCACCACTAACAGCCCTGCTAGCTGTGATTTGACGGCTGGTAACCGCAATTCACACGCAAAAATATATCATAATACCGAGATCTGCTTTGAGCAGAGTGCCACACCCAGAAATGGGTAAATGGTGTGATAACAAATTTATTTATTTTTTTACTGATTGACATTAAAGGTGGCACTTTACGCTAACAGTCTGTAAAGTGTCACTTTACAGCTTTGGCTGTTAAATTATTTTACATAGCAACCACTCAATAAATGCATAGTAACCGTCAACAAATGCATAGCAACCGTTCTACAAACGCATGACAACGTAATTTGACAGCGATAAACTGTAAAATATTCATATAAAATAATCACTAAATTAATATTAATTCCAAATCGGCAAAAAAATTATGTGCTCAACTCGGCACCAAACACAGATTTATAGTTTCGGCAGCATCTGCTGTAAATCTGGTATTTTGGTGCCTAGTTAAACAAATAACTATTATTTATTTATTTATCTACCAAGTCTGTTACTACTCATCTGTCATTTTGAATGCATACTTTCTCAAGAAAATCTTTATTAGATGACAATGTTTTATGCAAATGAGAGTTAAGCACAATTTACCGACGATTGCTAAGTATTACATATAGCTGACTTTTGTCAACATAAATAGCAACAAGCGGTAAATGATTTGTCGCTCGTTTCTAATAGAAACTTTTAGTGTTGCTTACTTTACATAAAATGGCAATAACTTTATTAAATTAAATACATTTTACAACCAATTTTGTTTTTGATGATTTACTATACATTTACTTGATACATATAATAGAATAATGTTAATTTTATTACATGTATCCTATTTTAATAATAAAATATGCAACCAAATCTTTAACAAAAAAAAAAAAACATTTTTGATGTAACACAATTAAATTTATTTTGCATGTGGTATCCGTAAGTAATCGTAAGCGATATCATAGTAGCATGCTTTTTACTTTGTGAAAGGCTAAACAGAAAACAAAAAGAAATACAGGCACAATTATGGTTTTGTTCGTTATTATTATTGAAATACACACAGATGATTTTATTTACAAAAACAGTTTAATAAAACAATTGTGGTAATTAAAACAATCCCCAACCCTTTGACCGAATAACCTCGGCAATCCTACGCGAAATCCAAACCTGCACTACATAACACAAGCACACGAAGAGCAGAGGCATGAAGAGGGACCGGAGGATGGGTACGCCGAGTCGCGGGGGCTGGTACCGACAGCGGACGAGGTCAGGTCATTCATGCTCCTCGCCGCACGCCTCCGGATCGATAGGAGCGCTCCGGTCGCTCCGGTTGTTGCTGCTGTTGGAATCCGGTGAGGCCCTATGTTGTGGTGTCTTCCACTGCGACCATGCCTGAATGAGGTCTAACACTATTTTGTTCGTTGCTGTTTTTTTTCTTTATTTATGTTTTATTGAGCAGATATTAATTTTTAAAGTTTACAAGATTTCTTCCACACTTTATTCTCTTATCCTATGCGTTCGCGATTAGAATTTTAACAAATAAAAATGCAGTGTATCTTGTTAAGGTTGAGGTTTTATTGAAGATTTTTTGAAAACTGTGCTACAACAGCAAATAGTACTTAGTAGCCTGCGCCAACAAAAAAAAGAAACTTAATTTAATACTTTACAATAACATTAGGTATATTTTCAATCATTAAATTAAATTTTTCTGGCTTTTAAGTTGGCAAATTTTTTAATATCGTTTGTTTTGAAATTTTATTATCTCGATGCTTATTATGGTCAAATTTCTCTTGGGTCATGGATGACCGTAAGTAGTTTTTTTTATTAATTTCAATTTCGAAAAGGACCTTTTACCTTCTGCTACTGTCACAGGAAATGTTAAATATATAAGTAAAGATGTTGAAACATTAGGAAACACTGACATTAAATTATTGGAATAAATATAATTTAGTACGTCGAGTAGAGTTGTCTCTTTATTTGTAAAAAATAAAAGCAGCAATGGGGTCTTTCAGCATTAAAAAAAAATTTTTTTTTTATGAAACTTTATCTAACTTGAAGACTATCTACACTTTTAAAAAGTCTTAATTGTTATTCATTAAACCACAATGATTTTTTAAAAATATTGTGACGTCATTATAGAGGTGTTGGTGAATCTCAAACAGTAGAGATTTAAATAATTTTTGTCACATAAATGTTCTATTTTATTGTAATAATAATAATAAAATAAGTAAAAAAATATATGACTACAATTATTTACAATCTGCACTGTTTAAGATCCAGCAACACCTCTACAATGACGTCACAACATTTTAAAAAAATCATTGTGGCTTAATGAATAACAATTAAGACTTTTTAAAAGTGTAGATAGTCTTCAAGTTAGATAAAGTTTCATGAAAAAAAAATAATAAAAAAATGGTGAAAGACCCCATTCTAACTCATTAAATAGATCTTCCCCGTTAATATCCGATCTATTTACATGAGTTTACTTTTCTTCGAAGTCGAGACATTGTGCTATTTTTTTTGTCTCTCTCCAATGTTGGAGGCAATTGTCAATGTTTTACAAAAATGAAAACTTGTTATTTTGTTCTGTTAAAATCAAACCTTTCATTTAATTGTAAGATGGTTGTTTCAAATAGCAAACAATAAAATTTTATTTAAATTTTTCTTTTTGGTTTAATATGGGCTTAGTAGTTAAACGTAGTACATGTGTTCCAAAAGATTACTTGTTAACCAAATGAAAAACCGTCATAGAGTTATATCAAAAGATACATTGCTATAATGCATTCAAATTACAATTTTACTATATTTCTACAGAATTAATTCTATATAAGTTAGCTTTAGTTCATTAAAATGAATTATTTTTTAAATAAAAATATACGAGATCTGTTCTATTGTATCTTTTAATTCTAATATTTATCATTGCGCCATTATTCGATGAGATATTTCAAATTAAAACACAAGAAGCGGTCGAGGCGGCAATGGATGAAATGGAAGTTCACCCTCGAGCTGTTGCTGTTGGGGCCGCTCCACATTGGAGAGTTAGGTGGGCGAATGGTGGAGCTGGAGGACTGAATATGGAATTACCAGCGGGGGAATTTGTATGTAGATGGAAGAGGATTGTAAAAAAGAATTCATTATTTAAAATTTTGGTCTTAATGTTTCGTTCAACAGGCTTAACGTTCTCCTGTTCATAATTCATCTAAGTTTGATTAGAATTCTAAGCTGCATGTTCTTCATTTAGCTATCAAATAATAAATAAATTTATAAAGTAACTTTGATGCACCTTTATATGCATTACCACCGATATATTTGCTTTTAGTATAATGTAGGCTATTCAGAGAATAGAGGTCCATAAATTGAACATGGGTGGCATTTTTCAACACAATAATAAAAGCTCATATAAACGGGTATCCGTAAATTCCAAGTTGTTTATTTATTTTCAGTAATAATATAACAATAAATTGAAAATAATTTGACAGGTCTTTCAAAAACTTGTTGCCCTACGGGCTTTCGTAGCTACTGCCAAATGACAACAAGTTTGAGAAATATACTGGAGAATTATTTTCTAATTTATAGAACTCTCGAGTTATATTTAAATAGATTATTTTTTATTTTATCATCAGGTACCCCACTAAATCTATCTTTTTTGCTGATTTTTTACTTGTGTTGATGATAACTATCTGACATCTGACATTTGTCAACAAAAACAAAAAAGCTACAAAGATTATTCCCGGGAATTATCACTAGAGATTTATTCTCAGTATAACAATGACAGGATTGGTTAAAACGCAGACACGTGAGATACAATTAAGCATTTTATTGGTTTTAAGAAACGTCAAAAATAAACAAAAAATATTCAATTGCTCCTAGAATTTCTACATGCTCGTCTATTCTTCACACTCGGATTTATTCGTTCACGCAACAAACCATCAATCATACCTAAACAAATTTTTTAATCTATCTTGTTAATGTATAATATTATATTCTAGTATGAAACAATTGCAATTTGATTTTCAATTGAGGCATAAAAAGAGTTTTAGTTTTATGATTAATGAGTTTTACTATTATTTAACGGTGTTTATAAAAAGTTAAATTAATTTACACATTTTAATTCCTTGTGAATCATCATTATTTTGTTGATAGCGAATTTCAAAGAGATCTCTAATCCGCTTATAATATTAAAATATTTAATTAAAAAAGCATTTTTATTTTGTTACGTTATACGTATTTATACCTACAGACCAAGAAAAAATGCAACCCTTGGAAATATGTTAAAACAGATGTTATTTTTACAACGTAGAAAATTTATAAAATGTTTTAGTTCTTCTCATACTGGTCCATTTACAAAATATCTCCAGACCAGAGGACACGTAAGGATGCTACCTCAATAACATCCGTCCCTTTTTTCTTCAGTTTCGTTCCACCAGGTCATCGTCAGTACTCAACTATACAACTAGGTCATATGATTATATTGAAGGGATATAATATAGTAGCACCTGCAGAAGAGTGGCAGGCCGGGTGTACTGCGTGATTGGTGAGGCAGCTGATGATAGCTGATATCAAATCAAAAATGTTACAAAACATATCACACTTTAAGCCATTCTAACTTCAAAAGTAATATTCGAATTGATGACAAGAAAGATGGTTGACTGTGACGTGTAATAAATTTAAAAATTTTTCGGACTGCAGTTAAAAATTTATTACTATTCTGAAAATTCGACGTTTCAGTCATTAATTACTATTTCAAGTTTAACATATAAAATATACAATTTTTATCATAAATATATAAAAAAACTCAATAAACACAATACTAAATAAATAAATTAAAGTTAAAATAGTATATTATTATATGATAGTAATTTAATGAAGTGAATAATTAATGACCATAATCCCGAATATAATACTATACTTATTCTGTTCCTGTAAATTCGAAAATCACTTTTGAAAATGATCGAAATTCGTTGAAACCACTCTTGAAAAACGTCAACATAAAAATACACAAAGACAACTGACTACATGTCAACTATCAGACGGCCGTTGCTTTATGATCTACATCACGTCTTTAAAATAACAGTGACTTATAGATATCTAGCTCTGTGATTGGTCGAGAAGAGTGTATTATGAATCATAATTCACTGTCTGAATAATGGCTACTATGATTCATCGAAAAAATTGGAATATATTTAAACAGGAGTAAAAAAAAATAAATATTTGCACAAGCAACAATTAAAAAGCACAAAACTATACTTAATAAGTGATTTGTAGTTATATTTCAAATATTTTATGAGGAACTTAAAATTTTCAAGATGCAAAATGGTCGTAGTAAAACGGTACACAATATAAAAAAAGTTTCAAATAAATATTATAACCAATACAACATCCTTTTGTATACAACTAAATTTATTCGAATTATTTTAAATTTTGCAATCTTCGCCTATTCCGCAATGTAATTATTAATGGAAACGCAAAAGAGCAGAAGAAACGGAAACAGAAAAAGAGAACGTCGATACAATCTTTAAATGTAACGAGGTGATGACAAGTTTATCGTTCGAACACATCACAACTTCTTACATTTTAAAATTGAAAATGAATTAGAAGTCAGCCCTCTACAAACATAAAACAGAAATAACATTTTATAACTTAAGATATTTTAAAGAATAGTTCATGTTGAGAAAATTAAAATATACATCAGGTTATAGAATTGAAATGTGGCGTATAGGGATTTCAATGCATTTTTTTGACATTGCTGTAAATTTTTACCTATTCACTTTACAGCAGTAAATAAAAAAGTTGTTTAGAATTTTAAAATATATTTGGTTACCCAAATGTTAGTATTTCACGATATATCAATCAAATTAAAATTAATATTTATTAGAAAAAATTTAATACAGCCATGGAATTTTCAACAAAAACGAAAAATATTTGACATTTGAGATTTATTTATTAGAATATTAGAATGTTGTATTATTTTCTGCAGATATTTCGTAGAAGATTGTAATGTTACAATGACTAATTTAGGAGTTTCTGTTAAATATAGAACCCTAAAACTGTTATTAATTAATGTGTTAAGGGTGTTAAAAGAACAAATTATGGTCCATTTTATACCCGTGGTGCATTCAACGTTTAATGTCCGACCAATATATTAATTTATTAAAGATTATCTATTATTGATTAATGTCCTATAATTGCGTTTCTTGTTAGAGAGATATTTATTTGCTTGCAAACGCTGTAACTAGGTAACGTGATATTCTTATTCGTTTACAATAACGATTTGTTTATTTACTTTATTTCAATATTTTTATTTGGCAATAAAAGTCAGTGTTTGTATATTCTGTGCCCAATAGCAACAACGTCAAATTTATAATACGCCCTAGGGTGTTATTTGGTATAATTATAACAACCCTGATAGCAGAACTGTTATGATAACAATAATGTAACTGTCAGACATTAAATTAATTAAACAGAATTCTAAATCATGTACGAGAAAATCAAACATATGATAAGCATAAATAATAAAATATTACCTTATTTATCACTGCATAATTAAATTATTGAAATTCTATTTGCAACCTCAGATAAACTAGAGAATAAATTTATCAGTGGAACAAACAAAAAATATCACATCTAAAGATAACAGCTAGAATAATAATCATTTTAAGCATGATAATCCTAAATATAATTCATATTTGAAGTCGGCCGTTATAACACGCTTTAACCGATTGCTAATTCTAAGAGGTAATTATAATGGATAATTGAATCAGGGTAACGCAACAAAATATGAAAACTATACTATAAAAGAAACAATTGAAATTAACCACAAAATAATGGAAGAGTTTAACCAAACAACGGTACGCGTGGTTTCTGAAACAAAATATGTTTGCAAGATTGTATTAAGACAATAAGAACAGTAATATAAAACGCAGTATCATTCCGTGTGGAATAGAATAAAATACAGGACATCTCCATTTTTATCTCTCCAGTAATTATACAATTTGCGTGAAATCCAACAATCAGAGTGTGCCGTGAACCTATTCCATTTTTTATTGGCAAGAGAAATTGTTCTATTGTTTCGCCGTCGAAGTGAATTCACTTCTCGACTTGGATTATTTGCGTACGCTTTTAGAAAACAGGAAAGTTCTGAATTTTCTGTAATTTCCGTCTGTGCTCATAACAAAACAATGCTGTGTTCGTCACTTGTTCATTCGCTTGCTCGTTTTCTTGCGGCGTTCGTGGTTTCACCGACTGGGATTAGATTAATAAAATGAAAACGAAATCGGCTTGTTTCTGTTGAAGAAACAAACGACAATCTGCTGAAGGTTGTTAAAAGACATCCTTTACAACAATATTAATAAATTCATTCATAATTCTCAGGATGGGTATTTGAAAGAGAAAATTAATAACCCAATATTGAGATGTCGTCGCTTTAAGAATACGCTGGCGTTCTCTAAATCTTGTTAATGTAAAAATAAACGTTTGTTCTCTCTCCACTTAGACCGATGAAATTTATAAGAAACGTGCAACAAGTTTACTGCTTAATTTGATGAATTAGTGAAATCATTTCGAACAGAATCATCTTAGAAAGTATTTCGTGTAACTTTCATATGATTACACGCTTGTAAATTAATTTCTAAGAGAATGTAACAAAGAGAAGAATATTAATTACGCTATAAGACGCACTGGAACTTTTATATTCAACAAAGTAAATACAAGACGCATGTGTTGGTGTAGGTGCTGGTGAAAATCATTTAGCATGGGTAATTATTACGAAATTACTGTGTTTTCTTATTATAAACAGTTAAAGTTATTAATTTCTCAAATGAAAACTACGGGAAAGGATTTAAACTACACAATCTCATTTGCAAATGTACTCATTTACTGTAAAAAGTAGTTAAAATCATATAACCGCTAAAAATGAGGAAATTTTCATTTTCAGTAACTTACTGTAGATCGTGTAAATTTGGCAACACTGAAGCAAACAATTGTTATAGCAGTCAGGTAAGTAGGCAAATCAGTACGAATGTTAAATGTCAATATTATTTGACAAATTATTTTTCAAACAAAAAACTATTTATTATTAAAATTCAACGATTCAAAATACTGCAGGTAATTCTTCATCAGGAAACCAAGTGAACCACATAAAACAAGTAAATATGAACACTTAGTTACAATAAATTATACTTATAAAACAAAACAAAGGACGCAATGTTTTGTTCTACTTGATTCTCTATATTTTTATTCTTCAGTAACTCAGTAACAACAAATTATAATTTATAAACGAAGACATATCTTCATTCTGGTACACTGTAGATTTCAATAGCTTCTCTTATGAGTCTACCATTGGTACATTTCGACCTTGATATAAATTTTGTTTCTTCAAATTTTATGCAATGGCAGCTGATTTCTCTAGTAAGTTAAGATGAATTTGTGTTCTGTAATTCTTGTTATTATCGTTCTGCTAATCTGTTCAAAGTAACATTTTCTATAAGCAGAAAATACATTGAATCGAAAATTGCTTCCTCAGTTTTATAAATCATAATTTGTTGCTACTTAGTAAATGTTTTATTGTCTGTACCTAAAGTAATTCGAAGGTTGAATTTTAATAAAAATATAACAAAAATCTTTTATTTATTCTCAAATTATTTCTGCTACTGTTCGGCTCATTTAATTCCATTAGTTTTTTCCCAGACTCAAGATAATCTAAATGAACAAAGTGCGTGTAAATTTCACCAATTTCTTTTCGTGGCGTCCCACCATTGCAGTGTTACGTAAAAAGAAATCAGTGAGTAATGAAACGGCCGTCGCCCGCACTGTTGCTGGGTTCAAATGATACACCACGGGCACTGCGCAGAGCACAACACCGGAAGTGAAATTTCGAAGGCAAACAATGGGTCACCGCTCGCCGCCTTGCCAACGCAGGGCGAGAATTATGTCGAGAAATTATCCGTAGGTAAAATAGAAACTACGACTTTCAGAATTTAATAAATTAAACTGACTTCCTATGCTTTTTAAAGCATAATAGTTTCATTGGTTTTCGGCCATAACCCGCTTTTCAAATTTTTGTTTTTCTCACAACTGACAAGGCCGTACAAATATTAATCTGTATATTAACATAAATTACAAATAGAAACACAATGACATATTGATTTACTGTGTTCGCTAAAGTAAAGAGTTGAGATCACTTCAGATAATTTAAAGCTTCCTGCAGATGAAAACTATTTTAATTACGAAACTACACATGTGATTTTTGTTTATCATCACATAACAACTTCCTGTCGTTTGATTTTAAGACTTCAACACATTTTACTCTGCAACGATTCAGTAAATTTTAAATTTCGTCGAAGTATAAACGGTATTTGTTGAAAAGTTTGCAAATGAACTGTAATTTTTTTACCGTAAAAATTGATGCTATGCCAGTGTTTCTTCACCGTGCACCAAAGATTAGGTTTTAGAATTTTAGTATATTCTCGATAAAATCTGGATGTAGGTGGCGGATTGATCGAAGTCAAAATGGCGGAGGAATAAGCAAAACAAATTATTTGTTGTTGTTGTGTTGTTGTTCCAAGAAATAACTTTTAATTAACCGTTAAGATACAAATTGCTGTTGTTGCTGAGTTAGAGCATTCTTAGTTCGAATTGTAAAAATATTTATTTACATTATTGTGAAATTACAAAGTTAAGTTTCCTATTGGGAAGTTTTTTTGATGCTACACCTCCAGTTTTGAAATGCCTCTTCGTTAAATATTGGCGAATTGAAATCAATAATGTTCATAAATATATGTACAACTAATGACTTTACCAAACTACCCTAGACGAAAATTAATAGCCAGAAAGTGATCGGAACAAACAGATAATTATTCTCCTTGACATAGGCTTCCAATTTAATAAATTTATTTTTAATAATTAAGGATCTTTAGGGTAAACTGTAAACTAAAACTCATCAAAGATTTATAACACTTTTGGATTAAGCTTCGTAAAAATATTTTATTTAAATAAGTTATTATTCTGCACTCTACACAATTCTTCATCATTGGCTCCTTGATTGGCCACACCATAACTACGTCACGTCCTGATGAAGAATTATGTAGAATCATTCATAACATTGGCTGGTACGAGTTCTGTTTTTGATTGTTTTAGAGCAGTGTTTAAAGCTCGATTTTAGCGAAGTACAATGTTTTAAAATTATTTTATAAAAAAATGCTTCAAATAAAAGTTACAGAGAAACGTATTATCTACTACTTTTATTTGAAGCATTTTTTTATACAATATCTTTAAAACGTTGTACCGCACTAAAACCGAGCTTAAAACACCCAAAAACAGAGCTCGTGGTACCAGTCATTGTATTCAAATAAAATATTTTTTCAGAACTTAATCCAAAAGACTTTTTATAAATCAAAAATTTTCTGTTTTATAATTATTACAATATGACAGTAGGTTTGTTCCAAGTGGTCATTTCTGACATGTTTGTGACAAATTTCACTGCGTCTGCGAAAAATGTAAACAAGTTAAGTTTGAAACATAAGCTTCATTTTCTTTTTCGTAGCGAAAAATGTATGAATTTCTTTATGTATATGTATATTTAAGGTTAGCTGTCAAAACAAAAAATGAGTATGCACATGCGATTCACTCCATTCGCTGTTCCAGTCTATGTTTCTATCTTAACTTGTTTACATTTATCATAGGCGCAGTGAAATTTGTCACAAACATGTCCGAAATGACCACTTGGAACAAACCTATTGAAAAATATATTTTGCTTTTGCTTGTAATTATTCATCATATATGAATTCATATACACTAATTAAACTATGTATATTTCATATTACAATTAAAGGAAAACCTCAAGTACAAATTTTGAAACACTTCTATTGATATACCACGTATTTCAATATAAGAAATGAATGTTTTCCATTGATTATTTCGCGAATACAACACGAGTTCATCGTTAGGATATATTTTATACAAAACTGTTATCTTAGTATATCCAGAAACAGAGCCCATAGTTCCAGCCAGTATTTTTGTCATACAAAGAAAAAATATACTTATTTAAATCCCAAAGATAATACACGCAAACGCAAATCAAGCAAGCTTCCTCTTTGTAGTACGTGGTAGTAGCTGTCGAGCACTAAATAAACAACAATGTAAAATCTGTGTCCATTTTTCTTCAGGGAGACATCACAGGCATAAGACACAGTTTCGTGTATGATTTCGAAACATAAACGATTTAAATAAGTTTTGTTGAAAACGAGGTCAGCCTTTAATTTCGCATGTAAGAATGTCAAATCTTCTGCCGACAACAGTACAACAGGTCGGAGGCGGGAAGGGCGTCATATCACCACACAATGGATTCACACACTGACACAGACCTTGCTTTTTGCACTGTAGACATTTACAGGACCGGAATTAACTCGAATCGAGGGACGTCCTACTTTATTAACACCCCTTTACAATTTGACACGTGACTAATTACTAAAATAAAATTAAAATCCTACCTAATATCCAGTACAGATTTTTGTGGCTGCCGAGTACATCTACTTAGTTCACTCACTTTGCAATCACAGTGTTCACATAGTCTACGATTATTGTACGAAATCAAAATAAATGCTGGCGAATGCACATGAAGTAAATGTTGCATTATGTACTGCACTTGATGCATTGCAATTCTTCTTATTAGCACAAATGTTAATATAAGTAGCACCACAAAAACAAAACGTCTATTTCACTTAAACGTTGAAAGATAAAAACAAACGACTGTCTACGAGGCGTAGCCCAGCGCATGGGCACATTGTCGAAACAAGTAAAAACAACTGCAAACTAGCTTTGGTTCTACATACAAAATAATTTATAAATATGTTCAAATACAGTTCGAGTTAAGATATAAGAATATGACATTTTTATACCAAACATATTGGAAATTATTTTCTGTAACACTGTTCTGGTAACTACACATTCCACAACTAAATATTGTATTGGGACAACTATCATTCCATACGCCGTTTGGAATAAATTCGATGAATCAGAGCCGCATATTAGCGCAATATATGAAGTACCTTAGTTCGATTGCTATGGTTACGTGTCTTTGTTTTAATTTTATTTATTTGAGTTTGATGTTTTCCACAGTTTTGTATTTGAATTTTCTGTATAATTTCCAAAAACTGTAGTGTAGTACTTCAGGAAATGGAATGGCATATCCTACACGCAAACCGTAGCAAACTTTTTGCTCGTGTGGAATGTTACTACTTGTTTTAGAATATACTAACTGATTCCATATTTGAAATATATTTTCCGACGACCACTACGAAAAGTACATAAATTTATACGCTAAACTATTACTGAAAGTTGGTCATTGTATATCACTAGCAATGCTGTGTGATATGAAAACTCGTTAGCCAATCAGATGCGTCCACAACTAATAATACAAATATTGCTTTTATAATATTTTAAACGACACATATTTTGGACACGTAACAATTAATTGACAATTGACACATAGATGTTAAAATTGTTTTAGTTTTTGTTCCCATTGCAACTTGGATTATTGAAATATATTATTAAATATATCATTTAGTTTTTCTCAAAATTAGAAGCATGTACAAGAAAAGTTCAATTGACATTTTACATTCCAAATATTTTCGCTAACATCTTTCATTTGAAACTTTTTTTACAGCTGAATCTATTAAAAGAAATAAAATAAATGTATTGTTTTGTGTGTCCAGTAAACTTCCTCTTCCGGTTTTTCAATTCCATTCAAAATCAAATCGGTTTTTCAATTCCATTCAAAATCAACTCAGCTCTTCATTCTTTCATGAAACTTATAAATTTCAAGTTTCGTTTACATATCTTATATCGTCCATGAGGTATTGCGCACACAGACATCCATCCATCCTCACACACAGACATCAATGAGAAATAGGTCTTAACGGATTCAGTGGATGTCAAAATATGTATATCCGCAAAAATCTCGTCAACAAGTTTTTTCATGATTCCAATACTTCCTTATATGTACTTTGTATAAGAAAATAAAAATTAAAATCTGGTCGTAGACCCCAATATGATCAATATCAATTCAGATCTATGTATTACCAAAAAACATAAAATTACTTACATACGGGAACGTTATTAATTAAACGGCCAAAACGGATTTAGGGGACCTCAAAACATCATCGATATTTTTCGTGATTCTGCCTTATACTCTGTTAAATAATTAAATAATAATAAATTATGACCTGTGACTATAAATACTGCATAACATTTGTGCATTTATTATGAGCACCAATAGGTGATAATTTACGCACATACAAGTTCCACTCACGTTGTCAACACACGAGCTTCGTTGCCAACCACGTGCGTGGTGTGCAGAGATGCGCTAATAGTATAAGCGTTGCACGAGTCGATCGGTCACATGTCTTCTTGGTGCGCAGGGCTCCTCTTCGACGGCGACTCTCGCCTGATATTTACAGAAAGCCGAAGACATAACGCGCCATGGAAACTTGATCATATAATTCCTTAGTGGACCGAAAGTTAGATGTGTAGCTTCTACCATTTCAGCCAATCTTAAAACGGTTGAAATTAAAATGGTACTTAATTATAGTACATGCATACGATGTGGGATACTATTTCTTTGATATTGTTGTAAATTTTTACCTATTCACTTTACAGCAAAGTTGTAAATACAAAAGTTGTTCAGAATTTATTATTTAAACGAGGATTGTGGTTATAATTTGAAAAATGTTTATAATATCTGTACAAATAAGAAAATTTAATACAAGTTCATTTACCATTGACAACAAATACATGTTAAGAAAGTTCTGCACAATTTCAGATTTCACGAAATATCACTAAAAATTGGCATATACTTTTATTGTATTTCTATATAATATAAACCCTAAGAAACTCAATGCTGTAGAGCGCTCTTAAATTTATAGATATATGTCAATTTTCGATATTTTTCGAAATGCTACTTTCAGTGGCTGCAACTCAAAATCTATTAAAGATATTGAAAAATAGACTCAGTTCTGTTCGTTTCATGCATTTTATTACAAATTAGCAAATTTTGAAAATTTTGAAATTTTTCGAATTTTCCCCCCAAATTTCGATATGCGATAACTCGAAAAATATAAAAGATACAGACTTGCAGACTGGACCATTCGATTCAGCTCGTCAAAATACATAAATATGTAAAATTTCATTAAAATTGCTTTACGCGTTATAGAGTTAGAACAAAAAGTGTAAAAATGACGTTTTTGGCGAAACACGTCAAAGGGTACCCATTGACGTTTGGCCTGAAAAATGCCATTTTCAGACTTTTTGCTCTAAAATTTCAACCCACAATCCGAATGTTCTGAAATTTTTAGGCTTTATGTATTTCGATGAGCTGAATTCAATGGTTTAGACTGCAAGTTCGTATCTCGTTTATTATTTGAGATATAGCTGATCGAAATTTTGAAAAAAAATTCCAAAATTTTCAATTTTTTAAAAAATTGTTATTGTGCTATAATATGCACGAATAACACAAAACTAAAGAGTATTTTTCGATATCATGCGTAATTTTTGAGTTGCAGTTCCTCAAAGTTGCACTTCGAAAAACATCAAAAATCGCCATATCTCGTAAAATTTAAGAGATATGATGATGCGCTCTGCAGCAATGAGTTTCTTAGGGTTTATATTATATAGAAATACAATAAAAGCATATGCCAATTTTTATTGATATTTCACACCTCAACACTGACGTCACAACATTTAAAAAAAATCATTGTGGCTTAATGAATAACAATTAAGACTTTTTAAAAGTGTAGATTGTCTTCAATTTAGATGGTTTCATAAAAAAAAAATGGTGAAAGACCTAATTCTTATCCAAACCAATTTATTTGTATTATTAATAAAACAAACTTTCTCAATTACAACGCTATCTAATAAACTTGTAGGTAAATTCCACATATTTTCTACTCTTTCCCCGCATCTGTAATAAAAATTTAATGGAATTTTCTTGCGAATGGCACCACCTTTTGTTTTCAAGGATTCGAGGATTATAAACAATCCGGATGAAGTTGTTTATGCTAGAATTTTTCATATTATTTTATCATAGGATTACCCATGTTGACATTATCCATAATTCCCTATATATATACCTACTTAAGCAAAAGACAATCTATAAGTAACAATTACACTCAAATATGTCCCATTTAAGATAAAAATTATCGTGTTATAAAATTAAGAACGACCAGTTGTAGAAAAGAAAAACTATGTACAATTTTTAGATAGCAGCATAGGTCAACAAACTAATTTAGTCGAACTCTCCAGTGCCCTGTCGAAAACAGTAAATTTCCAAGAACGATGCCACAGTGGCGCCGCCACCGCCAACGACGACAGCCATCGGTGGGCGTCTCTCATCGGGGCGTGTTCAAACGATGTCCATAAAATTAGATTATGTAACACACGACAAGTTTGTAATGAGCGAAGAGACGATTCTAAAATAGTACACTTTCACTATGCTTCTTCATAGTGCGACACCACGCGGGTACTTGTATAATCAAAATTTCATACGTGAAAATGAATAAGGCCAACACAGTATGGTTTCTTGTTGGTAGGTTAGGTAGATATTTAGGAAGCTCAACTCTAAAACAGATGTGGTTGTTTGGAATTCGCAAGTACAAAGACCTACTTCTCTTTGAGAGTTTATTTCCCGAGGCGGTTGGGTAGTTTAACTACATTGGATCGCGAATACAAACGGATGCGATATAACAGGAATAGGGTAGAGATCACATGATCACTGATCAGACTAACTTATTGGGTAACACAATCAATTGGAGAGATAAGTGCATTCGCATGTATTTATTTTCGTGATTCTCAATTCAATCCCACATCTGACAGTTATCATTTTAAGTGAATCCCTGTGGATACCCCTCCATTTTAGAGGGGCATAACTTGATGGCTGGTAACCGCACTTCACGCGCAAAAATATATCATCTAACAAGATCTGCGTAAGCAGAGTATTACACTCATAATGGGTATGATGATATATTTATTTATCCAACACCTCTCAATAAATGCTCTATAACTATGGCGATTTTAAACAAGTAACAGATTACCAACTAGTGGGTATAATTTTGAGGAAATTCACTAGTGAGTATTTTTTTATTTATAAGAATAATAATACCACACAACACCTTGGTAACTACTTCGATTGACATTTTAATTTAAAAATTTAAAGCATATGTCACTGTCAAATAATATTTCTTTAATACATTTTTCATTTATTAAGAGGTGTTGGATAAAACGTTATACTTCACACGTGTGTAAAGTGAAATTACCCACTCGATAAAATTATCACATTCAGCATTCGGCTTCGTGTGCTAAAATTTCTCTCGTGAGTAATTCCTTACTTTGTACACTTATAAAGTAAACTATTATCTATTTAATAAATAAATACGTGACCTTTTGTTAACTGAATTTATTCTGAATAAAAACAATAAATGGAATATTTTTAAGTTTTTATGGACGAGACAATTTAGGAACCGAGGAAGCGAGGCACTTAAAAGGACAAGTCAATAAAATCCTATTATGTACATACATGTTACATACAATATTTTTTGTTCGACTGCATTGCAAATTATTTTTGGCTTAGAATGACATTTATATTTGACACATGACGTTGATAATTTTTACCTTCCGCTACATCCTGTAAGAGAGGTATAGGAATCATGCTAAAAATTCGGTAGTGAGTATTCAGTTAATGAGCACGTTTTAGAGTTCGTAGAATACGATTTTAATAGTTTCGTGGTGATGTCTGTGTATGTGTGTATCTGTCTGTCAGTCTGAGTGTATCTCTGGAGTTATGGTTTCTCAAAAACTACTAAACTGAAAATTTTGATATTTTCTATATATACCAATTGTATCCCCTATGAAAGAGCTGATTAGTTTTTGGTGATAATCCAATAACCGGAAGTGGTAGTTTACTTGAAGCCCTATAAGGTTATTTTTAAATATCTCAGTAAATTATGGTTAAATGTCAATTTTTGTTATTAGAATAATATTTCAAATATTATTATCTACAATTATTGTTTGAAACATTTTTCTCTTACTGTCTCCATTTACGAATTACAACACGTTAAAGAAAATTATATTTTGACATTTTCGTTTAAATCTATTAATGTGCTTTTTGAAATAACAAAACAACGCTTGAAAAATGTCTATTTTTGACATGTATTATAAATGAAAACTAAATTTTTGAAGGGACGAACGTTTCTTGATAGTGGTGGTGCGTGTTCCTGCATCATTTGATAAGAAATTTAAGGCGGGAGATATTGTAATGTTGTTGTTTGACTACCAAAGTTGTTTATTGTTTTTACTTCATCGGACTAGTACTCAAAGAGCCTCTTTATAGACGCTAACAATATTATAAACAAGTGGTTATATACAGTCGAATATAAATATACTTGTTTCTCTGTTCGGGAAAAATGAAAAAAAGGTGGTTGTGACATTCAAATCAAAATTGCTAAAAGTCTTGATTATTAATTTATTTCCGTGTGACACTGACAATGAACTCAGAGTAGATCTCAGTATACGATATATTTTCGATTTTTTTGCTGCGATTTTCACCACCATATAACCTTTTAATCCATGTCATTTGGAAAGCTATATTATTAAAACAGTACATTTCTCCAGCGAGCACGTATTCTATTATTGTTATCACAACAATTACATATCTCTACCTACGTTCCCATAAATCGACGAATGGTTTCTCTATTTCATATGAAAATCGTCGGCTGTCACCTTCAGGTGTTTTCTAAAGTCTTTAGATACGAATGCTCCAAAAAGAAAAAAAGACGGAAAAAAGTTCATAATGCCATTCACGCTACGTTGAAAGTTGAGTGCACCAGAGCTGCATTTAGAAGAAATTGGTTTCTATACCTGTGGAACAATTTACTTTCTAAATACTCTCATTTCCAAATTACTAGCGCTGTCATCTTTGCATTGTTTTCGTCTCCTTCTGGATGTGATTTTCGCTGCTACACGTGTCACTTTTTCTTTTGGTCATCAAGGTTTGTTCTTCAATGAAACCAATTAGGTACTTGATAAATTACCTATCATATTGTTTCACAATTATAATGGGGCTTGTGACAATTTTTACTTTTTATAGCCAAAAAAATAAAATACCTGTTTTATTTTTATCGTCAAAGATATCTATGTAACAAGTACATAAATTTAGGGTTTCATGGACGAGACAATTTAGGGGTCGAGTAAGCGCAACGTAGCGAGTCATCAAAACCCTATTATATGTACCTCTTACATTCAATTGGGCTTCCAAACTATCAAGAGATGGCGCTGATCACAAATCTCTAGCGGTACATGTCAGATTCATTTTGTATGGTCTTCTATGGCGAATGCGTGCTCTAGTTGTGGTAATTTGTGTTTTATTAGTGTATTTGGTAGATTTGTTTAGATTTTATTATTATTAATTATTGACTATAGTTATATTTACATTAGCCATTAGTTGTTTTGTAGTTTTTTATTGTAGGTAAGTAATTATTAACTGTAGCATTATTTTGTTTAAGATAGGTTATCATTTTTCTTTGTTGATATTAGTTTGTAGTTGTATATATTTTCTAGTAGTATTTAATATTAATATTTTTGTAGTTATTTGTTGTTGTTTTCAGTAGTTTTATTTTACTTTTAGTTTAAATAGTAGTATGGATTCATTTATTTAGATAGTATATGTAAGTTCGCACGTTGCTCTTTATCTTCTAGAAGCATGGTAGAAGGCCAGCAAATAATAAATAGTGGCCACATAATATTATGTGGAAGTACATGAACAATATCATCGCAATTTTCAATTCTCTTTTCCATGCCTTTAATTTGTCACACTGTCACACATCATTGTTACACCCCATTTATTCTTCATACAAACTAGTCTTTCTCCTTTTTTTGAGAATGAATGAAATCGAACTGTTCGACTTTTATTAGCAGAAGATCTGCAGCCATCAACAATGTAAATTTTTCTGTTTTTAACAGGTTTTTTTGGAGAAAACTCCATATTAACTTCTAATCTACAAATTAAATGTAGTACTTATTTAAATAATACGTCGTAGATAAATGTAATACTTCCATTGAAATTCTTCTATAGTCACTACTGTTGATATAAATTTAGCAAAAATAACAAATAAGTTCAAATTCTTTAAATAAATAAAAACTCAGAATAAACGTCAAAAACACAATGTACCGCGAGACGTAGTTCAGAATTCTGCCGCTAGTTAGCGTATTTTAATATTGGAAGCCCAATATTATTTTTCTTAGTTTAGAATGACAATTACACAATATTTGACACATGACGTTGACATGAAAGAATTTGATAATTTCGAAGTGAGCTTTTTTCTGTTGTTTAATTACTAAGATAATTACTGTTGTATGTTAAAAAATATTATATCTTATCCAGTATTTCTACTTGCCTTAGAATATGCTGTTTTGTTATTTTTGTTTATTTGTTTCATTTTAACTGTCAAATTATTGAATTAGAACCTATGGGGTAAATAGCTCCGTGGTAACGAATCGGACTGTGGATTGTGAGATCCTCAGTTCGAATCTCACTAACTACAGTTACCAATTTAAATCTACCCCTGTGGTTCCCCCTCCACTAATATCTTTGGGGGCTATGATTTGACGGCTGGTAACCGCACTTCATACGAAAAAATATATCACTTACCGTGATCAGCGTAAGCAGAGTGCCACACCCATAATGGGTAAAAGCGTGATGATATATTTATTTATTTATTTTAGAACCTAACTATTTTTCATAATATTTTACTTTCTTCGCTGCCGGAATAGAAGTGTTGCCAAGGAGACACTTTTATGCCAGCGGCGACAATATTGAACTTCTGCTTTATTTATAGTTCTCGAGAAATAAATTATTAAAAATTAGAAGAGATACGTGACGTAGTTTTGGTGAAAGAGAGATTTGGACAGAAACAGCCAGTCGTTGGGCTACCTGTCTTTTTTATGCAGCTCGTTTTAAAAGTTGATAAGAAAATATATAGAAATTAACGTTCAATGATTTTGAAATAAATTGCTTAGTATAAAAATAATACATTAATAGAAAATGTGAGAAATTAACTATTATGCATGTACATTTTAAAGCAATTTTCAAATAATTGAACAATGAAATACAAAAAAGTGTTAGACAAAGAAGGGTGGCCCTATAACATCTATTTGTCTCAGCCTCGATTTCACTTTCACTACGTCACGTCAAGGAGTAACTTGCATTATTTGATTTGCAAATAGAACATATCATAAAACTATAAGATTATATGAATTTTTTTATGTTTCTTTGAATTCTACTTTGATTTTGATCATAGATTAAATGAGCATATTCAAATAAATATTTTCTATAACACTGTTTTGGAAAGTGGGCATTCCACTACTAAAAATTGTTATGGAATCACTAACATTCCATACACGGCGTATGGAATATTTTCGACGAATCAGAACCGCTTATTAGTGCGACATATGAAGTATCTTGATTCAGTTACTATGGTTACGTCTGTTTGTTTTAATTTGATTTATTTGAGTTTGATGTTTTCAACAGTTTTATATTTGTATTTTTGAATAATTTCCAAAACCTTTTTATAGAAAGAATAGTCTACAACATGTAACGGAATGGCATATCCCACACTCGCAAACCGTAGCCCTCGCCTTCGGCTCGGGCTACAAACTTTTTGCTCGCGTGGAACATGTGCCATTCCATTACTTGTTGTAGAATATACTATTACAGAGACCTGTGTAAGCAGAATCTCACAACCAAAATGGATAAATGGCATGATGATATATATTTATTGTACTTATACGATTGACAGATGATATTTGTATCCTGTTTTATTTGTACTACTAGTTTATATGTATACAGGTATTTCATTTTCTGGTCTAGAATAATACAGATCATCATAAACTGTTGGTACTTATCATCGTGTTTAATTTAATATTGTTTCATTTAACATTTCATTCATTTGGAATTGGACACATAAATCAGCTGTACTTTACAAACAATTAAACAGAATATTCCATTGTAGTTTTGGGCTAGTGATAATGTATCCGAGATAAGTTTTTGTGGAGCAAATGATTTGATGTGTAACAATTCCCATCCTGCAGCATTACGGAATAAAATTACCAACATAAATTTAGAGTAGTGCACAATTCACAGTTGCGACACGAACGCTTTTAAATTCATATCTACAAATTGGAGCACTCTCGGCAGTCGACACTGCACAGCGCGTAGAAAGTTTTGATAGATGTGGAAATTTGCAAACGAGTAAAAAGAGATCGGCGAACTGAACTGAAGTGAGCAGAGACTGCCGTTTGACTTCGGTGAGAGATTCTGGAATGGAACCATGCTACAATTCACTTTTCGGATCACTTCGTTTCGTGACAATGGGTAGATCTTTTTGGTTGTTTTGTCTGATCAACTAGGGCAGCCCATTCGAAGTGATTGGTTGATTTCCCTGTACAAAAAGTACTTTAACTTTACTATATTTTTAAACGATGTTTATGGTATGCGATATCTGGTGGTATTGTCTATTACGGGAATAATATTATATTAATACGGTACATATTATAATAAATAAAATAAATATATCATCACGCCTTTCACCCATTATGAGTGTGGCACTCTGCTTACGCAGATCTCGGTAAGTGATATATTTTTTCGTGGCAACTGTTATTTGTAGGATTCGAACTGAGGATCTCACGATCCACAGTACAACACATTATCACGGATCTATATACCCCATAATATAACACATACAGATAAATTTTTAACTGTCAGTGATTGATTGCTCTTGCAGTTTCTGTTTCTGCTATTTTTCTCGAAACATATCCCCGTGTATTTAGTACTAAAGTAATATTTCTATTATATATTACTAAACAGTACGTATCCTTGGGCATTTGTAAAAATATATTTTCTCTCTGCACGAGCTCTGTTTTTGGGTTCTTTAAGAGAAGTGTTTTAACCTCGGTTTTAGTACTGTACAATGTTCTCAAATTATTCTATCAAATAAATACTTCAAATAAAAGTGGTAAATAATATATTTCTCTGTAAACTTTATACGAAGATTTTTTTATAAAATAATTCTAGAATCTTCTACAACGCTAAAACCGAGACTAAAACACCCAAAAACAGAGCTCGTGGTACCAGCGAATATTTTGTTACTAAATAACTCCAACGGTAGTTTTGAAAACTATCTTGTACCTTAATTTAAAGATGTTTTAGTTTTCCTTGAAGGCTAAATCGACTACCTAATCAAACTGTTGATGTACTTGATAAACAAAAGTTTATATAATCTAAGGACATAAAGGACCTGATAATGCATACCAATTCCTGGGGATATGTACCGAAGGAAGAGGCAGACTTTCTATATATTTCCGGAGAAATTTTATAAACAATATAATAGAACATTTATGTGACTACATTTATTTACAATCCCTACTGTTTTAGATTCACAACACACGACAACTTTGACGTCATAACATTTTAATAAAATTATAAATAACAATTAAGACTTTTTAAAACTGTAGATAGTATATTCAATATAGAATAAGTTTAATAAAAATAAAATAATTTTTAAATTGTGAAGGAAACCATTGAAATGTGCACAAAAAAAAATAATTAATTGTTAAAATAGCAAAAATTTATCTTACGTATAGTGAGAGCAATTTAGATATTTACAATAAGAATATTTATATTTCTATTAGTAATATGATGTTACAATCTAAATAATATAATATTACTAAAATAAATATTAATATTGTTATTGTAAATATCTAAATTGCTGTCACTATACGTAAGATAAATTTTTGCTATTGTAACAGTCCATTTTTTCCGTGTGTCATAGCGAGATTTCATTGCCATTTTGATATTGCTCAAAATTTCTATATATTCAATTTACAGCAAAAGTGTAAATACAAAAGTTGTTTAGAATTTAAAAATGCATTTGGTTACCTAAACGTAAATATTAATATTCACGCTAATCAATATAAGGTTTTTGCACGGTTCCAAATAAAAATAACAACGTTGTAAAGTTTGCTATTTTTCTGAAAAATGTATTTTTACGTATTTTCAAAACTACCGGATCGGTAGAATAAAAAAAACTGTTTTTCTTTTAATATCACAAATGTTTCAGGTAAATAAGTATAAACGAATACAACGTCTTCAATTTGTATTATTTCATTTTAAAGGTAAACAATATTCATGTGTATCTAAAATAGCATGTCAGTTAGTCTGTCTACGGTTTCTGCTATAAAATCAATCGATATAAGAACAACATTTGATAGATGCATACAGTAAGATAATATTGCACATTGCAGCACTGATAGTATGTAAATTTCCTGAATGGAATCTTGGCGTCTTAAGAGAGCGTTTCCCTCATTTTGGAGAAATGGCGTGAAGGTATAATTTGTATATTTTGCATTTGATGGCGAGGAAAAGTAATGAAACGGGGACTGAACAGGCATGCAAACTATCTAAATTTAGAGAGTCCAATTACAGAGTCTCCTTGAACTAGCTAAATTGGTTTCATTGGGACATCTTAGAAAACGTTGTTAGAATAATGCTTGCTCGAGCGCTAGAAAGTGAGAGAAATAAAAACAAATGTACATCATTTGAAAGTAACGCATCTACAAAATACTCTTTAAACACAATCACACCAAATAGTTCAGTGTTTGTTTTTAACGTATGAGTACTTAAGATAGGTTGTGACCTTCCACAGGAAATTATTACGTTTGTTAAACATCTGGCGCTTCTTCATTTCGGCCCTAGACACCATATGCTGGAAATGTTTCACCCAGTTTGCTACCCTTTAACTCCTGAAACTGGAGATTTGTGGCAATACATTAAACTGAGATACTTTTGGACTTCTAAATATTCAAAACCCTTTTTGACATGAACACCCTTGGTGACGCTATAGTTATGTCTAGCTTGTAACCGAATACCACAAAAAACTATTAGGTTCCTAAGCAACCATGGACGAACAAAAAGCCTTAAAGCCACAGACGACAAGCAAACAAGAATATAATTAAATGTTATAAACTACATTTTGAATTACTGTACAATTTGTTTGTAAATAAAACAAATGTAAGATATTTATTCAATGGGAGCCTGAAGCAGTTGTATATTTTATTAAATTTAATTGAATGAGATTTAAATTGTCCCGAAAAATAAAATATTGATGTATGGTTCTGAATGTTGGGTATGGATGAAGAGGTATAACTACTATGGAATTGGGGTATTTGAGAGGATTGTGTGTGGTAAGATGAATGTTGCTAAAAAAGTGGGAGTCAGTTGAGGTGGTTTAACTATTTCGAAAGATTGATGAAATTAATATTTGCGGGCGAGATTGAAGGTGAACGATTCCGTGCGCATCTGAGGAATAAATGGTTTGTTGCGTGAACGAACGATTTCCTGAAGAATAGACGAACATGTATGAATGTGGACGAGGCGAAAGTGGTAATGTTTGGAGGAGATTGATTGTTGGTTGAATATGTTTCAGGATTCGTACTGATACTCGTATAACGGTATGTTATGTATAAGTATGTTGTGATAAAACTAATTAGATTTAGGAAGCGTAGAGAACATAAGAAACAATTGACAATCGCAGCTGTCCAGTAGATATAAATAAATATATCATTACGCCATTTGCCCATTTGTAGGTGTGGCACTCTGCTAAAAGAAGATCTCGATATTATAATATATTTTTGCGCATGAAGTTCAGTTACCAGTCGTCAAATTAAGGTATCCAAATTGGTAGTGATGAAGAAACCCCAAGGGTAATATTATGTTGTGGAAATTTTCGAAAATTTGTCGGCTGAGGCTCGAACCGAGGATTCAATTGTCCACAGTCCGAAGCGTTGCCACGGAGCTATTTCCAGTAGATATGGGTTACAAACCAAACATATCTTGTCTCTGAAGATGTTAAAGACAAGATGTTCTTAAAACACTTGAATCTCTCTTATCTGAAGAGAACCAACTATGTTGAATCTCTACATAGAATTAAAAACACAAGGAAATTATTAATTAAATTTGATTTATAGAGAAAGGAAAATTATGTACAAGCCTCTGCAAGCTTATGGAAAACTCAAATTTTAATTAAAGCTTAATATAAAATAAACAATATTTTAAGGGTGCTGGAATTGGTAGTGTCGTGAAATGTTTGTTAAAAGTTGAGCTCTTTGTGATTTCTGCCACCCACAAAAGAAAGTGAACATTAGGATGAGTAACCAAAAATATTCGGAAGCCATTAGCTCATTGCGCCTGGCTCTACAAAACAGGACACTCCACCACTCCAATTTTTAAAATGAGGGGTCTTATTTAAGTCTGGAAGTCTCACATCTTGTTGCACTCGAAGTAGGGTTCCAAGCTATACGAATTCCAATTAATCATCTAATCCGCAAGAATGATAAATTCCATTCGCAAACCAAAACTAGTTTACCGACTTGGTCAGTGCACAGTAACGGAGAAGACAAATGAGTTCCTATCCCGTATTTGCTACCGACAGCACGCGCGCAATCAGCACACAACTTCTTTCTCCTTCTCTCTCTGTCTTCTTTATTGTGTAGAACTGTAGAAAATGTTTCTGTAATACAGCAGTGGCTGCAAACATTGCATACACACTAGAACATTGAGTCGCCGTGTATTTTTGGTAAACAAAATAGTGTTAAAAGTTTGAGAATACACGAGCGAACGTTCATGTGGATTGGAGATCAAAGCAACCTTGAGATGTGACCGCGTATCGATGAGCTCTAATCGGACAAATGCTTGACATTCACACGAGCCAGACGTAAATTAAAAATAGTATCGTATATCGCTTGCTACGGTGATTATGATTATTTATTGTATGTAAACAATATTTTGTTTTGTGTTTGTAACAAATGAATGTTTTAGTTGAAACTACTTATATTCGAAGGTTTTAACGGAAATGTCAAGTACTAGAAAATTGTAATTTTTGTACCATGAAAAGTGGAAAAATAAAATGTTTCCACTGACCGTTAACACAAAACATGTTGCTAAGCTAATATATCTGGTTAGGTTCAGCAGATGCAATACTTATTAGTCAGTCATTAATGTAACTATGGATACCCGTTACATATACATATTACCATACTGTTCCAAATAAAATGCAACATAGATTTTCAATCAAACAATTTTTTTTATTCTAATAATCTAGGTAAATACAGAAGTATTGTAAAAATTCAATTGATTACACGTACTAAATTACTTTCATTTTCTTCATTTCCCGCAGTTTTCTAATTAATGTTTTTTTTTTAATGGGGTACATAGATCCGTGGTAACGCATCGCATGTGGTTTGTGAGATCCTCAGTTCGACTCCCACAGTCGACAGTTACCATTTTAAATTTACTCCTGTGGTTCCTCATCCACTAACATTGTTCAAGGCTATAACTTGAAGACTGGTAACCGCAAAAATATATCACGCAGTTCTTCTGATTCTTAACATTCATGTGGTTGTAGGCTCTCTCTCCTCTTCGTCTACTGTATTATTACTATAGTATATGATTTATGTCTCTTTTAAATCATTGATCTTCCCCCATTCTCATCACGTGACCATACTACATTAATTGTCTGGATTTCCCTCCATGCATTTTTTTAACATCGCCAAATTTCTTTATTTGCAATTTAGTCCAAACTCGATACTTTACATCCTTTTCTTTTGTAGTCCCTTATCATAGTCTTAACTGAGTAAGCGAACCGATAATACCATCTTTAGAAATGAAACGGTAACGTCCCACCTTCGAATGTGAAGGGTCCTGGGTTCTTATCGGAGATAATATTATGGATTACACATAGTGGAGTGGTCTTCGACAACTTCAAAGATAGTGGGAATTTCAGTCCTATCCCAAATCTCAAGTTTCAGTAAGGCACAATTGGTTAAAAACTCACTGTCAATATATTAGAAGTGTACTAATACAGCATCCTTATTATGTGTAAGGAAGTAACAATGAGTCACATGCTGCACCTCGTTTTACTCGTCGAATTCAATGAGTCTTTAGCCCATTTTGTATACGGAATGTTCGTTTGTTACAGATCAGATAATCCGTCCCCGTTTGCTTGGCGACCGCGAACCCTATCGTCAGTTCGTCCGGCGCGAAGTAAAGTAAACCATTTTACGGCAAGTTGAAAGGAGATCGTCCGTATTTAGTCACGGTATCTAACCATGTAAAAAGGTCAAAAGAAACGAAATCAAAGTGTGCTGCGCTGTGCAGAGCGGCGGGCGCGGAGTGGAGGCGGCTGAGGTCGCCGGCGAGATTGACCCCGATTCGGCGCCCCGGACCGCCAAGACCGTTTCCTAGAACGGGACATGCAGAGTGCTGCACTACGCAGGCCGCGGGCTCCACACACATGAGTTGATGTTGCAGCTACTGAAATATAATAATACGAACGCTCACTGATGTGAAAATGCAAATCGAGAGAGGCAGCTAGTTGAGGGATATCTGTCTTTATTGTACATTGTTTTTACATAGCAACTCCTTAACATACGCATAGCAAACGCAATTGTTCTACAATTAAGTGTTACTCAGTGTTAGACATCCGTCTTCCTTAGGCTCGTTTTTCGCATTCGTAAAAGGCTACAAGTGCGAGGTCCAGTATTACTATATTTCAGTGGTTAGAGATATTAAATAGTAAATTTTACGTTTTAAAATAACTCCGTGGTAAAACATTAGATTGCAGATCGTTAGGTCCTCAATTCGATTAGCACTGCCAATAAACCAACTACTTTGGAACATTAACTCAAAATGAAAATATAATAAATATATATCTATCGGTATATCGTCAAATCTTTCACCAAATTTATTTGAAATAAAAAACTCCCAGATATGTTATAGATTTAAACATATATTTTAAAATTTAAAAACCAATTTTCCAAAAAAAATGTCAACATGAAATTTTACACGAAAATAAAACTACATTACATTTATTTGATAATTTACTTTTTCCAGGTCTTGTAAATAAATTCAAGGTACGTTTTGAAATAAATAAATAAATATAATCATCACGCCTTTTACCCATTTCTGGGTGTGGCACTCTGCTCAAGGCAGATCTCAGTATTGTGATATATTTTTGCGCGTAAAGTGCGGTTACCAGCCGTTAGATCACGGCCTCCAAGGATGGGGGAGCCACAGGGGTAATTTTAAGTGAGGTAAATTTTTGAAATAAAATTTCGAAAATTTGTAGGCTCGAACCAAGAATTTTATGATTCATAATCTGATACATTACCCCTTTTTCAAAATTTTACAGGAATTCCAGGACGATAGACATCATGCAGAGTTGTTATTGAAAGGGGAACCACAAGGGTAAAGTTTAAATGACAACTGTAGGCTCCTTGACTATGGGGTCCATAGTTCAATGTTTTACCATGGAGTTATTAACTCCCACTTATATCTTTAAAGGGGGGGGGGGAGGGGGGGGGGTTTGTGCGGAGGCATGACTTGACAAGTAATCGCATTTCACACTTCAAAATGTATCACTTTTTGATATCTGTGAAAATAGAGTACCATACCAAAATAGATAAATGGCGTGAAGAAATATTTATTGATTTTATTTTTATATTCAGGTATAACATTGAGTTCTGTAGTAGGATTTTGGTCGATTACTTATTGAAGAACTGTTGTACCTCATTCAATTTTCTAAAAGGGTCAAATATGTATAGTATTGTACTTAAAATTGAGAAGAATGTTAAGTTAACTTAAGTTAACGTGGTTTGGCCATCTCGAAAAGCTGGTGAAACTAATATATGCGGGCGAGATTGAAGGTGAACGTTTACATGGACGTCCGAGGAATAAGTGGATGATTGTTGATTTACGAATTTGTTAGGAATGATTCCGAGTGTGAAGAATAAACGAGCATGTATACCAATAGCCAACTGTTTGATTGTTTCCCTGAGGGGAATATAATATGATGTCATGTATGTATTGTAGTTATATTTAATTTTTGCACACATGAACTTTCTAATTAATGTCAAAAAAGTCTTCCTATTAGATGTCATAGAGTGTCTGAAAAGTCAACGTATCAATTACCAAGTATATTCAGTATAAATCTATTACGAAACAGAAGTGAATAATAAAAGAGTAGCACATTTATTTATAAACGACTGGTAGCACAAAAACAGTAATCATGACTCATTAATAATTCTCACATAATTAATTCTATTACATACACATTATTTGTATCACATCCGCGTGGCGATGGATAAAGTGAGCTGCTGAGCTGTAATACTTCCTTGGCTCACATCTGAGAAACAAGAACGTAACAAGCGTGATTCAAGACGGGAATGCACTTTTCAATTACAACGAGTAGAATGTAAACCAAAGCACAATTAATGTTGCCGGTTGAAATACTTTAATTTTGACTATTGTCATCGTGTAATTTCCTTCGTGCTCCCTATATTCGCTCCACACGTGTGCAGTACGTGTGTGGCTGAGCTAACCACGGTAACCTTGTTGGTAGCTGTGTAAGGTCGCTCCGTCGGTCGACTGGTCTCATGCACGAGTTAAGATATCAAACTGCCTCGTGTCGTCGTTTTAGCTTGGGTTTGGTCTTGGTTCTTCTTGTCCGAAGTGTTTGAGGTCCGCAACTAACAACTAAGTTGTGTAGTGACCGTGTCTGAAGATACATGACGGATAATTGAATTTAATGGAAGGATGACCCACGAAATTGGGCGAAAATGCTGCGGAACTTCACAGTAATTAATTTGATTGATATCTTGAATGTTGAAATTGAAATATACTGCAATAAATAAATATATCACCATGCCATTTACCCATTTCGGCTGTGGTGTTTAATAGTATATTATATGAGGGAGTATGATAGTCATTATTCATGAAGATGAAGTTTGCATCATGAGCCGTAGGCGACTGATGCATATCATCCTAGTGAATAATGACCATAATACCGAATATAATCTACACGTTTTCTACTCCTGTAAATTCGAAAATAGTGTTTAGCAGATTTGAAAATAATCGAAATCAGTTGAAAACACACGTTGAAAAATGACATCATCAAAATTCAGAATGACAACTGAACGCTGTTAAATGTAAGATGGCCGTAGGAAGGGTAATCCTCATCACGGCTCTAAAATAAAAGGGAAAAATTTATTTCTGGTTCTGTGATTGGTCGAGAAGAGTGAATTATGAATCCATAACTCACTGTTGTGAATTGTGGATACTTTCAAGGAAAAATTAAAATAATTTTAATATATTTATTTATACAGGAGTAGAAAAATAGTTATTTATGATATAAGTGTTAAAAGCGACCTTTTAATGGTAAGTGGGGAAGTTTGTGAAACGAGGTGGAGCCGAGTGAAACAACCCCACGAACGAAATAAATAATTTTTAACATGTATATCATACAAAATTTTATCTACAATCTTCCTAGTGTATATAGAAAATACTAAAAAAAGCACAGAATTATATTTTGACAGGTAGTGTTATATTTGTTGATTTATTGATACAAATCGTTAGCAACGTGTTAAAAGTAACAATAAAATCACTTTTAACACGTTGCTATGTTATTTTTAACACTAGTGACACTTTAACTTGCTAAGCAACCGTTAAAAGGGCCACATTTAACAGCGGTCGTAGATATAATATATTATTACTGTTTTATATCGCAAAGTAAAATAAAAAAATGTCATGGTTTACTATGAGCGCCATATGAAAAATAATAAATAACAAAAAATAATATCAGTAACTCGTAAATGTTTAGATATAAACAAAATTAAAGTACCTTTAAAAACTGTAAACCAGAATCTTATATAACAAAAAATCGGCAAATCTACATTTTGTCCAATATCTTGTGACTTATGCATTCAATTGGAAAATAAATACATATTTAAACTACGCTACTAACGGGGCAACTTTTGTCTAATTTAACCAACCTCGTAGCTTAAATAGGACACACAATTCGTAACAAATGAAGCATGATATCTAGGAATGCTAGTGGAAAGCAATTTTAAAGAATGATAATATTGCTACACTGTAAACAAATTAAGAAGTCGTTTTCCGTATAAGTAAATCAGAATAACTCAATTTCGCTTGTGGGATCGATTCTAGACCCATTACTTCAAATGGTAATGTTTATCATGCTTAGTAAATATTAAATATAAGAATTATAGCTGCATACTACTGTAAATAAAAACTGTTGCTACTGTAATAAATTCACATTATTTATTAATGTTCCGCCAGCATTGTGGTTTCCATTCAGGTTAATTTTCTTCAATACAAAACGAAATTCACGGAGTTCAAAGATCGTGTGATAATCATTTGAAAGCAAACTAAATTCGGGACAATAAATCAACAACAATAAATTTTGGAAAACGTATCCACAAAACATCAATATTCGCGCGTTCCACCGCAACTGGACTGCAACGACCACAAAACAAACAAACCGAACAATGCGAATATATAACCATTGCAACACTTGATCTGTGTCAGATAAATGATCTGCAGAAAATTAAGGTTAGCTGAGAAAAGAAAAAATATGTATTTATTAACAACCGCCTGGCTTTGCGTATCGAGCGAAGTCAACGAAGTGGAAACAAGAGAGAGAAGTGGTACACGATCGCTTAACAAAGCAGGCGTAGGCGGCAAAAAAAAGAAATTGGTCCGTGGACTCGTGTACTGACACTTTCATGTATAGAAAAAGTCCAGCCCGTAATTACGATACTGAGAGAAGGGAATCGTGAACTGTTTGCATTTTTTATTAGATAAACGTGATTTACGTTCTTTCTCTGAAGGCTGAAGGTTTATTGTTGCTAATTTCATTTCAATGAATTTATCCCAGTAATGTGCATGTGCTCTCTAACCTCTCTACTCACACATATATATCCTTTTTAAATTACATTCTTGTTACTTTCAAAATTCCAGTTTCTCCTGTTAATGAAATATATTTCTATAACACTATTTTGGAAACTACGCATTCTACAACTAAAAATTGTTATGGAATTACTAACATTCCATACGCCGGGTATGGAATATTTTCGACGAATCAGAGCCGCGATATATGAAGTATCTTGATTCAGTTACTATGCTTCCGTTTGTTTGTTTTAATTTAATTATTTGAGTTTGACGTTTTCAACAATTTTATATTTGTATTTTTTGTATAATTTCCAAAATCTTGTTATAGAAAGTATAGTCTACAACATGTAACGGAATGGCATATCCCACACTCGCAAATCGTACAAACTTTTTGCTTGTGTGGAATATGTGCCATTCCATTATTTAGTAGAATATACTATTTTTCACTGCTACCTTAGCATCAGGCCATTATTTATGCTTGCTTCATAATACCGGAAGAGGGATTATTACGGCAAAATGTTACTTTTTTGTAGCATATAGGGATTGCAATGCTATTTTTTTATATTGTTGTTCAGAATTAAAAAATGCATGTAATTTAGTTATCTAAAGTTTTGTATTTCACTATATATCAATCAAATTAAAGTTAATATTTATTAGAAAATTGTAATACGACCATTAAACAATATCGAAAAATATTTGACACTTCAAAAAATAAATTTAGATTTATTTATTACAAAGTTGTATTATTTTCTGTTGAATTCTAGATTTGTAATGATATAGTAGCATAAATATTTTCATTTCATAAATTTTTGAAGCATTTCATGGAAATAAGTGATTTAGAATGTATTTCGTCGGATATAAAATAAAATAAAATAAATATATCATCACGCCTTTTACCCATTATAGATGTGGCACTCTGCATACGCAGATCTCGGTAAGTGATATATTTTTGCATATGAAATGCGGTTACCAGCCGTCAAGTCATAGCCTCTAAAGTTGTTAGTGCAGGGGGAACCACGTGGGTAAATTTAAATTAGCAATTGTCGGTAGTGGGATTCGAACTGAGGATCTCACGGTCCACAATCCGATGCGTTACCACGGAGCTATTTACCACGTAAATAAATTTTCAAAAATTATTAATTAATTAAGTATTAATTAATTTAAAGAGTTGTAAAGATTGTATTATCAACATTTATAATGAATAGTACGTTGATGAAAACGAGTGCGGTTATGAGGCTCTTAACTCACGGGATAAATGACATATAACTCACGGGAGTAGATAAATAAATTTAAAATTGTTTCATGAAATGTCATATATTTTTCGTTTTTGTATAATATTTTCGATCATGTCTCGATCTCGAAAAGTAGGGCCGAAATCTAAAAATGTTTCAATGAGGATTGAAAATTTGCGCGATAATGATACCACGTGGGTAGATCGACACAATGAAATTAAAGACATGCTGTATGATACAGGCTAGCAAAAACATCTTTAGAATTTTTATTATAATTATATGCCCACATCAGATTTTTATCTTCTCAACCGATAATAAATTATTTGATAGCTACCTTTGCTGTTTTTGTCATAATTACCATTTCATCTTGCTTTAACATTGCAGAAGTATATTGTTACCATTTAAAATTCGTAACTTAGAAAGTATACCATACACTTTTGCTAGGTGCGCTCTTCTAGACCGAAAGGTAACTTAAAGAGTAAATCGATTACTATTACAAAGTGCAAGTAGATCAATCGTGTCTGTGAAAATCAAAACATTAACTTAAATAATCATGGAGTTTTATTATTAATTCTATTGAAATATGCATTATCCTATTAATTCTGCAAATTGAAGTTTCAAAGTTTGTTCATTTTCTCCAATAAAGTTAGTCATTTTGTCGACAGCAGAAAATCTATACATTCAGCACGCATGAGAGAAAAGTTGCATAAACCTCAGGAAGCCAGTTAGAAAGTTCTGCGTTTTGAATGTCGTATCCTCGCTTATATCTTTTCATAATATATTTATATTCATAAAATTACTTAAACCTTGCTCCCCAAATGATATTTTACTACATTATTTCGATACTTTAATCGTTAATCTAATTTTAATTTCGGTTTGGCATTGAGCAAATGTTGATTCACGTGTTTCCGCTATAATTAAATTATTTGTCCACGTGGCTGATATTTTAGACGCGTTATCACATTTATGTTAAATTTATGCAATGTGTTATATAATTATAAATAAATTTGTTGCTTTTAATATAGATAATATTAGCAAATAAACTTACGATTGGCTGAGAGACGAAAAAGATGAAAGAAGGTATTTACTCACCTGAAAAAGAAAAACTGGTATTAATATAAACATATTACATAAATCAATAATAGTTATTCATGTCACTAGTGAGTTAGAGGCCTTATTTTGCCTCTATCTCATGTGGGATATACAAGACAAATATTAAAAAATAATAAAAATTAATTATTTGTATTTGTAAACATCAAATTACCTCACTGAGTGACATAATATGTTAGATTACTCCACTAAAATGTTAATATTAATATGTTCATTATATCCGTTGTATAGATAAATAAATATATCATCACGCCATTTACCCATTTTGGGTGTGACACTTTGCTTTTACAGATATCGATAAATGTTATATTTAAAAAGGTGTGAGAAATAAATATATTTTCGTATACATAAATTGACATTGAACTTTTCATCGGTATATATTATTAATTATCGAATAAATATGCATGTGTTAAATTATAATTATTTATGGATTAATTTTATCTGTCTTTGATAATAAATTAACAGAAAAAACGTGATAACAAACAAGGTTAAATATTACAGGTTCAATATTAAAATTTTAAAAAAGTTTGTAATCTAATACATCTAGCACGCGTCGCAAAAAATTAATAATATACGAAAAACAACATAAAGATAATTTGCCGTAATTTACCAATATTGATAACAATGTTTATAATAGAATTTAATAATTATCGTTAAAGAACAGTTTAATTTCAACATACCTTATTTTAAATTAGAATGAGTTAATAATAAATTTGTTTCCAATATATGAGCAAGATATAAATAGCAGTGCCTGCAAATATTTAACCTGTATTCAGAATGTTAAGCAATCAAACTGATTCATAGTAAATAATAATTAAAGTGTTACGGTTGACAAAGAAGTAGAACGATAAATTATTTTGCATAAAAGTTGTAATAGCCAGCAATTGTTATATGAACAATATCACATCGTTAAAGGATATTACTGAGTAATTTGCAATACACCTTTATGCAAATATACTAGTAGATCATTATTCTAACAAAGCAAAGAACAAAATATTATTTACACAACTTTGAATGACGGAATACCGTAAAATATACAACCTAAAATTCAGGAAGTTATACGATGGCTAGATTTTTTCCTTGCCGCATAAATATAAAATAACGCAAACTTTATATGCCAACAGTACATGAGCAAAAATATTCCCTAACACCGAAACAGAATCCCATCAAGACCTGGAACACGGAATAGGGTATAGGACTACCGCGCTGTTGGTGGGTGTCGATCTACTCCAACCCGTGCGTCTTCGTACATACCCTGAATTTCAGCTAAGATGAAATACAGTACAGCTTTCTTGTGGTGCGGTTCACGTCACTATCTTCTTTCTCACTTCTCCCACTATTGCTGATTCACCGCACCACAAGAAAGCTGTACTGTACGTAGTACGTACTAATCAATCATTAATGTAACTACTATGTATAAATAAATCTTTTATTAAATGTTTTGAAAAAATCGTCGAACACTTGAATTTTTGTTACAAATGAGACATGTTTTAGTGTAATTGTTACCTTTAGATTGTCTTTTGTTTTTTAGTAATGGCGAAAATCGTTATTTTTTATGAGGAATTTGGACAGAGTTTGAAATTCTAAGAACAAATAATGTTAAAAAAGTTAATATTGTATTTTGAAATTTTCGAAATCAAAAATACAATCAAGAGTTTCAATCTTTAATAGAAAAAATCTGATGTGGCCAGCACATAACCTCCTGCCCAATACAATCTTAAACGGTACAAAATAGTATTTGATGATACAGAAAAATACTTTATGATTGTTTATTTTCTATTTATATTTGAAATATTTAATTTTCTTTTGTATATTTATTTAATTTTTTGACATATTTCACTAAGAAAATAGCTTCATAATCACAATGACATGTCAAATTTCGTAAAAATTTAAAATTTTTAAGTGTTTCTATGCAAGATATATAAAATTTAATTTCTTTATATTTTATTATCTCTAAATCGAATGAAAATTAATAAAATGAGTGTAATCAAAACAGAGGTAAAATTAAATATTCTATAATTTATAAATAACATATTGTTTCTAATTCCAGTTGCTTATAAATATGCTACTTCCTTTAGCCATCTTCTTCCTCCTAGTCTCTATTCTACTAATTATTTATTTGCATCTTTTCTTCTGCTTTCCACATATGCCGTAGCCTTTTCACTATGCCTTTTTCTTTCAATTCTTGTTCCCTGTCATAGTCCAATCTTATTTTATATTCGTTTTCTGATATCTTTATTGGTTTTAATATTATTCTTTCAAGTTTGAACTATTCATTGGAAAATATTAATTAATTATCGTGCAAATATTCATTTTTATGTTATAATTTATGCATCAATTTTATCTGTGATAATAAATTAACAGAGAAAACGTGATAACATAACAAGGTTAAATATTACAGGTTCAATATTTTCAGTGGAGGAGGAAATTAAAATTACAACCGACGCTAGTGGGATTCGAACTGAGGATTTCTAGATCCACAGTCCGATGCGTTACCACAGATATATTTATTATTATAATAAATATTTGTCTAGCATTTAAAACATACATAAATGCATACGTCATGCTATATCCCACTTAGTGAGGGTAGAATGAACCCAGAATCACAATCAATCAACATTCAGTCTCCTCCAAACATTTTTCACTTTCACCTAATGCAATTCATACATGCTCGTTTATTCTTCACACTCGGAATCATTCGTTTGCGCAACAAACCATCAATCATACCTAACCACTTATTCCTCGGACGCCCACTCATTCGTTCACCATCAATCTCACTCGCATATATTAATTTCATCAACCTTTCATTCGTCATTCGCTTAAGATGAGCAAACCACTTCAACTGGCTCACTCCCACTTTCTTAATCTTAACAACATTCTTCTCAGTTTCACATGCATCATACACCAATATGTCCCGGACACGATCACGTGTAGTATACCCGTACACTCCTCTCAAATATCTCATTTCTACAGCAGTTACATCGTTCATGCTTCTTCAACCACACTCAACTTTCAGAACCATACCTCAATGTACGATTTTACTATTACTATCAACTGTGACATTTCTAAACGTTTGTTTCTTTCAAGACCTTGGAGGAAGTGAAGAAAACGCACGTGACGAACCTAGCAGTCACCGCCAACTCGGCATCGACGTCGTCCTTAGTGCAGTTAAACCCAAAACGAATCCCAACCGCGCTACTTCAGCCATTCTCGTCATCCCCTGAATAAATTCACCCCTAGTTCCATTACGCGTACGCCACCCCAGAGCGAGACGTGGAGGCTGCGCTAGCAACGAAGCCGGAGACTTACCCCTCCAACGAACGGGAGGTTTCTTAACGGAGGAAAGGAATGGGTGTCTACCTCTAGTCTTATGTGTGTAGCTAGATTTAGAAGCTGTAAGGCTGTTTGCAGAGGTAGTTGACGACGACTTTAACTCGTATAACTGCGATTTTATACTGAATTCATTTTAAGGTTATACGGGTTTAGAGGTAGTAAAATAAACTTTAACGAACTTTTAAAATCTCGGGTAATTTTAAATTGACCACATACGGTGCTTGACGAATTTACTTGTTCTGCTAATATTTTATTCTGAATTCATTTCAAGGTTATTTACATAGAAAAATGTTTCATAAAATTTACCGAACTATTCGGTAAGCGGGACATATAAGATTCCTACGATTATTTACTAAGCAATTAGAAGTATTTACAAAAAAATCTGACTCTTATTACTAATACCATGCTAATATTAACAAATAAATAAATTTAATAGTTTTATGTAAACCACGATGAAAGTAATGAATGATATCCATTTGTAATGTCATAATAATTTGAATTTGATGTAAAAACGATTATGGCCTATAATATACCAGAGTTTCAATCACAAAATTATAAATTATACTGTTGTAAATGGTACCATATACGGAAAGATGTACTAAGAAACGTTTGTGGATAAGCACAATTTCTGTCATTTATATTAACAAAAATTGTCAAATACATATTTGATAGTTTTAAGTAAACCAGATCTAAAACAAGATGAAAGCAATGAATGATGTAAGCTTTCTGTCACTGTTATAATTTGTTTATAATATAAATTTTATTAAGAAACAATGGTCAAAACATCATGGACTACAAGATACTAGAACTTCAATCACTAAATTATACTATATGTAGTTCTTATATGGTACCAGATACGGAAAATGTCATAAGAAACGTATGTAAATAATCATATTTTTTATTTATAATAACAAAAATTGTTACCTATAAATAATTGATTTATTGCTATATTTTTAAAAAACCTTATCTTTTTTTCACGATTCCTATAGCTGCCTTTTGATAGAAAATAAAATGAATAGTAAATTTTCAGAAAATGCATCTTATTCAGTTTACCTACAGAATAATTCGGTAAATTCTAAGGATTTTTTTTTCGTGTATCTTTATGATTAGTAAAAAGGAACTATATATTTTAAATCTCTGAAAATATTTATAATGTACTCCAGAGATTCTATAACTAAGTTTATAGCCAACATTAGATTAGAGATTTTTGTACAAATTGGGAAAGCTAATATGGAAAGGTTGGAAGATCAGCTGTGTAGAGTGCGTACACGTTAACTTGAAGCCACCTAGCTTAACAAACTGATAGGCTTGGTGGTTTGAAGTTAACGTGTACGCACCAGAACATAAAGAATTGGCATAGTAAAATCTAAAACCTACAAAAACCTAAAAAAAAAAAAATGGTATTTATCATGTAATTCGTCTAGTTTTAGAGAAATCATGTTAAAATTGTTATATTTGATTTGCAAAATCATAGAATATGCTATTTATACATAGACAAACTAATACATTATTTGTTGTTGCTAGCATTGGTTCTCCAAATTGAAAGAGCAACTGTTAATTATAATAATTGTTAGTCATAATAGTAAATTATTATTAACAATACCACAAAAACGTGAGAAAGACAGTATTGGGCAAAGAGATGGCAAAATCGGTAGAATCTACTATCTCTAAAAGTACGTAGAACACCCGGTGCAGTTCCAAGCGGGGGTGGATTCCACGTTCACCCTCGTAACTGCGGGGTCGTTCACCGAGCAACTCGCAGGGCACAAGACGAAGTTGGGGTGGCGTGTGGGTGTTTGCTCGCTTGACGCGAGGATTTTCATGCTACGCAACGAACTTGTGGGGAATGAAGTATGAAGTATGAAAAATCTGATAAGCTCACTTGTGTATTCATAAAGATGTTACAAGTAATTTGAGTACGGCGGAAAAGTTGACATCGTACCGTCGCCGCTCATTTAAATATATTTGCTAGTTACTTACATTTATTGCAACTTGCTGGAGATATTATGGATTGGTTTTATCAGTCTGCAATTTTAGTTGAAATTCTTGTCATAGTGTAGTTTTCTTTGGCGATGTAGAAGTGAAAAGTTATTGGAGAAATACTTGGGGATTAATTTGGATATGACATTAATTTGACTTTGAAACTGCTAAACTTCAGTTATTAATAATTTGGAGCTTATTCGAATTCTATCTGTCAATAATAATTTGTGCTGAAAATCAGGGAACACGACACTTTCCTAGGATTATAAAAAATGCTATTTTATAAAATGTTAAAACGATGAAGTAAACAGAATGACACACAAATACAAATATTACAAATGACGACAACGTGCGAATATGTTGAATAGTTGCAGCTACCAAAACATTTTACAAACAATAATTATAAAAAATTCTATATTTTGTAGAGCACTGCAGACCTGAAAACACGTCTGCTAATTTAAAAATCTTGCTTCCTGTTGGCCAAATACCCCATAAGCGGGTAGGTGCGGGGCAGGGAACCTCTCGCAGGGCCAACACAAAGATTGCATAAAAACTAAAAACCTAATATAGGGTTCAACCAGGCCTATCTGTAAATCTGTCAACCCGATATTTCAGAATATTTGCAGCGATAATCTCAAATGACTTAGTAGTAACCAAACATTTGACTAAAATAATAATTTTATTTGTTTCCTCCTGGAATAAATTTTATTTATGTATATTTTAATTATTAACCACGAAAACCCATAGCTAGTACTGTCTAAAATTCTATAATTATTTTATTGAACTAGACAACGCTGAAACTGAGCCGTTAATTATATGTTTAATGTTATACAGTTAGACCAGACAATAGCAATTTAAATTATTTATATGTGTGTGCATGTAAGTAATATAAATCGTAGGCCTGCACGCATTTTTCTTTATTAGGGGGTGCAGTGACTGCTGTTTCCCTTAATTATTACTTACACAAGACATCTAAATTTATAGGGAAGATAGAAACAAAACCGAAACTGTTCAATGCTGTGTGAAATGTATAATAATTCAAGGTAGCAATTACATGATTCTATCATATTTGCTGATCGCGGGATGTATGTTGTAAAGTAAACGTGACTAGAACTTGGGTCAATTAATCAAACACGTGTTTGTATGTCGAGGTTCCGAATCGAACTTCCGTTTGCTTAACCGTTATAAAATTGATTCCATTTCGTTCGTTTTGACGTTCTGTTTTCACTCATCTTCATGCTGTAGTATTGACTCAAATCGCGATGTATGTTTGATTATCTAATTGATGTGTACTTGAAACTTTTGGCTAATAGATGTGATTGTGGCAGGTTAATATTAAATTTGGAAACCTTTTGAACAAGATCTCTTTATGAATAAAGATGATGAATTCTTGATTTGCTGAATGGGAAATCATTAACTAATTCTTACAAATTTCTTTTCGTAAATTTAGAAATTCTCGCTTTTCTCGACTTGTGTTCTGTATTCTGTAACAACTAATTTCTCTCTTTCGTCAAAGGTTTAGACCTAACAATAAGATAAAAATGGTTATTTGTACCACTAGTTCAGAAAATGCACAGTTTCTGAATGTGTAGTTCCTGGATGTGTGATGCACATTATTTTTTGTGTCAACGATTTTGTCATAACCCTGAAGAAGGTGTAAGTGTAAACCGAAACGTCGTTTATGTAAGAAGAATAAATGCTGTATGACTACGATTTCAAGTATTCTTTACACTTTTCAATAAACACAGTCAAAAAAACATCCAGATAAGTTACACCCAGATTTTTCGATTATTGTTAAACCTGCGATTCTGAATTTCCTGCAAAGTACTCCCCTGTCCAACATCCCGCATTGCGGAGCCTTGGCCTGTCGGAGGCCCGGCGGGTGGCGGGTTCAGCTGCATGATGGCCTTGTGCAGCTCGCCAGCCTCAAGGTCCGCGCCGCCCCCAGCCGCAACCGCCCCTAACAAGCACGTGTACACACACGCAGCACACACAGCAATGTCAAGGCAGATCAACGGCGTGCGCCATGTGGGCCGAGCAGGACAAGCCACGGGTGGGCTGCGGGATGTGCGCTGTGTTTAGAGATTGAGGGTGATAAATGGTGTTTTCACGATGCGTTCAAATATATTGATTCAGTTCTGTTGCTGTGGTGGGCTGTTATACATTCAGATCAATATGTTTGTTTAAAATTGGAAATTGTTAGTAGGCCTGTTTAATTAAATTTTGCAAATTTGAAAGTGCAGTGTAGGTTATACACTAGTTGACACTATTTCCACCTTTCCAAAGAACACAACATTGCAACAGCGAACATTCATTAGTACAGTAGATTAAAACTGACATTTACCCATTTATGTTGGCCCTACTCCAGCTTGCACTAACTACACCACCTGAAGAGTCAGTGCAGAAAACTGTGCACTGGTTCTGAAATTTCTCTCATCGAACAAGCTGCACTAATTGCACTTTTATCATCGAACGTTTCAGTGTTACAAAGTTAGCCCTGGAAATACCTAGTGTCAGGTTCAAGTCTTCGTACAGACCTTATATTACTTGACATTATTCTGGCCGAGAAACAATACTAGTCCATTAATAGTATATTCCGTAACTTAACCACGGTGATAACCAAGGATCTAAGCATTCCGTATACTCGGAGAAAAAATATAGTAAATTTAAATAATCTCATTTCTTAGAAATGATTTGAATGAAATTATTTGTAGCAACAAAATATTTATTTAAAATTAGTGTAAATAATTCACTATTTATATGTATATATTAAATTTATTTGAATTAAATATTTAACTATCTATTTTTATTAACGAATATACTCGTATTTAATTTGAATAATGATAATAGTCGATTCGTGATGTTTGATATTTCTGATATTCATTTATTAGAAAGTAATAAAAATATGATAAAAAAAAAACTAATGTTATTTTTATTATGTTCGTATTTGTATGACAAAATTTATTTGTTTTAAATTTTTTCTGTTGAGTGTAATGGTAATGGAACCAGAAAATAATTTCAGGATTGTGTTCGTATTTTTGAAAGTGGTTCCTGAAAAATTTGGTTACTTTTTCATGACTCCGATGTCTTGTGATCATTTTTTTTTATTTCTCATGAAATAATATACCGGGTGACGTATTTTTTTACACAATATTAAATTATTCATTAGGCGATAGTTCGTTCCCTATGAATTTAACAACAAAAGTGTAGATACAAAAAAATGTTAATATCATACATTTCTATCATGATATAGACGTAAAATAAAATTTATAATTTTTAAATTATAAAAAAATAAACATCCGATATATATAATTAAATAGTTATTTGTTTAACTAGGCACCAAAATATCAGATTTACAGCAGAGGCTGCCGTTATCATTTTAATTTAAATTCCATTTAGATTCCGAATTACCATTTTTGTAAATAATATGTAAAATAAATTTCTGCTGTCATAGAACTCACGAAAGTCTATGACAAAGAAGAAAGTTCATATCACCTGTTTTATTTATGTTTCAACTAAATATTCAAATCAAATCTATGCAGATTCGGCGAAATGTCACACATTATTTTTGTATGATTCTGTGAATTAAATCAGTGAAAGTAATCCGTCTCAATTTTATTATCATTCGACTAGTAAAGTAGGGAATATTTTTGTATAAAAACGCGGATGTGTTTTCCATAGAGCACACAACATCCGCTGTTCTCAACCATACACCACTATGAGAACACTACAGGTAAGAAATACAGTGGGATCCAATATATTTTGAGCAATCTGTATCATATATTTTTTTTAATTTGTTTCAGTTCTTGTTAGCAATTTCCCTTGTGGGGTTAATTAGTGCAGATGTAAGAGATGCAATTAAACAACAGAAACTGAAACGAGAACTGGGCGCAGACATCCCGATCAGCAATCCAATCAGCTATGGAGGGAATAATTATGACACCATCAGTCACTCAAGTCCATTAACATCTGGCAACGCTGTACCTCTCACTGCTCCTAATGTACAATATGATCCATCAATAACAGCCAATCCTGGCATTGGAGCCGCGATTAACAACGATGTAAACGCTCATTTGGGAGCAGGATTGGGGGGAGCAGGATTAGCTCCAGGAAGCGGCTTCGGCGGCGGTTTAGCCGGAGGAGCCCATGCAGGAGGAATCGGAATTGGAGGAGGATCAGGCAATGGAGGATTCGGTCCCGGATTTGGAACATTCCTCGGTGGAACTCAAAGCAACACCCAAAGTATTGTCAATCGTCCATATCCAGTCCCTATCCCAAGACCATTCCCGGTTGCTGTTCCCAAACCAATCCCAGTTCCAGTGCAAGTCCCTCAACCAGTTGAAGTACTTCATCGGGTACCACAGCCCTTCCTTCAACCTTATCCGATCCCCGTCCCGCAACAAGTTCCAGTAGTTGTCAACCGCCCAATTCCAGTTCCAGTGCCTCAGCCTGTTCATGTTCCTGTGGATCGTCCCTATCCGGTTCCTGTCCCGAAACCAGTTCCGGTTGATATACCTAGACCCGTTCCTGTTCCGGTTCCTGCTCCGGTACCAGTTGGAGTTGGAAAAGTGATCTACCGGCCGGCATATGGACATGGACCTGGTTATGGTTACGGACCAGGTTATGGGCATGGTCATGGCCATGGATTTGGACATGGGCATGGATTTGGACATGGGCATGGATTTGGATACGGGCATGGATTTGGACACGGTCACGGATTTGGGCATGGTCATGGATATGGACATGGATTTGGATATGGTGGTCATATTCATGGAGGATACCATTATCATGGACCTAAACATTTTGGTCATTTACATCATGGACCGCATTTCCACCATCACCACGATGACTGATTTGATTAAATAACGTTATTGTTTGTACAAAATATTGTTAATTGTTATTGTTCAATTGTTGTTTCTTTCTATTGTTTTATGTTTCTTGTTGTATAGTTATTAATATATGCATTATAAATAAATACATTTCTACAGCATAATATTTTTTCTTTTTATTTAATTAAAATTCATTAAATAAAATTGAGTATTTCACAACAATGGGACACAAATAAGAGTATAATAATAGTAAGACTCTACAAAATTGTAGTTTCTAATTTTTTTATGAATATTTATATTTTATAATGCAAGATATTCTTCCAATTCCTCCGGAATTTTAAATAACAATAGTAAACTGATAATGAAAGCATAAAATTCTCACTTTTAAGTGTATATGTATTTCCTCTACAATGACATACGAAGTTATGTCCGGTATTATAAAGAAATTTAACTTAACTGTTACTTAAATTTACTGTTAGAGTAATTTATTTGTTTTTAATAAATGTACTTCATTTCAAATTACTTTATGACTTATTTAACATTGCTGTCAAAATTTGATTGTCATTTGGATAACTTAATGTAAATTTAGTATAAAAATAAACTGCACTGGAGTTAAATTTCTTTATAACATCGAGCATTATACTTATTTTAAATTTTTGAATAAGTTTTTTTTTATGGAGATGGTAAGCGAACTAACTACTTTTGGTCAAATGTCGCTTAATGAGTGGATGATTATGAATTTATGTGAACACAAACACAATGTTCTTCAGTGGGATTCGAATCGACAACCTCTAGGGTGCAAATCTAGTAATATAGTCACTACGCCACTGAGATCGGCTGAATAATACTTTTTTTTTTTTTTTTATGAAGATGAGAGGCGGACTAACTACTATGGTCATATGCCGCCTCATGAGTAGATGAATATGAATTTATATGAACAACACAAACGACCATGCTCTTCAGTGGGATTCGAACCCACGACCTCTGGCGTGCTAGGCTAGCGACATAGCCACTACACCACCGAGATCGGCAATACTTATTTAAAATGATATTTGTTTTCATTCTAATTCAACATTTAACTTGCAACCTATAAATACAATAAATGAACACACTATACAATTATAGTATAAGAAGTCTTATACAGCTTTATAATAAGGTACTATTTTACTGGGCACTGTTTTTTTTATTATTATTATAAAAATGTGTGACCAAGCTTTGAAACCATGGACGGGTTTTGTGATATAAGATAATTCTATTATTCTGACATACGTATTTCCTACTCTAAAAATAAGATAATTTTTAATACACTAATACGCTAAGTGAAATATATCAAAATATGTATGTATTGTTGAATACATTTTTATTTGTTTCAATTTTCTTCTTTAATGCATTTATATTAGAAAAAAAAATCAAGCATTTGTAAATAATTATTAAGTATTTGCCTCTGTTTCTGTTTTGAGGCTATATTGGGAAAGTACTTAATTAATTTGACATAGTATTTTAAAGCTACTAGTATATTTAGAATTGGATATCGGAAACTTCCTCTTCCAAAATACAAATACAAGTTTTTGCAAACATTTCGCCTATTCATTATACAATTTAAAGACATGGTAAACAATTCACAGCGAATTTAGTTTCACTCAAAATATTTTCATTCTTTGTCAGCGCTGAGAGATATCCGGATTGAAAATATTTAAATTGGGATGTCACATAACAGGTGACATATCGCCTAATATCATTCAAAACTGCGTTTTCAAAAATAGTGAAAGCAAATAAAACGCCGAAAATTAACATAAACGACACCAAATTCAGTTTAGAATGAATTTCCTCACGCATGAAAAGTTCACTAGGTTACCCCCCGGATGGTAAGTATAAATACTTGACGGTATCTTCTTCACAGCACACATCTCCGGTCGCAGTCCAGCTATATTCACACGAAAGATGAGGCTGTACCTGGTAAGCATCCTCACGCATTTCTTACGCATTATTATCAAACTAAACTATATTGTTTATGTGCAGGTGTTCGTCTTAGCGCTAGCCGTAGCAGAGCTCGTCGTTGCCGGCAGCTCGGAACCGGAAGTGAAGAACCACAAGAAGCGTGGGCTTCTCGGTGGGGAGCTGCTGGCCGCTGGCTATGGAGCAGGCGCTGGAGCACTAGGAGGCGGCGCACTCATCGCAGGAGGCGGCTATGGAGGTGGATACGCTGATCATGGTGCATATGCAGCTGGAGGTAATTTCCATATTAAACTTGAATTTATTTTATCCTGACGACGATCTGGTTTAGAATCCTTTAGTATTCTTTAAAAGGAACGGTGCAATTAGCAAAACGATTATTATTATTACACCCGTATAGAAGCTGCGTTAATATAATGACTATAATGCTAAGAGTTTTAATGATGATGACTTCAACTGCTCAAAATATATAATTATTGTTAGTTTTTTCCGATAATAATAGTGATGATAACAAACCGATAAAACGCCTACTGATTTCACCGAACTATAGATTGTATAGGAACTCGATTAAAGATCCTGTAAATCATAAGAATGCAAGAGAATTGCAAAAACGTGACACACATTCAAAACATGTTAAAATTACTTTCTTGTATCTGTCAATATTTTTCATGTTTGACAAAAAATTGACACACATTTGAAAATTATTTACTACTTATTTTTGATATTCCTCTTCAAAAATAGCATCAGCTTAGTTAACATGAAAGTTGCGATTAATTTAATTAGAAACATATTGGTTTTTTTTTTGTATATATACCGGGTGTCTATTTTTTGTATAGGATAAAGGAAATACATTTCATTGGATGATAGTTCATTCCCTATGAAATTTAGAACAAAATATGTTCAGAAAAAAAATTACACTTTTGTTATAAAATTTATAGGGATGAACTAACGTATAATGAAAATTTCAACATTGTATTTCCTATGTTCTACAAAAAAAGTAGACACACGGTATTTGGCAACACGGTTATATGCCGCCTCGATTCCTCGTTTTCGGTGGTGTGGCAACGGTACACAGTGTTCGCTGGTATGAGTTTTCGCAAAGCGGTTACCCAGCCAACTACTGACCTCCAGCAGTGTGTACTTAATTTGCGTTATCGAGTGAGCCGGCATCAACACGTCCTGCCATAGTCGTTGCCACAAGCATACTGTTAAAATTTATTTTGGGACCTAACAAAAGGTATCTTATTTTACAGGTGGCATTGGAGGAGTCGGGTTAGGAGGAGTTGTTCTCGGTGATGCTGGCCACGGTGATGGTGGTCACGGTGGTGGTGGTCACGGTGGTCCTGCCATTGGTGGTCTTGGTATTGGAGGACCTGCTATTGGTGGCATCGCTCTAGGAGGACCTGCCGTTGGTCTTGGAGGTCATGGCATTGGAGGACCTGGCATTGGACTAGGAGGTCCAGGTCTTGGAGGACCTGGAATTGGTCTTGGAGGTCCTGGAATTGGTCTTGGAGGTCCTGGCATTGGTCTTGGAGGTCCCGGTCTTGGAGGACCTGGTCTGGGTGGTCCAGGTTTCGGTGGTCCTGGCATTGGAGGCATCATCGGTGGAATCGGCATCGCAGGCACTCCAACCATCCGCACACACACCCAGTCGCACACTACCATCAACCGCAACATCCCCATCGGTGTACCACAGCCTGTCCCAGTGCCCGTGATTCGTCCCGTGGCTGTGCCAGTGCCCCAGCCGGTGCCGGTGCTGGTACATCGTCACGTGGCTGTTCCCGTGCCTGTCCCACAACCTGTGGCCGTGCCGCGCCCTGTACCCGTGCCTGTTGTCCGCAATGTTCCCGTGCCCGTGCCTCATCCCGTCCCAGTGCCGGTCAGCCGACCTGTGCCCGTGCCTGTTCCCCAACCGGTGCCCGTGCCTGTGAGTCGCCCGTACCCAGTGCCTGTGCCACATCCGGTGCCCGTGCCAGTGGGAGTTGGAATTGGCATTGAAGGGGGTATTGGTTTCGGACATGGACATGGTATTGGCATCGGACACGGTATTGGCATCGGACACGGTATTGGTATCGGACACGGTATTGGTATCGGTCCTGGATATCCTATTGGACACGGACACGGATTCGGACACGGACACGGATTCGGACATGGATACGCACATGGACATGGATATGGACACGGATATGGATACGGTCATGGACACGGACATGGAGGAATTTTGAAAATCATCAAACATATTCATTAAGCTACAACTTCAGCAGTTAATACTTTACACAATCATTTTCTCGTTATTTCAAATATTGTTATAAATATATTTCCATACATACAATTATTGTTATACCGTTATGTTTTACTGTCAATAAAACGACATTACCCACAAATGTAGGCTTTTATTTTTTACATTTACAGTTTCATTTAAGAGAGGAAGAAATATCAATGGAATCTGGCATATAAATATTGATTATTAGTTTACCCTAACATTTCTCAGGAAAAATATATTTAACAATTAAATGTGCCATTGTTAGTAACGTGTCTGCGTTTCAATCAGTGCTATCATAATTATAGTGAGAATAGCTCTCTAAGTCTAGGAATATATATATTTTTTTTAATTTTAAGGACGACCACGTGTAATTTTTTACATAGTAGTCCGAATTTAATTCTCTTTTTTTATTGGGTAGGGTATACTACGAAGATGATTCCATTTAAATATGAAAAAAAAAATCCACCTCTAAGTGTACAAAAATAGAAGATGATTGATTGTTCATCCACTGAATTTTTACCTGTTAACTGATTTCGATGATTCTTTTTTCCACCCCTAATGGAAGACAAAAGGTAGCCACAAAAAATGAAAAAATTAAAACTTTTTAACAAAAAATTAAACCGACCATAAAGAAGCTGAAAGAAATAAAATAAACGTTTCTAGTGTTAAAAATTAAGCTCCTAAACTAATATAAGCCACTAATTTTGAATCGACGCCAATCAACCAATTAACGAACGCGGACTCAAAATTAGTTACATTAGTTTAGAAGCTATGTTATTAAGACTAAAAAGGTATTCTTTTCGCTAAACAGTTTCTTTTTTAGTAAGTTTTAATTTTTTGTGAAATAGTTTTTATTTTGACAAATGTAAAATACAGTCAAATCACATAAACAAGTTGTGAAGTAAGTACACGAGAAATGTTATTTATTACAGAATAGGTCTTAATTACCAAAGAACAGTTAATGACTTGTCATTCATTGGAAAACATTATGATGATGCTTTTTAATAAAACGAAACTTTAACCATATTCATAGAAATTCCGACTACTTCATTTATACACATCCTTACACGCAACTTCGAACATGCTAAGTGCGTTACCTAATTTTGTTTTTGGATAAAAAAATAATCTAATTAAATAATATTGGATAGTTCGATAAATTAGAAAATAATTATCCAGTTTCTTTCTCAAACTCTCGAAAACACGTAGGCAATGCGTGAAAAATCTGTGAATTATTTTCAATTTATTCTCTCTCTCTTGTTATAAATTACTAATTATTTTAGAGTAAACAAAAGAAATATCTTATTATTATTTATCTCAAAAAATTAAGTTCAAGAAAAATGTTGTAAATTAATTTGAAGAAAACCATATTATAATAACAAAAAACTGCAACTTGCAAACATGCAAGTATTTTGAATATTAAACATGAAAACGCAGGCATATTTTGTAGGTGTCATTAATTACATCTACATACTATCAACTCTTCCGATAATTGTCCAAACATAAATAACAAGCTCATCAAAATTTTATAACCTATATAAAAATCTTTATAGACAGTAAAATACAGGTTTCGATGTAATTTTTTTAATTGCCTGTAATCTATTCATCTCAATAATTTACATATGCAAATATAATCGCGAATTTCTTTTAGTAAACACATAAAATCACCACGTCTTAATTTTTCTCTTTTAACACTCTGAACATTACTATTAAAGTTAAGTTGGATCAGCAAAAAAGCAATTATAATACAAATATGTATACCTATTTCAAAACTCTAAAATAATTAATAAATTTAAATAAACTTCTTCCAAATATAAGTGAAAGTACGATAGTCGAAAAACTTTACATCTAATCTCCATTAATGTAGTTAACTACACCTAAAACATAACCTCCATTTTGTGAGAGAAAAAAGGAAAATTGGATCTCCGTCATGGCTTCTGGTATCTTTAATCAGAGAAAGTGGGGACACATAAAAATAATTTGAGATTTGATTTATTTATTATTACATGAGAGAAACTATATAAAATGCTTGCGCGTCGTCAACAGCAGCAAATCTTTTTAATCGGTGAAAGAATAAACATGACAGAACCGCAGGTACTCCTCCGAGGTATGGAATGATTTTTCTTCAAGTACTATAATTATAAATAACTTCTTTTCAGATTTTATTAAGTTTCCTCCTACTTATAACCCAATCTGCACAATGTTTATCAACTTCATCCGACGACAAACAACAAACTATGAATTGGATTTCATTGAGGAAAGGTGCAGGTATCTTGGAAGACTCCACCGTAGACGCCATCAACAACCTTGCGCAACAAAACATTTTTCTTGATGAAGAAGATAGCATGGAAGATTCCAAAAATGAGGATGCTACCGCTACAGATAATCCAATTGTAGGAAACAAAGAAATAAATTCAAGAATGCAACGATACAATATATTTGTTAAACTACAACCGAAGAACCAATTATTACCAATGATGAAATACCAAAGATCTATACCAGAACCACAGGTAACCAACCCAAGAATTAACCAGAGGTATGAGGTGACAGAACCAGATGTTGAAACAAATTCACAACAAAATGCACACTATTTGGCCAATTTACCATTGGATACCTTGCAACCAGCCCAATACGATCACACCCCTAAAGGAGGGCAATACAAATTACCCAACCTTCCAGAGAGTTTGCCATTGCCAGGTCCAGTACCACTATTGCCTCATTTGAAACCTCTTGATAAACTACTGCAAGCTGAAGAGGTGCCATCTTATATAACAATACCAAACCTAAGGCATAGCAGATTGCCCAGTGAGATGTATGGTACAAGATATCAACCGATTACAGTGTCTTCGAAAGTGTTTGTGAACCACATATTTCCTACAGGATCAGGAGGGTTTATGTTTCCAGTGAAGGCACCGAGACGTTTGTTTGGTTATACAAGAAGTGCTAAGTTCTTGGGCAACTTTTTACACAATTAAATCGGGGTGCTAAATTAAAAATTAGTGGGGGAATGTTCTAGTTGTTTACATTGCAAGGCATTACATGTAAGCATGGTGAAAAGTTATCCATGCAAGCATGTAAAGTACTAGTTACGGCATTATACAATATAAGGTAAATAATTTTTAAAATTTTACATTTATTGAAGCGTGTAGCACAATAAACATGTATGTTAAAAATATTTTTTACCACTAGAGACAGAATTCAATAATGTACGATTTAATATATCGTACATTAATTTTTGACAGTCTATTTCAATTCTATATTTGACTAGATGCTTAAGTCTTTTATGGTTCAGATTTCTTTCGTTTTAGAAGCCATACTTTGTCTTATTTTACAATAGTTCAATATTAAATTATATTTTAAAATATTGATTACTATATTATACTGAAAGTATATATAGATAATACAAACGATTTCGATAACTGGATAAAGAGACAATCCCCCATAGTTAACCCGTATAATGACTAAGAACACTTACTATTTGGTTACGTTGTGTATTTAACTAATTAGTATAGCTGTAATTATTAATTATTATTAACGCATGTACAAATATTTGTTATTTTTATTTATGTTATTCTATATTTTAAGTTGTTATTTGTTGTTAATATTATAAAATAGATAAAAATTATTTACATATCAAGTGTAAAAACCAACAATATTATTTGTACAAAAACTATAAAACTAATAACAGTTGTTCCATGAGCAATTTTGCTAATTGTCAAAGTTGCACTAAGCATACATAATAATTTGTCCAATATATCAGAAAACAATTAACATTTTTAATATTTACTATATTCACCTGTAAATATAAATATAATAAATATGGTTTCTTTCTTATTTAAGTTGTGTTTATATTTGTAATTTATATATTTTACTGCTGACAAAACCAAAAGCGGCATATCGGGCAAAAATTATTGCCAACATTGGTAGGTAACCAAATACACTTAATTTCTTATTTCAAAATTAAATTTTATTAATTATTTTAATAAATATTAAATAAGAAATTTTTCAAATAAGTACTATAGTTTTTATCTCCTTCCAAAGGGGAGGTACAAGTATCGTAAAAAAATTTTTGCAGCACGTTTTAGTACGCTTAGAACTCATTTTCTCTTGGATGTCTGTGTGTGTGTGCATGTGTGTTCGTGTGTATGGATGGATATATGTGCAAAAAATTGTTTAGACGCATTTTTTCAAGTACTACTGAAAATAAAATTACAAAATATTAGAATTGTACACCGTATGAAATAGCTTAGTTCACTATGATAAAAATTTGCTTACCGGAAGTGGTATTTTACTTGAAACACTATAAAATGTTTTTGTAAAAATCATATAAAATTCCGTATTTATTATGTTTTTCTTGTAACATCATGAAAGAATAGGTTACTTTCTACAACATTTATTTGATATATTTTTTCTATTTTGATGTTTACACGGGAGATTATGAACAGGTATAATGGATTTTTTGTATTATAAATATAATTTTTTTTAAATGCTTTAGAAATAGGAATAATTTCGCAGAAAATTTCTGGTCGCCTATTTGGTGCGGACCTGATAAATTAATATTTACTTAATGGTGCATATTTCAATCCCTCAAATATATTTTACAATTATTCTTTTCAACTAGAAATAATGGCTGATATGTTCTAAAATGATTTTATAAAAATAACAACTTAACATATAAAACAGAACTCTTAAAACACCGAAAAACACAGCTCGTGGTACCAGCCGTTGAGTTTGCAAATTCTAAATATCCTTCGATAGCGTGCAAATAACCCCATAAGCACGCCGCTGGCCGCACCATCCCGCAATTGGTTCGCAACGCCAACGACCTTCTGCGTTCTCCGTTCTCCAGTTCTTCGCGAGGGTGCCGCGGCCGTTGCCCGGGCAACGCACCACGGCGCTCGGCACCCTCGCCATGTCAAGGTTCCCGCTAGGCCAGGGCCAGGGCGGCGGCGGGCGGGGCGCCGGCGGGAGGTAGACTCGAGCACGTGGTGCTGATGAACGTGGAGAGATGAAGCGGGTTCAAGGATGCCGAACGCGAGCGAGCGCTGCGCCACCGGGCTGCCGTGGCCGTGTGCTGAACATGCACATTGATGGCGAAGAGGTTTCTACTGAATATGTTTAAATATGCCACACAACGCTGATTTGTTACAGTTTGTTCACAGATATAAGAAAATCTACCTGGGTCACTAATCACTATGACCAACCCCCCACAACATGCAGTTCAAGCACTGATAGGAAAGGTATGGATTACATTCTACAACAAGTAATGGAATGGCACATATTCCACGCGAGCAAAAAGTTTGTAGTCCGAGCCGAAGGCGAGGGCTACGGTTTGCGAGTGTGGGATATGCCATTCCGTTACATGTTGTAGACTTTCTATAACAAAATTTTGTAAATTATACAAAAAACACAAATTGTTGAAAACGTCAAACCCAAATAAATCAAATTAAAACAAACAGACGTAACCATAGTAACTGAATCAAGATACTTCATGTATCGCGTTAATATGCGACTCTGATTCGTAGAAATTATTCCATTATTATTTAGAATGGAATGATAGTTGTTCCAATACAGTTTTTAGTTGTAGAATGTGTAGTTTCCAAAACAGTATTATAGAATAATTATTTTACTGTTATATTTCGTAATACTGCAATTCAAATTAAATATTATGGGGTAAATAGCTCAGTGGCAACGTATCGGACTGTGGAGCACGAGATCCTCAGTTCGAATCCCACTTCCGACAGTTGCCAATTTAAATTTACCCCTATGGTTCCCCCTCCACTAACAACTTTGGGGGCTATGACTTGACGGCTGGTAACCGCATTTCATACGCCAAAATATATCACTTACCGAGATCTGCGTAAGCAGAGTGCCACACCCGCAATGGGTAAAAGGCGTGATGATATATTATTATTATTAAATTAAAAATTTGTATATAATGACGAGAATTCGATAATTAGCATAAACCAATATTACTGTTTAACAAAAAACCAACAATAGATTTTGTTTAGAATCATATCGCTACATAGACAATCCATTTTATAAATGATTCCTTTATAAAGGATAAATAACAAATATGAGTTCAGTTGAATCGAATCTATTTTTGAAACAACTACTTGCTCTAAATTACTTGATGAAAATCAACAAATTACTTCAGGAAAATACGTTTCCAATTATTTTAAATCCAATGGAGCGAGTTTATCTTCAGAGAAGTTCCATTAAAAATGAGTAGTGTGATTCGAATTTGTCGAAACAGTTGGCAACAACAGGCGAGCTTAAAGTCACTATGATGAAGTCACTAGAAAATTGCAAGTTGCTGCAAGAAAAGTAGAACTCATCCTATTGGCGTACAAGTCTTGCGGCGCAATAAAACTTGCAGCAACTTTTAAACGATGCAATTTTATTTGCACTGTCTTGCGCAAGAAATCTTTTTTCGAATGCCATTTTTAATTCCTTTGGTGAAGAACTGGACAGAAAATTCTCCTTAAATAAGCTGAGACACATCTGTTAGAAACTTAGAAAAGTTGAAATCGAAACATGTTAATTAATTAAATATTCTAATTAATATCGCGTAAAATAAATTAGAAACCACTAAATATTGAGACAAGAACTTTCCCATTTTAAATTTCCAATATGTTAAATTAAAACTTTGAATATACTGTTGATAAATGACAATAACGAATCACAGTAAAATATATTTAGTCAGCGCCACTGTTCACAATTCGGCTGTAGCCCACCGTAGCCTACATTCCGGCGCGCTCAAGTGCTCAAGGTCCCAACTGCGAGCCCTGCGCGGCAGCTACCGCATGCGTGCCGTGGCCTACATTTCTTCAATTAGAATAACCCATTTTCGGGTAATGAGCGGTGGTAAGCTTGGCCCCGGTGCGCTGTCGGTGTCACGGGCACAGGAAGCAGACGGTTCCGCTCCGGCGATGACATTGTTGGAGTGGAGTCGGAGAGATGGGATCGGCGGAGACTTGGAGAAAGTAGAGGCGGCCGCAGGTTACGTGATGGGCTCGACCAGAGCTTCTAGATTAAAAGTTGTGATGCAACTTCCGCTGAACTCAATTTTAATCAATGAAGTTAACATGAGAATTTGTTTATGTATGAAAAATCATAAGTATTAACTTGAAAATCAAATAGTCGAGTTTATTCGATGAAAATAAGAACGACCTGTTTATTCGAAGATTAACAAAACTTTTATAAATTTCCTTTGAAAATTTAATTGTAGAGTTCTCTTATAGGTAGGTATTTAAATTTTTATGTGCACTTATAAACTACTTAAAACTATTAATTAAAAAAGAAAACACTAGTAAAATGAGAGTAAGAACAAATTTTATTACTGAAATAAATATATTTTCCACTTTCCAAATTTTATTTGGCACATATAACCTCAATAAACAAATGTCTGTACTAAATACAAACAAAAAATAATTATTCCATATATGACAAAAGACAATAAAAATTTGAAAATGATAGCAAGATTTAAAGGCTATGAAGAAAATAGAAATAATTACTGGACAAGAGATGAAGATAGATAATGCAGAATATGTGGGAGAGACTTTGAAATAATAAATCACTTAAGAAGAGACTGTACAAGCAAACTAAGAAATGAAAAATCAACATAACGGATAACACATGAAGAAAACCCAGACACCGGTTGGGTGAAGAGAGTTTACCGAAACAGACCAAATATCTGTACTTAGCATTAGTTTTGAATATAAATAAATAAAATACTACTATGATAATGTAAATATAGATAATGTGGAATTTTCAACACCGCAAAGGTAACAAATAAATCATTTACTATTTATTCCATATATTCATTAGTGAAGTATTGTATTTTTAAAGAATGAGACACTAATTAATAATAATAATATTAGGACCAATAAAATATCAGAGAACGAATACAGAATAAAAATGAAATATAATTAGAATTGGAAGGAGAAGACATATTGAAAAGGACAGAGAGTTGACGTTTTGAGAAAACAGGAAAAGGATAAAATTATTTCAGTAGTAAAATGAAAACCTAAAAGTAGAAAACGAGGCAGACCCAGATCAACATGGCTAAAGGAAGTAGAAAATTTAACAGCAGCAGAAATTAAAAACTAGCAAAGTATAAAACAAAAGATAAGAAGATGTGGAGAAACCTAACTCACTCCAACAAAATGTAAATTTTAAGCATTAAAAAAGCCAACTAATAAGTATTTAATAATATTCCATTTATTATGTGTATAAAATATTAAAATATTTGATAAATAAAACTCTTGGAATTCAGCCAGAGGTTTATTGTCAAAAAATTTCCTCAGCTAGTTTCGACGCCACATGCGTCTTCTTCAAGAGGTGATTTTTTCAAAAACTATTACACAACATGTTAAAAGCAATAAATAAATAAATAAATAAATATGAACAACAAACACAGATAAATCTCTTCGTCAACAATAAAAAAATAAATAAATACATTACAAATAAATAAAACATAGTCAGATAAAATAATAATATAAAAACGTTACTTTTCAACCCAACGGTTAAAATATTTATTAAGCGCACACATTTTCGTTACTTTTTGAGAAGAGTCTATGTCTCCCCCTTCTCTAACGAACCGCCACTGATATTCATTGCTCTAATTTCAATACAATAAAGTATTTTTTATTTTCCATACATGTTCACATTACTATTGTATGTAGGTAAATCAGTTAAGAAAAACTTTATATAGTTCAAGGTGAAGTAAATGAAGATATACTTAGAGCACTTAAAAATACATTATTATTTTCTCAATTCCTCGCTATTTGACACATAATTAACGAAAACACGCCACTCACTGTTTTTAATTTTACTTCTTAACAGTGAATCATCTTAAAAAATTACTCCCTTCAACACTTGTAACATGCTTAATTTGTTATCATTAAATATGTAAAACTATTTATACTTTTTTATGTATCCTTGAGATTTAACATATTATGTCAACTCCTCTTATTTATTTCCTTATTTGTGACATTTAGTTTTATATAACCTGAGGCCTTCTCGTAACCAATTGTTAATTTTACCTTCATGTCCACTGACAAAATTCTAAACCAACGCTTACTCATCCTTCAACAATAATCACTCATTACCCAAACGTCCATTAAAATTAATAGGACATCTCCAATCAACTGAAAAGTTTAAACTTTCTCACGGGGAACAATATGGGCCGAATCAGAATCACCAGCGTTCGGGCGTTCACAGTCAACTTTCACTGTCAAAAATTCAAATCGTCATCTAGCAACGGAACACGTGTGACTGACCACGTACAGAAGAAGAAAGATCATACGGAATGTGAAATGTTGTACGAAGACTTCGGCTGCGACTGGTCGACAAAGGGCATGAAGCATGTGGAAGATGGATTGTAATTAGATATTTGTATAGGCGTTGCGTTTGGTCCGCCATTTTGTTGGGTTTCAATCGTAATTCATTGTACATGTATATAAATGTAGTACATAGTACCATGAGAAGCATTTCTTCTATGACCATTCAGATTTTCGATTTTTACATGTTTGATATTGCTACAGATACAATGTACAGTGTAATAGTTATTTACAATACAAGCAGAATAAATTAGTTTTGACATTTAGCAGAAAATCTTAAAATCAATTATTCACCTACAGTTTAAGTTTTAAAAGAAAATAAAAGTATGAGAAATGAGAAAATTATTGTCTTTTGCTCTTTATTTGGATAAAATTACTTAAAAGTCATTTTGATTTTACTGATTTGACAGGTAAGATTTAAATTTGACGTAACGAATGAATAATATTATTTCATCGAATTATCAATATTATTTCATTAGCAACAGTTACAAGGGTCATTAATTGATAAACAACGGTTGAGTTATGGGTATATTATTTGACAGTTGTGGATAAAGTTCTTTATCCAACACCTCTCAATAAATACTCTGTAACTATGGCTATTTTAAACAGATTACCCACTAGTGGGTATAATTTTGAGAAAAGTCACTATAAAGTAATTTTCTATTTTTAACAATAATAATAACACACCTTGGTAACTACTTCGACTATGACATTTTAATTTAAAACATTTAAAACATATGTCACTGTCAAATAATATTTCTTTATAAATTTTACATTTATTAAGAAATGTTGGATAAAACGTTATACTTCACACGTGTAGAGAATGTAATTACCCACTCGATAAAATTTCTCCCGTGGGTAAATCATTACTTTGCCCACTTGTAAAGTAAATAACTATTCTTTGATATCACTTTTCATTTATATCTCATAAAATCATGAAATTTTACATTTATGAAAAATAATATTGTTTGTTTCACGACCGAGGCAGAAACTCGGTTTCTATGATACCAAAATTATGAAAAAAAAATAACTAATTTTATATCTACAAGAGATTTGTGCAGTTTTTCTCCCGTAGTGAAGGAAAATGCTCAAATAACGTGAAAAATTTAAAAAAATAACAAATCAAAGGTAACTATCATAAATTGTATTACAAATAAAATAATTTTGAAATACATGAAAACCATCATAAATATTGAGGTTGTGAAAAAAATAGTATATACACCGCAGAAAAGAAGTGTATTATTTCCTTTGTATTGTATCCCTCACCTACGGCTCGTGCTTGAATTTAATCCACGGGAAAAAAATCATACACTTCTCTCCCTAAATGTATAATATACAATAATAATAGCAAATTTAAAAACAATTCTTTCGAAATATCACGTATTTCTATAAAAACAATTTGTTTTCTTTATTTCTCTAGTTTGTACTTCTGCCGCAAGGTGACAGCGACATCCGAGTACTCGCTGCAAGTGACAATAATTCACTCGATGTCACTGTATTCCTGTAGTGCATTTATATGAAACTTGAATATGAAAAATGTAACAAAATCTTATATTCGATAACGCGAGCCTTGTGCATGAAACATCAACTCGGCATAGAATAGAAACTAGTGGCAATAGTAAAGTGATATAAAATATAAAAATGGAAAATAGGAACCATGAAGGAAACGGATGTGGCCTTCACAATAAAAACACGTTGTGTAACGTATGCTCTCGAGTTGGTCCACATTCCGGCAACGATCTTTATATCCATGCCCCTGAATCCAGTGCCGTCCCAAATCATACTCATCCAAATGCGTTCTGAATTCATTAGATTTCATCCCTAATGGTGGTATATTTTTATACGTTTGCAATTGCAGATAGATGTTCTAAACACACAGCAGAGAATATATTCCATTTGAGAATGATAGAGAGAGTAATAAATCATTCTGTCAGAGATATTCCAGTGGCGGATCAGTAATTGTTTGCTCAGGGATAGTCGAAAAATTACATAAATATGCTCATGTTATTGATGATATGAAATCGCGGTAATACAGTACTGCACAGTAAAAATTTTATTTTCCATTTGTTAATTTTGCAATTGTTAAGTATTTTTAGTTAATATTGACAAATATATTGTGTTAAATTAACAATTTGACAAATATGACAATTCGTTAAATTAAAATTTTGTCTATTCTGAATTTTTAACAAGCAAAATTGTTGAATTTATTTATTTGCTGGATTTATAACATTGGATAAATAGACTCGTCAATAATCACTAGTAAATTTAGCTAACTTATCAATTTGAAATTGTTAAAGAGAGTTTGTATTCTTTGTAATAACTTAATTTATTGTTCTGCTTCAATATAATTACTTAAATATTTAATCAAAAGCACACAAAAATAAATGTTAATAATTACTATATTAACAAAAATATTTAGTTACGAAACAAACAAAAATAATTTAATACTTGTTAACAAATTTGAAACTTATTAAATAAACATATATTAACGATAGATCGTCTGGGACTAATGATTTTGTTAAAATATTATATCATATTAAATCTTTTATAGGTACATTATAATATATGCTATTATATAATAATAATATAATATGGGGTAAATAGCTCCGTGGTAACGTATCGGACTGTGAATCAAAGGATCCTCGGTTCGAGCTTCCCAGCAGACAAATTTTCGAAAATATTCATCACAAAAATACCTCTATGGCTCCTCCATTACTACCATCCGTGGAGGCCGTGATTTGACGGCCGGTAACAGAACTTCACATGCAAACATATATCATAATACCGATATTTGCTTTGAGTTTAAACAGAAAATGACACACCCAAAAATGGGTACATGGCGTGATGATATATTTATTTATAATAATAAAATAACAAACAGGTCACTCTGAAAAATATCTAAGTCTACGTTACGGTCAAAAAGAGAATAGCGGTGTTTCTATTGTTCGAGAAATAAGTTCCATTCTAGATATAAAGCGAGCGGTATTCTGTAAGCATTCTATTTTCTTTTTGTGGTGAAATTATTTGCCGCATAGCTGACAATAATCCAATACGACTCTTGCAAATGTTGATTTCATACTCTTTCCATTCTCAAATAGAGAATAGTCGTAAAAATCCTGTATTCGACTGAAATTTCCAGCCCAATTTCAGGCTGCAACTTCAGCTTGTAGAATTCAGCGAACAAAGTCATTACGCCAAACTTCAAATACGATAAAAACTTCTAAGTATTTAATCGATGAGTTCAGTGAAGGAGCAAAAATGAAACTTCTCCAGCAATGTGACAGGCGAACGGGCGAGCTTAGTTCAGTGCTTTGCGCTTCGATAGAAGACGGCGTTCGGCGTCCGCTTCGCTGCTATCACGTTCCAGTGAAACGCGCAACTGCGCTTGCCGCTTCCAGAGAACACATCCACGTTCCAACAAACTTCTAGCGCTCTGCGCTCCAAAATTCCACGAATTGAACAATCGTTATATACCAGCAACGTGTAGGCAGAACCTGGAAGTACACTCTAGGAAACAGACACCGATGACGCTATATGTTACACCAATTAGACAATTTAAAAATTTAGCAAGTACATTCGAGGGTGTATTTATAAGTTCTTAGCCCAACATAAAAAACATTACTGTATTTCAAAACTAATTATTACTTATTCAATGGGGTCATACACCATTAAAAAAAATTGTGATCTCAAACAGTAGAGATTTAAATAAATTTTGTCACATAAATGTTCTATTTTATTGTAATAATAATAATAAAATAAGTAAAAAAATATATGACTACAATTATTTACAATCTGTACTGTTTAAGATCCAGCAACACCTCTACAATGACGTCACAACATTTTAAAAATATCATTGTGGCTTAATGAATAACAATTAAAACTTTTTAAAAGTGTAGAGTCTTCAATTTAAATAAAGTCTCATAAAATTTTTTTTTAATGGTGAAAGACCCCATTTAATCACCTTTTAACTTTATACACTTTGCACAATGATCATATAGTATTTCTAAGCCTTTCAAGAAAAATTCTTTGGTTTGGCCTGCAAACCATTCTTCCACATCACACATTACTGCTTCATTCGATGAGAATTTCTTGCATTTTAGATTTTTTTTTAGTTTTGGAAACAGGTACTAGTCTGATGGAGCTAAGTCTGGCGAATAAGGGATGGTCAACCAATTCAAACCCAACATAATCAATTTTCTGCATCGCAATTAAGGACTTGTGAGCTGGAGAATAGTCTTGCAAGAAAAGCACACCTTTGGACAATTTTCCATGGTGTTTCTCCACAGTTTTTTCTCGAAGCCTCGTTAATAATGTACAAAATTACGTGCCTGTCTTAGTTGTACTCTGTTCTAAGTAGTCCAACATAATTATTCCGTCTTTATCATAAAAATGATGCTAGAACCTTTCCTGACGATTTTTGGACACGAAATTTCTTTGGGCGGGGAATCCAGGGTATTTCCATTCCTTTCATTGTTTTTTTGTTTCTGGATAGTAATGATGGATCTATGTTTCATCTATAGTTATAATACGATATAAAATATTCAAAGAATTTTTTTTAAAAAGGCGGCAAAATGACTTGGAGGTTGTCACTTTGAGTCGTATTTGATCAGCATTCAAGCATTTGGGAATCCATTTGGCAGATAATTTTCTCATACCCAAATCATGATGTACGATATGAAAGATACGTTCATTCGAAATAGTTAAAGTCTGTTATATATTTGAGTCCAATTCGTCGATCGTCCAAAATCATGTCGTGCACTGATTCAACATTTTCAAAAGTGGACACAGAAACGGGTCTCCCAAAACGGTGTTCAACTTTGAAGTCTGTTCTTCCTCTTTTAAATTTGACAACCCATTTTTTTACGGTGGCCTATGAAGGGCAACGTATCCAACAAATCCGCGTAAACACAAACAAAACGCTGTCAAAATGACAGTTCTTAAAATGTTGCTAAATATCAAAAATAAAGTTTGTTTATGGTTTGTGCATAGTGCCTCCCTTTATTACTATAAAGAATATATGGCAAGTGTTAAATTTTTTAAGTTTCCTAAATAATAAACATCAAAAATAAAAACATAACCTTGTTAAAACACCATCTCAAACGTCAAAACATGGATGTTTGTGTTATGAACTTCCATCTCAACTTTTACCTCATCTTTCTCTTTCTTGCCTGTGACGTCAAAATCATAATCCTCCATTTATTTGCAATTTTGTCGATATATTCCAAAGCAAGAAATATAATAATATTAAAATAATATTTATGTAATACAACAAAACTTCCATCAGTTATAATATCTAGGACATTCGCTTTAAAGTTCTGTTTACATAAAAAACAAATACGAGAAATGCGCTTGCGCAGATAGTTACAAACAGTTTGTGTTTATAAAGCTAACAAAAGTTATACGAGTAGTAATATATGAACTATGACATTAATTTAAAACCTATTCTCGACAAGCAATTAATCGTAATAAACACAAAATTTGCAATAAAACACTTAATTACGTATTTCAATTACCCATATAACTGGATGACACCAGTCAACAATGTGAGTGCTCATTAAAATTAGCACATTTACTGCATTGTCAATGAACATTGCCATGCATTTTGAGCTATTTCGTCAACTGTGTTAAAAATTTAGCAGAATTAAAATACGCTTGCAAACGCCAAATTATAGACAATTATAATTAATGTTAAATGCTAGAGAACATGCTCTAGAACTTGACGAGCATGGCCCGAATTTCACGCTGACGATTGCGAAATTAATTCGAATTAAAATAACGTTTTAACGAATAATACCTGTTCTCCTTCCAGAGAGAATCATAATAAAACACAACTCAATCACGTTTACAAAGATACCTTAAATTATAACTGTCATAAATAAAAATGTAAACACTATTGCTGTCCAGTTTAGCACATATTTGTGTTCCAACAAAAATAATAGGAATTTTTTTTTTTTTTTAATTATGATGATGCGGCTTCAACTACTTTGGTTATTAGCCGGGGTGATAAGCGATATGAGGATGGAGATGTCTGCGTTGTAGTCAATCACAGACATCGATTTTGATGATGAAGATGGAGGTGTCTGCGTTGTAGTCAATCACAGACACCGATTGATGATGAAGATGGAGATGTCTGCGTTGTAGTCAATCACAGACACCGATTGATGATGAAGATGGAGATGTCTGCGTTGTAGTCAATCACAGACACCGATTGGTGATGAAGATGGAGGTGTCTGCGTTGTAGTCAATCACGGACACCGATTTGGTGATAAGTATGGAGGTGTCTGCGTTGTAGTCAATCACAAACACCGATATAATGCCAGCCCTGTCCGGGAATCGAACCCGGGACCTCTGGGTCAGAGCCTAGTACTCTAAACCACTGAGCCACAGAGGTGGGCCATAATAGGAATGGGGTATGTGACCAATTTTTTTTTCTGACATTACATGATACTAGATACAAAAATAAAATACCCGTATTTTTTTAAATCAATTAATTGTTTATAGTTAACGAGCAATCAATTTTTAAATATTTGGAGAGGGGATTGAGACGTCACTGTGTCTTCTGAATAGATTGCGGCGGTAGGCATGGTGCTAGAAAAAGACCGAGATACTGTAAAGGAAAGAAATAGATATATATCAGCGGGTCATGCGTACGGCCACAGTGACGTCGCATATCCCTTCTCCAAAACACAAAATTGCTAATAACTTTATTATTACAAAATAATGTACAGTTTTTATTGTTGTATTAATAAACTACAATGAAGAACATTCATATTCTATGGCTTATACATTGAAATTCGATTATGGTCACATACCCCATTAAATATTAAACGTTTAAAATTATTTGCTATGAATGTTCGTGTAAATAAATACTGTGTTCAAACTGATTTCATCTTCATGATTTTGTTTGCTGTCGGCACTTTTGATATTTATGTCGCATCGACCGATAACCTTGAGCCGAGCGGCCATATTGGCAGTAGCAGTACACGGCGGTAAATTTGAATAGCAGTCATAGTTACAAATGAGATAAAATCCAAAAATGTTATTTCACCTGCACTATAAAAGTTCCTACAATTTTTCATGGTACAATAGTTATTTGTCAAACTAGAGAGAAAAGCGGTTCTTTTTCCCCTCGAGTTCGAAATTAGGTAGCTGCGCTCATGAGGCATTTCGAACGAGAGTGGAAAAAGTGCTTTCTAAAAACGATTTGCACGGACCTAAAATACAATGCAAATGAACCAATCTAAAATATCTTTAATAAGTTGTCAAATTGTGATTTAATAAGAAAAAGAAATATATAAGACATAATTGTAAGGTAATTTAAATTATGTATATCACTAAAATAAGGATTTTAAATCAAATTAGCAATTTATTCATAATTTTTGTAATATATTTTTGGCAAATAACATTCATATTGGTAACACTTCTATATGTTCCTCTCCAGTGAGGAACAACACATTTTCCTCACTATTTCGGGAGAAGAACGGTGGGGTTTCCTACCATGTCGTGAAAAAATAAACTTACTTCTCTGTTTTGTACTAATTTTATGAACTTAACACGAAAGAAATATTGTGGCTTGATATTTGGCAGATACAACTGACACTAACACTGACTTACTGTACTGTCTTTTCTATGGTTACTAAGATAAAAAAAATAATAAAGTAATTTTACAAAATAGTTGTAGTAGGTATAAATAATAAATATGTTCATCATCTGTCACATATGTTCCAAGTTAATTCACAAAAGAAACAAATTATTGCTTTATGAATGTTATTATTTTAAACATATTAATTATAAAACTACATAATATCTCATTATGTTTACAATATTATATCAGCTGTTCGTCTTTCTTTAATTTCATACCTGTGGCCAGGTATTACAGCACACGTGTATTGTGTCAATAATAGCTCAACAGGTAAAAAAATATATTAATTATATATGAGAGACCACCTTTAGAAAACGTACTAATTATATAATAGAAGAAAAGGTGTAACAATACAATAATTTAATTTATAAGTATGTAATTAACACAGTGAAAACAAATATTACAAATGTCATTATTATCTTGATTTCTCGCTTAATTTATCATTACAAATAAATTAATAGGTATTTATATTTTGTATCTAAAATTTCCTATAAATTATATAAACACCACTTTCACGACAATTTAATTAAGAACACGTCGATAAATATATACATGAATTAAAAAAAGATAGATTCTTTTACGAATACTACTGAAAATTGTCCTTTCCACATATTATAGATAGCACTAAAGTGTGATAGGCAAATAAATACATTCATGCCGGCCGGTAATCGAACCCAGGACTCTTGTCTAGGTTCAATTCAAAAAAATATTAATTTTGAATATAAATTTTATTTATCTTCTTTTTCTGCATACAAAAATAAAAGAATATATTTTAAATTTTGTTTTTAAAAATAATAAAAGGGATATCATTTTAAATTGAAACTACTCCTATTCAAACTACTTCGTCTCCATATAATGAGTCTCGGTTGAATACTTTGATATGTTCCTTCAAAACTAAATTAATTTTCATACATACATATTTATACCTACAAAAATTTTCAATGAAATCTAAATCGGATTGGCACTCTTCAAATCATTTTTTCTCTTCATCTGCTTGTTCCAAGATATATTTTTATCAGTGTGACAATCTGTATAAATTCTATATCAATTTTTTGTAATGATTCGTTATCTTTATAAACAATTATCTATAAATTCCGAATAATATAAATTCTTTTGTGTATATATTTAGTCAGCTTGAAATAAATTCATAATTAATTAAATATTAAAATGCATTTGTATTTAAAATTAATATATGTCAATAATACAGTTTTTAATTATTTATTAATTGCGTCTGTTATAATTAATGCGCTTTAGGGCATTATATTCATTGTCCATAAAATTTATAATTAGGAAAATTTTAAATTATTCATTACAATGCCCTGATGTAAAACGTTGACGTAATAAAATATCATGTATTTATACTTTATGATTCATATTTAATTATTTTGTGATATCCATTGAAATTCATATTATTCATTTTTCATATGCTTCGTGATAATTATACCAAAACCAAATACATGTACATACACTAAATGATATGCATAATTTGCAGAATGGTTAATAATTTTAAAACTGTTTATATAATAACGTCAATAACAAAATAATATGTGATCTCTATTTATTATTAATAGCATTTTGCGTTTATTTAGGTAAATGGCTTGATAATACATTTATTTATAATTTTATATTTAATAAGAAATCAAAGTGCAAGTATTTATGAAATGTCAAATTTTAACTCATATAAAATCCCAAAATCTGGGCTGTATCCAATTAGTATTATGTAATAACGGCTAGTAAATCAGCCTTTACCAAATTACCTAACAGACTTAACGCTCCATTTGGTGGCAGCGCTGTTACGCATACGTACAGGCGCCAGTGCTGCCAACCATAAAGACCACTCGTATGTCCAAATAACTCAGTTTATCATTAGTGTTTAACAATGATATTTTTTATAAAATTTTATGGGGTTTTGTATTTGTAACAAAGTGAAAAGTCGTATTACAATTTTTTTGTGTTAAAATGTGTTAGCTTCTTGTTGGAAGTTGATATTTCAGGTTTTTTTCAGGGTTCAATATATTGCAATGTTTATGTTAATTGTGTTAGATTTTTAGTTTTCACAGAAAAGTCATTTGAGATTAACACGACTAATATTCTGAAATTTCTTCTTGAGATATCATCCATGTTGATTTAAAAGTGTTACACGATTTTGATATAAATTTGTAATATTTCGTTTATGGTTCATGCGCCCATTGCAACTGCTTAACATATTTCTACGTTGTCGTCGATTATCATTATTTCATTTAATTTATCATTTTGTTTATTCATTTATTAAACTTTTTAACGTTTTATTATACACTGCTCAAAAAAAAAAAATCGAGCCACTCGATCACTCACTCAATTCTTCACCAATGAGGACGAAATTTTCAGCTCTGAAAAGGAAATTGACAGGGCTTTGTGACAATCGAGTTGAAAAACCCCCTTAAGACAGGATTTTTTGGAGCTGCAAGCCTTCAAAATTTGAGATTTTTCATTGCTCAGACATGACATCACATAAAGCGATTTTTCAGGGGGTCGGGGGAAGCGAATCTCTTCGGGATTTTTGGAGAATGTTGAGGAAGAATGTATCTCCAGAAGGAATTTCCAGATTTTGGTTAACATGTCCCTGAAAGAAATGCCCCACATTTTAAAAACAGTCATTTTCTTGGTTCGGCCAAGTGGCTCGATTTTTTTTTTGAGCAGTGTAATATCAATTTTAAATCATTCTTTCAGAGTGTTCAATTATTTCAGGACCCTCTTTCTTCCCCTTTAATCATTGCGTCGTCGATCGGTTACGTTGTCTTTAGTTTACTTTTAGTAAGTGTAGAGAAACACCCTCTTTAGTGCCCCGTTGGTGGATGTTATATCATACACCGAGAGTTGCTCTGAGCAGAATGAACATCCTAGAAGGGATAAATGAGGAAAGCAATTTCAAATAATTTGAGGCAAACTAAACCATCCAAAAGTTCGTTGGTGAATGCAGTGAATTTGGGATGGAGTCGGTGTGCGTGAACGGCGACTGTCGGATGTTTTATTTATGGAGTGGACGTGGAGCGTTGTGCTCTGATTCCGTAATACGTAATGTAATGTGATGCATGTGTGAGTAAGTCGTTTAAAACGCATATGTTTGCCCTGACAGATAATTGAATTAGCCTTTGACAAATTGTTAATGGCTTATTTTGTTTCTACATAAAAACATTGAAACCTGTTCGAGGAAGAATGAAGATTAGATTATTAAATTAGGACATCCTAAACCTCCTGCTGAGATTTCTTAGAAGTATGCGTCATCAAAACAAAAGATCTCAATATAAACAAAGTAATCGTCTTGCTAACAAAACAGCTGCTGATAACAAGACTAAATATAAACAGGACTAGTCAGCATTGCAAGACCAGCCGCTTCGATTTACGATAAACTTTGTAAATATTTTGCTAATGACGAATGGAGAAGTGTTTGCGGATATATTATGAAGATGACCTACATGTGAGACGAAGTAGGTATATGTAGAGGGAATTACACAACTAACATACCAAAGGTATTTTTAGAAAAGATACTATCAAATTTTTAAGTTGATTAATATTTCGGTTTACTGAAATGTGGCCTGATTTTGATCGAATTCCTTCATTCTTTCCGATAGGAACACACATAGAGTACTGATTATTTGAAACCATACGAATAACTTTTGTGTGTACACGTTTCTAATTTAATGGTTATTCTGCTCTTCCTCCATTGGATTCTATTTCTTTTTCATTCCCAAGTCCATAAAAACCACACTCGAAATAATGAGGTGAGGTTACAATTTTGCTAGTATCAAATCAACCTTTTTTTTAAATTTAAGTTTGTCTCAACTGCTGAGGTCATAAGTAACCACGGTACCTAATTTTCGATGGTCACCCATCCAACTATTGACCGCGGGCAGTACGTCTTAACTTGGGATATTGAGTGAATCAGCTCCAACACTATCTGCAATTAGCCGTTGCTAGATTAGATAATCTATAGTTTATTATAGTTTCTTGGATATGCTATCATCGTTTATGTCACAAGGAAAAAGTTGAATTTCAAATGTCGGAAACAGATTTATTGAGACAACAAATAGGAAATTATATCTTATATTCTTAAATATCCTTCAACTTGATCTAAATAAATATGATATTATGAAATCATTTAAACAAACCTTTGTAATAATAACAACGATGTACAAACATGACGAACTAAGCAAAAAGTTTAGTGTAATTAATAAATGAGTTAGAGGAAATTTTGCTTTAATATAACAGATGTAAAATAATATTGTCTACAATTCTTTTTTTTGAAACTTTTTTCTATATTTTGTACCGTTTATAAATTAAAATTTTCAGAAGGTCTTGTGGCGGCCATTTGAAACATAAAACAAACCAATATTTGGTTTAATATGTATTGGCCAGCAAAAGTAAATATTTTTGATTAAAGTTTTTTTGTAATTATTCAATTACCATTCAGAATAATGTTTTGTATATTTTCCTGCTTGTACATTGGACCTTAAAGTTTACAAAACAGTGATTTATGTTGTCATAGTATATTTGGATTTGACATTTTGAATTAAGTTCGATCAAATGGAACTGTTGAAACATGGTGTTAACCATAATCTCGTTCATGAGGTACGTGCAAAAAGGAGATGCAAGTGAAGATTACAGAGTGAAAATATCAGAATGGGATACGTAGATCACAAGAGATTTTTTAGTGAATTTCAAGAACTTTTGTATGTTACCTATAGTTTATATATTTTATGACTAATCCTTTAAGACAGTAGTATTGTGATTTTTTCGTAATAAAACTATTATTATTTTTTGTGTTTCCATCAACTCCAACATCTGTTTCAACCGACCCCAGTGCTGGGGGACAGTTGAAACAAGAACAGACTTTTGTTTGGATTGCTTTAGTAGGGTAACTATTGTACCTGGAAAAATAATTATTGTATCTAATTAAAGATGGATAAACACCCTTTGATTCAGTGTCGATAAAAGCAAAACTGTTTCAACCGTAGCCAGTCTCCCCTAAAAATATATATTACGGATCCATTATTTTGCAGGTAAAATTTGTTTTCAAGATTGTTGCTTTTAGGTAAAATTTCTCAACAAATGGAATGACAAAATCCCTCGCCTTCGGTTCATTTTGTTCATACCATTTATCCCAAAACATTAACAAGCATCAATTTTTCGAATTACAAACTTTTCCGGAAAAATAATGCTCCCTTAGTATATTACTACTTACAACATCATTTTTAAATACCACATTTAGCACTTGGATGTTCAAATTTTACTAGCTGACTAGTTTACTTGATTTGAATTAGAGTAAATTTTGTTAAAATAAAAAAAAAACAAATGTAAAATAATGCTACAATTTTTATTAGAAAGTTTTTTCTATTTTGTACCGATTTAAAATGGTTTGCGCCAGAGATTATCAGATTTATAATTACAAAGTAGGGCCTACACAGTGAGCGTTTTCCTTGAAATTTTTGCGCATTTCTCTGTAATCTGACCTATTTTCTGCCAACCAAATCAAACTGCGGTTTGGTTAGAAGCTAGAACATAGGATATGATTATCACCGTTCACAGATACGTGCACCCAGCGTCGCCGAAGGCCGCACGCGTTCTCCTGGTAAGCGCGACCTATTTTTAGTTATTTAGTTATCTCCAATACACACGCGTTAGGTACACGTGTGACATGTGCGATGGGAGTTACCAATCCTCAAACATTGTCAGTGTATTTGCGAAAATAACGTTCACCTTGACTGTTATTAGTTACTTTGCGAAGCGATGAGAGCTGCTCGTTATGTGCAGAATGATGTGAAGGCTTTTGATGCCTATTGATTGATTTATGCTATCTAATAAATTGTGAAACTATGAAAATATCTTTTGTTATTTTATAAATATGGTACTGTAGAATAACAGTATAATACCGCGTGCTGACTTTTATATTACTTAGGAAAAAATATTACTTTCATATAACAGCGATAATTAGAAGAAAATACAAAAAACTGTTTAGAATGAAAAACTGCATATTAATCAAATCAGTCTCTTTCACGAAAGCAAAAGAATATTCCCCCAATTTGAGCCTAATTACAAATTGCCATGAGAAATAAAACAAATAATCAAGGGCGCAGGCAGGTTTTTTGTGTAGTGAATCTCACATGAAAAAAAAAATACGAATTTCTGTTTTTACTCATTTGTTTATATGCTTTCTTATAATGGGGTCGTTCACCATTTTTTAAACTGAATTATATGTTTAATAAAGTAATTTTAGTTGCTATGGGAACAAACAAATAACATAAACTGTAATTATTAATCATTCAATACAGATTCACATACCGATAGAAAAATTTGAAACTCACGGAATATCCTCACTTAAAATTGTAATATTTTTTTATTGCATTTCTTTATAATATAAGCGCTAAGAAGCTCATTGTAGCAGAGAGCATCGTTAGATCTCTAATATTTTCCGAGATACGTCTATTTTTGGTATTTTTCGAAGTGCAACTTTAAGGGCCTGTAATTCAAAAACTACACGAGATATCTTAAAATTCTCTTCAGTTTAGCGTTTCTGGTGACTTATATAACAAATTAGCAAATTTTTAAAATTTTGAATTTTTTTTGTATTTTTGTTCAAAATTTCGATCGTCGATAACTCGAAAAATATTAAAGATACCGATTTGCAGTGTTCACCAATCGATTCAGCTCGTCGAAATACATAAGTATGCAAAGTTTCATAAAAATCGCTTTACGGGATGGAAAGTTAGAGCAAAAAGCCTTAAAATCGCGTATTTTGTCCTCAAAGTCAAGGGGTACCCCTTGACGTTTGGGATGAATTTGGCCATTTTCAGACTTTTTGCTCTAACATTTCAACCGGTTGTCCGAATTTTCTGAAATTTTCAGGGTTTATGTATTTCGTCGAGCTGAATCGATTGGTGAACACTGCAAGTCTGTATCTTTCATTTTTGTCGAGATATCTCCAATCGAAATTTTGAAAAAAAATTCAAAAAAATTTCAAAATTTTCAAAATTTACTAATTTATTATAAACAGGACGAAAAACTCAAAACTGGAGATATTTTTCGATATCTTGTATAGTTTTCGAGTTACAGCCCCTCTAAGTTACTCTTCGAGAAATAAAAAAAATCGTCATATCTCGAAAAATATTAGAGATATGACGATGCGCTCTGCTGCAATGGGTTTCCTGGCCCGAATATTATAAAGAAATGTAATAAAAAAATTTTACAATTTTAAGTCATATTTGGGGAAATTTCCGTATTTTGAAAAATATTACAAATCGCCATATTTCGATAAATATAAGACATATTACGATGCGTACTACAGCAATGAGTTTATTCATGTTGAAATTATACATAAGTAATAAATTTCAAGTTAAATTTGGAGGAGTATTTAATTTATTTTCTAGTAAACAATTTATTTGTATATGAAAGTAGTGTGGTGCCCACACCAGATTTTTGTATTTTGTAAAAGAAATTTTATCGTATTTTTTCCCCAAAAACCAGGAGGTTGCAAAATTATCATCTTTACAATGCAGTTTGAAAATATTAAAAATATTTTGACAGATCTGTGAACATAAATGTTGAAGTTATTTGTATTATTTCTCAAGTTCAAATTGTGAATTTTCTTTACTTCTATTTCGTGAAGAATACCGATTTGATTAATATAATTAAGCTTATTAGATACATGTTTGCATTCCATATATTTTTTGTATTTACTCTTTTAGTCTAAAATACATAGGGCACGTACTAAAGGAAAATAACATTTTATTTTGTATGTAACAAAAAAAAAATCACCATCCGGTATACGTATAGATACCACAAATTAAAATGAAAGGCAGTACCTTGATATAAATTATATTTATAATCATTTTCCTGCTCTCCATTAATGAGAAATTTCAAATGAAACATGGAGTACTTGCCAAGATCTTTACAAGAAGTCATAACAATACAATAAATTTTATACATTTATGTAAATAATTCATTTCTTAACCATGCCAATGAACACCTACGTGAATCATTTGAAGCCAACAATTCTTATTGCTATGGAAGCACATTTAATAATATAACCAATTAATAATATTTACGCATAAAAACACAACTGTTATACAATGCTATTTTTGAAATATCCTATTATTGGCTTATTATTTTACATCAAAAGAGTTAAATAGTTTATTGCAAAGTAAACATTACGCATTCTACAACTAAAAATTGTTATGGAATAACTAACATTCCATATGCCGTGTATGGAATATTTTCAACGAATCAGAGCCGCGATATATGAAGTATCTTGATTCAGTTACTATGGTTACGTCTGTTTGTTTTAATTTAATTTATTTGAGTTTGACGTTTTCAATAATTTGTATTTTTTGTATAATTTCCAAAATCTTGTTTTATAGAAAGTCTACAACATGTAACGGACTACAAACTTTTTGCTCGCGTGGAATATGTTCCATTCCATTACTTGTAGAATATACAACCCCCCCAACATCTTTGGTGCCATGACTTCACGGCTGGTTACCGAAAATAAAACATATATCACACTCAAAATGGAAATATGGTGTGATATATTTATTTTAATTCACTTTAACAATTTGTTAAAAATAAAGTGTCATTCAATGTTTCTTTTTATAAATATTATAATAAAACAAATATTATCTTACTTTTTTGTGAAAGAAACTTGTAGAAAACACAACGACTTACCTAAAAAAGAAACATTAATATTAGAAACAATTAAACAAAGGAACATACAAATCATTAAACAAATCAATTTAAAATATTTTACTGTCCGAAGATGCGACTGAACGAATTCACGTAGTCGTGGGTTTGTAAATAAAATGGCACACATAAAAAACTGCTCAGACAGCGAACAGAACAAGCAGCAAAATAAGTAACGAACAAACGAAATAGGTCATCTAACATTTAATAAACATTGAGTGTTTGTGAGTTTCCCAACTGCTACAATATACATGTAGCTGTTTAGCTTAGCGCGAGGCCTAGCACCATTAGTGTGACTCACTTAATTTTTTTATGCATGCGTACGTATATTTTTATTTCCTCTGACACAATTTATGTCTGTATATTTATATTTTAAAATATTTTAATTAAACCATCAGAAAGTAGAACGAGGGTTTATCTAATCTACGAATACTTTATTACTTAAATTTTCCTAAATTGACTAGCCAGTGAAATAATTATTTTGCTAAATTACAGGTAGGCTTGCAATATTCGTACTTCCATTGTTATATTTATTACCTCCCGCCTACCTGTAGGTAAAGGAGGTATTGTTTTTGGTCAAAAAATTGGGTAGTGAGTTTTCAATCAATAAGCACGTTTTAGGGTCCCTAAAAATACGATTTTACTATTTTCGCCATGATGTCTGTATGTATGTATGTGTGTAGTCTGTTGCAATTTTTTCGTATCGCATAACTCAAATACTATAATACCAAAAAATACAATTTTGTGAATTTTTGCTTCTTATATTTAAATGAAGAGCTGATTAGATTTTGGATAAAATTAGCCAACCGGAAGTAGCAGTTTACTTGAAGCCCTTAACAGTTTTTCGTGAAAAACACGGTTAAATTAGCTTTTTCAATAATTTATGTTATTTTGAAAGTTGTAGAATATTTAATTTTACATGTGTTTTGATTACACTAATTTTATTAATTTTCATTAGATTTAGAGATAATAAAATATAAAGAAATTAGATTTCATAAATCTTGCATTCCTTGTACACCATGGAAACACTTAAAAATTTTCAATTTTTTTACGAAATGTGACACATGTTATTTTGATTTTGAAGCTGTTTTCTTAGTGAAAAATGTAAAAAAAATTACATAAATATACGAAATAAAATTAAATTTCTCAAATATAAATAGCAAATAAACAAATAAGGTAGGTTTCTGTATCATTAAATACTATTTTGTATCGTTTAAAAGTAGTATTGGGCGGGAGGTTGTGTGCTGACCACATCAGATTTTTTCAGAAGTTTCAATATTCGTAGTTAGACCAACTAATATCTAACTCAGCAATAAGATCTTAAAAATTCCAGAAATAGTCAAAAATCTTAACTTTCTGATACTGCAATTCAAAAACTAAATAATAAATCGAATATTCTAAAAAAGTTTTGGAATTTAGTAGAAATTTTCATTTTTGCCCAATAAAAATTTTTCAGAATCGATATCTTTAAAACATAAATAGATACAAACTTGAAGAATACACCATTGGATTCAGCACATCGAAATGCATAAGTTTGCCAAGTTTTATTAAAATCAAGTAATAGTAATAATTGTAAAAATAAAAAGTCTGAAACATACCATCGCGTCGAAATCCCATATCAAAACTTGAAATCCACAAAATGTAATCTCCAGGTATGAAATTTATAATTATCTTAATTTTTCCAATTAGATTAATTCTTCAACTAATATTATGCAAGTTTTCAGCTCATTACGTTCAGCAATAAAAATTTTATTGACAAAAATCTGAAAAATGGTCGTCGAAGTACCATAGCAAAAATTGAAATCCTCAAAATGTAATCTTCAGGTATGAAATTTATAATTATCTCAATTTTCCTAATTAGTTTAATTCTCTAACTTTTATTATGCACGTTTTCAGCTCATTTGGTTCAGCAATAAAAACTTTCTTGATAAAAATATGAAAAATGAACGTCGAAGTCCCTAACAAAAATTAAAATCCTCAAAATGTAATCTCTAGGTATGAAATTTATAATTATCCCAATTTTCCCAATTAGATAAATTATTTAACTCCTACTATGCACATTTTCAGCTCATTTGGTTCAGCAATAAAAACTATTTTGATAAAAATCCGAAATAAGGGAAAATTCATTAAAATTGTTAAAAATTTCAACTTTCAAAGGCCGTAACTAAAAAACTAAGCAAGATATCGAAAAATAACCAACGGTTCTGACATTACCATGCTATAACTAACTTATAAACAAATTTTTAGCAAAAATTATTTTTTCGAATTTTTGCTCAAAATCTCACGCTCAAAAAAATTCCTGGGTCAATATCTCAGCAATAAAAAGAGATATGTACCTGCAGACTTCACCATTGTATTCAGCGCGGTGGAATACATAAGTATGCGAAGTTTCATTAAAATCGCGGGACAGAACAAATACTTAAAGCAAAAAGCCTTAAAATGGCCCAAAATTGTAAAAATCTTAAGGGGTAAGTATTGAGATTTTTCCAAAAAATTTTATGTCTCAGATTTTTAATTTGTATAACCTATCCCCCTATTTTCGACCCGAAACTTCCAAAAAAATTATTTTTAGCGATATTCAACCACTAAATTTCAAGATATGAGCGATTTTACACAACATGAAATGGACGAAAAATTCTGGAAAATTTTTTAAGTGCCCGTATCTTGAAATTGGAAAGAGATAATTCAAATTGGTTTCAAAGTACATTTTCAGCAAGCTTTAAATATTGTATTTGTAAATTTCTACTGTATAATCTGTCAAAATACAAATTTTATGACGAATCAAAGTTGGCTGAGGAAATATCGAAAAATGTAGAAATCGCACAACTTTAAAAGCCTGTATCTTTAAAACTAAAAAATATAATTGGATTATGATTCAAACTTGGGATTGTTCGTCCTTTTATGAACTAGAATCCAGAGTTTTATTTTCATATTTTTGTATAGTTATTTCATTCTGAAACCATTTCATATTATGTGTTTTGTTTTTATTTTTGTATGTGCTGACTCTACCTGGCTACACAATACGCTAAAAAATTAATAGTTTTATGAAAAAATTTAACATTGTCTGTCATTCAGAATCTAATAATATGAAATATGACTCAGTTAGGGAATCGTTACGCAAAATTACAAACTGACATTGATATATTTATTGTAAATCTATAATTACGTAATAATGCGTAACAAAGTCTGTTATTAGTAATTTGCTAAATTATATTAATGAATAAGTGATAATTTCAAAGTTAAGCAAGTAATTAAAGCCACAAGGATTTTCTGTTAAATGCTTTTAAAATAACGTAGCGCAATACTTTATATAAACAAAGTATTTCAAGAAGGCTATCGTATGTAAACTAGGTAAGTGATTATTTTATCGCGACGCTTATAGAACCAGAGCTTACTTGATAAAATTAATCACAATAATTGTTCAGGCATTGAAAATTAGTGTCACCAATGTTGTTATTTTATATTTCTCACGATCGAAATCAATTAACACCAGCAAATGTCAGTTAAATAATGTCAAAAAATAAAGAGAAGAGTGTTGTTAAAAAAGTGGGAGATGGTTTGGCCATCTTGAATGGTTGGTGAATTTAAAGTGAGATTGAGGGTGATCGATTGCGTGGGCGTCCGAGGAATAAGTGAACGAATGAGTGTGAACAAAATTGTACATCATTATTGAAAATAGAAATGTTTATTTGCAGCTGTACTATAACAAAAATATACAAATTTTATTTATATGAAATTTACCTTTAAATAATCTCGCTTTACACGCATTTTTCACAAACAAACCCTAAGCCTATACAACTCATGCTCGACAAATAAAATCACAGTACTCATTTTTAATGGAATCTATCTGAAGATAAACTCGCTTCCACGTTCCATGTTGAACGAATAAAGTGATCCATTAAACTGTGTTTTCAAGGTTAACTGTGTTCGAGCACCTCTTAATACTATTTTATATACATACTTTGATTGGAAGTAAATAGGATGCAAATCAAAAGTGATCAAAAGTAGTAGGTACATCACAAGGTTGACTTATAACGTGATGCTATGTATATATATATATATATATATATATATATATATATATATATATATATATATAAATAAATGAAATAACCAACAAATTACAAAAAAATACCACCAAAATTATTATATTGGTTGCACTGTTTCTTTTTTATGGTTAATAAAATCGAATAATAGGTAAAAAATGAACAAAATTTTAAATGTTGTCCATATGCACTAGCGCAAACAAAAGAGAAATGTTCTCTTTGAAACAATGCATGTAAGTTTTGCTCGTTTTAGAAACATGAATAATAAAACTGGTACAGAATTCTACACACGTTTTTCATAGTAATAAAATTTGTAAACAACGTAGCCATTGGAATACTTCGCTGTACACCGGGAGAGTTATGTAGGTTGCAGCGTACATACTTCAAATTTACAGACGTAAAACTTGAAATAATGATGTATTTTGTTTTATTTACAGTTTGTTCCAAAGAAACATTGTTGCAAATTCTAAAGAATCGGGAAAGTCAGAGCAAGTTACCTTCGGAAAGTTAAAAAACATTTTTTTTAGAGTTCTGAAAGAGTTTTAGATTTCCTGAAAATATTAGTAATAGTTACGCTAGAACTATTGCTAATAGCAAGCTTAGAAAAGGGTTTTAAAAATATTGGGCGCTAATATCAAGAAGCGCTAACATTTTAACAAAAAAAAGTTCTGATTGAATTTTACAGTAGATATTAAAGAGCTCTAGAATTCCTGAAAATATAAGCAATAGTGCTGGAGAATAGAAATTTTCTGGAGGTAAGCAAAAAAAGAAAAATAGGTTTTTTAACTTTACGATGCTAAGATCACACAAGTCATTAGGAGTGCCACTTAATTTGATGAGCATATTGTTTTAACCCCTCTAATTCAAAATCAAAATAAAAATGAACTTTATTTCATTATACCGGGTGTGTACTTTTTTATAGGACATAGAAAATACAATGTTAAAATTTTCATTAGGCGATAATTCGTTCCTTATGAATTTTAGAACAAAAGTATCAATACAAAAAATATTCAGAAACAAAAACTGCAGCAAATGAGCTCTAATTATTGATGTAATACATTTCTGCCATAATATAATTTATATTTTCAGCTATTCCAGAGTGCTATGGTAAACAAAACATACAAACAGTCGTATTCATGGCCGGCGAACATTGTCTGGATGATATGGAGCACTCCATACCTCAGAAAAGTCTAGGTTTGGAATTCCATACCTCAAAAAGTAAAAAAAATAATTGTATTCAATGTTATTATGTTTGAAGATTTAGCACCCTTTTCATTTGAACAATAATTCAATATGTAAATATATATATATATATATATATATATATATACACACACCCGCCGCCCCCCACCCCCCCCCCGTCACCACTTTTCAATGTTACTCCATACCTGAGCAAAATTTACAACAGTGCGACTGTTTGAATTTTATGTTTTCGTTTTGTTTACCATGGCACTCTGGAAATAGCTAAAAACTATAAATTTTATTTTGCATCAATAAATTTAAGATCATTTGATGCTATTTTTTATTCTGAACATTTTTATGGGAACATAGAGAACGAACTATCACCTAATGAAAATTTTAACATTGTATTTCGTATGTGCTATAAAAAGTAGACACCCGGTATATTTGTAAAACCATAAACGTCAGGATTGATTTCCGTCTCTTTGAAATTAAAAATCACAAAGTAACTGGCCGCAATAAAATGAAATACCAGATCACATAGGATTACATTTCGTTAAGTAAATAGGGCGTCAATCGTGTCCTAGTTTAGTGTTTACACCAGCAGGAAAAGTCTCATTCCATAGAGAATGCAGAAGTGTTAAACATACGATGATATAATAATTTCTGTCTGCCAGCAATGACCGAAATGGATCCACTTGAGTTTTATTTGCTAGAATTTGTAATCGCTGAGACCTGGTTTCGTTCTCTGAATATTTATTCGATAAACATTATGAGGACACTCGTTTTTTCGCAGATGATAATACTTTTAATCTGTTTTCGCCGTGGATATTTACCCTGCCCAAATTTTCATTTGTAAATAGACATAATCGTGACACATTTTTATCAGCGAGTGCAGATGTACTATCAAAATAGTACCTGGAACATAACAATATTTATTGTAAAGATAATTAGTCAAAATAGGATTTATTATTTTACTGTCAAAATGATTCTGTTTTAAAATTAAATAATGTATTTTTTGAAGTTGACTTGACAGGGGTTTCTTAGGGTTCAATTTATTGTCACACATGTTTGTGTCACTTTTGTTAGTTTCTTAGTTTTTCACAGAAAATAAGTTATTTGAGACTAGCACTGCAAATATTCTGAAATTTCGTCTTGAGGCATTATCTGTGTTGACATATTTATGTATCTGGGCTAAAGTTTACATGAGCCCTTTATTAAGTTTTAGTATTTTTGGTAATTTTTAGGTTGGCTCTTAAAGAGCTGCCACTGTCTTTCGCACATATACGAGTATCTAAAGAAGGCATTGTGATAGGTCAAAATTTTAGTTAGTTAGTTTTCAACGGATAAAGACGACGACGTCTGTGTGTGTGTCGAATTTTTCGTCCAAAAATTTAAAGAAGCTACTAATGTCATATTCCAAATAGATATTGTAGATGTTCATATTACGAGCTGATTAGATTTTGGAACCAATCCATCTACCGGAAGTACTAGTTTATTTGAAGTATTATCAGGTTTTTCGGGTATATCTTAGTAAATAAATGAGTTAGAATAAATTTTATTTGAATCAAAGAGTAGTAGAATATTATTACAAATTTTATTTGAACCATTTTTCTACAGCAGATTCAAATGGCCAGATCAATTTCAAATTTGCAATTTAGAACTTAAAAGTTCAATTTAGGAGGTGATTAGATTTTGAGAGCAATCCATAAACCGGAAGTAGTAGTTTACTTGAAAGCCTATAAAGTATTTTGGGCAAATCTCGTAAATTTTAGTATTCGCAACTGAAATCGCCGATGGCGGCAGCACTGTGCTTATAAAATGGCTACTAAAAGGAGTAATCGGAGTTGTAGACAACATGTGCAACATAGGAAAGTGAATCAAAAAATTAAAAAAACGAAGTTTTGACGTCTAATATTCTGTATAGTATTGTTGCATATTCTATTGCGCTGAGTACAGTTATACCACCCTTTTCGTTTTTATGTTTAAGTATTGACAAGACTAGCGGTGGGGACTCGTTCATCACTCTTGGAAAACTTTTTTATATAAAATGTTTGTATATATTGCATAGTATATTACAAATTACCTTCAAACGAGTCACTTTATTATTAAAATGGTTTATTTCTTACTTTATCCTTTAGGTACGGGTATGAGTCAAAAATATAAAACATATAAATAATGGTTTCGATAATGGTTTGTGTTGATAAAACTAATTAGAACAATACATTTTTGTATTCAAAATATTCAATTTCACTGCTTAAATAACTTATTCCAAAAACTTATCCTCACTGAAAATTGGTGACGAAAGGTTAGGTTAGGTATCGCACAAGCTAATATAAAAAACCTAGTAATATAAAATTCTCATATATTCAGTCAATTCAAGTTCTCTATATTTGATTAGTATTTACACTTTACTTGCACCCTTTCTGGGAAATATATGCAAAATAAATCACATATTCTTGCTAGCACGAAAATGGCAGCCATGTATGTACACAACAGTTTTTGTTGTGATTTTTTCTTGATTGTGGAACTCATTATAAAACGAAACAAATTTAATGTGATAGGTGAAAAATAAATAAATTAGAAAATAAATTAAATGGAATAATATTGCATTAAACAACTACACAAAGATCACTTTTATTATCATTACGTCAAACGCGTCGTACACACCATTACTCCACATAGCAGTTTATATTTTTACCACCAGATGGATACGAGTCCATTTCAGTTGCGAATAACAAAAAATACGTCTATTTTGTACCGTTTAAAAGTTGTTTAGGCGGGAAGTTATATGCTGGAACATCAGAATTTTCAATATAAGGAATTGTAGAAGTAAATATTGGTCTTGCCATGATCCGCATGTATTGGCCATCAAGGATGTCACCGCAGCGCAGAGAGAGTAACTGCGTTGTCTGTTGAGAGCCGCTGTGGAGGACCGAGCACCCAACGTTGTGAAACAGCCGCGCCACTTTCACTGCCGCGGCCAGGTTTCATAACTAAACGAGGACGCGTGCTCACCTTAAAACACTTATTGTCGCAGACCGCACTGCATCCATTGAGATTTGTTGTTTCACGGTGAAAATGTGTCGCATCGTATTTCACCACATCCAAATGAAGACTCTCATTTAAGGAAGACGGTGATGTAATGTTCAAGTCATGGTGGTAAAAACTAGCCTGAATATTTGTGCAAATTTTCACCAGAGGTTCACGGTCTGATTCTGATTGTAGCTCTACATATCACAATGTATTTTGCTTGTACAAATATTTACATTTATTATTTAACTTTTTCTCTTACTTTATAATCTATTTACCTACTTTAAACTACCAGAAATTCTCTCTTAATTTAAAATGAAATACCTTTATATATCATACTTTCAGCTGTTACACTTTCTCAGGATTCTTAACGGAGGTGTGTGACAAAATTTTGTTTTTTCTAAATATGGTACCTACTAGACAAGAAAATAAAATATCCGTAATTTTGGATTTAATGGACGAGACAATTTAGAACACTTCGGCACTTAAAATAGGGAGTCAATAAAACCCTATTCTATACGTGTTACATAAAATATTTTATGTTAAACTGCATTACAGATTGTTTTTCTTAGCTTAGAATCACAATTACTGTATATTTGACACATGACGTTGACATAATAAATTTGATAATTTCTAAACGTGTTCTTTCTGTCTTGGTTATCAAGTTGTTTATTGTTTATATTTTTTCGGTCAAGCCCGTAAAGAGCTACTTTATGGACGCTAAGCAATATCATAAGCAAGTGATTATAAAATAAATTGTGAAAATATAAGGCTAAGAATAATATTAAAAAAATAAATTTATCCCAAGCCTTAAAGTTGTAAAGAAATCTAACAGAAATCTTTAAAACTATAATACAGTTGAACATAAAATTATTTGTACATTACGAAAAAAATTATTATTACAAATTAGGAGAGGAGATACGTGACGTTATTTTAGTGAAAGAGAGATAAACATATTTGGACGGAAACGATAGATACAAATGTCACTGCATGTGAATTGTGCAGGATATTCTACCTGGCATCTGACATATGTTAAATATACTGATTAGACAGAAAAACATGTAAATTTATTATTTTAAATTTTTTCTAAATGTGCGATAGTTTCAAAGTTATTAACAAATGAAAAAATCAACGAAAAAAACATCTTTAAATTGGCCTACCTCGTGTGGCAACTTTTGTCATTAGCTCCACCAAAACTACGTCATGTCAATGCGCGACTTGTATTATTTGAATTTCAAATTGTAAAAATTAAAAGATTATATGCAATTGTTATTATTATTATTATGAGTTAATTGTAATTATTTCTTTAAATTCGATTTAGGTCACAGACCCCATTTATGTATGATGTGATATTTTTATAAGCTGACAACTTTTACTGTTTAAATTTGCCGAATTCATTTCATTGTTGTGTACCTACTACAGTAAAAATGTATGTACAAATTTCTAGACATTGATAAATGTAGCAAGCTTCTCTTAGTCTCAAAATACTTTTATTTATTTTCCTATAGTTCTATAAATATATTCACCTACTGAAAACAGTATGATATCATTGATATTTGTTATCTGTTGAGTAGCAAAATAAAGGTAAACAAATACTTCCTCTATGTTAAAAAAAAACCACTTAACCTAAATAAAGAAGTATGCGGTTATTCAATTAAATAAAATGTTTAAATATGGGATACAGTGACGGTCACAATGAAGTTAAAAATTGTTGAAACTTGACAAAGAAAACAGTGTAAAGTACTTGTTTAAATATTTGCGCCCTGGCTGGATGCACTCGTCGGTACAGAATACTATAGAAAGCATGTCTAGGGCAAATGCAGAGTGCAAACAAACTGAGTGAGCTATGTGTTCGTCTTAGGAATGCTTTAATACACATTACTCAGAAGATGTCAATGCTTATTAAATATTTCGAAATATATTTCTCACGAGAATGACAAGACACATACCAATTGAGCTCGAGATTGTATAAATTCCATTATGGGTGTGGCACTCTGCTTTCGCACATCTCGGTAAGTAAAACATTTTTGCGTAGGAAGTGTGATCAGTTGAGTAATCGAATTATTATTACGAGTATATTATTATTCTTTTCGCTTCCTTGGAGCATACCCAGCAAACACAGTTATGTCGCGAGTACGTTATATATACATAACATGGATAGACCTATGTCCGCAACACGGTTTATGAGACATGACATCCCATGTATGTAGACATTGTAACGTTAATGGTACATAACAAAACTATTGGTATAAACATCTTTGAATATACCAATGGAATAGTTGTTTTTGTACATTATTAAGTCCGATCTTTTTGAAAATTTTTATTTATTTATAAATTAATAATTTCCTTTACATAAATTACGATACGGAAATATATAACCACTTATCAAAATTAAATCTGTTTAAAAGTTGTTTAGTGTACACTATAAAATATTTAAAATTTCTTTGCTATATTTTTATATAAAATATATAAAACTTTCTAATTAATTGTGAATGTGTTATAAGTACGGTAACATAACATATACATGTTGTAGGTATGTATCACGTCCAAGACCAATGTGACATACCAACAATATAATTTTACGCTCTCTCAGAGACGTCCGACATGGTATATGTATATTACGTTATTAGTACGTATATAAATGATATACTTACACTACTTAGGTTTCAGATATTACATACCAGGTACATCAATGTTACAACTGTGTTTGCTGGGTAGGGCATCCTAGCGTGTTTCAAGACATTTATTTTCCAAAGGTTGCAGCCTTATTTGTTCAATGTACTATATCTTCTACTAGTTTTTTTTTTTTTTTTTTATTTATTTAGATTTATCTTTATCCGTTTTTAGGTCGTGCCATGTTCTGTTTATGTTTCCATTTTGTATGTGTATGTGTTTTTTCTCTTTCCTTTTATATTATATTCTAGCGCTTCTTTTTGGTAATGTCGAAGCTTCTTATCCTGAGCGTATGTCCTATCCAATTACACTTTTTTCTTACAGGTCTACATTGAATATTTTCCACAACACTCCGTTTGAGATCATTTCTGAGTAGCACATTCTAAATATTATTTATAAATGTCTGCACAGATTTTTTATTGCAATTTTCACATTACTGTTGAATATTCTAATTGTGTACATACATACATAACGTCAGGATATATCCTACTCAATGGGGTAGGATGCACCCAGGAAATACGAACAACAATCAATCATTCCTATTCTCATCCTGGCACATCATTTTCGCCTCGTCCACATTCATAGTGCGATTCAACAATTTATTCTACATACTCGGAATCATACGTTGAAGCAACAAACCATCAATCAAATCTCACCAGTTATTACTCGGTCGCCCACGCATACCTTCATCTTTAATCTCGCAAACATATATTAGTTTTTTTTTAACAAAATTTTTCTCAAACTCACACTCACCACACCATTGTATTCTTAATTAAACTTAATTTTCTCCTGTACGAAAATAGGAAATTGTTGTTATGATTATTTTTTGACGTTTCTTAAAACCAATGAAATGCTTCATTGTATGTCACGTGTCTGTGTTTTATCCAATCATGTCATTATTATACTGAAAATTTTTTGGTTAAAGAAATATCCAATAGAATCCCTGTATTTCTGATCACGTGTGCAAAAGTAACCAATCAGGTCACAATTACACTGATAATTTCCCGGGGAAATTATCACCTGTTGCTAAGTAACAGTCGTTGACAGCTGGTTGACAGTTAATTCAATATTTAATTTGTTTATTTCAAAATGTTGTTTTCACGGTTAGAAAATGAAAATAATAATAATAATCGCAAAAAATTTTCTCACCGAATATCCCTCGACCATTGATAAATACTTATAATTTGATCACAACTACCTCAAGAACGTTGCTTGAAGGTAACAGCCCTCCGCCTGCGGCGTCTGGCGGTTACCAAGCAACGTTCTTTCGGTAACTGTGATAAAATTAGTTCGAATTATCAATGGCCTAGGGATATTAAAGCTGATAATAATTCTCTTGTGATTTTTCCCGGTAGCTTTTTTGTTTTTGTTGACAGATGTCAGATAGTTATTAGCAACACAAGTAAAAATAAGCAAAAAAGATAGATTCAGCGACGTACCTGTTGAGAGTTCGATAAATAAAGAAAATAATTCCCCAGTATCTTTCTCAAACTTGTTGCCATTTGGCAATAGCCATTCAAGCCCTACGGGCTTTCGTGGCTATTGCCTTGCAACAAGTTTTCGAAAGATCTGTCAAAGTATTTTCAATTTATTCTCACTCTCTTGTTATATTATTACTGAAAATAGCTCTCAGCTTGTTTATTTCGCTCATGGCAGGTAGGGGTGACCTAGTGGTCACCACGAACAGGTAGTGCGAGTTGATGGCAACATGGACAGAGCGCGACCGGTGGGAATGAGATTCAGGGTTGCGGATCAGATGGATCAGGGTTAGCCGAGCCGGCGGAGTCAAGCCAATGTGCAAAGTTGACCCAGTTTAGGGCTAAGCCGGCTCAAGCGCTAAGGACAGCGCGGGACCGCGGGACGGGTCACCACGTAGGCTGACCTACATGCTGAAAGCCAGTGCCGGAGATGCTGACAGGAAAAAGGGCTCCAGAAAATAGCACTTTGTTTTTTAGCTAATAATATGCCCGTTTCCCCGATAAAATCCCGCTACCAATTAAACAAACAGTTGTTATTGTTTATAACTGTCAGTGTGACAGTTAATTAATATTTCAAGTTTCATTTTGTGTGGTCTTTTGAATTTATCTCATCAAATACCACTCAAGCAAATTGACATTAAGTAAACCCTTCCTCCTTCGTGTTTATTGCTAAGTAAAAAAAATTCGTTCAAATTTTATCGATAAAATCAAGAGATCTTGTAATATTACCTCCGATAAAATCCATGCATTTTATACTAAGCAACCGTTAAAAATTTGGACACTCAGGACCGATATTTCCATCTACGAATAAAGTACCGAATAAATTTTTCGTCGAATAAATGAAAATTGTCGCATCGAAATCATAGCTCAAATAATACTTATTGTTCTAGCTGTCATTTTTTGATGCGTATTTTTTTATTTATTTAACGAATAACTTATTCGGAACTTTATTCGTAAATGGAAAGACCGGCTCTTAAACAATTAATTTGTTTAAATAAAACAATATTTGGGTTAAGTTCAGTAACTTTTTTTAAATAAAACGACCTTAAGGGTTAACTCCAAGTCGTATAACATATAACTCTACTTCTTCTTAGGGCTGGTCTTTCCATCTACGAATAAACTTCCGAATAAGTTAAAAAATACGCATCAAAAAATGGCAGCTAGAACAATAAGTATCATTACAGCTATGATTTCGATACGACATTTTTTATTTATTTATATTAGGCCCTTAAGCATCTTCGATCCAATGACTTCTCATCAAACTGAGGCTTAATAGAATATTAGTGATATTACCGATTGAAATTTTTAATGCATTTCCAAATTACAGACGATCAACATTTGTCATAAATTTATTATTAATATATTTTAAATTTCAGAAAATGTGTGCCCCTCAAATGTTGGCCACCCCTCCGTCGCTGCGTCCCCGCACACCCTGCTCGAGTTCCACCGATGGCGCGCCATTCAATATAGGCCAAGTAGGTCAAACTTACAAACAAACTCATCAAATTTCACGTTGTATTTCATGATATACAACACAACGCTGCTTCCAGACAATGACACTGACGTCACCCCGCGGACGCGGCCGACACCGGATGCGATCCTGAACTAGGGCTTGGGTTGGGTTTGCGGGCAAAGCTCACTGAGGTGTGGATACAGAGAAATGGCGACCTTCCATTTTGACGACTAAAATTTGTTCCTTCTTTTTGTATAGTCCAGTTGTGTTGCTTGATATATATTAGGTACGTCGATGTTCAGAACTTGATTAATAATATAAAAAATCGTATGTTGGAAAAGTTTTGAGAACAACAGCAAAAGGTAAAAGTGGTACTCGGTTTTAATGGGATATATTTTGATTGTGCTAAATTATGTTTCAACGAGCACTTAGAAATCTGTTCATTGTACACTGATAAAAATGTTTTCTTGGAACAAACAGATTCCTCTTAAATGAAGAAAAAAATTGATTTGAATAGTGCCAATCCGATTTCTTTTTCATTGAAAACTTTTATGGGTTTAATAAATATTCTTGTAAGAAATTAATTTAATTTTGAAGGAACATATCAAAGTATTCCTCTGAGACTCATTATGGGTACGAAGTAGTTTGAATAGTAGTGGTTTTAATTCAAAATGATGTACTTTTAAATATAAACGTTTTTTTATTATTTTTAAAAACAAAACTTGAAATATATTAATTTTCATTCTTTCAATGCAGTAAAAAGAAGATAAATAAAATTTATATTTAAAATTAATATTTTTTTTGAATTGAACCAAATCATTTTGTAAGAAATGAAATTTTTTTGAACAAATGCATACAAAAGGAATACAGCAAGAAGTTATTTTTATGAGTGTGTTCGTTGTTGCTAGGGAAATAATGTACATTGCAAGCATTGTGCGTAATGAATTTCTTTTGTGAGTATTTCAATTCACGTCATTTCATTTCAGTCCAGGTGTCATTGCTAGGATACTTATTTAGAATCGTCAAATATTGGTATGATGAAAGCGGGACAAATTTATTATTAAAATATAAATTAATTAGGAAATAATATTGTTGTCGTAGAAAAAGTATATTGTACAACTCGCATGGAATGTCCATTTCATACTCGTATGATTTACAAACATTAATACTCGTAGGAAATGAGTACCATTCCATGCTTGTTGTACAATATACTATTATTTGTCGTTAATTTACCATTCATTATATATTTTTTTCTTGTTGTGGTAAATATTGTCGTGCCATTATACGAGCCCAGAATCATATCATTTAACCCAATTAAGACTTTTAGAATAACTAATAAAAAATTAGTTCTGATCTTACAAAGGGAAAATTGTTGTACTCAATTTATTTGTATCTTAAATTCTGTTACATTTAAGAATATTTCACGAAAAATTAAAACTGAAATAATAACAAATTAACAAAAAATACTACCTAAAGATTTCATTTGGCTCAAAGGTATTGTCTGGTACCTAAGAACACTGTTTTTGAATCTGATGACAGCAAAATATAGAAAAATGTTTCAAATATAGATTCTAGGTAATAATATTCTACATCCTTTTGATTCCAATAAAATTACTCTCTCATTTATTTACTAAGATATGCCCAAAAACCCTGATAGACCTTCAAATAATCTACTACTTACAGTTAATGGATTTTTCCCATAATCTATTCAATTTGTAACATAAACATAATGCCTCCCTTACATGTATGTATGTGCGGGAGATAAAAATGATAGAATTTAAAATATAAATATGGTGTATTAAACAAATTTCCTTTGTGTGATTATAACTGGGCCAAATGATATGATTCTGGGCTCGTTCATACCGGAGGGTAACAACAAATTTCTCAAAAAAAACATTTCACGAAAATGCATTTCCCAAATATACAAATGTCAAAAATTAAATTCAGAAAATAAAGCAAATGTATTGGTGTTTAGCTCAAGAAATTTAAACTAATATTGCCAGCTAATGTTACCTAATTATATTTTGTTATTATAAGAAAAATGTTTATTTTGTATTACTTAATTGCTTAGACTTAGGGAATATTAGTTTCGAAAACGATGTCAAGGAAGACTTTTCTTTTAGAATACGCACGCTAATGTATTCCAAATATCATTTGGGTATTTTGTTGATTTCAAATTCCTATTATGCAATAAATTGTACTTTATGAATATGAGAAAGTGTAATCTATTAGTATTATAATATAGATAATAAAATAGTATCAATTTGTGTCAAACACTTTTAGGATCTGGGTTAATATAAATAAAAAAGAATTTGGAACGTATAGATATAAATACGTATTTATTACTAAAAATGACTTACCGAAACATGGACCCTCCTTCATAAATAATGGATTTCAGCCACTTTGAAGTGATCTGAAAATTTCAAATAGTTTTACAACAGGAAATTTTCGCGACGAGAAAGTTAAAAAAATTGGAACTATACGTGCATATTTTCAACAATAACCTATAAATAATTATGAAATTATTATTTATACCAAATTTGTTTTATTACCTGTATACAAATATATTTATAAAATAAATAGCGATAAGAAATAATATACACTTATTTAAATAGTAACATATGTATGAAACGTCAAAAGAAAAAGTAAGGTTAGAATATAAATTATAAACTTATAATTCAGCTGATTGCAACAATTTATTATTATTATTATTTAGTTAACCTATATAAATACACAACAACAACAAATAGGGGTAAGAATATACTAAATAAAATTAAAAAAGATCAAATAATGACATATTTATTCCATTGTTTTTTGTTTAGTAAACAAAATATAAAAACAAAAGAAAGAATTTAACAAATTCCTGTTTTATAATTATAATAAAGTTATTTTTAAAAATATATTATACCATCTTATTGTAATAAAAAATCAAGGTTATATATACAAGATACTTTCAAAAAAACAAATCATTTAATACGTGTAAAAATTTACTTACCTAACCGAGATATATGTAAATGCATAGTAACACTATTTATTAATAATAAATTTTACAAAAGAATATTATTATTGCTATATTTAGTTAAATTTAAACAGTTCACACAGTCTTAACCACACATATGCAGCACTACAACAAAACTAAGGGCTATTCGTTGTATTACACTATTGTTTACTAATTAATAATATTAAATATCACACACAATTATCTAATAGTGAAAATAATATATTGAAATTAAAATAAATTTTAACTAAACACACACATAGGTACTACAATGGTGGTCATTTACTTGACCAACATTAGCACATTTCCTGCCATCTAGAATTATAATTTCGAACTTAATTTCACTGTAGAGGGAAATATCAATTTTGAAATGTATTCACTTGTTTTCATTACATTTGTTTATTGTTGACAAAAGAAAAAGACAATTGAAATTAGTAAAACAATATATTTAACGTACAAAATTATATTAATCATGTGTGATTATCCAAAAATTGTTGTAACAAAGAATTATGAATAGGTATAAGTAACTGTTCGACACCATCCGCTGCTCTCCTCGATTTGACGAGCTTGTGATCTAAAAATTCTGTTAATTGTGTTCGTAAAGCTAAATCCGAACTAACAAGAAAATGTTCCCGACATTGGGAATACAAGACTTTGAATGGCATCCCTGAAAATATAAAACTTATTTAGTTTGTTACATAACATTTTGTAATGCTGCATACCTTGATAATATTTAACTGATTTATTATTCAGTTGATGTTTAACTATAAGCATAAAAATGCCTTTGGAATTTTTGGTTAACGATTGATAAACATTTCCTAATGATGAAAGTGCCAGAGCTCCAGATCTTTGAACAAGCATGGAACTCTCAAATGACGTTTCATCACTGTATGGTAAAAATGATGTTACATCCCACCAAGTAAAGTTAAACTTGCTTAGTTTGTAATGATCCCAAACTTGAAGAAAGAAAATAGTGTTATATTTTGATGACTCTAGTTGCACGTAGTCTGTAACTTACTTAATGGAGTGTTAATATGATCTATAGATGCTAGTAAATGTATGTTCGGAATATCTGCTAAAGAAGACAAAACATTCTGACTTTTATTATTTCGTAGCATCGGACCGTCAATATTATGAACAATTAAATACAAATGCGTATTTTTCTGTCGCTCACATCGCTTTGCTATTACTTCCAAAGCTTCATAAACATTATTAGGACTACTTTTAACTTCAAAAATATCAACTAAAATACTATCGGTAATATCTTTAATAGTTAAACTAGGAAAATACCCATTTACAACTATAGTTGGCGAAGACCCCAACATTTCTTTGTGAAAAGCTTTTAAAATATTTCGTTTTGATCCTAAACCATACAGAAGAATGTTAAATCCTTCATGAAGAATTAACATCCATTTATTAAAGCTACTACAACTGAATTTAAACATTTCATGAATTGCTTTTTCATGTACTGAAGACTGATTTATTTTACAAGATGTTAATAATTCCTGTAATTGGTCTTCAGACAACTTTGGATTCTTCAACCTCTGTAGAGTATGATTCGAAGTAACTATTTTAGAACTTGCTTGCCATGAAAAATAATCATCAGATTTCATAAAATAGTTTTGATTTTTATTACTTCTCGCAATATTTATCGATGTATCTTTCAGTTTCTTTTTAGGAGATCTAGAGGTTTTAATTTGAAATTCTACATCACTGGCACTATCATTTTCTTTTTCTTCTTCAGCTGAATCAGACTCTGATTCGTTAGACCCAGTGTTACTTCCTTTATATTCACTACCACTCTCTGAAAAATCTTCAAAACTACTGTCTGATTCCAACTGAGCAACTTTTTCCTTCATTTTCTTCCGAATCGAATTTCTTGTTGCAGTTTTCGAGGGAGTTTCAGATGTGCCAGGAGAATTTTGGATTGATTTACTTAAATTAAAAGGCTTAAGAGGGCTATGTACAGCTTCGAAAACTTTCTGAGCCATGCCTCCTCTTCGTTTATTTCTTTGGAAACCAAACATCGTTTTACCAGAGACATCTTGACCCTCGAATAAAACTAAGAAAAATGTTAATGTTAATAATAAACAATATTGAACCTAGAAACAAATGAATACCTTCTGATGGTCTTTCAATATTTTCAGTAGTTTCAACGTCAGTATTCGTATCCGTATTATCTGTAGAACTCTCTTCATTTTTTTTCTTCCGTCCTCGTTTCTTCTTTCCAGATTCACCTGCATCTGAAGAACTGTTCCGATATTTTTTAGGTGTATTTACTAACCGCTGACTTCTTCTCCCTCGCCTTGAAGAAGTTCGAAGCTTTGAAAACTTATTTATAATGTCATATGTTTCATCATTTGTGTCGCTGTTTTCAGTTCTAGATAAGTTTTCAGCTGAGGAACTATCACCGTACTTATGAGGTTTTTTCTTTACTCGTAAACTTCTTCTCCCTGCTGTAAATAAATAACAATTAATAATTGTTAATACTGTAACTTTATAAACCTACTAGATTCCATATTATTAATAAGTTTTAACCGACTACAACAGAGTCTATGGATGTAATTTTCTAACCTAAATTTACTGTGGTTTTTACCGGGAAAAATTGAAAACAAAATTGATATTAGCTACAAATCAAACAATGTTGCAAGCCGTGAAAAATCATTGAGTTAGCGTTTTACTTCAAGTTTATTTGCGACATTGTAGAATTGTTCTGTGCCACAGATAACCAAAACATTGTATTTTCTATCTTGTGTATTGCATGGTCTGTGGTGCAGGTTTATAAAATGGCTGCAGCTGAAGAACCATTCGAACAGGTAAATGTTTGTTTTATTTTGACAATGAATTGTGTTACTAATATTATTTTATAGTTTGAAGAAGAAGATGGAACAGATGCAACTTTAGCATTGTGCAGTGTTGGAAGAAAAAGACTATTCAGCAAAGAACTAAGATGCATGATGTACGGATTTGGCGATGATCAAAACCCTTATACTGAAAGCGTTGACTTACTCGAAGATTTAGTTATTGAATTCATTACTGAAATGACACACAGAGCAATGGAAATTGGTCGGACAGGACGTGTACAAGTTGAAGATATAGTATTTCTAGTTAGAAAAGATCCTAGAAAATATGCTCGTGTTAAAGATTTATTAACAATGAATGAGGAATTAAAACGGGCTAGAAAAGCTTTTGATGAAGTTAAATATGCAGGTAATATGAACAAGTAATGCAAGTTCCTGCATGAACTATTTCTAATACTTCCGTTGAGTTTTATGAGCATGGATAATGTTCTTTATAATTATTTACTTATATTTTCGTAATATTAGATATATTTATCTATTAGTACAAATAATTTGTAATTCTTATACTTCAAATTTTATTGGAACAATACGGTTTGTGCCTTTACTTCTAATTCGCTTTTATTAATAATTGTAATTAGCAATGGGGTCTGTGAGTGAATTTTTATATATAATTATAGACAATAAAATGTCCATATATTTTAAACCGAAGAATTATGTACAATACAAGAAATTAGTAAGGAATGTGACATGTGAATGGCATGTAATCAATTATGTATAATTAAATATAAGATTTTTATAGTATTTATTGAATTACGGTAATAGACTCCAAGATTCCATTGCTATAATGCAGTTTTAGCGTCGTAATATATAATTATGAGTAGTATTAAGTATTGTAAACTGGAATGTCAGCTTACTGCTCTTCTAAAAGCTATTAAATGCTACTTTATTTGAGCATGTTTTAGATTCAGTACAGTAGTTTTCAGAATTTAAATTTACAATATTTTGGTAAAATTTTTAGGAAAAGATGCCGTGGCGAAGTGAAGATTGGTGTTCCAGTAAAAATTTGTATTGTAAGATAAATTAGTTTTAAGTAAAATTTATTTATAAATTATTACAAAATATATAACATTAAATTTCATCAACCGCATTTTTCGCTGAAAATATAACATCGTTTACTCCCACGCCGTAATACGAAGACCCACATATTGATAATGGAAGTTTATTAGTTGTAATGTAATGTTCGATGTTTCCAATTACGTCACTGTGCCCAACAATGTACTGAGGTATGCACTTACGTAAGATATTTACTTTGTAGTTATCGGGTGTAACATTAATATTTAAGGCATTTTTTACTTGCTGGAGAGCGGTTTCAAGTAGATACTCTTCTTTGGGATCCTTTCCAAATAGCTCTTGAAACCAATGTCCTCCCATCATAACCGTGAGGATTGTTTCATCATTATTTGGAAAGCAACAACTATCGAAGATGACCCCTAATATCGGCAGATTCTCCGATGGCGGCACAAGAAATCCAAATGCATCTTGCATTCCTAGCGAGTTTTTAAACTGTAGGTTTACAACTGCCACATCTACGCTGGGAATTTTATTCAGTTTAGATGCTAACTCAGGATGTTGCTTTTGTACTAACTCCGCAAGTTTATAAGCAGGGAGACTACTTATAACATGATCAACAACTTGTGGTTTCGTAGGTCTTCTCGTTATAATTTTAACTTTATCGTCCATAAATTCTAAATTAGCAATAGGTTGGTTCAGTTCAATATCTACTTGTTTGTCAGTCAGTCGTTGTTTTAAAGCTAAAGGAAGTGTTTCCATTCCTCCATCAAAAGAATAAACACTCCATTTTTCGTCTTTTGCTACTTGAACCAGCGATGATGAAAATTTCGCTGCTTCTGGAATACCGTTGAAGAATAAATCATATAATGTTCCTTTTATAACTCCTCCATATTTCTGCTCTTTTTCAAAAATAGATTCCATGAGAAATTTAACGCTGATTTCTTTTGCATCGCCAGCACAAATACCACAAATCATAGGACTAATAGCATATTGTGCAATTTCTGTACCAAAACGTCTTTCAGTAAAACTATAAATTGATTCGTCATTGGCGTAAATTTGTTTCCTCTCAGCTATCAAATCATTTAGAATCAATGTAAACAATGGTTTGGAAAACGGTGACAATTTTTGAAAAATATCTTTCAGTTTTGAAGGTAAGATATGCAATTCTCCATTTACATATATCATACGATTTTTAGCTGCAGGATGAGATGCACTAATTGGTTTTATTTTATTACTTAAATCAAGGTCATCTATCAGCTCTAAAGTATTATAACCAGCTTCTCCCTTTGGTCTCAGGGTACGAGGACCTTGTTCAAATATTGCACCATCTCTGAGTTTTCTAGATTTGATCCATCCACCAACTTCTTTACTAGATTCATAGAGCTTTATTACATCTTGAGGAAATTTTCTACGCAAATAATACCCAGCAGCTAAACCTCCTATTCCACCCCCAAGAATGACTTTCATTTTTATAGAAAAATTATCAATTTATTACAAATAATATAAACTTAACCGCACTATAATTTATAAATATACAATTTTAAAATACATGATGATTTTTTATCATCATATTTTGATGTAAATTTAAAACATAAAAGAATAGCTGTCATTTAAACCAAGAAAACAGTTGATAAAGTGGAGAAACTTTTGTTACCGGTTAAAACACGTTACTATAGTTTACAGAATCGTTCTTAGATGGCAGCAGCGGCGTGAAATTTACTTTATTTTTCAAATAGCATAAAATATTCCATATGAACTCATGATGATAAAATAAATGTATGAAGGTATATTGTTATTATTGCCTTTCCACTAATCTACGGCGAATTCGTGGAATAAATAAAATAAATTATTAATAATTGATAATTATCGTAGATAAATTAAATGATGTCTGCGGAAAAACAGTAATAAATATCGATAGAAACGTTCTGATCCTCTGTACGAAGTACACAATTACTATATACGTCATAGAGAAGTACGTAGTAAATTTTAATACCATGAATAAATATATGCGTTTTCATTTTTATTTGATAACTTTTTATGGTCAATTAATTAAGATTATTTGAACAATATTTCTATATAATCACTACTTGCAGTGAAATTTAAAAACAATCGTAAATATTTTGAAAGTATATGTTATTTTTATTTGTTTTGAGAATACGATAAACTTGAAAATATTTTTATTCTTATAATTCATTAATCCTTTCCTGTTAAGTTAAACATACAAAAAGTAATAAAGAAGTAATCAAATATGACAAAAAGAAAAGAATGCAATAAATGCGTAAATTGAAACTCGCCAGATTACAAGGAATGCAAATATATAAAAAAAGTTACACAAATGGCAGGAGTTCAAAAGTTGAAAGCGTATTCAATTTCATTTTAAAGTTACGGTAAGTCAAACTTCAATATTTCACACCTTCTAAGGGTAGGAGTTTAAAGTGAATGAGAAAAAGTTACTTCATTTTCCACACAGCAAAGAAAAATGGGAATCAAAAAAAGGAATTACATTCCTTCAGTAAATTTACGAAAATTGAATTAAGAAAAAAATGAAATCATATTTGTGCCACCCCTATTCCAGCAGCCCTGGCCTTTTCACGGCAAATTTAATTGCTGTAAATTAAATAGCATTTCTTAATAAGAGATAAAATTTATTGATTTAATTAACAACAAATAACATTTCGCAGAATTATGAACTTTACAAACAAAAATTATTGAGATATTTCCTTAACATTAATTAGAAAAATGAGCTTATTAGTGAAACACAATACTTAGAATATATTTCAAGATATGAGCTAGAATATATCAACAGTAATTACGCAATGTTTCATTGAGCTGTCACTGCATGTTTGCGCATGCGCATGTGTGCATTATTGCGGTGTGAAAATATGTAGGCTCTTTTAACCTGACAGTTGTTTTTTGCATCGAATAAATAATCGTTGGTCCTTATATTCGTATTAACCAGTGGCCGCGTTTCGATTTCGCTTCGAACTTTGGGCGAAGGGTCACTGGGATATTACATCGTTATCAGCTGATAACAGCTTATGATCCATCGCTGCTGTTGGTACAGTGCAGCTACATGGTGTAGTTAGGCCTATAGCAGTGTGTAGGTATGTGTGTCTGTGTACTCTGATAACTAACGTTATCTCAAGACACGTGATTCAAACACCGAGGTCATCGTTGGCTTTATTTTATTTTTATAGAATATTGTGGATATAAGTGTATTTAGGTATTTTGTGAATTAATTATTTATGACAAGATAAATTTAAACATGAGAATGATTAGATAAGTATCCCTGGGCGACTACTGTTTCAACTTTAATAATTATCACGAAAGAAGGCAAATTTAAATGAATAATTATTTATTATTTAATCACACATGGGTGCTACAGGCTGACCACTGTTTACCTTAAATGTAGTACTGGCCACACACAATAACCTCTCTATGTGTTATACTAGTAACAGTAACTAAAGGCCGTCGCACAGAATGAGATTCTGAATGGACTAGAAATGAAAGTTTACTGCTTTTGAAGTAACTAAAATTGAAATTGAACTGTGGATCATAAAATCACAACAGACGACATATTATATTATTAAAAATTACTGCTTTATAACCGCACTTTACTCTTACAAATATATCATATACCTAGGTCTGTGCCAAGCTGAGTGCCTCACCCAGAAATGGAGAAATGACATGATGCTATATTTGTTTTGTTTTGTTTACAACTTTTACTTTCTTATACAAAATATAAGGGAGTCTTGGAATCATGAAAAAAAAATCGCTATTTTGAAGTTCACTGAATCCGTTAAGACAAATTTCTCAATGATATGTGTGTGTGGATGGATGTATGGCAGTTTGCGCAATATCTCATGGACGAGTAAGATATGTTAACGAAACTTAGAATTTGTAAGTTTCATGAAAATATGCAGAGCTAAATTGATTTTGAATGAAATTGATAAACCGGAAAAGGAAGTTTACTAGACATACAAAACAATAAATTCCATTTTTTCAACAATAGTGAAAAAAAAGATCAAAATGATAGGTGTTAGTAAATATATTTAGAATATAAAATGTTATTTGCACTTTTCCTGTACATGCTTTTAATTTTGGGAAAAACTTAATTATATATTTAATAATATATTTCAATAATTTTAGTTACAATAGGAACAAAAACTAAAACATTTTTAACATTTATGGCTAGTCATTTTTTGGGTGGTTATGAGAAGTGTTTTAGCCTATGTTCTAAAATAATTTTATAAAAAAATACTTCGTATAGAAGTTGCAGAGAAATACACTACCGCTTTTATTAGAATTATTTTTTTTATAAAATAATTTATAACATTGTACAGCGCTAAAACCGAGACTAAAACACTTCTTTTAAAACTTCCAAAAACAGAGCTCTTGCATGGTACCAGACTATATGACAAATAATAGCGAAGTGTCAAAAAATTGTGTTATTTGAAATATTATACAAGCAATATATGTAATATTAAAAAGTTTTTAAGACTGAAATTAATATTTTAACATAAATTCATAGTTACAATGAAAATAAAAAATTAAACAGGTTTAACATCTATATGTCAAATAATTGTCAGTTAGTTTTGTATGTATAAGAAATTAGATGGTAAATGAATTAAGTAATTATGGTCATATGCGGCTTAAGAGTGGAATATTATGAATTTATATCAACAAAACAAACGAATATGCTCTTCAGTGGGTTTCGAACCCACAACCTCTGCTGTGCTAGGCTAATGACATTATTTACAATTAAAATAGTTGTTGTTGTTCTAGTTGAACTTCTCGACAGGTTTTTTAAGCCCTATCACATTTTTGAAAATAGAGTAGAATAAATATAATGTTTATTTTCACATTCACTTGATTTTTCCCTGTTAGTTCTACTGAAGATGATCCCTTACGTATTTAGTTTATTTTGTTTATAAATAAAGATTTATTAGAATAAGTATATTTGTTCAAAATAACGTTATTTCAACATCAATATTTCACTAAGTGTTCGTCATAATTCGATGACACGATAGCAAGCAATATTTTCCTTACAGTAACTACGTAGTACGGTTGTACTTTTACCTACTCTGAACCTGACTACTATGATTCAAACTATTCACATAATTAATCTTTCCTCTTTTACATACATAAAGTTAAAGCAATAAATCTTAACTTATTTTATTGACGCATAAATATTTACCATCCAACGTATATGTGATTGAATATGCGTCACAATTAATTATTTCACAATTATACACTCTTTGGGCTCTTCAATTATATTATTGAGATGCTCTCAATGAATGATAATTATCTGTTTAAAGAAGGAATAATTTATAAAATTGTGCATGACTCATTTTTAATTTTAGAATTAGTTTGTTTTTGAATCCTGATATGAAATTAATTATTAATGCTAATTCGTAAGTTTTTATGCCATATCAGAGTATTTAGATCCGTTTTGATTCAATCTTCAAGACTGAACTTTATAATTTCTCTAATTATCTTAGTTAAACAATTTATTAAATAACAATTAAACCAATTTTCAGCTTATTTGGTTTATCAGTAAACATTCTATTGGAAAAAATCTGCAAAATGGCAAGATTCCAGAATATTAAAAAAAAACCTGATTTACCTTGGTCATAACTAAAAAACTAAGCGAGATATCAAAAAATGGTCTTCAGTTTTGAATGTTTCATGCTTTAATTAGCTTGTACGCAAATTTTTTACAATTTTTATTTTTTCGAATTTTTGCCTTCCAAATTTTTATAGAGATGATATCTCGAAAACAAAAAGAGATACAAAATTGTAGACTTTACCATAAAAATCAGCGTATAGAAATACATAAATATGCTAAGTTTCAATTAAATCGAGTTACTGGATAAATGGTTATAAGAAAAAGTCTAAAAATGGCCCAAAATCCGAAAAAATCCAAGGGGTAGGTATTAAGATTTGACCAAAAATGTTCATCTCTTATATTTTTTATTTCTATGTCCTATCCTCTTATTTTTTACAGAAAACTTACAAAAACATTATGTTTAACAATATCTGTATATTAATTCTGGATACATGATCGATTTTACATTGTATGGAATATGAGTTAAAAATTCTAAAAATATGTTTGAGCGCCTATATCTCGAAAACGGAAAGAGATAATTCTAATTGGAATTAATGTGTGTATTCAGGATGCATTAATTACCTTATATGTAAACTTTTGTAACTATACATCGTAAAATAGAAATTTTGTGATCGTCGAACTTTCAGAACCTGTATCTCTAATACAAAAAAGATAGTTTGAATTTTGAATACGATTTAAAATTTGAATTTTGTCGTACTTTACTTAACTATAAAGCCCAGATGTCACGATCTATAAATCCGGAAAGAATTATAGACAAAATTTTGAACAGAATTTTCTGTATGCTACTACACAAAAATCATAAAAAACTATAGGCTGAAAAGTGACAATTTAAAGTGTCTTGCGCAGGTATGAGGATGTTTATTTTTACAATGCTTATGTTCTTTGTAATATTTTATCAGCATTATTAATTCGCCTTGAGTCCAAGACATATTTATTATTATTAAATTACTGTCACTTTAACGCACTTTTGCGAAATAGCTATAACCTTAAATAAGTTTGAGGTACGCAGTCTAAATAAAATACACTGTTTTACATCTCAAAATCGTCCAGAAACTGCTTGTTTCTGATCTGGGCTGACAAAAACTAGGGTCTGACGTGAATTGGCTGTCAATTTTGAGCGTTGGTTTTGTTCAGTATTTGAGTGTTTGGAGGTTAAAGATTTTCAGCATTTTTTAGCTAAATTGTTAGTTGTAAGCTCAAATGTAAGTAATTATAATTAAATTTGCAGTTAGAGTATACAACCAATAAATAAATTAATATCAACTAAATAAATGACACCGAATTTTTCAAAGAAAATAAATGAATTGAAATGAATTATATTTATAAATTCATCGTATCCTTGTTTACGAATGATCTGATTTTAACAACATGAACAATTTCTAGTAATGTCATTTAATAAATTTATGACAAAATCGTCTCAAAAAATAATATGTATCACACATCCCGAAGCTGTTTTACCTACGCTCGGAATTTGCAAGAATCACCTTCGACTCGGCCTGCCAAAATATACTTACGACGGGAGAGAAAGTGCACAAATCGCCCATAGATATGATATTGGCTGTTTCTGTCACGATTTTGATATCATAGTTTCTCTCCCGGTTGTGAAAAAAATATTTTACATTTAAATATACAAAGCAATATCAACTGTTATAACCTGGCATAGTTTATCCAGTTTGAAATGCTATAGCCTGGCAGAAATATAATTTTAAATTGAGATGTCTTAAACGTATGATCTGTCATACGCTGGACATTAATGGTTTAAGGTTAAGATTACAGTATTGACAAAAAAATACACTCGAGGAAAAAAAACGCAGCACTTGAAACTGCACCAAAAATGAATAAATTTCAGAGTGCCATTACTCGGTTGCATTTAGTTGAAATTGGAGTTTTAGAAACTTTGAACTGTTCTCTTCAATGTGATGCTAGTCAATATGATATCAAATATGTTCCACCTCCTCCCACCCCCATATAAAAAAAATATTCCTGATGTCAAAAAATGTCCAACTTTGACAGCTCGCACGCAGTGCCAAAAAAATCGTAGACTCAATTGGCAAACAGGAAACAGGGCAATAAAGTTCAAACATTTTCCTTTAAGTTTCTCAAGTTTCGAGTACCTACGACAATTTGGCGCGAAATTGTGAATTTGCTAATTCAAAGGTATGGAAATGTGTTAGCTTATCATAATTACTCAATAAACCACTAACTGCAATCAATTGAGCACCTGGATTGATCTGCAGCCCAAAAGAACAACGTCCTTTTGGTTCCTGGAGGCATTTGAGAGATTTACAGGATCCAGTTTTCAATTTAGTAGTGTAATTTGTGTCATGTAGATTTAGTGAGCGCCTCCGCCGCCGCCACTGTGCTAATAGGGCGCTAACACACCGTGTGAAGCCGCCACTTGATACTAGTTAATCTTACACAAGTGGGGGCAGAGTTAGAGCTGGTGGCGAGGGCACCTGGACATTGTAGAGTCTAGATGGAGCATTTCCGCGCCTAGAGTAATGAGAATGACATGTGGTATTACGCGTAATTACAGTGAGTTTTTTTATCGGTAGAGATCAGTTGAATGTTGACGTGTCGTTTATGTAACCTGTGGATCTCTTGGAAATCCCCGAATCCATCGACCGTACACTAGAATCATTTTACTATGTGCATCTAGTATTATGCACTTTTAATAGCATTAGTCTGTGCGCACATCTTTTAATTTGTATGGTAACCATACAAATAATCGCTTTTGGTTTACAAATAAAATATCAGTTTCGGATTAAAATAGTTTCGGTATTGCAAATAAAATTAACAAGTATTTACATATTTTAACTTTTTTGCTTTTACGTTTATGCCTAATATTATAAAGAAATTATTTTATGACTTACTTAACATTACTGTCAAAAATTTTATTGTCATTTTAGATAACTTGATAAAAATTTAGTATGGAAGTAAATTTAACTGGAGTTTAAATTAGAAAAACTAATGCCCGGATGCACCATTGTTAGCTAAATTTTAATCTTGGTTTAAATAAATAAAAGCAAATCGAAGTTATATGTCAAAAAATAGATACGCTTTAATTTATTTAAACCAAGTTTAAAATTTAACTAATGTTGGTGCAACCGGGCATAAATATTGCTATATCTATACAATAAATTAAAACTCTAGCATAATGAACTAAACTAAATGCACAAGTTTAAAACGACTTTGTTAAATAATTAATGTTGGATTTAACTAAGAAAACATCTACTGAATGAATTATTGAAACTGAAATGATACTTTAAAATTATTTTAAAAATACAAATTTACATTTATCAAAAACGAAAACTTTCTGCAGATGACAGTTAACCGAAAAATAAAAAATCCGATGTGACCAGCACATGACATTTCTCTTAACTCATTTTACTAATACCATGGTAATATCAAAGTATTAGAATTCATACAATTTTATAAGTTTTTTGGTCGGTAGTACATGAGAAAATAAGTCTGAATGAAATTTTACACATCCATCCAGGCAAATGCACTTACGCACACATTCATACATCCTTGTGAAAATAAGGGTACTAAAATGTGCTTACTGATTAAAATATCAACATTGAATATTTTCATGATTCCTATACCTCCCTTATGGAGGTAAAAAGAGTTGTTTTACTCTTGGTTCTGGTTTTGTATATTTCAAATTTTAGTTCAGGTTTCGTTCCTGGATTTTTTGTGGTTAACGGGTTTTGTTACGATTCTTGCTGAAATAAAAATTTGTTTTCTTATTTAGCGCAGTCTAAAGTAAACGTAACAAAACTAAATAAAATATTATAGAATCGTAGTACTTGCGTAGAGTACGCATGTCTATGTATCATATTTTATTTAAGTTTTTCTTTTTATGAAATGAATTTAAGTCTGTATTTTTCTGGAATGAATCATAGTACCTGTCCGAATCCTTGAAGCCACAAAGCCAGATCTGTGCGATAATCTCACCTACGTAGCAAATGACGGATGCACTCGCCGGCTGCAATTTGTGCAAAAAATGAGTTGCGGTGAAAAAGCAGAGCGCAGAACGCGCAGGGTTCAGCAATTAGTCGCGGTGATTCATACTGCAGAAGATAATCGCGAAGATAGAGCCCAAGTCCAGGCAGATATTAGGCTAGGAAGGTTCGGCTTGTATATTTCTCGCAATCATTTACAGAGAAAAGTTTCGGTTTCTACCGATCGCTAGTGTTGAAAACTAAAGCAATAACTTTATTTCAATCCGAGACATAAATGAAGATGTATTGCGAGTGGGGCCATTGCATTTCGTCTTCCCTGGGACCGAGTTAAGATTGTTTCAAGTATTTTATCTGTTAGCGAGAAGCTGTCGGTATTTAATGGATCACAGCACAGCAGCGAGGAATCTTTGCGGTGCTGCGCTTGTTAAATATCAGTATGGCTACTTGGCTAGTCACAAGTTGGTCGACAATAAATTGTCAAGTGTCGGTGCCGGCGACGCCGTCGAATCACGGCGAGTGAGCGAGCGAGCGACATGGCTGTGAACGAACGTTAATTAGTTGCCCGTTTTCCACGTCCACGTCGTGGCGCGGGCGGGGGCGGCGGGGCGTCGGTCTAGTGACGGCATGAACGGCGCGGCGACTCGTGTGTGCGTGGCCGTCGGCGGCCAGGCGCATGCGTGCGTACCGCGAGCTAGCGCGAACCGCGAACCAGCCGAGCACGCCACACAGTGTTCACTCGTCCTTGTGGGAGGTTGTCACTCGTTGCCTCGCTCTATTACGTCGTTCACGTGATCACCTACGAGTAGTGAATAATTAAACATTGATTTGTTGTCAAACTGTTCAAGATGGTATAGCAGTGCTCGGCAATGACTTGTTCCATCGACGCCAACTAATGACAGTGTGTTGAACTTTGCTATTTGTGTGCGGCTGGTGATACTTGACGTGTATCACTCTATAAAAGTGAACTTTTCAATGAGTTATCGTGTCTGACATTGCCATCCAGCGATGACTTGTTGAACTCTCGCTCGCTCAGTGTGTGTGTGTTTTTGCGGACTCACGTGCTCGGCGCTGAATTGCGCCGCAGACGCAGAGTATATTTAGCTCTGTTCGTTGGTTGTATAACGTGTGAGCGGTTCCACGCAGCTCGGCTTATATGAACATTCATTACGGTCCGTGGCCCGTGCCTAGTCCTAGGATGAACCTCAACATCATGGAGCCGCTGGCCGAGCTGGACGCGAGCTTCGAGCCGCAGACGCGCGCGCGCTCCAACACGTGGCCGCTGCCGCGCCCCGACAACTTCGTGGAGCCGGGCGACGACGGCAACAAGTGCGGCGTGGCCATGGAGGGCATCAGCAGCGGCGGCGGCACGCAGCTACCGACGCCCGGCGTCGGCGCCGCCGCGGCCGCCAAGAAGAACTCCAGCCGCCGCAACGCCTGGGGCAACCTGTCGTACGCCGACCTCATCACCCAGGCCATCACGTCCGCGCCGGAGAAGCGCCTCACGCTGTCGCAGATCTACGAGTGGATGGTGCAAAACGTTCCGTACTTCAAGGACAAGGGTGACAGCAACAGCTCTGCTGGTTGGAAGGTATGTAAACATGTGGTACTATATGTTGTGTTGTGTTGGCCGCGTGTTTATGTTTACGTCGCGTGGCCGGGGGCTCGGCTGGCGCGAGCGCGAGTGCGGCGACGCGACCGCGGCCAGTGCCAACCAACCTTGTGGTCGCGCGGTTCTCGCCGACCACCTAACGTTACATAACGCATTCCTGCTGCTGCTGCTGCTGCTGCTGCGGCTTGCGAATAGCAGCGCCGATGATGCGGGCAATGCGTCCTCTCGCCGCACCACACACTCACGTGGCATTGAGGTCGCCGCAAACTGCTTCGTCGTGCCGTGGCAACCTGTGAAATGATCTTACAGACCTTGCCCCAAACCATTCGATCTCATGATCATTTTCAATCATTATACAGCTATTTCATACTCTCTCTATGTCTTATTTAAGCGCTGCACGTGTTGCGCACTACACACATTCCCGCACCGTCGCTCACAAACATTCGGGTCTATTCTCTTAAAAAGTTGCCACAATTTCGTTGTGATCATAACTAACCTAAAAGGAAATTACAACAGAATTTCCACAAAAATAGCTTAACAAATATGGTTAATTAGAAATACAAAAGATCGTGGAATGCATGAGGAAACGCTTGGAAAAGTGAGTGAAAATGCAAGATGGCGTAGTGAATTCCCAGTTGTAGCGAGCTATATGGTAGCGGTAATGAGTAGCCCGCGGCCTAGTTAATTAACAGGAATGTGAAAATGCGTTCGGAAACGTTGTGAAATTTCATGCGTATGTGCGTCTGTATGCGGCTACGCTCCAACGTGTATAGGTAGGGAATGCGTTCAGTTCACGCAGCTTCAGTTTAAAATTAGGCAGAGCGTATTGGGGACACTAGTGACACGTTTCACTTTTAATCTAACTCTAACGCGTACTAATCAACCTCTCACTGGCTGCGTAATTCTTCATTTTTGGATTCTTGGGCGAAATTTTCCATAAATGGCTTTATCGGCTGCCAGGTTGTTCTCGCAGCCTTCACTGGGGAAATTTTTTAAATAAAAACAGACGAAGACAAACATTAAGTCGACAATTTAGTTTTTGATGTATTTATTTTATAAATACCAAAGATGCTTGTTAACATAATTTAAACGTTCGAATAAAATTTGTAGCTAATATTATTTTACATCTTTATTTATATTATTTATTTTAAATCAATTATTTACTGATATAAGATCAAAATACTTTATAGGCCTTCAAATAAACTACAGCTTACGAATGATGAATTGCTACCAAACTCTATTTTATTTTTATTTATTTTTTAAATAGTATCTACAACATATAAAACAATTTCTAATAAAATTGTATCCAATAAAATTACTGTCGAAGTCTATTCAGCTGGTAATATGAACATCTAAAATCTTAATTTAAAATTCGACGTTGTTACCTTCATTAAGTTTTGAGTTATCTGCGACGAAAAAAACTATCATCGTGAAAACTCAATACCGAAAATTTTGCTTGTCACAATATCTACCTGCCTTACATATATGTGCGATATAAAAATGAAGCGTTGAAGATGTTTAGAACAATTCAGCGGTGCATCAGTATTTCATGAATATATTTGCAAATTTATTCGAGTGTCGTAACCACGATTATACTAGGGTCAGGGTTCAACGAAACTTTGGCGCCTACTAGTAAAATTTAGTCTGAATTTTGTCTCCGGGATTCAGGTGTATTTAAATTCCTTGTCCTTCATGCTATATCGGTGTATTCTGATCCTGTATAAATGTAAGTGCGTATATTTGAACAGCGCTAAAATTTTCAGCAGCAATTAAATATTAATTTCTCTCTTAAATAAAATATAAGGTTGTCAAATTACAGTGTAATTTTGATGGCAATGTTTTTTAATTTGTAAAATGAATCTATATCAATTTAAAATTACGCACACCACTGCAAAGGCACCAAATTTGTTGGATTATTTAAGTATATTAATCAGCATTAAATTCATAATAAAACCAAATCATCTGATGCCGTAAATATTTATTTCTAAGCGGTACAAAGTATAGAAAATGTTTCAAATTGAAATTATGACCAATTGAATATAACATAAGTTATTTTAATTCATTTGCTGAATAAGCTGATAAGCCATCAAGTAAACTACTACTTCCGGTTAATAAATGGTCCCCAAAATGTAATCAGCTCGTAACAAACATGCAAAATTTAAATATCAAATTTGACATTGATAACTTCATTAGATTTTCAGTTATCGTTGACGAAAAAATCGTCACTCACAGACTGACGTCATCGAGAAAACAGCGAAATCGTATTCTAGAGCTCCAAAAACGTACTTACCTATTTAAAACTCATTAACGAAAATTTTAACCTCCCTTACATATATGTAAAAATGTTATTTGTATATGCCATATTGTACTTTGCATGTATTTCCATCTACGAATAGAGTACTGAATAAATGAAATCATAGATCAAATGGTATAACTTGTTCCTTGCATATGACCAATATGACTTTATTTTGACAATTATTTAATAAAGATAATTTTTTTGTTCTCATTGTAACTATGAATTATATTAATATTTAATAGATATTAATTAATATATAATATTTAAAACTTTCTAACTAATACTAAAAATATTGCTGTTATAATATATCAAACGACACATATTTTTGACACTTCATAATTATTTGACACATATATGTTAAATATGTTTTATTTTTTGTTCCCCGTGTAACAAAGATTATTGAAATATATTTTAAAATATATAATTTAGTTTTTATCAAAATTAGAAGCATGTACAAGAAAAGTAGAAATAACATTTTATATTCCAAACATTTTTCCTAACATCTTTCATTTGAAACTTTTTTCACAGCTGTTTCTATTTTTGAAATAATTAATAATCCTCTTCCGGTTTTTCAATTTCATTCGAAATCAACTCAGCTCTTCATATCTTCATGAAACTTATAAATTCCAAGTTTCGTTTACATATCTTGTCTCGTTCATGAGATATTGCGCACACGGTACACACAGACATCATTGAAAAATTGGTCTTAACGGATTCAGTGGACGTTAAAATATGTATTTTCGCAAAAACTCGTCACCGATTTTTTTCATGATTCAATACTTCCTATATTTTGTATAAGAAAGTAAAAATGATGGTTGAATGTGTGTTAATTCACTAGTAGCCAGTAGCGTGAAGTTATATTTTCTGTTGTCATTCTCTTCTACGTTTTAAGATTTTGAGTAGTAATAGTTCTTGGTTGCACTGCATCAAAAAATAGCACCAGTCCATGGTCAGTTCCACAATTTCGCAATAATTTATGAGTTTAGCGCGACGGATATTTGTGATGCAGTTCAGGATTTGCTTGCAACATGTCATAAACGAATTTATTTCAAGAGTTACGAGTTCCGGCTAACATAAAGCATCAAAAATAGTATGTCGAACAACGTACGGGTAGGTTAGTTACAGAACAATCTTCGTGCTTGGCTATTAATTGTTTTACTATCGAGATAACCTCGATTCGAATAATGCGTTTAGCGTATTTTGGCTTCTGTGTAGTACATTTAGAGGTCTCTGATAAGAAACACAATACCGTGCCTGAATTCAAATAAATAAACTTTGATTATGGAATTATTGTTTTGCCATTTTTATTTTATCAATGTCACCTGTTACCTACTTTACATTTCGTGCCGCTTTTTTTTGTCACGTAGATTTCTGTTCATTGTTTCTTGATTTTAACAGTAGGTAGAAATTATAAACGTTTACGAATATACCAAATTTTGTAACTAGTGCGGAAAGATACACATTTCACGCCAGCTGTGGGAACAACAAGTTCTGTGATAGAATTTTCATTTATTTTGTTATTCTTTGCAAATGGAAAATGGCGCCTCAGGTAATAACAAGATGGCGCAGATTTATTGTAATATCAAAATACCTATATATTTTTTTACAAAATTATTATTGTGGTATATTTGTTATTATGACGTTTTTAAACAATATGAAATTATTCCTTTTGCAAAATAATTTTTATAACATATCTGAATTTTTAAATTTATAAATTGTATTTTTACATGTTTAATTTATGACTTGTTTCATACGCAATGTACTTGTGTCAAAGGAAATGAATAAAGATTTAAGAAACAACCCCACGAACGAAATAAATCTCTTTTAACGTATTAACGATGTAGATAATAAATATGTAGAATGATAGGTAGGGTTTGTTAATTTCTTTATACAAATCGTTAGAAACGTGTTAAAAGTAACAATAAAATCACTTTTAAGATGTTGCTATGTTACTTTAAACACTAGTGTCACAAAGTGACACTTTTAACTTGCTAAATAACTGTTGCAAGAGGCCAATTTTAACAACGGTGGTAGATAAAATATTTTATCCTCTTCTTGAATTTATATTTTATAGATTATCGATAATAATTTTGGGTCAGTCTTTCTTCTCTTTGTAATTATGAATATTGTAATTGAATTTCACATTTTGCCGATATGAATAGGTATAGTGAAAATAAATTACTAAAATTATTTTTATAATGATGAAAAATTAATTAATATAATGGTGCACACATTATGTACCAATATATTAACTAGAAATGCATTATAATTAATTTTAAAATTAAATTGAATTAAAATTTTATTAACTAATGACAATATGGTTCTATAATTTTTAAATGATATATTTCATATTTTACGATATGGTACTGAATTATATTAATAATAATATTTGAAATACATTATACATTAAAATGTATTTGATATGCGACGTATATTTCCTAGAATTGCTTAGTAAACACACTCTTACAGATAAAAATGTGATAATATATTTTTTATACAACCTAACGTGTTCCCAGCATCTTGTGATAGTAAATATTATTTGTTTTGTAGTTGTTACTAGAAATCAGTGACGTCACAATTTAGGAAACGACATAATTCTATTTAATTATACAATATTATAATCAAGTAGTGACTTAGTTTGTAAAAACCATTTGTTTACTGGTTAATTATCCGTCTAGTTCAACTGTATAGTCGCATTCCATTTTGTGAAACAAAAAAACGTGACACGTGCAAATATCCTTGGGAAACTTGAAAGAAAAGTCTTGCTTTACACATTCCATTGACCTCTTTGTGCTGGATCGCCGCTCTTACAGATAACTCACCGTTTGAATCATTCTGATTTTCGTTTTTATTTGACTTATAGACCACCATCTACTGGCTTTAAGTTTAACTGCGTAGATACGCACATGGTCTGAAATACAAATAAATAACTATCATAATAACAGAAGTTAAATTTCAATTATACTTATTAATACCTTTAAATTACGAAAGAATACAAAAATAATAATAAAAATTATACATAGTTACCAATTCTAAAACAAAACTGACCTGTCGGTTTTTTGTTTGTTTTACGTTCGTCTATTTTTTCTAGTCAAACAAGTGACATCACATGCATTTTTATTTAAAAGTTAAATTTAAAATTACAAGCTAAAAATAATTGCGGATTATAGATGAATTTATCGATATAAAATTTTCATAAATAGCTTATGGTTACGTATCAATTTTTGAGTCAAGATGTCCTCAGTTCGAAGCCTACAGCCGACAAAGTCTTTCTTTCACAGCGTAAATTTCATGTTATCTCTTATATCTATTTATTGTAATTTTTATGTTAATTAGAAAGAACAAATTGAGAACGGTCTGATTCAAATCCTAAAATCATTTGAATATATTTTCCTAAATTTTATATTTCGTGAAAAAAAAAAAGAACTTTTATGATAGCGAGGTATGTGACGATATTCTTCAAATTTTTAAATGTAACTTGGCTTAAAAAATATTTGTACGCATTCGTTTATTTTCTTCAATTTATATTAGCTTCAAAGAAATTTATTTTTTAAATATTTTTTGAAGTGGGGATATGTGACGTCATAACGGGTTACCGTATAAAAAGAAAACTACAGCCAGGTAAAGAGAGCGTTCAATTTTGTTAAAAAAAAATGATACGAAATATTACTTACCGTTCTATATACAAAATAACTATAATGATTTCATTCTAAAAGTTCAACGTATTTAAATATAAAGTTATAAGTAAATAAAACAACACTCACTTGAAGCTATTTTCATATGGCAACCCTCATTTACTAGCAGCTACTTTCAAGAACCCGTGATCACGTCATCAAAATTCGGCACTTCAAATATATGACGTTTCAAATGTATAAAAAAAAATAATAAATAAAATATCATTAAACATAATTTCAATTTTATGTATAGAACAGAATAATACCATATTTTTTGCTATATCATTATTTTCTTTAAATTCTACAATGTTCTCAAATGTATGCAAATGTGATCTTGAGCGATTATCAGAGATCCACAGTAGCAAATGTCAATGGTTATTGCTGCATAGCCCGCCAAGGCGCCATTCACGGAAGCATTGAAACATAGAGTCGCAGGTGTTTCATTTTACATTATTCATTGATAAAACTTCGTTATTTGTGTAATATATTTATCATAGCGTGCTGTTAACATATAACAAAATGTCTTTTGACTGCCTTTTACTTAAAAAGATTTATTATCAATACACGTTAATTGACAAACATATGTCAAGAAAGTCGCGCTTGAACAATGCAGTTATTGTTGTAAATAATTACCATTTATGATTACTTAAATGAATAGGTGTAACTTGCAGTTAATATAGTATTTCTCGATGCTGTTGTGATAATTATTCTGTATTCTATGATCCGTAGTAATTATTTTTTAAATTTATGAAAAACATTAATTAATTCTTTAGTAGTGAATTCTCAGTAACCTACTGTTTGATATAACTGTTTGATAATATTTATGAAGTGGGTATTTCCAACATTGCGATATAACACAAAAACAGTTTGTATAAAAACTGCGGCAACGTCATTGGTTAAGAATTTTGGTACGATTGGATTAGAAATTCTTAACTTCGGCAAACTATACCTACGAGTGTATGATGCAATATGTAGATATAGAAGCAGCCATCTATTGGATCTAAGTTAACTAGTGTTGAAACGCACGTGGTACCAAATACAAACAAATAGCTGTCAGGATGTTTAAACGCTTAATTTTTTGGGTAAAAGTGAAATATTAAAAAGTTAAGAATCCGGCAATTATATTTGCATGCAGCATGCGGATTTGAAATCTTGGTATTGACAACAATGATTGTAGTAACAATCGAAAGATATCATTTTTCTGAATCAAACGATATAATATACATTACAATTTAGTAGTAATTTGGTTCAGTAAATTAATTTTAAAGTTTTAAAAATTCTCCGTTTATTCAATTTCTATCAAAAATAAATATAGTCAGTCATCTATGACTGTTTTGTTTTTATTTCTTTCAAGCTATTTATTTGACTTTTAAAAATTAATTTTTTCACGACATGGTAGGAAACCCCCGTTCTTCTCCCGAAATAGTGAGGAAAATGTGTTGTTCCTCTCTAGAGAGGAAAATATAGAAGTGTTGCCAATATGAATGTTATTTACAAAAAATATATTACAAAAATTGAAAATAAATTCCTAATTTTATTGAAAATCCTTATTTTAGTGATATACATACTTTAAATTATCTTACAATTATGTCTTATATTTTTCTTTTTCTTATTAAATCACAATTTGACAACTTATTAAAGATATTTAAGATTGGTTCATTGGCAACACTGCTATACCGCCTTGTGTCTGATAACCTAACTTTTAATGTGTCAGTCTGTCACTTGTGTTCTCAAAGTGTATTTTAGGTCCGAGCAAATCGATTTTAGAAACATGTCGTGAAAAAAATGTTGTGTCTAACACGAGAGGAAAGCTCTTTTTCCACTCTCGTTCGCTGCGCTCATGAGGCAAACTTCGAACTCGAGTGGGAAAAAGAAGCGCTTTCCTCTCTAGTTTGACAAATAACTATTGCGGAACCAAATTACAACCAAATTGTAAAGTATTTTACATCGCTTCGTTCAGAAAAATGATATCTTTCGATTGATACCACAATCTCTATTGTCCAGTAGAACACCGAGCAACAGCACGCAAAAAACTGATTTCCCATGTTAATCTCCTATGTACACCTTTTAAGAGAGACACACGGTATATGTACGAGAGGTAAAAACACCTAACTCATCTCTCTGTTAACCTTACACCGAAAGTTATATAGAGTCCCAGATAAAATACGTAGTATTTTTAAACAAATGATGATCCTTCAAAGTCAACAGGAGCTTTTGTATAACAGAACATCTCATCCAAACTAAATAATACATTTCAGATTGGTAGTACATGCGTAGATAAGCAGTCGAAAGTACTGGCAAGTGTGATGTAATTTTTGTTTATTTCCTTTTTACTGTAGAAAAGTGAATTGCACTTATACACGTGCCTGTAACTGAACTATCCATATCTTTATTCCAGTTTCGTTGATAGGTTGCCAATTGAGATACAGCGTCTGTATTTTGAAGCGGACATAAACAAACGCTTGTAGTTTTTGCAACTAAAAGTCAAGGTAACTACGATGTCAGTGACGTCACATAATACAAACATGTTTTTTCTCACTTTCTCGCGCAGAACGCGTTCCGCGCCCGCGTCGTGTCAGCGGAGTCATTCTGAGCTTCTCCTGCTGATTATCAAACTTGCTTGAGTTGCTGTGGATGCCGATGGAAATGCGGGGCTTTGTTGCCGTAAATATTATTGAGCTAAATTAAGAGACACCTGTTGCCCTCGCCGAACAAGCAGACATTGCTTTGCATTCGCCTACCGCGATTTTTGCTGCCTGCAAATCTATGCACATGCAAATTTTTTATTTCGTACTGTATCATATTTATATGTGGATTGTTAATTTTTTCGGTACTGTATCGTGGCTTTGATTTGATCCATAATATCACGGAAGTATATAATACTGGAACGTCAACTAACGTTGAAAATACGAGCTGAGGGTGACAGCTATTCTGTGTTTGTTCTACAGCCCGCTTAAAAAATGATAAGAAAATATTAAGAAACATTGCATTCAATGATTTTGAAATAAAATGTTACATATTAATAAAAATTAGTTCATTAACGGTTTCGGTTTTACAGCAATTCAGTACGTAATATCGTTTTCCTGATTAATTTCTGAAAAATGTTAGAAATGTCACCAAAACGAAATTAGTTCTATCATTATTAATATTTTTTTATTACAATCAAAGAAAGGAAGCAAGAAAGTATTTTTTTTTTAAATAAAAATGCTACACAGGAGTGAAATAAACCTTTTTACATCATATGTACGTTAATAATTTTTTTTTTCACGACCGGGAGAGAAACTTGGTTTCTATGATACCAAAATTGTGACAAAAACTCAAATAATGGTAACTATCATAAATTATTTACAATTCACATATTTTTTAAATATAGTAACCATTATAAATATTGGAGTCGTTAAAAAATAGTATATACACTATAGGAAAAAAGTGTATTTTCTCCCTCGTCTACGGCTCGTGCTTCAATTTTACTCCGCGGGGAAAAATCATACACTTCTCTCCCGTAATGTATAATATACTATTTTGGTACTGGTTTCGAAATCATCTTATTCGTATCGTAATAACTCATTTACCGGTCTTGTAACGTAAACAACTACATTAGAATTCGATGTATCTGCATTCATTTATATAGTTTTATAAAACTGCAACGTTTATTGCGTAAAACAGGTGGCTTTCAAATCTGAATCTTAAAATAATGTGACAGCTACTTTCATACTCTTTTATAGCTTGTTAAACATTTTAATTTGAATATAGTTACATATATACAAACTAGGATAAATCACAGCCGACAGTTGCGATTTTAACTTTACCCCTGTGGTTTTCCCCGCCACTAACATCTATGGAGGTCGTTAATGCCTGATAACCCATTTCATGCGCAAAAATATTCACTTCAAAATGAAAAAATGGGATGTTAATATACATACATCCACATCGCGAACGAATGTGGTATGAAAGATTGGTGAAACTAATATATGCGGATAAAATTGAGGATAAACGATTGCGTAGGCGTCCGAGGAATAAGTGGTTAGGTATAATTGATGGTTTATGGACGCGAAAAAAAATGGCGTGCTAGGATAGAAATGTTTGATTGTGTGAGATATAATATGCAAAAAATACCTGCGATCATATTTGTGGCCGTGTCCAACATCTCACAAATCTATTGCGAAATTATTATTTCATAATATAAAATTCGATTAAATGTTTAATATCTTTTTCTAAAGTTCTGTAAAAAGTTGCCTGATTAAAACATATGTATTATTTGTATAATCAGAAGTGACGCATTGAATATGAATCTATGTTATGTAGATTCTGTTGCTTTGAAATCCGTTGGGAAATTATGGAAATTCAAGTAATAAATGGATATATAAAACTACGATAGCTACGTAGAATTTTTCGAATAAATTCAAGTTGAACTTGTTACGCTTGTGTCATGGTCACTGTGACTGGACGCACGAAATTGAAATAGTTGGTGTTATAATTTGTTGATTACTTACACAATATTTGATGTGTGTTTATATTGTTAACCTATGATTCATGGAGAAGTGTAAGTTAATAAATAAATACACGTGCGATTATTCAATGTCAACAAAATATTTTTATTTGTTTTTCCTAGCTACAACTACTTTATTCCTGATAGAAAATGGTTTATGTTTATGTTCACGTAATTTATCTATCGGTCTGTTAAATTCAATTTAACTTGCACATTACTTTTTTTAACAACAAACCAAAATAAAAATATAATACAGTTCGAAATAATTACACCAAATCTTAAAACAGGAAATCAGTACAGCTTGGGTAATGTAAAGAACAGATGAAATAAAATCCGTAGTAAATAATAGTTTACTAAAATTTCAGGAACTCGTAAATTTATTTATGTGTGTTCCAATTTCTGCGAATCTACAATTTCCTCATCAAACCGTGTAGCACCCGTGCGTATCATAACAGAAACAAATCCCAAACTTCACAGTCTCAAACGTTAAACAAGCACCAATGGTTGTGCGCAGGCGCACCAGTCAGTGTCGCTCACTCCTGCTGCCCAGTGCGTAATAATGCCAACACTCTGTGACGTCACGTATCATTGCAAGGTCATTAGTTCTGTAAACTAGACTCACGCGACACCCGCGACTTTGTTGGTGTGAGTAAATAATTGATGCGTGTGTATGTGTGTGTGTTGTTTGATGCTAAAATTATAATACTGAATATGACACTGCTTTAGTTGATTCAGTGCCAATTTATCAAAAATTTATATGACTTCAAAAATATGAATCAATTTTAGAAATAAATAAATATATCATCACGCCATTCGTAGATCTCATTATATATGATATATTTTTTCGCGTAAAGTGCAGTTACCAGCTGTCAAGTCACGACCCACAAGGGTAAAGTTAAAATGGCAACTCTCGGCTATGCGATTCGAAGTAAGGATCCAGTATGATGCGTTACCGCGAAATCCAATCAAGAAACAATCGATGATCGAATTACAATATCTTTTGAACTATGGGTTGTATAACTTACCTGTTAAATTTTAACAGCCTGTTAAAAAAATTAACCAATGTTAACAGACGGCACTGAATAAAAATAGAAAATTTCATTTGATACATTTATTTTTATTGGTCAAAAATTTTACAGATCGTTAAAAATTAACATGTAAATTACAGAATAGGTCTCTACAATGTCCCATTTAAGATTTCAAAGTGGCCCACGCCCCATTTCCCAGGGGGTTGAGGGGGGGGGGATCGTGCTTGGTGACATAAGATAGGTTTTTGAAAAATATTAAACACGTGTTTTTTTGTTTTTTGATTCGATGTGTATTTCTGGAGATATTTTACCGTCCCGAAACTTTTTGAACAACCAGTATATTTTATTTTTAGTATAGTTAATAGCTCCGTGGTAACGCATCGTACTTTGGATCATTAGATCCTCAATTTGACTCCCCTAATCGATAGTTACCATTTTAATATTACTCATTAGCCGATCTCAGTGGCGTAATAGCTTTGCACACTAGAGGTCATGGGTTCGAATCCCACTGAAGAGCATGGTCGTTTGTGTTCACATAAATTCATATTCATCCATTCTTGAAGCGTCATATGACCAAAAGTAGTTACTCCATTTATCATTTGGGAGTTACAGTTTTACCCGTTTGGTTCTCCCTCTATTAACATCTTTAGGAAATGTGATTTGACGGCTGGTAACTCTACGAAACACGAAAGGAGAGTGGTACACCGAAATTGGGAAAAGGCGTGATGCTATATGTATATTTTTACGTTTTTATACGTATGTCATTTTTAAATAACGTCTATGTGAGAGAAAAATGTAAGATTGCTGGACTCAAAAAATATATATTTTTATTTGAAGAATAGCTGTGAAAAATTTCAAATAATAATAATGTGGAATATCCACATTTCCTAGAAATACAGTAAGTTTTATTTATTACAAATAGGAATTTATTTTTCAAATATTTTTTAGTCCCGCTATCAATTACGAATAAAGCAGATGTTAATTACTATTATATGCTAAGTGAAATCATTTCGAAATAAATTTATTAACAGATAATTAATTCCTAATTTTTGACGAATATTAATTGTAATATAATTGCCGTCGTAAGCACAGAAAAATATGCATTTTTGATAGCTTGTGACCTACGATAAATAACTCGCAATTTGATGAAATCGTGTTTCGATAAAAATCTTGCACGTTTGCAGTATGACAGTAATTATTTATTAAACTTTTTGTCTTTATGCGGTTAATTATGTAAATACAAGCTGCTGTTTTGCTGAAGTTACTTATAGATTATACGAGTATTAAATATTCGCACAGATAAGCAGTTTATTTGTATATTAGGTATTTCGCAGAAATGACAAGACTTTTTGTAGCAGAAAATAAAAACAATGTTAGATAATATACGCAATTATCAGAGCTTCTCAAACATTTATTTCCTTATAAACTCGATTGCGATGTTCATTTTAGGTCCTTTTTTTTCGAGTGTATAATAGACGACCATGTATGAATCGCACTATGAATGTGGAAAAGGCGAAGTTGGTGTGCCAGGATAGGAATGTTTGGAGGAGATTAATTGTGTTGCAGGGATAGGTATAGCGTAAAGTTATGTTTTCTGTTCATTATATAAAACAATATTTTCTGACAGTATATTGTGGAACATGTGCAGACTGTCGCACGAACTAAATATGTAATAGTTATTTACGTCCAGTAAATGAGTTTTTACGGTACGAGTAAGATGGGTCCTTAAAATTAATCACCTCATCTTAATCGTAATAAAAATAAAACATAAAGATAGCAACCAATTTAGTTTTGATGACATTTCGAACAATATTTTTAAACTATGAAATATTTCACAGCAACGATACATTTCCTAAAAAGAACAATACTGTAAAGTTCCATTTACCGGAACTAAAATTACATATATGTAAGTAAATGCAATGAATACACTTGACACAAATCTGAAATATAAAATAAATGCTTTAATTATTTACTTATTCTTATAGTCGCTATAAAATATAATTTTGTTTATTTTTCCAGAATTGGGTACAAGTAAAAAATTGCAAATTACTCGTATATTTTTATCTTCAATTTGAAACATTTTTTGCAGCTCAGTTTATATTTAAAATAAATTAAATTTATTGTTTTGTGCGTCCAGAAAATGTGATACAGGTTGAAATGAAAAAAATTAAAAGTTTGTCAAACTCTTGAAAAATTTCGCATAACAATCGTAATGGTGGCAATAGTTCTTATGCTAGTAGGTTTTGAGCAAATTATAAAGAAGACGAATAATTGTGCGTTCTATTTTTGTTCTTTTATCAAGTTGTATTGTTTATATTTAAATAATTGTATACACACAATTTCCTAAATAGATAATTTTAAAATTAAATGATAAATTGGTCTAGCAGCTAATATTTTTTATGGACATGTTATTAATTCCAGGAATGGTATATTTTTATTTTCAAGGGCAAATTGTAAAATAGCAAAAGTCCTATCTGCCTATGATATAGATAACTTCAAAAGTGATTTATGCATAGAATATCGCCAGTGAAACGTAACGGAAATTACAATATACGGAAACGTGAACTAATCACACAAGTGTTTATGTTTCCGTTGAGAATATTAACTTTTTTATTTCGATAATCTGTAATTGACACTTACCCAATCCCTCTACTGCCTTTGAAAATGAATCTTTACAAGTTACTAATTAGACAGCTGCATTGTAAAAATTTTACAAGTTAGTAAACAAGGTAAACAATGCATGTTGCCAAAGTAATGCTTACAAGGCTTATGCGAAATCATTTCAAATAATTTTTGACAGATCAGTTGTGTGTAACTAACAGGACTTGGTTATAATTTTAATTTGATTTACAAATTAGTACAATAAGTAAAATGTTGAGCAATACACGCAAGGTAATTGTTTTTACTGCTTCAAGGAGGTGACAGGCTCGCCGGTCATTTCCTTCGTTCAGCAATAAATACTGTTTTACTTTGCTTGTAATGTAATAGCTATTAACATTCCTAGTGATGTTATGAGTATCACAACAGCCGCAGATGTCAGTTTGAAATCCGAGCTTGTAGAGCAAGGATTTTAAGACATCTAAGGCCTGTTATGACTCATAACATTCGTGGTTTGTTCAATAATTTACCGGTTTCAGATAATGAAGACGTTAATGTCATTAAAAATATTATTTTTTGAAATTATGTTATGAATAACGTCTGTCATACTTTTAGAAAGTGATCAAGTAAGTCTGTTTGTTTTTATTTAACACCATTGTTACACTTGTTTTGTATCATATTTATAAATATTTTTTTTTTACTTAAACGTCAAATGGCTAGATGAAAAGAGGATTTTTGCGATGCTGAATTGCCTGAAAATATTTGGAACGCAGCAGGTGAATCTCTGAACAGCTTAATTCCTTGTGTATTAATAAATAGCGTTATATTATCATAGTGTTTTATTTTCATTTTCTTGACTGTTTTCAGGGGCGGATCCAGACTTCGATTCGGGAGGGGGTCATAGAGTTTTCTTGTACGGGGGGGGGGGGGGGGGGGGAGGTTGAGTTGCCGGCGAAATATTGAGAATAATAAATTAAACGATAGTTTTTAATTAACAATCATCTTAGAATCATAGATTGATTTTTAGAAAACATTTTCCATTTATTTTCCTACAAAAAATAAGTTCTTTATGTTGTGTATCTTAACTATTGGGGCCGTAATAAAAAAAAGCTTCATGCTGGGGGGGGGGGGGGTCATGACCCCCATGACCCCCCCCTTGGATCCGCGCCTGACTGTTTTGACAGGTCAGTATGGAAATATTACCGTACAGAATAGAGTTATGACATACTTACCCTGCCTACTTTTGTGCACGTAAACATAGGTTAAATCTCCTGAAACAGGCAAATAAATATAATTTGTGTTATTAGAATTTCGTGTAAAACTTTTTTGTATTTTTCTTTCGGATTGCACAATTTAATTGTATAAGTAGACATCAAGCGTTAATAGAGTAGTGTCCATATTGGCGGGATGCAGCATTCCTGCAGAAACTACCTCCAAGTCTCTTCTGCAGAAGTTGTTTTTCCTCGGACCAGGTCTCCGTGTTTACCGTTGGTTTTTCCATTTATGCAAATTCGAAATGAATTTTCTGTATGACATACCTGACGTACATGATTTACCCTTGGAATGCTGCCGCCGTAACTCAAAATGAATCACATATTCCCACATGACGGAGTATAAAATTGCGGGAGGGACCGCGGCCGCTGCTGAAGATGTAAGGTTTCATTGAGGCTGCTGTCTGGAGCATATTGCATGTGAGGTGTTTGAGAAGACCTATTGGGATCTCTCAATGACTTCTACGAGCAGACTTCGGGAAACTGTTTCATTTCGATACTCGTATAAGACTTGTTATTTACCAACATGACTCTGGCATATCAGTTTATAAATATAGGAAGTACGCTGTTTTCGAAGGAAATACATCAAAAGATCTATAATGTTTTAAAGAAATATCTTGGTGGGAACGAACGATGAGTACACAACACTTTGGTAATGTTTTGGAATTCCACAAAAACTTTTAACTTTTCTCGTGTGGTTCCCCGTCCAATAAGGTCTATCGGGGCTGTACCTTGACGGCCGGTAATCACTTTTCACTTGCTAAAATATATCACTTACCACAACCCAATAGTAAATCCAGATATGCTAAGTTGATAAAAAAGAACAAACTTGCAAAAAAGTTATTAAATATAATTTTTCCGGGTGCATATACTAAACCACTTGTAACTCTGGTCACACAAGAACCTCTTTGATGCCGTTTTGGTAACTAGTAACCAAAGACCGTTGTTAGATTTAGATTCCAGTTGCACCAGAATAAGTAGGTTGCGAATCAAGTAGGTACCTCGCAAAATCTTTTACGAATGCTGAAGATATTGATATAATACTATTGTATGTAATAAGATTTGCAATGTTTAAAATATTGGGTATCCAATACGCAATACGCGAACTAGTGGTAGAAAGCTGAACTAACAATTAGGTACATAAAATTCATTGTATTTTGAAATTAATTGTTATTTTCTTAAAATTAATAACAATAGCAGTAAGTATTACATTTGTTTAAGCCGTATTATTTAAATAAGATGTAAAAATGAGAGGTACATTGTATTTGTAGATTATAGGTTAAGATTGAATTATCTCCAAAAAACCTATAAAAACAGGAAAATTTACAGTGTGTATAGCAAAAGTTCTGCTATCAATACAAGCAAACTACCAATACTAATAAAGCATGCATTCGCCATCAAAAGATACCATACAAAATGAATTTGATATGTACCTTCCGTGAAATGTGATCAACGCCAATACTCTCTGTCAGTACATGTTCGATTCTGAAAGTCTGAAAAAGCTTTCTATCATCTATTAAGGGTGGTAATTGTTTAATAATATATATTTTATAAAAGTAGTTTTGCTTGTTCACCTATACAGAAATCAAGAACGACTAAAATTTCATTGGCAATATTTGGGAAACCAATAATTAAAATTTTTATTATTCATAAAAAATTTCAGTCCACATATAAAAATGATAAAAGTTTAATGTTTTTCATGTCTGCCACAATTATGACCCATTATTAAATATGCCACGTGGATTTATTAAAAGTTCAACGTATATATAGGAAGAGGTAAAAAAAAATCTGATGTACCAGATCTCTCGCTCAACTTATTTTACTAATACCAGTAATACCATGCTAATACAAATTAATTTAATAATAGTTATTTATGTATCAAGGCACTGAAGTTTAACGAATATGGAATTTATTTCGCGAGGCCCGTAGGGCAGAGGAAAATAAACCACGTGAGTGATAAAAAGGAACTTCAGTGCCGCGGTACATATTAAATTTTATTTGAAATCTAAAATTAGAAAAAACTAAAAAAATTATTACATCGGTTAAGCTTATACATCTGTCAGTTGTCAATTGGAACTGACACTCAGTGTTGCCAACCAAGTTCATCGAAGTTATCGTAAATAACACTCAAAATTATGTGTTTTGTCCTCAATTTCTTCGTTGGAAATAATTAGTTAATTCTTCTTGCACATTTTACGTTTAAATTTACTGCAATACGTTATATATCTGTCAAAATTATCCTACTTGTACAATAATTATTTTACGGTTGCCAACACTGCGTTGCTCAAAAACATCGTATAATGGGTTACTTAGTGACGATTTCTAAGCTTTTATTGACGATTTTTGAGCTCTTTAATGGCGATTTCAAATAAAATAGTTTTATGTAAACCAACTCTAAAACAAGATGAAAACAATGAATATCATCTTACTGTCCTTGTCATAATAATTTAATTTTGTTGTAGAAACAAATGTCAAACAATCCTGGGCTACAAGATACCAATTTCAATCACTAAATTATTAATTACTGTAGTTCTTAAATGGTACCACATACGGAAAAATTTCTTAAGAAACGTTTATAGATAATAACAATTTCTTTCATTGTTGTCATAAATACTTGATTTATCAATTTATTTTAGAAAAATCTTATCGTTGTACAAGTAAATTCTACCTTCCGGTTGGCAAATTTTCACCGTAATTGAAAGAGCTCTTCATAGGTAGTACAAATGTAAAAAGCAAATTTTTATAATTTTCTGGTCAGCAGTACTTGACAAAATCTATGCATCCACACGAAGGCACATACACACAGACACTCTTATAAAAATAGCAAAAATGAGTTCTAAGGGTTCTAAATTTTATTGTAAGAATCTTCTAATTTCAGAATGTACCTGTAACAGTCCAAGTACTGTACCATGTGTATTAAGAACGATAAACTAAACTGTAATATTTCATAATGCAATTTTTAAAATACTGGTACGTATTTAATAGTTACGCAATAAAATGTATTTTATATTTATCGCTCGTCCTTCGCTTTTATACATAATGGTTTAATCAGTAATTAAGCATTATGAAATTATTATCCGCATTATATAACAAAATACAAATCACGGGCTAGTGTATCGCTAATGAGTACTTCTTACTGGTTTACTATTCATAATTAACAACGGGTAGTGGCTTCATGAAGCAGTGCTCTAAGATTTTAAAGGCTAAGTATAGTTATAACAAGCGCCATTTATTTTTATTGCAACCTTGTGTAAGCAACGGTTTGACATGAACAACAATAAGCCGAAGTGTCCGCTGTTTAATTTTGCAGCGAGTTTATGAGTAGTTTGTTGGTTTATTAGCACTTAAAATTACTCTACACCGCGATTAATTTGCTGTTTGTCCTTTCGGTTTCGTGCACGCGTAATGTAAGTGCAACAACGATTTTAACGCATAGCCGTCGACAACGTAGTCGACGAAAATATTTCACCATTTATTTACAATAATGGCAACTTGATTGCATTGTTTATAAGATCAACATATTTTTAGTACTGTGCAAATAAATATAGTTAAGTGAAAATTGTTAATATTTTCAGTAATGAGGAATATGTAGACATAATTATGGGCTATGAAATAAGTTCATTAATTAAAAAGATTTCAATAATTCACTGAGTTTGCCATTATTTTTTGTTGGGTGTATAATTTTAAATTAAAATAACAAATTATCAGATTTGATAGAGACATATTACTATGTAAACGAAAAATTTAGGACTATTTCAGAACTATAATTTGCTGTAACTTTTTGGTTGAGTTTTTGTCAAAAGTTTATTAAGGAAAAAGCATTATTTTATTTATTATTATTTCTTAGCTACATATTCAATATTTTTCGTACGTTTTGAATCCATCTGTACTCTTCAATCTGAATTGCCAACTTAAATTTAGGGGTCAATTTTCAATTCATAACTTATACTTTCCTTGCAATTTTAAATTCATAATTAATACTTTCTGTATTTATTAAATTAAATAGATTCAGATGCTTAAAATTGTTTGAAAAGTAACAGGTCTAATTATTAACCTAGGTCAATAATCATTATTGACCGTTACTAAACAAGTAGTGGAGCAAAACAAGTTCACAACTCAAAACGTATGTAATAATGACATGTTGCTGTGCTAGTAGTGAAATAGTAATTTGTATATCAAGGCACTAAAGTATAATTTTTTTTTACGAATAAACCATATGAGTTATAAAATATACTTTATATATTTTCCGAAATCGTTAAATTATTAATTAAAACATAAATAAGTACAAATAAAATCAATTTCTGGATTTCAGTCACAAATTTAAAATTTTATTTCAACCTCTACCGGTTTTAAGTAAGATTTCTCCATTTTAGTTAAGTACGATGTCCGTTTTTATTTATTTATTGTTTTAAAATGTTTTTATCTTTGACAAATTTTATTTTTAATGTTTTGACTTTCACCTCCTGGGGTAGAAACCGGTAGAGGTTGAAATAAAATTTTAAATTTGTGACTATAATCCAGAAATTGTTTTTATTTCAATACAAATCACAGTCAAGAAGCGTACATATTATAAATAAATAGCATTATGTATTTGTAAAAAGTGCCAAAATTGATTATTATTTCATAATTTTTTATATATTCTTAGACGTATTCTGCATGTAATCTGCATTAAATACATAAAATGCATTAAATACATAAATTATTATCAAAGGTAAATATGAGTATATGGAGTCAAATTTTGACATAAGAGTCTGTTTTGTTTAACTTTAGCTACTATTTTTGCTAACTTCAAGTATAGTAATATCGTGGACTTGAAAATTGATTTCAGAAAAAAATTGTTTTAGTTTAATAATCATTTAAATAAACGGTATTAAGCATACACTGTTTATAAACACCTCCATTTTGTTGTCGTTTACTTATTGTATATCATAAACTATTGAACCAAATAATAGCATAACATTCCACAATCAGCCCGCAGAAGATTTTAGCAATATCGCGATCTGTGTCGTATGGTATGACTGTGTATCTCGTTTCATGTCCACACGATTATGTCATCTCTAATTGTAGCGTGAGAACTACTGGGGATTCTTTTCTGCAGAGCAAAAAAACCGCAGCTGCCGTTGCACAGATATGCAAAATATATGCATGTATAAGTGTAACCAGTGTATTTTTATACAGAAATATTTTGTTTCGAAGTGTAAATGAACTTGAAAGATGTCGGAGGAAGGACCTAGCGGTGACGAAAATGTTTGCTGACATAGTACGTGGAAGAAGAGATGTTTTTCCGGTGGCTTCCAGTAATACTAGAATTGTATATTTTATGTGGGAAAACATGACGTTTAAAACACAATATTGGTGAATAATTTCTAGTAGATTTTGTTGTTGTATTTACATGAGTTCAAAAGTTTTTTCAATGACTTTAATAGTTATTAAATTACATGATTCAGGCTGCATATGCGTTGTCATCGTAAATCGTTTATGTTTTGTTCCTGTATTCTCCGCGAAATGATGAGCACAAGACTATTTGAAAACAATCATAACTTTGTGAATTCTTACACTATGCTTCAAGTATATAGGAACATTTTTTTCCAATTAATATTATTTAAATAAAAACAAATGAATATCAATTTGGCAACGAAAAGTTGTCACCACTTTCCTCCTTTTCATGTCACTGCTTTGTTTAAGAAAAGTCACTTCGTTCCTTCCTTTCTTAATACTGCATTAATGAAAAATGTGAATTCTTAAAAAGCACCTATTCCCAATCAAATTATGAATGTTTGTGTAGGTTTCACTCAAATCCAGCAAACCGTTTCGTAGGTCTGTATCGAGTTTGTGCAAAGTTGCAATATAAATCTATAGATTCATGTATAAATAAGTCTTTAGTATATAGAATGCATAAACAAAGTGTAAATATTTTCGCTAGGCTAGGTAAAGAGGGATCAATAAGATTGCTGCTAAATTTAAGTTTTATTATATTTCCAAAATTTGAGATGTCATTACCATTAGGAGAGAAATAGTATTAACTTCTAATTCTTTTTGTAATCTATCTAAAGTCTATTTGTGCCCAGATAATAGTATTCAAATAATAAGTATCTATTCTCTCCTCATAAGTCTGTCCAAAATCTTCAAGTTAAGATTATACTAGACTTACATTATTACTCATATGAGAGTTGAGTCATTGTTTTCAGGGACGTCGGAAGTAATTTTTGTCAACGGGGGCCAACTTGGAAGAAATTTCTAACCCTATTTTTTCCGCTGTTTATTTTGCTACAAATTTTTTCCTATTTTTTTTTAAGTTTCAATTTTATTTTATAATAAATTGCAAAACATTTAAAATCGAATATTGTGACCAATGGCACGGAGATACTCTCAGCAATTTGGTCTTCCTCTTTTCTAAACATTTTTCATTTAAAATGAGAACTTTGATTCGTGTTTATTGAGCGAGAATTGTGTAATCTTACGGTTTACCTATAGATAATTTTTATTAAAAATGAGTATTGTAAGCGTGAGACGTGTAGGCTTAGGGTTCGAGTTTGTTTAGTGTGAGTTGTTTGTTACTTACAGGTAACTTGCTTTTGACATTCAAATATTCAAGTTTTCAAATTAGTTCGTACGAATGTACAAGTTAAAAAAATAAAAACTATTGAAATAAGAAAAGAAATTAGTGAAAAAACTATAGGAAAAAGTTGTCAGTGGAAAAAAGTTGTCAATGGATAAAAAAAAATCAGTGGAAAAGGGAATGAAAAAGTGTCGTATAATTATGTACCGTTGCTAATCTAAACCTAATATTCGATTTAAAAAAATCCAATTTACAAAACTGTAATATTTCAAAAATTGTTTCATTTTCTACCCATATGTTCAGAATCTACGAAGGGGGCGGTCTGCTCTCCCTGACCCCGATTTCCGGCTCCCCCAGATTGTTTTGTTAGATGGTTAGTTTATAATATTTCATTCGTTGCATATTTGTAGTAAAATATCCTTAGGTAATGCGATCCGGCGAGGCCTTCTTTCGTATAGCTACCAATTTCATTGTTTACCTATGCGTAGTTTTTCATGTATCATTTCATATAGAGTAGGTGATGTTTGCCTTGCATCTTCCCACAACAAGCCAAAATAGAGTTCATCATATCGAACACTGATCGAATATTTCTTCTGGGGATAGAACAACAATGGTTTGATCCACTGGAATTGATAACGAGTACACTTGTACTGTTTTTGCTTCGACTTTGGAGAAAATCGAATTTTGCATTGCATCGGTATTATGTTGTATTGGGTATTGAAGCTATTTTCTACTTATAGATAATGCAAAATAGTCTGGCATAAAATATCATTTACTACAGGCATAATTATTTAGTACGAGAAATCATAATGTATTAATTTATTATTATCAAAATGAATTATTCTGAATGATCACAAACTTATTAAATGTTCTTTTTCAATTAAAATTGCGGATGTATCATTAGAGAAAAAATCTGTTGTGGGCACCACACTACTTTCTTATACAAATAAACTCATTGCTGTAGTATGCATCGTAATATGTCTTATATTTATCGAAATTTGGCGATTTGTAATATTTTTCAAAATACGGAAATTTCCCCAATATTGACTTAAAATTGTAAATTTTTTTTATTACATTTCTTTATAATATTCGCGCCAAAAAACCCATTGCAGCAGAGCGCATCGTCATATCTCTAATATTTTTCGAGATATGACGATTTTTTATATTTTCCGAAGAGCAACTTTGAGGGGCTGTAACTCGAAAACTATACAAGATATCGAAAAATAACTCCAGTTTTGTGTTTTTCATGCTATTTATAATAAATTAGTAAATTTTGAAAATTTTGAAATTTTTTTGAATTTTTTTTTCTAAATTTCGATTGGAGATTTCTCGACAAATATGAAAGATACAGACTTGCAGTGTTCACCAATCGATTCAGCTCGACGAAATACATATACCCTGAAAATTTCATAAAATTCGGACAACCGTTTGAAATGTCAGAGCAAAAAGTCTGAAAATGGCCAAATTCAGGCGAAACGCCAAGGGGTAACACTTGACTTTTTGGACAAAAAACGCCATTTTCAGGCTTTTTGCTCTAACTTTTCATCCCATAAAGCGATTTTTATGAAACTGTGCATACTTATGTATTTCGACGAGCTGAATCGATTGGTGCACACTGCAAATCTGTATATTTAATATTTGTCGAGTTATCACCGATCTAAATTTTGAACAAAAATACAAAAAAATTCAAAATTTTAAAAATTTGCTAATTTGTTATATAAGGCAGCAGAAATGCTAAACTGAAGAGAATTTTTAGATATCTCGTGTAGTTTTTGAATTACAGGCCCGTAAAGTTGCACTTCGAAAAATACCAAAAATCGACGTATCTCGAAAAATACTAGAGATCTGACGATGCGCTCTACTACAATGGGTTTCTTAGCGCTTATATTATAAAGAAATGTAATAAAAAAATATTACAATTTTAAGTGAGGATATTCCGTGAGTCAATTTTTTCTATCGGTATGTAAATCTGTATTGAATTTTCTGTTATTTGGATACAAAATTGTTTATTGTTTTTATATTATTGGACTAGTCCATAAAGAGCCACTTTACGAACGCTAAACAATATCAATATCAACAAGTGATTATAATAGTCACATAAAATTAATTACACTTAACGCATTTGCTGTTTTCTTTGTTAATTAAAAATTAGTAGCGTCCTCTTTTTAAAACATAAAAGTAATACATATTTAAAACAATTGAAAAATGTACTTAATATTTTTTTAAATTACGGTTAGGTTTTCCAGTTCAATTACTGATTGTAAACCAGAAATGTTGGCGACGTTACAACGCTATGTTGGCTAGTTGCACTTGCTCGCATTGTTCCGCAGAGATCCAGTACTCATCCTTTTATCTTATCAGGCGTTTGGAACCTCGGGTTATCGTTCAATCACATGTCCAACGTTGCCAGCGCGTACGCAGATTGAATTGAAACGCGGAGAATTTTCTAGAAAAACGCATAAAATACCCACATAACATTGATAAATATTTCGTGCATTATTAATAATAATTAATTACTTTTGTGCTGAAAATTTAGCAGGAATTTGTTAATTGTAATTATATTATGAATAATTTATTTATACGAAATTAATAAACTATTTAGAGTTTTAAATATGAAAATATTTAACATGTAGATATGATTTTAATTAATAAAATTTTATTAATTTCTGGTTAATGCATGGATAGTACAACAAATCGCATAATTAAAGCTGTACAAAATTAAATACCTTTACATTAAATTATTTTTGAATTAAGCGTGATTTCAATAAGTTGTAATTGAATCAAATATATCAATTACAATTAGCGGATTATGTGTATTTCTGTTAAACGTATTATTTACCCTCTACGCTCTGTTTACTTACTCTCCAGTTTTATTTGTTTTAGAAAATTGATACGTATTTATTGTTTTATAAAAACGGTTTTAATTATAAGGTTATTATTGGAAAATGTAGCATGGAAAATTTTCAAACCTAATTAGAAAAAAAAGCGATAACAAGTTGAATATTTCGTTTTACGTTCTTATCGGAGTTGGATTTGCACTTTTGATAATCGCGACCTAAACGTCGGAAAAGGTTAATGTTCCGCTAATTACAATTTTAATTAATTGTATTTTGTTTCATTTGCTCATTGCTGTCGTGATAGAGGAAAGTAACCAAATATGGAATATTAGTTTGTTTTTTGAGAAAAGAAAAAATCATTACACATTAAAGACTTTTTTTTCTAAACCGATACTAAAGTACACGATATTACTATGCGAAGTTAGTCAAAATAGTAGCTAAAGTTAAACTTTACAGACTCTTATGTCAAGTTTCAATTGCAAATCTAAAATAACAAACAAATTATTCTATAATACTGTTGGTAAATTAATTTATTATTTATCTTTGATAATAATTTATCGGATTTAATGCAGATCATATGCATAACACATCTAAGAATAAATAAAAAAAATATGATATTATAACAAAATTTGACACTTTGACAGTATTTTTGTTATTAGAGCCAACCCCGTTGCAACATCTTGCTGACGTTTTACAAATACATAATGCTATTTATTTATGTTTTTAATTAATAATTTAACGATTTCGGAAAAAATCCCCTCGAATAATAAATTTTATATTTGTACCTAATAAAATATTATACTTTTAGTGTCTTGATATATAAATATTAAATAAGTATTAATGGTAATTATAATCAGTTATACATTTTCGCATAACTTACCAACAGTTTACTGTTTTTAATATTAATTGATATTATTATAATTGTAGAAATACCAAAATAACAATACAGTAGCTAATTATGGAATAGACACCCAAACATGGAATATTAGAATATGGCAAAAAGAAATTATTATTATATTCGGCTCGTGACGCTAACTTCATCTTCGTGAATAATGACTATCATACTCTCTCATATAATAGTAGGTATAATATTGTCCATATTCACTTGTAAAAATACATCAAACGATTTTAAAGAGGATTAGCATGACTCGACAAAGTCAGTAATTAATTCCAATATTTATTTATAATATTTTTTTTTGTTATCGGTCATCTTGATGTCTGCAGGTCGTTCCTATCACCCCATCGAGGAATCAAAATGATAATTATTGCAATTGTTTCATGCTGATATTGTTATCATTTGAATAGTGTTATAAAAACCTTTTATATATTTGCCTTTAGTCAAAGTCTAAAAAAATATAATAATAATAATAATCTACTGACTTTACTGATAAGAATTAATGCAGTTATATAGCAGACAAATCATCGGCATTTCCTTATTTTCTTAGAATTATTTGAAAACTGTTTAGAAATTTTGTGTGGTCTAACTATTTACGACGTTTTGGGACAAGAGTACTGATAAGAAAATAAATAAGTTTGGACGCCTTTTATTCTTAAAATAACAATAAAATATAGTCCTGATTGTCCCAACACAATTACTTTTAGGCCTTCAAGTTAACTACCACTTTGGTGGTAATTTAATCAGTTTTATATTTGAACTTTCAAATCTTAAATATGAAATTTGAAAAAGGATATTGCAATTAGAATCTAATGAGTTCATCACATAGATTTCTGAAAATTTTAATTTCTAATCGTACTTACAGAAAAATATTTCAAATAACAATTTGTAGCATTCAAGTCTTCAAATGAACTACCACTTCCATTTGATTGATCCCAAAATCTAATCTGCTCTTAACATGAACATAAAAATTTAAATTTAAAAGACGACATTGATAGCTTCATTAAATCGTCACACACGCATACATACACACAGACATTTTGAAAATAGTGAAATCTTGTTCTCCCTCCTAAAACTTTTGAAAAATTTGACCCGTCACAATACCTCCATTACATATCATGCAGGAGGTTATAGGTATCACTAGTCCAGAAACTGCACTTTTACGGTTGGGAGAATATCTTGAAAGGCCGAGCTGAAGGCTAGTGATACAGATTATTTTTCGTGACGATTTTATCATAAATTTATTAAATGAAATTATTAGCAATTTTTTATGTTGATAACATCAGATCATTCGTAAACAAGGATACGAGGGATTTATAAATATAAACAATTCATTTGTTTTCTTTGTAAAAATCGGTGATATTTATTTAGTTGATATTTATTGGTTCTGTACTGCAATAGAAAATTTAATACTTACTTGCGTTGTTTTGTTTTTTCAAATAACAGGTTAGCAGATTTAAACAAAAATATCAAAATATAATTTTGCTTTATCGTGTTGTAATTCATAAATTGTGACAATAAGAGGAAAATGTTTCAAACAATAATTGTAGAAAATAATATTTGAAACATTATTCGAATAACAAAATTTTCATTAAACTATAATTTAATGAAATATTTTAAAATAACTTGATAGGGCTTCAAGTAAACTACCACTTCCGGTTATTGGATTATCACCAAAAACTAATCAGCTCTTCCAAAGTGCATATAATTGATATATGTATACTAAATATAAAAATTTGAGTTTAGTAAAAAAAAAATAAAAATAAAATGGTGAAAGACCCCATTGTATAGACAAACTAAATATTGGCTGTAATTATAACGCAAGCACACATTATTTTGCTTCAAATTTATTGTAAATGTACAAAAACCATTTTGGAACAATCCTGTATTATATTCTCTAAAAATAAAGACCAACTACCGGTGCTATGACAAAGGAGATTTAAAAATCTGTGTATGTTTTTATCCTCCTAATACACCTTCGCAGTCTAAGTAAGAGAATTACAAAGGTGGTGTAAAGAAATGTGCGAGACACAAAGCGTGTATTAGCATCAAGGGCACGACGGCTTTCATTTATAAGCCATCATTAAAGAACGCAAACAGCAGAATATGCGCATTGGAATTTTTACCCGACTGATCAAATTTAACAACACTATGTAGGTGAAGCAATGACAGAGTTCTGGGTTTCAATTTTATTTGGAAACGTATGCGACAGAAGCATTACGTTTCCCGTTGGCATGGCGACGTGATTGGTCTCTTTCTCCGTACCCGGTGCGTGATGTGTTGGCTTCTTTCCCTTCGGGCCCACAATTAGTTATTGTTCGGCGTTCATGAATACGTACTTTTCAATTTAATCGATACTTATGGATTGTTCGTTTGATATCTGCCTAACTACAGAGGCTTTGGCTTTATTCCTCAAAAATTCTAGCTGTATTCATCACAGCAAAAATACGATTTTGGAATATGCTAATTATTTCGCCGGCCCATATTATTGGTATTGTGACGGGTCAAAGTTTTTGATTGTGAGTTTTTTAACAGGTAAGCACGTTTTGGGGTCCCTACTCCCTACACTCAAAAAATTAACTTCTAGTTTCAAGAAAATTTTCAGTTTTCCTTTTGTATGCATTCGTTGAAGAAAATTTTATTTCTTACAATATGATTAGGATCAATTCAAAAAATCTGATGTGGCCAGCACATAACCTCCCGCCCAATACTACTCTTAAACGGTACAAAATAGTATTTGATGATACAGAAACATACCTTCTTATTTGTTTATTTTCTATTTATATTTGAGAATTTTAATTTTCTTTCGTATATTTATTTAATTTTTTGATATATATTTCACTAAGAAAACAGCTTCACAATCACAATGACATGTGTCACATTTCGTAAAAAATTGAAAATTTTCCATGGTGTACTAGGAATGCAAGATTTGTGAAATCTAATTTCTTTATATTTTATTATCTCTAAATATAATGAAAATTATTAAAATTAGTGTAATCAAAACAAATGTAGAATTAAATATTCTTCAACTTTCAAAATAACATAAATTGTTGAAAAAGGAAATTTAACCGTGTTTTTCACGAAAAACTGTTAAGGGCTTCAAGTAAACTGCTACTTCCGGTCGACCAATTTTAACCAAAATCTAATCAGCTCTTCATTTAAATATAAGAAGCAATAATTCAAAAAATTGTATTTTTTGGTATTATAGTATTTGAGCTATGCGAGACGAAAAAATTGCCACAGACTACACACACACACACACACACACACACACACATACATACATACATACATACATACATACAGACATCATCGCGAAAATAGTAAAATCGTATTGTAGGGACCCTAAAACGTGCTTATTCATTGAAAACTCACTACCCAATTTTCTGACCAAAAACAATACCTCCCTTACCTAGAGGTAGGCGGGAGGTAAAAAGAAATTAATTTTGAATATAAATTGTATTTATCTTCTTTTTTCTGCACTGAAAGAAAATTAATATATTTTAAATTATGTTTTTCAAAACAATGAAAAGAAGTTGTTTTAATTTTAAACAAAACGTTATTATTTAAAACGATATCATTTTAAATTAAAACTACTCCTATTCAAACTATTTGGTCCCCAAAATGAGTCTCAGTTGAATACTTTGATATGTTCCTTCAAAACTAAATTAATTTTCATACAAGAATATTTATTAAACTTATAAAAGTTTTCAATGAAAACGAATTGGCACTATTCAAATAAATTTTTCTCTTCATTTAAGAGGAATCTGTTTGTTCCAAGAAAACATTTTTATCAGTGTAGATCACGATTTCATCGGTCGATACGACATAAAGATCAAAAGTACCGACAACGAGAGTCGCTACTGTATGAATTTCTATACGTACTGATATTTCACTATTTTCATCTAATTTTCAGAAAATTGTAATTCCTGATTCAATATATTTAGATAAAAGTTTCTAATAAAAATTATACACCATATACCCAAAAACCTGATATTTATGATATTTCAAGATGATATCTTTATTAACAGACTGAAAGACAGATAGACGTGTTTTTCTCATTACTGAAAATATCCCCCTTTACAATAGTATGCGCGGGAGGTAAAAAACGGGTATTTCATTTTCAGAATCATATATAACAACGTAATACAAAGCGTCAACAAAATATTTCTGCATATTATCATCGACAATAAAACGCGTATTTAAATATACCTGTAATATTTTTTCTGTTGTGTAAGGCAACTAACAGTCATAACATGAACAATTTATAATGACATTGAAATATATGATATTATAAAATCGCATTTTACGATAAAATGTTAATTATATCTAAAAATAAGTTTTATGATTGCTATTTGCCTTTCGGAACTAATTACCGTGTGTAAATTAGAGTTTTCCTTTTCATTGTTCTGTAATTCTAACATTCCTGTTATCAAGACACTCAAATAAATATTTCGAGAACTAATTTCTTATTAGAAGAATTTAGAGGGACAGGATTGCACAACTTGTTAACCAAAACAATTCCAAATATTTATAAGAAATTTTATAAAATGTTATTTTAATTTATTTTTCTTATATTGGATTGCAACGGGAGCGGGAGTGACTTTGTAATAGGATGCGTCTCTTCTTTGGAATGAAGTATGTATAAAATATTTGAAAAATAATATGCAGACTCATGCATATTTAATGCAGTGTGTAATTAGTAAGAAAATATTCGTAAATAATATTTTCATAACATGATTTACAATTTAATATTTTTAATGTTGTGTAAGGTTACTAACGCTACAATCTCACTATAAGTAATCATAAAACAATGCCATTGTTTAAAATTAAACAACGTATGACCAAATTTGCAAACAATATTTTATCGAAATTATAAGCAAATAAATTATTTATATAACATTAGGATAGTTAGGATACATGAATATATTAATTGTAAATTATTTATAAAATATTTACTGTTAAAATTTTATACGTAGGTAATACGTTTGTAATTTTTTTGTTTTGTTATATTTATCCATATTTCGAGAGAGTAAAATGTCATAGTGATATTAATTAAAGCATAGCATTATTATTATTAATAGATTACACGTGGTATTCCTATCGTAATGACGTAGATGACGGCGCCCGTCACGTGATCATGAACGAGTCGGGATGATACGATATTATTTTGTTTCATTTTCACTTCGACGTTTGTAACATTTAATAATCGTTTGACGTCATCTTAGGTATAAAAGATGACCAAAAAATAAAAGTTGTTTATTTTAGTAGCTGTATAAATACTGTGAAATATAAAAATAAGTATTTTTCATTTCACTTCCTTATTTGTGATTAGTGCTAAATGCAGACTAATGACGTAGATGGCGCTGGATGTCACGTGGATTCACGAGATGGGGATGATACGATGCTCTTTTTGTTTTTATTACTACGTCACGTATTTATTTGGATTCTTATATTTAACAATTATTTGACGTCGTCATTGATCTAAAATTAAAACAACGTGCTAAATTAATTTTATTTCATTTAAAAGCGAAATAGCGCAGTGGGCAGTGGTAAGAGGGCTTGTTTCTAGGTACAGAGGTGGTGGTTTCGAGTCCGGGTTAGGTCAGGAAAAATTTTCATGATCTGATTTGGATCGGTACTCACTCTTGTTGCCATTCCTAGTTGGGATAAAATTAACTTGGCAACTATAAAGCTATCGGGCACCGACTAGTGGTTGTAACAAGGGCGTGCACCTGGTGGGCAACTCACATAGTATCTATGTAAAGTATCTGGCATTTTCATGGTAAAATTAAGATGTCGTTTGTTGTGGTTCACCCTAGGGATACAAACCGTAAGGTTTCTTAATCTCGAAAGGATTATTACTTCTACTATTAATTTTATTTCATTTATTTTAGGAACTGTATACATGTACTGTTTTCTTGAATTTAATTGTATACATTTTTAGAATTCCGATTATTATCCATATATTCCACACAGTGGGGTAGCACGAACCCTGAAACATAATTATTGTTGAATGATAAGGTTGATAGATATAAATAAAACTCTTGCTTATCAGCTAATATTTTATTAAATACTACCTCGACCGGTTTCGACGCCACATACGTCTTCCTTAGGAGGTGATATCAATAGAGGGAGAGACTAATACAAAACATGTTAAAATATGAATAAATAAATAAATATGAACAACACAACCTGGATGAATCTCTTCGTCAGAATTTAAAACAATAAATACATAATAATAAATAAAATATAGGCGGATAAAAATCAAATCAATTTTTTTCCTTTGTGTGTAAAAGCAACGTTTTTATTTTTATCTGACATATTTTATTTATTGTTTTAAATTCTGACGAAGAAATTAATACATGTTGTGTTGTTCATATTTATTTATTTATTTACATTTTAACATGTTTTGAATTAGTCTCTATTAATATTCTTTAACTCAGTTGTAAATTTTTAATCACTTGCTAATATTTTAATCCAATGAAAATTCTCTTAACATACAAGAAAATAATCAAACTGTCACTTGTAACATTTGTTTCTATTTGTCAAAAATATTAACAAGTGGTTAAAAGTTAACAACTGAGTTAGAGAATTTTGCCGATTGTCTGTTATCCAAGAGTTTTATTTATATAATGATTGTTGCTTAACTTGCTTTATCGAGTGAACCGGTTTCAACACTACCTGCCATGGCTGATGCCTACTTCTCTTATTATTTCTTCTTATTCAATCCAACATTGTAGTTTTCTTAGATTTTTAGACAGTTTCCGGTACTTTCGTTTATTAAAAAGGATGAAATTATGAAGGCTCTAGCCGGGATTGGAACCCGAGAGCCTTCACTCTCGAAAGATGATGCTGTATGATTATTTAAATATAAGAAGGCTGTTATGAAATTAGCTACACACGAGTATTTAATAACATCTACATTAAATAAAGTACAATTTTATTAAATATACATATTAATTAACGAGTGAAATGTATCACGCCCGACAACGGCCAACTTAATTAACTAATGAGATCCAATCCTCCATTGCTGCCAACCTGACACACTAATGACCACACAAGAACCAGCCATGAATTCATTTATCGTATTAATTATGTATTAACAAAGTTGGCTTCGCTCGGGCCGATACTCCGCGGCCTGCGTGGCCGGTAGCGTCGCGACGGGCGCAACAGGTGGGTGCCGTCGCCGCCACCACCGCCGCCACCGCCCCGGCCATTAGCTGCGTTCCGCGTCGCACTTGGCGCTCGAGAGGGTGTCTTTTCGCTTCGCCCGTTCCCATCACGACCACTTATATCCATTTAACAATTATTTTTTTTAATTTCATCTACCCCGTCAAGATTGATCATATTTTATAAATTAAAGAACTTTGAAATTCGATGTAGCTCAGCAAATATACAAATAAGGGTTTCTTCTATTTTCTTATTTCTGTTCTATTTTATACTTATAAATCCAAATCGAGGGTGTTTATAAAAGTATTGATTAGCTTCAGGTAGAACGATTCTTTAGACAATAATCCTAATGCATACATTTTGTACGAAACCATCAAACTTGTAAATGTGCGAATAGGATAGCTCTATAACTATGGCGATTTTAAACAAGGAAAGTAACAGATTACACACTAGTGAGTATAATTTTGAGAAAAGTCATTAGTTTATTTATTATAATAATAATAACACACAACACCTTGGTAACCACTTCGATTGACATTTTGATTAAAAAATTTAAACCTTATGACACTGTCAAATAATATTTGTTTAATATTTTTTTTTTATTTTTAAAAGATGTTGGATAAAACGTTATACTTCACACGTGGGCAAGGTGGAATTACCCACTTGTAAAGTAAATAACTATTATGGAATATCATTTCTGTTTACATTCAAGATGAATTGTATAAAATTTCGTTGATGAAACTAATCGTTTAATAACAAAACTATAAGTTTTTAATTCCTCTTCAGACGTATTTTTTAAATTTTATTACTTATGGCAACCTTACACAAAATAGTTTTTTGTTTGAAAATAATGTGTTATATGAATTTGATTTTTGGTTATAATATTTATTATTTATTTCATTCCGTATCCAATCATCAGTCTATTTTTTTAAATCTTGTACTTAATAAAATAAAGCTGCTATCTCAAGTCAACAATTTTATACTCCAATTAGAATTTTCACTGACTGTACATATGTCAAATGTTGACATTACATTCGTTGTGATTTGCTTAGTTACCTGATGACAGCTATAACAATTATTTTGTTCCATGTTGCCAAATTTACATTCCTTTTAAGTAGCTCATGTGGATTTACAAAGGGCCATACATTTTTTTTATTAGGGTTATCGACTCAGAATTAATCAAAGAGTCGTTCTCCCTTAAGTTTATCAGTACTATTCTGAACACCCTGTATAATTGTTTATTAATTACCCCTAGGCGTAACAGGTAACCAGGCTCCCAACTGATTGTGGTAAGCTTGTGGATTAACGGCTGACGCTCAAAACATTTAAATTTGGGGAACACTATACTCTTTCTTATTGCTTGCGTGTCTATATGATAGTAAAAATATATACTCAAAAGGGCCCGGGCTCATTGAAAATTTAGTTTATAATTCTATCAAATGGGAGTGGTCGAAGGGGCAGAAGCTCTCGAGAGCACTAAGGCGTATTTAAAGCCCTTGATAACGACGGCAGCAATTCATGTTGGACTCCGAGTTTGTGGAAGAGCCGTACTTCGTGCCGATTTACCGGAGCCCCGGTGTTTTACGACTGATTGTTAAATACTTTAAGGAGATTACAATGAACTGTTGAGTTCTAATAGGATGAGATTCAATTATGTACAATAATGAATATCCCAAAGTAGTACAGGAGTCAATTTTCATTAAGCATTTATTATCACAAAAAATGTTGATATTTATTTGTATTTGGTGAAGGTGTTTTATGAGTGTATTGGACTTTTTAATAATTATTTCTTTTTGTTGTTTTTCAGGTGAGTACAGACGCAGTCTACCACTGCCTACTTTTCTCAATACCTTTTCTACATAATGTGAGTTATATAATCTTTTTTATTACTACAAATAAAATAAAACCAATATATTTTACTCCTATAATTCATTACTAATTAAATAATATCAGTATCTTCCTATTTAACAATTTCTATCAGTTTTAATAATACAATATAACATTAGTAATTTGTTATCGGCTTCGTGACTGAGATAAAAATTTCACATCGAACTATTTAATTTTATTCTATCTATTTGAACGAATCGTTACCTACCATTCGTTAAACAGTTTTAGGAATAATGTAGAAGTGTTTCTATTACATTAGCTGTTTAGTTTTTATGCAGCACTGTCAAGCTTTTCCTCCAAGAACAATTTAAATTCATTATTTTGATGGGTACCAGGAAAAATCCCAGTGGATGACTGTAAAGGCAACTTTTATACTTTTACCTCTGTGTTACTATGGTTCGTTCGGAAATTAGCTGGAGGAATAAATAAAAAATTGCAATATTAATACCGGATTTTTTTGTCAGGGACGCGGCAAATAAATTCGCAGAAATATGATATATAATTTTACTAACAATACTTAGTTCTCTAACTATAGATAAACCCTTATAAACGTATATATGAATGGTGGCATGGACATAGATTAGAGGAAACTAAAACGGTCATTCTTTGATTGATTGATTGATTTATTAACCCTCAGAGAACACACTGGGTCAATTTGACCCACAAAACAATTTTTATACTTTGAGAGTTTCCATATAAATTTGTAGATAAAAATAATTAAAATATAAAAAAGTTACAATATTTTTTGTAAAATTTAATTTTTAACACAGTTTTCGCGATTTTTTAACCCTGTCAAAGACACCAAAAATTATAAAATTTTGCATAAATCATTTTTATCGGACCTTAAGTATACCTCAAAATTTTTTAAAAACCAATCTATACAGTCATTGCAGAATGGTAGACGATTAAAAAAAGTATTGGGTCAGATTGACCGAAAGTGTTCTCCGTGATCGAAAAAATAGATGTATTCTCGGAGGGTTAAGCTTGATTTACATTGTACTTTCTGGTTCGATTTTCGGGGACAGCAAAGCCAAACCCGCATATTTAAATATGTCAACACGTACGATTTCAGATTATTGAAATGACCGTTTCTGTGAAATACTAAAAACAAAAATAACCCAAATATGTCTGACAGTAAATTTGATCCAAAAGTGTGCATTAAGTGTGCATAAAGCGGGCATTACACGATAAAGTTTTTATTTTCAAGTGATTTTAAAATGTCATTTGATAGTTAATTCGCCTATTGCAAAACAAGCGGTTAGTTGGTAATGCGGTAAAGCAGCACGGTCAATGTTTTAGGAAATTTTAAGAAAACCGCATATTCTGTTTTTCGATTCATCTATCTCATAACGAAAAACTTCAATGTACGGTACTTTTCCTTAAAAGTTCCTAAAAGAGTACCATGTATTGAAGGTAGCTGTCAAATGTAATTTGTGCTTATATTTTATTGTGTACAAGTCTTTAATTCATATTAAATTTAAAGTGACACAATGGAGTAGAGAAGAAATTGAAATCTTGATGGATATTATCAAAATCGTAATTCGACGAGATTTGAATGAATACAATTTATGTTGATATAACAGAGTTTTTGATTCTTGGATATTTCAATTCCTCTAAAACCTAATCGTGTAAATAAATTGATAATGTAAAACAATAAATTGTATTCTGACTAATAAGTTTGTTACATTATACTATAATATTTCTAAATGTAGGCTTTACTCCACAGCTCATTTCCGAATGGACTGTAGTAGGTAGTAGCAATAGTGTAGCCTGCTGAGAAAGGTTCCAGTTATGTTCGTTAATAATTTATTATGAGTAAATCTTTCATATTTTGAAGAACGTGGTGATCAAAAGTATCCACCAATTAATATCTTTCAAAACTGTTACTGCAATCAGCATCAGGGTCCATTCGGCAAGTGTAAGTGTGCGTGTAGCATCATTACTGCGAGCCTAAACCCACTTAAGCCACATTGCAAGTAGGCTTAACGGTGCATGGCGTTCAAGGCCGATCCCAAGAACGCTGCCTGATAAATGAAAGCCCTCCGGAGATACCAGCACTCCGCAATCTTACCAGCAACTCTCTTGGCTTTCGACGTTGCGTCTCAACTTCTTGAGAACTCCAGAGTAGAAAGCGATCACAGGTACACCCACCCGATGATGAACTCTGACCCGGGGCTTCGCGGATTGCGCCAGAAGAGGGGATGACCTCTGATGGTGAAGGAGATAACGAAGATGTAATGAAGATGCACGATAATGATGTGCTGATTAATTAATGGTGATGGTTAGGAATGCAGTGACATTGTCATTGAATGGATAATAGAATGATTAAATATTCAGATGGATATTTTAATACATATTCAGCTCGTTAGGAAGTAGGACTCAATTAAACAGTTTTTGAAATGTTTGAAAGTCTGTATTATGAAATCATAGGAAAAACTAGTACTTCTAAGGAAATATCAAAATGAATCATTATGATAATTCCAAACCACGTTCCCGATGATTTCATGCTATCATGTTCTAAGCACGTGACACATTTTCCTGAAGGAATATATTATTCTTTTACTCGTAGTAAGACTCTGCAGCTAATGATGTCCAACGTTTTCATTTCCTTGGGCCAAAGTTACTACTGAATAATTTTAGCGGGCCAGATAGATACAAAAGTGAATTATAATAACTAATGGAATTACAAACAATAGAATAACAACATTATGTAATTTATCATCACTATGAAAAGGTATAAAATCAAGATTAGACAATTTGTAACCCAAGCCAGTGGTCACTAGTGGTATAATAATGAATCATGAATATGTTCTTTTAAATCTTGACATCCATCTAAGGATAATAATGTATTTAGTTGCTTTGCCCTGATGATGCCAAAATTGTTGGCGAAACGTTGGTCTTAAGCAACATTAAATAATATTTTTTTCTGACTGCTGTCCTGTGTATTACTATTATCAAATACTACTTCCAGTCGCTTAAATCATTGTCTTATATATTTGTAGTTGGTAACACTGCGAATATCTGCGCTTGCGCCACGTTCATGTTGTAATCATAAACGCAAACAAATTTTAGTTTCTTATTTTTGAAAAGTAAGAATTATTATTATAAAATCTTGACAAAAGTGTGATCGTTGCTACACAATATACTATTATATATTTTATCCAACACCTCTCAATAAATGCTCTATAACTATGGCGATTTTAAACAAGCAAAGTAACAGATTATCCACTAGTGGGTATAATTTTGAGGAAAACCACTAGTGAGTATTTTTTTATTTATAACAATAATAACAACACACAACACCTTGGTAACTACTTCGATTGACATTTTAATTTAAAAATTTAAAGCATATGTCACTGTCAAATAATATTTCTTTAATAAATTATTCATTTATTAAGAAGTGTTGGATAAAACGTTATACTTCACACGTGGGCAAAGTGGAATTACCCACTCGATAAAATTATCTCACTCAGCCTTCGGCTTCGTGTGCTAAAATTTCTCTCGTGGGTAATTCCTTACTTTGCCCACTTGTAAAGTAAATAACTATTATCCAACACCTCTCAATAAATGCTCTATAACTATGGCGATTTTAAACAAGCAAAGTAACAGATTATCCACTAGTGGGTATAATTTTGAGGATAGCCACTAGTGAGTATTTTTTTATTTATAACAATAATAATAACACACAACACCTTGGTAACTACTTCGATTGACATTTTAATTTAAACATTTAAAGCATATGTCACTGTCAAATAATATTTCTTTAATAAATTTTTCATTTATTAAGAGGTGTTGGATAAAACGTTATACTTCACACGTGGGCAAAGTGGAATTACCCACTCGATAAAATTATCACACTCATCCTTCGGCTTCGTGTGCTAAAATTTCTCTCGTGGATAATTTCTTACTTTGCCCACTTGTAAAGTAAATAACTATTAGTTACAAATAATTTTTCCTGTAATAGTATAAACGTGACATTTAATTACATACTGTTCTGTAATAGCTTATGATTAAGAGTTTGGTCTCTGAGCATACCTCAACCTCTGTTTATTAATTTAGTCAGAGCGACTGTTCCCTGAATAGATCAGATCAAATTTCATCGTTGGTTCTATTTGTAACGTTGTGAACTGTTATAAAGTGTTGAAATTGATCTTCCACGATTATAATTTTTTTATGCGAAGTTAGTCTTCGTTTCGAGTTAGAATGTGAGTGCCAATCGCAGCAGCGTGGTCTTCTGGGTGTTATTTTGAGCCGGGCGTTCGGCGTGTGACGGAAGTATTCACTAAACCCGGCTGACAAGATTTCGGAATTTATAACTTCTAAATTACATTTTACGCTTGGTGTATTTCAGTTCGACCATGAAATACCTTCTACTTCGTCCACCCACGCGCTGTCATAAACATTGAGATTATTATAATTGTAAGTAATTAACCTAAATTGAATAATATATTTAGTCGTTTAATTGTTGCATCTCAGACAGAGTTCATGTGGTGTTTTATACCCTCTGAACTGCATTTGCATGACATGACATTTCTAACTGGGACTCATGGCTAAAAATACATTTCTAATTACTTTTAGATCCTAACAGTGTTATTACAAAGAATTCTTACAATTTTAATATATCAGCATAACAATAATAATAGTTTTAATAAATGCATTAATTTGCAATAAATATTATTCTATGAAACTATTATATTAACAGTTTTTCTGTCTATGAAATTTACTGTATGATGAGCATCCATAACATATGGTATTGAAAATAATAGACTAACTTAAATATTTTGTCAAATTTATGAAGAAATCAAAGTTTCTTTGGAACCTGAGTTTGGATCAGGGAGGAGAGTAAATCTAAAATTTCAAAAATTCATTTTGGATGATCGTCATTTTTTTTGCAAAAGTAATTGAATTCTTCCGAATCTGGTATCAAATTAAAAGTGCCAGGTATAAAATTTAAATTCAAATATCAAAAATTGATTTTGTGTCGTCAATTGTTATTTATAAAAATTATTTGTTATATTAATCCTACCAAGATTAGTTTCTAATTACAGGTCTCAAGAAAGAGAATTAAACTAAAATGTCAAAAATTTATATTGGACGATCGTCAATTATTTTTGTTTTATAAAACACTATATCCCTTCAAATTTGCTATCAATATACATTTACAGGTAGAAGACTTAAATTCAAATGTCAAAAATTAATTTTGGACGATTGTCAATTGTTTTTGTTTTACAAAAGTTAACTATATCCTTTCGAAATTGCTATCAATACACATTTCCGGGTAGAAGACTTAAATAAAAATGTCAAAAATTAATTTTGGGCGATCGTCAGTTGTTATTTGTAAAATCTATTTGCATTCTACTAAGTTTAATATTTAATTAAAGATCTCAGGGAGAAGAGTTAAACTAAAATGTAAAATATTAAGTTTGATCGTTCGTCAATTATTTTTATAATAGTATTGTAATAACCAGATTATGTATCGTGATGAATATCGACACAAATATGACATATCAATTTGTTATATAAATTAACAACACTTTAATACACATATCAAATGTATCGTATCTGTCATGTATATGGAATGGAAAACGTGCCGGAGATATCAAGAATGTTCATTTCATTCTCGTATAATTTGCAGCATTTGCCTTTGGCGCATCCTACAAACTTTCATACTCGTAGGAAATGAGTATCATTCCATGCTCGTTGTACAATATACTATTTTGAATTGAACCTAATCATTTCGTAAGATATAAAAATTTCTTCCACGTATGCATAAAAAAGAAAACTGAAAATATTCTTGAAACAAGAAGTTATTTTATGAGTGTAGCAGCCTGTAAAGATCCCTCTGCCATGTCATGCTTGAAGATGTGTTTCAACAAACTAGTACAATTTGAAGAACAGTATATTTATCTGGTGTGGTATAAAACCTCTCGCGTATAAGAATTCGGTTCGAAGTGTTTCACGTAACCGTGGCGTCCACTCGGACAGGTTTAGCAAGTGACCGCAGCACAAGAACGCGAGGAGGAGGCAAAGCACTGACTGCGGCTCCACGGCTCCAGCTCTTGCATCACCGGCGAAATCGGCTCGTTACGCGTGCCGCTGAGGACACAAGTGCGTTGCGTTCCTCCCCGCAACTTGAGGACACTCGCAATAGGGACACGTGATAACGGTGCTTGGTACTTGAATTTCGGTGGCGTCCGGGTCTCAACAACTGCATCGGCCACTGCACATGGTTTACTTCTCTATACTTGTTACAGTTACGAATTCATTTCAAGAAGAATTAGCTAATTGTTAATGCTTAATAATTGAATGGCACATATTCCACACGAGTTAAAAGTTTGTAACCTAAGCCGAAGGACTACGGTTTGCAAGTTACCTGTTATAGACTATAATTTATATAACAAGATTTTGGAAATTATTCAAAACTGTTGAAAACGTCAAACTCAAATAAATAAAATTAAAACAAACAGACGTAACCATAGCAACCGAACTGAGATACTTTATATATTGCGTTAATATGCGGCTCTGCTTCGTCGAATTTATTCCAAACGCGGCGTATGGAATGATAGTTGTTCCAATACAATTTTTAATTACGGAAATAACATTGTTATAGAAAATATATTCATAAATGAACTATTGTGGGCACCACAATACCTCCCGCCATAGATTGCTTATCAAACATTAGAGGAACACGAACCATCACTATAAAGAAACACTCATCCCTTCAAAAATGACATATCAAGCGTTGTTTTGTTTTTCAAAATGCACAGGTTAGCAGATTTATACGAAAATATCAAAATGCAATTTCTCTTTAATATGTTGTAATTCAAAAACAGTAAGAGAAAAATGTTTCAAACTACAATTTTAGATAAAAGATTGGAGTAGATATCTATTTGGATATAATTCAAAATACGTTATGTATTGTACAAAAGTGTATAACAGAATATTATTCTAAAACAAAAATTGTTATTAAACCATAATTTACTGAGATGTTTCAAAATAACTTTATAGGGCTGCAAGTAAACTACCACTTCCGGTTATTGGATTATCACAAAAAACTAATCTTCCAATTGATATGTACAAAATATCAAAATTTATTAGTTTTTGAGAAACCGTAACTCCACATAGACACACAGGCAATCAGATACACACACAGACATCGCGAAACTATTGAAATCTTATCCTAGGGATCCTAAAACGTGCTTATCCACTGAAAACTCACTATCAAAATATTAGTATGATTCCTGTACCTTCCTTACAGGATGTGGCGGAAGGTAAAAAGTTTCTACTGTCTATTGTCTTAGCTGCGTGGCTGCAATAAAACTGCACTATTGAAAACTGCACCTATACTTTTATTTGATAATGTTAGTACCATTAGACTAGCCAAAAATCATGAATTTTCTAAACGCTTCAAGCAAATAGGTGTGCGTCTTCATTGTTTGCGGTAATGAATCTAGGAAGTATAGTTGTCAATTGAACATGTTTCAAGTAAACAACAAGTAGCAAATATATTAACGAAACTAATTCCGCGTATACAATTTAATTGCAACTGTCTCTTGCAGTTTCTGCTATTTTCTTCGAAATCCCTATAAATGTGTACCGCAATGAAGTAATATTTTTATTACTACTAAACTTGTATCGCTGAGGATTTGTAAAAAAATATTTCCTCTTGGAAGTGTCAATATTAAAATGATCAGTTTCAAAATCCGGGATATATGCGAAAAGACTTTAAAGAAACATATTCATTTGAAGAAACTAGAATTCGAAGAAAATCACATGTTCATAATGTTATTGACGTTGGCTTTACGTTTAGAAATTTATTAATATCTCACAAAAACTACGATACATTCCAGCTTCTTGATTCATCGCGAATCATTGAAGGTTAGTTGTAAGATCTCTGATCTTTCAGTAGTCAGAATGGAGAGTCGTTTCATACTTTTGATGTCCACGGCAATGGAATTTACATTTTAGTTGCCAATAAAACAGTCTATAAATATTTGGCACCACTGCAGATATATTTTGTTTAATAGGTTTCACCTTCAACGTTAGATTACATTTGCAATGATCCTTTGCTCTTAACTGCAGTTATATTTGTTCTTGATATCAGACACGAGGAGCAGGATGCAATCGGCATATTGAAATGTACTCCCATTTTATATATCCCATTGACCGCATTTGCACTGTGTTCTATATACAATTATAGGTGATACCTAAATAGATGTCTTACGATTGCTCGAATGCTCTAATTACAAGATGCTAATTGAACTAAGCATATTTTCACTTTGAGCGCTCTTGAACCAAAAGACAAAATGCAAAGGAATACAATATGAGAAAAGCATATATAAACTACAGTCAATTTGGAAGATATTTTATTATTTATTAATAAAAATGGATGAATCCGCCATTGTTGAAGTCCTTCTTTGTAGTTGTAATGTACTAATGTACACTATAGCTTACATGTTGTTAATGTATAGCATACTCTTTAAATTCTGAAGAATCTGTTATATTCTTATGGTCTTTAAAAAATTGAAATGGCTCCATTCTGAGGAAGTCGAGGTTACCGAAACATCGATGTTTGTCAAAAAATAAAATACCCTTTATATTAACTACAGTCCCGTATATTATTTTCTTATCACTTTTACCAGGCACTTAGAAACTTTTTCAGGTATACAATATATTTAATCAAAACTAAATAAATATTACCCCTTATGTCACCCCATCTCTAACATCTTTGTGGGCGTGATTTAACAGCTAGTATCCTACTTGTACACATATTGTAGTTAAATCATAATCTTGTCAAACGAAATTATCATAAACTAACAGGAAACTTATCCACAAACGTTCAAAGCTACAAAATTATCAATTACAATTAATAAAATTATAGCGTTGAAGTATCATATCCAACTAGTGTTTTAATTTTTAGTTTAATTGTAAGTACTGATTGAGAAGCTTGCAAAATCCTAATTTTCCACTTACAATTAATGGGCAAGAGATATCAACTAATCTTTCTTTTGGTTTTTAAACGTCAAACCTAACCGTATATTTATCAAAATAGAAAACAGCAATATATGAAAATTTGTACTCATAAATTATATAATTTGTACAACAAATACTACTTTAATAATTATCAGTGTATAATTAAATTATTGAAGTTATTTCTGATTACTTCAACATTAGGGTGTCACAGTCACTTCCAGTAAGTGATATTTCTAAGTATAATTCATATTTTGAATAGGCAGTTTTAAGACGTTTCAACCACTCATTCTAAGTGTTAATTGAATTTGAGTAAAACACTTTAACGTAATTATTTTTTCGTTCCTCCTTCCAAAAACATTAGTTTTACACATCTCAAAATTGTCATGAAACTGCTTGATTCCAGGCTTAGGTCGGCAAAAACTAGGAACTTTTGTAAGATTAGTTGGCATTAACTGGTTGTTAATTTTGTGTGTTGGTTTTGCTCAGTGTTTTAGTGCTTAGAGGTTAAGAGATTTACATCAATTTTAAAGCTAAATTGTTACTAAATATTTCAAAGAAAGCAAATGAATAAATTCCTAGTATTTTATATTTGACTAATACTTCAGTAATTTCATCTAATAAATTTATGACCAAATCGACAGGAAAAAAAAACTGTTTCGCAATAGTGCAGTGTTACAAATAACTCTTGGTAAATGTGCCTAACAAATATGTCCAAATTAACAGACATCACCGTAATCAATGCCATCTAGAACCTATTTAAAAATGGTAGTGAATGTATATTTAAGTTGAAAATGAATCTGCGCTTCTGTATCAGTATATTAATTAAAATCAAGCATGTGTTCACGTCCTGAATGCGGTCCTGCGACCTTGCCGCCCTTCCGCGGTCTGCAGCCGCACATTGACCTGCCTCAGTTAACCTCCAACGTTCCAGATTTCATGGCACACAGTGTGCACTGCACACTGCATGGAGCTTCTGCACGGCGACATCCGAACACTCCATTAGTGATAATTGCAGCCGGCCACACTATGGAGATTTATCGGGATTGGGAAGAGAGAATAAAGCTAATTCCTCAGCTTATACTGTTTAGAAGAGCTTGACATCGAACGTGAAGATTCTTCCTGTTTCATATTACACGGTCCCTTGTAGATAACATTTATTATTTTATTCGGCGTCTACATGAAAGTACTCCTGTAGCTTTTGTACTATCAACATCTTTTCAACAAATTTGATCTTAGTACGAGGTGTGGCAATAAAATAACGGGACTGATGCTACTACAGATGAATACTCTTTCGATTGTCGTCCTTCTCATGCCTGTAGACGTATTCACCTGACCGTGGTCATCGTTTGTATAAAATCTATTTTTTGTTTTGTCGGAAATATGATAAGTGTTTTAAAGGAGTCAAGTTCTAATTTCATATAATGGTTAAATTATGAACTAAATTAATTTTGGGAGCATTCCACAAACCGGAAGTTGTAGTTTGTTTGATGGCTTATCAGGTTGTTCTTCCAGTTCTAGTAAATAATTGATTTATGATAAATTCTCATAGATTAGAATATTGGTGACATTTTTATATAACCTCATATAACTTTGATGTTATTGAAGATACAATAAAATACTGTAAGACAATCTTATGAGGACCAAGGGAGACTTCCAACTATGGAACAAGATATTTGTTAAAATCGACAACACAAAATTTTATTTCGTTAAATGAGTTGATATGTATTTTTTAGGCCCATCAATACAAAAGTTTTTTTTTCTGAATTCAACCTTCCAATAATTTTTAAACCCATAACGAAAATATTGAGAAAAATTCAATTGAAATTTAAATAAATTTTATTATGTTATACCCTGCATAAAATGCAACATAGGTTATTATTATGAAATGAATTTGGCATCATAATTTAAAGATGTTTACTAATAAAGAAAAATTATAATGGTTACTTGGTACAACTATGGTTATAGTTTGAAAAATGTTTATGATAAATTTATAAATCAGTAAATTGACAACCTACCTTTCTTGCTTTTCATCTGGAAGAGTACTTTAATGTATATCGGGTGTCAACTTTTTTTTATAGGACATAGGAAAAACAATGTTAAAATTTTCATTAGGCGATAGTTCGTTCCCTTTGAATTTTAGGACAAAAGTTTTAATACGAAATAAGTTCAGAAATAAAAGTTGAACCTAATTTCATTGACATAATACATTTCTGTCATGAAATGTACGTAAAATAAAATTTATAATTTTTAGTTATTTCCAGAGTGCCATGGTAAACAAAACATGCAAACAGTCGTATTGTTTGAGTTTGACAGATGACATTTGGCATAGTTTTAATGATTATTGGCTTGTTTAAATTATTTCTCAGTAATCATGGACACATTTTTACCATTTAGAAATAATTTAAACCAGTTAATAATCTTTAAAACTATGCCAAATGTCATCTGTCAAACTCAAACAATACGACTGTTTGAATGTTTTGTTTTTACCATGGCACTCTGGAAACAGTTAAAAATTATACATTATAGTTTACATTTATCTCATAAAAAGAAGACACCAGCTAGATGTAGCTGATATCTATAATAATACATTAATGACAGAATGGTAAATGTTTTGCATCTTAACTGAAACTCGGTATTCTTTTATACGTATAGCTTAAATGAACTTGTCTGAACATAAAATTGTGCTGCTCTGTGATGCTAGGAACAGTCGCTTGATGTTTAGTAGATGTTTGAATTTTGTGCTGTTAATACCTAATGTGATAGTGCAGTAGTTTGTTTACTAGTGGGTTCAAATGTTACTTGGTGTGCAATCATTCCAATGAACATAAGCTGTAGTGATAGAAATGTGCATCTACAATAAGGTAGGAATATTCTGCCATAATAATTAAACATTTTGAAGAGTATGGTAGGTTACTAAAACCTGAAACAGAGCAATATCTAATTTATAACGTATTTACAAATAGATTTAATATGTAATAATAGTTGTAGATGTAGAAAAAATAGTTTGAATGGACGAGAAATGATTACATTTGTATTAACAGAACAGCAAATGGACGCTAGGCCGTAGCGTTGGTATTGTTGAGTGTAGGATGTGGACCAACCGTAATCGGATTTCATATTGTTGGTAATAGGCTGCTTTCCATATAATCTGTTTACTGGTTATTACAATAATGGCTGTTACATTTAGGTGCTACTACATCAGCATCAGCTCAACCACTCTAGGTAGTGGTTAGCAGTTAGTTACTATTGTGCTGGTAGTGGTACGTGAAAGTGAAGCAATCTACCTGTCATCATATCAAGTTGGATATTGCAATCAACGCCTTTAATTCAATTTGCTCAAAAATTCATGTAATTGTGTATTGTGTTATTGGAGTAAGTGTGATACTTTGGGTGATGAGCATGTAAGTTTAAACGACTAGCGAACTATTTTTTCTTCAAACAGAAAATATAGAGGTAAAAAGTACTCGAAATGCAGTCAATTATTCTTTCACAAATCCGACGTTTCGGCTCACACTTGAGCCTTCATCAGGGATAGTAAAAATTGTACAAAAGACAACAGTTATAAAAAATATCCGTCAAAAACTTCGTAAAACAGTGTAAAAAATCCACAAAACAACTTAACATCATAAATATCACAATGGCGACTATATAGAAAATATATAAATCATTAAATGTGCTCAAAACTTCAAAAAATATTTTGACTTTTCCAGCATTTTTTGTTGTCATGTTGTGTTGTTGTTTCTGTTTAATTGTTTTATTCTTAACTGTCAAGTTATTTTTCATAATATTTTACTTTGTCTGTTGCCGAAGTAAAATTGTTACCAAAGAGATTAAGAATTATTTAAATCATAAAAAATAAACAGAAAAAATGCCTGATATACACAACGCAATTTATTGGTCAATAAATTGATAAGTTTCCTTGTCAATTTATTGTAGTGTGTAATACGACACTGCGTCTGTTTTTTATTCACCAATAAATTGATCAATTTATTGACAAATTAGAACATGTTCTATTTTTCGACAATTTTTTAGGGAATAGTAAGGTATTTTAGTCATTGTCAATTGCATCTTTTGTATGTATAGTTTTGGTGTTGTTCATGGGCGTCCCGAGGGGGGGGGCAAGGGGGGGCGCTTCCCCCCCCCCCTGGAATTTGAAATATATTATAAAAAACTTAAATTTAGTATTTATTTTCTTTATTCTGTAATTTTATTTATGTAATTATACTTTGGAATACAGAATATTTAAATTTTATTCATAGCATAGTGGGCTCGACGCGCAGGTGCAGTGCGTGTGATCGATTTAAAAAGCCTATATTATTTTTTTATTGACACGCCCCCCCCTGCAAGAAATCCTGCGGACGCCCATGGTGTTGTTCATTAAGCGAAAATGGTGTACAATTTTACTAGACAACTTATATCGTGTTGGTACAACTGAAATTGTCAAAATAAATTGACGGAAAACTTGAAACTTAATGTGTGTAATACAACTGACAATATTTTCGTTCCTGAGAAATGTATTAACATGAGAACTTGATCAATTTACTAACAAATAAATTGCGAAGTTTAAAACAGGCGTTACCTATCTCCGAAAATACAATATATAAAATTGTAACAGGTGACATTTTTATTTATCTCGTCCTATTCGAATACGTGCATCTTTCTCGTACCAAAACTATGTCAAATTATTATTACTAATAATAATTAAGCTATAAATACTTCATCGATTTAAAAAAATACGAATATTAAATTTTTTGACACATCTCTCATTAAGGGGTTGGGGAAGGGGGTTGTCATCTAGTGTGGGGTCCTAAAAAAACCAGGAAATACAAGTTAAGTTTCGGACCTCTGCAAAGACCTTTTAAATTGTTAAAGTTATAAAGACTATAAACACAAAATTGCGACTTAAGTCAGCTGAGTGTGAAAGATAATGGCGCATGCGCGTTGAGCGTAAGTAAGTGCTTAAGCACATGGCGGCAAGCTCTGGCTAGGTCCGCGCACCAAGAACAAGCACTGAGCACAGTCAAGAGTTGACTCGGCACGTAATTGTCGCCGTTTATCACATATGATGAATAGAGAACGCGCTACAAATGACCTCATCTATATGCCACGACCTTGGCGCACTCTTACAGCGGCCTCTGGCTCTGGCGCAACCGCTAAACTAGTTTAGAAATACAACACAGAATTTGTAAATAAATTTATGTACATGCCGAGCAATAAAACAATTGCCAGGCCTAGCTACTGCTACTTTCAGTAAATGCAATGGATTGTGGCACCTTAGCTGTCAGCTTCAGAATGTGGAATAGATAAATAGATCGATTTTGATCTGATTAGATTTTTTATTACCGTTTCGAATATGTTAATCGGATATTGTTACAAGGTACAGGTACGATTTTTTGTCACATGGCTGTCAGGAGAATTACAACATTTTTGAACAGGTTTCGTGTTGCAATAAAAATGCTTAACCTCTGTTTTCATAATACTGCTCAAAATAAAAAATTTCCACAGCCGTCATTCTGTTCCACACTTTATTTTTACTCTGCATTCAGTTATCCACATTATCTTAAATTTGCACATTTACTTTGATGCACTTATGAAACTGTCTTCAATTGATTAATAATTACAATTGTTACATATTGCAAATATATTATTAAATATATGTAATTTAGTCTATGTTCAACTGCATTATAATCACTTGTTTATGGTATGTCCAAAAAGTAACTCTACATGGACTAGTCCGATAAAATAAAAATAGTAAGCTTAGTAACCCCAACAACAGAGAAAAAGCACACTTAAAAAGTATCACATTTTTTCTTGTCATTGTCGTGTGTCAAATATAATTGTCATTCTAAGCTAAGAAAAATAATTTGCAATACAATCGAACATAAAATATTGCATGTTACAAATACATAATAGGGATTTATTGACTCGCTCTTTTATGAAACAGTATATGTGCAAGGTGAACAAACTAATTAATTAACTAAGAAGTTGGGAACAAAACTTACAAACACTGAATGCAAGTTCCAATGTTTGACTTAACTGAGAACTGACATATGTAAACTTAACCTATAAAATAAAATTTAATATGTACCTCGAAACTAAAATTCCTTTTATCACTTATAATATTTATTTTCCTCAGTAAATTTTGGACTAAACGTCAATGAATTTTGTCATTTACTTTTGTTCTAACTAATTAAAACGTTAATATATATTTCTGAAATGTATTTTGACTAGCTTTCTCCATTTTGTATCTTTTATATTTTTCGAAATATCATCAATCAAAATTTTGAAAACATTTGGTATTATAAAAAGAACGAAAAACAAAACTGAAGAGTATTTTTTGAGTTGCATTCTTTCAAAATTTTATTTCAAAAAACATTGAAAATCGTCATAAATATCTTAAAATATATAAGATATGACGATGTGCTCTACAGCATTTTGTTTCTTATATATGGTATTTTTATTTTTATAAAAACTCAAATTTTAAGTGTTATTTGGTGAAATTGTTAAATTTATTTTTGATTAAAAATTTCTTGTGAATAAACTAAAAACGTTTCAGATATAATGTGGTAATACTAATATAGAAATGCAATAAAAAAATATTATTTATTTTTTAGTGATATTAGGTGAAAAGGTAACACACGTATTTGCATTTGAATGTATTATACTAATTAGTAATTATACTTTTACATAATATTTTATTAAACATTTTGTACCAAAATTCGAAGCAGACTTATGTATTATTAATTTACTAAAAATATAACACAAATTTGGCTTAAATTTGAGTTGTGTTTGATAACAAATAAAGCTTTAAAATTAGATGCTCGTCGCGTTACAGCAATATTTACAAGATTCTGTTTTGTGTATTATTCTTTGAACAGTTTTGAACCCAGTCCAGATATTTTTGAGTGAGTCACCAGCGTAGTATACTCTTGATTTGTATTCAGTTCATCTAATAAAGACTTTAAGATACACGTGTAAAGAATTCATAATAGCACAATTATAGAGGAGTTGCGACGTTTGACGTTGTGTTACGTAATTTGTAATAAAACTCAAATACATTGCGGTTTAATTATATTAATATATACATTTCATGATTTCCCACGCGTTATATGATATATTACTTTAAAAATTAATTTTACTTTACTGTGTAAATAACATAAAACATATACAGAAACAGTACGTAAATGATAAATGAAAAAAAAATTCTTTATCGGATGCTCGCGAAGTTTAAAAGCTCCAGTTTTTCGAGCGAATGAAGCTAGTCTTACCATTTTAAATGCAGTTTATTTTAATATCTTCGTATCACTATTTGTTCCCTGAACACGGTCAAAAGACTGAGACGTATTGTGTCAATGAACTCAGGGACTTAAAGAACTTGAAAAACCTTATGAAAAGCTCATTTAAATTATTTATGGTCTAAATTATTAGACCAATATATTGAAGTCAAAATTATAATAAATAGTGTCACTCGAATATACCAAGCATGATTTTGCTATATCGCTATTTCACTGTGCATTATTGTTGTGGAATAGCATTACTTGTAATCGGCTTTACTATGATAAATGCAATTTATAAAAAGCAGTTATCTAAATAGCGCATAGTAAAAAAATTGAACTCTATGTTATATGTACGTTCAATCGCAACAAAAAATTGAGCTCTTATGTAGCAGCGCATTAACTATAATGGAATTTTAATAATTAATTGAAGAAAAAAATTTGTGTCATATTTTTATTTTACAGAACTTATTTAAAAAGTATCTTTTAATTTAGTGTAATTCTCCTAAAAGAGTACAAAATGGTAAGGAATCCTGCCGAACTATTGTAAGTTTAGTACTAAATGGGCGGTGAAAATACTAAGTACGCATTTGGAAATAGGAATGTTTTTTTAGCGTTACTAAAACAAATTGGCTGGTACCAGGAATTCGTTTTTTGGGTATCTTAAGAGAAGTGTTTTAGCCTCGGTTTTAGCGCTGTACAATATTTTAAAATTATTTCATCATCAACAGTTTTACCAATATTCATGTAGATATAAATAATAATTGAGATTGCTGATCTCGGTAGCGTAGTGGGCTATGTTACTCGCCTAGCACGCTAGAGGTCGTGGGTTCGAATCCCACTGAAGAGCATGGTCGTTTGTGTTGTTCTCATAAATTCATAATCATCCACACAGAAGGCGGCGTATGACCAAAGTAGTTAGTCCGCTTCCCATCTTCGTAATAAAAAAATAATAATAATAATTAAGATTTACATACATTAACAGAAGTAATGCTATTTTTGCTGCTTTGGCTGGTATCAGTTTTGCAATGAATTACTGCAAACTGCTTTCAAAGTAAAGTTTTTTTTTTTTGACATTTTACTTTTAACAATACCTAAATTGAGTTTAAACTAATACTATAACACTGTTATGTATAATATCTCGCGCTTTTTTATCGCGCGCCTTTTTGTTGTCCCTTTTTAAAAATCGTCTTTAACACAAGACTCCTAATAGATACGTGTTCAAAATATGGGCGGGCATGGACAACAGTGGAGTTCTTCAAATGAAATAGAACTACTTCACCTACTTTTTGAGAGGATAGAGGTTAAATATTTTTTAATAATTAGAATTATTGAATCAATACATTTTCATGTTTAAAAACATATAAAGAAGTTATAAAAATAAAAATTAAATTATTGAGCAACCTTATACCGCATCAAGTGCAGAGTTACAATTATCACTGCATTATTACGCGCGCATCCTACAGCGTTATACTCTGGGCTTACACCATTCATACAATTGGTAGGTGACGAGATTATAGTGGGCGCTGCACCTCGTATTCTAATTTTTGATATAGCTGTTCATTAGCTGATGTAGTTATTTAAGGTATTTATAATAAATTTAATTCGATACGAATAATAATGATTAATATTATTTGCATCTGTTCTGGGTAAAATATTTCTTGTAGCTCTTCACCTACTTTCCTTCGTACGAATCGCCACTGATGAACAGTACCTAGTTATTAAAGTTTACTGAGAATAACGTTTAGATAAAATAATAATAATTTTCGAAAACGCGGTTGAAATTGCGTAGGTATGTATTTGCATCCTCCAGTCATTGAATTTCCTCGAATTCTCAATCACCGAACAAAGATAAATAATCTCTAAACTAGCGCGCAAAAACACCGTCTGATTTAACATTTAGCGACCTTATGCTTCTGCCAAAGGTGCTCATCGAAATTAGAACACACGCAAATGCGTTTAATTGCAACAGTCTCAAGTAATTGGAATGGGGTGGGTATGCGTTTGTTGTGACTCGCCCTGTGATCCTGTTATATTTATTTTTATTTATAGACTGGAACTGTGACTGCGCTATTTAAAATAGCGATTCGTTGCCAAATTCATCTCATAGTACGAGGTGTGTAGGCGCTAGAACTTGAATTGGAGCGCAGATATTTCATTGCCGTTGAGCACTACGACTTTTTGCTGTGCGTAATTGTGGAGATGATTCTGAAACGTCATATTCTGATTATTGCTACTGGCACGTGGATTTTTCCCAATTAAGATTCAAATTGTATTAATTTGTGTCATTTTTTATGTTAATTTTTTCAACGGATATATAAAAATTAAAATATATCATTTGTATCGGGTTTATACAGCTCGCACTAAAAACTAAATTACCATTAAATTAACATTAACATTAATATTCAGAAAAAATTAAGTCGTCTTTCCAGAAATTTACATTTATTTTACACTTGTAAAATTATTAATTCATATCGTAATCAGTTCCATTCCTAACAATATTTTTAAAATATGAATAAATAAAAAAAATCTTACGTGGGCAGCACATAACTTCTTGTCCAATACAACTCTTAGACGGTACAAAATAGTATTTGATGATACAGGAAACTACCTTCTTATTTGATTATTTCCTATTTATATTGAAGAAATTTAATTTTCTTTCGTATATTTATTTAATATTTTGACATATATTTCAATAAGAAAACAGCTTCTCAATCACAATGACATGTGTCACATTTCGTAAAAAACTTAAAATTTTCACTTTATTATTTCTAAATCTAACAAAAATTAATAAAATTAGTGTTATCAAACCGATGTAAAATAAAATATTCTACAATTTTCAAAATACCATAGATTGTTGAAAAATTTATTTAACCCCGTTTTTTTTTTCACATAAATTGTATTTTTGTATTACATACATACATATTAGTAAAGTCGTATTGTAAGGATTCTAAAACGTGCTTATTCATTAAAAATTCACTATCCAATTTTTTGACCAAAAACAATATCTCCCTTGCTCAGCGGTAGGCGGGAGGTAAAAAATTGTTTTGATCAAACTATTCTGGAAAAGTGAAACTGCTTTATTCAATTTTAATATATCAATTTTGTTAAATGTTAAATATATAATTAAACATAACATTCATTAAGACAGAAAGATAAAGTAGGAATTTAGAATAAAGTAGATATGTGAAAGATGTATAACTTATATAAACTTAGATCATTTCTGTCATAAACTGGTTTAGTTTTAAAACGAATAATAGCTGAATTATCTTCGTATATGTAAATTTTTTTTGTAAATCGGCTGTAATAATAATAGGTACGTTAACATTAAAATTAACATTATTATCGTATGATATCAATTTGTGTCTTCACAGTTTAAAGCCTGAATATTTTTTCCTGTTTTCCGAGCAGTATCCGAGCGGTTTGTTTTTTTGCTGTGGTGGTACAATTGCGTATATTAGGTATAATTGTAAAGTTGTTTCACGATATAAAACTGAATTTACCTGCGCGTATGAGTTGGAAGCTGTTTTTGATCAATTAAAAAGAAATAACCGTGTCAATTCCGATTGTATTGTAACTAAATATTTAAAATTTTATTAAAAATAACAGGAACATAACAATATAAACTGGAACTTTTCATTTCGTAAATTTTGTATATTGTGTTTTATTTTTCACGTCTCTAATAAATGTTGAATTGTTTTTAAAATTTAAAATAATGATTGAAATTAAATACCAATTTTTTCAAAATAAAATGAATAACTAGTGTTTTGTATAAAGCGTTATTTTATATATTGTATTAGCGAAACAATTATTTAAATTTATTGGATTACTTATTCAAAAATTAATCATTTATGCTGTTACAAAGTTAGTTAATAACATATCGAAATACTGCATTAATTGGCTATTAACATTCTCTACTATGAAATCTAAAACAAAAAATATGTTAATCAGTGTTAATGCAAGTCCATTAATTACAAGAATTTTTATTCAACTTACTATTGCGGAACACCAAAAATCAGAACGTGGTGTATTTTTCTTAACTTCCTTCATTAATTTAAAATGAATTACTGTATAACAAATTACTTTGAATTTCTTGCGTTGATTTGGTAAATGGCGAATATTAATTCACATGCGTAAGATTTTAATAAATGTAACTTTCTTTTCCAATAAACGCTGAACAGCTCTGATTAACTTATTAATGACATGACGCAATTGCCTTCGCTTTTACATCACCGTAAAAATTGCCATTTACACCTTTCGCATTTCATTTTTCCCAATTCCTTTCTCGGCTGAAATCTTTATCTTAACTCGACAAATTCTCGGACAGATTACTCCTTTGGTTCCTTCAGGAAATACAATGCTATTTTTGTATTGCAGCTGCAGTCTGTTCCCTATGAATTTTTTAAATCACACATCCTGTACGGGAGGTATAGGAATCATGCTAAAAATTGGGTAGTGAGTTTTCAGTGGATGACCACGTTTTAGGGTCCCTAGAATACGATTTTAATAGTTTCGCGATGATGTCTGTGTATCTCTTTCAATCTGTGTGGATCTCTGGAGTTTCGGTTTCTCAAAAACTACTTGACTGATTATTTTTTGACGTTTCTTTAAACCAATGAAATGCATTATTGTATGTCACGTGTCTGCGATTTAACCAATCCTGTCATTATTATACTGAGAATAATGCTCTTGTGATTATTCCCGGCAATTTTCTCTGTAGCTTTTTAGTTTTTGTTGACAGATGTCATATGTCAGATAGTTATCAACACAAGGTAAAATGAGTAAAAAAGATAGATTTTGTGACGTACCTGATGATGAAATCAAAAAATAATCTAATTAAATACAACTCGAGAGTTCGATAAATTAGAAAATAATTGTCCAGTATCTTTCTCAAACTTGTCGCCATTTGGCAATAGCCACTCAAGCCCTACGGACTTTCGTGGCTATTGCCTGGCAACAAGTTTTCGAAAGATCTGTCAAATTATTTTCAATTTATTCTCACTCTCTTGTTATATTATTACCGAAAATTTTATATTTTGTATACAAAAATAGTATCCCTTTTGGAATTGCTGATTAGTTTTTGGTGATAATCCAATAACCGGAAGTGGTAGTTTACTTGAAGTCTATCAAGTTATTTTAAAATATCTGTGTTCCTGCATTGTACGATAAGAAATCTACGGTGGGAGGTATTGGGGTACCCAAAACAGATTTTTTTTTTTATAAGGTGTACCCCGAAGTTGGTTCCATATTAATTTGAAAAAATAACACCCCTTAGTCGGCGTTCGTTGATTGTTTTTTTTTTGTTGGTTAAATTTTAAAAATGCTAATCTTGAGAAACCAGTAAATATAATTTAGGTGTATTAAATTGTTTTATTACAGTTCTTTGGGTTTTGTTGGGATGCACTATATTATAAAGTATTCTTTAAAATTTATCTTCAAAGCAAGATTAATATTCTTATCTAAGCTTGCAGAAGCAGTGGGAAGAATGATTAGTTTCCTGCTAACCTAGAATTTCTAATGAATCCAAAAATTTCACAGTCAATTATTGTCAATTATTAACAAGGAACGGAGAATCGAACGCCGCCGTAAATCTCACTTCAAACAATTATTACATCGTAAATAAGCTAATAAAATATTCATAGAATTAAGTGAATTGATCGCATCAAAATTAAAGCGAATTCAATTTGAGGCCTTAATGCGGGTGACTGAGTTGGCCAAGCGATCCAAGAAAAGACGTTCGTCTCCTCTGGACAGCAGAGGAGGCAGAACACCAGCGGGAGAAGAAGCACAGGCATATGTAGTCTGCAGTTAGCGACCACTCTCCTGATTAAATGGGGGATTAGGACTTACTTCATTTAGTTTTATTGTTCGGTGTAATATCGTAATCTGGCAGCGAAACCTTCTCGTTTTGGTTATTCTAGGACGGATGTATCTGCTTATTAACCGCTGAATCAAATATGGAAAGTTTTTTTATCTGCACGGCATTTTTCTGACGACAGTTGGTACTGTGTCAGTAAGTTATTGTTATTGACGCCAATAAAATCTTCTTTGAGATTGAAACTTTGATCATTTATTTTTATCCATTTTGCTGAGCAGGTACTATTTTTTCAAATAAATTATTTTCTGTTTTTTTTTTAATTTCACATAATACAAAAAATAATAACAAATTGCAAACAAAAATACAATAATCAATCATACTTCTTCACACATTATATTCAAATTTTGCCGCTGTAGTACGTACATGATTGGTCAAAAGTTTATTTTATATTATTAGACGAATATTTCTTGAGAAAAGTTTCAGTCAGTATTTTAAATTATTGAACATATATTTATTTTAATCTGACATAAACGTCAGACTTTGATAAATGTCATTTGTCAAATTACGTTAAAAATGAGTTATTAGCGTTTTAAAACTAATTCTTTTGAAGAAAATTGATGAAAAATTGAAGATATATTCCTTTTGTCCTTTTAAATTGAATAAATTAAACTATTCCTCATTGTGTTTACAATTATTATAAATATTCGAGTATCGCACTTGTGCAAATACTCGATATGCAAAATATTCACTGATATTCGATTGTCATTGGTCGAAATTCAGCAAATACTGTAACATGATTGGTTGAAATTTTTCGAGGGAAATATTCAGTAATAATATAACAAGAGGGTGAGAATAAATTGAAAATAATTTGACAGATCTTTCGAAAACTTGTTGTCAGGCAATAGCCACGAAAGCCCGTAGGGCTTGAGTGGCTATTGCCAAATGGCGACAAGTTTGAGAAAGATACTGGAGAATTATTTTCTAATTTATCGAACTCTCGAGTTATATTTAATTAGATTTTTTTTTGATTTCATCATCAGGCACGCCACTAAATTTATCTTTTTTGCTCATTTTTACTTGTGTTGATGATAACTATCTGACATTTGATATTTGTCAACAAAAACAAAAAAGCTACAGAGAAAATTGCCGGGAATATTCACAAGAGCATTATTCTCAGTATAATAATGACAGGATTGGTTATAACGCAGACACGTGACATACAATAAAGCATTTGATTGGTTTAAAGAAATGTCAAAAAATAATCATTTATATTTTCTTTGTCAATAAGTAAATCTATTTTGTTGAGAATTTTTCAACCAATCAATATTGAGAATCTCTTTAGTCACATGTTTATCACAGCGATGATAAATAACAAATGAAATTATTATCAACTTGGTTTGACCCGTTGCTAAGGATAATTTAAAAATATTATTTCACCTGCGCTATAAAAGTTCCTACAATTTTTCATGGTACAAAAAGTTTGCCTCTCTGTTTTGTACTCATTTTTTGAACTCAACATGAAATAAATATTGTGACTTGATATTTGACAGATATAACTGACACTGACACTAACATACTATGCTCTCTTTTCTATAGTTACTAAGATATCAGCCTATCAGCGCGGCCATGTTGCCGGCAGCGCACCGCTGATATATTGAGATCATGAAATATTTGAAGTGTCGCTACTGTGTTAGTGCAGTACACTCGATGTGTTTCATTCAGTAAATTTAGGTTCTCGTTTTCAATCCGCTTCACAACAAACAATTATTCATTAAATCGTAATTAGATATAAACTCATGACATGATTAATAATCGAAGATATTGTTCGTCCACTCGAAAATATCATCATATCTCTGGTTATATTACCTCTGCAAATTTCTTGTAATTTCACCTAAACGAATACAGCAGCATGAACGTAGCTCCATCATGTCCGACAGGCTTAGTGTCTCTGTTTCTGGGTTGGCGAATGGCGGACATGGGGCACGTGCACTGCAAACTAACAGAAGCAACGGCGACGGACACGGAAGGCGCTGCGCTGACCGGCAGGGGGTTTATTTAAATTGATTGAAGTGGCTGTCTAATGAACTCCCGCTCTCCGACCCCCACTGACGCCGGCGACTCAACTCGTCTTACAATATTTGTCCGACACGTATTACTTACCCTATTAAATGTTATTGAATATTTTGCGTCAAGTGGGGGATAGTTCTTTGGTTCATCTATATTTTCAGTTAAGAAATTTCTTAACCTTAAATTGACCACGCGTCTGTTTTGTTTTCGAATGGTAAAGTGTCCAATTGGGGGTATAATGGAGGGTTATGATTTTGACGTCACAGGCAAGAAAGAGAAAGATGAGGTAAAAGTTGAGATGGAAGGTCATAACACAAACATCCATGTTTTGACGTTTGAGATGGAGTTTTAACAAGGTTATGTTTTTATTTTTGAAGTTTGTGATTTAGAAATCTTAATAAATTTAACAATGGCCATATATTCTTTATAGTAATGAAGGGAGTCACTATTGCACAAACCATACACACACTTTATTTTTTATATTTAGCATCATTTTAAGAACTGTCATATTGACAGCGTTTTGTTTATTTCGCCCATGAGAATTTCATCGTAGTTCAATGAAAACATCAATAGATGGCAGCACGAAAATTTGCTTCTGTATAACCCTCCATTGAATTCATCCAATGTACTCACTGTTTTGTATAATTTATGTTATCATTCAATAGGAAAATACAATAAAACATACTTAATAATAAATATTCATTCATAAGTTTATGTTAGTAATTTTTACCTAACCGCAAAAGTCCTTGAAAGTTGTGACATTACAACGCCTACTGCTCACGTTCTGCATAGGTATATGTATGGTTTAAAAGAACGAATTGATTTTTGTCTTTTGAGCGTATTTTTAATTCAATTATTAATTTGATATTGTAAATCAAGGTATGTGTCGTTATGATCAATGACAACTGACTACATGTCAACTGTCAAACGGCCGTTGCTTGGTGATCCACATCACGTCTTTAAAATAACCGTGAATTATGGATTTCTATATCTGTAAAAGGTCGAGAAGAGTGAATTATGGGTAAATTATCGAAAAAATAGAAATAATGGAGATATATTTATACACCCGTTGCCCGGAAACCCGTGACTAATGTAATCTTGTTACTAAACAACCGTTTTACAAACTTAAAACTAACAACTAAACATCAATTTCACACACACTATCGTAGATAAAATTATTTTATCTACAATAGTATGTAAAATTGATGTTTAATTGTTAGTTTTGAGTTTGTAAAACGGTTGTTTAGTAACACGATTCCATTAAAAATTTGCAAAAAATTTGTTATCATGGCTAACTTCTCATTTCATATTGTGATCCTACTTAATAAATAAAAATATTTTTAAAATATTTATTGGGGTTTTTCATTATATCGTAGATAAAATATTGTACGATACACATACGTAAAGCGTCTTTAGTCACTCAGGGGTCTTAAAACACTCGCTACGCTCGTGTTTTAATTGACCCGTTCGTGACTAAAGACTAGCTTTACGTACTTGTATCGTAAATAACTAATAAAAAATACTTCAAATAAAAGTGGTAGATAATATATTTCTGTGTAACTTCTATTCGTAGCATTTTTTTTTATAAAATAATTTTAGAACATTGAACAGCGCTAAAACCGATGCTAAAACACTTGTTTTAAAACACCCAAAAACAGCTCGTAATACCAGCCAATATTTCTGAATACTCCATTGTCACATTATTTATTTTAAATTACGAAAATAGATCGCGCCATCTGCCTCCATAATTATTGTTTCTTTTATAAACAAGTTTATGAACAAAGAAGTAATTAAGGTTTTGATGTTACCCGCACAAAAAATAATAAAATGTCTGAAATATTCAAAGTTTCACAGCTTGCCGACGTTACTTATTATGTTATTTGGTAACAACGACGTAAAATGTTAGTGTTTATATTTCCTTTATGAACACAGTATTGATTTGTTACTCGATACGGCTTCTTTATTAAATTGTAATGTAATAGATCAATGGCATGGTACGCAGTTGTCGTGTAAATTGTAATATATTGTTTAAAATAACAATAATATTGCTTTTTTTGACAACAACCAAATGATTAAGTTTTTTTTGTCCTGTAATTAAATACCTAACCTTCCACCTAATCATGAAAGAAAATAAAACCCTTGTAAAACATTAAACCTTTGTTTTAAAATTAACAATATTCATTGAAACAGACAGGCCGGCAGGCAGGGTAATTTGCCCAGAGCGCGGTGTATAGATTTCACTGGTCCTCACCCGAATCCTGCGAATTGTCCGTAGAACGGACATTCGCACTCGATACGGTAACAGGATCCACTTCGGCCACTCCCATCTCGGAGAGACACGAATATTGCTTCTTTATTATATTTACATTTATTACATTTTATATAGATATTCCCTTCAATTTTTTTATCTTTATCTACTCACAGAGAAATCGAGTTATTTAAAAAAAACTGCCTTTTATTTACTTAATATTTCAATTATTCTAGAAACAACTGAAATTGGAAAGTTAAAACAAATAATAATTCAGTAGAATTGGCTGACGCTCTCAGTCCAATCAACTAATAGGTAGTTTCTTATGAAGGAATTTTCATGTCAATCACGATTTGTCACAAGGTATATATTTTTAATTGTTTAAATATTTTTTTGTACAACCACTTAGAAATCTGCTCATTACATGTTTGTTGTTGCTAGGGATATGAGGTACATTGCAAGCATCCTGCGAAATGAATTTATTTTGTGATTATTTCAATATTTCATTTTAATACAGGTGCCATTGCTAGATACTTATTTAGAATTGTCAAATATTGTAATGGTGAAAGCGGGACAAAGTTATTATTAAAAGTAATTAGAAAATACTATCGTGGTCATAGAAAAGTATAGTGTACAACACGCATGGAATGTCTATTTCATACTTGTAGAAAATGAGTACGATTCCATGCTCGTTGTACAATATACTATAATCTACGCCCGCGAGTTAAATGTCACTTATCCCACTCATTTTTCGTAAGTTAAGAGCTTCATTACTGCAATCGTTTTCATTAACTATACTACTCAATATAAATGTTAATAATACATTCTTTACAATTCTTTAAATTAATCAATATTTAATTAATTCATCATTTTGAAGCTTGTTTTTCTATATCCGACGAAATACTTTCTACATCACTCTTTTTCACGATACTTCAGAAATGTATGAAAAACAACTACATAATTATTTAATGCCAAAGCAACTATTTAGATTAATTTTCTGTTTGTCAAAAAAATAAAATCAAATTATTTTAATTTTTTAACTTTGGGCGGGCATAGATAAAATATTGTACAGTACACGTGTAATAATGTATTATTGCAAAATTGCAAATTATCTCACTTATATCGTAAATATCTATTATAAAATTTTCAATATGATTTAATGTGTATTAAATAACAAGAATTAAGTCAAAAATGAAACTGAAATATTCAGCAGTATTGTTCTTACAATTATATTAACAAAAATTATTTATTTATTTCCGCTAATTTATTTAATACTAATAAGTATATTTATTTTCACCCGTATTATTTATTTCTACTGATTATTTATTTCTACTGAGTCTTCACATGCCCAATATATACTTACACACACTTACGGTTTATCACAGACTCACGGTTTATAGAAGCCCGGCAGCACCTTATATATTCCTGTATGGCGGGTTCTAGAATGTTCTAGGCTTCTCCCGAAGCTACGAGAAACGCTGTTGCGTACTAATCTGACGTGACGTCACTCCGATAGGTTTCAACATTCGTTACAGTATTCAGGACTGCTTCGTGAAATGGAAACACCGCTTGGAAAAGTGTGTGAAAAAGGCAGAGGAGTACTTTAAAGGAGACAAGGTCCAATAATCTGTAAAATTAATAATAATGTTCTGTTACTTTCTGAACAGACCTCGTGTTTGGGGTTTAGTAAAGTGAGTGAGTTGGGTCTGGGCGAAGTGGGAAGACACGGTCGGATGCATCGCAGTGTGTAGAACATGTTGAAGGGATTATTGATAGGAGGACGCCGTGTCGCCGATGTCCGCGTCCGCGCCGCCCGTCGCCGGCATCCGAGCAACGGCGGGGCGGCGGGCGCCGGGGTGCTAACGGCTGAAAATAATTAAACACCAGTCTGTACTTAATTGACAGTTTGATTGGATCACGTGACCACACTTCCAGAGCGTTGCAGCTCTGGATTTCCATCTCACTGCTCCGTTATTCGCGAGCGGTATGTTTTACATCAAGTACTGTTGCGCTGGAATTTAGGTAGTTTTGTTGACTTGGATGGAGGCTGTCTTCAAGCATCGCACTACCTGCACCTCTTGACCATTTCAAAACTACTTGTTTGCATATTGTGCAATTCAGGGATAATGCTCATAAAACAGATTTAAATAACCAAATATTCTGAAACATCAACTCAACATAACTATTTCAAAAGTATCAAATTAAAATTGTCTTTATAAATATTGTTTGATGTTGATATCTTTGGTTTTTATTGAGTTATGTAGGACCTGCTTATGTCAATGGTCGTCATAGAAAATAATAAAATCGTGCTCTAGGATCTCTTGTTTGTTTAAAACTCACTACCGAAAATTTTGACCAGTCACAATACCTCTCTTACATATATGTGCGAAGTATAAAGGAATAGACTTCTATGTTGCTATGTAATTCCCAAAGCAAAGATAATCTCGTTGGTTAATTTAGTTTCAATTTCTCTTTGGCGTTGAAAAAATGAACGAGAATAATTTGTGCTATCGACAAATCGAATGCTCATTTATTGATTTATTTTAATTTGATTACATTTATATATCAACACCGACACGCAGTAATTGGGGAACGTAAAACATAAAACTAATTTCCATTTGTGAATGTCCTTACAACTACTCTGATTTATGTCTGAACCATTCGGGAGCAGATCCAATTTTATTATTTTTAATTCTGAGCCAAGTATAAATTATGACGCGAATTAATTTACAATTATTGCAGTTGTTTGTTAATTAATCTTGTTAGCCGAACACAAACGGCGTTCGATTGCCGTTGGCATAATTGAGTGACTAATTTTAATTGCTGCGTAAGAATGTTAAATATGACCATTTATGTGATAGCGGACACAGGTTGGATTACTCGTGCACTAACTTAAGCTAGATTTACACTGTAGCATCACATTATATCCCACTAGTGGAGAAATACATCCAACCAACAATCAATCTCCTCCAAATTCGTTCACGTATATTCCTTGCACTTCAGACACTAAAATAACTGTTTCAACAATTCAACAACGCCATGTTGTTTTAATGAAATTCATTTGTTTATATTGAGGTTTCAGACGTTTTGTGCTTATATACAGACTGTCCCATATTTAAGGTACGAATGCATTGGGATTTCGAGAACTGTAAGAACTACGAGATTGGTTAAATTAGACGAAAGTTGTCTCATTAGTAAGGTAGTTTAACCATGTTTTTTTTTCAATTGACTGCATAACTCACTGATATAGGCCAAAATATGCAATTAGCCATTTTCAATTTTTGCTTATATGAGTAACTTTGTTACTTAGATATCTCGATGCGCAAAAGTGAAGCCTTGGTGGCCATTTGCTCAAAAGGCAGAAAATGAAATTTTTGTCAATTTAAGGTATTTTTGTGTTGATTATAAAAATATGTTATTACTGTTTCATATCGTTGTAAATAAAAAAAGTATTTACCATGGTTTACTATGATCTCCATATGAAAAATAAAAGTTTATATCAATAATTCGTAAATGGTTAGAAAAAAAAAGTGAATAGTTCTGCGTTAGAGATAGAGTAAAGTGGGTAACTGTGAGAGACAGAATACAGAGAAGAACTACAGAAAAACCCATATTAGAATTCATCGAACAGAGACAACTAGAGCGATGGGGACATATGGAGAGAATTGATAAGAGAAGAAAGATCATGGAAGAACTAGAGACACATGGGACAATATAATAAAGAAAATACTGAGCAGCAAAGGGAAAACAGTGTAAGAAGCAAGAAAACTAACACTTCAAGTTAGAAAGGCATATGAATATATGTAATAATAATCAAAGTAAAATAAAAGCAATCAATATTTTTTGGCAGGAAGTCGTTCCATATTTGAACGATTACGTTTAAACGTACCTGTATTCGTATCTATGCGCTATTTGAATTGCATTGTGCAAGGCCTGCGAGATATCACTTTAATTTTATAATGACTGCTTTGTTATTTCGACATTTATTTACTGTGTGTCCGCTAATTGTTGTTATATGTCGCGCTACTTTTATATCTGCCATTTAGTTTTTATTACTTTGTTCGTTTGTAACACTAATCGCGGATTTTATTTGTAGATACACATTTTTTTAGTATTCAAGGACAATTTTTGAATAAAACTACCGTTGCACCTTTGTAGTGAAATTATAAATAAGTCAGATAGTGCCGTTTCATATAATTAAATAGTTTTTTTGATCATATTTCGTGTACGTGTAGGCTTTTGTACTTTGCACATATATTAGAGCTAGGCAACGAACACGTGTTCTACCAAAAATTTCCAATAATTATTTACGTTCATTGATAGTGTTTTGATGTATAATTAGGTATACGTACAGTATGCAAAATTTTATCAAATTTTAGAGTACCGTAAAATTGTCCGAAGTATTCTATAAGCTGAGAATATAATATGCATTATCTGAAAATTCCATTATAATTAGGAAAATAAACATGATTATTTACTAAGCAATTAGAAGTATTTACCAGAGAGTTTGGTAAATTTTTAGAAATTCTCAGTTAACCTAATAGTTGGGTAAATTCTACTGTACTCTTTTTTTTTTCCTGTATACACTTCAAATAATATATCATGTGAAATTAATTACATACTGTTTTTTGGTCGCTGTACGATAATTTTATGAATTATTTTTACAAAAATAAGCCATGAGACATTTGAATTAACAAATGAAATTTAATAAACCAATGATTAATAGATCATTTAGTAGTTCCAGTACCGTATAACAAATTTAACATCTACATAATTTATTTACATTACAAAACATACTAAAAATATAAATTTTAAAATTGTTAATTTATCTAAATTAAATACTATCTACATTTTTGAAAAGTCTTCATTTTTAAAACCAAAAAGTAAATAATTGTAGGCACATAAATGTTCCATTTTATTGTTTAGAAAATTATTTAAATGGAATTAAAATAACTCTTCGTGGTAAGTAATTAAAATATACATGAATTCCATTTATTGCAGGAAGAAATATGAATAAACTGTTAAGATTATTTTAATCAAAACCAAAAGTTTGATTACCACTGATAAATTTTGATAACCTATGTCATTCAACAAGTCTTTAATTTCGTTGAGTCGACCTAAAATAATATTTATTAGTTAAAAATAAATAATATATGTATTTAAAATATATTTACGAATTCAAAGTAAAACAAAAAATCTTCAAATTAGTTGCTAACCATTTTGACACTTCGATAATTTGACAGCTTAACAGTAAGAGAAGTACAAAGAATTCGGAATAGGATAGATATGCGGCATAATACTTTGACTTCATTGTAAATATCTTTATAAATCAAATATCCAAATAATTAATAATATTTTTTAAACTTCTATTGTATCTAGTACGATGTTTTTGGGACATTTTGTGCCTCTAGTAAATGACCCCATTATACTGGTCATAGAAAAAGAATAATAATTTTAGTCCTATTATATGTATTGATACTAAAAAGTACTATCAACATGTCTATAAGGAAAATTTTCTATCAGTTATCGCACGAAACATGATAATGGGAGGAAAATTACGAAAAAGAATTATCTGTATCATCCTACATGAATGTTTATCTACTTGCTGAGTAGTTTCATAAAATGTCTGAAAAGAGATCAGAATGCTATTTATACGATTAGATTTATTAAATTAGATGCCTTGATATAATCTATTTTTTATGTTTATTTATAAACCATAGGTCAATGCTTGACACCGCAGAATAATATTAGCAAAGCTATAACCACAAACACCTACGACTAGATGACGTTTATGTGGTTCTTGTAATTCAGAGAATTTGTGACATTTTCAGAAATTGATATTGCGCTGACTGATTTAACGATTGTAGTTATATTTATCAACGCTAGCATTGTAAACTTGAACTACTAACACAAGTAATATTTTGAAAAAAATCCGCTAATGTGTAACCGTTGACATTTGTACTTGTCGAGGCGTGTGATTTACAACCTCAAATCACGATGGTAGTAAATAATTTAATAAGATCTGATCTGCATATGAGTTACTTTTATGTTGCAATTAATTGTTTTAAAATACCTTTTAATATCCTTGGTGTACCTATATGACTTTGAGCGTGTTATATACACACAGGATGTATAACATTAATATGTACATTAAATTTATTAGAACTCGTCGAGAACAACAATATATCTTAATAGCTTTTTCTCCTAAATGTTATAGTTTAAGAGTTAAAACTCTTTGAAGATTTGTTACAAATTTGGTTACCCGCCAATGGTGAACATGTGACTACACCCAAATAACAAACTTATAGATGGCGTTAGTGTAGACACTGCGCATCAAATCTGTGT